>JASPKZ010009799.1:1702500-3105000 GCA_030220185.1 Diploptera punctata | reverse complement strand
TTCGAAATACTAAAACATTACACAATAGTTCTACTTTATATTGAGTTACGAAAAAAAAGTTCTTAACAGTAGTACATATTTTAGTTACAGTATAGAGTGATGTATGGACTTCAATTCTCGCCCAATAATATGTGTGCAAATTATTGCGTTTTTTGTAATTAGCTTTTTTATAAGAGGAGGCGGCCGTCAGCTGAGGCTTATCTTCGCGCGCAGAGACTTGTTTGAATTAGTATATGAAGAAAAGTGATCGATAGAGGCAATACGTTAATTGCCTATTAATAAATTACTGTTAGGGGATATTTGGAGAATGTTTTTAAAAAATTAAAAACATTTTTTTAAAGCGATTTTCTAAAACATGTAGACAATATGAACACCGGAATTTCCGATAGATAAGAACTTTTTAAGAACTCATCTGGTGCGCATCCCAGTTGTGTTCCGAGCTGCACAAATAAATACGTTTTGCATGTAAGTTGAATGAGTTATTCTTCTTATTGTATATGGATACTTCACCTCAACGTTTGTATTTTCCATTGATATATTTAACATTTTTCTATGCAACCAGATATTTTGTTAAATACTTGTTGAATCTTACCTTAGAAACACTAAAAAATTACAAAATCGTTTTACTTTAAAGTGATCTACGAAAAGAAAGTTCTGAACAGTAGTACAATTTTTAGTTATAATGTATTATAACTTATTATGTATTATGGACTTCAATTCCCGCATAATAACATATCTGCAAACTATTATGTTTTTTGTAATTAGCTTTTTTATTACAGGAGGCGGCCGGCAGCTGAGGCCTTTCTTCGCGCGCAGAGAATTGTTTGATTTAATATATGAAGAAAAGTATCGATAGGGGTAATACGTAATCGCCTATTAATACATTACAGTTAGGGGATGTTCGGAGAATGTTTAAAAAATGAAAAACACTTTTTTAAAAGCGAATTTCTAAAACGTAGGAAGTTGTGCGAAATAAATAAAATTAGATTTCTACTGAATTATTCAGATTGGCTAAAAGTAAATGTCAACATTTTCGTTATCAATAATAAAGATAAAAGTTTCGCCCGAATGGGTTTTATTCTCTTGGTATCAATGACAGTCAAAAGTGGTTTTTGTGAATTATCCGTAAGAGTTAAACATATGCTGCCGCGTAATTGTCTTGTAGAACTTGTTATGATTTTCAGTTCTGTTACATTAATTTTGTGTATTTCTTATGCTTCGGGCAGCGTTAGCCATTTAAGAGAACAAAGATATATTTTTTCACGTTCTCCACTATAAAGGGCTATTTTAAGGGTGTAGAAGTTGAGTATATCAACTCTATTATAACCTATGTTCATCCCGGGAATCTACTGAAGATTGTTCTAGAAGACGATCTACTGAAGATTGTTCAAAAAACGCCATCACAATTGGATTAACGGTATGGCCGCGCATAAAGTACGAACATCCAAACAAACAAACAAACATTCATTCATTCATGTATATCATATATATATATATGATATCAAGAGTCTTGCGCCGTAGCCGAGTAGTTAAGGAAAGCAATTTTGGCGCAGAACTACGGGAATTACGCAGGTTCGAGTCTCAATGGGGGAAATATTTTTCTCATGGAATTTAGGCCAGTATGGGACCGGTGCACAGTGGGCCAGAAATGAATTCTAGCTGGAAATGAACCATCTTCACTCACCCTCATCCATTGTTCTTCTTTTTTTAAAATTATAATATAATTGTCATATGACGGTTCATAACTTATCTGCAAAGGAGTGTAGAACTCTAATATGGAAAATGTAGCTCTTTTGACGCTTAAATGGCTTACGCTGCCTAAACCATACGAAATACCCAAAATTAATGTACACAGAATTGGATATCTCAAAAAGCTCTACAAAAAAGTCCGAGGCAGCATATGTTTATGTCTTACGGATATCTCACAATAACCATTTTTATCTTTCATTAATACCAAGAGTGCTGCGCCGTAGCCGAACGGTTAAGGCAATAAGTCATGGCGCAGAACTACAGGAGTTACGCAGATTCGAATCTCCATGCGAAAATAATTTTTTTCTCTGGGACCGGTGCACAGTGGGCTAAAAATGAAATCTAGCTGAAAAAAAACAAGAAAACTATCTCACTCTCCTTCATCAATTTATTTATATTTTCACTCTATTATAATTGTTATAGACGGTTCTTAACGAATCTGTAAAGCAGGGTACAATTATATAGTTTATGAAGACAATATAAACATCAGATGTTGCCGATGGCTAAGAACTCATCTGGTCTATATCCCAGTTGTGTTATTAGCGTTGCGTGTTCAAGTTCAGTGAGCTTTACTTCATATTCTATATGGATACTTGAACTCAAGGTTTGTAATTTCATTGATATATTTACTGTTTTTCTATATAACCTGATATTATATTATATACATGTGGAATCATACCTTTCATGCACTAAATAAATTACACAATCATCTTACCATAAATTGAGCTACTAAAAAACAGTTCTGAACTGTTATAATGAAGAGTTATTTATGGTCTTTAAACCCGCACAATAACATGTGTGCAAATTATTGCGTTTTTTAATTTGCTTTCTCATTACACAGGAGGTAGCCGGCAACTGAGGTCTACCGTTGTGCGCAGAAAATAATCATATGATTTAATATGGGTAAAAATATTAGATAGAGGCAATAGGTTATAATTAAGTAAACAAATTACGGGTAGGGGGATGTTAGAAGAATATTTCAAATTACATTAAATATCGATATTGTTTTAAAAAGCGATTTTCTCAAACGAACGAAGTTGTGCGCGAGAAAATAAATTCTAATTAAATATTCTTGTTGGCTAGGAATGGATGTTAACCTTCCCGTTATGAAGAATTAATTTAGAACAATGAGAGTCGTTGGAAAATTCTGTTCCATCTGCTTATGGAACTGGAAGACGCAAAATAACTTACGAATAGTCTGGATTAAAAGAAATGTTCAATTAAGCCGGAATTCTCTTGCGATGAACTTGCTCTTGCAACAGAAATATCACTTTGGTCATATGGTAATCAGAATACTGCTGATGTTTTAAAACATTACCCAAATAACCACAAAAAATAGCTTCAAAATGTTAATAAACATTACAAATCATCCCGCTGAACTCCACTATCTTCTTTGTCCACGACATGTTTCTTTTTTGACAACAAATATCAATATGTCGATATATTACCATGGGACTAGATGTCCAAAAGAGAGGTTGTGATAATGTATGCATCCTATAATGCTTCGATGGAAGAAATTTTATAATACTACAGACATTTCAGCAGAAATAAGACTTTTGTTTTTGTTTTTATTCCAGGCTCTTCGATAGATATTTTGGGTCTTTCAATCCCATACGCAGATGGAACAGGATTTTCCAACGACTATCAGTGTTCTAAATACTTAATAACGGGGAAATTTACATTTAACTTTAGCCAATCACAATATTTCAGTAGAAATCTAACTTCTGTTTTCTCTTGCAAATTTCCTATGTTTTAGGAAGTCGCTTTAAAAAAATGTTTTTACTTTTCTTAAACATTCTCCGAACATCCCCTAACTGTAATTTATTAATGGAGGATCACGTATTGCCTCTATCGATCACTTTTCTTCATATGTTAAATCAAACAATTCTCTGCGCGTGAAGTTAGGCCTCAGCTGTCGGCCACCTCCTCTAATAAAAAAGCTAATTACAAAAAACGCAATAATTTGCACACATGGTATTGTGCGGGGATTGAAGTCCACAAATCACTCTATATTCTAATTAAAATTTATACTACTGTTCAGAACTGTTTTCCTTTTCGTGCTCAAAATGTAGTAAAAGGATTGTGTAATTTTTTTAGTGTTTCGAAGGTATGTTTCCACGTGTATTTAACACAATATCTGGTTGTATGTAAATATTTTAAATATATCAATGGAAAGTACAAGCCTTGAGCCGAAGAATCCATGTAGAATAAGAAGAATAACTCACTGAACTTTAAAGCAAAACGTATTTATTTCTACAGCTCGGTACACAACTGGGATGCGGACCAGATGAATTCTAGCTATCGGCAATTTCCGATATTTATATTGTGTACATAAATTTAAGTATTCTACCCTACTTTGCAGATAAGTGAAGAACAGTCATATAGCTATTAATTTTAGAGATATGGAAGATGAATTTTTAAGAGTTAGTAAAATACTTGTTTCAGCTAGATTTCGTATCTCTCCCACTGTGCGGTGCCCACCCACCATCCTGAGGCATTCGAGTAGCTACAATATGTAGCGACTCCAGCTTGAGAATACCAGCTATAACGTCTGGAGGATCCGACATGCTGACCACATGTCACCCTACACTGTCTAGATGATCACACATCTGTGATTAACACATGTGGATGTAAGTTCAACAGCCGGCCGGTCAGCCAAAAGCCTTCAAGACCTGTCGCTCTTTGAGTATTTTTATACCAAGAATATCGGGATAAGTAGATTCCCGGGCAAGCGTGCTCTGTCATACCGTTCATCCGATTGTGATGAGGCTTTTTGAAAAATGTTCAGGAGATTCCGGGAATGAACATAGGCTATAAGAGAGTTGAAATACTCAACCACTTCACTCCTAAAAATCACACTTTGTAGTGTAAAACGTGAAATGAAGTCCCTATTTTGACGCATAAATGGCTTACGCTGCCTAAGCCTTAACATATACACAAATTGATGTACACAGAATTGAACATGTAAAAAACTCTACAAAAAGTAGAGAATAACAGCGCACGGCAGGTGTTAAAAACACATGAACCTTTATTTAGGAGTAGCAGCGCACGCCGCCGGGTATTACCTAGTAATGTAATTAAAATGAGATAGCACAATAGATGTTTCAGGTCGTGATGCTAAGGACAGTCTCCTCGTCCAGTCTGAATAAAACTAAACAGTTAGAAGACAGCATATATCAATTTAATGAAGCTATATCAACACAAAATTACATGAAATAATCATAACGTATGCTTTTTGTTCATCGTTAATGTTTCGGGGTAGCATCAATTGCCTCAAAAGCAGTAAGTACAATTTCGATCCCCAGTTGGGTCAAATTTCGTAGGTGATTGTTTTTCCGTAGGCCTATTTTTTCCTCGCCTCTAGGGCAAATATCACTATAGTCTAACGAGCAAACAGTCCTCGAACATTATTTGGCCATCATTATCATCATATTCGCCATGTTTATTATGGTTATACGTTTGAATATCATGTTTCGTTTTTAGTGTTCGTGTTGTCTCGAATAAGGCTGACAATTAAGCTGATCACTCATTCGGGAAGCCCTCTATGTCTAAACAAAGAAGTAGTAGTAGTAGGACTTTATTATACAAAAGTAAACAAAGTATATGTGATCCAAAATTATATATATATGCATTTCGTGAGAGATCGTATCGATGTAATTCACCGGCGGCGTGTGTTATGTTAACGTAGCCATAAGGTAAGGGGTTAAAGTACGATGAAGAAAAGTTATTGTATACGCTTTCTCGAATATTTCAATATATTACATTGATTTATGCATCAATATTTCCTAAGATCATAATATTACTTCTATATAATTATATTTAATTTCGTGGTATGCTTTGATGCACTGTTTACGATGGATAAATTACTATGACAATATATTAATGAAATGTTATAAAATCTTAACCGATAAACAAAGGCAAGATTTTTCGACACCATAAGTATATTAGGTAGTTTTGTTTCGTGACTGTCTGGCTGCAAATGTGGTTTCTAATTTAAATATGACCAAAGTATGAATTCGATTTACCCTGTTCAGATAATTAAATGTATATTCTATTAAGGAGAATCTTGTAAAATTTAGAAGTATCTCATTTATCACTTTTCTCTTGGTGACCTACTTCATTTTTTAAGTATTGAGGTAATGAATCGCATTGCGTTTTATTCAATTTATTCAATAGAAACATTTTACAAACCACGTGTGGGAAGTAAAACCACTGTCCACTATGTATACTACGTACAATTCATATACAATAACATATTCAAATGGTAGTGTTAATACACATTATACGAAACAAATCACTGCATTTTAAATAAATTGAACTTTATTTGAAACAATATAAAGCAATAATACGTACTTGCCACCATTTTATCACTGATTGATGTCACGGTCTGCTATAGTTTCAACAAATAAACATTACCCACACTGTTAATGTTAGTCAGTTGTTTGTAATGAACGCAAATATTTCCAAGAAATATGTTATTATATTACTATTAGTTATTATTTGAAAAATACCATCGCGCAAAAAATAGTGTAGTGAAGTGTTTTACAGAAACTCTTAAATTAAAAACCTAGCTAGCTCTCGGTTTTTAAACATCTTCCTCGCTTCTTTAAAAATCACTCCCTATACATGCATCGTAATATACTACTTATCGCGTGAAATAGTTGTATATTCCTTAAATATTTTTAGAAATATAAACACTATCGATATTTACGTACAAAATAATACTATATTTAATTTTAATTTTTAAAGAAACCAAAGTTTCGCAACTCCGCATTAGAGAAACAGAAACGAAACGTAATCTACATGAAATGTACTTCAACTAAAATTAATTAGGACTATTGGGGTACGGCGCAAAAATTGATCATCCAAATTAGAGTTAATTTATGTTTTAAACTGAAGTTTGTGAACTTTAAACATCAAAACATTAGACTATTTGGGGATGATAAGAAATTACAAATGACCATGTTATATATTTCCTGTCGTTGTGGTTGTGACATCAAATGTTAGCCGATGGTAAAAAAACCCATTAATTACTTTTGTATCTATGGTGGACAATAACAAAACAACATAATAACTGCAGTTTAAAGGGATTTTTGGAGAAGAGCTGCTAGAAAATGTCGACTCGAAATAATTAGAAATACAGGAATTAGAAAATGGAAGAATGCAGAAAGAAGCATAATGGTTGAGATTGAGCAAAGAAGGCTAATATTATATGGATACGTAAGAAGAATGCTAGATGGAAGAGTACTAACGGCTGTCCATGCATGGAGAACTGAAACAAGGAACAGAAGAACAACCTAGAAGAATAGGATTCGACATTTAATGAGGAAATTTGGTGTAAAAATCAAGACACAGATGGCAGTGAACGCTGGATAACTTTAATGAAGGGACATTTATGGATGTGTAATATAAACGTAAAATCTGTAATTCAGTAGTCATATATATATATTAAAACTTACGTAAATTATTAAGATTGGTTGGAGAAAAACCTCAATGATGAGGGAAATTCTCAATTAATAAAAAATGTAGTGTAGAAAAGTGGTTAGATATTATATTCAGAAGAAAGCTGAAATTTAATTAATACTGTAATGTAATGAAAACGGGAGTGCTTACATTTCCAAAATTACCAACAAAGATTTTTAAATATAACAAGATATCCTCTCACAGAATAATGTATCATAACGAAATGTTTGCTTAAAATAATATATTGTCGACATTAACACTGATTGACAAGGTGTTCTTCACAATAAATATGAGATAATGTTGGGGAATTGAAAAAGGATATCAATATGAACTGCAGCTCTAGATTTTTTATGGAATGTGAATTTTAAGTGTAAGACCGGAATTCAATTGGAGTCCATGATACTTGACTGAAGGTTTCGAGTGGAAATTGCGAGCTCACAAAGTTATTTCTATTGGGGACCGTCTTGAGGTTTTCGAAAACAGGATCGCCTGTGTTTGAATTCAATTGTTTTGATGTTCCAACTTTGGAAGCAAGATTGGGTATTATTAAGGGAATTCTGTAATATATGGATTCTTAGGGTAATGGTTCGAAATGATGATTAAAAACAAAAATAAATAATATAACTATCTTCGGATAAGGAATATATATATATATATATATATATATATATATATATATATATATATATTCTATTAATCTGTTAATATTATTAAATACATTAAACTAATGAGTCTAATAAGATACGTTACGAATTTAATACTTACTTACTTACTCACTGGAAATTTCAAACCCTTAGGTTAATGGCCGCGCGGACATAAGCTCTCCATACATCACTATCCTGAGCTAATGCTTTCCAATCATTCCCTGTATAATCTACTTCCCTCAAATTATAGTTAATGTTATTCTCCCACCTCATTCTGGGTCTATGAACTGGGAGTTTCCCCTCAGATTTTCCTACTAGAAAGCTTCCATGCACGTCTTTCATTCCCATACGTGTCCTTCCCATCGCAGTCTACGAGGATTTTTATTTATTTTCTTTGGCATGGGTTCCATGAAATAATCCCCGCCCGGAGAACCGAATGGGGGACTATTTGACCTCCGGAAAATTTAACCTCCGTGGAACCAATGTCTGCATTTCTTGATGGTTTTATTTTTATGGTTACAGATCGTCACTCATTCGACCAAGGTACTTTTTTCGTCTCTCTTATCACCTTCGACCAGTCCAGCATGAGCAACCCTCTCGGCAGCAATGCTACCGCCAGCATAGCTCTCGGGATAATAGTAAAGTGATCCCACTAAAGGCCTCAGGAGGCCCTTAGAGTTGTGTGAGGTTAAAGTTCCCAGTTTTTTCTGGACAATTGGCACTTGTTTTTGAAGCTAAGAGTTAATTCTTAATTTCTGCTATTAAATATTATAAATATTGAACACTCTCCTAATTAAGTTATATTACTCGTATATAGATGCTGTTTTAAAATACTGACAGATTTCATTTGATATTATGTGACATGGCGGCTGTATAAAATAATTAAACATAACAAAATAATTCGGTTAATGTGGACCCTCAACGTGGTCGTTCACAAATACATATATTTTATCAATGAGGATCCTATCTGTAAAATCCAAGCACTTAATTAATTTTAGTAAATATCCTTGTAATTTACTAAACCCCAAAAACCGTTCCAGTCTCCAGATGAATGACGTGTGGATGTTTAAACCAAGAATAATTTTTCTAAACTTTAATTAAACATCAACAAATTTTATTTATGATCAGCCATAAATACTTTCAGATTTATTTGTACCTGTCTTTATAAATTAATATAGCAAATAAATTTAAAAATATACTAAAACCAGGGTAGAACTGTGGGGTCCACTATACACGAATATGAAGGTTATAGTGGACCTTCGTTGTAATTTTAAAAGGTTTATAAATTAGGCCTATGTAGAGTTTCCATATTTGAATAAAACAACAATGATATTTTGTAGTTATGACACTAGTGATGATCATTGTAAGTAAACAAAATTAAAACTTCTTAATTCAAAGAAGAAAAATAGCACATTCAAAATAAGGGTCCACATCACCTGAAGTTCCTCTACTAAATAATCCTACTACTAAACTGTTTAATTTTCAATTTAATTGTAATGATATATTTTGTTTTGTTGTATCCCATTATTAGACAATGTATTGATAGGGATGATAAAAAATGTATACGACTTGGTGATGTGCGATCCATTTTAAAATAATTCTCAGATTAATAATTATATGTTGTATTCATGAAAATATAATGCTATTGCTAGCGCCACCTCTTCCGCTATTACCATATTACAGACTTTTTACAAGATGTAATAATACAAGTAAACGCCAGCACTTTTATAGACACCAAAATATTCTAGAAATGTCCTAGTTACTAATTTAAATGTTAGTATCGCTATATACATATATTAATTTATAGAGTAAACTATTGTAAGTACGAGCAAACCGTAGCGTACTTCGTTAAGACAATGTAGAATCTTCGTTTCCAGTTAGGTCAGGATTTTTAAACTTGTCTAAACTTTCTGAGAGAATATGGCCCTGAGATGGTACCATCCTCAAATGGAAATGAGTACCAGATACTGGGATAAATTCGGTTCATGTGCAGGGCTAACAACCCAGCTCACATATCGAGACGATTTTGTATAAAACTACACCAAGGCCCTTCTAAGTCCTGTAGTTGGTTTATTTTACTTTTCAATTGTAAGTAAAACGGACTAAACGTACCGTGTCATTTCACAGTATGTTGTTTATACATAGCTGTCTTCCTATAACCATGTGGGGAAAGATGCTCCCTTGCGGGGTCTACTTAACCAAGCTAATTTAGTTATGCTTGTTTGCATAAAGATGTCAAAGAGACATTTGTTATTAATCGCCTCAATGACATCTATACCAAATTCCAGATGTCTTCGGAGCAAAGCAGTAAGCCAGCCCTCACCTTCATTTAAAATGTTGGCGCGTCATTGGTTGCGTTGTAAGTGTCTGGTGGGAAATCCCACATCAGCATTATTCACAATATTACGATATAAGTCAGAGACTCTTGTCGTCCCAACTCCTTTCAAAAAAACGTAAAAATAAAAATATATAAAACTATTATTCTACCAGTTGTACTATATGGATGCGAAACATGGACTCTTACTTTAAGGGAAGATAGGAGATTACGAGTATTTGCGAATAACGTTCTTAGGAAAATGTTTGGACCAAGAGAGATGAACAGACAGTTGAATGGAGAACACTAAATAATAGTGAACTACATGGTCTTTATATGAAGCCAGATATAATAAGAACAGTTACGTATCGTAGACTGCGATGGGCAGGACATGTGGCACGAATGGTAGAATTAGAGAGTTGTATGGAAACTTCTTATAGGAAAACCAGAAGGGATAATCCCAGTTGGTAGACCAAGGATGAGGTGGGAGAGTAACATTAACTATGATTTCAGGGAAGTATATTATACAGGGAATGATTGGAAAACATTAGCTCAGGATAGGGATGTATGAAGAGCTTATATCCGCACGGCCATGAACCTACGGTTTCGATTGTGCCAATGAGTTCGTTAGTTATTACAACACAAGTTCTTGTTTTTTTTCCTCGGTATCACGTATGTGCTCAAGCATTGATGAAGCGTTATGTTCAGTAAAATCAAATAAGTGTTGAGC
Source organism: Diploptera punctata (assembly GCA_030220185.1). NCBI lineage: Eukaryota > Metazoa > Arthropoda > Insecta > Blattodea > Blaberidae > Diploptera > Diploptera punctata. Next base: position 3,094,100 of record JASPKZ010009799.1, on the reverse strand, counting down.
CTACAGCAGTGAATGTGATATATTTAGCAGGAGTGTACAAGTGTTTTTTTTAATATGAGTAAGTGCAGTATCCCTTTCTGAGAAGATGTCCGATAATTCTATGCCAGGTCCTTCCGGAATGTCTGCTGTGAAGAAACATAAACAAAGGAAAGGATTTCGTTCGGGAGAAATACAGACAATTATAAACGTTTATAAATCGTTATTGAAGGAGAACCCTCACACGGTGATTAGAGATTATTATTATTGGTATTTATTATTAATATTAGTATTATTTATTTTTATTATATTATTAGTATTATATTATTATTATTATTATTATTATTATTGGTATTTATTATTATTTATTATATTATTATTGGTATTTATTATTATTTATTATATTATTATTATTATTGGTATTATTATTACTCATTATTAGTATTAGTATTATTATTATATTATTATTATCATTATTAATTTCATTACTATTGTCAGTATTACATTTCTTTGTTGTTATACAAATATGTTATGAAACCGTAATTGCGTGTCGATGTACTCGCAAGGTTTATCCGCTTGTGAAGCGCGCGTTTTCGCCGTTACAACCACTGTTTACATCTGCTCCATAGATATTTGGAACCGACTATAGACAGGAACTTGAAATATTTGCAATAACTGATAAAATAGATACGTATAGACAAAAATGGAAGCAACACATAGATAGAATGAATGAAGATAGATATCCAAAAGAAATAACAAAATACAAACCTAAATGCACCCGAGATGTGGGCAGACCTAGAAAGAGATGGGCTGAAGTCGGAACGGGTTAACAGACCTAATCCATGAATGCAGATGATGATGATGATGATATCTAGATGGCACCTAAGGTATTATTTGGATGGGAAAAGATTTAATCTTTCTTAGGGCTCGAATTTATATATTAAGTTATTTTAGGGCCGAAAATGTTCAGACTCTGAAGACACGGCTTAAAGTCTATCACGGAGAGTCCTTCGGATTGTACCTTCCCAAAAATCTAATTGACGCCAGCCGGATTTAACCACCGAACCTCAGGATCATGAACAAACTTGGCCATCGAGGCAGATTATTTATATACATCTTTCGATTTATATGTAACTCTAATTTTCGCCTCAATTCTAAAAGATGGTAGTTTGTTCCATGGTAGAATAGTTTAATTTTCCAATAGATATAGTAACTTGTTTTATAAGTAGATTATTGAATCACATTAAAAGTACAGTCGTCTTTTTTCAGAAAACACAAAACAAATGCAATGAAAAGAGTATTTTTGAGCTATAGTGCGTTTTGTCGTACTTACAGCAATGGCGACATTATTTGAAAGTTCATCTTCCTATATTTCGCGGTTGCCAGCCTAAATAACTCTACAGTAATAAAATAACTATACTATAATATTACATACTACAAAACGCGTGCGGAAAGTAAAACCACTGCCCTCTATGTATACTACATACAATGTATATACTAAAAATATGGAAAACGTACGTCAATACACATTAAATGAAACTAATTTCTGCATTTTAAATGAATTGAACTTGAGTTGAAACAATATGAAACGATATATACGTACATTCCGCCATATTATCACTAATTGGTCTCACGGCTTCCTGTAGTTTCAACCAATAAATATTGCCCACATTCTTAACGTTAGTCAATTGTTTATTATGAACTCAAATATTTAAAACAAACATATTATTTTACTACTATTTATTATTTTGAAAACATCATCGCGCAAAAATAATGTTTGAGAAGTGTTTCACAGAATTCCGGAAATTAAAAAACTCGCCATCGATCGGTTTTAAATATTTTTCTCGCTTCTGTAAAAAGCACTTCCCAACCTCGCATCCTAATACACCATTTATTTTTATTTAGGAATACGAATCAAACATTAATAACCTCTCTTGCCAAAATACCTACATTTACTATATAAGCATGTAAGCTTACTAGGAATGCATTTGTCTTCATCTCTGTGTCTGTAAAACAGTAACTAACAACGTAATGGGAAATCAGAAGTTAGTTTAGATATCACATGTGTTCCAGTGTTTTTCAGAACAAAATTCATTACAATAAAAATAGAGTATATATGTAAATTTGACAGTGATACAAACAAGTAATTAATATGTATCGCTGAATGTTGAAGTTTAAATACTATTTAAAACGAGGCACAGCTGCGAAACGGAAAAATTAGTTTCAGCTGTTACCCATTAATGGAAGTTTTTTATTATTTATATTAAATTTCAATTAAGAGGCAAGCAAGTTTTTGTAAAAAGTTAAAATAACGACCTAATATTTTGGCTCCTTCATAAAATAACATTGGTATTCTAGTCGCTGGTACAAACTGCAAAGGTTGTAATAAAATACACTGCTCAAAACAATTAGAGGAACACTTGTAATAAATTGAATAAGTAATTGTTTTTTAAAGCTGTGATGCTGAAAGTTGTACAATACGTAAATTGAATTATTGATTTTTTCATTGGATACAAATTTTAAAGATCCATGCCCTAAATACAGAGCAATTACCTCAAATAACAAATATAGAGAATTTTTTTTTTTTTGGAAGGCACTGGCCACTTCAAACTGGTAAGCTTCCTGATATTGCTATAATGACGAATGTTGATTATTGCCTTGTTTATTGAAGTCTCTGACAAAATGAGGCATTTAAATGAGTTTGAAGTGTATCATGCTCTACATCTTTTACGACAAGGCCAATCTCTGCGACAAGTGGCTAGAGAGCTTGGGGTTTCTCCTTCCGTGGTGTCCAGGTTACGCAACAGGCACAGAGAGACAGGTCAGTATTATAGAAGACGTGACCAGGGCCACCAGGATGACAGATACGTTGTTCTTTCTGCTCTTCGACAGCGTACAAAAACTGCAAAAGACCTGCAGAATGACCTTCACATGGCTTCCGGAATCCGGGTGTCAGACCAAACCATAAGGAACAGATTAAGGAAAGAGAATATTCGTCCAAAAAGGGCCGTTAAAAAACCACGCTTAACAAATGGGCTAAAGGCAGCAAGACGTACGTAAGCTGACAACCATGGTGATTGGAACCTGAACCAGTGGGAGTCTGTGCTCTTCTCGGACGAATCCAGGTATCGTCTTGCACGTTGTTATGGTCGATTGAGGGTGTGGGGACGGCCAGGAGAAAGATTTTCTGTAGAGGCTGTACAGGAAATTGATAATTCGGAGGAGGTTCCATAACGGTGTGGGCCGGAGTTATGTACAACAATCGTACGGACCTTGTACTTGTTCCCCAGCGACTGAATGCTGTCCGGTATATCGAGCACGTTCTAGAAGAGCATGTATTACCTGCTGCCATTGGATTAGGCCCTGGAGTTCTATTGATGCAGGATAATGCCAGGGCACGTTCTGCGGCTGTCACCAGGGATTTCCTGAGGAGGAATGAAATTGAGGTAATGGAGTGGCCAGCGGTCAGCCCAGACCTCAACCCTATTGAACACTTGTGGGATCTTCCAGACAGGAAGGTCAGGAACCGACATCAAGCTCCACAAACTCTGCAGTAACTTGGAGATGCTCTGAAGGAGGAATGGGAGATTATCCCGCAAGAGGAAATCCAGAATCTTATTGGGAGCATGCTACGAAGGTGCCAAAGTGTCATCGAATGTCGTGGAGGCCATACACGATAATAACTCTATTAACGAGTGTTTAACTTTGAAAAACAAGCACAAGATTCAATTGCTTACATAGCGGAATTATTTGAAAAGTTAATTGTCAGCGTTATTCACTTGTTTTTACCGACATGAGCAATAAATAAAAAATAAATAACCACAAATAATGTACTTTATTAATTTCATATCTGTACCTTTATCCAATGAAAAAATATTTGCATATTTCATAATGTTCCTCTAATTGTTTTGAGCAGTGTAATTTTTTATACCACGACTACTTTAAATTACATTACTAAGCTGCGATTTACTCTGTTATGGATGACATTATAACTAGGGCCCGGACATGAAGTTAGATTATGTGTATTCATACTATACATAATATTGATTCATGAGAGACTCGTAGGGAGTGTAGTAGACCAGTATGACTAGTATGGCATTTGTGCTGTACTGTTTACAGGAGGTATAGGCTGGTAATGAAATAAGTAGCTAATTGTGGATTACAGTTTATTTTGTTGCGTAAAAGGTGTTTTAACTTTTTAATTAAACGCTACAGTACAATAAAAAGTTAAACAAATTTATAATTTCTGTACATTAATTATCTTTGTGCATCATTATTACTAAAAAATAACAAGTTCATTAGTTCTGCAATATTATTTTCTTCGTAAAGTTTTAAATATAGAGGTAACACAAACAAGTATGTGCACTGTGCATAATATAATTATTTAAAACCCTGTTAGTTAAACTCGTTTCGCTTCTGTAGAGCTGTTACAATGAATAACAATGTATTTCCGCAAAGTTTCAAAAGAGAAACGTTTTCGGTGACTGTTCAAGTAAAGTTAAATTTAGAAAACTTCCTTTCTACTTCACATGAGGTAACTGGTGCAATAAGAAAGTAGGGTATATCACAGGTTTCAAACATGGAGAAAGTACATGCGTTCTTGTTGTCCATTAGAAAATTCTTTATACTGCAAATAGCTGAGTATCCAGGGTTTTCAGCAAAACACTTTGCAATTTCTTTTCTGCAATATCAGATGCCAAAACTACCTCCTGTTTCATCAAAATGTCGCGATAAAATTTACACCACTTTTATGGAATCAATCTGGAGATTCCAGTTATTATTATATCTTAGTAGACGTTGTTGAATACCAGCAAATTATGATACAGTTGTATTGATTTAATACACAAGTGATCTTCTTGGTGATATAATATTAAAATATATATGTAGTCAATATGCCCATTTCACCAATTAATGTTTTAAAATGGTCAACAAGTTTCTACAGCCAAGCTGTCATTGATATTAGATATTTCACAATTTTTATCGCCGAAATTTCTTCTGGATCAAATATATTAACTACTTTAAGAACCGCTTAATTATGCTATAAGCAGTATGCAGTGGTCTCCAACCAAGTCCTCCATCGAGTTAAAACGGGTTGAGATGGCAAAGGGATTTGTGATGCAGTTTCCTTAATTTTTGTCTCCTAGAAGGTGATCTTAAAAATATTTTTTTATGTTTGATACAAAATGTCCACATCAGAGAAATGCAACCTAATTCTTTGGGCTACTCGGTGAAGTCCATGGGCCAAGCAAGTTAGATGTATCATTTTTGGATATCGTTCTTTAATTCTGGAAGCTTCTTTCAACATATAAGGGGCTGCGTCTATCGCAAGTAGAACAACATTGTCTATTTTTATTACATTGGGCCATAGAAGAGACATGGCATTTTCAAAAAGGTTGTCGATTTCTGAATGGTTGACTTTAATTAAGAACTCGGTAGTTAACAAAAATTTATACCCGGGATATTCGGGTGATAATATCCCCACTATCACATTTTCTACACACCTTCTGGACGCATCCTGGGATTCATCGATTGACACCCATATTTTAATGATCTGCCACAGTATTTTTAATGTATTTTAGATCGTCTTCATAACAAGGAGATAAATAATACCTGCGTAAAGTTGTTTCACAAGGAATTTTTCTTCCCGTATATGTCTCAAAAAATATTAAGCTGGATTTTGCACTTTATTGAAAGCAATATTCGCGGAAACCGTCGTTTCGCAAAAATCCTTGTAAAATTCACGATGATTACAGTTGTCTGAAACTCCTTGTGCATATGACTGTATTTCATAGTCAAGCTTATGTTTTACATTCCCAATGTGTGTTTTAGATGTGCAATGGCTCTTCATAAAAATGCTTCTCTCCCCCTCCTTTTAGGCAAAAATACCCATGGTCGAACTCACGTACAAATGAATTCATCTTGTGTGTGTTTGTTTTCGGCATGTTGTAATCATTCATCAGATCATTGTGATCGGTATTATGATTTCACTGCTTACTATACTTGTAGCAGCACAGCGAAGACGCCAAAGACTGTGGCATTACGCACGGGACAGGACTAACTACCTGTGTAGTGAACTGTTTGAAAGCGAAACGGCAATGAAAAGTCAATGAAGTCCAAGCCCTAAAAAAATGAATAAAAAATTAAACACTACAAAATATATTAATAAATATATTCTTCATTGTGTCTATTTAATACCCATAATGGGAGTCTATGATCAATCATGTTTCAATGAATTTTGTTTTACATGCAATGGCAGCCGTGTTTCACCTCGTTCTTTATCAAATTTTCTTTATCAGCTCCAGCTTTTGTGATAAAGAAGGCTACTCCTTTTAATATTCTGAACAAGTCAGAACATTATTTTGCAGTAACTGACTCTCAAACAAATACAGAAAATATAACAAATACCGAACAGATTCCTTCGAACTACACATTTGATAATTGTGTTCAAAAATTGTGTTATTTGGTAATGATTTTACTGAGTTGTTTATTAAAGATAAATTAGTAACCTATAATGTTGGTTATAATACACAGATTGATTAGTTTCATTTTTTCTCTAATAATGTGTATTCCTAAAATATTGCGATCTTAATTAGCAATAAATAATATGATCAAGTTGGAAGAATAAACAAATAAAACGTAACCACACATTTCTGATTTGTTTGCAAACATCGTTTTTATATTAAATATTTTAAAATGCCGGTAACTATTTTTAAATAATGATTTCTGAGTAAACAGCTTAAATGTATTCGTTAAATTGTCCAAATAAATGCTACTCTTCATTCTAGATAAATTCACTCACAAAATACGTAGTAAACTGCTATTTCTAGAAATACACAACGCGTCAGTAACCAGGAAACGGAATGCGCATTCCCAAACCAGTGCACAAAAGAGTAGTGAATGATGTCCGCTATGACGCGAAAGATCATCTTATACTACAATTGGGTAAACAATTGAGACATGGACAATGAAAAAAGAATACTACAAAGCAGTGTAGAAAATGTAAAGTCCCCATACATGCGAACTGTTTCCAAAATTTTACATGCAGCAGTAAAATAAAATATTGAAACACAATAATTATAAAATTATTTTCAAATAAAAGTGATTATTCTGTGATTAATTAAAGTATATATGTAATTTTATTTAATGTACTTAACTAATTAGTAATAAAATAATCCATTATTGACTTTGTTTTCAAATTGTAGCAGTTAATTTCCTGTACCCATTAGTTCCCACTGTCCCAATATTGGATCAACCATTTTCAAGTAGTAAGCATATTATTATAATGAAGAAAGTGGTCTGGATGCATTATTAGTGTTGTAGACAACTGAAATAAACACAAATTTAAGAAACAATCAATGGCAAATGAATTTGGGATCTAACACATTATACAGTAGTGGGATAATTTACTTAGAATAGGTCTCTTTCCACTATTCCAACGACCTATTTTTGTGCGCTCTTTCAGTATCACTGTCCACCAAATCAATCTTGATTTGCGCCACTTCTCATTTAACTATAAGTTAAGTTTCCTCCAAGCTCTCCCTGTGTTCTTCATGTACTCCATATATCACAATATTATTGCGGCGACTCTGATTTTCGAGATAGTCTAATTTAGATTAGAGCCATTTTTTCTGTCCTCCATCCGAAGCATGTTCGTCTCAATATCACGAATTTTTTCACCCACGTTGCACTTTTCAAACCACTCTTCACTTCAATTGACAATTTTTTAATCAGCTTTCTCACTTCTTCCATGATGCTTTGTCCCCTGCACACTCTTGTTATGAGATGTCCCTATAGTTGTTGCAACTAGTTTTTTCTCCTTCCTTATAAATTGGTACGATAGTCGATTCTTACCATTCAGATTTTTTCCCCAAATCATATTACGCATCCGGCGTATCTTGTCCATCAATTTTTCTCCCCCTGAATTTAGTAGTTCTGCAGGGATCTCATCTGGGCCTGATGCTTTATACATCTTCAATTTTTCTATCGCCATCTCAATTTCTAATGCACTTGGTTCTGCGACTAGCATTTGATCTGTCTGTAAATAATCATCTTCAATATCCTATTCTGTATGTACATTTAGTAGCTGTTTAACACATTGGTGACCGATAGCTGTGCGTTCCACCCACCACTCCTAGACCGGACATATCTGTCAGTAGCGTGGACTTTTAAATTTTAAACCGCGCTAGCACATTGTGATTTTTACATCAATTTATTTATAGTCAATAACAGTAATGCATAAGTAAATCTTTATTAGTGTTCTCACCAGACCTTCTAGTAGAAATTGAGGGTATGATAGCGTTAGAAATATTTCCCTTTATGTAAAGGCACAGGGCAAAAGAGCATATATAGCGAGTTTCTTTTCTTGTGTTCACTACAAACGTGGCAAGGTTTGGCAGGTTTTTTTCAGACACAGTTGGTGTTAATTTATGTTTCTTCATGTCTCAGCCTTCTTGGTGGGTCTTGACATGGTGTCCTTTTCACTCTACCTTTCCTCCTCTTCCCTGTCATCTGTTCCTAATTTCACGACTGCCAAACAAGAGGCTGTTTCAAGCAATAACTTCTGTTTGCCATATTGTTGTTAAGATTTTGAAATTTATAGACCCAAAAAGCATTAAAGAGTGCAGAATTCAGAAGCCACAATACAACTTTCTTGCTTCATTTCACTGTTTTTCTAAGGATCGAGTAATATGATAGGTACTGGTCAGCCCTGTCTACACCCTTCACATACTTGTGAAGTATTCAATAGGGCATTTTTACAACTTTACCCCTCCCACTCTCGTGTTGCCTGATGCAATGTGCTAACCATTCTTACGTCTCTTTTATCTTTCGATGTTTGTAGCAAAAGGTCCCCTTACTACAAAATACACATTCTCCTGAGTTCATTTCCTGCTTCCACAAATGATTTTGGAATCCCTCTGTTAATCCTCATTGTTCCACAAACTATCGTATTTCTTGCGAGCAAATTTTCAGCTATAGCCACACTTGTTATAATAATTATCCTGGTGGACATGATGCCACAGATATAAATTCGGCTCCAGAACGCAAAATAGTGTTTCTTCTATTTTTCCCCTCTGCAACATATATTTACAGGTTACATACGTATCCCGTAATCGCCTATCGGCACTAAAATTCCATATTTCACGATCCATCTGTCTTAAAATTGTAAACAACTCTTTCTGTAAAGTTGGCAATTTCATAAAAGAACTAAAGTTTATTTCACAATGAGAAAAAAAACATGGCATGCTCCTTCAAAAGCGAAGAGTCTGAAAAACCACAGAAAACGTAAACACGGAAATCTCCGTGACCCGTCGTCTAGCGCTGGCCATTTAAACACGGAGATCTCCGTGGCCCGTACCAATGTGTTAAAATAACTTTTTCATCTATTTAATGTACTCCTTAAATATGTAATCATATGCCCAATTTTAATTCCGAATTATGTTTGTTCCATTCTGAAACCCTTTCTTTGCTATCCTAATTCCCTGATATAATTCTCTAATGTTCCTCTTCTTGGCATCTGTTTCATTCAAGTTCATTAATCTTCTCTCTCAGATATTTCATCTTTTTACTTTTTGTAACCTGTGGTTTCCCGTCAACTACTACTTAATTGCTCTAAATGTATCTCATTTGGCTCATGTAACCATTTAGTTTTGCTAGCTTTATTTCCTTTATAAATATCGGCACATGCCTCTTCAAACCATTTCTTATTTAACCTCTTTTTAAATAACTAATGCTTTCAGATGCTCACAATTTAATTGTATCTATTATAGCCTCAAATTCTTTATTTGTATCAGCTTCGTCTTCGTTTGCCTCATTTTCATCTGAAGATTTCAGTAATTCAAATCTATAAGTAATTTTAATTTGGTATTATTGCCGTATTTCATCATTTTTCAAGTTCTTTAATTCAACATTTTCAGAATAATCATTATCTTTTATTCCTTTTATAAGTGATAGTCGTTGTCTGATTTTTACCATGACCAGTTGATGATCCAAATTGCAGTCTCTCCCTCTAACTGATGTAACATCGACGATGCTACTATGCCAGCGTTTGTCCACTATTGCATCTATCTGATTCCGAGTTTCGCCATCTGGAGACGTCCTTATGCTGAAATGTTGTGCTCTTATCAATTGGATTCTTTGATGTGGCAAAGAGGACCATTGTCGTTACTATCTTCATGGAGACTGAATATGAGAAGAGCAGTATAACAAAAATAAAGTATAGAAACTCGTCAAAAATGATCCGAAAACTTTGATTTTATTATTATCGAATGGTGAAGAGAATGAGAGGAGCATATTATTTCTTTAAATCCTGAAACTAATTTGAATCTAACCTGGACCTAGCCTGAAACTAGTCTGAACCTATCCTAAACCTAACTTCAACATGCCCGAACATAACATAAACTTAACTTTTACCTAAGCAAACCCTAGCCTTAACCGAACATGAACTTAACCTGAACCTAGCTTGAACTTTGCCTGAACCTAACATGATCTTATCTCGTACCCATCCTGAACTTAACCTTAACCTGTCCCGAATCTAAACTAATCCAAACATGAACCTAACCTGAACCTAAGTAGAACCTTGCTTGAACCCAGCCTAACCTAGTATGAACCTAACCTGAACCTTCCCTTAAACGAACCAGAACCTAACTTGAAAATAGTTTGAACCTAATCTGAACCTAACTTAAACTTAACCTGAATCTAACTAGAACCTAACTTCAACCTAGCATGAACTAAGCCTAAACTTAACCTGCACCTAACCTGAACATAACATTAACCTACCATCAACCTAACTTGAACCTAAGTTGAACATAATCATAACCTAACCGAACCTAAGCTGAACCTATGCCGAACCTATACTGAACCTAAACTAAACCTGCACTGAACGTAAACTGAACCTACATAGAATCTAAACTGAACCTAACACTAATCTAACCGGAAACCAACCCGAACCTAAACCAAACCGAACACAACTTAACCCAACCATGCCTCACCTGAACTTAACCTGAATCCAAACCCGAAACCAAAACCTGAATCCAAAACAAAACGAACAACACCGAAAATCAAATCTGAAAGAAAACCCGAATTCAATACTGAAACCTAGAGAGAATTCAATCTGAACCTAAATCCGAAATCAAATTGAACCCGAACCCCAACTCGAACTGAACTCAAAATCGACCCCAAACCCGGATCCAAACCCTGAACTAAATCCGAACTAAACCTGACCTAGCCCAGTCCTAACTCTGTCCTAACCTTACCTAACCTTGACCTAATCGAACAGAACCCAACCGAACCTTACTAAATCTAACCGAACCTATCCTAACCTAATCGAATCTAACCTAACCGAACCCAACCTAACCTAACTCATCCGAACCTGACATGATATGTTCTGACCTAACCTGACCGATACCAGGTGATACCTGACCTAACCGATACCTAACCTAACTCAGAAACTTGATCTAAAAGGTCCAACCGATCCGACCAACTATCGATATAGCGAGAGAATTGTCTCTAAAATGACCAAATTACCAGTAGCTAAATCAAACTACCTCCATAAAGACCAGAACTACCAGTAAATCGAATAAACTACCTGTAAAAGGAAAAACAGCCCATAAGCTGATCAAGCTACCTGTAAAACGATAAAATGATCCTGAAACTGATGAATCTACCTCTAAAACGATGGAATTACCCGTAAACTGGCCAATTAACCTCTAACCCGACTAAATAACCATTAAACTGACAATTTACTTAATTACTTACTTACTTACTTACTCACTGGCAGTATCCAACCCGTCGGTTCATGGCCACACGGACATAAACTCTCCATACATCCCTATCTTGAGCTAATGCTTTCCAATCATTCCCTGTATAATCTACTTCCCTCAAATCATAGTTAATGTTATTCCCCCACCTCATTCTTGGTATACCAACTGGGTGTTTTCCCTCTGGCTTTCCTACAAGAAGTTTCAATGAAAGTCTTTCATTCCCCATACGTGCAACATCTCCTGCCCATCGCAGTTTACGAGACTTAACTGTTCTTATTATATCTGGCTTCCTATAAAGACCATGTAGTTCATTGTTATGTAGTGTTCTCTATTCCTGTTTGTTCATATCTCTTTGGTCCAAAATTTTTCTTACCTACTTTATTTATTCGAATGGTGTTTTGGTAACATCCTTTCCTCCCTTAAAGTAAGAGTCCATGTTTCGCAGTCCTATAATGTAACTGGTTAGAGAGACATAATAGTTTAAATATTTCAGTTTAACGTTTTTGAATTTTGAAAGATGTTGGATATCAAGAGGCTCTGCAATGCATGATAGCCACGCATTTCCAGTATTCAGCCTATGTTTAAGTTCTTTGTGCATCTCCATTCCTATTGGTGATTATTGTGCCTAGGTACTTGAATTCAGCCACTTCCTAAAAATTTCCCACATTTGTCATTAGATATCTATTTCCATATTAATGTATGTGACGTGTGTTTTTGATGTGACCATATATTTAGTTTTATTTCCCGTCACCAATTTCTGTGTGTTTGCTCAATAGCGTGTGCGTGTTGTCCTTTAGTATCTCCTCGCTATCGGCCAATATTATTATATAATCAGCATAAACTAACAGCTTATTAATACTATTGAGTTGTAAGCCTTCCTCATTCTCTAAAGATTTAATGGCATGCTCTAGTAGAAAATTGAATAGTAGAGGAGATAATGCATCTCCTTTGTTCAACCCATTCTGGGTATTCCAAATGTATCCGAAAACTGTTTGCCTACACGCACCTTAATCTTTGTGCAATTTATACACATTCGTATAAGTCTAGCTAACTTTTTAGGAATTCCCAGCTCCAACAGGATACTATATAACTTCTCCCTTTTAATTGAATCATATGCTTTTTTGAAGTCTACATATAGTTGATGTACAGTAACATTATATTCCCATTTCTTTTCTAAAATTTGTCTTATACTAAAAATCTGGTCTATTGTAGACCTGTTTCTTCTAAATCCACATTGATGATCCCCTCGAATGTCATCAATATTGGGAGTATGTCTGCTGACTAATATATTTGTTAGAATTTTGTACGAAGTTGAAAGGAATGAGATGCCCCTGTAGTTGTTGCAATCAGTTTTATCTCCTTTCTTATAAATTGGTACGATAATTGATTCTTTCCATTCATTTGGAAGAGCTTCTTTTTTCCCAAATCATACTAAGCAACCTGCGTATCGTTAAACTGACAATTACGATATAAATTTATAATTATTTTCCTTTTTACTTATTTAACTAAACATAGAAACACATTTAATTAATTTAGGTGTAGCAGCACACGCCCGGGTATTTGCTAGTTTATATATAATTATTTATTGCGTGATAGTGCGGTTTGTCGGATTTTCAGTAATTGCGATCAACTTCCTACATTTCGGGTTTGTCAACCTAAATAACTATACTGTAATAAAATAACTATACCCTAACATTACACGTTACAAACACCCGTGCGGGAAATAAAAGTACAGCCCTCTATATATACTGCATACAATGTATCCAAAAGGTCCGGAGGGTCGCGGGTTCAAAGCCGGCCGGGGTCAATGTATTTTGTAGGACGGACAAATCCAAGGAGCAAAGAGTCCCTCCGGGAGGGACTTTAAGTCGTGGGTCCCGAGTCTGAAGATTTTCAGGCTCGTAAAAAATCCTTAAGCCTGAATGAATAGGCCTCTAAGCAACATTTACCGAATTTTCCCGTCCTAGTACTACCTTGGTTTCCTAGATGTCATATGAGGATGGAACGCTGACCCGGGACCAATCAGACTGACATCTATACGAAAGCAAGTGTAACTGAATTAGTGTGGTTCAAATTCTTCCCTGTAGGGTGAGAGCGCCTAAATCTCTGTAAAGGGAAAAAATAGGCTTACAATACAATACGAAACAAATCACTGTATTTTAAATGAACGGAACAATATTTGATATAATATAACACTATAAATACGTATTAACGTCATTTTATCACGAAATTGGTCTCACGTCCTCCTGTAGTTTCAACTAATAAACATTACCCACGCTGTTAACGTTAGTCAATTGTTTATAATGAACGCAAATATTTCCAACATAGATATTATTTAGCTATAATTTGTTATTTTCAAAACAACATCGCGCAAAAAGTAATGTACAACGCACATTTGTGAAGTTTTTTACAGAATCTCGTAAATTAAAAACCTCGCTATCACTCGTTATTAAATTTTCCTCGATTCTGTAAAAAAAAAAACTTCCAAAGTTGGCTTCGTAATATACTATTGTACGTGTGTTTGTCACTGAACTTCTCCTAAACGACTGGTCCGATTATGATGTTTTTTTGTGTGTGTCTGATTGATTGCCTCGATGGTTTTGATTCACATTTGGGCCCTCTATAAACGTTATGCGTAGAAGTTCACGAGAAGTGAAAATTTAAAAATAGCTGTAGCGGTTATATTTTTCGATGTTTCACAAGGAAACTAAGTACATTATATGAAAATTAAATGAGATAGGTTTTATTGAGAAATGAGTGAAATCCGACAATTTAGAAGTGGAGGTTTACTTGGAATCTGAAATTAAAAACTATCTAAATGGCTGGATCAATTTTGATAAGTTTTATGTGTGATTCTAAATTTTTTGTGTGATCTCGATGGCTCAGATTCAAAATTGACCCTCTAAAACAATTAGGTATAGGAGTTCACCTGAAGTTAAAATTTAAAAAATCGTTCTAGTGATCACATTTTTTCCCATATTTCACAACGAAACTCAGTATATCATATTAAAATTAACGGAGGTAGTTATTATGCAAAACTGGAGCGAAATATGACAATAAGATATTGAGGTTTATTTGAAATCCGAAATTAAAAACTGCCTATACGACTGGATGAATTATGATGCAATTTTTCTGTGTGTTTGATGTGGGTTCCTATTTCGATTCACAATTTGACCCTCTGAAACCATTAGGTGTATAATTTCACGTGAAGTGAAAATTTGAAATTCGTTGCAGCGGTCTTAATTTTGAATGTTTTACAACGAAACTCAGTATAACGTATTAGAATAAACCGATATATGTATTATCCAACAATTAGCTATATCCGACAGTTAAAGTTGGAGATTTGCCTGAAACACGTAACTAAAAACTGACTAGCAACCGCCATGTTCTGTTCGTCTCGGCGTATACCAATACAATTTAATGAACCGTTAATATTTATATATTTAGGCGTAGCAACGCACGCCGGGTATTAGCTGTATTATGGTAAATTGTAAAATGCATCCTTCCGAAATAATTATTTTTTAATAAGTTTTTTTTTTTAATACAAAGCCTACAAGGATTACAGCCTTGCTTTATGGTGAGTTTTTTTCACTTTACCCGGCAATCAAGATATATGTCATGGCTTTGCATTTAGTTAGGTGGTCAAATTGGTGTGCTGACAACACTGGTCAATATGATTTTTGTCTCATGAGTACCAATAGCTGTATTTAATGCAGTTTTTATCGTATTTTAAAATATGTATTCGGAATGTCTCCATCACCCACAGTTTTTTATTTTAATTTCATTTAATGTATTTAAATAATTACTTTTTTAATAAACTTATTTCGTCCATTTTTCCATTGTAAAATAAAACGGGGAACACTTTCATCAGGAGATTTCAGCTATGGAAAAGATATATCAAGGCAAATTGGATCCTAATCTGCTGGCCGATTATTGTTGGACCATCATAGGGGATACTACACAGGCAAAATATAGCAGAAAATCGTCATTTCGTACTTTCTAGGTGAGTCCGAATAATCGAATATTGTGTAGTTACGAATGTAGAAAATATTAAATCGTTCCAAATTTTGTCTCTTGGAAACTTTGCGTGATGGAGAAAAACCGTTATCATATTTAAATTAAGGAAAAAAGACTATCAGAATAACATATTTTTCTTTCTGAGACATAAAAGTTAATTTTTTGTTGCTCAGTGCAATGGTTATCTTATATAGGTTTTCCTATAGAAAGTCGTATTGAGTAACCATTCTGAAGTAGAGATTTAGGATTATCCGTTGAATATATATGTTTAGTGGCAGTTCTCATTTTTTGCCAGCAGTTATATATTCTCATTCTGAAAGAATATTGCCCTTAATATATATATATATTTCTGCATATTCTGTGAAAGGGTGTTGAGTCATCAGCTTTGTACCACTATTTTGCATGTATGTCGGTAATCACGTCACCCATTATTTACAATGACTTGGTATTCAATTCTCCATCCTACGTTCAGGAGATTATAATATTACTAATTTGGTGTTCCTGATCCATACATAATTCTACAGAAATTGGTATAGTCAGATCTATGATGGCACTTCATGAATCTATCAGAAAACGGCATTCCTTTTGGTTTTGTCAGCACGTTTTCCAGGTGATCATTTCACAGCTTCAGCGTCTTCTTCACAAAGTGTAATGCTTCGTCCAGCATAATAGTTTCCTTGAAAGACTTATTGCCATAAAATTCCAGCCAAACTATATTTACACCCTTAGACAAAAAAACAGTCATGCGCTGATTCTATCAATCGATCGGGGAGCTTCGTCAGCGCTCGCAGAAGCCGTATTCACATCAACACGTTTTCAGTAATTGTACTGGGTACTTTGCTAGTTATCGCAGTGCTCACTCAAGCAACATTAAAGAGAAAGTTTGGCTTAGTGTGTTTTCGTGGTCGAGAGGTTTAGTATATATCGCCTGCGTTCGTAACCTCACGGGTTTAAATCACGTTCTTTTTTTTTACTCAATGTTAGTATAGCATTTTGCCTGTAACGTAGTTTCATATTTAATTTTATATTTGAGTTTTATGGCTCCAATGCACTAACAAAACACACAAAAACATGAATTAACAACTTCTAATAAGTAAATAAGGAAAGAAAATAATATCTTCTAAAATGAAAACTTTTAGCATAAACAAAATCAATATCAGGTGTATGAATCCTCAGCATCTATTACCGCCCTCAATGTGCGAGGCATTGATGCAATCAAATATCAACAGGCACGTGGACGATCAGCAAGAGCATTCCAGGCGTCTTGAATTTCTGCTCATAAGCCATATCCGTCTTTCGTGCAGATGCAGACCAATTAGAGTTCACCTCTATTTTCATCTTAAGCCCACACATTTTCCATTGGATTCAAATCTGGTGAACAGCGAAATTTGATTTGCCTTCTCCTTTAACAATGAAATCAAATTTCGCTAAACATATTTCAGAAAGCGGCCACAGTTTCAACAATATCGATTATACAATGTCAATTATACACAGAGAATACGACAGACCCAAAATTAACATTTTAGAAGAACGAAATTATCAAGAAGGCCAATAATACAAATATCCTCAACGAATATATGCATAATGAGCAAAACCCTCTATTAGACATAGAGTTAATTCAATATTACTACAACAACTCCAGAAGTGAAGCATGCATCGAAAGGCCTAGAATGATATCAACAAACATTTTAAATAGTTGAGGAAGACTGTAGTATATACGGTAAAAAGTATACATACTTTAACATTCTTATATCCTCAACTGTATAACGAACAATTATGAACGTAAAAAGTATAGATTAATTCAAATGTCGAAATAAAATGTATTTAATTCATAAAACGTTTAATACAAATACCTCGAAAAAACTGCTTAATTGAAGACAGGAACCTGCGACCTTCATTAACAGAAAAAAATGACCGCATCCTTTACCGCTAACATATCAGGACACGTAGGAGAGTGTTCAGTTCATGCCACATAACACGGTAGCTTAGGGACTGCACGATTAATCTAGTTTCCTAGTTTGAACCCTGCGCTGTGCCGAGTATGACTCAGAAGAAATGTGCGTTCAAGAGTTGACATTTTTTTCGAAGGGTGTAAAAATATTTGGAGCCATCTATTAAAGAGTAATTTAGTTGAACAGTGTATTGCTTTTAGAATTTGTGCGCAGGTTTCATTATTTATCTTCAACATCTCCAAATTAAAATTTGGTAAGTCGTAATGATATGGATCTATTTGCATTATAAGGGAGAAGGACCTGCTTATCATAATTATTTAGATCACACTTTGCCAAAACTCCTTTGTTTTCAGCAAATTTTATTGTTGTGTTGTTAAATGGTTAGATATAATTCTAAACATATAAAAAAATTACTCGATATGCGCAAAAAAGTTGGAAATTGTGTTATTTAAAATTGCTTATATATTTCATTATACTTTAAAGAAGATTTTATTATGAACGTATCATAGGCTATTTAATTTTCAATTTTTTTAAAGAATTTGCATATATCTCATTCGATAGGACATAACGACCCTGCAGGATGGCGTCAAACCTAGTTTTCCTCTTCCTTTTAATAAACGTATTAGGTATTAAAACAAATGAAACGTTATATATATATATCGCACTAGTATATAATAAAACCCAATAACTGACAAATGTTTCACTTACATTCGGTAGAGGAAATTTTTTTATTAAAAGTGGGGGTATCACACGTTCTGTCTGATTTAGTATTCTAGAATTCTGTTAGTTCCTTTAACTAGATGTCTCCGCACTACGTTGAGAGTATCTAGTGTTAAAACGTATGAACTACAAACACCGTAGTTAGTAATGATATAACAATTTAAAGATTATATGTAAGAAAAATAAAGACAACTGAAAATGTAAGAGAAAATATATTAAATGTAATCAAAAAACAAAAATTATTTAAAATAATGAAATTGACATCCACCTACGTTTCCCGGGTTAACTCGTATCATTTGCAACGCAGCCGAGTTCGATCCCCGATTATGATGAATTCCCTGGTTCATATTTCCTCGCAGGTCTCCTCGCCGCAAAATAAATATCAGCAAACTTCATTAACCTAATGGTACCCGAATATCTGGCCATAACAATTTTCCGTATCATATTATTCCTGTTTATTCTAAATTAATGAGTTTTTTTAATTTTCGTGTTGTCTCTGAAATGGCCCTGACATTGAGCTCATCACTAATCCAGAACAGCCCTTCATGTCTTGGTGTGGTAAAAAGTATATATGTGAACCAAAAGTTTGGAATCTTCTACCTACAGATCGTGTTTCTGTGAGGCCCGAGGATTTTGGGAAATATAAATGTAGGCCTGCTTATAACGAGAGGGGTTACATTAAGATAAAGAGAGAGAGAGAGAGAGAGAGAGAGAGAGAGAGTGAGAGAGAGAGAGGGAGAGGGAGAAATAAAGTAAATAATAATATAAATGTATCATGCCGGTCATGAGGAAATGGGACGCAGAGATCCACGAATTCTAAGATAAAAGCAGGATATATATATACTCGATGGGTTTACAATACCAGTCGGGATTCGACTTCCACAATAATACAGGATATTTAGTTCTTTATAATATATTTAAATGCGTGTTATTTATACTTAGAATATATTATATATAATCGTTTACTATGAAAACAATGAGCAATTTAATATCTTAAAATTTTAGTAAATTATTCAATGTCAATGTAGTGTGTAGACTTATTGAGAGAAATATTTAAGAAACAGAGTTCTGAATCTTTCTAGAAAGAGTTAATTAGAAAGTCTAGATTCATATTGGTCGAAATATATTTTCATTAATTTTAAAATAAACGGATGCGCCTGACGTTTATTTGTAACCTATTATATTTTCAAGTAAATACTTGACATAATGAACATAGAAGTCACCTTACTTCACAGTAATGTGTATCTTTGAGAATTACTTTTAATTCAGCCGCTATTTGACAGTCGATTGGTTACCATGCATTTTATTGTTCGTGGTAAGGCATCGAAGTGTTGCCATATAAGTAAAAATAAGATTGTGATGACACGGATAGACGGAATAACGTTATATCGGTAATTAAGGAAATGAAATTAAAAACTAATTTATAGTCAATTGTCAAAGTGAGAGATGCTACAGAATAATAAGTGAACTCTACGCGTCCTAATGATAACGCAATGTAAGTAACAAATAAATCATTAACTCCTTTAATTATTTAATAGGTACCTGAAAGTAGTCATGCAGATTTCATAAGATGAGCATAAATATTATTATTATTATTATTATTATTATTATTATTATTATTATTATTATCGTATCATTATTGTTATTAACCTATAAAATGTTGTTTGTACATGACATTTACATTGTTACATTTATTGTATCTTTAACTGTTTATAATTAGTACAGTGTATATCTATATTTGTCGAATATTTATTTGTATTTGTGCTGGTTGAGTGGAAGAGAGGGCCTTATGGCCTTAACTCTGCCAGAATAGATAAAGTATTATTATTATTATTATTATTATTATTATTATTAATATTATAATTTATTAATATAAAACAAAGTGAGAGATTAACAGTCCTTTAAATTTTTATTTATAAGAGATCGTCGAACTTGTATTTCTTTGTTCTTCTACAGAAGATAATCCTCTACTACTCTGAGAGAACGAACCTGATGTTATTACCTCTGATGTAAATGATAGAACTCGGACTTTCATGTCAATGTGTTATCTATATAACCTATGTCAAAAAGATTTATGAATACACAAAATAATAAAATATGTAGAAGGTTAATGAAACATAAATCACTATGAATCTAGGAAGAAACCTGGAATTCTGGAGAAAATTTAAAAGCTTATTCTTCCTTATTCTATCTCCTTTAATATCGCCCTCTCGCTCTACTTCCTTTTACTCTTGATCCGGGCATAAAATATAGAGTAAACTGCGATATAAAAACTCCATTATGAAAGAACGGTAACGTCTCCTACATAACGAAGGACGTACATTAAACTGCATTCGTTGTTGAAGCTGGAGATGAAATCCTGAATGCTTCTCATATGCAAGTCATTAATTATTTGAAAGTGGTTTAATCGTACTTACATTACGTAAACCTCCTCCTACTCATAACAAGATGAGGTTATTTAATAGAAATATGACTATCTCAGTCTCAGAACTATTCGTCGTATCTCGTTATCATGCATATCATAGCAAATTTATTGTGTATCTTGTTCATATTATCTAAAGGTTTAATTTGTCTAAAAAAAGTTTCCTGTCCCACGATATTTGGTTTCACGCTTAACACGGAAGAGTACCTTAATATAGGACAAACAGTTGTCTCTAGTTGGGAAATTACAATATGTGCATTATAATGAAGAGTGTCGGCCGCGGTGGAATAATGGTTACGCTCCTTGCATCTGGTCCCGAGGGTCGCGGGTTCAAACCCGGCCAGGATCGATGGATTTTTTAGGATGGAAATTCCAAGGAACGAGTCCTCCGGGAGGGACGTTAAGCCGTGGGTCCCGTGTCTGAAGATTTTCAGGCTCGTAAAAGATCCTTAAGCCTGAATGAAAAGGCCTCTAAGTACAATTTACCGAATTATCCCATCCTAGTACTACCTTGGTTTCCCAGATGTCAGTAGGAGGCGGAACTCTGACGACAGACCACTCAAATGACATCTATACGAAAACAAGTGTAACTTAATTAGTATGGTTAAAATTCTTCCGTGTAGGGGGAGAGCGCCTAAATCTCCGTTAAGGGAAACATGGACTTACAAGAAGAAAAATAAAGACGGGTCTCAGAACAGTTGATATAGAAACTTTATGTGCAATGGACAACAGGTAGAGATGCTATAATCATATGCCTGTACGTACACTACTATGGTTGTTATACTGTAATGTTTAACTATTTAACCACGATGGCATTTGTTTCGTTTCTTTCTTTCCAGACAGTAGCTACAAAGGGCGTTTTATTTCTACAAAACTACAATGCAAACCATGAATCTAGCAATAGTAGTAAATATATAGGCGGATTTCTTTGGCCTATCAGAGGCAACGCCAAGCCAAGTTGATCTTATGAAATTTGATCACATAAAAATGGAATTATTTGAGGAGGACCTAATTGTGGTTAGGGTGCATACACTCGTCCTTGATTATTTATTATCGTCTGACAGTGACGAGGATACAAACAATGACTTTTGAGATGACATCCTAAAATATCACGAGCAACAATCGGCACGTCACGAAAGCAGTAATTCCTCATACATACCACCAGCACCACCAAAGAGGACGCGAACCTAATTTCAAGTTGGATACATGTCAGACGCGTACAAAATGTTGACAAAGTAAGTAAGGGCAAAGATGGGAACTCAGATCCTCATCAACTGTGCCTTCCCGGATTGGTAATTGATTCGTCACTTCGAGTGCCCTTCAAGACCGTTATGACCCAAAAGCGGAAAGTAAAATAGAAGACTGTCTTTCAAAAACATTTAAGAAGGATTGCAGATGCCGGATTCTCTCCCTACAAAACCATTGAACAACAGTTAAACAGGTAATTGTTTGAATATTTCCTTCAAATGCGTTCACAGCAATGTGTATAGTTGAGTTTCAATTTTAGTGTTGTCTAGTTTTTTCATTTCTCATCCATTACATCTAAAACTTGGTGATTATCTATTAAACTATGCATACTTTCAATGGCGCCTCAGGCGGTGTTCATGTTACGACAACTGTTAGTACCATTCTCTCGTAAGTGGTCAAATATGATAAATATTTTATTTCCAAATATTTATCACAAATGCAACACAAAAATGAGTGTATACAAGATTATGAGAACCAAAATGTATTGCTACATATCGTTTCAATCATGGGAGGAATTTCGAGATTAGATTTATGTATTCAATTTATTGAAATACATCCTGCCTTAGAACAGTGAAGTAACCTACATACAAATATGAAAAAAAATGAACAAAATAAATTAAACGAAATAGAAAATAAATTCAATATGACAATCTTTGAAAGTAAATCGAAAGTAATGGCATTCAACGGGAAAGACCGTATGATGTGTAAAATCAGTATAAATAACAGTATAATACAACAGGTGAACACTTTTAATTATTTAGGATGCAACATATCATATTGCCAGAAGGAAGATATTAATATAAAATTAAATAGATTTTACAGAATGTGTGACACTGTAAGACGGACACTGAAAAATAAAACTTTGAGGAACACACAACTAAAATTTTACAAAATGATGGCAGTGCCTGTCTTAACATATGCAAATGAAAATAGGACTCTTAACCGTACAGACAGAAGGAAAATAGAAACTGCAGAAATGAAGTTCCTACGTTCAGTAGCGGGTGTGACAATTTTGGACAAGAAAAGAAGTGAGGATATTAGGAAGGACTTAAATATTTTCAATTTAACAAATATAATTGACTACATGAGAAACAACTGGTATGAACATGTCAAGAGAATGCCTACAGATAGAATCCCTCAGCTGTTACTAAAGTACAAACCAATAGGATATAGAAATGTTGGACGCCCATTTACTAGATGGGAGGATTCACTAAATCCCACTTGATGTGAAAACAGGTCAAAAGGCCTAATTTCATGAAGCAGAAGAAAAAGAAGAAGAAGAACTAAGAACAATAATATTAAAATACCTGTTTCACAATAATAATCACTATCTATTGAATATTTGAATTCTTGTTTTGGGTGTAGTGTACTTTAAATTAATAATAATAATAATAATAATAATAATAATAATAATAATAATAATAATAATAATAATATATTTTGTTGGCTAATTATTATTGTATTTACATAATTGTATTGATATTTACTTTTTATTTTTATACTATATATTTTTATACATTGTGAAAAATACGTAACAGATGATATAATGCTGAAATATACACATAATTTCTACCATGTTGCAATATGTTTCTAACATTGTAATTTTGTGTTGAAGCAAAATCTTTCACTCAGACTCCTAGATTAAGAAATTAAAACAAATTAATTAATTTGGACATGTATTATTATAATGTTAAATCTCTATTGGATGAAATAATCATCGTAGATATACGAAACATATATGGAATCAAATCGTGAGAACACCAGGGATTTGATTTTTATATAATTAAATAGGATTAAATTGAATTAAAGAAGTTGATAGGATCCCGAATAAACGATCAGTTAGTAATTACGGAAAACATTTAACAAGTACATGGTACCGTTTTTGTCAAGCGACAGGGATTTGAATCGGCCACAAAAGAGTTAACATTTGAAGAAATCTATTGTACTATCGGATTACTGGACATTTCTTTGTACGCTAGCAATCTGAGATCTTAAACCGAGCTTCGCTGACAGATCACGAACAAAGAATTGATGTATGGCTTCGAAACTACAGCTTAGAGTAAACAACTCCTTATAACGAACTCGACAAACCGCGAAAACGCTAAACTGGCAAAAGGGTGGGAAAAAAATTCACTGACGTAAAGGAGTTATATAATAAATTTAGACCCGAATTCCCCGGTGTACGAACTTTTGTTAGAACTGTATTTTAGGAAGGGAGTATTCATCCAGGGCACATGGTGGATCCTTGTCCAATCAAAAGACGGCGATCCCTTCTTTGGTCCTAAGGAATCGTTGTCAGCCAATATAAGAAAGAGTTATATCACGACAAGGTAATTACCTCATGACGACAAGAGTTCAGAGAGAGGGTAAGCGAAGTTTCCTTGTACCCAACAAAATTATGTTATGTTAGTTCTGCGTAACTCATCGAGGTGGGGGTTCTCCGCAACCCACCGATAAAAGGAAGTTCTGCAATCTTAGTTCTTTGTAGCTCACCGAGGCGGGAGTCGGAACAGACTCACCGACATGGCCATCAATTAGCAAAATACAAACCTAACTTCACTTAGAAATTATTCATCCGTGATAGATAAGTAGAGATTCCATCTGGATTCTAAATGCGTTCCTGAGATCAGTACCTTGTCCGACCTTAATGTGTCTACAATTATACGTGTAACCAGTGTCCATCGATTAATAAAGTATATTTGTTAAAGTTCATCTTGCGTAGTCTTGCGCCGGCCAGCTCCTTGCTTATCCCTGTAGAAAGAACCTCAGCTCTACCAATTTCCAACCTGCGGAACCTAAATTCTCATACATAGAGAAATCCTTTCCATACTCCTGGCGCCCAAACGTCCCTATTAACCCTTATTAACCTTAAAAATTGAATCACTCTTAATTAATTCCCTCTAAGTGTTTTTCTATATTTTTGTTCAATCTGTAATGAAATCTTCGCCTGACCACGAGCTCCCGCTCATTCAGTGTAGTGCCACTAATTATAAATTTGTGTGTTTTTGTGTGCTCTCGATGTGACAAATAAAGAAATAAATTATAGCTTCAAAAGTCTAAATGACTAAAGAGTGCGAATATCAAGTTTATTTTGTTCTCCTTTTTAGAATGACGGTGGTGTATAATTTGCAACGATTCTCTCAATGTCTCAAGCTACTTTATTATTAAAATTTTAAGTATAATTAACAAAGTGTTCAAAATATAATTAGTACGGAAATAAATCAGGACATAATTATAAATCCTCAATTCGTTTTCTGTTAAATTATTACAGCAATAAATACGGTTAAACAGGAAATTATTGGACAAGACATTTTCATATAGATACATGAATTGCTATCTTACCAAAATCTGTAACAACGCCTTACCTGCAACAGAACAAAATAAATATATAAATAAATTATTTAATAAAAATGCACTTAAAAACTAGTACCTTCGTGGAATATAAATTTTACAAAACAATGTTTACATGAATATTTATAATTAATTAGGTATATTTATTTCAGTTCGCTTGAATTCCACGTGTATATTTGTAACCATGAGAGATTTAATACATTTGAATGTCAAAATTTGTATAAAATAATATAAATCCTGTAAACAAAAAGTATTCACTATAACACACTACAAGTTAAAAATATTGTTTACAATTTTTACAGTTTATTATACTTATTTGTAACTTCAGATTTGTAGCCGAGAGTTGTAAAGCATTGTGTCTATGGGAATGGCGGTGGATCGATTCCCCATGAATAGGTGGTATATGGGACATTTTCTCTCAAGCCCTTGTGAAGAAATTAAGTAATTGCATTAATTGACTACAGCAGATTCATGAAACCGGCTATGACAATTAGGAACCCGATATGCTGGCTACGTGATTAAATACTAGAGGGGTTACAAATTGGCGGACCGCGGTCCGGATCCGGACCCTGGGGCTTTGGTTTCCGGACTGGTTAAATATCGAATTAATACTAATTTTTAAAACCGGTTAAACATCAAATACAACCAGTTGTACTAAATTTGATGTCATGATAGAATTATTGTTGGCTCGCTTATCAGTACTGCTTATGGTCGGAGATTTGACTGAAGACGAACGAAATTCCGTTTGAAATCTGGTATCGTGAAAAACACGAAATTTGTGAAATGAGATAATTAAATATTATTCTGACCATATATTAAGTTTATCATAAACTTATTAATAATATAATTATTAACTGTGTACTACTGCGCTGTATCATTTAGTATTTACCACGTGTTTTGTTTAATTTGTGTAATTCATACCCATGACATAAATTTAAAAATTTACCTTGTTATATTACTTACTTAATATTGCTTAGTATGATTTAGGAAAAAGAAGCTCTTCCAGATGAATGCAAAAAATCGATTACACCATTCTGCATGGATTTTCTTTTTTTTAATAAATTATCATTTCTGAATCACAATTTACCACCGAGTGCAAAAATGAAATCCGTTTTCGCGTACCATGTCAGAATTGTTTACAATTCAAAATGTTATTTTTTGAATACTTTTCGTAATGTGCGTACTCTAGTAAAATTACAGTGCGCTTATCGTCTGTTAGAAAGGCCTAACAGTTTATAGGAAATAATATAACTATTGTTATGTTTATATTTTTAATTATGCTTATACTTATTAAAGTCTATTAACTATATGCGTCATATGTCCGTACAATATTTTGTGATTGTGTAATGATCCAAATCTGATTTTCTATACATGTGGGTCATATACGTTAGTAAAACAAATGATATAACTGCTTTTGTAAAGAAAACGTACTTTCAATATTTTCGCTTTAAGTTAAGAGATCAGGATAAATAATGGTGCCCTCACAAAAGTGTGTGGTAGTTGTGTTGCAGAGTTAAGGAGTTAGAAAAATGAAAGAAAAAGTCATTGCCCTTTGGTATCCCTATGATTTGGAGGAGACCTACAAACCTTCGACACGATTGTTATTTTTGCACAGTTAAAATATCAAAATATAATGCTAAAAACAAGAAATGTATTGTATATCCTAACATTCTCTCTGCCATTCAGGCCGTACCTCATGGTCCTGATATTCCGATTCCCTTATACTCTTAATCAGATACATTGTCATTTGCATCTAGCAGCACTGAAACTGAATCTCCAGTGGATGATGAACCATATAATTCTGATCATGAAAGATGTTTTAATCAAAGTGAGCTTAATTATTTAGTGTAGGGATTTAAATTTGCCTAAAGAATCAGCAGAACTGCTAGGTCGTAGTTTAAAAGAAAAGAAAGTATTGGATGAGGGTACATATGTATAATGTTACACGCATCGTGAGAAGGAACGTGTTCCTTTTTTTGCTGAAGAAGAAAATTTAGTGTATTGCCAAGACATCCTTGTTGTCATAAAATTGTATAACATAAAGTATAATTCCAAAGAGCGGAGGTTCTTCATAGCTTGTTCTCAAAAAAGGTCTTAAAGATGTTTTGTATCATAATGGAAACAGTCATCCTTCGATTCCTGTGGCCTACTCTTCTGTTTTAAAGGAGACATATGAAAATGAAAAGTTTTTGTTACAAAAACCGCAGTACGAAATACCATCTATGCTAGTTTGTGGAGATTTCATGACTATAGGACTATTAGTCGGTCAGCAAGCTACTTTCACAAAATACTCTTGTTTCGTATGTGAATGGGATAGCAGGGCTAGATCAGAACTCTGACCACGGAGGAATAATTTAATACCGGGCGAAACAAAATATAAGAAGTGAACATCTTGTAGATCCCTGAAATGTAGTGTTGCCACCTCTCCATGTAAAATTACGTTCAATGAAACAATATGCGAAAAATCTAAATAAAGACATTCTATCCCTAGCAATTCTGCCCGAGGGCAGGTCTTCCACTGCAATCATAGTATTTTCATGCTGTGCTTTGCAGCTTTACTAGCGAGTTGTAGATGTGGTAGCTTCCTGTTGCTTTCCACACTGGTGAAGGATGGTGATGATAATCATAAGGATGATGATGATTTTCGGGGACTGTTGGGCCATACGCTGTCTGACATTTCTCTTACAGGTGAGGAAAAACTCCGAAAAAACCTCACCCATAAAGCTTGTCCCGACCGGGGATCGAACCCGGGCCCGCTGCGTGAAAAGGCAGCACGCTACCTCGAAACCACAGCGGTGGACATAAAGATAGTGAGTGCTCTAAATACATTTGCGCTACATTTACTTCATTATCCTATGAAAACAATTAAGCAGTTGTAATCATTGGGGCACAAATTAAAAAAAAAATATGATGGACAGTCAGTTCGAGATTACTATGAGTCGACAAGTGAAGTATGCCTGGAATGCTTATAATTATTAATTTTATTATTAAGAAGTGATTAATTAGTGGCAAATAACAAATTCTGGCCTAGTTCTTCACACAAAGTTCTTGTTGAAAGTAATTTTTACTACGCTTTACAAAGCTATAAATTCATTTCTAGTTATTCATGAATATTTTGAAGACCTAACATGCTGGGAGAATGTGGAGATCATATTTGAATTCAGCACAAAAATATTCGTTTCGATTCACCTATCAGATTAAAAAGAAACAAAAAAAACGTTTTAAAATGCAGAACGGCGTGATCATGCATATTTATAAGAAAGGGGCATCCCATTACTTTCATCTTCGTAAAAAATTCTATCAAACATATTAGCAGGCAGACGTACTCCTTATATTGATGCCGTTCTAGGAGATCTTCAATGTGGATTTAGAAGAACAGGTCTACAACAGATCCGATTTTTAGTATATGACACATTTTAGAAAAGCAATGAGCATATAATGGTACTGTACATCAACTATACGTAGACTTTAAAAAGGCGTATTCAATTAGGACGGAGAAGTTATTTAGTATCCTGCTCGAGTTTGGAATTCCTAAAAAAGTTAGTTATACGAATGTGTCATACTGGCACAAAGAGTAGGTGCGTGTAGGCAAACAGTTTTCGAATTCCTTTGAAATCCACAATGGACTGAAGTAAGGAGATCCACTATCTCCACTATCATTTAATTTTGTAGTACAGCATGCCATCAAATCTTTAGAAGATGAAGAATGCCTACAACTTAATGGTACTAATAAGCTGTTAGTTTATGCTGATTATGGAGTATTATTGGGCGATAGCGAAGACATACTAAAGGACAACATGCACACACTATTGATTAACACGAAGAAATTTGGTTTGGAAGAAAATATCAATAAAATTAAATATACGGTCACACATAAAAGTACATTATATTAATGGAAATGGACAGCGAATGACAAATGACGGACATTTTGAGGAAGAGATTGAATACAATAATCACAAACGAGAATGAGAAGCACAAATAAACATAGGCTCAATTCTGGAAATACGTACTATTATGCATTACAGAGACTCTTGATGATCCAATTCCTTTCAAAAAACCACAAACTAAAAATATATAAATTTATTATTCTATCAGTTATATTATACGGATGCGAAACATGGACTCTTGATTTAAGGGAGGACACAAGATTACGAGTCTTTGAGAATGAAGTTCTTTGGAAAATTTTTAGACTAAAGACAGATGAACAGACACATGAATGGAGAAGACTACAAAACTTTGAAATACAAGATATTTATAGGAAGCTAAATAAAATTAGAACAGAAAAGTCTCGAAGACTGTGATGGGTAAGATATGTGGCACGAAAGGGGAATGAAAGGTGTGCATGGAAGCTTCTTGTAGGAAAACAAGACGGAGAACGCCCAGTTGGTAGACTAAGAATGAGTTGGGAGAATAACATGTACTATGATTTGGCGAAAGTGGACTATAAAGGGAATGATTGGAAAACATTAGATCTGGATAGAACCTACGGGTTAGATGGTGCTTGTGAGTTACGTAGTAAGAAGTTACTTAATCAAGACTTCGCATGTGTAATGAACTGTGGTTGCCACGTGTGTACCGGGCCCGGGTTTCGACCCCTTTCGGGAGAGGTTTCCTGGATGGTGGTCGTTTTCGGGTTTTTCCTCATACGTAACACAAATGTCAGGAAACATTAAGGCCTAAACGTCCCCCGAACTTAATCTGGATATCATAATAATACTTACTTAATACATAATACAGGCTTTCCACTTTACAGCAGTTTGCCTTTGATTCCTGCTTTCCAGAGATTCCTATCTTCCCATTGTCCAACTTCCATACCCATCTTCATCATGGCATCATATATTCCCTCATACCATGCTCTTCTACTTCTTCCCCTTCTCCTTCTACCTGGTACCATCCAGTTCAACACCTGTTTAGGCCACTGGTCTTCCGACATCCGTTGTACATGTCCATACCATTGTAGAGCTCTCTTTGTTATCTATCGATAACATTTTCTTGTGCATCCATTTGTTGTCTGATATATGTATTTCGAATATGTTGAAGCCTGGATATTCTCATACGTCTCCGTAATCCATCCATCTCTGTCGCCAAGATTCTTTTCTGCATCCTTTCATTTATTGTCCAGCTTTCTGATTCATATACAAGTATACTTTCCATTATTGTCTGTATAATCCCTTTTTGTTGTTTTTCTGGTCAAATTTCTATTCCATAAAAGACCATTCAGAGATCTAATCGCCTTCGTTGCACAATTTACTCTGTTAATAATATATTTTTCACAAGTACCACAGTTATCTATTATAGATCCAAGATATTATTTAAATTCTTCAACATGTTTAATTATCATATTATTTATATGTAGGTCTTCTGAATTTCCTCCGATTACCATATATTCTGTTTTAATATAATTTATCTTCAGTCCACCTACCTCAAATGCATCGACCAACTTTCTAATCATATATTCTATATCTTCTTTATCTTGTCCTATTATAATCTGGTCATCAGCGAATAATAAATTGTGCAGTAAATGGCCATTAATGCTGATTCCCATTCCCCTACATGACTTATTCCATTTTATTAATACATCTTCTAAATATGTCTTGAACAATGTTGGTGACATCCCGCATCCTTGTCTTAATCCTTTTGTTTTATCAAATTCTGTGGATAAGCTATTTCCAACCTTAATACTTGCTTTACAATCATACATTCTTTTTATAAAATGTATGAGAGATTTAGATATTCCAAACTTCTCCATTGCCACCCAAAGCTTGTTGATGGGTACAGAGTCATATGCCTTTCCAGGTCTATAAATGCCATAAGCACTTCTTTTCCTTTAGCCAACATCTTTTCTACAATCTGCCTCTGCCAGGTAAAATAAAGCTATTATTATTATTATTATTATTATTATTATTATTATTATTAATCACAAATATATTATCAAGGCACGATTTACCTGCTGTGAAACCTGTTTGTTCTTCTGATATTCTATTTTGTATTAGTTCCTCCAATCTGATTTTAATAATTGTGCTTAACTACTAATTGCTGTCATAACACTGATGCCTCTATAGTTTGATGGATCTCTTTTATTCCCTTTATTTTTGTATATTGCACTAACATACGATAACTTCCACTCATCTGTAATAGGATCTCCTTCTATCACATGGTTAAAAGTCTAGTTAAAATTCTTATAATTCCTGAACCACCATATTTAATTAGTTTCATGGTTATTCCTCCTGGACCTGCCGCGTTTCCATTTTTTGCTCTTTTCAACACGTTTCTTGCTTCCTCTTCTGTTATAGGTTCTATTAAATCACCCTTTCTATTATCCAGTGTAGCAGAGTCTATAAATTCTCTCCTAGTTTCTGTTAAAAGCATTTAAAAATATTCCTGAAAAGTTTTCATTGGTACTAAATTAAAACTCTTTGCCATATTATCATTTCGCATGTTTGTAATTGTCCTCCATCCTTGGGCTGACTTTGAATAGCCTACTGTATGCTCGATTTCTCCACATACCCTATTCCTCATTTCTTTTTTATCTTTCCTGACATCTGCTTTAACCTTTCTTTAAAGTATGTTATAACTTTGATAATCTTCATCTTTCTTGGAACTTAAATATTTTTGATAAGCATTTTTCTTTTCTGTTATGATATCAATTATTTCCTTATTCACCCAGTGGTTTTTATGGTGTTTGTCATTTTCCAGACCAAGTGCTTCTCTTGCTGCTTCATGTATATATATTTCCAAATGTTCATAAATAACGACAGAGTTCCAGTCTTCATCAAATTTTAATTTTTTGGTGAGGCGTTGGGCATATAGATTTTTAAAACTCTCATCTTGTAGTAAATGTAGATTATATCTACATTTTTCTAATTCATTTTCTATTTCTATATTTTGATTTTTATTTACCTATTGCCTGTCTATAGGGCATACTATCCTGGTTGACAGCATATAACGATCTGTTCCACATTCGGGTCATCGATTCACTCTAACATCTTGAACTATAATATTTCTCCGTTTCCTCACAATTACATAATCAATTATCGATCGTAGACCTTTAGTGCATTGTTCCCACGTGTATCTATGGATGTCCCGATTTTTAAACATCGAATTCATAATAATTAGGTCATTCACTTTGCATTCTTCTTTTAAACATTGTCCATTTTCATTCCCAATATCATCTCCATATGGACCAACTATGTCATGTCCCCTTTCCAACTCTGCTATTCAAATCTCCCATAATTATTAATTCCTTCTTATGAGAAATATTTTCTACCAATCCAGTAAATTTTTCAAAGTATTGTTCCTTTATTACTTGTGATGCATCGTTTGTTGAGGCATATGTATCTATTATTAATACTTCTTTCCCATATATTGTTATTTTCATAACTATAAATATTTCATCTATTTATTCTCTTTGTTTTATTGAGGAT
Organism: Diploptera punctata; assembly: GCA_030220185.1. Lineage (NCBI taxonomy): Eukaryota > Metazoa > Arthropoda > Insecta > Blattodea > Blaberidae > Diploptera > Diploptera punctata. The sequence goes on along the minus strand of JASPKZ010009799.1, from coordinate 3,061,231 downwards.
TTCCATCTCTTCTTTATTAAAATTGATACTTCTCTTTAGCTCTCTCCGATTTCTCCACCCCACTCCATACATGCATGTATTCACCAATCATTTCTTGACCTTTCCCTTTCCTTTTCGTTTCTGTTGGAACTGCTATATCCAGACCCTTCTTTGTAATCTCGTTAAGTACTTCATTATTCTTAGTATTCCAACCTTGTACGTTCCAAGTTGCCAAAATCATTGTCCTTTTTCTTAGCCAAAGTCTATACGTGTTGATGTGTCCGGCTTTATCTCTCTTTGCAGGAAACGTAACAATTATTTTTTATGGAACGGGTTGTCAGCCCTTCGCCAACCCCCGCATTTGGGGGACCTAACCAGAGCCTCATTTGCCGGTTATCGGGATTTCTATTGGGCCTTCTCGGCTACCGTAGCGGTCACGGGGAAACTAGTCCCCACCGTACATCACCCGAATAGGCTATTCCGTACTTCCCGTTGCCCACCCATCGGGACGTGGACCACTGAGGTTGGATTTTGAGGGGCGATATCATAATAATGATTATCATATTCGGGAGAGGTATTTAAACTAAGGATCACATACATTATTTTGTTGTCCACAGAGGACATGGAGGTATCCCCAAAAAGGATCAGCACAATGACAAGGCCTCCCCAGATACAACACAATATAACACGTAACACAGCTTTGATACACACATTCCTACTAAACACGGCGAAAATTATAATGATACAAATAGCCTGATGATGTTCGGAGACCATTTGGGCCTTAAAGGTTTCAGACATTTTCTTACAGGTGAGGAATTGCGAAAAAACCATATCCCAGAATACCTGTTCCAACCGATGACCGAACCCAGCCCCACTGCATTACGAGGCAGCAACGATGTCCCGATACTAGGGCCTATAGCGGTGGACTTTACTATGATTATATAAAATCCTATAAACAGTACAGTAATGATTAGTCATTATTAAAAGTATATAGAGTTATTCTAATGTTTTATAGGTGGGTGACACGGTCTCGTACACCTTCCTTCGAAGAGAATAAAGTTCTTAATTAAATGTTAAACAAGACGAGACGAAAAGTCAGGTTAATGGCGAAGACTGGGAAACATATGAGTTACATAATCCTTATGGGAAATCAGATATAATAAAAAAAGTAGAGACTCGTAGACTGCGGTGGGCATGTCATATGACACGAATGGGGAGTAAAAGAGGAACACAGAAGTTTCCTGTAGGAAAACCTGAGGGAATGCGCCCAGTACGTAGGCCATGAATGAGACGAGACAATGAAATTAACCATCATTTGAAGGATGAGAATTAAACAATGGACGGTTTGAAAACTTTAGACCAGGATAGCATATGTCCGCGTAATCGTGAATTTCCAAGTTCATATGTCAGTGGGTTAGTTAGACATCTCAATAAATTATACCATACCAATAAGTTATAATGCACAAATTGGAAATGACATATTATTTCATATAATCCCAGCCATTCTGATAAAAACGAAAATTAATAGCTTGCATTTATTAATGCTTCGTACGTCATCTTCAGAAAACAGATTGTTATTTCACTTTTTTTCAGATACAAGAGAAGAATGTGTCGATATACATACCACTGCTGGATTTAGAACTTAAATTTAGATTCATAAGTTGTTACATAGCTTACTAAGTATAGTCAGTAAAAATTTGGCTTTTACAAATAATATATTGGTTAGAACAACCTTAATAATTACGTTGCTTTGAAATTCTATAAACGTAATAAACCTTTACATATCAATGATATATTAAAAAATATCAATTAAAACTTATATATTGAATTATATTACACAGCTTTTTACAAAAAATATTGTTGCCTGGGTATCTCAGCGAATTTATATGTTTTCAAGTGCACAGTTTACGAATACATTCATGAACGTGCTGAATGTGCTCTAGTATTTATGATTTTTGCGTATCTTATATCTTAAACAGTAAATGGTTTGTTATTAATAAAATTATGTTCCCAGTCATGATTTGACTTCTGCTCATTTTTTTCGCGCATACAAATGTCACGTGATTCCCACTCTCGCACCCCTCACTCCGGCCGTGATCAAAGTTATTTGACAAAATTAAAGTACTCGCGACATGCATTTGGATATGATAAAATAATTCGTCAAAGCGTTGGACAAGGAAGGAAAATGTTTTAAATTCATTTGTAGAAAGTTTCCTAAGCTCAGTATGGAAAAGTTAAAAGGTGGAATATTCGATGGTCCTCAAATTTGGCAATTGATGAAAGATGAAATTTTATCAAAGTTATGAGTGTTCCGGAAACTGAAGCTTGGAAAGGTTTTGCATTAGTAGCAGAACATTTCCTAGGTAACTATAAAGCACCAAATTATATACAAATAGTAAAAAAAAAATGTTGATAAGCTTCAAGATTCAGGAAGCAAATATGAGGTATAAAGTTACACTTTCTCCACAGTCACCTAGATAGATGTCAGGAAAATTTAGGAAATTATGGTGACTAAGAGGGAGAGCGCTTTCACCAGGATCTAAGAGTAATGGAGGAAAGATATCAGGGTAGATGGGACCGTCACATGATGCCAGATTACTGCTGGTCTTTAAAAGGAGATTGTCCCCTAATAAAATTATAGAAGCAAATCTTATAAAAGGCATTTTGCTCAAGTATAACATGGGTTTTCGACATTTTTCTTTCTACGTAAGTTGGTGTATACTATTTTTTTCAAAAACAGTTGTCATTATAAATATATATTATATTTTTTCATATTTTCCGACTTTTGTAGTATATAATGAAAATAAAAAAAAACAGAGCAAATCTTCCAAAATCATTGATAGTTTCATAAACTGTGAGTATAAATATATCCGAAATTAATCTTATATCGAGGGCAACAACACCGTTGACCAGTGTTATTTATGAAAGTTCTCTGAAAGCTAACTTTACAATTTGTGACAGCATTTCTTTAAATATTATAAATTAATCAGTTAGCAAAAAATAATTTCTAAGGACAGATGAGAATTATTTTGCGTTGAATATTATTAAATATCTTAAACTTGATGTTTAACCATCTTTATTAATTATATGAATGTTAATTTTTAATACATCGTAATAAAATAAATTTAATCCTTTACTAAGTTACATTAATCTGTTTCTTTCTTCTGGTCATCCATAAAAGAAAATACTCTACCATTACATTATGCCAGATACAGATAAATGAAACTCCACTGTTTTCACCATCTCTCAATACTGCTCCACAGATGCATAGACGGTAAAAAAGTTAACCAAAGTTTACTTGTAAGCAGTGATGTAGAGTCCAAAAGGACAAGAGAGACAGTATCTATTCGAAAGTTTGAATTAAAACAATTTTTTAAAAGTTGTGATTCTGAAAATTTAATTTTCCTGCGTGTATTTTTTATCCTTGTGTCAAATTGGAATTTATGAAATTAAGTAAATCGTTGAAAAGAGATTGAAGAGAGATTGTCAGTTAGAAGTTAGCAGTGGGTTAAAATGGGAAGAAAAGTAGAGGGAGACCTAAGAATGCATGGATAGTGGGAATAATAAATACGATGAAGAACAGGCGACTGCAGGATGGTGTCTGGGAAAATTAGAGATGAATAAAGGAACAGAATCAAAACTTAATATTAGGCACATGGAGATGTTGTATACAGTATTTTAAAATATGTTCATTAAATAATAAAAGTATTCTCCATCATACATAGTATCTCTCTCTCTGTTTCCTTATATACTTTCGTGTAATAAACGTATGAATATTCTGAGTGTACTTAAATGTTTTACTTAATTCCCTCAACTATGCTCTAACAATAGAATTAGAAATAGTTGGAAGATAAATATAAATTTGTTTATGCGTATAATTATTTTTTATAAGTGTTTCTCATTAAAATAAATATAAATCTTGAAACAAACAATCGCAAAGGGGAATCAATTATTTGAATTCTTCTTCTTAATATTCGCTGATTGGTAACGTTTAGACTTCGCACAAATTCCATTTAGCATTATAAATGTCTTCTCCACTTTGAGCTGAAAAGGTAACACATTTCTAAATGACGTAGGATAGATGTTACGATGTGAGATGCCATTTCAAGATGGCGGTTAGATGGGCGGAGATGGTCTGCATGAATGACGAGCAAAGCATCTGAAAAGCTGGGCTTTGTGCTAATGAAGTCACAACTTGGGTACAAACCTCTCATCTGCTATTTGTTGGACAACTGCCAGAAAACTTTCTAGACTCGACCTCCCGATAGCTCATCTCAATGTATACAACTTGTCTTATGTTGCTTAGTTTTATATTAAATAACAATAGCAGCATTTTGTATAGTACGCGAACTTCCATCTGGAATGGGAGTAATATAAGAACACAAGTGTCCAATTCCTTGGGGAAAATCAATATAAATGTCTCATACGAGTTGCTAAAAGATAAAATCATTTATTTTCGTGAGTTTGATTTTAATTTTGTTAATCACTGGCATGAATTTCATACACTACTCAGACGATGTTAAAAGGGAAATATTTTCCATTGCAATTTTTTAAGAACATACATTTTAAGTTGTTTCAATTTCACAAATTCTTCGTAAGTGGCATTAATGTCAGATATTGATATCAAATTACTTATTCTAATTACATTGGTGCTAAAACTAACGTGAAATTGAAAAGTTTCAAGGTCAAACGTTGTTTAATATCACGTCCATTGCGTATTCTGCGAATTCTGATAAATGTCCATCATCACTATAAGGTAATGCACGAATATGTTTTATTCTATATATACAGTGCCATAGCAATTAGGACTTAGCCTCTGCGTTTGCTAGGAGTTACTACACCAAGATAATAATTTACCCTTGTTTGTCTACATATGTCATAAAAGGTATTCTGTCAACATACCGAATAAAAAAGGCATCTATTTAGCAGGTAAAACATTGTTAGGATGATGAGGTCGCTGAATGTAGTTTACATGTCTCTAAAATTCCCTCCCGGAAGACTTTGCCCCTTAGATTTTTTCATCCTAAACATTCCATCGATTTCGGACGGATTTGAACCTGCTACCCTCGAGACCAGAGGCAAGGAACACAAACACCAGCCCACCGCGACCAACATGTTTCTTTCTAGGAATAGCAATTTCGATGTGAATCTAGGACATACATTTGCTGCATAAAATTTACCAGATATTTGATATTATAATAATTTTATCCAGGATCTCGTACTTAAAAACTGCGAACCTACAATAACTTACTTACATTCCATACAGGTCCATAGATTATATCTGCAATATATCACATTCAAGATGTACTCATGAGAGTATATTAAGAGCACACCGACTGCAGTGTTGTAGTAAATCAATACAGTAATTATGACTCCCAATGGATGTTTGGTGCTTCGAATTCCGCGCTAGTGAATATATCATATTAATTTGGTCCACTTTTAATTTACACACTACTTCGGTAGACCATTTCACGTACATTATGTGAACTTCTAGGGACTATAGACGGGATAGGTGAACGTTAAGAGTTTGTGTGTAATGTATTTTGTTTGAGGGATGATAGTGAAGAGTTCTGAGAAGGTGGAACGTGTATCGGAACGTAGTCTACGTCTGATGAAATACACGAAAGAGACCGCCAGGCTTAACGTACTCAACAGATGGACGAATCGCTACTAATAATATCACATGCACCCTGAATATATTGGTCCAGTCAAAATAAGAAAAAGCTAAAACATCGGAATAATTATCAGCGAGCTGATATTCGCTACAAACGTTACCTTACACTTACTTGAAATAAATTTGAAAATTCTCTAACCATACCGTCAGCGCGTAAATTTTTTTCAAGATCAATGTCCAGAAATCGGATTTTCGCATGTGGGCCTAACTCTTAGGACTAAATTATAAGTGTTGTGGTCAAAATAGTTTATACAAAATTTGTATACAATGAGTTTCTACACAAAAATTTCTCTATACTGTTTCACTGTAAAAAATACAAACACTAATATGCATTCATAGGTGACCTGTATATGTCAACATCAGGGAACGGAAGTTCATGCATTTGCATATTTGTTCTCTCTCGTTGTGCAAATATGCCGAAAGTTTATCTACACGAATCACAAATTTCTGAATACAATAATATTGCTTTTATTGTGCATAAAAGTGTATATTTTATCTTTATTTATAAGTGCATCATATTTTAACATTTATGCAGGGAAGCTGCATATTTGGTATATGTTTGGTATATTTATTTGCATTTTAAAATATTTAAAGGTTTTCAAATTTAAAATTTCATTACTTTAAATTAAATAGTTAATTAAAAACTGTAACGTAGTAAACATGATTAATTTATGTTTATGAATTTTGTTTAACGATGAATGGCACACCCATTGGGAGCCCCTCACGTTTTCATGAGGTTGCATCAATTTTTCACACGGTCCGTTGGTGAATCCCCGTATGTATTCCATGTGCAGCGAAGGTCAACAGTAACGCCTTACGCATCGGACTCACGAGCAGTTGTTGTGTCTTCGTTTATTGAACAAGTGTCTAGTTTTTGTGTGTGGTGAAGTGGATGTAAACTGTTAAGGGGTCTTTCTATACCGCTATTAAATCATGCCCAAAGTTAAATTAAGTAATTTAGGTAGAATTCAATCATTTGTAAATTAATTTCGTAACGAGTTTACTTCCACGGATAATAGAATTTTATTTTGTAAAGCATGTGAGAAAAAAGTAGGCAGTGAGAAACGGTTTCAAGTGTTGCAGCATATAAAACGCATCCAAACATAAGGAAGTAGTAATTAAAATACGAGAAACTGAAAATAATCCAAAGCACAAAGAATTTGCGGGGTGTTTAGGTAGTAGGTTAGCTCAGTTTTCTTCAGATTTGTGTGAGGTTTTTATAGCATACGATATTCCTCTCTTTAAACTCAATAATCCAACGCTAAGAAATTTTCTTCAGAAATACACCAAGAAACATAGATGAAAGTACTTTACGAAAAACATATGTAAGCCAGTGTTACAACAGTGTAATATCAAGTAATCAGATTACTCTTAGGAATCAATTTGTATGGATTAGTGTTGATGAAACGACGGATTGTGAAGGTCGTTACATAGCGAATTCTATAGTTGGAGCCCTTTGTAAAGAAAATCCCACAACTCCGTATCTTCTGAATGTTGCAGTGTTAGAAGTTACTAACAATGCAACAATTACTCAGTTTGTTTTTGATTCGCTGAAACTATTGTGGCCTGATGGCATTAAGTACGATAATGTACTCCTCTTGATAACGGACTCTGCTAGTTATATTATAAAATCAGGTGCAACACTGAAAGGTATTTTCGCTCATATGATTCACTTAACATGTCTTGCACACGGCCTTCATCGTATCAGAGACTATTCGAACATGTTATCCTTTAGTTGGCAATCTAGTGTCGTCTGTTAAGAAAGTATTTAAGAAAGATCCGTCCAGAGTTCAAAAGTTCAGAACAATAACGCCTGACGTTCCCCTCCCACCACAGCCAATTTTAACCCGTTGGGGACCATGGCTGGAAGCTGTTCTATACTATTCAGAACATTTTTCTAAAATCAAAGAAATTATAAATATTTTTGATTCAAGTGAAGCAGCATCTATCGAATTAGCACAGAAAACTGTATCGGACAATGAATTAAAAAGCAACCTTCTATTCATATCATCTCATTTTCATTTTATTCCTAAAGCAATTAGGTCAAGGAAGCAGTTGGTATTCCTTTACTGCAGTCTTTAGCAGATTTCAATAGAACGATCTCCAGTTTAATATCAGTTCCGGGAAATGTAGGAGGTATAGTGAAAGAAAAAACAGAAAATATTCTTTCCAAAAACCCTGCCTTTTATAAACTTGCAGAAATTTGAGATATTCTCGGAGAAAAAACACCAAACAAACAAACAAAGTTATATGTAGAACAGCTCACAGTTTTGTGTCAAGCCCCTCTTACTTTTTGCGACGTAGAACGAAGTTTTTCGTGCTACAAAACTATGCTGGGAGACAACAGGCGAAGATTTACAACAGAAAACTTACGTCACTGGTTAGTTGTGAACTGCAACAGTAGTAATGGAGCATTCAATAATGAGGCAAGCACTTCAAAATCCAGAGACTAAACGTAAGTTACCTATAAACCTATAACGTATTATTCTGTTAAAATAATCTCAGATTCATTATGCATATTGTGTATCATATTTAGCTATTTTTACAGCATATTCTGTGGCATATGTAGCTATTTTTTACGGCATAAATACATAATTATTCTTCACGTTTTTAGGGCATGAACTTCCGTTCCCTACTCATCATTTATCAGACTTCAATACGAATAGATACATGGTTCATATGTTTTCTTGGAACAATTTAGAAATCTAGCAACAGGAGGAGGGAGAAGAAAACGAAGAAGAACAAATAATTGTGAAGTAAAATAGAAGGACATTAATCATATCACAATTCAATAAATATAATTCCGGTAGAACAATATATCTATAGTACTAATTTTAATCTCTACCTCTCTATCTTCGGGTTTTTACAGCTGCTGCCGTCTTCCCGTGCCAAACCTCCAAAGCCTACGATCTTGGGCATCTTCAATGCTTCCTTGCATTAATGTCTTCATGTTTTCCTTCCATGTTAACTTTGGTCTCCCTCTCTTCCTCCTTCAGGTCGAATGCCATTGATATATTTGCTTTGGTCATCTAATTTTAATCACCATAAAATTATCTCATTAAACAATTTTAACAGACCAAGATCCTGTACAGGAGAGACCACGTAAAAAATACCCCAAATTATCTATCTCGAAGTGATGTGGAAAAGAGTGTATCATATGCATAGTATTTTCAAAATAAATAAGAGAGAGAGAGTAAATTATATTTGTTACCAAGATGGAGCTCAGAGAGGTTATTAAATATATCAAAATTTGGTAATACCGACACAAGTTGAAAATTAAACTAACGGAAGCTCTATGTATATTCTGGTGTCTCTGTTATAAATTGTTCCCCTTAAATAAAATTACAATGGCTTAGTTATAAATTTTCATTTGTTTATTTCGATGATAGTACAACTTTAGCTGCTAAATATAAATGTATTTAATTTATATCTTCTATAAGTCCACGTTTAGGTAATTAAATAATAAAACATCACAATATTATATATGTGGTGACATACACATTCGTATGGGGACTGGGTACACCCTATCTTACCAATATTAAATTTGTAATTTTCTGGTGCGCTCATCTTAAAAATTATTCAAGATAGGTTAATAAAATTATTCTTTTAGAAACAGTCTTTATTTAGGTATCAAAACAATTTTAAATAATTTATTATTCATACTTTGATCACAAAAAAAAACAAATATTCTGAAAATTTTGCAAAAATATTGAATATGAAAAAAATCCATGCCATAAATGTGTGGGTCACATTCTTTTTAATTGTTTTAATAGCTAAATAAAGGCTGTTTCTGAAAGCAGTATACATTTTATTAACCCATCTTGAATGGTGTAAGAGATGAGCGTACCAGAAAATTACAAATTTAACATTGGTAAGATAGGCAGTACCCAGTCCGCTTAGCAGAGGAAACAGAAATTTTTAGATTTCTATGTAGGGGTGTATGGATATTAACTGTTGTATGCTATTTTTATTCACAATCAATATTCAAGATGACGTTCACAAGTTTTCGGTGACAGGAGAGAGTAAATTTATATATCAAGTGGCCTCCCAGTAGCAACCTCTGTTGAAATGCATAGCAAAAGATTGAAGCTTGACATAAAACCAGCTTCTCCAGAGATGTTAGAAAACACATGGAGAGAATTTGAATATTGCCCCGATGTCTGTCGTGATACATTATCGTACAAAATCATTATCCATCAAATTTACGGCGAATTCTTAAACTAAACTGGGGCACGCCATAGATATACTCCACAGCCCGGAAAGTCGCGGGTACGATTTCAAAAGTAGGTATAAAGCTTCTGGTGGAACCATGACACTGGGATCCATTACTTAGCCTCTAACGGAAATTAATGTTTGATACACATGTTTTGGGAGTAAAAGCGGTCGTCGTTCGGGCTTGTCAAACCGGCTGACATCTCTTGCCGATTATCTAGAAATGTAGTTACTTTAACCTCCTACTACCCAAGAACCATGCATACATTTTAGTGTGATGACTTTACTTTATACACTTTTAATCATCTTTGTAACAGAGTTATAAAGAAATACATGAACAATATTCATGTAAAGAGTTCTCTGAGGAATCTATACATTTGATCCAAAATGAAAAAAATATATTCTATTAACTTCTTTTCTACATTCTGGGAAAAGGGGGATTTTAAATATAGACGAATTATTTTTTGCATTGATTCAATAGTGAAAATGTTCAGAAAACCAAAGCGTAAAGTTGGAGATCTCGGGTTAAAATTCCTGTTAAGTAAGACTTTTTTATTGGTTAGTATTAACTATTTGTTCCGAATATATTAATTACAACATTCGTGTTTCATAATTAGCTTATACCTTCATAATGCCTTCTTAGCAGTAGCAATCTTACTGTAACTGCTATTGGTAAATGGGAATTTCAAAGATAAATAATTAGTGTCTACTCCTGGTTTACTCGAGTATTTCAAATGGTAAGAACATCAGCGGGTGAGACTGGAGATCTGAGATGTAGGATTCAGTTCCCATTTCAGGCTCCAATTTGTCACTGTAAGTTTAATACTAGAAATAATCGTTACTTAAAGTCTGTGCACTATTACTATCAATATCTATTTTTCCTATTGCTCTGCATTATTTTCTACCTACAACCGAATGACATATGCCCGACTAAACTGACGCTCAGGATGATATCAAGAACATTATGGCTAAAAGTAAATATGTTTCGCATATATTTATCCACTGATAACATAACTGTAGAATCCTGGAATAAGTAGAATCATGTAAACCAAAGAGTAAGGAATGTAACAATTAGAACAGGAAGAGCATGACGATAAGGACATTTTGAAGAAGAATAGGCAGTAATATGTCACTAATTTTCAAGCAAAGTTACACAGTAAGATATTATATCCCCTGCACAGTATATATAATAGTTACTAAACACTCTTCCTAGAAGCTTGTGTGGAATTTAATTCAAGACACAAAAGAGCTGCCGAGTAGAGAATCCATTTATTAATATTACTTTCACGATTGTTTTCCTGAAGACACCTCTGCAAGCGACAGAGAAGACAAAGTACGTAACTTAGGTAAATATAACACGAGGATAAGGCGTTAAACGGGAGCTGTGATAAAATTATATATAGTTCCGAAGATGTTAGGTAGTTTATATATAGAGCTTCTTAAAAATGGTTATCACAACCCTTTCTTATTCCTTTATGTAAGAAACTATATTTAAAGTATGGCAAAATAACGTATATTATTTATTTATTTATTGTTTTTTTCCCTTTACTTTACCTCTCAGTTTGTAACTATAGTGATATCTCGGTATAACATTAGCTCGGTTGAAAAGCGTTATATATATTGGATGACCTTCGACCGGTAAAGATATAAATTAATCCATGAATGTGCAGCAGTGTTACATCGAAGTTTCATTATAATTTTACATACCTTACTTCGCTCGGACAATAAATGGGCCGAAGTTTCGAAAGGGCAATTTAACCGTGGAACACATTCACACATTTGTAACTAAGCAAATACATTGCGAACCTCTTCGGATAAGTGATCAGCTCAATGCGATGGCCACCTCCGGGACAATTCGAACATTTATGACAATATTCAAATATTGAAATATTGAAGTATTCATCCTGAACAAGGCGGATATTATATGGATGATTGTCATGTTATGGGAATATGTAGGCGTAACAATATTTTCATATTCGTCTTACAGATGGAGAAAACCCCCAGGAAACTTGTCAGGCTGAGAATTGAACACATGACTGTTGCGTCTGAGTCAATTACTTTACCACTATACCACGCCGATGGATACAATTTATAGTATTACACAATGTCAATATAAACCCAAATCATCAAACTAAAATGTTAAAAGTGTCAACGCGTTTCAATAGCGACATATCACTATCAAGACTAATTACTGACTAAAGAAAAAAAACAAGCTAAAATATGTAAACAAAATCCGTTAAAATTCTGAGTACGTCACATGACGTTAATGAAAATCTGAAATAATTTGTGGGTGTCATCAACATAACCCCCTTCTATTTTAATTAAAGGCGAGAGGGAGAAGAGGATTATGTTGACTATTTAACTCATGCCACAAATGCTAGTCAATGACCAATCACGTTTCAATTAATTTTGTTTAACAACCAATGGCAGTCGTCTTTTACCTCGCTCTTTATCGATTTCTCTTTATCAGCTCCTGTTTTTGTGATAAAGAAATCTCCTCCTTTTTAATGTTCTGAACAGGACAGAACATTATTTTTCTCCAACAAATACACTGAATATATCAAATAATGAACAGATTTCTTGACTTTACTGAGTTGTTACTAAAAAATAAATGAATAACCCATAATGTTGATTATGATATATAGTTTTGTGTGTTTCATTATTTATCCTCTTGGGTACATTCTTACAATATTGCAATCTTATTTTGCAATGTATAATACGATCTAGTTGCAGTGAATGAACATAACCTCACATTTCTGATTTGTTTTCAAACGTCGCCGTTTACATTAAATACATAAATATTTTAATATAACTATAGTTAAACAATGGTTTGTGAGTAAACAGCTTAATTTTATTCGTTAAATAGTCCTAACAAATGCCACTCTTGGTTTCCAAATTCTCTACATAAATTCACTCCTCACTTCGTGAGTCGTGAATTTATCGATAATTTGCAAATCACTTGTGGCATTACTTATGATAAATTCAACAAATAATTTAAGATTTTCAATTATATCATGTGATGTAGTCAGAATTTTAATATATATTTGTTTACATATTTTTGCCTGTTTTTCTTTGGTCAATAATATTATACTTTGTTAATGATAGCGTCGCTATAGAAACGCGTTTACTCCTTTAACATTTTTGTTTGGTGATTTGTATTTGTATTAATTTTATCACCACGCCAATCCTATTTTTAATATATCTATTAATTTATAATAATTTCGACATAAAAAATAAAAGCCAGTAGGAACGAAGGTCTCAAGAACCTAACGCCGGGAACTTTGTACTCTTAATATAATTGAATACAGCGTTATTACTTACATGGTTAACGTGGTACAATTCCTTAATCCTAACTTCAAATTTCTTAACAGCATTTAAGTATTTTGAACATAATATTATAATTCAGTTGTCACATGAAACCGAGTATATTTTTTCCGAATCCTAAAAAAAATATAGACTTACATTCTGTGACATATCTGGGATAGACACCCGACACTCCTCTGAGCATCTCTATGCGTATCTATTAGCCTATTGTTAAACCACAGAGGTGTTCAGTCTCTTGAAATACAATCAACATATCGACATTTTCTACAGGGTTGTCACCATACGTTCTACCCTGCATTGCTAGAATTGGTTTCTGCTTATTATGACAATTCCCACACCTTAGAATCCAGTACAAGTGTTCCACTCTCCGCTGCCACTGGGGTAAAGCAGACTACATTACTTTAGACAAAGTGATGGGGTTACAAGTTGTGAGCACTATAGGTTTTTCATGTATAGAAAATTGCATTGCTTTTGCTAGTAAAATTGTCATCTTATGTAAGATTGTTTTTTTAGTTAAATCACTTAAAATAAGTAATCAAGTTATAAATTTCACTTATACATTTGCCAAAAAAGTAAGTTTGTTTTATAACATTATCACAAGCATTTTAGGTATTAGGCCTAGTCGCTTGTTACGGTCTCCCGCCATCTCTTTATTGAATCGTCCTCCACGGGGAATGCAGCTGAGCATTAGTTTGGGTATTCTGGAGTGTTCCATGCAGTAAATGTGGTGTATCCAATTCTTCCAGTAGTCATGGAGGTATTGCGTATTTGGTTTAAGATCGAATTCTAAGTTATTCCTTTTTATTTATTTGGTGATCGAGAAGGCTGTAACTAGCAGTTCTCCTTAGAAATTACATCTCCGCTGCTGTGATACGACGTTCGTCCTGAGTTCAAATGTTCCATGCTTCACTGTCATAAGTCATAACAGAGGGTGGTTCTAGCGAGAGTTTTATATACATTCATTCTCGTGTGTCACTGTACTTCTGATAGTTTGAACACTTGATTGATTATTACTTTAATAAGATTCATGATGAAGTTCCGTTGAGGTATTAATCAAAATTAAAACATAAAGTTATGAAATATTTACCTAAAAGGTCCATGTCCTCAACTTTATTAGTTATTTATCTATAGCGCTTTCGGGACTGGTCCCATCATCAGCAGGATTCAAATCTGGTGTAACCACTTCTACCAGATCTTCAGTGAAACACCAGTTTTGAATCCTGCTGATGATGGGACAAGTCCCGAAAGCGCTACACATAAATAACTAAAAACGTTTTAGATGAATATTTCATAATTTTATGTTTTAATCTTGATTGATTATTCTTAAATCTTTATTATAGTTTTGAATTTTAAAATACATATCATAGTCCTTATTACAAGATAAATTATATCCTAATAAATTAAATTAATTTACTTGTTATAATATTGAATTTCGAATAGCGATTTTGATTCTTCCTAGATATTTTCCGTGCGAGAACATTACTTCAGCTTTTGTTGTTTAAATAGTCACATTATATAGCTGTGCTAATATATTGAAATGGCGGGACGAAATATTGTAATAATTCACCTTCTGCATTGCCAAAAAGAACTTGATGGCCTTGCATATAAGAGCGTATCTAATGTAGTATTTCTTGATATAGGGATATTACCATGGACTGTTAATCGCCTATACCTGATAACAGAATTACTGTAAACATTAAACAAAAGCAACAATAAAGGACATTCCTGCCGCACCCCACAGTTGATTGAATTCCAATCTAATAGTTCTTTGCCATTCCTTCTGATATTGTATTATTTTGATATAATTTAGAAATTATTGACTTGACGTTTCATAATCAGTTAAAATTTCTAAAAGATTTTGTCTACCACCTCAGTCAAATGCCTTCATACAATCTGTAAACCTCTTTTATGATAATAATATAATTATCGAACTTATAATTACCATACGATTATTAAATAAAGTTCGGGGGTGAACTCAATTGCCGAAACAGCTGCTACCGGAAATGCCACTAAACCATTTGCTTTCCACGAAACATATTTTGCCAAGTAGATTCGTGGACAAAAAAATTACACAACTAATATATCACTTGTGGTTTACTCGGCGAGATCGGTGAAAATGAAGCTTGAATAAAACGAAAACAAGAAATTATTGGGAGTGAAGAACGCATAAGAGTAGGGTGAGTATATAGATATATTGCGAGAAATATATACCATATATAAATAAATAAATATATAATACTAAGCAACCAGTGTATCTTGTCCATCAATTTTTCTCCCTCTGATTTTATCAGTAGTAATAATAATAATAATAAAATAATAATAATAATAATAATAATAATAATAATAATAATAATAATTGAATTATTAAAGGATGTGAAGAATGTAATTAAGTGGGGATCAAAATTAATTCAAAATGTACCAAAGAAAATAACATAAAATATAGGATTGAAAAAGGCAGATCAGTAATAACAATGTTAAACGGAGTTTTGTGGGATAAGAACATATGAATGGATACCAAATTAGAAATTTATAAATCCATAATTCGAAGCACACTAACATACGGTGCAGAAACTTGGCAGTTGAATAAACATTTGAGTTTAAAGCTTCTGTCTACTGAAGTATATATAATTTTTGTCTAATGCCACCAGTACTGTTATTTTAACATAGTTCCAATAATGGGTCGTATATAATAATATAATGATATTGTGAAAAGGAAAATTAATGTCTGAACCTGGAATCAAACCGTGGACCTCTAGTTTTCCAGACTAGTGTGCAGCCCACTACATATATATGTGGAACGAATTGTTTATGTTTGTGCCAGGTCTAGAATGGTGTAGTGGGCTGCACAATAGTCTGGAGAACTAGAGGTCCACGGTTCGATTCCTGGTTCAGACAATTTTTCTTTTCGCAATATCATTATAATATTATAATACCACCAGGTTGCCTTTTATGAGATTTGTGGTTTCATCCCGTGGAATTGGCGGAATTGTAATCAATTTCTTAGGTAGGGGCACCTGGAAGGCGGAGTTACATTACCCCGATGACATAATGGTTGATAAATGATAATGAAGCGCCAGCACAGTTCTTAACCCAAACTTAACCTAAATTCCAGACCATGGGCAACCACAGGAATAAATCCCTTTATGAAAATATCCCAATGGTCTGACCGGGAATGGAACCCGAAACCTCATGAAGAGTAGCCAGTAACGCTGACCACTAGCCCACGAGGCTGTTCGCGCGAGAAATATATTCCAGGTGAAAGATTGAATTGACTATTCTTACTTAATATTTTTCAATCATACTTTCTTCAAACCATGTTCTAGACGCTTTTACTCTGGTTTTCCTAAAAGGAGTTCCTATGCACCATATTATAACATTCATTGTGAAGCTACTTGCGGCTCTGTGGTATCACCGAAGAAAATAGGAATGAAATGTAGTACACAAATGAAACATTGCGGTTTTATGAAAACAGGAATTCGGCTTAAAGTGTATATTTTTTTCAATAGTCCAACTTTCGCGGCTATAATAAACACATTTAACAATGAGGTAGATCTTCTATATTATTTGATTGGAACCCTGAAAGGAAAAATCTCGATATTGTTAGAGCGGGAAGAAATTTTATTTTGACATCATAGTTACCAATCTCATATATTATATTACGTTATTTATATTGTTGTTTTTATTTTACGTGAATTATTCTTAATTGACTTTATTAAAAATGATGTTCTTTCGTGGATTATTATACTTTAAAAAATATAATTAAATTATGTAATATTTTAAAAGCATTCTTCCAAATGAGGTTGTTGTTATTTAGTAATCACCGTTAGAATGATTACAATTTATATTTTGGTAGCAGTAGTGAATATAATTGTGCTATAAACATAAGTTGCTGCAGTAGTTATGCTAGAAACAGAAGTAAGAGATAGTTCCAATTCTGTCATTTAATTTTGCGGCGTCAAATGGTAACTGAGTTCCCTTCAGAGAAATGCTATTATTTAGACATGAAAACACCTATAGTAACTTGTATGTGGTCTGATTTCTCTCTCACTCATCATACTCGTACGTAATCTTGTATTTCTGAGTTGGTTCTGCATCTCAAGTTAGTGCCAATTGACATGCCTATGTTAACTTTTCGATGGAAATATGATCTGGTTATCTTGTCAACTAGATGGCTTTGTTTTAAAGTTCATAATTTTATTAATGTTATTGAGGATAATTTGGCATTTTTAATCGTATTTTTAACAACGTTGTAGCTTACAATTGATAAAAATCCTTAACGTTTTCAATTAGGAAGTTCAACAAACTGAATATCTGCGTTAGAGAAATGATATTACCAAAAAGTTAAGTGCAATGCAGATCTTTATTTAAATGAAAAAGTAACATGCAAGCATTATAAAAATACTATTTACTAAAATTACATTTTTATACTCTTGGAAATCTTCGGTCAATTCGAATTGATGATTATCTGTATACAGCAGTGCACTGTGTATATCTATTGGATTCTTTACTTGCAATTGTGAAATTTTACATATATTACATTAATATTTCTTCTTCTTCTTCCCGGTTTAGGCTTATTTACTAGCCTGTTGCGGCTCCAAATTGCTGATTTTTTCATCCTTTTCTTGGTCTTCCCAAGCTTCTTCTTCCTCGTGATGAATAGTTGTATGTTGCTTTTGGTATTCTATTCTCAGTCATCCTTGCCAAGTGTTCTTTCCAGTTTGTTCTGTATTTCTCTATTGTTGAGTTTAATTCCTCTATTGTTAGTTGTTGTCTTATTTCTGTGTTATGTTTTTGTCTGTTCTTTGATATCCTGCTATTGGTCTAAGGAATCTCATTTCAGCAGCTTGTGTCATTGCAGATAGTTTTGTTGTCACTGCCCATGTTTCGGAAACATAAGTAATAATAGGCGCTGCCATTGTCTTGTATAATTTCATTATAGAGTATTTCCTGGCTTTATTATTCACAGTTCTTTTTAGTGTACCTGTTATATAATTAAACTTATTTATTTTGTTATTTATATCTGTTTCTGCTGTGTATGATATTTCGCAACCTAGGAAGTTATATGTTACTACTTATTTTATTGGTTTATTTTCTAATATTAGCTTTGTCCGAACTGTATGAGTACCCTTGAAGGCCATTGTTTCTTATTTTTGTGAGGATATTTCCATGTTGTATTTTCTTGATATTTCATTTAGTTTATATAGCATTCTTTGAAGTTCGTCTTCTGTTTTTGCTATTAAAACCTGGTCATCTGCATTAATATTTATTAAACGAATTTAAGTTTATCATTAATGATACTCTATTGAATAAATTATAGAAAATGTATTTGATAAACTGAGTCTTTCTCACTTATTTTAAATGTTCGTAGGTCTTTCGGAGTTTAACCATTATTTTTTATTATTCTGTCATTGTATTTTAGTGAAATGAAATATTCGGATTCAGTATAGTTTAGTTTCCGGCGTCTTTTAGAATTAAATTCTAAAATATGTGTTATTATTATTATTATTATTATTATTATTATTATTATTATTATTATTATTATTATTATTCCTGATTCTCCAAATTTTAAAATTAACTCTATTCCACCTAAGTAATATTTATAGCTAAATATAATAATTTTACTATTAAAAAAATATAATGTTCATTGACAGTCAATCTTCTTGGACGAACAAAATTTAAAATTGTTTCAATACATACTATGAACAGTAATGGAAAATATTGCTAATAAACATGTGAGAACTAATTATACTATTATAGTGATATTGTGAAAACAAAAATGATTGCCTGAATCAGGAATCGAACCGCGGAACTCTCCACAGCCCACTACACCATTCCAGGCTGCACACTAGTCTGGAGAACTAGAGATCCACGGTTCGATTCCTGGTTCAAGCATTAATTTCTCTTTTCACAATATCATTATAATAGTATAATATAATCAATTATTGGAAACTATGTTAAAATAACAGTATTGGAAAATGTTAAATAATTATACTATATAAAGCAATATATAATTTAAAGAGAGGAGCATTATAATCCATGTTGTATTTTCCTAAGTGCATATTAAAATATACATTTTAATCCAAAAAAAAAGGACAATCAAAAAGTAGGTGACTGAATGAATGTAAAATTTCACCACATTTAAAAATTGAAATCTTTTCAACATTTGTATGAAATCTTTCAAAGAGAAGTCTACATTTACCATGACATGTTATAAGCCTAATTTGTGTAAAAATAAATCATGACACAAATTTATAACTAATTATTTATAATCTTGGGCAAATCCAGGAACAAAGAAAATGTATTAATCAGCTTCTTACTTCGAATTCAAATGATACAGTGAACATATTTGTCTTGTATTATCCAGTTAGAGCGTTGCATTTTGTGATTTAAAACATTGTATATAATAAGACAAGTGTTAATAAATGTGTTTACTAATTAAATATATCTACGATATTATAAATTTTGATGTTAGATAGACTGAGAAGTTTCAGATGTAACTCCTTCGGAGATATGAACCACAGCCACAATATTACCATAAAACGGACCAAGAGTACGTTGCAATTGAAATAACCTTGGTGTGACATGGGAATTATAATGTATGACATAATTGTAATGGATGCAGTCTCGTTCATTACACAAGAGATTTCGGAAATTTTCATTATTTTACTTAATTTTTAATCATAACCGGACTGAACGACCTTTTCGTACGTTCACAATGTGTTATGGCGTCAGAGGAATGTGTAGAGATTGCTTAGATACATTGATCGGTGGAATACTTGTGCCTTTATCTGGTTACTAATTTTTATCCAGTGTGGAATTACAGTAGTTTGACGATAAGAACTGCATATCTTTTATTTGTAGTGTTCTGCCTAAACATATGTTTACATATACGTTTAAATATGTATGAACATAGAAATACATTTTATCATGGAAATGGACAGCTAATGACAAATCAGGGAATTTTTTGAGGAAGTGGCTGATTTCAAATACCTAAGAACAATAATCACAAATAGGAATGAGATGTACAAAGAAATAAAACATAAGCTCAATTCTGGGAATGCGTGTTTTTATGTACTACAGCGACACTTGAATTCCCAACTCCTTTCAAAAAACGTTAAACTGAAAATATATAAAACTATTGTTCTACCAGTTAAATTATATGGGTGCGAAACATGGACTCTTACTTTAAGGGAGGAAAGCAGATTACGAGACTTTCAGAATAAAGTACTTAGGAAAAATTGTGGACCAAAGAGAGATGAACAGACAGGTGAATGGGGAAAACTACATAACAGTGAATTATATGGTCTTTATAGGAAGCCGGATATAATGAGAATAGTTAAGTCTCGTCGACTGTGATGGGTAGGACATGTGTCACGAATGGGGAATGAAAAACTTGCATGGAAGCTTCTTGTAGGAAAACCAGAGGGAAAACGCCAAGAATGAGGTGGGAAAATAATATTAACATTGATTTGAGGGAAATAGATGATACAGGGAATGATTGGAAAACATTAGCTCAGGATAGGGATATATGAAGAGCTTATGTCCGCGCGGCCATGATCCTACGGGTTCCATAGTGTCAGAAAGTAAGTAAGTAAGTAAGTAAGTAAGTAAGTAAGTAAGTAAGTAAGTAAGTAAGTAAGTAAGTAAGTAAGTAAGTAAGTAAGTAAGTAAGTAAGTAAGTAAGTAAGTAAGTAAGTAAGTAAGTAAGTAAGTAAGTAAGTAAGTAAGTAAGTAAGTAAGTAGTGTTCTGCCTTGGGCCGTTCTTTCACTGTAATCATAGCGTTTACAAGCTATGATTTGCAGCTTTACTAGGGAATCATTGGTGTGGTAGCTTCCCGTTGCTTTCCACGCCGTGGATGATATCAATGATAATGATGATGACCAGATGATGTTCGGGGATAGTTTGGGCCTGAAAGCCTCCTGACATTTGTCTTATAGGGAAAACTCCGAGAAAAAAACCTTACACAGGAAGCTAGGAAGCCAGTCCCGACCGGGAATCGGACCCGGGTCGGCTGGGTGACAAGGCAGCACGCCCTACCTCGAGGCCACAGAGCAGCGGTGGAGAAGAATTGTAAAATAGCTGTTTTTTCTTTGTAAACTCTGCATTCATGATTAAATTGTTATATATTAATTTTAATCAAATATTATTATTATTATTATTATTATTATTATTATTATTATTAAAATGGAGTATTAAGGAACAGACATATAGCCAGCAAAAATAAGTTAGAAATATACAATTAAATAGTAGGAAGAGGCCTACTATCACATATGGAGCTGAAGTTTGGAAATACAAGAAAACCTAGAACAAATGTAGATGGAAATGGATTTCTTAAAGAGAGCCGCAAAATTGTTCAAAATTATAAAAAAATAAAAAAATACTGTCATACGAGAAAAAATGAATATTAGCTATTTCATAGTAGATTATGTAAGATATGAGCAATTTAATTGGTACGGGCTCGTATGACGAATGCAAGCAGAAAGGTTACCAAGGAAAACATTGGAATAGTGTCCACCTGGAAGTAGAAAAAAGGAAGACCTCGAAACTAGTCAATGCAAGAAATAAGAACTGGAATGAGAACAAGAGACTGGAGGACATGGAGTGGATGGATAGAGACGAGTGGAGAAGAAAAATAAAACTTTAGACACAGAAATATCTGCATAAATTAAAAATTTGTATATAAATAAAATTAAAATGGAAAATTTGGCAATGTAATGATCATATTTAAATCGATGGACACAAAATCAATAATATTAGGGCTCAATATAAGACTACAGGAAGATGGACAAATAATACAAATTTGAACTTGATAGACGGAAATTCCAGGGAAGAGAACTATTTTAAGTTAAATTCGTTACTCTCGAGTAGTAATATATTAGGCAAACAAAAACATTAATTATACGATAGTGGAGGCTTGATGATTTGTGTGTCTGATACGTGGACAATAAATGGCCTGCACATAGGAAATATAACATAAAACATGTTTAAAATATCAGCAAAAGGTCGTGGAAAATACATATATAAATAAGACGTGTAATGAATAAAGAAGTACACGAGACAATATTATATATATATATATATATATATATATATATATATATATATATATATGGTGTAATTGACTTATACCGTACAAATTTAGCTACGTACTGAGGAGTATTATGGAGATAATGAACTAATGGTCTACGAATAAATATGTCCAAGTTTTAATTAAATTTGTAAAATGATTGACGCACCAGTGATTATTTCAAATTAAAATGGAAAAAATATGATACAGAGACTGCAACTTACAACAATTATACGCATTTAGCTCAGTGGTTATAGCAGTCTTACTACTGACGCAAATGTAAGATTGATGCATTACATTCGAAACTACCTGCAGTATGTATACACTTTTTTTCCGTTCTTCCTTTATTATGTAAGTACTGTAAATTAGTTACGTACGTAGATTTACTTCTTGTTTAATTGTTTATTCATTATTTTACACAATACGATACTGTAATACACAGAGTTACAAAATTATCTACGTATGTATTGTACGGACAAATGTTTTGAAGGTTTAAATAATAATACACATACTGTAGAGTACAATAGGTTTCGTAAAATAAATATGTAATTGTACTTTACAGTATTTATGTACTTAGATAATGATAGTGCAGTGATCAGAAGAGCAAAGACAGAGTACAGTGTATGTAAACATGGTATACATGATTTATTGGGAAATAAAAAGCAATAAATTTGATTAAACAAGAAGAAAGTAAAGCACCTGAAGACTCATTACAAAAATTGTTAAATTGGCCACCTCCATTCTCACAACACAGACGACTTCGGCGACTAAAGAATTCTCGAACCCCGTTTAGATACAAGGAGTATCTCGGATTACATCACATGCTGCGATTATGCGTGCAACTAACAGTTCTTTTGTTCCAATAAGAGTCACATAACCTATGTTTTCAGGTGTCCCCACAAAAATAATTAGTTGGACACTGATCTGGAGAGCGAGATGGCCACGCTACAGATGAAGTACTTCTTCCTATATCCAACGGCCAGGTTACATTTCATCCTAATGATTTCGCACATTCCGGCAGAAATGGGGAGCAGCCTCAAGTGAAGAGGAACTTCTTCTAGCTATCTAGATAGGACGAGCTCTAAAAATGCCTTATAAATGACACAATTTAAAATCTGGGAGAGAAGGGTAGGGGCTAATGATGTGGTCTGATATTACGTATACCCATACTTCCACCGAAACCTCTGCTGTTGACCCCTTTCGATGAGCCACCCTATCCGTATTAAATATTGCCTCATCAATGAATAACACCGAGGAAAAGACGTGCGATGGCTGCAACAAAGCTTAATAAAAAAGTGTACCGTTGAGCGACGTGCACTGGCTTTAAGGCTTCTACTTTTTGCAGATGACAGGGATAGAGCAGGTCTCCGTGCAGTGCTTCCCATACACGTTGATGGTTCGTGCCCAATATGTGTGTAACAGCACGAGTACTATCAGAAGGATCATCTTCCACCCTATGAAGAACATTTTCTTCGAAGTCCGCAGTGAGGCGCGTATTTATATCACCGGCGTCTACTCTGTTTACCCTCAACGTCCCACGCTCCCGCAAACGCCTTTCAACAGACTCTACGGTTGTTCGGTGAGGATGGAGTGTATTCGAATACCGCTCCGCATACATAGCAGCCGTGCGTGTACCATTGCCTTAAGCTGCACCGTAAATCAGATGCATTGCGGCAAGTTCAGAACGAGCAGTAAACCATAATGCGAAACAATTCTGGGATAGTACCAGATACACCAGAAACTGGAGATGTCGACATGATAGATCTAGTAATTGCCAGATATCAAATGAAAGACAAAACACACCTGGAATAGGCAACATCAGTCCCGAACTCGTGAAGAAAGAATGTACACACATAAAATCTATTACAATTATACAATGCCTGCTTGAGACACGGTGCTTTCCCTCATGTGTGGAAGCAAGTACTAATAAAGGTATTATTGAACGTTGGACATACAGATCCGACCAACACTAAATCGTATATGTCTTCTTTCAGTCCTAGCCAAGCTATACGACAGGATTCTGCGAAAGCAATTGCAGCCCTCTCTCGATTATATTGCGTCGCATAACCAGTACGTCTTCAAGCAAGGATGTGGCAGTGAAGATGCTATCACAGCCCTCTTCGTCACAGTGAAAAACTGCGCCGAAAAGCTAGTGATGGGAATCTTCGTTGATTTCGAAGGAACATTGACCCAATCTGATAGCCAAGTATACTTACTGCCCTCCAGAGACGAAATTGCCCTTCAAATATGTACAAAGCAATAAAAGACTACTTCAGGGGTCGGGCTGTAAACTTGATCGAGAACTACAACCAAATCCGAAAACATGTCACCATAGGTTGTCCCCAAGGATCAGTTCAGGCCCCAGTTTCTGGAATCTGGTAATGGACGATCTGCTCAACAATATAGAAGCAACCTAAAATGCATTACCAATAGCATACGCAGACGAGTTAGTGATGATCATTTCTGGACAGTCCAGAAGACAACTGGAAGGACGCTCCCAAATAGTCTTTCAGCAGCTCCAACAATGGGCTAGCTTACACAAGCTAACCGTATCTCCCGATAAAACCATGGGAATGGTTCTCAAAGGATATATGTATGAACAACGCCCGCCAGCCATGAGAAATGGAAACCACAATCTCCGCTTCACACAAGAACACAAGTACCTAGGAGTAACTCTCCAAAGCACATTGCGAGTCAACCAGCACATCAACAATGTCACCAACACGGCGAAAAACCTATTCCACGGGTTGGCACGGCTCGGAGCTCAAACCTGGGGATATGGAGAGATAAATTACCTAACACTCTACAAGATATCATTCCAAAAAAATTGCAGACACGCAGCATATGGCTTGGCCCACAAGATAACCACACATCAAAAGAAGAAGCTACTTTCTGCCCAACGCCAATTCCTCATAAAAGTTACAGAAGCGTACAATATGGTGTCTGTGGTTTGCCTGCAGGAGTCCTACTTATCGATCTGTATATCGCTCAAAGAATACAAAACTTTAAATTCAGAAGAGACCAGACGATACTAGTCGGCGAAACTGTATCACGCCAGACTTATACCAGACACCAGATGAACGACACACCATCAGACGGATTATCCAGGAAAGTATTTTCGAGGAATGGCAATAACGATGGAAAGAGGAAGAACATGGACGCATAATATACGAATTTCTGCCTAACATCCAAGAAAGGCTAACGAAAACCTGGATCGAACCAAATCATCGTATCACGCAACTGCTGAGCGGCCACGGTTCTTTCAAAGCCAAACTCCATGAATGAGGCCTCACGCGAACGCCTCATTGCGATTGCTTCGGAACAGAACTGGATACTGTACAACATATTCTGTACGAATGCATCAAACATGAGGCCAGACGAAGGGACTTGCATGAGGCCGCACTAAACGGTGATATTAACTGGCCGCTTCCTGTACACTTTTAGACAGAGAAACAGCCATATAATGCAGTGAGAAAGTTCATCGGATGGGTCCTTATTCAATGCCAAGATGAGGATATCCGCAGACGAAGAAAATGGGATTAGATGTAATGTAGCAATAAGTTAGTTGTAAGGTAGTAAATCAAGTATTAGTTTTTAAATGTAGGTTAAATAACATCTTATAAGTATTACTAAATTAGGTAATATATTTGAGACTTAAGGATTAGGTAAAGGATTAATATGTAGTAGTATTAAGAACAAACACCAACACCCGAAACTTGTATCCAGAAAATGAACAAAATAAAAACAGCAGAGAGTAATTGGGGACAAGAGCAGACCTGGGGATATGGGCATTAACATATTGGTGACGGACCACGGAGATCTCTGTGTTTAAATATCCAGCGCTAGACAACCGGCCATGGAGATTTCGATTTTTATGTTTTGTATGGTTTCCCTGTCTCTTCGCTTTTGAAGGAGGCAAGCTATTTTGTTTTTTCTCATTGTGAAATAAATTTCAGTTGTTTTTGTACCCGTCTCTTCTCTTTTATGAAATTTTCATCTTTACAGAATGAGTGCTTTACAGTTTCAAGACAGATGGCTGGTGAAATATGTAATTTTAGTGCGGGTAGTTAGGTGATTATGGAATACATGTGTAACCTGTAAATATATGTTGTAGAGGAAACATAATTATAAGAGACACCATTTTGCGTTCTGGAGCGGAAATTATATCTGTGGCATCATGTCTACCAGGATAATTATTATAATAATGTGGCTATAGCTGAAAATTTGCTCGAAAGAAAGACGAGAGTTGTGGAACAATATGGATTAACAGGGGGCTTCAAAAATCATATGTTGAAGCAGGAAATAATCTCAAACCAGGAGAAAGAGTATTTTGTAGTAAGGAGGAAGTTTTGCTTCAAACATGGAAAGATAAAAGATACGTAAGAATGGTTAGCACATTGCATCAGGCAATAGAGAGTGGGAGGGGTAAAGTTTTAAAAATGCCCTATTGAATACTTCAATATAACAAATATGTGAATGGTGTAGACAGGGCTGACCAGTACCTATCATATTACTCAATCCATAGAAAAACAGTGAAATGGAGCATGAATGTTGTATTGTGGCTTCTGAATTGTGCACCCTTTAATGTTTTCAGTGTCTATACATTTCAAAACCCTAACAACAAAATATCAGAAACAGCCTCTTGTTGGGTAGTCGTGAAATTAGGAACAGATGACTGGGAAGAGGACGAAAGACAGAGAAAAGGAAACCACTTCTAAGACAACATGTCAAGACAGACCAGGAAGACTAGACATGAAGAAATATAAATTAACACTAATTGTGACTGAAAAAAATACCCCTCCAAAATTTGCCGCATTTGATTTGAACGCAAGAAAAGAACTCGCTACATATGCTCATTTGCACTGTGTCTTTACATAAAGACGAATGTATCCGACGCTATCGCACCCGCAATTTCTACTAGAAGGACTGGTGAGAACACTAATAATGAATTATTTATGTATTCTTGTTATTGACTGTAAATATATTGATGTAAAAACCACACTGTGCTAGCGCGGTTTAAAATTTAAAAGTCCACCCCTCTGAGAGAAATGTCCGGTCTAGCAAGGTGAGTGGAACGCACAGCTGTCGGTCACCAATGTGAAACCCAGGGGGATGGTGGTGGGGTTCTGTAAAAAGTTCAGCATAATATATTAAATATAAAATTCGTACTTGGTAGGTCAGTCGTCCTCAATTAACTTATTTACTTCATTAAGTAGTTCCAATACGGAGGCATTTAAAATACAATATTTCATCTTCTGTATTTTAATTGGTTTAACTTCAGAAGATGGAACATTGTTCTTTAAAAGGCTCCACATTGGAGCTACTTAATGAAGTTTAATAATTTAGTTGAGGACGTCTGAAGGTACCAATTTTATATTTAATATATTACATAACATCAACGGTGCTTTAATATGAATTTTAAAAGTGTTAAAATTTCAGAATAACTATAAAGATATTCCACGATGCTTTCGCGTAATGCGACTGATACTGAAGTAACTTCTAATCAGGTGTTAATGTAATAACCAATATGGGAATAGTATATTGCGCATGCCTATACTGAAAAAATTTCAGTGTGAATATATCACAGCAGATACGCAGGGAAAGAAAAAGGACAAGAAGAAATAAAGGAAAATAGTGGCCTGCCGAGATTTGAACCATCAGTGTTCGAACTCAATTCCTTCGCTTTGGCCATTAAGCCACAACTTAACTACATAGATTCTACGTGTTTCGCTCTGAGCAAAGGCTCTCATTGTACCGATGCTACTTTAACCAGTGCAGTGGTGTACAATCATCTGCTAAGTTAAATATTTCAAGGAATTTGATAACCCAATATTTTATAAGCGTTGTTGATGATTCATTAACTATTAAGTTCTCGGAATTTTTACCAAGATCTAAAGTTATTTTAGTATAATTTTCTCTCTTTCTTTGCTCTCCTATTGATTTATCTGTATTAATTATCGATTACTTTGATTTCCTATAACTAACCCATTTTCCCTCGTATTTCATTCAAATTACTTGTAAAATACCTCTCAGTAAGCAGTTACATTTATGCGATATAATTCATTTACATATATAATAAGAAAGGTAGACTTGCGAAGAAAGCGATTTTATGGACATCGGATAGAAGGAAAACGAAAATAAGACCAACAAATAGAAACTTGACAATTAAAGGGACAATATGTATGGAACTAGAAGGTATACAAAATAGGAGTTGGATAGGGAACAATGGAGGAATATGATAAAAATTTAACATTTGATGTAGTACCTTTGGTAAAAAAATCGTTACTTACTCACTGGCACTATCGAACCTGTAGGTTCATGGCAGCGCGGACATAAGCTCTCCATATATCCCTATCCTGAACTAATGCTTTCCAATCATTCCCTGTATAATCTACTTCCCTCAAATCATAGTTAATGTTGTTCTCCTACCTCATTCTTGGTCTACCAACCGGGCGTCTTCCCTCTGGCTTTCCTACAAGAAGCTTCCATGCAAGTCTTTCATTCCCTATAGGTGCAACATGTCCTGCCGATCGCAGTGTACGAGACTTAACTGTTCTTATTATATCTGGCTTCCTATAAAGACCATGTAGTTCAATGTTAAGTAGTCTTCTCCATTCACCTGTCTGTTCATCTCTCTTTGGTCCAAAAATATACGTAAGTACTTTATTCTCAAATACTTGTAATCTCCTTTCCTCCCTTAAAGTAAAAGTCCATGTTTCGCACCCATATAACATAACTGGTAGAATAAGAGTTTTATATATTTTCAGTTTAAAGTTTTTTGAAAGGAGTTGGGACATCAAGAGTCTCTGCAATGCGTAATTGCACGCATTTCCAGAATTGAGCCTATGTTTAATTTCCTTATGCATCTCATTCCTGTTTGTGATTATTGTTTCTATGTATTTGAATTCAGCCACTTCCTCAAAATTTCCCTCATTTCTCATTAGCTGTCGATTTCCATTATATAATTAATTTCTACGTGTGACCATATATTTAGTTTTGTTGATATTTACTTCCAGTCCTAATTTCTTAGTGTTACTAAATACTGTGTGCGTGTTGCCCTTTATTATCTCCTCGCTATCGGCCAATAGTAATACATCATCAGCATAAACTAATAGCTTATTAATACCATTGAGTTGTAAGCCTTCCTCATTCCCTAAAGATTTAATGGCATGCTCTAGTACAAAATTATATAGTAGAGGAGATAGTGCATCTCCTTGCATCAATCTATTCTGGATTTCTAAAGTGTCCGAAAACTATTTGCCTACACGCACCCTACTATTTCTGCCATTTAGACACATTCGTGTAAGTCTAACTAACTTTTTAGGAATTCCAAATTCCAGTAGGATACTATATAATTTCTCTCTCTTAATTGAATCATATGCTACTTTGAAGTCTACATATAGTTAGTTGATGTACAGTACCATTATATTCCCATTTCTTTTCTAAAATATGTATTATACAAAAAATCTGATCTGTTGTAGACCTGTTTCTTGTAAATGCATGTTGTTGATCTCCTAGAATGTCATCAATATAGGGAGTAAGTCTGCTTACTAATATATATGTAAGATTTTAGTACGAAGTTGAATGTAATGAGATGTCCCTGTAGTTGTTGCAACCAGTTTTATGTCCTTTCTTATAAATTGGTACGATAATTGACTGCATCCATTCGTCTGGAAGAGCTTCTTTCTCCCAAATCATACTAAGAAACCAGCGTATCTTGTCCATCAATTTTTCTCCCCCTGATTTAATCAGTTCTGCTTGGATCTCATCTCAACCTGATGCTTTATACCTTTTCAATTTTTGAATCGCCATTTCAACCTCTAATGCATTTGGTTCTGCGACTAGCATTTCTGCTTTCTGTAAATTATCCTCCTCAATGTCCTGTTCTGTATGTACATTTAATAGGTGATTAAAGTAAGTTTTCCATCTATTTAATATACTCCTGGAATCTACAATCATATCCCCATTTTCATTCCGAATTAGGTATTTTTCTATCCTGAAACTCTTTCTTCTCTATTCTAATTCCCTGTTATAATTCTCTAATGTTCCTATTTTTTGAGTTCATTTCAAGATCATTAATCTTTTCCCTCAAATATTACCTCTTTTTAGGGGAAGGTTGTGTATTTTGGGCCACTTAACTTAAAATTCGAATAACGTATTTAATTATATTTTGAAAATTATAAATTTTATAAATGATGAATAGTACAGAGCACTGATTGCTTTTATGATAACTACGTCTTATAATAATTTCCAGAAATCGTTTAAAAATGAAGTTTACGTAAATAATGATTTCGTGTAATTTGGGCCGAGATCGTGTTATTTGGGCCGATGTCTTATAGGTTGTACATGCAAATATAATTACTCGTATTACTATTTAAGTGATTTATTATAAAAATGTAACTAAGAGAATGCATTATAGCACTTTCACTCTTTTATTTATTTATAAATTTATAGTACAGTCTGTCCTCATCTGTGTTTCCGAAAACAAGCCAGGAAACATAAAAAACATTTTCCAAACACAAGAAGTAAATACAAATAGATAAATAATGAACATATTTGATTTTTGAGATAACGTCTTGGATTCACAAGGTCAGATCATCAATGAAATACATTTAAAACATTGAAAGTCGAAAATATATTAAATGATATAACCAAAAAAATTAATAACATAAAATTAATAATAATAATAATAATAATAATAATAATAATAATAAGAATAAGAATAACAGCAATAACAGTGGGTCATAGTTGAACACACTTATTGTCGTACACAAAATTAACTTATTAATTAAAATTATCACGAGAGATTATTAAAGTGCACTAAACAATATAAACGTTTTATAATACTAAATTCAATAATGTTAGAAGTAGTAGAAATAATAAGTAATATAATATACATATTAGTAAAATAACTTTACGTCCGAGCGGCCATGAACCTACGTATTCTATAGAGCCAGTGACTTAGTTGGTAGTAAAGTAATTTTAATAATAAGAATAAAATAAATTAAAATTATTTTAGTTATGTTAATTATTAGAAATAATTTGATTAATAATAACAGTAATTACTACAACAATAATAATATAGACTATTATATTATTAATACGTCCACCGCTGTGGTCTCGAGGTAGCGTGTTGCCTTGTCACGCAGCGGCCCGGGTTCGATCGGGGCAGTTTTTCTGGGTGAGGTTTTATCGGGTTTTTCCTCACCTGTAAGACAAATGACAGGAAAATTTTTAAGGCCCAAACGGTCCCCGAAATCATATGGCCATCATCCTTATTATTATCATTATTATCATCATCCTTCACCGGAGTGGAAAGCAACGGGAAACTACCACATCTACACAATTCCCTAGTAAAGCTGCAAGCATAGCATGAAAATGCTATGACTGCAGTGAAGGACCTGCCTTCGGGCAGAATTACTATGGGTGGATGGATATTATTATTAATATTATTATTGATATTATTAAACTTATTATTATTATTATTATTATAACCATAGGCTAATAATTTTAGTTCATAACAATATTTTTTTATTCCCACTACAGGCCTCAGGAGGCCCTTGGGATAGTGGGAGGTAAAGGCTCCCACTTTTTCTGGACAATCGGCACTTGATGTCAGCCGGGTTGTCAGCCCTGCGTGACGGCCGCCTTTACCCCAGAACAAGCGTCTGGTACTCATATCCGTTAGAGGCTGGGTCGACCCCAGGGCCATAGTGCCGGCAGAATGTTTTGGTCAGTTTAGAAATCCTGACCCCACCGGGACTTGAACCCTCGACATTCCGGCTTGTATCGCAGTGCCTTAACCACTACGCTACGGCGTGCCCCTCATAACAATATATATAACTTAAAAAATGTAATGCTCTATCTCAGATCCAGATTAAGAACTCTAGATGAGGCCCAAATTACACACAATGTATCATTTGATTAAAAAAATGTGTATCATAAATATTATAATAAATACGATTTTGAAATATTAATGAAACGTACCTTGAAATATTTGAATCGGTTTAACTAAATATACACACACTTGACTTAACCACTAGCTTCCAAAAACTGTTTCACTTTGATCTGAAACATTTTAGTGAAAATGGACAATATAATATTTTCTTCGTTGCCTCGAAACCTTGAGGGATACAATAAATCAAATTTCAGGGGGTGAAGTATTGCTAGTAGCCTTGCTAATCCCGTAACTATCAGGGAGTGAACAAACTTGGAAATATCAAAATTTTAAAAAGCCCTAAATACAGTTCGGCCCAAATTACACGGATGTACCCTACTCTTTAGTAACTTGGTGGTTTCCCGTCTAATACTACCAAATTGCTATTAATTCAAATCAATTAGCTCGTGTAGCCATTTCAATTTTGCTAGCTCTCTTTTCCTTATAATGTTGGCACATTCCTCATCAAACCATATCTTGTTTTGCCTCTTTTTTAATCAACCAATGCTTTCTGATGCTGACAAGTTAATAGTATGTCTTATAGCCTCCCATTCTTTACTTATATCAGTATCGTCTTGGTTTGCCACGTTGTCATCTGAAGATTCCAGTACTTCAAATCTATTATTAATTTTGATTTGGTATTCTTGCCGCATTTCATCATTTTTCTAGTTTTTTAATTCAAAGTTTACAGAATCATCTTTAGCGTTTGTTCCTCTCATAAGCGATACTCGTTGTCTGATTTTCACCCTGACCAGGTGATGATCCGAATTGCAGTCTGTCCCTCTAACTGATTTAACATCAATGATGCTACTGTGCCAACGTTTATCCACTAATACATGATCTATCTGGTTCCGAGTTTCTCCATCTGGGGACATCCAAGTGTATTTATGTACATCCTTATGCTGAAATGTTGTGCTCTTAAGAATAAGATTCTGTGATGTGGCAAATGTTACTAATCTAACCCCGTTGTCGTTACTATCTCATTGAAGACTGAATTTGCTTATTGTTGGTTTGAATATATCTTCCCGCCCCACTTTTGAATTAAAATCTCCTAAGACAATTTTCATATGATATCGTGAAAGGCTATCAAATACACATTCTAATTCTTCATAGAACTCATCCTTGATCTTGTCATCTTTATCTTCTGTGGGGGCATGTACATTTACAATTATAAAATCATGTTGTTTACCCTTTAGAATTATGTACGATATTCTATCACTAACAAACTTAATACCTCGGATAGCGGATAGGATCCTCCTTCTGACTAAAAGTCCCGTTCCAAATGCAGGTCTTTCTGCACCCCCGTAGTATAATGCAAAGCTTTCTGATTCCTGGCTACCTTCTCCTGGCCACCTAACGTCCTGTAAAGCGACTATATCCAAGGGCGATTTATCTAGTTCCCGCGTTAATATCTCTAATGTACCGCTAATGTATAAAGTCCTAACATTCCATGTTCCTAGGAACATGTCCCTGTGTTTGAGCCTTTGGCATGAGTTCCCTGAAGTAGTCCCCGCCCGGAGAACAGAATGGGGGACTATTTGACCTAAAATTTTATCCCATTTGAACCCATGTCCGCATTTCTTGACGGTTGTATTTTTACAGTGAAAGATCGTCACTATTTCGACCAACGTACTTTTCTCGTCTGGCTTATCATCTTCGAACAGTCCGGCATGTGTAACCCTATCGGCAGCAATACTACCGCCGGCATAGCTCTCAAGATCATTTAAGCACGCTAGCCACTCCACCACGACAAGGTAAAGATACCATGGAGTGAAAATTTGTTTAAATATTTACAACATTGTGGAAATTTATAAATTAATGAAAATATTATTGTTAATATAGAACCGGTGTTCATATTATGTATAATTGATAGGCCCAATTGTAAAAATGAATATGAATTTTTGTTGCAGTTGTCCACCAAGTTTGGTTGCATTCAAACGTATGAATTCTCTTTGTTATAAATCTGTTTCTCTGCGGTAACAGGAACAGAACATGGGTTGACAGGAGCGCTGCTGACCTCCCCTGACCTGACACATCCACCCTCACAATGAAATATTAATGTAACATGACACACATCCTCCAAAAAAATCTTTGTTTGTGAGAAACCATTTCGCCGTTTCAAATATAGCAACTCTGTCGTAAATTCGTACATAATTGTAGTCTACAACAATTATATTGTAACAATAAATAAACAACCATAAATAAGGACTCCGATTATAGGTATTTTTGCTCAACTGAGGGCTCAAGCTGCGATAGAAACGAATCGGCATCCATATCTTTTACATAGCTTCCCTGGCAATGGAGCAGGAACACACCGGGTTCGATTTCCAGATTTGTATTTATATAATTTTGGGCATATAAACATTAAACATCATTTCGCATTTGAGTTTAAATTATATACAAGTCAAAATATTTTATTATATTAAAAAATAAAGTAGACCCAATATTTTTAAAACATGAAAAATTTAAATATAATTTTATGTATTATAGGACAAGAATGTATAAACTGTAAAACCCTCGACAACGTTCCCGACTAAGACATTTAAGAAGACTACATAACAGAGGTCAATATAGGAAGCCAGATATAATAAGAACATATACGTGTCTTAGACTGCGATGAGCAGGACATGTGCCACGAATGGGGAATGATAGATGTGCATGGTAGCTTCTTGTAGGAAAACCAGAGGGAAAACACCCAGTTAGTGGACATAGAATGAGGTGCGAAAATAATATTTAATACGATTTGAGAAAAGTAGATTATACAGGGAACGATTGGGAAGCTTTTGCTCAGGATAGGATGAATGGAGAGCCTATAGCCATGAATCTACTGGTTCGATTGTGCCAGTGAGTTAGTTAGTTTGGTAATTAATTTTGAACGTCAAGAAATAATTTTAATTTCTGACGTTAAACGGTAACAATTTGTAATAGTGTTAATATATGTATTACATTTATGTATTTCATGAATAAATTGGTTTACACTAAGTTTTATTTCATATATAAACACATTTTGCTCTCATAGATTTTTGAAAAGCATTCGACACAGTCAAGAGATCAAAACTCTTAAATATATTGGAACACAGAAATATACCAAATTTACTTCGGCAGAACATACAAAATATTTATAAAGACAACACCATGAAGATTAAATTAAATAACAGATTTTCTGAAGAAGGAATTATAAATCGTGGTGTGAGACAAGGCTGCCCCCTATCCCCAACACTCTTTGCAATTTATATCAATGAAGTAATATGTTGCTGGAACAAAACATATAAATTTGGAATAAGAATATCAGAAAATAGAAAATTAAACCCCCTATTGTTTGCAGATGACCAAATAATAATAGCAAATTCCGAAGATAATCTACAGAAAGGTCTGTATGAACTTAACAAAATTACAGAAGAATATGGATTAAAGATATCTACAGAAAAAACAAAAATTATGGCATTTCAAGGTGTAGATCCTGTCAGCAGTAAAATTGTACTGGACAATAAAATTTTGGAGCAGGTGAATAATTTTACATATCTAGGATGCAATATCTCATATGAAGAAGAAAAGGATGTAAATGCAAAAATATCTAAATTTTTAAGAATTTTAGGGTTAATAAATTCTATCTTCAAGCCACAGTTAGTCCAAAAGCATTCAAGATTGAAAGTGTATAAAACACTGGCTCTTCCAACTCTTTTGTATGGTAGCGAAGTATGGACGTTGAAACAGAAGGATATACAGAGACTTAGATCTGCTGAAATGAGATATCTTCGGAGGACTGCAGGATACACACTACTAGATCACAAAAAAAATGAAGACATCTTAGAAGAATTACACATGGAATCTTTAGAAAACAAAATTTCTGATTATAAGTCAAGATGGATACAACATGTTCATCGAATGGAAGATCACAGAATACCCAAACTAATGTTATGATATCAACCGGCAGGAAGAAGAAGACCAGGACGTCCACTCAAAAGACTTCTGGATGGTGTTTCTCTTGAGGCCGAAACAGGTCAACAAATGGCCTAAATTCGTGAATGTACTATGATGATGATGATAATGATATAAATACACTCCCGTTAATTAAGTAGTTACCTAGCATTGTAGGGCTTTTTATTTTAGATACGCGGATTAATACTCGGTTGATATAGATTGATTTCTCAGTGCTTATAAATCTAATGTATATATTGTTTTATACAGAAGATCACTGACTCAAAGATAATAATTGAACCTAACATATTTCAGTTCTTTTGCATGTACACTTGAATTGCGACTGTAATGACTATAGGCATTAAAGAGTGTTATTCGGAGAAATAGCTGGCAAATATGCATTCTCTAAGTCTCATCAATAGACACATTTTTAACAGTTTGGGTTCTGATTTAATTATCCAATAATTTATTTAATTAATTCAGAAAATTGAGTTTTTTATACCAAACTACATGAAAACAACGTGAAAGAAAATTCACGTTTTATTAATTACATTATTTTATTATTTTGTTACGTTTTATAGCAAGACAGATAATTAGCATGTGAATTCAAATCTGGGCGTGAAAAGTGCAACGAAACTTGTTCCGAAATCTCTTATTTGTGGTTTCAGATTTTGAGTAACTTAAATGTACGTCAGTGGACACACGGTTAACTTCCCTTCTGATGGAATTAATACTCAGAAAATGTTTACGCTCTTACAAACACACCGACGTCTGCCGGGTTTCAACCGGCGATCCTCAGAACCAACTACTATTCTACTGGGATCGGCCTGTTAATTAAAGAATGCCCTCTTATAATGTATCATATTAACTTATGTAGAAGTGTATATAGATTTATTGAGCTTATCTAATGGACTGTATAACGTAAACACAAACAGAACTTATCTTCAGAGGCGAATTGATTAGAATATTAGAAATATGATAAATACAAAAAATAATATTTATGATAACGTGGCGTTAGAATCGATAAAGGGTATGATATTACTGAAGCTACAATGAAGTCGTACAAATGTTAGGTTCTGAAAGGAGATTGGATAACATCTCAGTGTCTAATGTGGTCGATCTTAAAAGGTCGATAATAAGCCAGAGAGGATTTTAGTGTAGCTGATTAACTAGGTGATTATGGGGTCACAGCTATTCGGGGGAGATTGCGGGTTGCGGTCGCTAACCACCAAATATATATTGCAACACACTCCATTGGTTTAGTAAGGTATTAAGTACATGCATTCACCTGTAGAATAGAACGTGTTCGAAATAACACGTAGATATAACCAGCACTTTTTTAACAAATAGTATTTTAACAATATATATTTTTAATCTTAATACTTATGTTCTTTCAAAACTTTGAAAGAGTTTGAATATTAATTAATACATTAAAATAACAAATGTGAAAAATAGGGTTATACATTTTTGGACGTTTATGAAATAAATTGTTCCCTGTGTAATCAACGGGTGAACGTTAGCATAAAACCGTTGAAAAAGGCCTTGCTTTCACTGAGCTTCAAGAAAGGGTCGCTCCCAATTCAATATTTAGTTTCACAATATATAACATTTCAATTTAATCTACTGTATCACTATGTTGTGCAGTGTTGGTATATAATGATGTGCAGTGCTCACACTCATTACATTTAGTATCTGTGATTACTAGTGAATGGAAACTGTAGCTTGATTTTGTTTACTTGGAATGCATGATGTCACACAAGAAAAGTTACAACACCACTCAGAAAGATATAGGGACCAGGACGAATAATCTAGTGAGATGTGCCTACACTAGATTCTTCATTAGAAGAATACTGCAGGATGCCTCTTCAACTTCAAATTATTGGAAACTATCGGTTTCTTGGAGCAGAGATCAAATTAAGGAATGAGAGAGTAGCGAAAAAATCTGAAGAAGTTACAACTTTGTGGCGAAATAAACTTAATTCACCCCATGTGTCAAATCAAGTGTTTCATACAAAGTTTCATAAAGTATTGAAGACTTAAGATGAATGTGTAATGAGGGGAAAGTCTGACACCCTTGACCAGCTTTTTGATATTACAAAAGTAAGTGGTCTTTGGTTATCTGCTGAAGACAAAATATTGTACCAACTAAAATTGGAAAACAAAGGTGAGATTGGTTACACAACAGGTAAAGTAGCACGAAAGGATACAATTCGCCTTTCAAAAAGAGGCAGAAACTCCCTACAGAATCAATTTAAAGAAGTTTTGCTTTACCTATATTTATCGGTTGTCAGCATCACATTCTGAATAGAATACTACATTTAGTGATGGATCAAGAACTTGCTGAGATTACCAAGCCTCCAAACATTGAATAACCATTTGTATCTAAATTGGTGAACGAGTATGAAGGGCTGAAATCACAATTTTTGCATGGAAAAAAATATATCCTAGATAAATCAAGGTGGAGAGAAAACATGAAGTCCCTGTGCCATCTACCACGTCCATTTACATTTTGTGAGAAAAATACGCTTTGCACTCATTAGGTTCCTGAGAATTAAAACATTAGCTATGCAAGATGGAATTCAATAGATATTCTTGCCTTACTTGCATTTATACTTATGCCTACTTCTAGAATTACTTTGAAAAAATTGTGCAGATTTATTTCATTTGACTGGACAGACTATTGGTTTAGTAATGCGATGTACAACATGAATGACTTCAAAAGTTGTCACACATATTAAGGCCTTTTACAAAAGCATTGCGCTCATTGGAAAATCATTAGAAGAGAGAGTCATCTGCATTAACCCGTCTGTGCACGGGTTAGGTGTGAGAGATCCGTCAGAAATATTTTCTTAATTTTCTCAGAGATGGCGTGAGCTATTAATTTGTGTCTTATGCTACCTTCCTGTCCGAACATGTTCAGTAGTTGTGCACACTTGGAAGATATTAACTGCGTCCGTTTATTTTCTACAGTGGCTTTGGGTCTGTAATACCCAACCCGTACCATCATGTAAGAAATGTGTGCAAGTTTTATTTTTTCGTTATTTGCTATAACTAAATATAATTCTTACAAGTTGTATGATGTTATGTAACTACATGAAAAAATACAAACATACATAAATTTAATAACATTTATAACACATTCTATAAGGTTCATATAAGTTATAGTTCTGTTGCTTCAACATATAAAAATTAATTATTTCTCGTTGTCTTTTACAAATGTATTTATTTGAATTATTGCACTCTTTCATATACATATATGTATATAGTTATTTATTCATTTGTTTATTTCATTTTGTAGGTCCAGAAGAAAGGAATTTTATCACCTTCAAAATCCACGCTACTTGAACAAGGTATTATCAATTATAGAAGAACGTTTATCGGAGGATGATATATCAGATGATTGCGATTCTGATGCAGATCTAGATTACGTTATTCAACGCGAACACAATACAGACTCAGAAGATGATGACTGAGAAGAAAATGTGCCTGTTCCGCGACACGAATAGAGATAATTATTTTCTTGGTAGGGATAAAGAGGCAAAATGGAAGAAAGATGTCCTTATTGCAAATGTTCGAACCAGAACACATGACATAATAAAATAGTTACCGGGTGTAATTAGTGCAGCGAAACGAGTGAAAACTGTTGCTGATTGCAGGAATTTATTTTTCACAGATGAAATGATAGAACGAATTGTTAGATATACTAACGTGTACATCTCTGAAATATCGTCTGGCTAGAAAGATCCATTTTTGAACTGTTCAATGATAGCTTGTAGAACTATTTTATTTTAGAGTTAATGATTTTAGATGAAATGTTATTGTCATTTAGAGGATGCTGCAGTTTCAAAATGTTCATTCCGTCAAAACCTTGCAAATACGGAATAAACGTGTTTGCTCTTGTCGATGCGAGAATGCATATACTTACAATCTAGAAGTCTATTGCAGTAAACAATCTGAAGGTCAATATGTAAATGTTAGTTTCAAACCTGATGATGCTGTGGAGAGAATGTGCACCCCTGTCTTTGGAACAGGAAGGAATCTGACAATTGATAATAATTCATTAGTGAAATACAAATTTTGATTTCGGCGTCACTTTTTTTTAAGGAATATTGAAATGACTAGTCGCTTCTTTGTACAAAGGGTAAACGTTCATCAGATTATGATATAGGAAAACGAGGCTGTAAAAGTTATAACCCTAATGAACAAATTATATATAAACTTGGCAGTATGAATTCCATGATACTTTCATGTTTGTTCTCAAATTCTCTCTCTCTCTCTCTCTCTCTATATAATATATATATATATATATTGGTTTAATCTCTGGCCGACGCCACACGGTCTTTAGAAGGCACGATATATCGGGAAGAATTTGAAACTCTAGGTCACAGGCTTGATTTTTTATCTAGAAAACAACATAAGAGATCTTCCTCAGAAAGAGATCAGATTAATGCCAAGTCACCTCCAAGGCAACTATTCAGTTATACATTCATAACTAAAAAGACAAATATGATATGCATAATCATGTATATACAAAACAATAGTTCGACCAGTTGTCGTATATGGAGCAGACACTAGGGCTGATACAACAAAAACTAAAGAAATAACAAGCACATGCGAAATTAAAATCTTAAGAACTATTCAGGGGAAAACATTATTTGATAAAAGACATAATACAGAAATTAGGGACAAATTCCATATTCAAGTCATACCCAAATGTATTATAGATAGACGAATATATTGGAAGGGTCATAGAGAAAGAATGGAAGAAAACCTGCTTGCAAAAAGAGCTAAAGAATGGACCAATGAACGGGAGAATAACAAGAGGAAGACCAGCCGAGAGGTGGATAGACAGTGAATGCACATCCAATGCGTCTTCCTCCGAGGAGTGATTTTGGAAATAAACAGGATGAAAGTCCTGCAAACTAAGTTTAAGAAGAAGAAGATAATCATGATGGGCATAATAATAATAATAATAATAATAATAATAATAATAATAATACTTTATTTATTCTGGCAGAGTTAAGGCCATAAGGCCCTCTCTTTCACTCAACCAGCACAAATACAAATAAATATTCGGCAAATATAGTTATACACTATACTAATTATAAACAGTTAAAGATACAATAAATGTAGCAATGTAAGTGTCATGTACAAACAACATTTTATTGGGTAATAACAATAATGATACGGTAATAATAATAATAATAATAATAATATAAATATGATACATTATACGGGAAACACCAATTAATATATATATATATATATATATATATATATATTATATATATATATATCTTACACTGGATAATAATGAAGTCGAGTTTAGAGCAAATATAAATTTAGATTTCTTTTAAAAGATGCCAATGTCCGGCAGCCCCTTATTTCTTGTGGTAGGGAATTCCAGTTGCGAGAAGTGAGTGGATATGACATGGAGTGATGTGATGTCCTATGTTGCGGTATATTAAGTAAGAGACTATGTTGTGATCTTGTGTTTAAGTTATGGTTTGAGGATAGATACTGAAAACGGGATGATAAATAATTAGGAATCGAGGTATGTAGGATCTTAAATAGGAGAATTAGACAGTGCGATTTTCTTCTCTCTTTTAGATGTAGCCATGACAATTCGTGGAATAATGGAGAAATGTGATCGTATTTTCGAACATTAAATATGAATCTGATACACATATTATGGACACGCTGCAGTTTGTCCGACAATCCGCACAGTGATACAGATGATATTCGGGAACCATTTGGGTCTTACCATTTCCTGGCATTTGTCTTAGGCATACATGTAGGGAAAAGTCCCGATGAAATCTCACCTGGAAACTTGTCCCGAACAAAGATAGAACACGGGCCCACCGCATAGGCCTTCTCGACTTCTAAGATTTTAGATATCAGAATATAGGCACATTAACCAATAATGTTCCACTTAATGAAATCGTAAATTACTGAAATGAGACAAAGGTACGGAATAAACTAGTTAGTACATTCATCAACAACATCCTTTTGTGTTGTGTGCATATATAGATACTGGATAAAAATACTTAATCCAAATAATTGTCACCTGTTGTTCGCCGATGAACGCCTTGTAAAAAGATGTTATTAAAATGTTACAGGTAAGATAAATTAGATATAGGGAATTCTATATGTCTCCTGTAAAATTCATATTTGGGTTGAATATTTTATTCTTCTGCACAGAAAAATAGAAACATCCTGGTTTATTTCACTTATGATTTTTTGCAACAATTTAATACTTTTCAAGAAAACATTAAATTGAATAAATAACTAAAACAAACATTTTATATAATGTTATCTTGTTTTAATAAATAATCAATTTAATTACTGATTATTTTCATCTTCTTATTATCTTCTTATGTGTTGAATCAAATGTGTATTTAACTGTGAACATGGGTACCGGAAAAATGTATATTCATTGTAAAAGCCGGAATAATAAAAAAATAAAAATATTCTTATTGTCTTTCTGTACACTTTTAGACGTGGTATCTTTGACATGAATTGTTGTACAGTTCGCATATGGATTCTTAGTTAGGCTTGTGGAATCACTTCGTGCTGTAAACCTTTAATAACTTTTGTTCAGACTACATTACGATTAATTTACACATTTGTGCGCATTTACGTTCATTATTTACCTTCTTATTAATATCATCTTCCTATTCTCCAACCTCTTACCGTGTAGGTACATCTATATGCCAAAGGCTGCCCGAGCCGTACAGTGGCACGACCTATCGAGATTGTGATTTTAAACTTGGATCATACATGTCGCTTTCACATAACAATATACAGGACTTCCCCCGAATGAGTTGATTTGTTCAATCCCGGGCCTTTCCCGAAACAACACAATATTAAAACGAAACATACCATTCAGTCACATACTCATTCTAAACATGACGGATATGATAATGATGATTATGTAGGCTAGATATTCGGGGATATTTCTTTTACGTGTGAGGAAAAGCCTGAAACCACATCACCAGTCCTTTATCGAACCTGAGTCCGCTGCATAACAGGCAGCGATGCTCCCCGAGATCATAGCTGGGGACATTTTCATGATCATAAATTTATAATAATATAAATGTAGTTATTATATCGTATGGTATAACCCCTCCCCACAATATTTTTTAAAATATGTTTGTACAACATTTTAAATGTATAACTTCAATTTTATGTAAACTTGTTAGCGAGAGAAAGTATTCTGCCATTTTAATGACGATCCTCGTATTTCCATACGAACTGGAGTTGTTGCCACCTTCTTACAACATTGTGCTTTGTTATCTTATGACGTAACAAACACAAAAACTTGTTTCCCTCCCTCTCCGGGCAATTTTCCGCTCCGGACCACGTTAATGTTATCTTGCACAGCCAGTCCTCCATCTCGGAGCTCCTCGCACTTAGTCAGGAGTGCAGCAACCCGCACAACGCTTTAGTAATTCATATTGTCTCCACATCAGTATCTCACATTACATCTAAGTAATTCAAAGCAATTCATTAAAAATGGAGAGAAATCATCTTCCTCTCTGTAATGGATGTTTATGCGCTACTGCTACTAACACATTTAACATTATTATTTATGT
Organism: Diploptera punctata; assembly: GCA_030220185.1. Taxonomy (NCBI): domain Eukaryota; kingdom Metazoa; phylum Arthropoda; class Insecta; order Blattodea; family Blaberidae; genus Diploptera; species Diploptera punctata. The sequence continues at coordinate 3,017,524 of JASPKZ010009799.1, read as the reverse complement.
TTTATGTTTATGTTGTGACTCCGTGCATTAACCTATAAATTACTCGGATTCTGCAGAGATTATCACATACATATTTGAGATAAGGAATATTCAGATTATCAAAACCTGAATTTATAAGAATTTTCAAATAGTGTTAATCCTCTGTAGGACTTCTTATGAGGAGGTATATGTTCTTTTGAATTTGTATTATATATTAAATTCTAAATCAAGCCTGTCATACTGTTTTGTACTCATCCTCCATAACACGACTAGACGCTGAAAAAGAATCGTTCGTTATTGAAATTAATTATCAGTGAATTTGAATTGAAACAATAATAGCGTCATGAGCATAAAAAGTAACAATTGCCATAGAAGATTGGGCAGTTGAGCGGGGTGATTTCTAATGTGTATTAATATTTTGAAGCTTGTTTTTGTGTTTTTTTAGTAATGTCTTTAAAACATCAGCAGTATCACGTTTACCATATGACGACAGTGATATTTTCTGTTGCAAGAGCAAGTTCATCACGAGATAACTCCTGCTTGAGTGAACAATTATTATATTCCGGCCTCTTCGAAAGTTATTTTGGGTCTTCCAATTCCATAAGCACATGGAACAGAATTTTCCAACGACTGTCATTGTTATAATTAATTCTTCGTAGCGGGAAAGTTTACATCCACTCATAGCGAATCACAATATTTCATTACCTTTTTTCTACCTTTTTTTCTCGCGCACAACTTTGTAAGTTTGAGAAAACCGCTTTTCAGAAAAATATAGATTTTTTTATCATTTATAACATTCTGCTAACATCCCCTTAACCCCTACTTTGTTCACTAAATGATGACTTATTGCCTCTATCTAACATTTTTTCCCCATATTAAATCAAACAATTATTCTCTGCGCGAAACGGTAGGCCTCAGATGCTGGCTACCTCCTGTAATGAGAAAGCTAATTAAAAAAACGCATAATTTGCACACATGTTATTGTGCGGAAATTGAAGTCCATAAATCACTCTATATTATAACTCAAATTTGTAATACTGTTCAGAAATATTTTTTTGTAGCTGAATTTAAAATAAAAAGATTGTGTGAATTTTTTAGTGCATGGAAGGTATGATTCCACATGTATTTAACATAATATCTGGTCATATAGAAAAAAATTAATATATCAATAAAATTACAACCCGTGAGAAGAAATATCCACAAAGAATAAGACGAATAGCTCACTGAACTTGAACAAACAACGCTAATAACACAACTGTGATATAGACCAGATGAGTTCTTAACCATCGGCAACTTCCGATGTTTATATTGTCTTCATAAACATTGGAATTTTACCCTCCTTTGCAGATAAGTTAATAACCATCATATAACAATTATATTAGAGTGAAAAGGAAAGACAAATTGATGAAGGTGAGTGTAAACAGTATTTTGGGCTAAATTCCTTGAGAAAAATGTCTTCACCCAAAGAGTCTCGAAACAACGTAAGTCCCGTAGTTCTGCGCCAAGACTTCTTACCTTAACCACTCGGCTACGGCGCGGGACTCTTGGTATCAATGAAAGATAAAAATGGTTATTGTGAGTTATCCGTAAGAGATAAATATATACTGTCGCGGACGTTTTTCTAAAGCACTTTGATATATTCAATTCTGGTGACATTAATTTTGTGTATTTCTTATAGTTTAGGCAGCATAAGCCATTTAAACGTCCAAAGAGCTACTTTTTTTTACATTAGAATTTTACCCTCCTGTGCAGATAAGTTAAGAACCATCATATAACAATTATATTAGAGTTAAAAGAAAAAATATAAATTGATGAGGTTGAGTGAAAATGGTATTTTTCCAGCTAGAATTTCATATCTGGCCCACTGTGCACCGGTCCAATACTGGCCGAAATTCCATGAGAAAACATTGTTCCCCATGGAGACTCGAACCAGCGTCAGTCCCGTAGATCTGCTCCAAGATTTCTTACCTTAAACACTCGACTATGGCGTGGGACTCTTGGTATCAATAATAAAGATGAAAGGTTCACTCGAATGGGTATTATTCTCTGATATTAATGGATACTGTGAGTTATCCGTAAGAGGTACACATATGCTGTCGCGGACTTATTGTAGAGAGTTTTGAGATATTTAATTCTGTGTACATTAATTTAGCATATTTTTTTGTGATGTAGGCAGCGTAAGTCATTTATGAGTCCAAAGAGCTACTTTTTTCACGTTTTCCACTATAAAGGGCGATTTTTAAGGGTGTAGAGTTTGAGTATTACTACTCCCTTATAGCCTATGTTCATCCCGGGAGTATCCTGAACAAATTGCTAAAAAAAACTCATCACAATCGGATGAACGGTATGACAGCGCATAAAGTACGAACAAGCAAACAAACATACAAACAAACATGAATTTTTATATATAAGATGTAAGAGATATTAAAGAACTTTGAAACTTCGTCCATCATTTTGGAACACTCTGTATATCGAGTTGGTGTGTAAATAGACATATTTCATCTAATATGGGTGGGTGAAGAGGGTTATGTCAAATATTGTAAAGAATTATTTATCTAGCTAGAGTAACTTTTTTCTGTTATAAAAACAAAGTATTAATAATGTGAGACAGAAAGATAAAACAACTTATAGCGACAATGGTGATTATTATATTTCATAGTGTATTTCACGGTAACTCATAATTTTGGATTCGGATAGTGTAAAAGATAAAATTTTGATGGAGATATCTCTATTTATAAACCCATACGATAAGGTAATATACATCCACTCAAAAAAATATGTACATCTATTTTTTTGCTTATAGTGGGCAAACTAAATTTCTGATGTCAGCTTATTTAAAAGTGTCAAACCATAGTGATAACAAATCATGCATAAACGTAAATTATTAGCTAACTGAAAATTGTTATACAAACCTATTTAAATAATATCTAACCGATTTAATTTTACATTACTATATAAAAAATATTAAACAAATGAAAACAATGTATCCTACAGGATATATTCCCAATTCACAATTTAAGGATTAATTCAATTATATGTTGTACATTGTCAAGTATCAAATATGGCGGTTGCTAGAGTCTATGCTTAATTCATGATTTCTTGTACATACCCACTTCTAATGGTCGGATTTCGCTGATGTTTTGATATAACCTTCGTTTGTTTATTTTAATAGAATATACTGAGTTCCATTGTGAAAAAAGATAAAAATGCGACTGCTAGATTGACTTTTAAATGTTCACTTCAGGAGAACTCCCGTATTTAATTGTCCGATTTTACTGGTTAATAAATTAACCACATTTTTTAAAAATTAATTTACATATGCCATTATTTGTTTCGATGGAACAAAACTTCCAGCCGCTGAAGCTTTAACGAATATATATGTATATCATGAAAATTAAAATTAATACCTCAACTGTGATTTGAATCCAAGACTTCTGAATATATACGTTATCCAGACATATCAGGGTAAATATCAATTTTCCTTCCTTATGTACAATTATCAAATGATAAGAGGCGGCGGCAAAAGTCCGCGTGAATTTTTATCATGGTCATTTACTGTATGTACTAGATAGAATGGATTTTTATTTAAAAAATCTATTCTTGAGAAAAATCATGATATCCTCATTTATTCGGAATTCGCAAATATTCACTAATATTATATTTAATTAATATTGTTTTAAATCCGTAAATTAAAATATACTAGCTCTGGCAGGTATATCATAATTTTTGTGAGATAATATACCTGCCACTGTCTACATCTACAAATATTTTGCCTATAAATGTAATAAAAATTGACCTGACATTTTCGAAAATGTCACATTCATATGAGATTTTTTAAAACATAAATTAAACTTCTCTATGTTTTAGTTTATACCTCACTGTTACTGTTCCCAGATTTATCGCGTGCAACTAAATGGTCCATCGCTTTGGTCTAGGTGGAACTCCTTTCCCTCGTGTGCGGCAGTCCGATGAATTTCCTTTGAATCCACCAGAATGTATTTTACCTTTAAATTAGTATTAGATAATGTTATAGTATAATGCAGATTAGGTTATAAAGGCAACTCTTGCCTAAACCAGGAAGTGAAGAAGATAATTATCTATGAAGCTCGACTGCAGCAGGTAGGACATGTGGCACGGATGAGCTATGATAGAGGGTCTTGGAGATATATTATAATTAGAGAGGACACTCCCAGTAAGTTGGTGAGGAACGAGGTAGGAGAACAACGTTAACCTTGATATGAATGATTGGAAAACATTAACTCTGTATAACGCTCGATGGTGCCACGGTAACGTATTTAAGTATTAAAGTAGATTATATATACATTAAACCAAAATAACATATTTTTAACATGTCAATGCTAAACAGACTCTGATGTGTTTTTCATAAATACCTTACTTCAATTTTGTCAATTTCGATATTTATATATATTGTACATATTATAAGATTTAGCTATCCTGTGTTTTTAAAACGAAATATTTACTTCAGAGAGCGCATATAAAGTATGTGTGTACTGTATGTTATAATTATAAAGTGTAAAAGTTAATTTTACTTTTACATTTAGATTGACTAAGTTAGTGCAGTGCACACTACCACTTGTTTATGTTGTAGATATGCAGGATGAATGGAGATAAAACAGTCCAAGCATGAAGTTTGAAAGACGTATTGGTGAGGTGGGAGGAGTTGCTGTATGATGGATGGGTGTTGTCCTCTAAAAGTGCCAAGCCAGTGTATCACTTAATAAGCATTCTATTAGCTGAGGTGTATCATAATCTAGGCTATAACTAGAGTTGCCAAATAGCCTTGTTTGAGGAGAATGTTACAAACCGTGTTATGATTATGCAGTATGTAGCAGTTAAATCAACACACGTGTTAGTGAAGTTCAAACTGGCCATTCTCAGATAGGGAACAACTCATAGGAAACGTCACGAGTTCAACACTTACTGGATCATAGGGATAATTCTAATCTCTACTGTACAAAAACACAATAAAAATATAAAAAAAATATTGACGTCCACTGCTGTGATCTCGGGGTAAAGTCAATGGGTGACCCCAGTATGGAAACGTTCCCTGGACGAGGCATTTTTGCGGTTTTCAAGGTCAAAATGGTATTCGAAAATCATAATAGGTGTGGGTATTATAATTAATATCTATGCCATATTCACACTGTTAATTACAAATTGAGTGAATTACGTGTATTTTCTTAAATGTCCGTGTTGTTTCGGTGGTTTCCCGGCATTGAGATAATGTCACATCCACAGAGACCCTTACATTCCCTGTGTGATCAAAACGTACGTTGGTGGTCGAGGGATAATATTCCTTTCCCGTCAGTTCTGTCACTGTAAGAACAATTAGAGGAACTTCAGGTAATTTGGACCCCTGTTCTGAATTTGTTTTTCTTATTTTAGTTAAGGGATTTGAATTTTGTTTAATTACAATGATTATCATTAGTGTTGTAAGTATGAAATAGCATTGTTATTTTATTCAAATATGGAAACATCTTCATAATTTAAAACTTGTTTACATTACTTGAATGGTCCACTTTAACTTCCACATTCGGATAAAGTTGGCCCAAGAGTCCACCTTAACTTTTATTCTATTTTTAAGTTTATTTACTCTATTAATCTGTACATATAGGCACAGATTAATCTGAAACTATTTATGACTGATCATAATTAACAAGCGTTGATTTGTATTTAATGTTTTGAAAAGTTATTGTTGATTAAAACAGTCACTCGTCATTCAACTGCAGAAAGCGATGGTCTTTGGGTTTAGTAAAATGGCAAGGATATTAAATACAATTAATTAAGTGAATGTTTTTACAGATAGTATCCTCATTGATAAAATATACGTATTCGTGTAAAGTGGATTTTGAGGGTCCACATTAACCGAATTCCTTTGTTATGTTTAATCATTTTATGCAGCCACCATATCACATGATATGAAACCAAACCCGTCAGTGTATTAAAACAGCATCTACATATTATAATATATTTTGGAGTTTCTTTTTACATCACCATCCGGTATCATGGCTGCCGTCATCTTCCTGAAACCAAACGTTATTCCTCTCTGTCCATCCATTGATTTTCCTCCAATCCTCTGATATTCATAGCTGCTTTTACCCCATCTATTTATGATTTCTTTGGTCTTCCTCACTTCCTCCATTTCTATTGGGATCCATTCCATAACAATTTTAGGCAATCTTTGCTCTAGCATGGCCATACCACTGTAATCTTTTATTTTATATAATGTCTATGATCTCCGGCTCCTCTTGTACATCCATAATTTACCTTATTTCTTTATTTCGTATTCTATCCACTCTAGATTTTCCAGCTTCTCTTCTTATAACATCCATTTCTGTACTTAAAATTCTTTTCGTTTACCTGGTAGGAATTTGCCAGACTTCAGAACCATTTGTTAAAAATGCTCTGAATTATGGTTTGATATATCTGTAATTTTCTATTTTTTGTAATATTTTTGCTCCACCAAACTGAGTTTGGAGCATTTATTGCTTGTTTTAGTTTTTTCTAACATTTGTAATATTCAATAGCAGATATTAAAAATTGAATCCTAGCTTGAAAACTTTAAAAGTGGTCATTTTCATAAATATCACAAATGTACCCTTCTTCGCACAAATAATAAAATAAACTGTCCTTGAACCCGTCAATGTTGATGAGGGGAAGAAGTTAAATATTTTCTGTTCGAGGGCAGAACCAATTAAAGAAAATATAAACAGGATCCACGCAAACAGAAGGGTTCACATTACCCGAACTTACCTCTACGTGGTCAATGTATAAATACCTCTAAGACAGAGGTTAAACTATGGTAAAGAGAGATACAGTGATACAGAAATCAAGGATGAACAAATTGTAATCAAGGCTAAATATTTACGCACTATTACAGTATGTCACAAGGGAAAAACAATTGTTCCTTGAATTCTACTGGAATTCCACATACCAACAAATATATTTTCACACATTAGAGCGAAAAGTAAATGTGAGGCATGGCAGATTATCAGGAAAGTATACGCACATTCATCAAACACAACAAAAATAAATCAATTATTTTAGGTTGTAAATTAATATATTTTAATTAATTTAGAGAAGAACAATATCATCCATCCACAGTAATTCTGCGAAGGCAGGTCCTTCACTGCAATCATAGCATTTTCATGCTATGCTTGCAGCTTCACTAGGCGTGGTAGCTTCCCGTTGCTTTCCATACCGGCGAAGGATGATGATGGCCATATGATTTCGGGGACCGTTTGGGCCTTAATGTTTTCCTGACATTTGTCTTACAGGTGATGAAAAACCCCGATAAAAACCTCACTCAGAAAAACTGCCCCGACGGGGGATCGAACCCGGGCCCGCTGCGTGACATGGCAGCACGCTACCTTGAGACCACAGCAGTGGACCAATATTATATAATATAATTAAAAAATACAGTAGGTATTTGAGTAGTGTTTTATTTACCGATTCCCTTTGCAATTCAAATTCAGGTGTGAAAGAGCCCACAACGTTTACGTAGAAACCTCTCCTTTTTTCAGTTGATGGTTATTTTAATGGCATAAAACCTATACTTCCACATTTATTATTTTTTTATATTTTTAGGCTCTTAAAAATCTATCAACCGTGATCTGGATCAAAACAACGAACTTCCGAAGAACATGTGAATGTATTAACAATCATCCAAATATATTTGTTATTAAAATCATTTCCACAGTGTCTAATGGGCACAAAGAATAGGCAGGAAGATTTCAGATACTTTTGAAATTCATAATGGTTTAAGCAAGAAGGTGCACTATCTTTTCCACTATTCAGTTTACTGCTAGGGTACACTATCATAACTTTAGAGGATAAAGAAGACTTAGGCTTGCAGTTCAACGGTATTAATAAACAGTAAGTATATAACTATGACGGACAATTATTAGGCGACAGCTGGGAGATACAAGAGCCATCACGCAGATTCTATTGAGTAACACAAATGACTTAGGACTGGAAGTAAACACCAGTGAAACTAAATATATGGTCACTTGTAGAAATTCACTATATATCGGAAATTGATTTGTAATGAAACAATTAGGGAAATTTTGAAGATGTGACTGAATTTAAATACATAGGATCAATAAATACTTACAGAAATAAGGTACAGAATGGAATTAAATAATAATAACAATAATAATGCTTCATTTTAAATGGCAGAGTTATGGCCATAAGACCTTCTCTTCCACTCAACCAGCGAATAGTAGAATTATCAAAAATTACATACATAGTACAATTTTAAGATATTATTAAAATACAGACTAAACAAAATACAATGATGATGTGATATAATAATAACAAAAACACAGAATATAATAAAATTAAAATGATATAAAATAAAGTAAGTACCTTCCTACATAATTATTAATGGAATGCTCTATATAGTTGTTATGCAGATAAAATTTCATTGTGTCAAACTTAAGATATCAGTCAATTTGGATTTAAATAACGATAGCGATTGACAATCCCTGACATGACTGGGAAGTGAATTCCATGTACTAGTCATAGATAGTGTGTAATATTCAGACTATAGACATGTCCCGTGTTGTGGTATCAAATTAAAAAAGAGTCTTGTGATCTTGTTCCTAAATTGTGATGAGCCGACAAATTTTGAAAACGTGCTGTTAAATAACTTGGTAAATATGTATGTAGAATTTGGAATAGTAAGGTATGTGAATGTAAAGTTCTTCTGTCGTTTAGGCGTAGCCATGATAAGGCCTGACATGAAGGAATCACGTGGTCATAACGACGGAGATTAAATATAAATCGAAGTGACGTATTATGAGCACGCAGTAGTCTGTCAGATTAGTCAGTACCATGTCGCAGAGATCGAAGTGTGGAATTATAAGAGTCTGTACAAGTATTTGTTTTAATTTTGTAGAAGGAAGTTTTTGAAACTATTTATGCAGTGAAGAACTGAGAACACTTTCTTGCATGCAGTGAAGAACTGAGAACACTTTCTTGCAGGATTTTCCTTTCTAGGTGTTGGTCCATGAAGATACCCAGATTTTTTACTACTGAGCTGTAGGGGATGTGTTTGTCATTAAGGAGAATGGTAGGGATATTGTCGTAATTTATAATGCTTTGGATTCGCCGATGTCCTATAATTATGCACTGTGTCTTGTCAGTATTTAGATTAAGTCCATGTTTCCTCGACCATTGGGAAATCGAGTCTAGGTCACTATTTAATTTGTCTAGTGTGTCATGTAAATCGTCAGGATGGGAGTGAATGTAAATTTGCAAATCGTCAGCGTATAGGTGATGTCGGCAATATGTAAGTCTAGTGGATATATCTTTAATATAGATAGAGAACAGAAGTGGTCCTAACACTGAAACGTGTTGGACGCCACCTTTCAGTGATAGCCAGGAAGAGGAAAGTTCTGCATTGGATACTCATTGCTGGCGATCATGGAGATAGGATCCAAGCCAGTTAACAGCATTTTCCGAAAGATTCAGAGTGCTTAATTTTGATATTAATATGTCAGTGTCATAGTGTCGAAAGCTTTACTGACGTCAAAGTGTGTAAATATTGTCATGTGGCCATTGTCCATTGCTTCCCGCACATCTTCAGTAACTTTAAGAAGTGCGGTTGCCGTACTATGGCCTGTCCTAAAATCTGATTGGTGTGGGTCGAGTGTGTTATGTGTGTTAAGGTAATCAGTTAATTGACCATGAACAATGCGCTCCAAGGCCTTAGATAGGACTAGGAGAATGCTGATTGATCTAAAGTCGTTTGGTGTTAGAGGTAATTTAATTTTAGGGATTGGTCTGACTACAGCTTTTTTACAGAGTTCGCGGTATATTTAGGTAAATATTGAGGCATTAAATTTATGGGTTACAGTTGGGAGTATGACATGGAGTATTTTCATTAAGAAGTCGATATTTATATTTCTATACCTTGTGTCTTAGTTATAATGCGGTCCAGGGATAGTTTAACGTCGAATGGCATTATATAGGAAAATATGAATTTTTCTCGGGAAGGAGTAGGTGTGGATGGGAGCTCATCTGTAGTTTGTTGTTTGGTCGTGATGTTTGTGTTAAGTGTTGCGTACGATGTGAAATGTTGGTTTAGATCGTCCAGTGATATGTTAATACTCTCTCTTTTGGTTGTCGGCTGCTGTAGACCCATTGATATAATACGTTTCCAGATTTCACTTGCATTTGTGTTTGGATCAATGGGACTATGAGCATACCGTAACTAGGCGTTCCTAATGTTTTGATTCGTTTTGTTTCTTAATGTCTTATATTGTCTTCAGTTAGCGTCACTTTTGTCCCGTCCATATTTTCGAAAACAGCATCCCTCTCAGTCATCATTAGTCGAAATTCATGGAACATCCAGGGAGCTGGGGATTTAGTCATTCCTCCAGTGTTCAAGGGGGATGTTTGTAGTAAAGTTCTAGTACTAGATTGTTAAATTTAAGCAATTTTTCGTCAATTGTACGTAGGGTCCAAATATCATGCCACGCATCTCGATAGCGTCTGCAATTAGAGCTTGCTGGTTAATATTTTATAAATTTCGGTCCGTCAGTAATTTAGGACGAGTCCTAGGACACTGGAGAGAGTTTTCGATATATATGACGTCATGGGCTGATATGTCGGGGGCAGATATTTGTCCGTTGTTTATAATGTTCTGTGAATTTGTCGTGGCTATGATGTCTGTTAATGTATCAGTCGTCGATGTGTGATGTATTGGTTGTAAAGACAAGACATGCCTATTGCATGCGTGAAATAATGCCAGTAGTTCTGATGATGATGTGGAGGAAGAAAGAAAGTTAGAGTTAAAGTCACCCATTACTATAACATGCGGCAGTAAACTTAATGAAGGTGTTTGCATACCACTAAGATACTCTACTTTCGGAGGTTTGTACACCACGTACAGGAGACATCTCTGTAAACTAGCTGAAATGTCAATGAAGAGGAATTCTGGTCGAGCATTGTAATCAGGGGAGGCGTGAAGAATGACTTTGGGCTCTAAGTTTGATTTGATATACATCGCAACTCCCCCACCTCTTTTCCATAGTCTATCATTGCGACAGAGGGAGTACCCGTCGATGTCAACCAGTGAGGAGTGGTGGGAAGGTTTAAGCCAGGACTCAGATATTAAGATCGCATGCAGAGAGATCTCGGAAAATAAATGTTGAATTTCATTAATGTGAGACAGAATGCTTTGAGCGTTAATGTGGACGATTCTAAGAGTAGTTGAACGAGGAGAAAAACGTTCTTTTAGCAGGTAGGCAGTGGTGGGGTGAGAAGATTTTTAGGGTTCTTTGGCATTGCCATTTGAAGAAAGGGTAGGAACTTGTCTAGGATCAATCCTAGAAATACGTATTACGGGGACTTTTGTTATCCTATCTTTCCTCAAGAAATGTTAAATTTAAAATATAAGACACTGTTATTGTATCAGTCATATTAGAGCCTATATGGATGCGAAATATGTATTCTTACTTTGAGGGGGAAAATTATATTACGAGTATTTGAGAATAAAACTCGCAGCAAAATAGTTTGAGCAAAGAAAGATGAACACACAGGTTAATTGAGAAGATCATCAATAGTGGGCTACATGGTCCTTGTGGGAACAAGATGTAATAAGAAGAGTCAAGATGTGTACACTGCGATAGGTAGGGCATGTGATATGAATGGGGAATGAAACAGGTATATGGAAACACTAGTATGAAAACCAGAAGGAAAGTCTTCAGTAGATAGGCAATCAATACGATAGGAGACTATCGTTAAGTATGGAGGTATATTTTACTGGAAAGCGTTGTTTCAGGTTAGGAATATACATTATTGAGAGAGTGTTTCCGCGCAGCAATAAATCGACGGGTTTGACAGTGCCAGTGAGTTAGTTAGTTTATTTACAATAGGCCTATAATTTTCATTGTAAAAATAATTGAATAATTTTAATCATTTTAATTATTCATTAACTAAGTGTTAGCGGCTCCCAGCTTTATATCAACGTTTGTGACTATCAAGACAAAGCCTTTGAATTCAATATCTTCTTCCTGCACAATAACATCACAGCCCAATGCCAGGCCTTACCTTCCTTTAAATCAATTTCTTCCTTCTCCACGTCGTAAAGTCAATATATTCTCCATCGCCAGTTGTTACTGCTTCAGTTCATCTATCTTCAGGTTTTCTAATTGGTATTTTACCAAATATTTGTCCTTCCGTAACCTTCTGTGTTAATGCATCATACAGATATGATCATTTAAATATATTCACTTTAACACTTATAATCAAGTCAGTGCTCACACACCTTTCATACAACTCACGATTGTATGCAGTTCAAAAATAAACTCTCAATACCTTCCTTTCAAACAAATTCGTCTTTCGCATTCTAACTTTTATAAAAAGCGAAAATTCAGCCGTCCGTTAGGAAGATAATTCTTTACTGAATTTGTGAGTTCGATCTACGTACGTGTAAAATTAAAGTTTAAAACAGCCTATCCAGGAATATAAAGAATGAGAGAAAAGAAAAAGAAAGGCAAACAAACAGTTTCTCGTTGCTTGAAAAAACTCATTTCTGACGCCTGTATCTTAAATATAAAAATCAATGTTTGTTTGTTTGTTTGTTTGTTTGTACGTTTGGTTGTTTGTTTTTCGTACTTTATGCGCGGCCAAACCGTTGAACCGATTGTGATGGCGTTTTTTGCAAAATGTACAGGAGATTCCCGGGATGAACATAGGCTATAAGAGAGTTGCGATACTCAACTCCTACACCATTAAAACTCGCCCTTTGTATTGGAAAACGTAAAAAATGTAGCTCTTTGACTCTTAAATGGCTTACGCTGCGAAATCATAAGAAATACACAAAATTAATGAACACAGCGTTGAATATCTGAAAACGTTCTACTAAAAAGTCCGCGACAACTTATGTTTATCTCTTACGGAAAACTCACAATAACCATTTTTGTCTTTCATTAATACCAAGAGAATAATACCCATTCGGCTGAACCTTGCATCTTTATTATTGATACCAGCAGTCCCGCGCCGTAGCTGATTGGTTAAGGCAAGAAGTCTTGCCTCAGAACTACGGGACTTGCGCAGGTTCGAGTCTCCATAGGAGGAATGTTTTTTCTCATGGAATTTTGGCCAGTATGGGACCGGTGCACAGTGGGCCAGAAATGAAATGTAGCTGAAAAAAAAAACTATATTCACTCACCCTCATCAATTAATCTTCTTTAACTCTAATATAATTCTTATATGACGGTTCTTAACTTATCTGCAAAGGAGGGTACAATTCTAATGTGAAAAAAGTAGCTCTTTGGAAGCTTAAATGGCTTATGTTGTCTAAGAAATACACAAAATTAATGTAGTCTATATAGAATCGAATATCTCAGAGAGCTCTACAGAGAACTCCGCGACAGCATATGTTTATCCCTTACGCATAATTCACAATAACCATTTTTATCTTTCATTGGTACCTACAGTACCGCGCCGTAGCGGAGTGATTAAGGCAAGAAGTCTTGGCGGAGAACCACTTACACTCTGAAATTTATCTTTTATTTTTCACTCTATTATAACTGTTACATGACAGTTCTTAACTTATCTGCAAAGGAGGGTACAATTCTAATGTGCAAAAAGTAGCTCTCTGGACGCTTAAATGGCTTCCGCTGCTTAAACCATAAGAAACACTCAAAATTAATGTACACAGAATTGAATATCTCAAAAAGCTCTACAAGAAATTTTCTGAAAGCATACGCTTATCTGTTACGAATAACTCACAATAACCACTCTTATCTTTCATTAATACCGAGAGTCCCGCGCCGTAGCCGAATGGTTAAGGCAGGAAGTCTTGGCGCAGAACTACGGGACTTACGCTGGTTCGAGTCTTCATGGGGGAACAAACTTTTCTCCTGGAATTTCGGCAAGTGTGTGTCCGGTGCACAGTGGGCCAGAAATGAAATCTAACTGGAAAAAAAAATCTATTTTAACTCACCCTCATCAATTTATTTTTGTTCACTCTTAACATGATTGTTATATGACGGTTCTTATCTGCAAACGAGGGTACAGTTCTATTGTGTTTTAAGACAACATAAACATGGGAAGTTGCCGATGGTTAAGAACTCATCAGGTCAATATTCCAATTGTGTTATAAGCGTTGTGTGTTCACGTTCAGTGAGCTTTTCTTCTTATTCTATATGGATATTTCAATTCAAGGTTTGTAATTTTATTGATACGTGTAATGTTTTTCTATATTACCAGCTATTATGTTGTATACATGTGGAATCATACCTTCCAAGCAAAAAAACACAATCATCTTATTTTAATTAGAGCTACGAAGAAAACAATTCTGAACAGTAGTACAAATATTAGTTATAATATAGAGTGATTTATGAACTTTAATTTCCGCACAATAACATTTGGGCTAATTATTGCGTTTTTTTTAAATTAGCTTTCTAATTACAGGAGGTAGCCAGCAACTGAGGCCTACCGTTGCTCGCAAAGGATAATTTATTGATTTAATATGGAAAAGTACGTCAGATAGAGGCAACAAGTTATAATTTAGTAAACAAATGAGGGGGGAAGGGGGATGTTAGCAGAACGTTATAAAATATATTAAAAATGTATATGTTTATGAAAAGCGATTTTCTCAAACGTGCGAATTGGTGCGCGAGAAAAAAATTCAAATGAAATATTCTGATTGGCTAGGAGTGCATGTTAACTTTTGCGTTATGAAGAATTAATTTAGAACAATGACAGTCGTTGGCAAATTCTGTTCCATGCTAATGGAATTGGAAGACCCAAAATAACTTTGGAAGAGGCTGGAATAAAATAATTGTTCACTTATGCAGAAGAGGCTGGAATAAAATAATTGTTCACTTATGCAGGAATTCTCTCGCGATGAACTTGCTCTTGGAACAGAATTATCAATTTGGTTATATAGTAAACGGGGTACTGGTGATGTTTTAAAGACATAACTAAAAAAACACAAAGAAAGCTTCAAAATAATAATAAACATTACAAATCACCCCGCTCAACTACATCTTCTATGTCGGACGAAGCATTGTTCCTTTGACAATAAAATTCCAATATGTCGATATATTACTACGAGACTAGGTGTAAAAAAGAGAGTTTGTGATATTTTATCCACCCTATAATGCTTCCAGGGAAGCACGCTATTTATGCTACCTTCCCAAGACAGATATTTCAGCAGAAATAAGACTTTTTTGGTTTTTATTCCAGCCCCTTCGAATGATATTTTGGGTCTTATAATTACATAAGCAGATGGAACAGGATTTTCCATCGACTATCAGTCTTCTAAATTCTTAATAACGAGAAAGTTTACATTTACGTTTAGGTAATCAGAATATGTCAGTAGAAATCTAATTTTTTCTCTCGCACAACTTACTATATTTCAGAAAATCGCTTTAAAAATGTTTTAATTTTTTTTACATTCTTCGAACATCCCCTAACTGTAATGTATTAATAGAGGATCACTTATTGCCTCCATCGGTCACTTTTCATCATATAGTAAATCAAACAATTCTCTGCGCGCGAATATAGGCCTTAGCTGCCGGCCACCTCCTCTAATAAAAAAAGATAATTACAAAAAACACAATAATTTGCACACATGTTATTGTGCGGGAACTGAAGTCCATAAATCACTCTATATTCTAATTAAAATGTGTACTACTGTTCAGAACTGTTTTCTCCGTAGCTTAATTTTGTGTACAAATTGTAGTGTGTCGAAGGTATGATTCCACGTGTATTTAACACAATATCTGTTTGTGCAGGAACATGTTAAATATATCTATGAAAAGTACAAACCTTGAGGTATAGTATCCATATACAATAAGAAGAATCACTCACTGAACTTTAATGCAAAAGTATTTATTTCTACAGCTCGGTACACAACTGGGATGCTCACCGGATGAGTTCTTAACTATCGGCAACTTCCGATGTTTATATTGTCAACATACTTTTTAGAATTCTACCCTCCTTTGCAGATAAGTGAAGAACAGTCATCAGGCAAAAATTTAGAGTGAAGAAGCGTGAATTGGCGAGAGTTAGTAAAATACTTTTATCCAGCTGGATGTCGTATCTGGCCCACTGTGCGGTGCCCACCCAGCATCGTGAGGCATTTGGGTAGCTACAATAAGTAGCGACCCCAAGTTGAAAGTACCAGCTCTAACGGCTGGAGGATCCGACATGCTGACCACATGTCACCCTACACTGGCTAGATGATCTTGTACCTCTATAAATAACATATGTAGATGTGAGCCCAAGCGCCTGCTGGTCAGCCAGAAGCCTTCTAGGCCTGTCTCGCGCTTTGAGTTATTTTTTTATACCAAAAGATCGGGGTAAGTAGATTCCCGGGCAAGCGTGCTCTGCCATATCGTTCATCCGATTGAGATCGGGCTTTTGAAAAATGTTTAGGAGATTCCGGGAATGAACATAGGCTATAAGAGAGTTATAATACTCAACCACTTCACCCCTAAAAATCACCCTTTCTAGCGAACAACGTGAAATAAAGTCCCTATTTTGAGGCATAAATGGCTTAAGCTGCCTAAACCATAACAAATACACAAATTGACGTACACAGAATTGAACATTTAAAAAAAAACTCTACAAAAAAGTAGAGTATAACAGCGCACGTGTGGTGTTAAAAACACATTAACATTTATTTGGGAGTAGCAGCGCACGCCGGCTATTAGCTAGTTATCTATATTTATTAACACAAGTAACTTTTAATGCTTTTATATCGTTATTTGTTTAATACATGTCACCGTTTTAATACAATCACTTTAATAATCAGGTAATGAAACTGGTTTAGTTGCCTGCAACTGTTAATTAAACTGTAAGTTTGCAATATAG
Organism: Diploptera punctata; assembly: GCA_030220185.1. Lineage (NCBI taxonomy): Eukaryota > Metazoa > Arthropoda > Insecta > Blattodea > Blaberidae > Diploptera > Diploptera punctata. The sequence goes on along the minus strand of JASPKZ010009799.1, from coordinate 3,000,688 downwards.
CAGAAGATAATGTATTTACGGCGCTTCCCGTTGATTTTATCTCAGGATATCTGCACAACACTTCATATTTGACTTATATCTTCCTTAAAGTGAGAACGGAACCTTGTAGAAAGAGAAATATGGAAAACAACAATCTTTGTGTTCTTATAGTGCAATTACATTGAATCGCTGACGTAATTCTATGTATCTTAGGCCTATTATATATATCTTATCATACATTAAAATTATATTCTTCATACTCTACTATTTAAAGCACATATAAGTAATGTCAACATTAACATTTCATGGTAAATCTCAGTTCAGCTATTATTCACAAATTAAAAATTAAAATATGAGGTTATAAAATAGTAACCTTATAGGTCGGCAGCCTCATCAATTTTGTAAAATATTCATTATCTGTAGGCCTTTAGGGACTCGTCATATTATTAGTAGAAGAAGAAGGTTATGGGTCTGTATTTAGTGACTCTCCTGCCCATTCTGCTGATGATGGGAGTATTCCTAAAACCTTACAGATAATTAATATTTTAGAAAGTTGAGGAGTGGAACCTGTAAGGAGTGGAAATGGACAGTAAATAACAAATGAGGAAAAATTTTAAGAAGAGGCTGACTTCAAATACCTAGGAAGATAACTTACAAATAGGAATAAGATGCTATAACATAGGCTCAATTTTGGAAATGAATGCTATTGTGCATTTCAAGAACACTTGTCCTACCTTCTCTCAAAAATGTTAAACTGAAAATATATAAAAATTATATTCTTCCAGTTGTTATATGGATGCGAAACATGGACCCTTTTTTAAGGGAGGAGAAAATATTACGAGTATTTGAGAACTCATTTCTTAGGAAGGTTTTTAGACCAAAGAGAGGTGAACAGACAGGCGAATGTAGAAGACTGCTTAACAGCGAGCTACATTATATATGTAGTAGTAGTAGGACTTTATTAGACAAAAGTAAGATATTTACAATATTATTTACAAAGATGGGTCGCACGGGCAGTAAGCCGTACGTGCTTTTGACATTCAGTTACAATAATAGTAGTAGTAGTAGGACTTTATTAGACAAAAAGTAAGATATTTACAATATTATTTACAAATATGGGTCGCACGGGCAGTAAGCCGTACGTGCTGTTGACAGTCCGTTACAATAAAGTAATAATTGGTACTAGTGTAAAGAAAAATAAACAAAAACAGCAATAACATTACAATTACATAAAGAAAACACAATAATATTACAATTAAGTAATAACACAATAGCAATAACATTACAATTAGATAATAACACAATAGCATTATACACTAAAAAACATTAACATTACAATTACATAAAGAAAACACATTAATATTACAATTAAATAATAACACAACAGCATTATACACTAATTAATTTATATATAATTGTTAATAATTAATGGTATTGCATTTTGATATCATATATTTATTCATGAATGAGTGTTGTCCTTATTTTTCGCGTTTTGTCCAGAAATTTACCGAGGTTTATCCAATTTTCTGGATTTACCAATAACTCGTAGCATGCCAATCTTTCCCGATTGAATTTAGAAATCTTTCCGGTAATAACTGACGTCTCCAATATTCTAAATCATTACATTTTCCTAATATATGTATCTCATCTTCAAATTTCCCGCACATTGGACATATTCGCATATCGTGATCGTCGCTAATTTTTAGAAATTTCCATGCCCCTAGCCTAAACCAAGCAAGCCCTTCAAGCAGTTACAATAAAGAAATAATTGCTACTAGTGTGAAGAAAAATAAACAACAAAAAAGCAATAACATTGCAATTACATAAAGAAAACGCAATAATATTACAATTAAATAATAACACAATTGCACTATACAATAAAAAAACCATAACATTGCAATTACTTAAGAAAACACAGTAATATTACAATTAAATAATAACACAATAGCATTATACTTTAATTAATTTATATATAATTATTAAGTATTAATGTTATTGTATTTTGATAACATATATTTATTCATGAATGAGTGTTGTTCTTATTTTCCGCGTTTTGTACAGAAATTTATCCACTGTTTATCCATTTTCTGGATTTATCAATAACGCGTAGCATGCCAATCATTCCCGATTTGAATTTAGAAATCTTTCCGGTAATAACTGACGTCTCCAATATTGTAAATCATTACATTGTCCTAATATATGTATCTCATCTTCAAATTTCCCGCACATTGGACATATTCGCATATCGTGCTCGTCGCTAATTTGTTGAAATTTCCATGCCCCTAGCCTAAACCAAGCAAGCCCTGATCTCTCTTTAAATCCTAGGTTGAGTATATACGATTCTTTTCCCCAGACGTGTTTTAGGTCTCTTTGTAAACACAGTGAGCGTTTTCCTGTACATTCGGCGAAAGTATTTTGTTGATTTATATCTAAGTACCTCCTCCTTATTTTTCTCCACACGTTCTTGCGATTTTCAGTCCCTTTTTCCCATATCCAGCCCATCCCAATCTTTTGGAGTTCTCTCCTAACCTCGTCTGCCCAAAATTTAACATCTATGTTTTTAAGTTGGTGGTCGTAACAAATTGCTCTAAGCATTGTTTGTTCACCTTGGATTACTCGCAACCAGTATTGGAGTACACGAATTTTACAGTTTTTGTCGTCCTGGAATGACCCAAATTCATATAGAATTCCACAGTTATAAACGGCCTTACTAATCCTGTAATATATTTTAGAAAATGCGTATATACCTCATTAAGTATTTCCGTTCTTTGGAAACCCCAAATCTTACTACCATAGTGCATTACTGGCCTGACCATCGCTCCATACATTTTTTCTAATGTGCTGACTGGAATATCAGGCACTCGACCCAGAATACCGAGTACACTGTTAAGTTGTCCCCTCCCTTTAAATAATGCTATATCAATTTGTTTTTTCCACTTCCCGTTCATTTTCAACGCCGTACCTAGATATTCAAAATTTTTCACGTTTTGAAGTACTTGATCTTTGTATTTCCATTCCTCTGCTCTACCATAAACCGTCCCATTTTTAAAGGTCATTGTTTTTGTCTTACTAACATTTACAGTCAATCCCCAATTCCTACAGTATATTTCCAGTAGGTCAAGACCTCTTTGCAATCCGTTGATTGTCTTCGAACAGATAATTAAATCATCTCCATACAACAGGACTGGGATTTTAACATTTCCTATCTCCGCAGCCTCAATTTTTCCTTCTAGCATTACGTCTACATTATCATCAAAGAATAGATTAAATAGCATTGGTGATAAAATGCAACCTTGTCTCACTCCCCGATTGGCTTCACTGCTCTCTGTAATGTGCCCTTGGTCTACTTTTATACAATATTTAACATATTTATAAATTGACATTAAGGCATGTATCATTTTATGAGACAATCCTTTCCGAATTAATTTTTCCCAAAGTGCGCTTCGGTCCACAGTATCAAATGCCATCTTAATATCAATGAATGCACAAAATAATTTACCCCCCTTCATTTTCAGATTGTCATCAATTAATGTTCTCAGAACAAATACGTTGTCCACCGTGGAGTACCCTTCTCTAAAACCTGTCTGATATTTTGAGAGCCTGTAGTTCTCCTTAGCCCATTGTCTCATGCGTTCGTAAAGTACTTTACAATATATTTTTCCGAACACTGACAACAGACAAATTCCCCTGTAACTTTTTGGTACCTGTGTCCCACCTTTTCCCTTGTATAGTGCTTGGATGACACCTGTCGCCCAGGCTTCCCGATAATCTCCTCCATTAAAAAGTTTGTTGAACGCAGTTTTCAAAACGTCTAATTTTTATTGGATGATATCATATTTTTCAAGACTTCCCCTGGTATTCCATCAATTCCAGGTGCTTTACCATTCTCTAAACATTTAATGGAAGAGACCACTTCATTTTTCGAAATATCCTGATCCAGTAATTGAATATGTATTGGATCAGGAATCTCACCTATATTCTTTGATTATATCTTAACCTCTCATTTCCCAGCACCCTCTCAAAATAACTTTTCCATTCCCCGGGCGTTATTCGTGTTCGATTTATGGACTTTACTTTGAGTTCCCTTACTGCTTTCCATATGTCCGCAATGTTCCCACTTTCAGTCGCGACTCTCATTTCTTCGGATATTTTATTTTGCCATGCTAGTTTTGTTTCTCCTAATAATTCTTTATATTCCTTTCTCCCTTGCGCATAATTTTTTTCTGTTTTCATCTGTGCTTTCTTTTCTAAACTTTAAAAGACTACTTTCGACAAACGTCTTCTTCTTTCTACATGCATTATTGTCTCACCCTTTGTCCTTCTGGTTCATTGCGCATTTAACCTTGAATTTTTCCCCTGCTTTTTGAAAACATTCTGTCAAAGTTTTAATAATTTCCACCCCGCTAAGATCATTCAATTGCAGATCCTGTATTAGGGTTTCCAAACTCCTGATAAATTCTTCTCTCCGGTCCTCGATCCATCTGAAACGTGTAATTGGCCTCAATATTGTTGCCACCCCATCATTAACTGTCTCACTAATACCTTTCATATTTAAAATAAGTTTGTTTGGGAAGTGGTGTGATTCGATTCTGGAAACTATACAGAAATTACTTAGGACTGGAATCATGCCTTGTGTGCATATTGAATAATCGATTACGCTACCTCCATTTTTATTAATATGTGTCAGTTCTCCATTTTTATCTTCCCCATATTTCCCATTGAGAATTTCAAGTTCAAATGCCTCGCAAAAAACTAACAATTGGTTTCCTTCTGAATTTATAATCTTATCTTTGCTTCTCCTACCCTCACCTCGTGTTTCATTATCATCTGATTTTATAGTGATATATATATATATATATATATATATATATATATGTAATAAGAACAGTTTAAGTCTGTAAGACTGCGGTAGGCAGGACATGGGAGAGGACATGAAAAAGAGAGGCAATGAATATCTTGTAGTAAGTCCAGAGGGAAAATGCCCAGAAGGTAGATCAAGAATGAGATGGTAGAACAAATTTAACCATGAAATGAGGGAAGTAGATTGGACAGGGGTGATTGGAAAACATTAACTCAGGATAAGGATATGTGGTGAGCTTATGTCCGTGAGACCACTATCCTACGGGTTCGATAGTACCAGTGAGTTAGTTTATTAGTTAAAATAGATCTGGAAAAGCAGTAGGTAAACATTTCTTTAACAATCAGACTATTGATATCGTCATATGCGTGTAAGGTCAATTACTGTGTAAAGTTTCTTTTTTCAGGCTTGTGGTATTTTAATTCTATAAATTTACTATAAAATATTGGCGATTGTATATCCTTTCCAGGAACTCAAATTTAGGATTCTTATACCCTGAAAAAATGAATCGGATATCGAATGCATAGAGATCCATGTTAGAAGAATAATTATATATAAATTAATTAGAGTATAATGCTATTGTGTTTAGTATTTAATTGTAATATTATTGTGTTTTTTATGTAATTGTAATGATATTGTTTTTAGTGTATAATGCTATTGTGTTATTATTTAATTGTAATATTATTGTATTTTCTTTATGTAATTGTAATGCTATTGCTTTTTTGTTGTTTATTTTTCTTTACACTAGTACCAATTAATATTTTATTGTAACGGTCTGTCAACAGCACATACGGCTTATTGCCGTGCGACTCATATTTGTAAATAATATTGTAAATATCTTACTTTCTATCTAATAAAGTCCTACTACTACTACTACATTATTGTAAATTCAATACTATATCAATATTGTGAAAAATTATCCGTCCCAGATTTAGATTTGCTTCATATTTTATTACTGTTCGTTTAACGACGGTAACAATGTGTCATTCAATCATACAACTGCAGAAATCTACAGTCTTTGGGTTTAGTAAAATTACAAGGATATTAAACAAAATTAACTAGGTGAATGATTTTTACAAATAGCATTCGTATTGATAAAATATACGTATTCGTGTAAAATGGACTCATAGGATCCACATTAACCTGTTTCCTTTGTTATGTTTAAACACTTTATACAGCCACCATGTCACATTATATCAAACCAAACCCGTCAGTATATTAAAACAATATCTACATAATATAATATATTTATACTTTTTTTTCAACATCTGTAATATTCAATTGCAGAAATGAAGAATTGATTCTTAGCTTGAAAACTTTTAAAGTGTCATTTTCATAAATGCCACAAATAAACCCTTCTTCCCACAAACAATAAAAAAACAGGTCTTGAACCGGTCAAAATTCTTGAAGGGAAAAAATTAAAATGTTTTCGAGGGCAGCACCAATTGAAAAATATTAACATGACCCACTCAAACATAAGGGTCCACATTACCCGAACTTCCCTACATTTATTTACCAAATAAAATTTTATAATTTTATTTAGTACATAAACATATTAGATTTTCATCAAATAAACACCTACTCAATTGATGAAGTCATATTATAAACAAATCGCTCATGGGCTGCAATGTGTGTAATCTAATGATCGAAATATAATTGAGTTTCTCATATCACAACTAACTGATTCTGTTTCAGTTTTTCTCTCCTCTGTAAAGTCTAAAAATTTTTATTCTATCTTTGATCCTTGGAAGAAATGTTCGCTGTTATATTGTGGTAATATTGTTTTGACTAATTCATATCGGGAAGAGCCCACTCCGTGATGTATCCAGGGTTAGGCGTATAATCTCAAAGACAAATTTACGTTTCACACCCGATGAGATAGACTAAAGGCTACGATACCGCCGATTGTTTTACTTCAATTTGGCCAATATATAATGACTTCTGATTTCCTTTTAAAACATACTTAGTATGAATTACGGTGAGTTTGTCATTACGTTCTGTGTGTGTGTTTTGTGCAGACACAATCATAGAGACATCTTTTAAATCCTCATACATAAGGTGTAGGGCCGCTATTTTATTTACTTTATTTATTCAACCCGATTGAGTTAAGACCCACTTCACTAAGATTAAATTATACTTATAACAACAATTATGAATTATCTACACATTGATTAATTTTATATAAGAGATATTGGCTACACTGTATAGAGTTGACAAGGAATGTACAACAATATTTAAAATAATTATATTAATATTAATAAAATACATTATGTTTAATAAAAGATATAGTATTAACGATAATTTATAGTTTTATTAAGTAATTAACTTGGTAAATAAAGTGTAAAATGTAAATATATAATAAAAGTTTACCAGGAACACGGTTAAAAATTATATTGCCTAAGCAGATGTTTAGTGAGCTTTTTAACTGTTCTGAGTCGCAGAGTCCGATATACGAGGGGACAGACTACTGAGTCGAGTGGCTGAAACAAAGAAGGATCAGGAATAATGAGATATCCGATATAGAGGTACAGCTAGAGTTACATTTTTTCTCGAACGTGTGTTAAGTTATGGTGGGAATATTATGTATGGAAGCGGATAGAAATATGAAGGGATGATAAGGTGAAACAAGTGTTGTACAAGAGCAGTGACTCTGTCTGTCTTCCAATCGGAGCAAAGACAACATTTCAAATACAGGAGTTATGTGATCTGATTTACATGGTTGCATATATAACGCTATTCATCTTCAGAACATGCAAAATTACTCTTGGAATGCAATCATAGAAAGTATGAATGCATTCTATGGCCAACTTCTGCAATTTTTCAAGGAGAATTTCTTCCATATTTTTAAGAGAGGAACAAGGCGAAAAATCTTGTCCGTACTCCAATTCACACCTCATTGCCTAAATACTATTCAGATCTGAGGACTGACTTGTCTGACAACACAACCAGCAGTGTCATTAGGGGAATTACCATTTTTATATATAGCATTACATGATACGAAAAATGCATGTCTATTGAGTACACAATATCCCCTAGAATGCCGTCATAGACCCTAGAAGTCTCTTTCACATTCTCTATGAAAAAGCAGATATAATTTTATAAACTGTGCTATTTGAAAATCCTAACACAATTTGGCAGTAACAGTCACTGTAGCTTCACCTAACCAACAATTTATCGTTTTCAAAGTCACTCTGGTCAAACAGCATAAGCTTGGTCCACATTAACAACTATAGGGGATTATATTGTTTAGTATAGTACTAGGTTCTGTAGAAAATCATGCATTTCTGTTGAAGACCTGCAGTTTAATCATGCTCATAAAAATAAATGCACTAGAAAATGTAGCGTTTCCTCTATTATTGTACCTCCGTAATATATATATATATATATATGAGTGTGTGTGTGTGTGTGTGTTTGAGTGTGTGTGTATGGAGAGGTCACTCAGTCATTGATTTAGGGGTACATGTGTATTGGAGACAGACAATTAGATAAATTTAACACAGGATCTCCAAAATTAAATTTGACACTCATAGTTCAGTATTAAAATTAAAATGTTGAATAGTATTGAGTGTTGTGGCTTCATACGTTATTTCATTATTAAGTTGCAATCAATCATGTTTGCAAATGTTTGTTTACTGAATCTGTAAAATTGTTGCCAAATATTCCTCAACCTGAAATGTCAAAATAATAAAAACCATATTCCTAGACCGCAGTCGCCTCATCAAAGTAAAATTCCGTAAAAACGTTGTTTGTATCTATTCGGTTGTTGATTATGAAACTATATGTTATAAAAGGCCTACACTGTTTTATAGATTTACTTTGTTGCAGACGACTCGGATCTCAGGTACATGTTTAGTTTACTGATAATCTTATATTATATTGTGTTACCAGTTAAATTTGTTGGGTTAATTTTATTAATAAACTGCAACTGAATATTCTTAAAGGAAACGTTTAAATATAGAGACATATAAACTTTTAAATTAATTCGAATTAGATTTTGTACCCTGTAACTCTAATGTGTGCACAGAAGGCTTGTATTGCGTGAGGTAACACTAGCAATGGTATAGATTTCCTGCCTTAATGACAAGTTCGTATCTGAGTGTACATCTGCTGCAGTGTATAATTTTGTTGGCAGTTGCAAAAAAAAACTTTCCTCACAACGTGTAAAACAGTAATAACCTACCAGCTTACTCACTAACATTGTGATAATGGTCAATATTTCTCTTGACACTTCTCAAATTATCATTACAAGCAGACTTATATCTACGATCATAGCGAACTCGTTGGTTACAAGTAGTAAACATTATACTGGGTAGGAATTCATTATTTTAATAATAATCCTACATTAATAGCAAATATGAATGAATTAACATAAATTTTAATAATTCTATAAATGCATTTTTTAAAATGTCTTCTTCAACCCTATATTTTAATTAAAGACGAAGGATGAGATGCTGTTTATAATTAAAATATATCAACACATTGGCAATAAGTTTAAGTAAAAAAATGTGCAAGTACAATGTCATTAAAAGACTAAGTGTTTAATTCTATGCCGTGACAGACCTCACATTAAATGTGTTAATCACAGAGGTGGGCGACCACTCACCCATTTTGCGGCGGTTGATATGCCTATATGGTTATGTCAGATCCCCCACCCTATATAGTTACTTTTCTCAACATGGAACTCCCATTTACTGTATCTACGTAATTTCACATTGCAAAAGAGCATATGCAGCTAGTTTCGTTTCTTGTGTTCACTGCAAACGCGGCTAGGTTTGGAGGGATATTTTTTTTTAAAATCACAGTTGGTGTTAATTTATTTTTCTTCTTGTCACAGCATCACTGCTGGGTTTTAAGGTGGTCTCCTTTTCTCTCCGTCTTTCTTCTTCTTCCCTGTCATCTATTCCTAATTTCATGACTGCCAAATAAGAGGCTGTTTCAGGGAAAAAACTTCTGTTTGACATTTTGCTGTTAGGATTTTGAAATTTATGGACTCTGAAAGCATTAAAGAGTGCACAATTCAGAAGTCACAATACAACTTTTTTGCTCCATTTCACCGTTTTTATAGGAATGGAGTAATATGATAGATAGTGGTCAGCCCTGTCCACACCTTTCACATACTAGTTATATTGAAGAATTCAATAGGACATTTTTACAACTTTACTCCTCCCACTCTCGTGTTGCCTGATGCAATGTGCTAACCATTCTTACGTCTCTGTTATCTTTCGATGTTTGTAGCAAAAGGTCCTCTAACTACAAAATTCACTTTATCCTGATTTGAGTTTATTTCCTGCTTCCACAAATGATTTTCGAAGCCCTCTGTTAATCTTTAATGCTTCAGAAACTCTCGTCTTTCTTTCGAGCACATTTTTAGCTATAGCCACACTATTATAATAATTATCTTGGTGGACATGTAGCCACAGATATAAATTCGGCTCCAGGACGCAAAATACAGTTTATTTTATTTTTTACGCTCTGCAACATATATTTACAGGTTACATACTTATCCTGTAATCGCCTGACTACCCGCAATAAAATTCCGTATTTCACCTGCCGTCTGTCTTAAAATTGTAAACAAGTCTTTCTGTAAAGTTGGCAACTTCATAAAAGAGAAGAGAGGGGCACAAAAACAACTAATATTTATTTCACAATGAGCAGAAACAAAATTGCATGCCTCATTATAAACCGAAGAGGCAGTGAAGCCATAGAAAACGTAAAAACCGAAATCTCCGTGACCGGTCGTCAAGCGCTGGCCATTTGAACACGGAGATCTCCGTGGCCTGTCACCAATGTGTTAAAAATTCTATTCATATCCGCATTATATTTAGCATAATACAACGAAAGTTCCAACTCAAGGTAGCACCAGCGGCCACATACGGTATTCAGATAATTTGGATTCACCTAACAGCGAAAAACCTCAAGAAATTGGAGAATGACAAAGCCAGATATCTCAAGAGGGCCTTGTCACTCTCAAAGTACACAAGAAACAGCTACGCCTACAGAATAGCACATGATCCTACTTCATTGAGGACATCAAGCTTCGCTTCAATCTACCAGAAACCCAGGCATATAAAGACGCCATCAAAGAGAGAGAAAACAAAGCCAATGAAATACCGATGGAAATAATGGACACAGAAACGATGAAAACTGATGTGTGGAAAGGACCGAACTTCCAACTTCGCCACCTATACACACGCTTCGCCGCGCATGGTTTCCACTGGAAAATATGCCAGAATCCGTCATACCACGACCCGAAGGAGGACTGCAGATGTAAGCTCTGCGACGAGCCATGCTCCAGGTACCACCTAATGAAATGCCAAAGCAGAACTGAGCCTCTCACCAAAATTACAAAAGACTGGTGAAAACTCTAAATGTACACATTGTGTTTAATAAAATCAATAAAAAATAACAGTAAAATTGAAACAGCAAACATTCGAGAGCAGAAAATTGTTCATCTGCCACCCTTAGAGAAAATGGAGTACTACGGATTTTAATCGCATTCCTATATGATATTTAGTAGGCATTTGGCATGATAAACTATTAAACACGTGCGAATAATGTGGAAAATTCTACATATGCTCAGTTGAATATAGAATATATCATTATTGCAAAAAGTAAAGAAAGCGTAATAATGTTTCATATTCTGTTCTCGTAAATATCATTACATACACATTCTCGAAATAATGTGGCGTCATCTGTCACAATGTTCATAACCTTAACTTATGTCAGAACCTCCGAGAATGGCGGACAGGCAAGATCTATATTTTCAGTTCACAGGACACATTTGAAATGGTCTTTCCGCTGCCGCAGTGAGAACAGAGCTAGGAGTACCTCGTATGCAGCCACAAGGTGGACCAGTCGGCTTCGCTTAGGCGCATTACTAAGAAATGTAACTCCTGTAAGTCCACAAATTTATTCCCGGAGAGAAGACAAAAATGTGTGACGTAAGGAGTTACAGATTTCTACATTCCCCTAAATTTATAATTAGTACAATTTTCCGGACTCCTCTGTAATCGCTAGGAGATATCTAATTAGCAAAGGTATAAAATCAGATTTAGCTGTCAGGAAGATTAGGTAGGATATCGTGGACCGTCTAGTCTTTGATTCTACTCAAGAGGACGTTGATTGGAACAATGTAATTTTCTCCGGCGTTACCGTCTCGATTACGAACGACGGTCATGTCCGTCTATATCACATAGTTGGGTACCGACTTGATGATAGTTATGTGTACCCTACTTTGTGGTCGGGTTACATAAGCCTATCACATTGTATGTTGTTCGATGGTGTAGGAGATCTAGAACGTATCCACGGGAAGTTCAACAGGACAGATTATCTCCATACTTTGAAAACATATTAATTTCTTCCGCTTGTAAGCATTGTCCTAAAAGAATGCTCGTAATCCAACAGGATAATCATCTGGTCGACCATGCTCTTCGGATTTAAAAATGTTTTCAAGAGTGGCATGATTTACATATCTTGGATTACCCAACGGTCTCAACCGACATGAACCTGGTAGAACATGTGTGGATGAAGTAAAGGCAACATTTCGCTCCACATTTCCAGGACCACACTGTAACCAGGACAATTTGTGGAATTGAGTCATTCTTGCATGGGAGGAGGTAGGTTTGAACCAAGAACATTTCCAGAATTCGTCGACTCCCTGTCGCGTCGTACGCGTGCTGTGACAGAAATAGGCGCTATGTTGTCGAGATATTTTTTTTCGATAATACTTAATTTATTTTAATATTATTATTCATATTCTATCTATTTTTGTGTACCAACTCAAAATATGAGTTTAAGTCTAAATTGGCTAAGTCAGGTCTCAATTCCACATAACCAACAGTGTGTTTCCACTAAAATGGACAAACAAATACAAATAAATAATCCCACGGCGGATTAAATTCTAGACTTAGAGTATATTAAGCACTGAACTAAATATTACGCATATTGTATTGTCACCAAATGAGTGACTAAAAATCAACAGCTGAACATTACAGTACTTGTTATTGAAATTATTCTCTTGCATACTGGGCGCTAATCCAGGCATATTTTAGTGGTCATGAGTCCACTCAATCTTTATGAACGGCATTGTATATTCACTTATAGGTAGGTTTTATATTTAATATAGACTCTTTTGAATTATATTTATGTAAAATTATTATTGAGGTTCAAAAACCCAGAATATTTTATAAAACTGAAGCCTCGGATTTTTTCCGATAAATACGTACGTTTTCCAAGAAGTCAATTTGCAACGAAAAATTGAATTGAAAGCGTTAAAGTATCCTCAGATATGATAAGGAAATTAATTTCGAGTGACCCGTTTGGCATTTTATGAAAAATGTGTATCATTTCACTCACAAAAATAAACCAGAAAAAATTAATTAACACAGCCGGCACGCCGTAGCGTTAAGGCGCTGCGCTACAAGTCGGAAGGTCGAGGGTTCAAGTCCCGTTGGGGTCAGGATTTTTAAACTGACCAAAACCTTCTGGCGGCACTATGGCCCTGGGGTCGAACCAGCCTCCAACGTAAATGAGTACCAGACGTTTGTTCTGGGGGTAAAGGCGGCCGTCACGCAGGGCTGAAAACCCGGCTGACATCAAATGCCGATTGTCTAGAAAAAGTGGGAGCCTTAACCTCCTACTACCCGAAGGGTCTCCCGAGGCCTGTAGTGGGATTACTTTACTTTACTTTACTTTACAGCGTGTTGGCTCAGGCAGTCCTGATTTGAAATTCCTATTGGCCTACCAACCGATCAAATTAATTTGTCTAGCTTTCCTCAGTCATAATGTCAAGTTGTTCATTACTGAAGTCAAGTTACCACTAAATATATTTTCCTTTTTTTATTTGACTTCATTGTTACCCTTTGATGACAATAGGCTTGTCCGGTCATATAATTGCACCGAAGAAAAAATGTATATTACTCAGTCACAAAGTAATGAGGCTCCCTATATCTGGTGTTAAGTTTATTTTCAGGATAGCGCTGAGGACAGCACAATATAGCACATGGCAAGGGACATTTACCCAGACACAAGATGAATAATTAAATTATTCAATCCCACCGGGAATCAAACCTGAGCCATCGGAATGGTACGCTATGTTTCTACCGACCACACAACAGCAAATAACCATTTTGTAATTCACTGAATTTAATCCAAGTTTGTTTAGGGGAGTTCAGTATCTTAAATACATAACAGACTACTGATACTCCCTTAAATATCCTAAACCTGATTTCAGAAAATATGTTCAGGTCCTCCTCTAACAGTTTCGACATAAAACCGTATACATTATGGTCACTAAGTATCAATATCCTTTCTTCAAAACAATCTTAACGTAGTGGATGCAGATGACGATGAAACATAGCTTTCTTTAATAACTTCATACATGGTTTACAATAAAAATTTCCACTTTCTTTATTTCGTTCCCAATAATGTTCTTCACAAACATATATAATTATCCTGTTTTGAGCCTTTCACACAACACAATAGCTATTGCTGTTCATTTAATCACTGACAGGAGCACTATTTTGCTACACTATCTTCTTCTTCATTCTTCAGAACTGCGTGAGGTCGCCTTCTAAGACGACGATTGAGTAACCGCGGTATCCATTCGTCTTCTTTAAGTGGAAAAAATAGTTAGAATTTTCGAGACAGACTGAACAGTATACGTCTGGTCGCTTTTCGATTAGGCGTCAGAAAGATTGCTGCTAGTTGTACATACGGCTCATGAATAGGGACTCACAATTCCTTATGCCTTATTATATCAGATTTGTACTGCCACCGCCCATGAAACTTAACAGGCAGTAATTTCAGCAACAGATCAATAACGTCTCACGCTATTATTGTGATTCGGATACTTTGAAATTTAACTGAGCTCTCCTAAAAAGAAGAGCTGATACAACTTGGTTTTAACCAGGCTAATTATGAAAATGAAACACTACAGATTTAACATGGCGACCACGCTGTTATTTTTAGTTTATGTGAAACTAGTGTTGAACAGAGGAGCTTGGTTAAACTGACGTAAGTTTATGTGCGTCAAATCTTGATTCTCGCCGCAGATATGAATATATTCAGATATGGTTATTATTCATAAGCAAAGCAAATTCACAGGTGCATATTCTTTCAAATATCAAGTGTACCCTGTTCAAACATTCACGTGGTTTTGTTCTCATATATACTAACGTATTTGCAGGTTTGCTATTAAACACTTTACCGTAGTGTGAAGTCGTTTGATTTTGCGGTTACAACACATACTGCACTGTGGGGGAAAAATTAGTAATGACAAAGAAGATAAGCTCTATATTTATACATGATATGTACTATTATATTTTATATAATTGGGAAAAATATCACACCAATAAATTACTGTCTAAATAAACAAATTTCAAGTGGAAATAAAATGGAGCACTATTATGTATAGAAATACTCTGATAAGTAATGTCGATTCCTGAACTTTTTTTTCTAACAATTATACTATGTTTATGCCCACCGCTGTAGTCTCGAGGTAGCGTGCTGCCTTATCACGCTGCGGACCCGGGTTCGATTCCCGATCGGGACAGTTTCTCTCGGTGAGGTGTTTATCGAGGTTTTTCTTCACCTGTAAGACAAATGCCAGGAAAACGTTAAGGCCGTAACGGTCCCCGAAATCATATGGCCACCATCATCACCATCATACTTATCATTATCATCATCATCCCCCTTCAACGGTGAGGAAAGCAACGGGAAGCTACCATACTTACAATTCCCTACTAAAGCTGCAAAGCGTAGCATGAAAATGCCATGAATGCAGTGAAAGACCTGCCCTCGGGCAGAATTACTATGGATGTGCTTTGAAAGTGGGTACCATAAAATTCTATGGTCTTGAACCTTCTTTCAGCGAGGTTTGTTATCCAGCTAATTTATCAGGCATTGGTATTTGATGCGAAGAATTAATGGGGGTGATGGGTTAAATTCTATTTTCTACATTTTTTAAGCTAAATACTTAATTTTTGTACACACATTCATGCGTTAATAAGTAATATTATATGAACGTTTCATGCTTGTATGCTTAAAGGGTTTTGAGGTATTGAAGATAATCCATTTAAAAACTTGCATATTAAATAGGTAATAAGTTCCATAATTTTTTATTAATTTTTGTAATGTTTTTTTCTACACGACAACTGACTTATTTGGAACACCATTATGCATTAACGTGTCTATATCATTATAATAAAGGGAGGAAACAAATATATATATATATATATATATATATATATATATATCCTCTGCATATGAATTTTTTTAATTACTACAGATATTTTATCTTTTATTTAATAAACTGTCAACGTTGTTCTAAAATCCACGCACACAATTATTAGCCATAGTGTGTGGGACATGCAGTTAACATTTTGTGCTTCTATCATTAAACTTGTCAATGCTATTTTGATTTCAATATGATTGAAATGCAATGAAAATAGAAGTGTGGAAAAGCCAATTTCAAAGTTTGCATGCAGTTAAATGAGAATGTAGCATATATGCCCTCTTGCAGTCAATAGAGAGACTTACAAGCGTCATAAGACACTGAAACGTCGCCAACTTATACTTTAAGGTACGTATTATTTTTAATATAAAAAACAAAGAATGCTACATTTGACCGAAAATGTCGAAAATTTCACCAATCACCCCCTTTAATTTAGGTCTACTTCTCAGCTTCATGCCTTCCAAATTTCACGGCGGAAATTAGGGATATGTGATATATATCCTAACAGATGGTAATTTGAAGGCACAACTTCAGGGATTCTAAGTGTGATAGTAGTTCAATTCATCCCAATTCCTCAATAGTTTTTATGGTTGTTCCTAAAAATTGTGGTGCGTCGGGTTTATATCCGCGACCATCAAAATTTCATGAACTTCTTTCAGTTGTTAAAAATAAAGATTCAATTCGAATGCATGGCCGTTTGGAACAATCTCCGAGTGAATAAAACTTTCAAGATCCAACCAGTCACAACATTACATTAAAAACCGACATTGCAACAGAGACATCTGAATAATATACAAAGGGTAGACAACAATATGGAAATACCTTCCACTAATATTTCAAATGCCACTTAGAACTTATTCTTACAATATATGAAGACTATGCTATGCACATTCTTTACCAAATTTCATAAAGAATTTATTCAGCAACAACTAGCTATCTGCGAATGTCACTCAGGTTATACACCATCAGCTTAGATTCATAGCTATCTAAATTATATTATACAAACGTTCCTCATTAGAGGATTACCTCAAGGACAAAGGGATACAAACAATTAATTTTCGAAATTGATGAAATACATTTCATAAATACATTAGAAAATTAAAATTGCAATTGAAGCATACATACTATATAGTATAAATTTTGTAAAGATTGTTTCTTAAAATTGAAATTGATCCCCTAATGGCACCGATGGCAATTTTAGAAAGATACACTCTGTCAATATCTAAGAGATTCCAAGATTTAGCTAAGAATCTGATATAGTACCTCTTAGCCCGATCATCAATCTTGTGACAGTTATATTATCTAATAGGTATTTATCTTTGTAAGTGTCAATTTTTGGATCATATATGGCTTTCTATTCACGGTCAATATCCTCAGGTTGGCCACAATGAGTCTCAAACCGGATTGTGGGATATACATACGTACATAAGGACTTTATTAAACTAAAAGTAAGATACATACAATGTTATTTACAAATGTGGATCGCACGAACAGTAAGCCGTACATGCTGCTGACAGTCCGTTACAATAAATTGATGTTTGTGTAATAATGTACTTAAAACAAAAAAAAAGAAAACAATAATATTACAATTACATATCAATACAATTACATTATACATTAACTTAGTTATGTAGAATTATTAAGAATTATTGGTATTGCAATTTGTTAACATATTTGTTTATTCCTGTATAAGTGTTGATCTTATTTTCCGCGTTTTGTCTGGAAATCTACCCACGTTTTTTTTCTAATTTTCTGGGTTTACCAGTAACTTGTAGCATGCATATCTTTCACGATTTGAATCTATAACTCTTTCTGGTAATACCTGATGCCTCCAATATTCTAAATCGTTACATTTTCCTAATATATGAATCTCGTCTTCAAAGCTCCCGCACATTGGACATATTCGCATATCATGATCGTCGCTAATTTTTAAAAATTTCCATGCCCCTAACCTGAAACAAGCAAGCTCTGATCTCTCATTAATCCTAGATTGAGTATATAAGATTATTTTCCCCAATCTCGTTTTAGGTCTCTTTGTAAAAACAGCAGTGATAATTTTCCCGCACATTCGGCGAAAATATTTTGCCGGTTTATATCTATGTACCTCCTTCTTATATTTCCCCACACATTCTTGCGATTTTCAGTCCCTTTTTCCCATACCCAACCCATCCCAATCTTTTGGAGCTCTCTCGTAACCTCGTCTGCCCTGAATTTCCTATTTGCCTTCCTAATTTGATGGTCGTAAGAAATTGCTCTGCGCATTATTTGTTCACCTCGGATCAGCAGCAACCAGTACTAGAGTACACGAATTTTGCAGTTTATGTCGTCCTGAGATGACCCAAATTCATATAAAATTCCACAGTTAGAAACGGCCTCACTAAGTCCTATAATATATTTTAGAAAATGCGTATATACCTTATTTAGTATTTCCGTTCTTTGAAAACCGCAAATCCCACTACCATAGTGAATTACTGGCCTGGCCATCGCTCCATATATTTTTAACGTACTAACTGGAATATCGGGCACTTTACCCAGAATACTGAGAATATTATAGTTGTCCCCTCCCTTTGAATAATGATATATCAATATGTTTCTTCCACTTTCCGTTCATTTTCAACGTCGTACCAAGATATTCAAAATGTTTCACGTTTTGAAGTACTTGATCTTTGTATTTCCATTCCTCTGCTCTACCATAAACCGTCCCATTTTTAAAGGTCATTGTTTTTGTCTTACTAACATTTACAGCCAATCCCCAATTCCTACAGCATATTTCCGATAGATCAAGACCTCTTTGCAATCCCTTGATTGTCTTGGAACAGATAATTAAATCATCTGTGTACAACAGGACTGGGACTTTAACATTTCTTATCTCCGGAGACACAATGTCTCCTTCTTGCATTATGGCTGCTATATCATCAACGAATAGATTAAATATCATTGGTGACAAAATGCAGCATTTTGTCACTCCCCGATTAGCTTGACTGCTCTCTGCTTTGTGCCCTTGTTCTACTTTTATACAAAATATGACATATTTATAAATTGACAGAAAGGCATCTATCATTTTATGTGACAATTCTTTCCGATATAATTTTTCCCACTGTGAACTTCGGTCCACAATATCTAATGCCAGCTTAAAATCAACGAATGAACAAAATAATTTACCTCCTTCATTTTCAGATTATCATCAATTAATGTTCTCAGAATGAATACGTTGTATACTGTGGTGTACCCTTCTCTAAAACCTGCCTGATATTCTGAAATCCTTTTGATCACTTTAGCCCATTGTCTAATTCGTTCGTAAAGTACTTTACAGTATATTTTTCCAAACACTGACAAGCGGCAAATTCCCCTATAACTTTCTGGTTCATGAGACCCACCTTTCCCTTTTTAATAGCGGTTGGAGTACACCTGTCGCCCAGGCTTCAGATAATTTCCTTCATTACATAGTTTCTTGAACGCAGTTTTTAAAACTTCTAATAATTTATTTCAGAATATCATATTTTTGAAGAATTCTCCTGTTACTTCGTCAATTCCAGGTGCTTTATCGTTCTTTAAATTTAATGGAAGAAATCACTTCATTTTTCGTGATATCCTGATCTAGTAATGGTACATATATTGCGTCGGGGATCTCTACTATATTTCCTTGATTATATCTTTACCCGTCACCTCCCAGCACCATATCAATGTAGTTTTTTTCCATTCCCCGGGCGATATATTTGTCCGATTTATGTTCTTTATTTTGAGTGCTCTTATCGCTTTCCACATGTTCGTAAAGTTCGTAAAGTTCAGTCACGGTTTTCATTTCCTCCGATTTCTTATTTTGCCATTCTAATTTTGATTCACTTAATAATTCATTGTATTCCTTTCTCTGCTGCGCATACATTTTTCTGTATTCATCTGTGCTTTCTTTTCTAAACATTAAGAGACCATTTTCGACACATTTCTTCTTCTTTCTACAAACCTTACTGTACCATCCACTGTCCTGGTTCATTGTACATTTAACCTTGAATTTTCCCCAGCTTTGTGAAACGATTCTAACAAAGTTTCAATAATTTCGTTCCCGCTAAGATAATTTATTTGGAAATCCTGTATTAATGTCTCCAGACACCCGATAAATTCTTCTCTCCGATCCTCAATCCACTTGAAACCTGTAATTGGCCGTAATGTTGTTGTCGCCCCATCAGTAACTGTCTCCCTAATATATTTTATATTTAAAATCAGTTTGTTTGGGATATGGTGTGATTCGATTCTTGGCAACTATACAGGAATTACTTAGGACTGGAATCTTGTCTTGTGTGCATAACGTATAATCGATTACACTCGCCCATTTTTATTAATAAATGTCAGTTCTACATTTTTATCTTACCCATACTTCCCGTTCAAAATTTCAAGTTCAAATGCATCGCAAAAAACTAACAATTGATTTCCTTCTGAATTTATAATTTTATCTTTACTTCTCCTATCCTCACCTCGTGTTTCATTACCACCTGTTTTTAAAGCGATAATTTCTCTCCCAATCCTACAGTTGCAGTCCGCTACATTTAGTATTCCAGCTTCCGGAAACCTATATTTTATTCCCGCCAACAGATCCGACAATTCAACGAAAAATTTTGGATTGGCATACCTAGAAGATAGTGGTTGGCGGTAAATAGACACCGTATAAATTTCTGCTTTGTAATAAACACAAAATGCCTCTTTTAAATTATTTTTTAACTATTAATATAGGGGTCTAGAAGTTCTTTATTTATAAGGGCAACACCCCCTGGTTATCTGCCTCCATTTTCTTTCGTTTGACTATCTTTGAAATATCCTATCATATTATTTATGTTTACACATTCATTACCCTTTAACCATGTCTCTGATAAAGCTACCACATCAAAATTCTCAATAAACTCCACACATTTGTCCACTGAAAGTCCTTGATTTAACCCCTCAATATTCCAAGTACTGACTGTCAACAAATCCTATTTTTTTTGCCCTTGACAGCGCTACATGAAGTCTTACCTGTATTTTTCCTGTCTGTCAAAATTTATTTATCAGCTGGCAATTTCCTTTGTGATTTTCTTTTTACTGGTGTACTGTCCAGTCGTTGAACTCTTTGGGGTGGGTTAGTCATCATTAGAGCTAGGAATTTAGGTGCAAAATTTGGTCAAAAAGGTGCAAAAAAAGGTGCTATACTTTAGCACGAAAAGGTACAAAAAGTGCAATTTTTTAAATAAAAGTTGCAAATTTCCCTTATAAATAATCATTAAAGATTACCAAAACCAATTGTAACAAGTATCTAACGACACAAAATTCACGCATGTTGTCTTATATTAAAGAGTCTGTGTACGACAAGTCCCAGAACATTATGTTAATTAAATCATAAGTCCAGAAAACTGTTAATGCAGATATCATTTAACAACTCAATGTTTTTTTCAGTAAGGCTGCACCTTTGGTCACTAAGTAAATACTTGTATGTTGGAAAGGAACGTTCCACATCAACAGATACAAGTGGTGCGTATTTTGTTAGCAGTCTGTAATTAAAATCCTTGTTTGTTGCAACGTCCTCCACATCAGTGTTATTGGCTAATCTCTGCTCTAGCTTCTGTTTTCCAATCCCCTTCAGTGCTGTCTTGACATCCATCATTGTGAATCATTCTCAAGACACTGCTCATCCAATCTTGTACGCCGTACTATTTACTGGTAACTCAGGAAAATAGCTGACCGCACTAGTCAAATATTATTTTGAACTGAAACGTTTATTCATGCACTCAAAAACCCTCCTTGATTGAACAATATCTTCCGTATAACTGTGGTGCAATGAGGCGCAAACTAATTTAAAAGGAATAGCCTAACGGGATTTCACTGAAGTGGAAGTACTGTGATGTGGACTGATACCACATATTGTTACCAACCCTTGAAATCGTATTTGAATAAATGTAATATATATATAATATATATTATTTTGGCAATAAAATATTCCAAAGGAGACCAAAAAGTTTGAAAAATGTGCAAAATGAGCTTCCATTAAAGAAAAGGTGCAAAAAGGTGCTAGCATTGAATAAAGGTGCAACTAAAACACAGTTAGGGGCATTTATTTAACCCGTCAGCGTGGAGCGACGTGAGATGTACGCAAGTTGATTTCATCACCAAATGCGGAACGACGTGACGTGTACGCTAGCTACACGCACTGCTTTAAATTGTAATTATGACCTTTGTATTTACATTAACTATTTACCGTTTATACACAATTTATGTAGAGACTTCAAAGTTTATATTAGTGCATATATTAACTGATTACGGCCCTCAGTAACAAGTTAAAAATATTTGCATTTATTCTTGCGGCCTCTGACATTTTTCTTAAATTTATAACTTGATAAAGGATTTCTTATAAAACTAAATTCGCCCTTTTTTTGTAGATTAGCTTGCCTATCAAATTGAATCTATTTTCAAATCCCTTCACTTTTAATAATAATGTCGCAAAATTCGGTACATATAAAGGCCCAACAAAGTTATTTCTGATTTACGCTATAGTACAGGACCACAACAGTAAATTTTAGATTTAGATATATATATACATATATTTCAAATGATGATATCCTTACATTATGGAAAGGTAGTTAGTCAACAATTCAGTCAGTATCTAAAAGGTAATGTGGTCCACTAAAGACCTTAGAAGGTTGTTGGGATATTAGGAGGTTAAGGCTCCCATTTTTTTCTAGACTATTGGTACTTGTTGTAAGCCGAGTACTTTTCTGTGTCTGACGGCCCATAACAAGTATCTGGTACTCATTTTAGTTAGAGGCTGAGTCAACCCCGGCGTTACAGTGTCACCTGAAGGTTTGGTTCAGTTTAAAAATCCTGATCCACCAGGACTCAAACACTCGATCGTCCGGCTTGTAGCATGTTGATCTTTTAAGTCCACACCTCCGGTGAAACTATTATAGTTATATTTCATCAACTGGTTTCAGTTTGGAAACCAGAAGAAAGACATTGAAATTTAGGGTTGATGAAGGTATTTTAGCACAACATGTCTGATGTGTAGAAAGACATTTTTTTGAAGGCACACGACCTAAAATAATGTTTCCAAAGTGTTAGAAAGACACATTTGGAGAAAGGTGCCCCCTCCTACAAGGAAGAAGGTCAGCGCATAGAAGCAATGTGTTTGTAATAAACATGAACAAAGTAAACACAAGGGGGAAAAATACACTTATTGTTGCCCGAGAGTCAAACAGCTGGTTTACATTTTGAAGATTTATCACACCAATTTTTGAAGTTCATTCTTTTTTTAAGACCATTCTCTCTGGGTAAATATTTTGATTTGTTGTTAGGTAAAGCCGGTTCTCTGAATTCTTCAAAGAATCCCTAGTGTAATTCACTGTGTCACTTATGTGAGAAATTTACAAAAAGGACCTATTTCAACTGTGGCACAACAACCATAAATAAGTCTGCAAAAAATGCAGAGATGTTACGTGAGAACCGTAACAAATTTAATTAATTAAATATTATATTAAGGGTTCACCATAAACGAATTGCAAAGACATTTAAATTACTCAAGATATATCAATTTAAATGCGTTATTGGAATTCTGGCACTGAACGGCTGAGTTTATATACCGGTGAACTTCCTCCCGCATCAGAGTATTCCCGGCCATTTAACTCCATCCGCTCTGAAGGGTTCATTTTGTCTTTGCAATACTAGCTAATTTGAACATTATAGTAACAAAAAAAAGGTGCAGCACCTAAAATTCCTAGCTCAAGTCATTATAGCCTGAGCTGTCTTGTCTGCTGGAACATCCGGAATTAGTTACCTATTAACTTCTTTCTCTTTTTCTCGTGTAGAATTTTCTCCCTCCTTCTCTGCTGCAAGCGGACCACCCTCCGTAATAGCATTCATTTTATGTTTTGTGGGCAGGTATCTCTGACCTGTTCTAATCCATTTTCAGGGTTGTCCATATTTTCCAGTTGCTCTCTGTTCCAGATCCGTCCATTTATAATAAATTTATTAAATTTTAGGATTGCATGGCAGCCCTGGCGTCCTCGCCTCGAGCACGTGTCGCTTAAGAAAACTCTTTCGTGACGAACCTTCTCACTGAAGTCTTCTGCAATATTAATATCGGTTCCCTTAAGATATTTGCTGTCTCTAAGAATCAAACACTAGAATTTATAGTGAGATAATTTGCATACAATCGGTCTATTCCCACTACTCCAACCACTAACCGGGTGTGTCCTTTCGATGTCACTGTCCACCAAGTCAGCCCGATTTGTGTCACTACACGTTTAAATATAAGTTCAGTTTCCTCCCAGTTTTCTTCATGCATTCCATATATCACAATATTATTACGGCGACTCTGATTTTCGAGTTAGTCTAATTTATATTCAAACCATTGTAGTCTGTCCTCCATCCGAAGCATGTTCTCCCCAATATCTCGTATTTTGTCACCTACGTTGCACTTTTTAAACCTGTCTTTCACTTCAGTTGGCAATCTAATATGATACCAATTTTAGAAGATGGTCTAAATGCAATAACATGTATTCGTCTGTTATTTACATTTGTGACCACACCATGATCTTCCTCATAAACTGTGTATCCATAATATCGCAAGGCGTCTGCCATCATGTTCCGAATAGTGTGGTGCCGAATGTTTCTCAGCGATTCTCCAAACGGACAAGCCCCTAGGACATGTGCAAGGGTTTCGTGCTCTCTGGGACAGCCAAGAAATGCTTATGCGGTGAAGTACAGTACGTACTACGTTAAAAGTAAACATGTGAAAGATAGCATTGCTTACCTAACGCCACTTACAGGTTTACCAAGCTCGTCAAAGTTATTGTAGCAGAAAATGTTGCGTTTTCATAATTTCATTATAAAGAGACATTGAAAGTATTGATAATAATGCATGTACTAGAGTACATACATTACTATCAATACTTATAAATATAAGCCTAATGAAAAATATACATAAAACAAATCCTTCGTTGAATACAAGCTGTAGTGGATATAAAATTGGTACCGTTTGCATTAATAACTATTGACATCATCCTAAGATCAGATACACATAGAATAATATCCCAAAAGAATCCGTAACCAAAGTTAATGATATTTTCTTCAATTTATTTGTAAACATGAGCTTCGCTCCATCGGACTATTTTAATTTATTATTATTATTATTATTATTATTATTTTTATTAGGTTTTCTGCGGCTCCGTGGCGCAAGTAGTTAGTCACTCTTCCTGTGGATCCTGATTCCGCGTTAGGGTCTCTCCACGTATGGTTCGTGGAATTTAAGTAAGGTTTTCACCCGTTTTTCCACAGGAAAACTATTTTCACTATTTATCCATACTGATCTCATTCATTTCGTTAATTCTTGTAATAGTGCGACAGTGTGTGGTAAGCCCGCATCCAGACCTTCAATAATTAAAGGGTCCATTACCGAAACATTAGTGGAGAGTTTACGGTCACTATAGTTGTACGATTTTAACATAGTTATGATTATTGAATAATGAAGATCAATTAAATATGGTTCTTTAATATTGTGGTGTATAATAATGTAATAGCTTCATAATATGCGTGCAATACATTAAACAGCAGTTTTTGTTATATCAGCCCTAGTGTCTGCTCCATATACGATACCTGGTCCAACTATCGTTTTGTATATGCGGGATTTACTTTCTATTGACATATTATGTTTGTTGCGACAAATAAAATCTTTCACATATCCTAATATTTGAGCAGCTTTATCCGCTTGTTTCTTTACTTCTTTTATTAAATTTTTAGAATTTCTTATTAATGTACCTAAATAATTAAATTCTGATATTTGTTCTATTTTTTTTCCACTTCTCATTTGCATGTTACTGGTTCTTTTGATATTGTTAAGCATTTTGTCTTATTTTTAGGAGCAAACTTTATATGATAAAATATACAACACACTTAATTAGGGAAAAAATGTCATATTTAAGACATAATCAAATTTGTTGTAGATAGACGAAAATATTGGAAGGATCATATAGAAAGAATGGAAGATAACCGACTTGCAAAAATAGCTAAAGAAGATAGACCAATGGACGGAAGATGAACTAGAGGAATTCCAGCCAAGAGATGGTTAGACAATAAATGCACATCCAATACGTCTTCCTCCGAGGAGTGATTTTGGAAATAAGCTGGATGAAAATCCTACAATTTATGATTAAAAAGAAGATGAACAAGAAGAAGAAGGAAAAGTGTAATACGTGCTTTTACCGTTGATCACTGTTGAGTACTAGAGTTCTATGAATCTCCTTCATTTTAGGCCTTACCTTATATTCTACTAAACGAGCAAAGATCTATACTTCAGGTGTCTGAGCATTCCAAATTGTGCACCCACACTCACCAAGTTATTAGCCAAGCTGTTTTCAAAGCTATCGGCTCATCACAAGTTAGGCACAAGATACTCCATTGCTTTCGATACCACAGTACAGGAATGTCTATACTCTGAAACGTTCAAGATTTTATGGCTATAGAATTAAACTCGGTTCGTAAGCTTGTCAGGGACTGCCATCACTATATTTATTTAAATATAAATTTACTAATATTTTAAGATATAAAAATAAGAACGTTTCCTGGATAACAACTGTATTAAACATTTTTACATACATATCAAAATGAACCTAGAATATAAATTACAACTTTCCACCTTCAATTTTTAAAATTGTTTTTCTTAATTTATATTTTTTAAGATTTTTTTTTGTTTTTTTAGTACTGGTATTACGCTACACTAACATTTAGCATATTTAGATTATATTTTAGTAATATTTTTGTTATGTTAAGTATGTGGAATTTTGTATACTTTATCATTAACTGGTTGAGTGGAAGTCAGACCTTTAATGTCCTTAACTCTGCGAGCTTAATTTTACCATCCATCCATCCATCCATAATAATTCTGCCCGAAGGCAGGTCCTTCACTGCAATCATAGCATTTTCATGCTATGCTTGCAGCTTTACTAGGGAATCGTAGGTGTGGTAGCTTCCCGTTGCTTTCCACACCGGTGAAGATGATGATGAAGGTGTTAATGATAAGGGTGATGATGATAAATGATGGCCATATGATTTCGGGGACCGTTTGGGCCTTAAAGTTTTCCTGACATTTGTCTTACAGGTGAGGAAAAACCCCGATAAAAACCTCACCCAGAAAAACTGCCCCAACCGGAGATCGAACCCGGGCCCGCTGCGTGACAAGGCAGCACGCTACCTCGAGACCACAGCGGTGGACAATTTTACCATAATCAGCATTATTATTATTGTAATTGGATGATTATCAAAGGCCATCTATAAATGAAAGATAGAAGGAAGGAACAGAAAAGCGATATCGAGAACAACCTGGAAGAATAACATTCAGAATTCAATGAAGAAATTTGGATGTAACGGATGAAGACACAGAGAAGTTTAGAGGACATTAAGTAAGGGGAATTTTTAAAGTCTATTACAAACCGATAGTGTCCATAGTGATTATGATTTTTTAAATTCATGTTATTTATTAATATTGGTTGTAGAAATCTCTGAATGATGAGGAAAATTCTCGAAATCAATGATGATGATGATTATTATTATTAATATTATTATTATTTTTATTATTATTATTATTATTATTATTTTTATTGTTTTAAAGCTGGGAGAGTAGGGTCATCTCTTTCTCAATCACACACACACAGACACATCATCATCACACAACTTAAAACACAAAATACACAAATAATCACCGGCTAAATGATAGAATGGTCATTCGCAGCCATATAAAGCTAATATCACTTAATGCATATATAACGTAACACGCGAATCAAAATTCACATCCCGAAATTACATACCGGTTTAAAATTAATAGAACACCCAGGGGCCGAGTCCAGTACTTGTTACGAGCACAACATGTCAACAGCCATAAATTTTCACATTAGCACATCGTTCAAAGTTAATCAAAATTTACGGGGACAAATTGACATCGTCTTGGAACCCAGGATTCACATCCTTAAGCGAGGCCGAACAACTTCCGCCATCTGCAAGCGCTGTTCCCAGGATAGGTCGACCATTCTTATTGTTTAACTGTATTTAAATATAACCACTGACCGATTACGTAATCTCCTCCTCAAGATGTCTGGGTCTGCAGCACACTTGACACTTTTAAGTCAAGGTTATACAATTAGTTCTTGTAGGATAATTAATTCTTTTCTTCTATAAAATCAAATTTATTCTATGTAGATGGTTTTATTTCCATTTATATCCTATTATCTATTTCCTATCTATTATCTGATAAATATAGACTAATCACCAAATATTTAAACTTTGATTATAATGCGTATTTAATATATAATAATTTACGTTAATGGTTCTTGGTTGTAAAACTAATATTTCCTGATAAATTACATTAATGTATATTAGTTGTAAAATTAAATAATGAATAATTATTCATCGATTATAATCTATTCCGTAATAGACAACGCTTTAACGCCTTAACCCTATCAGATATAACAAAGCAATACTAATAATAATGAAATAATACATCGATGATATATATATATATATATATATATATATATAGGTTTTTATTGTCAAAACATGGTACAATATATGACAACGTCAATTATGTTAATTTCCGTGTTGTGTCGACCAGTCAATACTAAAATATTCGTGAACACTTTAGAGAGGATTCAAAGTCAATACCGATATCATTATTGTTTTAAATATGAAACAGGATGATTCTTTATATCACCTGGAAGAGAATTGAACATATTCGCTGATTCGACTTCATACCATTTTCAGTTTTGCTAAATGTACTCTATCCTCGGGTTTATACAGCTGCTGCCGTCTTCCCGTGCCAACCCTCCAAAGCCTGCGATCTTGGGCATCTTCAATGCTTAGCCCTCTTGCTTGCATTAATGTATTCATGTTTTCTTTCCATGTTAACTTTGATCTCCCTCTTTTCTTCTTTCTGGTGGGATGTCATTGATACAGTTGCTTTGGTCATCGCTCATCTGCCATTCTTAAAACATGTCCTAACCACTTTAATTCCTTCTCCTCAATTTTTTCAATTATGCTTTCTTCTGCTTGAATTATGTTTCTAATTTCCTTATTTGTGACATGTTCTAATTTTGACTTTCTGGAACTTCTGCTTAAATAATCAATTTCTAGAGCTATTGGTCTATTCTTGCAGTACTTATTGAATTCCATACCTCACTTCCATTCATTGCAACAGATTTTACCAATGTTTCATCAATTACATTTATTTAATATACATTGTTATTTTTCATCGTATGATAGTTACGAAGAGATATAAAGCATGCATTCAGATATAAAGCATGTACAAATATTTGTAAGTTCTTTTTTATATAAATTGAGCAACTAAGAACGTAGATTGTGGTAAGAATTCCTAATTTCATAAATTCTGGTTTACAGTGAGTTCTATTATTTGTTCCACTAATTGTTCTTATAATTCTTTACTGTAGAATAAAAAGTTTTTTTTTCGAATAATTAAGGTTACCTCACAATAAAATTCCATAATTCAGATGGTTGTAAATATGACTATAATAAACCGTTAATAAAGATTTAATCTCTAAATTTTGAGTTAGGACTGTCAACATAAATAAGATTCTATATAGTTTGCCGGCAATATGATCAATATGGGATTTATATCCTAAATCAGAGTCAAGATAAATGTCTAGAAACTTAACATTTGAATTTAAAATTCTACTTAATTTAAAT
This sequence comes from Diploptera punctata, assembly GCA_030220185.1. NCBI lineage: Eukaryota > Metazoa > Arthropoda > Insecta > Blattodea > Blaberidae > Diploptera > Diploptera punctata. The sequence continues at coordinate 2,970,911 of JASPKZ010009799.1, read as the reverse complement.
TCCATATCAACTATTTTACTTATATTAAAACTAAGTTTGTTAAAATTACACCAATACTTTAATTTTAAAGAAATTGTTTCAAGTATATTTTGAAGAATATCATTACTTTTATAACATATATTCATAGCTAAACCATCAACAAATGAATATGTCTCGAAACATTCATCTTTTATACTCTCAGGAAGATCATTAATATAAATTAGAAATAAAACTGATCCTAATACAGAAACTTGTGGGACACCATAATTAACCAGTCTAAATTTGGATATTCTATTGTTTAGGCAAACAAACTGTTATTTATTGCTTAAATACGTACATATTAATTTAATATTTTTTTAAAACCATAATATGCAGTTGTGCTGTGCGATAACGAAGGCTTACACGTGCAGATATGGGGCTTGAAATGTACGCTGACTCAGCAGTACACGAGTACATCCTAAGCATTCACGGCCACAGTCAGACAGTGTACTTCGAGTAGATAAAGTGCTTGGTCGCTTTTCCTTGTGAAATGAATGACGAGTGTAAAATGTAAGCTGAATGACGTGTGTATAACTGTAAACTGTATAATGACTAATTATTTTTGTACAGAACAACTAGTATTTATTTATGATCAATATTTGTTAACTCAGTCTGCCAGTCAAGTACGAAGACCCTTTTAAACTCGATTCCCGGGTGTAAACTTTCCATCACATTCAACAGTTCAAAATATCTGTAACAAATTTCACGCAACTGTAAGTGTCGAGCCTAAGAAGCCACACAAGCTGCGTAGTGTTCTCACATAAGAAACAATAGACGACATCGGTTATCGATTGGAGCAGTTCCTAGAAAATCACCTAGGAGCTTTTCGCAGTAAGTAGGAATATCGTCTGGCTTTGTACAAAAAAGCTACTAAATGTTTAAAGTTGCATCCATATGAAATAACCAAGACACTAGCTCTTCAACCGGGTGACTCTATTCGTAGGCGCGCATTTTGAGAGTAGATGCTAAATAATATTCATAATGGCCTAATAGACTCACATTTAATATATTTTTCGGTTGAGGCGTGGTCCCATCTCCAGGTTACGTGAGTTCGCAAATCAATCGCCATTGGGGTCCTGAGAACCCTCATATCGTACATGAAGTGCCCCTCCATGATGCCATAATAGGTGTATGGTGCGCCATTAGTGGCGGAAGAATCATAGGCCCTATTTTCTTTCGGAACACAGTCGATCCTCTTACATATGTGAAAGACATTCCGACACCTTTCTTCGGGGAACTAACCGACAGGGAGCGTGATTTCGCATTCTTCCAGCAAGACTCAGCTATAGCTCATACGGCTGATATTTCAATGCAGAAAATTAATCGCTTGTTCCATGACAGAATTATTAGTAGGAATTTATGCCCTGCTCGTTCTCCCGATATAACCCCCTCCGATTTCTATATCTGGGACAGGTTGAAAACGCTGTGTACAACAAAAACCCATGCACTCTGGAAGAACTGAAACGTAATATCCGTGACGAAATTAACAACATCAGTAGAATAAAACTGCAGCGAGTTATGCGAAATTTTATAAAGAGGTGTCAAAAATGTATGGAAAACGAATGTCGACAGATCCAGCTTCTGCTTCAATAAAGTTGTTAAGTACGATAATTTGTAAAATAGTTACGAAAAATGTGTGTGGTTGTATCACCGCGATCTTATGCGGTCCGTTCCCCGCCGCGAGTGCGTCAGCAGTGTATAGTGAAATCCCCGCATCTGCTGTCCAGAGGTCGCACTGTATTCATTTATGTCTAAGAATATCATGAGATATTGTGTCGAATGCTTTACTGATATAATAGAAACATTCACATACTAAATTATTATTCTGAAAAGCGTCTAAAGTTTGCTTACCTTGCAACACTTCTGTCTGATCTATTGCAAATTGAGAAGGGGAGACAATAGATGTTTTTCAAAGTATTCAATTATTTGGTTATTTCATACAATTTAAAAACTTTAGACACAAAAATGATTATACTTGTGGGTCTATAATTTGTGTATTCTGTTTTATTTCCTCTTTTTGTGAATTAGTATGACTTTTACAAATTTAAACAAATGAGGAGAGATTTCACTGTCTTTACCTTGTCGTGGTAGAGTGGCTTGCATGCTTAAATGATCCTAAGAGCTATGCCGGCGGTATCATTGCTGCCGATAGGGTTACCCATGCCGGACTGGTCGAAGGTGATAAGCCAGACGAAATAAGTACGAGAGCGGATCGGAAAGTAACGCACAATAATTTTTTTCTGCCTTGGTATTGCATCTAGAAAGTTGAAATTTCACAGAGATATAGTTTGAAGTTTTCACTATAGATGGTATTTTTCTCTCAGGTGCACCTCTTGCGAGAGAAGCTTGAACTATGCAACAAAGATGGCGCGCATGCTACAGTCGTCCACCTGTGAGGAACAGAGAAGTGTTGTTCGATTTTTGTGGGCCAAAGGGCATAAATCCAGTGAAATTCACAGGGACATGCGTGGCGTGTATGGGGATGATTGTATGGACCGTAGCAATGTCTCCAGGTGGTACCTTGGTCGAAAGAGTGACGATCTTTCGCCGTAAAAATACAACCGTCAAGAAATGCGGACATGGGTCCTACTGGGGTAAAATTTTCCGGAGGTCAAATAGTCCCCCGTTTGGTTCTCCGGGCGGTGAATACTTCAGGCAACACATGCCAAAGGCTCAAACACAGGGACATGTACCTAGGAACATGGAATGTTAGGACTTTATACAATAGCGGGGAACTAGAGATATTAATGCGGGAATTAGATAAATCGCCCTTGGATATAGTCGCTTTACAGGAAGTTAGGTGGCCAGGAGAAGGTAGTCAGGAATCAGGAAGCTTTGCATTATACCATGGGGGTGCGGAAAGGCCTGCATTTGGAACGGGTTTTTTAGTCAGAAGGAGGATCCTATCCGCTATCCGAGATATTAACTTTGTTAGTGATAGGGTTTCATACATAATTCTAAAGGGTAAACGACATGATTTTATAATTGTAAATGTACATGCCCCCACAGAAGATACAGATGACAAGATCAAGGATGAGTTCTATGAAGAATTAGAATGCTTATTTGATAGCTTTTCACGAATTCATATGATAATTGTCTTAGGAGATTTTAATGCAAAAATGGGGCGGGAAGATATGTTCAAACCAACAGTAGGCAAAATCAGTTTTCATGAATATATTAACGACAACGGGGTTAGATTAGTTACATTTGCCACATCAAAGAATCTCATAATTTAGAGCACAATATTTCAGCATAAGGATATTCATAAATACACCAGGACGTCCCCAGATGCAGAACCTCGGAACCAGATAGATCACGTATTAGTGGATAAACGCTGGCACAGTAGCGTCATTGATATTACATCAGTTAGAGGGACAGACTGCAATTGAGATCATCATGTGGTCTGAGTGAATATCAGACACCGGCTATCGCTTATGACAGGAACAAACGCTAAAGATGATTCTGTAAAATATGAAATAAAAAACTTGAAAAATGATTAAATGCGGCAAGAATACCAAATCAAAATTGCTAATAGATTTGAAGTAGTGGAATCTTCAGATGATAATGTGGCAAACGAAGAAGAAACTGACATAAATAAAGAATGGGAGGATATAAGAGATACTATTAAATTGTCAGCATCAGAAAGCACTGGTTGTTTAAAAAAGAGGCAAAACAAGAAATGGTTTGATGAGGAATGTGCCGACATTATAAAGAAAAGAATGCTAGCAAGAATGAAATGGTTCACGAGCCAAATGAGGTAAATTTAGAGCAATTGCGTAATGTTAGACGGGAAACCACCAAGTTACTAAACAGTAAAAAGAAGGAATATTTGAGAGAGAAGATTAATGATCTTGAAATGAATGCAAAAAATAGGAAGATTAGAGAATTATCTCAGGGAATTAGTACAGAGAAGAAAGGGTTGCAGGCTAGAACAAACATAATTCGGAATGAAAATGGGGATATGATTGCAGATTCTAGGAGTATACTAAATAGATGGAAAAGTTACTCTATTCAGCTATTAAATGTACATACAGAACAGGACATTGAGGAGGATAAGTTACAGACAGCAGAAATGTTAGTCGCAGAATCAAATTCGTTAGAGGTTGAAATGGTGCTTGAAAAATTAAAGATGTATAAAGCATCAGGTTCAGATGAGATCGCAGCAAAACTAATAAAATGACGTGGGAGAAAAATTGATGGACAAGATACGTTGGTTGCTTAGTATGATTTGGGAAAAAGAAGCTCTTCCAGATGAATGGAAGGAATCAATTATCGTACCAATTTATAAGAAAGGAAATAAAATTAATTGCAAAAACTACAGGGGCATCTCATTACTTTTTCAAACTTCGTACCCCCCCCCCCATCACAATTCTAACAAAATATATTAGTAAGCCGACTGGACTCCCTATGTTTATGACATTCTAGAGATCATCCAATGTGCATTTCGAAGAAACAGGTCCACAACAGATCAAATTTTTAGTATAAGACAGATTTTAGAAAATAATTGGGAATATAATGGTACTTTACGTCAACTATATATAGACTTCAAAAAAGCATATGATTCAATTAAGAGGGAGAAGTTATATAGTATCCTGCTGGAGTTCGGAATTCCTAAAAAGTGAGTTAGACTTATTACGAATGTGTCTAAATGGCTCAAAGAGTAGGGTGCGTGTAGGCAAACAGTTTTCAGACACTTTTGAAATCCATGAATGGGTTGAAGCAAGGAGATGCATTATCTCCTCTACTATTTAATTTTGTACTAGCGCATGCCATTAACTATTTAGAGAATGAGGAAGGTTTACAACTGAATGGTATTAATAAGCTGTTAGTTTATGCTGGTGATGTAGTACTACTGGCCGATAGCGAGGAGATACTAAAGGCCAACACGCTTACCCTATTGAGTAACACTAAGAAATTGGGACTGGAAGTAAATATCAGTAAAACTAAATATATGGTCACAAGTAGAAATTCAGTATATAATGGAAATGGACAGCTAATGACAAATGATGGAATTTTGAGGAAGTGGCTGAATTCAAATACCTAGGAACAATAATCACAAATAGGAATGAGACGCACAAAGAAATTAAACATAGGCTCAATTCTGGAAATGCATGCTATTATGCATTGCAGAAACTCTTGATGTTCCAACTCCTTTCAAAAAACGTTAAACTGGAAAATATATAAAACTATTATTCTCCCAGTTATATTATATGGGTGCGAAACATGGACTCTTACTTTAAGGGAGGAAAGGAGATTACGAGTATTTGAGAATAAAGTTCTTAGGAAAATTTTTGGACCAAAGAGAGATGAACAGACAGGTGAATGGAGAAGACTAAATAACAATGAACTACATGGTCTTTATAGGAAGCCAGATATAATAAGAACAGTTAAGTCTCGTAGACTGCGATGGGCAGGACATGTTGCACGTATGGGGAATGGGAGACTTGCATGGAAGCTTCTTGTAGGAAAGCCAGAGGGAAAACGCCCAGTTGGTAGACCAAGAATGAGGTGGGAGAACAACATTAACTATGATTTGAGGGAAGTAGATTATACAGGGAATGATTGGAAATCATTAGCTCAGGATAGGGACATATGGAGAGCTTATGTCCGCGCGGCCATGAACCTACGGGTTCGATAGTGCCAGTGAGTGAGTAAGTAAGTAAGTAAGTAATACAAGAGTATAATATATGTATTAGTGGTTACATAAAAGGGGCAACAAATTTTAAAATTCTGGAATTTAAATTGTATATGTATGAAGAGGCACTATTACTCAGTTTTAGTACAGCAGTATATACTTCCTCTACTCATAAGTGTTTAAAATTAAAATAACATATTCAGTGATTTATTTTTCATTATGTCTGGATTAGTAGCACAATATTTTATACTTGTCATCACCTCATCAACTTGATTGATGAAAAAAAAAGTATTAAATTCCTCAACATTTAAATCAGCAAATACGTAATTTGACGTTAGAATTACCACTTATACATTTAGAAACAATAGACCAGATAGACCTGGATTTATTATTGGAATTACTTATAATTTGAGAATAATTATTTTTTGTTGTTTTGAGCAATTTCATAAAACGTTTTGTGTGATTTGTATATAAAGCCTTACATTCTGTTCTACCATATTCAGTACATATTTATAATAAGTTACATTTTTTGTAGCTAAACTGTGTGCCTCAATAGTATACCATCTATTGACATTGGATCTCTTTACAGGTTGGGCTTTTGAATTAGTAACTGGAAAAGCTTTCAGCAATTTTCAATAATGTTGTCAAAAAAATAGTTAACTTTGTCATTCATATTTACTATACTGCATAGAATTTGCCAATTTATTTGTCTGAATAAAAATATAAAATAATAACCATTGAAAACATTGTATGAACGATCAACTTAAAATAATTAATGTTTTCATATTATAAAATTGTATTATTTTCTTCTACATTGCTTTTAAAAACCATAGCACAGTTGGTATTATATTAACAGAACATTCATTACTACATATATTTGTAATAACATTATCAATGCATATACCCTTGGAATTGTTATGAGCAGGTCGAGTTCCGTCATAAATCAATGGACGAATCACAAAATCATCCAAGATATATAAAACGTCATTCGGAAAAACTGCACTTAAATAGCGTGATATATTTTCAAAGTCCTATAGACCAACAGTGCGCATGCGCCAGAGTTTATAGAGCCAGCGATAACCCACAATGGAACCACATATCGATTATCATCCTCGATTACTCTCAGTTGCTATGAAATTTAAATGACCGATATTTGCAATAAATCCCCAAATCTATGTATAAAAAATATATATTAATAATATTAAAATTACTAAACATTTATTAAAAATGGGTGTACACTTACTTATCACTCCCTAACACTGATCCAACCAGCGATAACCCAAAGCAGCGATAGAAAAATCATACACTAAATAATATACTCTGTGGAGAGAATAGTAGTTAGCATCACAATATTGTCTAACAGTGTCATAATATTGTGATTTGCATGCTTCTAATAAATACTTAAAAATTGTCTAATAATGTTTTAAATTTATTTTAGAAAGTTTAATATATTAGATAATGTTTGTAAATACAGAAGAAGAGCTATGGTTTACAATAATATAACTGAAAAATTAAGCGCTAGTAGAAGTGCAGTTTAGCCAGTCATTCTTTTCATAAGTGTATATGTAAAAATTAATCTTAAATTGTCCCGTCAAAACAATGTGTTTGTTAATGTTCTTCTTAAAAATAAAATTTAAGAACTAATATAATTTGATTAAAAATATATCAACAGATGCTTTGCTATGGTTTGGCTTTTGATAAATCGTAATACATAACATTTTTAAATCGTTCAAATATGTTGTGCATATTTTAAATTCAAATAGTAAACTATGATGTGATGCATCAATATCTGTGAAATCAAGTCCATTTTACACGCTTTATATTAGCTTGACCTATCTATATAACGGAATCTTTCAATATGATTTTCACCCACTTAAGATCATTGGGTCGACTTGAAACTTTGTATACTTTTAAAGGACCAATGACAATACAATAACTTCATATATTTTTCTAAGATCCTGGCTACGATCATCAGGGCATAAAACAAATAAAGACCGGTATAATAGATTGCGAACGTATCGACTTTTTAGTCCATCTTTGTAAGAAAATAATATTATATTCTCTGGTAGCTCAGTTGGTAGAGCGGTGGACTATAGTGGTATATAATATGAGTATTCCATAGGTCGCTGGTTCAAATCCGGCACGGAGAAATTTTTAGAAGATTATTACTTTTATCTCATACTACAATAGTATCGAATTTAAAGATATTTACATTTTTATCTTATTCTGTACAATATTAATGACAATTTTGGAAACATAACACATTGTAATATATCCACATAATATGAGAAGGATACGAGTAACTGTAACTATTTATCTATATTAAAATATTCAAAAATATTATAATAATGTGAGATAATAATAATTAAAAAAAATAGTTAATTCGTGCTCAGTCACTAAAAATATCGTAAGCAATTAAATTTACATGGGATTCCGGTTTATGAAAATCAATTAAACCAAAAATTAAAAAAAAATAAATAATGGTTTAAAAAACTAAAACAACACGCTTTACTAGGAAACAAAACTAAAAAATAAATGTAAATAATAGTTAAAAAAACTAAAACAACACGTTTTATTAGAAAATCGATCTAAAAAATGAAAAATAATTTTAATTTCCAACACGCTTGGGATAAAAGTAAAGTGGTCGACAAAAAAGAATCAGCTCCAACACATCTAGAATAGAACTAGATTTATCTATAAAAAAGTAATTTTACCATGAAAAGCGTGGGGTGTTTTTTTTCTTGTTTTTACGTTTTCTTCTTAGAGACTTTACTTTTACCAATATCTGTTTATTATGAAATATATCAATTGATATATAGCATCCCACTCTTTTGATGGTAAAATGTTTTTTTTTCGGATAACTCTAGTTTTATTCTATATGTGTTGGGGATGATTTCTTTGTTGACCACTTCAATTTTATCCCATGCGTGTTTGAAATTAAAATAATTTTTCTTTTTTAGTTCGCTTTTCTAATAAAGCGTGTTGTTTTAGTTTCTTTAAAACTATTAATTATTATATATATATATATATATATATATATATATATATATATATATATAAATATATATATTGCAGATTCACCAAGTAAGGTATTTTTATTTATAAAGAAAAGCCTGTAAATTTGAATACAGTTAATTCATCTACGGAGAGCCAAAGTTCAACTAGACAAAAATATATGTCATGCTCATTTATTATTACTGATATGTAATTAATTTCATTTGGGAGACTTTGTACGTTCCAGTGTAATATATTAAGTCAATTACTTTTTAATAACTTTAAAGAACCTTTATTTTCAGTGACGAACTTTAGATTTAACGTTCTGGCTTTGGTTGTGACGACGAAAAAAATTATAATAAAAACTTTTTAGGCCATTTTTCTGAATTTGAAATATATTCAACGTTGGTTTCACAACCAATTACCTTAAAGGAAGCGTGCACATCAGCATTGTGAGCGATTTTATCAGGTATTTTAACAAAGAGTAATTTAAAGTTCATATATCAAACATGTCGAACGCTGTAGATTCAAAGTTAGCGTACTGCTTTGTCACGCAGGGGGCCCGAGTTCGATTCATGATCGGGACATGCTTGCTGGCTGAGTTTTTCCCGGGATTTTCCTCACCTGTAAAACATGTCAGATGGCGTTGAGGCCAAAAGGTCTCGGAATATCATCTGGCCATCATCATAATCATTACCATTATCATCCCACGGTGTGGAAAGCAACGGGAAGTCACCACGCCATTAATTCCCTAGTAAACATGCAAGGTATAGCATTAGAAATGGTATGATTGCAGAAAAATACCTTACATCGGGCTAAATACTATAAATAAATAATAAATATCAAACAATTAATCGAACTGATAGGTGTTGATAGAGGGAAAAAAGGTATTTGTTTAAGGGATTTTTGGTGTGGAATTTACACAGGATGGGTTCGGTGAGCGATGAAGATAACTTATGAAAGGGAATAACGAAGGAACTCTGTACGGGCAGCGATAGTTTTATCAATAATTAAAGTACACAAGTCACTCGACTTGCAATTGCTATACATATAATTAATACAATGAAAACATTTAATTATACGATGTGTATAGCAATCTGCCTTCTCTACGGAATACCGAAGAATTATTACTATTAATATTTTAATATAAAAAAATATGGATCAGTATCCTCAAATATAAATTTATTGCCATGTTTTGTTCCAATGTTTTACTTATTAGAAAACTTAATTTAAAACGTAATTTGCAGAGCTATTTGAACTTGCCCTAAGATCGTCCTCCTCCGTTAGGAGTTACAATTTTCTATTTGAACCAGTAGCGGTAGTTATTTTCTCGCAGTTAAAATAAAACTTAATCGATGTTCTCCCTTCGGTATCTGGGAGGCTTCTCTTCTGTACGCGTCTCAAATTCATATCTTGATATCTTCAGTATTCCTGAAATCGTTCAGATCGCTGCAGGAGAAGGGGTTGCAATTTATTCATATTGGTTTAAACATATGTGGATATATATATTACATATATATCAAGGTTGTGATTTTTCCTTTCATTCTGTTTGTGATGTAGCTAATAATAGGGGTGTTTATCTCGCGCTATTTATTTACAATGTTGCAAAGTTGTTCATACTTAGGCCTTTGGATTTTCTATTAAGGGCCTAACAGCTTATTTAAGAGCCGTTAGTTTCAATTTATTTTAATGTATTGTTCGTAGTTATCATTTAACTGATATGTATGTCCAAATTTTAATTTGAAACTTCATAGTGAAATTCTAATTGTATACGTTTTGTCATACTCGTCATTCGTAAATATTATTTTGACTTGACATTTTAATCTGTTGACAAATAGGCGTTCTGATTCATTTCTATTAACAAAGAATTTGGTATCTATAAGTTCCTATTGTATTCAGGTACCTGTAAGTCATGCTTTCCTTTGTTATACTATATGTCTTCTAGACTTTTTGGCTCCGTCTATATAACATTATTTTGACTTGACAAATTAATCTGTTTTCAAATAGACGTTATGATACATTTATATTAACAAAGAGTTTGGGGTATCTATAAGTTTCTATTGTATTCAGGTATCTGGAATTCATATATACCTTGTTTATCTAGATTTTCTAGCCCCGTCTCTATTGCAATAACCGAAATTTAACAAAATGAGTTGTCTTAGTCATTATAAAAAGAGGAAATCAACTTTTATATAATTAATAAAATTGATTCATTAATTTTACCATTGGATTGCAAATACATTTCTGAGTAATTAAAGTGAAAACTGGATATGTTTATACATATTACAACTTTACCTCTAATTATGGGCCTGTATTTTAATGATTTGGCTTTGATGAAATATTTAGTTTATATTTGAAACTAAAACAATATGGAGGTAATTCGGGTTACAGTGTAGATAGTAAAAAGTAAAGTAACTTTTTTGTTATAAGTTTTTATTTTTTGAACAAATAATACATTTATAAAATGTGAACCGTATTCAGTTTTGAAGTTTTCTCAATAGGAGACTCCTAATTCTGTGATTTTACTTTCAAGCAAGGGTTAATAATGCATAGGACTCTCATATATTTTACAATTCTCCAGCTTCTGGAGAATTGGGAGGTCATGAGATGAAAGTCCAATGTGTATAATACAAATGTGGTACAACATAAAACAATAATAAAGTAGCAGAGAGATAGAAAACTTTCAGCACATGTACACTTCATGAAAGATTGTACGTTCGGGTCGTTCCACACTATATATGAAATAACATAAGAGTTTCATCTAAAACATTATTTTTAAAACGGCATTAGTCGAAATTGTTGTATATGGTGATAATTTAAGATGTTATTCTTTAACTTGGTCGGTGCTCTTAAGGACACAGCAAGTATGTCTGTAGAGGAGAAGCACTGTTTCGGAATTGGATGTCACATGCATTCTCTGTCTCTTTCTATTACCTATTAGTTTAAAGCAGCTGTTAGTTTAAATGATCTAACGTTGCCTATTTATCTTTATAAACCAATCATTAATTTAAAGGGTGACATCAGGTAGCAGTGAAATTTGGTAGCATATATTTATCACAAGCAATAGTATCACCTATTACAGTGTAAAAACATTGGAACATCGATAACAGACTTCTGTAATACATGAAAGCAATTCTTTCTGCATGGCCATTACTGCAATAATACCTATTATTATAATAGTCTTTTAACTGTGTGACAATGTTTAATGTTTCTCCTCCGAAGAATAAGATTTCAATTTTATATAAAATAAAAAATTGAACTATGATCGAACGCGCGATCTTCCGCATTATTAAGCAATTCAAATCATATTAAACATGAGAAAGACTCCATATGCAAGTAACGTACACCGTACACCACAGAAATAACTAAAATGAAGTATTTAGTCCACCCTCGAAAGAGGGGCTAAAGCGAATTAATAAATAACGTAAATACATCACTTTCCTCAAATACTACTATCTCAGTACTAAAATTACGAACGTAACACACTATGAAATAAAATACACACTACTACTGATATATCGAATATAAAATAGCCATCCATCCATAGTAATTCCGCCCGAGAACAGGTCTTTCACTGCAAATATAGCATTTTCATGCTATGCTTTGCAGATTTACGAGGGAATTATATGTGTGGTAGCTCCCCGTTGCTTTCCACACTGGTGAAGGATGATGATAATGATAAGGATGATGATGATGATGCTGACCAGATGATTTTCAGGGACCGTTGGGCCCTACGTTTCCTGACATTTGTCTTAAACATGAGGAAAAACTCCGAGAAAAACATCACCCAGGAGCCTGTTTCTACCGGTATCGAACCCGTACCCGCTGCGTAACAAGGCAGCACTCAACCTCGAGACCACAGAGGTGGACATATAAAACATGGTGCAATATTTTTTAATTGAATATTTAACTCATGCCCCATATGACAGTCAATGACCAATCACATTTCAATGAATTTTTATTTACAACCAATCACAGTCTTGTTCACCTCAATTTCATGAGTTTAAATTTATCAGTTTAAAATCTACATCCTCCTTTTTAACATTCAGAATGGACCAGATCATTATTTTGCAGTGACTGATTGTATATATAGTGCACGAATGTAAACATACACTGTTTGCGGTAATACAATAGGAATGCATTCGTAGTAATTAACCAGAATAAAATTAAACCACTCTATGCACTCTCTTAAACGTATTATTTCCCAGGAATTTACGTTCAAGGAAAATATAATGTACATCATAGGACATCAGAAATGCATTAATAAGTTGCTTATAAACAGTTAGGTGTATTTCTTTCTTTTTTTTGTACTAGGGTGCACTCATAAAATATTGCGAACCTTTGGCAATAAATAATATGATCTGGTTGCAGTAATGAACAAATGAAGCATAACAAACGTTGATAATTTGTTTTCAAACATCGCCATTTACATTAAATATATACATATTTTATATTAACTATATTTAAATAATGATTTGTGGGTAAACAGGTCTAATTTATTCTAAAATAGTCCTAACGAATTCCACACTTGATTTCCAAATTCTCTACATAAATTCATTCCTCACTTCGTGAGTCGTGTATTTATCGATAATTTGGAAATCATTCGTGGCATTACTTATGAAAATACAATTTCATGTTCCGAGTAATTTGATCAGGTATGAATTAGATGTTCGTTATCACTCTCTCGTAACACCATATAATTGAATAAGTAATCTTCTATAATAAGTATAGGACGAACAAATGGTTTAATATATAGATTACTGGGAGGTTCAACATCAAAGGCCTTAATTTCCTTCCAAACATAAATTATTTTACTGTATGTTTTAACTTATATATTGTTTTTATTTTTTATCGTCAATTACATTTCCACATTTCTATATGAACATCAACATTTTAATCTCAATTGAAAAACTTCTAATTAGACATAACATTTAAATTTAAATAAAAAATATGTTTTAAAAATAAAAACTATTAATCAAAATAACTGATTGTGTAATTTATAAATTCACACAATTCAGTGGCATACAGAAAGTCACTCTCAAAGTAAATGCAGTTGCAAAACCTGAAAAATATCCTAAATTATTCGATGACTCAACCACAACACAACCAAGTATATATTTGAAAATATCTTCAGGAATACCATATTGAATAAACACTATAATAGTAGCAATAGATTGTAATAAAAAATACTTACACAAATATTAAACACTATTTAATATGTATCAGAGGCATATATAAAACAATTCCCGACCCTAAAATGCATTTCTAGTTATCTTAGAATATGAAAAATCATCCTAATCTTTTATAGATTCAACAACGTCTTGATTAATTTTTAGTACAATATCATATACCAGATTTTTAACTTTATATTCAGGAACGTTTACTCAATAGACACGTTAACACCAGAAATTCAATCTAAATTGAAAAAAAATATATATATATATATATATATATATATATATATATATGTACATGAATGCATTGTACTAACCTCTCACTCCTCTGAACTGAAAAAAAATGCATTTCCTGTTATGTCCTTCAGTATTATCATTGACATTTCTCTAGAAACGTTTTTTTCACGAATCAAGCGTTTTACATTTTCCGATGCAAGTTCAATCGGACTAAGCTCACACTTATACGGAGCCAATCGGGAAACATCATAATGTTATAGACACGAAATATTTTTCCTAGGGATTTGTGTTTTTTTATTGACATAAATACTTCCGTTTTCCATTTTTCTACCGCAAAAGTTTTTATTTTTCAATCACAAAAACATTTATGCTCTTATAGAATTCTTTGTTGCTGTTTTTGTCATGAATAGAGCACTATCCATAACAACAAAACTTTTTTCTGGCAGATTAGTTTGGAGCTGAGTGTTAACCCAGTGGTTGAATTCATCTGGCCATGGTAATCCCTAATAGCCCTACCGGCAGGAAAATTTGTAATGAATTTTCCACGAAACCACACACTGAACCAGCGTGATCGACTATAAGGCAATTGGATAAACTTTACTTAATTAAAACACCCAGTAAACGGGCATTTTTACAGAGGATGATGCAAGCTAATTAGAGGCGATAGAAGCCACCATAACATTCTGGAGTCAATATTGGAAGCCAAGCTTTTTACAAAATTAGCGCGGATTCCCGGGCTGCTTGTATAAACCTATGTCCTAAAACATTTGGTGACGTCACAACGAATTAAACGGTCCAGAACCCTAATACCCAAAATTATAGACAAATGACCCAATGTGTATATGTATTGTATCTTAAGGTGGGCGTTATCATAAGGTCGCAAATTATATTGACTGGGAGTAAGAGTTAACCTTATAACCAGAATTACTTACTATAACTCTCTTCTCGTGGTGCCACTGGCACGAGTATTTCACTTAATACCAGTAATAACATATTCCTCGTGACTTAAAGTGCTAATGTGAGCACATATCATCGTCGTCCATCGACCATCGGAAATAGTAAAATACTTATATAAAATTTAAACTGGAGTCCCTTGCTAAATGGATTTAGAAATAAATATAACAATATAGGCGCGGTGTAATTAAGAATTTAACCGTCAAATTAAGCCTCCTCAGCATAAAGTGGAATCCGAGATAAACGCCTATCGCTACGAACTTTCATTTTCTTATTGTATGTTCAACGTAAAACAACGTGATATTGCATCTTCAACTTGTCGTCTTTTCTCTACGAGATATATTCGTGTCCGCACAATCCGTGAGTATCCAGGGACCAAGAGCATTTCATCCTACCGCAACCAACTGAGCTACCCGAGGACCTCGACTAAAAGAGGAATCCTTTCTAAATCCTAACACCCACTAAATCCCATCTTCACCATTTACCTGTAGACTAGAAACCCTCTTTCTCTTACAAAGTTACACTGTACTTTTATAGATTTTAAGAAAGCCTTCGATTCTATTAAACGCAATGCTCTGTGACGGAAATTATGGAAACTAGGGGTTTCGGGAACTATGATTAGGGCGCTAATGGGAATTAATAAACAAATGTGGAATTCTGTGTTAAATATGGGAGGTACCAAGTTGCAGAAAATATAAAGGCAGTTAAGGTTGTAAAACATTGATGCGACTTCTCACCAATGTTATTTAACATATTTATAGACGATGTAGCTTTGGTGCTGGGAGTACGGAGGGCATAGAGGCTCCAATTTTGGTTGGAAGAAGGTATTCGTGTTCTAATGTACGCAGACGATATATGCCTCCTATCCACGAAAGTGCATAGTGTTCAGAAGAGTTTAGATTTACTATCGATATACTGAACGCTAAAAAAACTAAAGCCATTAATTTAAAAAACGGGTCCGTGTACAGCGGGAGGGAAAGTGGACATACCGTGGTGAGAATTTAGAAAATGTAAAAAACATTGTCTCCTTGGGGATGACTTTGACAATGAATGGAAAATAGACTAGGCACATCGAGAATGCAACAATTAGGGCTCGGAGAAGGACAAGCAGAATGCTACTAATATGTCAAAATTGCGAAACGTACCAATGCGTGCAATGAAACAGGTTTATTCTTCGACTCTAAGAGCGACCATGATGTATGGCTCAGAATTATGGGGCTCGGAACGAACGGGAACACTTCATAAAATTCAAGCTATGTTTCTTAAGAGAGCGTTGAGATTAGCAACGGGGACTGAAAATTGTGGCATACTGAAAGAATTCGGTACATTTTCGGACACGATAATGGGCAAAATTATGGCTATTAAGTATTGGTTGGACATAATAAATGGGAATCAGGACTCATTCAGGACAGAGTGATACAAGGAACAGAGAAGGCATGTGTTTCGTGCGATTGGATAATCGGTGTAGAAAGGGGTTTGAATGGCATAGGAATGGGTTAGGAGTCGGAGAGGAATATGGGTACTAATCGAAATGTTTGGTGGAAAGTTAAGAAGATACTAATTGATATAGACAGGCAGTATATAGAAGCCGAGTGTAGCCAGAAATTATCGCTCACCTTGAAGTCGGAACATAAAATTTCGTGGGGAAGGGAGAAGAATATTGACTCTTTGGATGGAGATGATTGATGTGCTATTACTTGCTTTATTTGGGGGGATGGAAGGCCCATAATTTAACAAGTGAAGAAGGCAATAAACTGTGCCCGCTATGCGATAACCGTGAAAACTGGCAGCATATTATAGCATTCAGTAAAGAGACAGAGCAACTTATAATATAGTTGCTTCCTGAGAGATTTCCCAGGTCAGATAGTGGAAGAGCGATGTGTTGGGATGTATCAGGACGGATCGAGAGGGAAGTGAAAACATGCAAATTTGTGGGTACAGTAAAGTAATTGAGGTATATCAAAATTGGAGATCAATGAAGATATAATATGTATTACGAATACTAAGAATATCAATATGGTTTTTGTTTTCGAACTTCTATTATATTATATTATATAATAAGTAATCTTAAGCTGAATAACTTGAGATTGTATTTGATGTCTACAGGACGGGGGGTATGAAGCGCCCACGTGTGTATGTGTATGGGGGTGTGTGTGTATATATATATATATATATATATATATATATATGTCTGTTTTTTTCTCTCTTTTTTATTTCATGTATGCTATTGTTTAATTATTAGTATACAGTATGAGATTTTTTATATCTAAGCACATGGAATTTTCATGGATGAGTGCAGATATGCTTTAATGTGTATCTAGTTGCAGACACAGATTTTATTTATATGTATTCATTGTTTGATACACGTGTGTAGCCATGTATGGATTTGTTTACATTATAATTATTTTTGTTTTGGGTTTTATATTTTTATTCGTGAAATAATAATGCACGTACGGCCAAGCAGGCCCGTGGGCAATGTAAATACATACGTACTTCCTTTCTTGTGAAAAAAATGCAATAAATTCCATTCATTCATTCATATAAAAATGAATGTTTGTGTGTTTGTCTGTTCATAGTTTATGCGCCGGCATACCGTTGATCCGTATGTCATGGGGCTTATAGTAAAATGTTCAAGAGATTCCGGGACGAACATAGACTATAAGAGACATGTGATATTCAATTCCTATGTCCTTACAAATCGCCCTTTGTAGTGGAAAACGTGAAAAAATAACTCTTTGGACGCTTAAATGTCTTACGTTGCTTAAACCATAACAAATATACAAAATTATTGTACACAGAATTCCGATTCCGATTGAGGGTTTTTCCACTTTTCAGCGGTTGCCCTTTTACCAGCCGGCTGCTGGCCCTTCACATCCACATGTGTCAATCACAGAGATAGATGATCAACAGCCAGTGTAGGGGTGACATGTGGTTAGCATGTCGAGTCCCCCAGCCGTTATAGCTGGTTCCTCAACCTGGAGCCGCTACTTATTGTAGCTACCCAATTGCCTCACGATGCTGGGTGGGCACCGGTCCCATACTGGCCGAAATACCATGAGAAAATCTCTTCCCCCATGGAGACTCGAACCAGCGCAAGTCCCTTAGCTCTTCGCCAAGGCTTCCTACCTTAAGCGCTCGGCTACGGCGCGGGACACACAGAATTCAATATCTCAAAAAGCTTTACAAAAATGTCCGCGCCAGAATACGTTTATTTCTTACGGATAACTCACAACAAGCACTATTGTCTTTCATTGATGCCAAGAAGATCGAGTCAATTACGTATATTCCTGTGCAAGCATTAAGCAGCACATGGCGGGTATTCTTTTACGGATAACTCACAATACCGAATATATTCTTTTAGCTCATTTATGTCAAGAATAATTGAGATAAGTAGATTCCCGGGCAACACCAGGTAATCAGCACGGGGAATCTTTAAATAATTACGATATACATTTATAATTATTTTCCATTTTACTTATTCAACTAATCATAAGAAGTACATTAATATTCCTCTTTCAGCTCATTTATGCCAAGAAGATCGGGATAAGTAGATTCCCGGACAAGGCCGGGTAAACAGCACGGGGTATCTAAAAAATATAAATTTATAATTATTTGCCCTCTAACTTATTCAACTAAACATACAACACATTCATTTTCATTTATTTAGGCGTAACAGCGCTCGCCGGGTTTAGCTAGTATATATATATATGTGTGTGTGTATGTGTGTGTGTGTGTGTGTGTGTGTGTGACTTGAAAAAGAATAACAAAATCTTGCACGGGAATTAGAACCCGGACCTCTGAATTGATACGTCAGTGTGCTGCACTTACGCTATCCAAGCGATCGTCTCACAAACATTTATTTTACTTTATATAGATTCTCTATTACGAGATCTAGCAGGAACTCTTAAATGTCTTAAATGTTGGTTTTCCCTCGGTGGCGGCCCTGATATTAAGCTGAACACTCAATGCCTTCTTTATCATTGTGCGGTCAAGACGCATGTGTGAGTTTCAAAGTTGAAAATTCTCTCCTTACTGGTCATGTCGGTCTACGTTGCCGGGCGACTTTTTAAGCGGGAAGTGTGACTAGGGAAGAGGGAGACGAAGAGAGATATTGTGATTGATACCTCAGTGGAATTTTAACGTTTATTTTAACTTTTCATATATAATTATTAATAACCAATGCTTTTAAAATAATTAGAATTATGTTGATGATTCATAGAGAATACCTGTGTTCGTGGGGAAAGATGTTTAGTACCAAATATCTCACCTCTTTGAGTAAATGATCGTACAATATAATAAGCACGTGACACAAAATGTTAGTTGTAGAGAGGTATTCTGACAGGAGCAGAACCCCCTGTGGCACTATTCAGCCGATGTGAGATGGCGCAAGAACCGATGCTTTCACATACGCTAAATTACGTTTCGACACAATATCACTTCATGTTTGCACATTCATGTTATAAACACTCTTTATTCGTATGGTCAACAAACAGGTATATCAAAACAGGCCTGATGTGATGATATTACATGACAACACAGTGTTAATATTTTCACACAAGGTTGGTCCTTGTACATTCTAGTACCAATAAATTCTAAAGCATAGTGCACTCCACAATGGCAACACATTTTATTTAAAATTTATATGATGAATTATGGTTGAACAAATTACGTTCTGATATCAGTTCTATGTGTAAAGTAAGGTCATTTCTTGCGCGATAGTGCATTTTGTCGTACTTACAGCAAAGACGACCATGATTGAAATTTTAACATCCTACATTTCGTGATTGCCAACCTAAATAACTATACTGTAATATTACATTTACACCCACGTGCGGGAAATAAAAATACTGCCCTCTATGTATACTACGTACAATTTATATACAAAATATATCCAAAAATGGTGTTAAAATATACAATAAATGAAGCAAATCACTGCATTTTAAATGAACTAAACTTTATTTGAAACTATACAAAACAATAAATTACGAAGTTGCGGCCATATTATCAATAGTTGGTCTCAAGGCCTCCTGTTGTTTCAACTACTAAACATTGCCCATACTGTTAACGTTAGTCAATTGTTTATAATGAACGCAAATATTTCCAACAAAGATGCTATTATTTTACTATCATGTATTATTTTGAAAACACCATCACGCAAAAAATAATGTACAACGCACGTTTGTGAAGTGTGTTACTGAATCTCGTAAATTAAAAACCTCACTATCGCTCGGTTTTTTAAAAAATCCTCCATTCTGTAAAAATCACTTCCCAACCTCGCATAGTAATATACTATTATGTGACAATGCATTACGCGTCTCGCTCGATCTATCTTAGCTACTGAACTACAGCATTTGACAGTTAAATTTTCCTTCATATATGGTATGTCTCTTGAGTCCGTTCATCTCTCTTTGGTCCAAAAGTGTTCATAAGAACTTTATTCGCAAATAATCGTTTTCTTACCTTTTCTCTTAACGTTAGAGTACTGTATCGTGTATGCCTAATTTTTTGAACTTTTGTGTTGGCCCGATGTCTGTGGAGAAAGTAAGAAAGTAAGAAATATTGTTCTGCTGTTTTCTTGGATATTCAACAGGCTTTTGATAAAGTGTGGCATGTAGAACTACAGTACAAACTGAAGTTATATCTTCCACAACCATATTACTTGTTACTTTGTTCTTACCTTAGTAATAGAATTTTTCAAGTCAAGTATGAAGATGAATTATCTGGTTTTTACAGTATATTTTCTGGAGTTCCACAAGGCTCTGTATTGGGGCCTGTGTTATATACTCTATATACAGCTGATTTTACACAAATAAATGGAGTACTTGTAGCTACATTTGCTGACGATACTGCCATGCTCTATTCACATGAAGATGCTAGGCAAGCATCTGAACACCTCCAGCAACAACTTAATAAGACAGAAGAATGGTTAACTACATGGCGTATACGAACTAGTGAAAATAAATCTATTCATATTACATTTGGAACAAGAACTGGTAACTGTCCTACTGTAACATTAAATAATAAAACTCTTCCAACAGGTGATTCCGTCAAGTATTTGGGAATACATCTTGATCGTCGTTTAACATGGAAGAAACACATTCAACAAAAACGTACAGAATTAAAACTAAAAATATCAAAATTTAATTGGCTCATACGTAACAAATCAAAACTGAATCTAGAAAATAAACTTCTAATATATAAAACTATACTCAATCCTATTTGGACTTAAGGTATTCAATTATGGTGAAATGCCAGCAATTCCAATATTGAAATTTTACAGAGATTTCAGTCTAAGACCCTTCGTCTTATTGTTGCTGCATGGTATGTAAACAACACCACCATTCATCATGATTTAAAAATAGCTACTGTAAAAGAAGAATTAGAAAAGTACAGGACTCGATATCTAAGGCGAT
Organism: Diploptera punctata; assembly: GCA_030220185.1. Classification (NCBI taxonomy): domain Eukaryota; kingdom Metazoa; phylum Arthropoda; class Insecta; order Blattodea; family Blaberidae; genus Diploptera; species Diploptera punctata. Next base: position 2,949,486 of record JASPKZ010009799.1, on the reverse strand, counting down.
TAGAAATTCATCCTAATCATCTTGCAATCAATCTTCTAGACAACTGTGAAGAAATAAGAAGAATAAAAAGAAATAAAATATTAGAACTTCCTTTCATTTTCGCATAAAATGTTGTATAATGGAGTGCTGTCAATGGGCAGTATTCTCCTAAAAAGTTACGTCTTTTAACAAATTTACTTATTGTCTTTTCAAGATAGATTGTAAATTAGCAATAAAGTTATTAAAAAAACTTCTAATAGTTTCCCTCATCTGTAGTTAAAGTGAACTAAGTCTTCTGAATGGTACGAAATATGTAATTAATATATCGTCAGGTTAGAAACATATCTAAGTTTTAACAAATATTTAGGAGAACGATTTTAATGTTTAAAATAAATACTATGAAGAATTTTAATGTTTATTTGATAGTTTTCACGATATCATAAGAAAATTGTCTTAGGAGATTATTATGTAAAAGTGGAGAGGGAAGATATATTCAAACAAACAATAGGCAAATTCAGTCTTCATGAAGATTGTAACGACAACGGGGTTAGATTAGTCACCTTTGCCAAATCTAAGAATTTTATTGTTAAGAGCACAACATTTCAGCATAAGGATATTCATAAATACACTTGATCGTATCCAGATAGAGAAACTCGGAATCATACATAATGTATTTGTGGACAAACGCCGGCACAGTAGCATCATCGATGTTAGATCAGTAGAGGGACAGACTGCAATTCGGATCATCATCTGGTCAGGGTGAAAATCAGACAACGGTTATCGCTTATGAGAGGAACCTACGCTAACGATGATTCTGAAAAAATTGAATTAAAAAACTTGAAAAATGATGAAATGCGGCAAGAATACCAAATCAAAATTCCTAATAGATTTGAAGTACTACAATCTTCAGCTGGCAATGTGGCAAACGAAGAAATAACTGATATAAATAAAGAATGGGAGGCTTTACGAGATACTAATAAATTGTCAGCATCAGAAAGCCTTGGTACAGGAAAAACAAGAAAGATTTGATGAGGAATGTGCCGACATTGTAAAGAAAATAAGCTAGCAAAAATTAAATTGTTGCACGAGCCAAATGAGGTAAATTTACAGAAATTGGGTATTATTAGACGGGAAACCACCACTACTAAAGATTGAAAAGAGGGAATATCCGAGAGAGAAGCTTAATAATCTTGAAATGATTTTAAAAAAATAGGAACATTAGAGAATTATATCAGGGAATTAGGATAGAGAAAGAAGGGCTTTCAGGCTAGAACAAAACAAAGTTCGAAATGAAAATGGGGAAATTATTGCAGATTTCAGGAGTATATTAAATAGATGGAAAAGTTACTTTAATCAGCTCTTAAATGTACATACAGAACAGGACAATGAGGAGGATAAGTTACAGACAGCAGAACTGCAAGTCGCAGAACCAAGTGCATTAGATTTTGAAATGGCGATTGAAAAATTGAAGATGTATAAAGCATCAGGTTCGGATGAGATCCCAAGCAGAACTGATAAAATCAGGGGTAGAAAAATTGATGGACAAGATACGCCGGTTGCTTAGTATGATTTAGGAATAAGAAGCTCTTCCAGATGGAAAGAATCGATTATCATATCAATTTATAAGAAAGGAGATAAAAGATTGCAACAACTACAGGGGCATCTCAATACTTTCAACTTCGTACAAAATTGCAATAAATATATTAGTAAACAGACTTACTCCCTATATTGATAACATTCTAGGACATCATCAGTGTGTATTCAGAAGCAACAGGTTCTACAACAGATCAGGTTTTTAGTATAAGACTGATTTTAGAAAAGAAATGGGAATATAATGGTACTGTACATGAACTACACGTAGACTTCAAAAAAACATATGTTTCAATTAAGAGGGAGAAGTTATATAGTATCCTGCTGAAGTTCAGAATTCCTAAAAAGTAGTTCTTATACGAATGTGTCTAAATTGCACAAAGTGTAGGATTCGTGTAGGCAAACAGTTTTCGGAGACCTTTGGAATCCAGAATGGGGTGAAGCAAGGAGATACACTATCTCTTCTAGTATTTCATTTTCTACTAGAGCATGCCATCTAATCTTTAGAGGATGAGGAAGGCGTACAACTCAATAATATTAATAAGCCGTTAGTTTATGCTGAGGATGTAGTAGGCCTACTATTGGCCGATAGCGAGGAGATACTATACGACAACACGCACACACTATTGATTAACAGTAAGAAATAGAACTGGAAGTAAATATCAATAAAACTAAATATATGTACACACGTAAAAATGCATTATATAATGGAAATGGACAGCTAATGAAAAATGAGAGAAATATCGAGGAAATGGCTGAATTCAAATACCTAGGAACAATAATCACAAATGGAATTAATATGCACAAAGAAATTAAACATAGGCTCAATTCTAGAAATGCGTGCTCTTGTGCATTGCAGAGACTTTTCATGTCCCAACTCCTTTCAAAAAACAAACTTAAAATATATAAAACTTGTATTCTACAAGTTATATTATATGGGTGCGAAACATGGACTCTTACTTTAAGTGAGGAAAGGAGATTACGAGTTTTTGAGATTAAAGTTCTTAGGAAATTTTTTGGACCAAAGAGAGATGAACATACAGGTGAATGGAGAATACTACGTAACAATGAACTACATGGTCTTCACAGGTAGCCAGTTATAATAAAAACAATGAAGTCTCGCAGACTGCGTGGGGCAGGACATGTTGCGCATATGGGGAATGAACGACGTGCATGGAAGCTTCTTGTATGAAAGCCAGAGGAAAACGCTCAGTGGTAGACCAAGAATAAGGTGGGAGAAACAATATTAACTATGATTTGAGGCAAGTAGATTATACAGGGAATGATTGGATGGCATTAGTTCAGGATAGGGATGTATGGAAAGCTTATGTCCGCGCTGCCATGAACATACGGGTTCGATTGTGCCAGTAAGTTAGTAAGTAAACTAAATACTGGATAGGTGTGTGTTCTCCAAAGGGAAAAAAACGACAGGCACAACACTCATAGACGAAAAATTTTCACACAAAAACGTGAATGATATTTATAAAAACGACGCTTAACATTTCATAAAAGAATACAAAAAATATAGCATTTAAATTAAAAAACAAAAAAATATAAAATGTAGATATATGCCTTTGATTCACTCGAGATTTGCGTATCTGTCATATTACGACTTCAAACTGCTGTGAATAGTCTCACTTCATAAGACTCATATATTGTTGTACTTTTTTCCGCTTATTAATAAGCATTCAGTGCAAATCTTAACCCTTAGATCAGTTGTGACCAACTGAACTGCATTTAGGAAGTTCCGTGTGCAGTAGCATTATTAGTCGAGAAGTATGCAACCGTCCTCTCAGGGAAACATAAAACCATTCTTTGGCATCGTGCAGTAATCGATGATATTGAATAATGAAAATATATTAATTTAAAGAGCTATTACCATTTATTTTGTAAATATAATTATGTTTGGTTTGAATAATGTCAAAATAATTATAAACTCATATTACAATTAAAGATTTAAGAAATATAAAAGTGTACTTGAGAATCTCAGTCATCCCCAATAATTTACATTGTTATTTTGTAGGAAGTATTTCGGTAACGTAAGTACCAAAATGAAACAGAAGTTGATACTTAAGTTATCGAAGGCCTCCTACAAAACAACACTGTAAATTATTAAATTATTCAGGACGTCTGAGATTCTCAAGTACTGTCTTTCATTTCTAAATCTTTAACACATGACCTCAACGGAGTTTCGTAATGTATTTAAAAATCTTGACTCATATCACATGCTATGATTTATTGTATAATACACGTACTCATTCTTATTACATATTAGCACAATATATTGAGCCTATCATTTCCATGAATGTCGCAATTTGATCAAGTATCTCGAAGAATCGATTCAACAATTGTTCCCTGTTGAGCCATTGCACTTCACTGAAAATAGGGTATGTTACATACTCGCAATCAAGATCTGTCAAGAACTCTTTGTGATGTGATTATGTTTATTGTTTTAACTACACCACTCATCACTTCATTCAACAAAAAGCTTTTAGCACACAGATTTTCTTAATGAATGATGGAATGGATTCCGCAGATAGTCTGATATTTTAGTTTGTCATTGTGACACTACACAATTCCCAAGCTACACCCTATCACAGCCAGTGCCCAATCTGTGGTTAAAGATATAAAAAATCTATATTCTCTACAGCTTGTTTTACACATGGGGTTAATATATTAGTTCCCGTCGTTATATCTGCAAATGGCGCTACATCAAACAGCTGTTCTGTAACTAATATAAGTTCACACCCCTAACAATAAAAAAATGTCATCTGTAGACTTACTATGCTGAAGATAATCAGCACATCCATTTAGACTTTAATAATTATATTAATACTTGCTAATACCCGGCGTGCGCTCCTATTCCTAAATAATTGATAATGTGTTTTTTACCACCAGCCATGCGCTGTTATACTTCCCGGGTAACTGCTAATCCCGATCTTCTTGTCATCAATGGAAGACAAGAATGGTTATTGTGAGTTATCTGTAGAAGATAAATATATGCAGTCGCGAACTTTTTTGTAGAGTTTTTTGAGATGTTCAATTCTGTGTATACTAATTTGGTGTATTTGTTATAGAGTAGGCAACGTAAGCCATTTAAGCGTCAAAATAGGGACTTTATTTCACGTATTTCACTATTAAGTGTGATTTTTAGGGGCAAAGAGGTGAAGTATTACAATTTTCTTATAGGCTATGTTCATCCCCGGTATCACCTGAACGTTTTTCAAAAGCCCCATCTCACTCAAATGAACGGTATGGCACAGCACGGTTGCCCGGGAATCTATTTATCCCGATCATCTTGGTATCAATGAAAGACAAAAATGGTTATTGTGAGTTATTCGTAAAACATAAAATAATATGCTGTCGCGGACGATTTTGTAGAGTGTTTTGAAATATTCGATTCTTACTTACTTACTTACTTCTCACTGGCACTATCGAAAAAGTAGGTTCATGGCTGCGCGGATATAAGCTCTCCGTACATCCCTATCCTGAGCTAATGCTTTCCAATCATTCCCTGTATAATATACTTTCCTCAAATCATAGTTAATGTTATTTCTCCCACCTCATTCTAGGTCTACGAACTTGGCGTTTCCCTCTGGCTTTCCTACAAGAAGCTTCCATGCAAGTCTTTCATTCCATATACGTGCAACATGTCCTGCCCATTGCAGTATACGAGACTTAACTGTTATTGTATCTGGCTTCCTATGAAAACCATGTAGTTCACTATCAAGTAGGATTCTCCATTCACCTGTCTGTTCAACTCTCTTTTGTCCAAAATTTTCCTAAGTACTTTATTCTCAGATACTCGTAAATTTCCTTTCCTCCCTTAAAGTAAGAGTCCAGGTTTCGCACCCATATAATATAACTGGTAGAATAATAGTTTTATATATTTTCAGTTTAACGTTTTTTGAAAGGAGTTGGGACATCAAGAGTCTCTACAATGCTTAATAGCAGTAATTAGCAGAATTCAGCCTATGTTAATTTATTTGTGAATCTCTTTCCTATTTGTGATTATTGTTCCTAGGTATTTGAATTCAGCCACTTCCTCAAATTTCCCTCATTTGTCATTAACTGTCCACTTCCATTATATAATGAATTTCTACGTGCGACCATTTATTTAGTGTTATTGATATTTACTTCCAGTCCTAAGTTCTTAGTGTTACTCAATGGTGTGTGCGTATTTTCTTTAGTATCTCCTCGCTATCGGTCATCAATACTACATCATCAACATAAACTAACAGCTTATTAATACCATTGAGTTGTAAGCCTTCCTCATTCTCTAAAGATTTAATGGCATGCTCTAGTACAAAATTAAACAGTAGAGGAGATAGTGCATCTCTTTGCTTCAACCCATTCTGGATTTCAAAGTGTCCAAAACTGTTTGCCTACACGCACCCTTCTCTTTGTGCCATTTAGACACATTCGCATAAGTCTAACTAAGTTTTTAGGAATTCCGAACTCTAGCAGGATACTATATAACTTTTCCCTCTTAATTGAATCATATGCTTTTTTGAAGTCTACATATAGTTGTTGTACAGTACCATTATATTGCCATTTCTTTCCCAAAATCTGTCTTATACTAAAAATCTGATCTGCCGTAGACTTGTTTCTTCTAAATGCACATTGATGATCTCCTAGAATGTCATAAATATAGGAGCAAGTCTGCTTACTAACATATTTGTTAGAAATTTGTACGAAATTGAAGGTAATGAGATGCCCCTGTAGTTGTTGCAATCAGTTTTATCTCCGGTCTTATAAACTGGTACGATAATTAATTCCTTCCATTCATCTGGAAGAGCTTCTTTTTCCCAAATCATACTAAGCAACCAGCTTATCTTGTCCATCAATTTTGCTCCCCCTGATTTTAAAATTCTGCTGGGATCTCATCTGAACCTGATGCTTTATACAGCTTCAATTTTTCAATCGCCATTTCAACCTATAATGCTCTTGGCTCTGCGATTGGCATTTCTGCTGTCTGTAAATTATCCTCCTCATGTCCTGTTCTGTATGTACATTTAGTAGCTGATTAAAGTAACTTTTTCCATCTATTTTATATAGTCCTGGAATCTACAACCATATCCCCATTTTCATTCCGAATTATGTTCTTTTCTAGCCTGAAACCCTTTCTTCTCTATTCTATTTCCCTGATATAATTCTCTAATGTTCCTATTTTGAGTTCATTTCATGATCATTCATCTTCTCTCTCAAATATTCCCTCTTTTTACTCTTTAGTAACTTGGTGGTTTCCGGTCTAATACTACCCAATGCTCTGAATTTACCTCATTTGGCTCGTGTAACCATTTCATTTTTGCTAGCTTTCTTTCTTTACAATGTCGGCACATTCTATCAAACCAGTTCTTGTTTTGCATCTTTTTAAACAACCAATTCTTTCTGATGTTGACAATTTAATACTATCTTTTATAGCCTCACATTCTTCATATATATCGGTTTCTTCTTCGTTTGCCGCATTGTCATCTGAAGATTCCAGTACTTCAAATCTATTAGCAATTTTGATTTGGTATTCGTGCTGCATTTCATCATTTTTCAACTTTTTTTATTCAAATTTTGCAGAACCATCTATAGCGTTTGTTCCACTCATAAGCGATGTCGTCTGATTTTCACTCTGAGCAGACGATAATCTGAATTGCAGTCTGTCCCTCTAACTGATGTAATATCGATGAAGCTACTGTGCCAGCGTTTATCCACTAATACGTGATCTATCTGGTTCCGAGTTTCTCCATCTGGGGACATCCAGGTGTATTTATGAATATCCTTATGCTGAAATGTTGTGCTCTGAACAATGCGATTTTTGATGTGTCAAATGTGACTAATCTAACCCCGTTATCGTTACTATCTTCATGAAGACTGAATTTGCCTATTGTTGGTTTGTATATATCTTCCCGCCCCACCTGTGCATTAAAATCTCCTAAGATAATTTTCATTTGATATCGTGAAAGGCTATCAAATAAGGATTCTAATTCTTGATAGAACTCATCCTTGATCTTGTCATCTTTATCTTCTGTGGGGGCATGTACATTGACAATTATAAAATCATGTTGTTTAACCCTTTAGAATTATAGAATACGAACAAACAAACAAACCAACAAACAAACGAACATTGATTTTTTATATTGGATTAAGTCAGATTATTGATTTTAATTTTTAAAATTATTTCGTTGATCTTATTATACATTTTTATAAGTGACTTATAATTGTAAAATAGAGTAAAATTAAAGTTAGTTTGTAATTTAAGTATGTTAAAATTTTAGTTTTTTACTCTATTGTTTTAATTTAAAGTAATAAATGATTTAAATATAAAGTAAAAAACTGTTTTCAGCCATATACACCAGCAAATGCAAGCTAAGTAAAATGGAATTAAATTACTTACAACTTCCATAAACTTGTGAAAAATATCACCAACAAGATATTGTATATGGCAGTAACAATTGTGGGAGAAAGTCTAATTGCGACAAGTAACTCAATTTAATTGTGCATAACAATTCAGGTGCTGTTTAACACAGTATTTCATAAATTCGCCATCAGACAATTTGCGGTGTTATTTCCCAACATGCTCTACGAGTTTGATACCTGACACGAACAACTGATTCACGAGCAAATGATTCTGCCTGCAATAGCAATATACGGCAATAATAATAATAATAATAATAATAATAATAATAATAATAATAATAATAATAATAATAATAATAATAATAATAATAATAATAATAATAACAATAACACAAATAATAGCTGAAATATATGGGTGAATAAGCACAACTAAATTAGCTTCTTTGTTAAACACTAATTATATTATAATGATAGTGTGTATTGGTTAATATTTGAACTAATGCAAATAAATACATTTAAAACAGCATAAGAGTAATGAAATAAATGAACAGTATATTAAAGTATAAAATTATGGAATATTTACCTGACAGGTCCGTCTCCTCAACTTTATTATTTATTTAACTCTAGCGCTATGGGGACTAGTCCCATCATCGACAGGATTGAAAATTGGTGAAACGTATAAAAGTTGAACAGTATATTGTTCAGTCATGGAAAGTTTTTCTTTAACTTTTCGACCTCCGTTGTGTGATCGGTATCCATACAAATCGCATAGTATGTAGAATAATTACTCTGAATATTGGAGTTCTTCACGTTACTAAGAACTTTGAGACACACTAAACATTTTACCTTTCCTTCATATTCAGTAAATGTGTAGATATTCCCATTACCGATTAATATAAGTAATTGTGGAAGCGAACGCCGTTTGAAATCTACTGCATGATCCGACATGATTACGCCGACAATCCTCGCACACTGACATTAATTTAACTGCAACACCGCATTGTTATCGTGTCGCCGCGTTTCGAACTTCCCTCCGTCGTGCACACGTGCTGGGAAGAGTGCTATTGCAAAAAGAGCATGATTTGGTCACCGCTGCCTTAGATGCATGCCTGTACTGAGGCATATCTGCAATATAGTCTAAAAACTGATTAGAATGTATCTCGAGGAAATAATTCAAATTGTGTTACATCAAATTTTGAGAATGTATTTTCAGTGAGTTCTCTGCAGATGGCAGAGATGTCTAGTTATACCATTGTGTATTGATATCCGCAAATAACGTATTCAAATTCATATGAAACTGAACTTTACATAACTATATATAAAACTGAAATCTAATTTATAAAAGAAATGAAATTATTACAAATATATTAGGTATGTAGAAATAAATGTATATTTACTTACGTTTATATAATTTCTAGTATGGCTGTAATTAGGATATATGCAACAACATGGAAATGTTTCATTATATAAAGTGAATTTATGATTTCTATTATGATTACTAAAGTAAACATTTACATATTTTTATCCTTTTTCTATATTTTTAAATATTGGATAATTTTTTCTACTGTTATGCAAAGAATTCGTTAATTAAATATAAAAATTATATTGAAGCTATTTTACAATTTTCATGACATGACTATCATAAATGCTTGGATATTATTTAAGGAAGTTAATTAGAGAGCTGCAAATTCTCAGTCAGAAATGTTTCAGGAATGGATTTGGACAGTATTTCTGCATTATTCTCCTATAATAGTAGGAGATCTATAGAGCAGCAACTTGAAAAAAGGGCTGTTTTCCTCTGAAAGATATGTATCGATATTCGACTGACCACTAACAAGTTAGCCCAATAAATAAAACCGATGCAAATTTCCCAAATATATTGGATACACATTTGTTTCATGCACTATACGCAATGCTTATCTGCATTTTAACACAGACAAAATTGTTACAGAAAGTTTCGCCTGTAGGCGAAATAAAACATTTCAATACCTCCATATATTTACTTCATCACAATTTTTTATTAAATATTTAATTGTTCACAAAATTCAAAACTAAGACATCCAGAATCAATACATGTCTATAATTTCAATTGTGTAACATATTTTCTAGAAAGTGTGCCTTTACACATATTCTAGCAGATATGCAACATTCAAAAATACATTTTAATTCAAATATTTATCTGAAATATTTTTTCATTGTTTTCCCTGTCCACAATCCTTCCATAAAAAAATAAAAGGTTCAGAAAAAAATTATAGTAACAAAAATTCATTTTAACAGCTACACCGTTCAGAAGCTATTTTCAAACAATATGATGTAATAAAGCATTGTTATATTTACTTTAAACTATAATTTTAATTACAGGCATGAAGAGAAAAAGCTTATATGTAAACGAACTCGTAATGTGGGCTATTCATTTATTAAATAAAACAACGATTTTAGTCATTATTTAATCTACTAGTCAGTAATCATGATTATCGTTATTTTAGCATAGCGGTGGATTTTCCATTAATCGGCACATGTGTCAATATCTACTTAGTATATTATTAAAAATATTTACTGATACGTTTGTAATTAATTGCACATGATTATAATTTGTTTTTATGTTGAATATTGTCTATATTCTCAATTTAATTTATATGGAGAAAGTTAATGGTTTAGAACGAAGCAATTTATCTTCTGTAAGAGGAGTTGAGTTAGGAAGTGAGGTGAAAGTACTTATGTTATAGGATGTTAATTTTTTTTAAATATTTTATTTTCATTATCCAGAATTTAAATGAATTATGAGCGGAACATTATATTTGGATTTTAATTAGGAATCTGAAGAATGCAAATGTTTATGAATCAATCAAATTTATTTTCAAATTTAGCTTTGATACAAAATTTCTCTGTTATGTATTATAGATAGGAAACGTAGTATGTTACTTTAAGGATTGAGAAAGTATTACTAGAATTTCAGAATAATGTGCTAAGGATATTTTATTGACAAAGGAGAGGTGATTAGACAAATGAATAAAAAAGAATACATAACAGAGACCAGCAGATTTTTATGAGAAACCAGATGTAATCAGAACAGTTAAAACTTGTTGACTGCGAAGGGCAGGACATATGAGACGAATGAGAAATGAAAGGAGGACATTTAAAGTAATATCATGAATAGGAAAACCAAGGGGAAAACGCCCAATTAGTGGACTAATAACGATCTGGGAGAATAACATTAACTTGGTTTGAGGGAGGTGAATTATACAGGGGAAGATTTGATAAAAATAGCTTAGAATTCGAATGAGTGGAGAGCTTATGACCGAACGTATACGAATATTCGGATTTGAAAATGCCAGTGATTTAGTTAGTTAATTATTTAATTAGAATGTTTAAAACGGTCATTTTTTACCAATTTTGATTACTTCTTAATAGCATCATTTACCTAATTCTCCAATGAAAATCTGGTGGTATTTCTCGTATAACACCGTAGGTATTCAGTAGCTTGTCCTAAACTCCTCTATAACCAGTTAAATGTATTCGATTTAATTAATTTAAACCTTATATATATATATATATATATATATATATATATATATATATACTCCATCCTGGGACTCTTACACATGAAGTGGAGCCCTGGCCTCCCTTTAGGAATTCTTAATTAATCTTATTTAGTTAAACTTATTTCTCTACTGATGCTGTGAGTGACGTATGGTCGGCATGCATCCTCTATGAAATCTAACGTTGAACTAAAGTACTACTTTTATGGTATCAAAGCCTGTTATATTTTGCTTAGAAATTTATTTTTTTAGGTTCTTTTACGAGACTGAAAAATCTTTGGACTCTCGACCCACGGGTTAAAAATCCCTTGCAACAAGAGTCAAGGAGTATAACCACTATATATATATATATATATATATATATATATATATATACATATAATTTTTCTTTCACAAATTTATTGGAGCTTAATTTTATAATGATGGCGATTATTGTCTTAGTTTCACAGTGGGGCATAAGAAGCGTGATATTCAACAATTTTACCTTAATATTTTCCACTATAGTACATAATATCTTCCTGCAATTTTGCGATATCTCCCTTGTCTAATATCAATAAAAATGTTCAGTATTTTAATTTGCTTTATTTCAATTTGTGCTAAAACAGACCATTGGTTTGAAAAAATACTAAGGAAAGACTGTTCGAATATAGGTCTGCTATGTATACTGTGAGAATCAGTCCATCACTCGCCATCATTATAGGCTTAATGTAATACACTAATACAATTTTGTAAATAATAAATATTTCTCAGAAACTGTACCATTCAGGCCCAAAAGGACCAGCAAATTTATTATGTTAACACAGTTCAATTCATACTTAAAATCTATGCAATTTTGCTACTTCCATATTTAAAATTCGCATCGTAAGCTGGTTAGCTACCATGTATACATTTATCAGTTATTTAGTTTTCTTCCCTTTTGGATTGTAGGTCTATTCTAAAAGGTGTATCATGAAATTTTAAAATTTTCTTGTTTTGGGTTATGTCCGTGCGGCCATGAACCTACGGGTTTCGATAGTGCCAGTGAGTAAGTAAGTAAGTTTTGGGTTGACCCTCTCATTCTGTGAATTCATATTTTGTCCCCATTATTTTATATTTAACTTTCAATAGATTAGTTAATTATGTCTCAAGATCAGTGTTAGTTCGAATGATTTGAAGTCTCATAACTTGAAACACCTCACAGGTACGGAACCTATGATATGTGGCTTCGCAACGGAATATGGCTGCAATATTACGGAGCTCCAGCTCAATTTCGATGCCAATGTGACGAGATATTTAGATACCACGTATCCAGGTCTAAGGGGGACTAGTGTCATAGGCTCCGAGTTCACCTGATCTTAACCTTCTCGAATACGTTTTTTTGGGGGCGACATGAAACAGTCTGTTTATCAGACTCCAGTAGAGTCACGTCTGTAACTTATATTCCGAATCCGTGCTGATGCAGAAATAATTCAAACGATCCAGGCGTATTTGAACGTTTACGCTAACCACTACACCGTCGATGTTCGTTCAGCAATGAGATGAGAAGTTGAAATTTTGATAGCTTTATGTGTTGGTGAGAGTACTTAGGTTAATAACCAATTTTAAATTCATAATACTTTTAAATTCTAATCACTTGTAAAATACACAAACAAGCTCATGCATATCTATATTAAAATAAACTCAAAAATCAGTTAACAATAAAAATATTAAAGACAAGATTTGAAATAAATTTATGGTCAAGAATTGAGTCTTGAAATCCAACTAACGGAACTCTTGAGAAGTTATCTACTTATAGTGTGAAAACGCATCAGTTTCGGACACTAGTACCTTAATAAAATGATCAAGAGTACATCCGTGTAATTTGGGTCGACGTGTAATTTGGGCTTTTTAAAATTTTGATATTTCCAAGTATGTTCACCCCTTGATTGTAACGGGATTAGCAAGGCTATTAGCAGTACTTCGCCTCCTGAAACTTGTTTTATTGGATTCCTCTAGGTTTCGAGGCAACGAGGAAAATATTACGTTGTCCATTTTCACTAAAAGGTTTCCGTTCAAAGTGAAACCGTTTTTGGAAGCTAGTTTTTAAGTCAAGTGTGTGTATTTTTAGTTAAACTGCTGCAAATATTTCAAGGTACGTTATATTAATATTTCAATATCATATTTACTATAATTTTTATGATACATTTCTTTAAATTCAATGATAAATATTGTGTAATTTGGGCCTCTTGGGAGTGTGCAATTTGGGCCTCGTCTAGAGTTCGTCTGAGTGGATCTGTGATAGAGCATTCAATGGTTTTTTAGTTATATATTGATATTAATAATAATTATTATAATAATAAATGTAATTATAATAATTAATTATAATATAATAATAATATAATTATAATAATAATTGTTATTGCTGTTATTATTATTATTAATTTTATTATTATTATTATATCATTTAATATATTTCCGACTTTTAATTTTTGAAATGTATTTCTTTGATGACCTGACCTTTTGAATCCAAGAAGTGATCTCAAAAATTACATATGTTCATTATTTATTTACGTGATTTCTTGTGTTTCGATTTTTTTTTGTGTTTCTTCTCTTGTTTTCAGAAACACAAAAGAGGACAGACTGTACTACAGATTTATAAATCCCGTAAAGAGCGAAAGTGCTATAATGTATTCTCTTACTTATATTTTTGAAATAAATCACTTAAAAAGTAACACGAGTAATTATATTTGCATGTACAACCTGTAAGATATCGGCCCAAATTACACGATTCCCCGGCCCAAATTACACGATCTCGGCTCAAATTACACCCAATCATTATTTATGTAAACATAATATTTAAACAATTTCTGGAAATTATTATTAGACGCAGTTATCATAAAAACAATCAGTACTGTGTACTATTCATCATTTATAAAATCAATGATTTTCTAAATAGAATTAAAGGCGTTACTCGAATTTTAAATTAAGTGGCCCAACATACACGACCTACCCCACCCAATATATGTCAATATACTACCTCACCTCCATTGTCGTTGTTTTTTTTTGCAAGACCATATATATATATATATATATCGGCCCGAGGCCAGGTCTTTCACTGCAATCATAGCATTTTAATGCTATGCTTTGCAGCTTTACTAGGGAATTGTAGGTGTAGTAGCTTCCCGTTGCATTCCATACCTGTGAAGAATGATGATGATAATGATAAGGGTGTTGATGATGATGGCCAGATGATTTTCGGAGACCGTTGGGCTCTAACTGTGGTGACATTTGTCTTGCAGGTGAGGAACAACGCCGAAAAAAACATCACCCAGAAGCCTGTCCCGACCGGGAATTGAACCCAGGTTCAATTCCCGGTCATATATATATATATATATATATGTGTGTGTGTGTGTGTGTGTGTTTATGTGAACTAAGGCTGGCTAATTACGAAATTTGAATTATGAAGGAATATGTTGACCTCGGGGGAAACCAAATTTTAAGAATATCCTGAATTATTGCTTTACCTATCAGTGTACAGGAGTAATATTACATAAAGTGTATCCGGGAGCCTAGTCAACGGTAAAAACCAGGATCGGTCATACAAGTGTTGAATGACGGGATGTTATAATATTTCAACGGAAATTTGCTGCTGACTCAGAGCTCCCTGAAAGAAGCCAGTATAGTACTTGTTATAGACATTATGACGAGTCAGAAACCGTAACCCAAAACCTGGGCTTCTGTTATCATGAAGAACTCCTTCGTAACTCCAGACATAATTTAATTCGAAACACTTTTTTTAATATTCTGAACAGGGCCTAGCATTATGTTGTAGTGACTGACTCTCCAGGAAGTACGTTGAATATAGAACATGATGAACAGATTAATTTGAACTGTACACTTGATAATTGTGTGTTCAATAATTGTGTTTTTAAATGATGATTTTACTGTGTTGTTTCCTAAAATAAATAATAAATTATAATATTTGAAGAGAAAAATTTTCTTCTAGACCGGGACTCGAACCCGGGACCTTTGGCTTTCCGGGCCAAGTGCTCTACCAACTGAGCTACCGAGGCGAGTTACGATCTAGACGCAAATTTTTCTCTTATATACGTTGTAATTCCCTAACTATAAACTATAATGTTGGTTATATTATACAGTTAGATGTGTTTCATTTTTTCTCCACTAGGGTGTATTCTTACAATATTGCTTTCCTATTTGGCAATAAATAATATAATCAATTTGCAGTGGATGCACTTACGAAACATAACCAAACATTTCTCATTTGTTTTCATATATCACCGATTAAATTAAATATATAAATATCTTAAAATAACTATATTTAAGTACTGATATGTGAGTAAACAGCTTATTTTTTCGTTAAATAGTCCTATCAAATGCCACTCTTGATTTACAAATCCTTTAAATACATTCAAAATCACTCGCGGCATTACTTATGATAAATTAATAAATTTATCATGGCGTAATAGAAACACAGCTTTATTAAGGTGACATGTACTGAATAAGTAGCGAACTGAAAGAGAAGGGCGATTTGTGAAAGAAGGGAAAATCAAGAATAAGAAAATATAAAATTCAATAAACTTTTGCAAGTTAAAAATCCTGCTTTGTATGCAGAAATCGTTCTGAAGTTCGGAGTTACTACACACATTGGTTGAAATACGTAAACGTAATATCTGGACCTGAGAAGCAGACTGACGGATTCTCGATTTTCTCTCACGAGAGAGTAAATAAATTTACGAGATCATTTTCAACTTTCCTTGACTTAAACCAATATCAGTATACTCGAAACCATTTGTAAAACATAACAGGGTTCTTTAACGATATTTTGAATCCAGAACATGTTTAAGAAATTAAAGGTCATGATATTTTTTCATGCTAATATAAGCAGCATTATAATTTTTTAATTATTCCTTGAAGAGTTAAAATGTACATTCTTATTAGTAATTAGAGGATATAGAGAGATTAAGTGTTTTTAGTATTTATTTATTATTTATTTATTTAGCCTATTGTCACGCGGCCCTCTCATCACTTATATAGGATTCATCCATAGTAATCCTGCCCGAGGGCAGGTCGTTCACTGCAATCATAGCAATTTCATGCTATGCTTTGCAGCTTTACTAGGGAATTATAGGTGTGGTAGACTTCCCGTTGCTTTTCACACCGGTGAAAGGTGATGTTGAAAATGATAAGGATGATGATGATGATTATGATGACCATATGATTTCGGGGACCGTTTCGGCCTTAAAGTTCCCTGACATTTGTCTTACAGGTGAGGTAAAACCCCGATAAAACCTCACCCAGAAAAACATCCCCGACCGGGGATCAAACCCGGACGCGTTGCGTGACAAGGCAGCAGGATACCTGAACACCACAGCGGTGGACCTTATATAGGATAAACATGTTAAATTAAAATAAAAATTCTCAACATGCGTATTATCTACTGATGACAATTTGACCAAGCTGATCATAAGAAGGCAAGAACAAATTAATATACCAGTAGTAATTGAGATTAATAAAATTCACGAAGCAACATAAATTATAAGAGAGTAGATATACAATTAACAAAAAATACAGGGAAAATAATGTAGACACTATTCTATCTACGTGAGTCCGTGTGAGCGTGTAAGCTTGTAATATCTATCAATAAAGGGTGTACTATTAATCATAAGTAATGCCACGAGTGATTTCCAAATTATCGATAAATTCACGACTCACGAAGTGAGGAGTGAATTAATGTAGAGAATTTGGAAATCAAGAGTGGCATTTGTTAGGACTACTTAACGAATAAATTTAAGCTCTTAGTAAAAAATAATTATTTGAATATAGTTACCGGTGTGTTAAAATATTTATATAGTTAAAGTAAACGGCGATGTTTGAAAACAAAGAAGAAATGTGTGGTTATGTATATTCACTGCAACCCGATCATATTATTTGTTGCCAAATAGGATCGCAATATTGTAAGAATGCACTCTAGTGGAGAAATAATGAAACACATCAAAATATTGTAATCAACATTCTAGGTTAATCATTTATATTTTGAATAAACAATTGAGTAAAATAACTGAATCTATTCATTATTTGCTATATTCAATGTATTTGTTGGAGAAAAATAATGGTTTAACCTGTTCATAATATTAAAAAAGGCGGAGCTTTCTGTATCACAAAAGCAGGAGCTGATACAGAGAAATCGATAAAGAGCGAGGTGAAACACGAATATGATTGGTTGTAAATAAAAAATCATTATAACGAGATTGGTCATTGACTCCCATTTGGGGCATGAGTTAAATAGTCAAAATAAATTAACACAAACATTATGAGGTGTATATGTTAGTAATTGTTAATTATAAAATCATCTTTGATAAAATTTGGAATTGTATTATTTGACAGTCTTTGCCATAGGGCGAATGATTACACCATTCTGTACAAATTTACATATCAATATGTTTATCATTATCTATTAACCAGGGAAAGTTGGCGCCTTAGCGACGTACGTAAGATGTGGCGCGGGGAGTTTTCGAACCCACAGGAATAAAACAATAACAGTATTTACTTGAAACTAAATTCTGATTTTATTTATATATGTACAAGTTGTTATTGTGTTAAATATACTAAAATTAAATTTATGTTAAAATTTCTTGATAGGCCTATACAAGTACTATAAAATAACACTAATGGAAGGCCTACAAAAATAATTCCGTGATTTTAAACAAAATATTTACCAATTATACGACAACTGAATTAAAATATATATTAAATATACCTATTTAAAAAATAAATATAAAATTTAATTTTCGGCGTAAATGGATACTATAACTAATTTATTAAATGTTTCACTTGATCTACGATGATAATAGTTGTCTCAAAACATTGTTAGCCCTATAAATAATTATCTTATAAATATTGTTTTTTCATATAGGCCTAATTTAATTTTAAATTTCATTGTGATATATTATTATTTACTTACTAACTTACTCACGGGCGCTATCGAAACCTTAGGTTCATGGCCGCGCGAACATAAGCTCTCCATACATCCCTATCCTGAGCTAATGATTTCAAATAATTCCCTATATAATCTACTTCTCTCAAATCATAGTTAATGTTATTCTCCCACCTCATTCTTGGTCTACCAACTCGGCGTTTTCCCTCTGGCTTTCCTACAAGAATCTTCCATGCAAGTCTTTCACTCCCCATACGTGCAATATGTCCTGCCATCGCTGTCTACGAGACTTAACTGTTCTTATTATATCTGGCTTCCTATAAAGATCATGTAGTTCATTGTTATGTAGTCTCCGCCATTCACCTGTCCGTTCATCTCTCATTGGTGCAAACATTTTCCTAAGTACTTTATTTTCAAATACTTGTAATTTCCCTTCCTCCTTTACAGTAAGAGTCCATGTTTCGCAGCCATACAAAATAACTGGTAGAATAATATTTTTTATATATTTTCAGTTTAATCTTTTTTAAATGAGTTGGGACATCAAGAGTCTCTACAATGCATAATAGCACGCATTTCCAGATTTGAGCCCATGTTTAATTTCTTTGTGCATATTAGTACTATTTGTGATTATTCTTCCTAGGTATTTGAATTCAGGCACTTCCTCAAAATTTCTTAGCTGTCCGTTTCCATTATATAATATATTTCTACGTGTGACCATTTATTTAGTTTTATTGATATTTACCTCCAGTACTAATTTCTTAGTGTTACTCAATAGTGTGTGCGTGTTGTCCTTTAGTATCTCCTCGGTATCGGTCAATAATACTACATCATCAGCATAAACTAACAACTTATTAATACTATTGAGTTGTAAGCCTTCCTCATTCTCTAAAGATTTAATGGCATGCTCTAGTACAAAATTAAATAGTAGAGGAGATAGTGCATCTCCTTGCTTCAACCCATTCTCGATTTCAAAAGTGTCCGAAAACTGTTTGCCTACACGCACCCTACTCTTTGTGCCATCTAGGCACATTCGTATAAGTCCAACTAACTTTTTTTAGGAATTCCGAACTCTCCCTCTTAATTGAATCATATGCTTTTTTGAAGTCTACACATAGTTGATGTACAGTACCATCATATTCCCATTTCTTTTCTAAAATCTGTCTTATACTAAAAATCTGATCTGTTGTAGACCTGTTTCTTCTACATGCACATTGATGATCTCCTAGAATTTCGTCAATATAGGGAGTAAGTCTGCTTACTAATATATTTGTAAGAATTTTGTACGAAGTTGAAAGTAATGAGATGCCCCTGTAGTTGTTGCAATCAGTTTTATCTCCTTTCTTATAAACGGGTACGATAATTGATTTTTTCCATTCATCTGGAAGAGCTTCGTTTTCCCAAATCATACTAAGCAACCGCGTATTTTGTCCACCAATTTTTCGCCCCCCGATTTTATCAGTTCTGCTGGGATCTCATCTGAAGCTGATGCTTTATACATCTTCAATTTTTCATTCGCCATTTCAAACTCTAATGCACTTGGTTCTATGACTAGCATTTCTGATGTTGTTATTATTATTATTATTATTATTATTATTATTATAAAAATATAATATGCCAATAAAATATTTCAATTTGGTTCAGTGGACTTCATTATTATTGTCATTATTATTATTGTTATTATTGTTATTATTATTATTATTATTATTATTATTATTATTATTATTACTGGGCCTACTATTACCGTATCATTATTATTATTTTTATTTTTATTATTCATCATCATCATCGTCCTTTCAAGTAATAGGCCCAGTGGCCCGTTACGGACTCCCGCCATCTCCGAAAATGTCGACCCACAGATCTTCAGCCTCGAGGAATGTAGTGAAGAATTTGTTTTGGTATTCTGTGACTATCCATGGGCTAAATATGGGCTAGCCAATTGTTTCTATATTCTTGGATGTATTCAGATATAGGTACGATGTTTAACTCTCTGGCTATTGTTGAATTTCTTTGGTGGTCTAGAAGGCTATAACCTGCAGTTCGTCGCAGAAATTTCATCTCTGTGGCTGTAATATGACGATCATCCTGAGTTCTGATGGTCCAAGCTTCACTGCCATAACATATTTTGGGTCTAGCGAGAATTTTATAGATTTTCATTCTTGTGTGTCTCTGCACTTTTGAATTTTTTGTTTACAAAAGAGTAGTGAAGTGCATTCAATAACCTCTCCTACTTAAATCCCAACCTCACCTTCACGTGGTGCAACCTGGTTATAACAAACGAGGCTCTGGGGACCGAGTCACAGCGGTATAACTGTTACATCAGGATTAGAGTAAATGCTAATCCTCCTTCATGCCTTTCCAGAGGCTTTAGGTGGCAGCCCCATCACTGGACTTACTACTTTCGGCTTGCAACCGACTGGTAGGAAATCAACTTGCTTTCAAGTCTCCAAAGATTCAAAACCGGATGAATTTTTTATTATTATTATTTTTTTTATTAATAGTATTATTATTTTATTATTATTATTATTAACATATAATGTTGTTGATGTACAGTCCAGCTGTTTAGACTTGCATGTTTATATGTTTGAATATATGTCGTCCGTCACTGTAGATGGTAGTTATATTATTGTGACAAACACATTTGTAGTACAAACACTTTTGATTACGAACTGATAATTTTACACAAATTAAGCTGCATTGTTATAATATAGTTTTTACAACAACGTCACTATAACCTCTACAGATATAACGGTCGACGTGTGGGATAATGGGATCCTGACACCTTACCATTGGACATATTTATTCATATCTTCAGAATTTGTGCTTCACGTTTGAGGTTATTGACATGAAACAAAAGGAAAAGGATGCAGTGAACAAGTATGTGGTCACAGAGTGACATGTTCCATGAATTAATTCTAATTCTTACGTCTTAAAATCATGTGGGGTCCCAAAATAATCCACGCCATCAATCCTGGTTTTTCTTATCTTGTCATATTAAGCTTCAACTTTGCCGATGATGGGACAAGTACCGAAAGCGCTACAGTTAAATGATAATTAAGTTGAGGAGACGAACCTTTCAGGTGAATATTCTATAATTTTATATTAATTTTTCATATTAAGCTTGCATTGCTCAATGTCAAAAAGGTTTAATTATAACATCGAAAAAGCGTTACTGCTTACAGTAAACATATTCTCTTTAATTTGCTTACTTGTTATAGTAGCTACTAGGTGGCAGTGGAGACTGAGTTCCCGCTACATCTGGTAATAATAGAGAATATATATAAAGAAAAATAAATATTTGTTCTTGATTCGCCTGATAGCGTAAGTGATAGCGCACTCAGATATCAACTCAGAGGTCCGGGTTCAAATCCCTTCGAGGCATTTATTTTTTCTTATCTTGTCTTATATATGTGTGTTTTATGTTTTTTTTAATTATATAGTTTGAGAGTCTCTTACATAGACCAAAACAAAACTGCATGCTCTGGTAAGTAAAACTAGAAAATAGCTAATCATAAGCAGTGAATTTTGTGAAGAATATAATGAACATATTCTAAAAGATTCGGCTACTCAACCTAAATTTTGCACATCGGCGAAAAGAGCGAAACTTCACAATCAGAACTACAGTGAGAAATGAGAGGGGAAATGCAATGAAGGTCACATGCGTCTCGCCTGCACGCGCTACGCCGGCCAAGTTGTACAGTAAACTCACTGTAGAAGGTTCACATGACATGATAATGGTAATTAGGCCTACACATAACTTGTATCTCATCACATACACTAGAGAGGTAATGGTCAGTGTTTCATAAATATTATTTAATATTAAATAAGAATTAAAACATAATTCATATTAGAAAGATGAAAGTATAAATTACTAAACCGATTTTTCAGGTTTTGCTAATGGTATCAGGTAATAAAAGACTGCACATAAATCATCAAAATTAATAATCTTCAGGTATTTTCAGAAAACAATATAACACACCTAATTTAATATTTTATTAATAAATCTATTAATATTTTATCTACTTTCAATTTCTTATAAGTTTTTATATAGTATTTTCATTGTATAGATTTTATAAGCCTAATAAACAGTAACTTTTCAAGTACATATTTCATTCACTTGAAATTTAATAAAACTCATATTAAGCTGCAATTCAGAATTCCTATAAATTTAGTCATATTTGAAACTGCCTAAATACCACACAGAGTACAGTGCGGATAGTCAATTTTTAGATACTTTTGAAAATCGCAATGGATTAAATCAAGGAGGTGAACTACATCATCTGCTATTCAATTCTGCACTAGAGCTTGCCATTAAATACTTTAGTGGATACAGCGGGCGTACTAATAAATGGTATTCATCAGATGTTGTTATATGCTGATGATGTAGTTGGCGGGTTAATAATATAACTATATGCCCACATTATATTAATTAAAATCTGATGTACTAGGACTTGAAGTAATTTAATTGTTGAATTAATACGCTATATAGCCTCACGTAAAAATTCATAATATGATAAAAACGGAGAGTCAACAAAACATCAGGGAAATTTTGAAGAAATGGCTGAATTTAAATACCTAGGAACAATAATTGCAAACTAGAATCAGAAGCAGAAGGAAATTAAATGTAGGGTGAAGTTTGACAACAGGATACTTTTCATTCCACCTTCTCTCAAACGTCATTAAAATAAAAATACACAAAACTGTTATTCTTGTATTTATGTGATTAAGAATCATGGTCTCTAATTTTAAGAAAGAAGGAAGATTAAATGGGTTCACAATAAAGTTCCAAGGAAAATATTTGGTCCAAAAAAAGGCGAACAGATTAGTTTATGGAAGAACCATTGTAAAAGTGAGACACATGATATATATATATATATGATAAGCCAAATGTAATAAAACTGTTAAGTCCGAAGACTATAATGGGCTGGACATGTTGCAAGAATGGGAATAATGGAGGTGCATGGAACTTTCTATAGAAAAAGCAAAGGGATAGCCCACTGTAAACAGACCAGGAAAGAGATGGAATTATACACTTTCTAACTATGATTTGAGGGAGGTGACTTATGCAGAAAATTTTTGGAAAACTTAAAAACAGAATATGGATGTGTGGACAGAATGTGTCCTAGTGAACATAAACCTCTGTGTTCAATAGCACTACATATTTAGTTATGTATACTTTTCATTTAAATATTTTAAATGTTAAGAAAACCCTTGTTTAATTACATGGCGTATATAGTGATGTCATATATTCATTAACGAGCGTTTCATTTGCTGCATATATATGTTATGTTGAGTGTCGTATGGCAAAGTGATTCTGCAACTGAAACAAAATCACATTTATCTTGGGTGTTGAAGTCATTATATGAGAAAGTCTAATGTCGAACATAATTGTCAGAACTGTTCTCTACAAACATAGAAATACGAGCTACTTACGATAGATGCGTTTCAGATTTACGTAACCGAATTTTATTTTTGATATGAAATAATAACGTGAGCATAGGCCTAATACCAACTAGAATTGAATTTCGGGGGGAAACAACAGAAAACGTGTGGAAATATTGGTAACGCTCCATGAAGCCTGAATTACAATTTTAGGTTACAGGAATGATTCGGCGTTGAGAAAAATATGCACATATTTATATTATACTTCTGACGATCTTATTTAGGAAACCATGAAGTGAACTAATGAGGGTGTTCTAAAAAATTGTTTACAAATCTTCAACCTTCGTGCTTAGTAGAAACAGAAGTTAGCAAGAAAAATTATATATCGCATTTGTGCGTGAGTATATGTTTTAATGCTCTAGGGCTGCTGTTTTTTCGGAACCATACTCGACATAAAGCAATTGATTAATAACATAAATGGTGAGTTAATTAACCAGATGATCGGGCCTTCGCTAATGGAAATTAACCTGAAGCGAAATAAAAAAAAAAGCTCTATCGGCTGCAATTTTCTATTTTTCGCGACTGTATAAGCAATGGGAATAAAACAAGAAATGTATATTCCAAAATAAGCGAAATCACATATAGGACTCAAGTTTTGCTGAAAGCCGTAATTTAAAACGCAGTCTAACGACCGCTCAGTTTGTTTTCATGTAACATAATATATGAATTACATACAATTTAAACATCAAAAAACGAAACTAAACTCAGGACTAGAGTCTCCATAGCCTATCATGCGGCTGCTGACCGAACACCTACATATATTATTAACAGAGGTAGACGATCATCCTGTCATTATAGGGGTGGTATGTAGTCACCATGTGTGATCCTGCAGCCGTTATAACTGGTTTTACCAACCTGGAGTTGTCACGTGTAGTAGCTACCCACATTCTTCATGATGCTGGGTGGGCACCAGTCCCATAATGGCAGAAATTATAAAAATAATTGCGCACGGAGACCCGAACAAGCGTAAGTCCCATAGCTCTGCAGCAAAGCCTTTGCTTTAACCTCTCGGCCACGGTGCAGGACATTTAATCAACAAAAGAAAGACAAATTCCGTAAACCAGAAAATTCGGACCACGTACTCGACTTGCTGAGAATTTAATGCAGTTTACGCAGACCCTGCATGACGTAACGTTTAATTCCCTTTGTAAGAAATGAAAATTTCACAAATCAAAATATCACATTAGAATTTTAGGATACCGGTACACGAAAACCATGCTTCAAATTGAAGTCTTCCTGTATTGTTTATAGTTCTCTTTCGTTTTGTCAATGTAATGACGTGAAAGGAAGTCCGTGTCTGGTTGTAAGTAGAAGACTCTCGGAATTATTTTCAAGCTAAGCATATTTTTTCAGCATGGAGGATGGAGATCTCATACTTTATTTAGCACTTGAAGCGTTAGCTATAAGGGTGTTTGTTTAAGAGGAAGGAGGACAAAACGTTTTAAAAATTCACTCCTCCAAACAGCTAGCTCTGCTGCTCGAGTGAGAAGCATAAATAAAATACGAACAAGATTCTCCTGGCGTTTTAATCGCTTTTCCTACCTTTTCCTCAAGTTATAAAGCGTTTGTTGGTAAAGGCAAATATTTAAGAAAGTGAAATATTGAGTAGAGAGATGACATTACATTCGAATTCATTGCTTTAAGTAAGACATTGGGCAAGAGAATATTGTTTTTTTTAAGTTCACATCCATTACATAAATGGAATATCCCCTTTCTAGTGAATAAACAAAACATATACAGACGATAAAAGTATACACATTAAAAATTGTATATATATATATATATATACAGGGCTTCCAATATAAAACCGGACACGACTCACGGGGTTTCACCCGTCAGGCAGCGCTCTCTCCTCGTCCGCATTTCACTCTGCCAGCCGCAGAGTGTCCGGTTTTATACTGGAAACCCTATATAAAATATTTACACATATACTAGAAAGTTGATTCACAAATATCGAACGATTTTAATCTTATTGAAATTTGCATAATCATATATATAATTAGTGTGTCTGTTATGAAATATATAAGAGATTACATGTATTTTCGAGAATCCTTGATAATACAGGTCCAGGATTCAAGAAAATATAGGAACACATATTAAATGTAACCAATTAATATCGGTTAAAATCCTCATTGTCAGATACAAAGCTGTTTACCCATAACTTATCAAGTTGTATGTTACATAATAAAATATAAGGAGATGTTGGGTACCTGCAAATTTTGAGTGTCCGATAACATATGTACAGCCTTTGAAAACATTTGCGGCCCAACTTTTCATGATGCAAAGTTAAAGTTTTGAAGAGCGATTCACACGAGTAAGTTGTTATGTGTGCTGTCTTCTTCCAGTTCCAATGGGTCGGCGTAAGTCTCTCTTCATGCAGTAATTCTATCGTTCGCTTCAGTGGAGTATTCGGTAAGATGTTGTCTTACAACGACGTGGGCCCAGCTTGGATCCTGGTTAGGAAGATATTTTAATAACGTCGTTAATTTACATAATTCCTACACGTTATCTGGCTTCGTTAAAAAAATATGTTTTTATGTATTGATAAATAAATAAATTAAAGAAAACCGATCATATATAGAAACTGATTAACGATCTCATTACTTCATGTACAAAACATTATGGCGTAACAAGATTGTTTATTTCCACATCTAATACAATATGCGTTTGATTAATTTAACCTAAATCAAGTTAATATAATTATAATTTCAATTTCAATATACCAGTAAGTCCTGAATGACTGCATCACTTCGTACAGACTGTTACTAGCAGGGCCGGTTCTGATCTAGGAGTAGAAACGTCTGTTTCCCATTGCATGAGATTGCATGTTCGATCCTGCTTTATTTCTTATTTCTCTGTCGTTCTTATTTTAATTAATTTTGTTTTTCTTTTATTTGTTTTGCTTTGTTTTATTTACAGTATTACCCAGACTACTTATTTACGCGAAATTATTTTCCCTTGCACGATACACAACGAAATAGAACGGATTTTAGTTTCTCAAATAGGCTAGTTATCCACTTATGAACCACGTACCTGATGTCTGATCATGTGCAATGGCTTTGTTCTGGGGCTTAAAAATTATCTGTGCGCCATCAATTCTTTCAAAGGCTGTATAGTTCTACCTTGGTAGTACAATTATGGCTTTTAAATATTAATTTCCATTCTAAAATGTAATCGAATGAAATATTAATTTTCCTGGTATCGCTAAAATGAAGGATATAACTAGAATATTTGTTGAGTTTATGAAACATCTATAGGCCTGCACCTCACATTGGCGCTGGGTTTTTTCATTCTCAAAACTCGTAAACTTTTCTTCTCCCATAAAGTATGGTGTCATGTATACCGCCCATCATATAACTGGAAGAATAATTGTTTAGTACATTTTTAGTTTAATTTTTTTGCGAGAAGTTGAGATTACAAAAGTCCGTGTAATAAGCAATCGCATGCGATTCCAGAATTTAAAGTAAGTGTCATTTATTTTTGCACATCATTTCTGTTTGTAATTATTGTTCCCATGTATTTGAATTGAGTCACAAGATTAAAAATAGTAAAAATCTTACTTTACTTACAAATATTGATGATTCTAACTAGGCACCTACCTGAAACAAGAGATATAAAATACAAACTATGATAGGCTGTTTCATTTTTATTACCATTTGTTTTAACATCAAATTACTGCACAACATGAAATAGAAGAGGGGACTAATGACATTTCTATAGTTTATTTTTTACTCTTGCCTATACCAATGATTACTATATTTTGTCAGCGTAGTGACACGCGTTCAAATTTCGTGTCTGGTTCCACCGAGGAAGTGACAACAGCATAGTGTCAGGTTATTTTATATTTAGTCCTGGATGTGATCTGACAGGCGAATACAATACCCTAAAATACCTAAAATATTATCTAACATGTTCTCATTTAATGTAACGCACATCATTGTCGCTTCTTTCCTCGCGTCGAATTAATTTTCTTTTCTTTAAGTAAAATTGGTTGTTTTAGTTGAGAAAGTTTTTAATTTTTAAATATCTATCTAGTCTGATGTGATTTGGAATAATATCTATTTAACACGTCACGGATTTTTCGCAGTATTATAGTAAGAAAACATATAACAGACGGTGTTTCTTAATCCAGAATATGAATATTCACGTCACTTCCCCTGATTCACAAAATGCGGAACTTAATCAGACTTAGTGCACTGTAATTTTTATAATCCACTCATATGTTTTATTTTCTTTCCTAATCTTCAGATTTACACTCTGAACTTTAAGGCAGCTTAATTCTGAAGATATTGATTTTATTTGAGCGCCTAAATATCAACGGCTATTAGCGCACTTTCAGTGCTCTAAATAATTTAAAATGTATCAAAATACTAAATGATAAATTATAAAATAAGTCCAGTGTTAAAAACATTTGTAAAAATTAAAGTCGTTTATAAATTCTACACCTCTATATAGTAAATGAAATTTAAGTAATTCGTCATCGTACAAGAGTACTTTGAGATTTTGAATAAAATATACGGCATCACACATAAAATGTATTGCTGTACAGTGGAGCAAAACAAATTATATAATAATACGAAACGGGTATGTTAATAGTTGCATATACCAGCCACATTGCCATTCATAAGATGGCGGCGAGTTTAGTAATATATTCGATTCTCAATATGGCAATAGTTACTTCATCCTTTTTGTTCTTCGTGAAAGAGTATTAAGTTAAAAAATTAACTAAATATTTATTTAAACAATATATATATATATATATATATATATATCTGTGTCCTACGTATACTTAGTATTATTATATTACATTTTGTTACTTTGTACTTTAATTATGAACTCAATAATTTTCTTATGTAGATTGTGGGTATGGATTTATGTATTATTAATATAACTGTACATAATTCATAATAGTTTACACACATATATATATATATATATATATATATATATTGAGAGCGACATTCACTCAGCCTCCTCCCTAAATGAGTAGCCCAATAATTAATAATCGGGCGAGAGAAAATACATTTATAAATAATTAATTAATTAAATAATTGAATAAATCCTCGGACATACAATTTATTTATATTCAAACTAATCAGAAAAATACGTAGAATACAATGATAAAATTATTATTGTGAATTAAATGATTCCTTGGAATGAATATAATGAAATAAGAATGTTCAGTTATGAGTGATATAGGGAAATGCTGATGACTGTAACGCAATCTATTGTATTTTGATGGGCTCGAGACATTCGTTCAACAAGTTAAAGATGTAAATAATTATTTTCAGTACATAGGATTAGATGCAGTTTATTCATACGGTTAGACTGACAATGCCTAACCAGTGTACGCTGGACAGCTGAATTCAATAGAAAGGAATATTTCTGGAAATTTTAGAAACCGAGTAAACGGGCATTTTACAGAGGATGATTCAAACTAATTAAAGGCGAACGAATCCACCAGAACATTCTAGAGCAAACATTAGAAGCAGAGCATTTTACAAAATTAGTCGGGATTCTCGGGCTGCTTGTAGAAACTTATGTCCTAATTTTATCCAATCTCAAAATTGGGAGTATTCTAAAACATTTGGTGACGTCACAACGAACCAAACGTTCCAGAACCAAAGGTTACAGAACCCTACTACCCAAAATAATAGACAAATGCACCAATGGGTATATGTATTGTACCTGATATCATTTGGTCGCTAATTATATTGAGTGGAGTAAAAGATAACCTAATAAAGAAAATTGCAGACTAAAACTCTATTCTCGTGGTGCTACTGGCACGAGTAGTTCACTTAATAGCAGCAATAACATATTCATCGTGACTTAAAGTGCTAATGCGAGCACATATCCTCGTCATCCATTGACTATCGGAAGTAAATACTTATATAAAATTAGCAGTGGAGTCCCCTTGCTAAATAGACTTAGAAACAAAATATAAGAATATAGGCGCGGTGTAATTAACAATTCAACCGTCTAATTAAGCCCTCAACATAAAGTGGAACCATACGATACACGCCAATCGCTACGTACTTTGATATTTTTTATTGTGTGTTCAACGTAAAAAAATAAAGTGATATTGCATCTTCCTCTTATCGTCTTTTCTCTACGAGATATAATCGCGTTCGCACTATCCTTGTGAATCCGGGGACTGAGAGCATCTCATCCTACCGCAACCCACTGAGCTACCCGAGGTCCTCGACTAAAAGAGTAATCCTTTCGAAATCCTGACGCCCACTAAATCCCGTGTTCACAAACATAACCTTCCATTAAGCCCGTTTTTGTCCCAATATATATATATATATATATATATATATATATAGATATAACTTTATGAATTATGTACAGTTATTTATATATATATATATATATATATATATATATATATATAAACTAATATGTTGCAGATTTTCGCGGATATATATATATAATTTTCCCCAGGTGAAGTGGAAGAAAATATGTTAAGTTCTTAATTCTGTGAGGTAACACTATAATAATTAATATTATTTATTTATTTGAATTCAGAGGGATATATCTTCATCTTCCTTCAAAGTATTAAGCCAAGGCCTGTTACGATCCTATAGAAAATTTTCCCTCCAGCGTTTCATAGGACGGCCCAGTGATCTTCGTCCTCTTGGTATATAATTATAAACAGCTTTGGGGATCCGATTTTAACTCATTCTTTCAAGATGGTGTTTCCAATTTAGTTGGTACTGTTTAATATATTCCAAAATTGGCGTAGTCTTCAATTCTTTTAAGATATCGGTGTTCCTTTTCCGATCCCATCTGGTGTAACCCGCTGTTCTGCGCATGAATCTCATTTCACAAGCCGTTATTCTGCTTTCATGTTGTTTTCTTAGTGTCCATGCTTCACTACCATAGGTCAACACTGGTCTAGCCAAAGTGTTATATAAACGTAATCTGGTGTTTTTTTGTACAAGGGATGGTTTTAATATAATATGTTTAAAGAAGGTTCTAGGGATATTCTTTCGATGTCTATCAGCTGCAAAATGAATTGATATGAATTAATATGTTCACAAATATCTGATTAAAAATGTCTGTGCATGTTGCAAATTGGCTTATCACTAACAGGATTTCGTAGCCTTCAAATTGCAATTAAATAAACTTTACAAATAATACTATTTTGTATAAACTCTTTTCTATACACTTTGTCTTGCTAATACAAATCTCTTATACAGGCTTTCATCAGTTGTTTAGTAATACAGCTTTATATAGATGATATATAATATCCTTACAATTAAACGTTGAAGACGAGCTATTTAACAATACAATCATTACACACAATATGTCACATATCCAACAACATTATGAAGTCAGAACACATTACGCGCAGTTTGTAACAGAAAGAAAACAACATGAACTAGTGATTAATTTTGTAAGAAATGTGTATATATAAGAATAAATAGATATTCTCTAATTGGAGAGGTACGGAAAAATAGGTATATTTTAATTAATTTATACTTTCCTTTAAGGTATGTCAAATATATCGTAGAATACGTTTCACAGATTATGTGCAACCATTTAACGTCATGAACTTCGAACAATTCTTGGAAACTAACAAAAGTTTTTCTCATTACTTATGAATTATATGCAGTGTTTTAAGAAGCATTATAAAACGTTCAAAACACTAGGAAATGTTTGCGACAACAGAGAAACGCTTTAAGCGAAAAAAAAATCATCTGCAGTTTGATCGGGGATCAAACCTAGGACCCCACGGATTGTAGTCAGAAGCTCTAACCACAAGACTTATGAAGCTAACAGGTTATTTACTGCAATGGTAGTACCTTTATAATTGAATATATTTTTATATCGGTATGTATATTAGGTATTAATGATATAAGAAGATTTTGTTAAAATAATATTATGAAGCATTTAAACTACATTCAGGTGAAATATTGTCTCACAGTAACTATTGCAGAATATATTCTTTTGTGAATAAAATATTATTAGGCGTAATCGAGAATCAGCGTAACAAAAGGCATTTTATGTTGCTTTATTTTCCTACCCAGGGTTTTATTAACATTATTTATGTACTGTGCATCCATCAAACAGTCGTTCAATTGTTGCATTTTGTGTTGAATTTAAGGAAACGTTCATTAATATCATAAGAACACAATCAGTTGATCTTAAAGTCCGACATTTTGTTTAGTAATACTAAGACTGAAGACATGTATAGGGTTTCCAGTATAAAACCGGACACTCTGCGGCTGGCAGAGTGAAATGCGGACGAGGAGAGAGCGCAGCCTGACGGGTGAAACCCCGTGAGGCGTGTCCGGTTTTATATTGGAAGCCCTGTATAATGTTTGCCATGTAAAGTTGTACACCTCTTACAAACTACACAGTGTTTATTAGTAAGAATTTTTCAACTGAGATGTGTATAAACCTTGTATAAAAGTTGTATATAGATTATTAATAAGAGGATTTATAAAAAGCAAATAATTCTGCTGTAAGAATAGATGTGAAATTCATTAATGTTTGAGTATAAAAATGTTTTTTTTAAATAAATGCACAACTCGCACTTCAGTTGATATTATTGCATCGTGGGGCGTTTGGTTAAGAATTTATAAAATAAGGACGGTTATATACCTTTCTTGGTTAATGGAAAGACCACTCCAACAGCATGTTGCCATTCACATGATACAATTCACCATAATTAATAATCAGTAATTGAGAATCTGATTGCACCAATTCTTAGCAAAGTAAAATTATCATTTAGCCATTGAAATTGGAATCTCACGTCTCGCTACGTTGTGCTTTATTTTATACCTTCTTATTCTTCTTTTTCTTCTGTGCCTTTCCCCCACTTTCCATTTATTTCTATCATCCCAATCTCCTTCTCAATTCCTATCATCCATTAGTTTGACCTATGTTTTTTCCATTTCCATCTTGGTCTGCCACGTCTATTTCTTCCAAGGTAGGCTATATATTTTTTTGGCCATCTTTCATTTTCCATTCTTTGTAATATGGTAACATCCATTTCTCTCCAAAGAAATTAATATCTTAATTTATCTTGTCTTCTTTTTTGCAGGTTTCTTCTAAGATAATCTAATTCAACTGTTATAATTTTATTCTTTTGTAATTCCGTCAAAAACCAAGCTCCAATTCCATATGACAAAATATTCTGTATTATGCTCTTATAAATTTTCACTTTAGTTTTGATTTGTAACATTTTTGTTCCAAATTATTCCGTGTAATGTCGTAGTTGCATTTTTTGCAATTATAACATTAGTTTTTACATATTTTACACAAGTACCTAAACATGTAATCATTGACACATGATCTTTATAAATTTCACATTTTTTTTTATATTTTCCTTTTTTCTAGTATGAGGTCAACCGCATGCTGTCCCAAACACATATATTCTGTTTTCTGTAAATTTACATTGAGTCCCCATTTTGTATATTCTTCCATTAATTTATTTATCACTAGCTAATACCCGGCGTGCGCTGCTACTCCTAAATAAATTATAATGTGTTTTTAACCTTTTCACTGCTGAGATATTTCCAGCCTTTAAAACCCTCCTTGCTCAATGCAGGGAGAAATATAGAAAAAGTTTATTTAGGTTCCTAGGAGATGGCAGTATATGCCTGCTTAGTTTGAAAGCAATGCAATACGTATTATATAACTAGCAGGCGTTTGGAGTTGAAAATGGATATACACACCCATAGCACAGCAAGCATTTTCTTTGCCAACGGATATACCCGTTCGTAGCAGTGTAAAGGTTAAACAGCAGATGTGCGCTGTTATACTCTACTTTTTTGTAGAGTTTTTTTTTTAGATATTCAAATCTGTGTACATCAATTTGTGTATGTGTTATGGTTTAGGCAGGGTAAGCCATTTATGCTTCAAAATAGAGACATTATTTCACCTTTTTCACTACAAAGGGTGATTTTTAGGATTGAAGTGGTTGAGTATTACAACTCTCCTATAGCCTAAGTTCATTCCCGGAATCTCCTGAACATTTTTCAAAAAGCCCCATTTCAATAGGATCAACGGTTTGGCAGAGCACGCTTTCCTGGAATATATTTATCCCGAACTTCTTGGTGTCAAAAGAAGAACTCAAAGCGCGACAGGCCTAGAAGGCTTTTGGCTCACCAGCCGACTCATGGCCTCACATCCTCATGTGTTAATCACAAAGGTAGACGATCATCTAGCCAGTGTAGGGTGACATGTGGTCAGCATGACGGATCCTCCAGCCGTTATAGCTCGTATTCCCAACCAGGAGTCGCTACTTATTTTATCTATCCAAATACTTCACAATGATGGGTGGGCACCGCACAGTAGGCCAGATACGAAATCTAGCTGGAAAAAAAAATATTTTACTAACTCTCGCCAATTCATCTTTCTTCACTCTACAATTATTGTCAGATAATTGTTCTTCACTTATCTGCAAAGGAGGGTACAATTCTAAAATTCATGTAGACAATATAAACATCGGAAGTTGCCGATAGTTGAGAACTCATCTGGTCCGCATCCCAGTTGTGTACCGAGCTGTAGAAATAAATACGTTTTTCGTTAAAGTGCAGTGAGTTATTCTCCTTGTTCTATATGGATACTTTACCTCAATGTTCGTACTTTTAATTTACATATTTTACATGTTTCTATACCACCAGATATTGTGTTAAATACACGTGGAATCGTACCTTCGAAACGCTGAAATATTTACACAATCGTTTTATTTTAAATTGAGCTACGAAAAAAAAACAGTTCTGAAGAGTAGTACAAATTTTAGTGAGAATATAGAGTGATTTATGGATTCAATTCCCCCATAATAACATGTGTGCAAATTATTGAGTATTTTTTTGTAATTTGTTCTTTATTAGACGAGGGGGCCGGCAGCTGAGGCCTATCTTCGCGCGCAAAGAATTGTTTGATTCAATATATGAAGAAAAGTGATTGATAGAGGTAATAAGTGATCCTCTATTTGTCATTTACCGTTAGATGTTCGGAGAATGTTTTAAAAAAATTAAAAACATTTTTAAAGCGATTTCTAAAACATAGGAAGTAGTGCGACAGAAAAAAAAAAGTTAGATTTCTACTGATATATTCTGATTGGATAATTGTAAATAAAAACTTTCTCGTTATTAAGAATTTAGAACACTGATAGTCATTGGAATACCCTGTTACATCTGATTATGTAATTGTAAGACCCAAAATATCATCCGAAGAGGCTGGAGTAAAAACAAAAGAAAAAAGTCTTATTTCTGCTGAAATGTCTGTTTTGGGAAGGTAGCATAACAAATTTGCTTTCCTAGAAGCATTACAGGGTGGATAAAATATCACAACCTCTCTTTTTGACACCTATACTCATGTCAATATATCGATATACTGAAATTTTATTTAAATAATGCTTCGTTCTACATAGAATATAGAGGAGTTGAGCAGGGTGATTCGTAATGTTCATTATTACCTTGAAGCATATTTTTTCTTTCTTTTTTTGGATTTTTGAGTAATGTTTTTAAAACATCAGCAGTATCCCGTTTACCATATGGCCAAAGTTATATTTCTGATGCAAGAGCAAGTTCTCGCAAGAGAATTCCTGCTTAAATGAACATTTATTTTATACCAGCATACCAGCCTCTTCGAAAGTGATTTTAAGTCTTCCAATTTCATAAGAAGATGGAACAGAAATTTTCAACCACTGACATTGTTCTAAATTAATTCTTCATAACGGAAAAGTAAACATAAACTCCTAACCAATCAGAATGTTACATTATAATTCTTTTTCTCGTGCACAACTTCGTATGTTTGAGAAAATCGCTTTTCAAAAAAACACTGATTTTTAATATAATTTAAAACATTCTGCTAACATTCCCTGCCCCCAATTTGTTTACTAAATGGAAACTTATTGTCTATATCCAACATATTTTTTCCATTTTAAAGCAATAAATTATTCTCTGCGCGCAACGGTAGGCCTCAGTTGCTGGCTACCTCCTGTAATGAGAAAGCAAATTAGAAAAGGCAATACTTTGCACACATGTTGTTGTGCGGGAATTATAGTCCTTAACCCACACTATATTATAACTAACATTTGCACTACTGTTCAGAACTGTTTCCTTGGTAGCTCTATTTAAGATAATATATTGTGTATTTTTTGCATGGAAGGTATCATTCCACATGTATTTAACATAATATCTGGTTATATTGAAAAACATTAAATATATCAATAAAATTACAAATCATGAGGTGAAGTATCCATATAGAATAAGAAGAAAAGCTCACTGATCTTGAACACACAACGCTAATAAAAGAACTGGGATATAGACGAGTTCTTAACCATCGGCAACTTCCGATGTTTATATTGTCTTCATAAACAATAGAATTGTACCCTCGTTTGCAGATAAGAACCGTCATATAACAATTACATTAGAGTGAAAAAAAAGATAAATAGTTGAGAGTGAGTGAAAGTAGACATTTTCCAGCTAGATTTCATTCCTGGTCCACTGTACGACGGTCCTATACTGGCCGAAATTCCATGAGAATAAGTTCTTCCCCCATGGATACTCCAACCAGCGTAATTCCCGTAGATTTGCGGCAAGTCTTCCTGCTTTAACCACTCGGCTATAGCTCGGGACTCTTGGTATTAATTAAAGATAAAAATGGTTATTGTGAGTTATCCGTAACAGATAAGATGTGTTGTCCGGGACGTTTTGGTAGAGTTTTTTTGATATTCAATTCTGCGTACATTAGTTTTGTGTATGTCTTATGGTTTAGGCAGCGTAAGCCAATTAAACCTCAAGAGAACTACTTTTTTCGCATTATTATTTTACCCTCCTTTGCAGATAAGATAAGAACTGTCATATTACAATTATATTAAAGTGGAAAATAAAAGGTAAAATTATGAGGTTGAGTGGTTCTCCGCGAAGACTTCTTGCCTTAACCATTCGGCTACGGGGTGGGACTGTAGGTACCAATGAAAGATAAAAATGATTACTGTGAGTTATCCGTAACAGATAAACATATGCTGTCGCTGACTTTTCTGTAGAGCGTTTCGAGATATTCAATTCTGTGTACAAATATTTGGTTATTTTCTTATGGTTTAGGCAGCGTAAGCCATTAAACTTCAAAAGAGCCAATTTTTTCACATTAGTTTTTTACCCTCCTTTGCACAAAAGTTATGAACCATAATATAGTAATTAAATTAGAGTAAAATTGATGAGGTTGTGTGGAAATAGTTTTTTTTTCAGCTAGATTTCATTTCTGGCCCTCTGTTCACCGGTCCCATACTGGCCGAAATTCCATGAGAAAAAAATTGCCCCATTGAGGCTCAAACCAGCGTAAGTCCCGTAGTTCTGCGCCAAGACTTCTTGCCTTAAACACTCGGCTAAGGCGCGGGACTCTTGGTATCAATAATAAAGACGAAAAGTTCACCCGAATGGGTATTATTGTGATGGTACGAATGAAAGGCAAACATGATTATTGTGAGGTTTCCGTAAGAGATAAAAATATGCAGTTGCAGACTTTTTTGTACAGAGTTTTGAGATATTCAATTCTGTGTTCATTAATTTTGTGAATTTCGTACGGTTTCGGCAGCATAAGCCATTTAAGAGTCAAGGAGCTACTTTTTTGACTTTTCCACTACAAAGAGCGATTTTTAAGGGTGTAGGAGTTGAATATCTCAACTCTCTTATAGACTATGTTCATCCCGGGGATCCCCTGAACATTTTGAAGAAAACCCGATCACAATCGGATCAACGGTAAGGCCGCGCATAAGGTACGAACAAATAAACAAACATACAAACAAACAAACATTAATTTTTATGTATAAGATATATCTCATTCATCTTCATCTCTGCAAAAATAACTTAATCATCTGCATACAATAATGTATCTAGTATTTTTCCTCCTGTAGGAAACCCATATCTGAACATTTTTACACCATAATTTAATAGCCTTGTCTAGTTTTAATATTTAAAAGAATTGGCGATAAACTGCATCCCTGGTTAAGGCCTTTATTCACAATGAAATCCTCTGTTAATTTATTCTGTATTTTTATACCATCTCCAAAAATCATTTAAAGACTTTAAAGCGGAGGTATTTAAAATTGTTGTCTCGCAGACCAGGTGTCAATTTGTCTATATTGGGTACACCAGCGGACATTCTAACATTGCTTTATTACGACTTCATCGATATTAACATTCTTTTAACACTTGACACACCGATACTCACTTTGTTTTCGTTAATATGATCCCTTCGGATGTTAGAGTCGAAGCTTGTAGGTCGATATAGACCACTTTACGTAATGACTGCATTAAAGCATTCAAACCTACTTATAAATTATTATTTTAGGTATTACCTTCAGTGGAAGTCCTCTTTGATTGATCAGTATGACACCAAACCTCTACCGAAATAGAAAGAATGCCGCAAAATCACTTTTACAGATTTTGCTTATGTAGTAACAGGAAACGTTTTTTCAAAATACAATAATGAAAAAATTCTATTTTTTATGTATGGCCTCTTCTTACAAGCCAATCTAATGTTAATGGGGGGATAAACGAAAATATTGCTGTGAATAGTATATTTAATTTATTTGAGAAATACATATTTAGCATTGATGGTTAACTCTCCAAGTTCATATGGATATTCATAGATGTTCTACTACGTGGGCTCCATTTGTGTCACGGCAGATTTCCTAACGACATTACATTTATTGTCAGACTTATGAAAGCCTCAGCTGCTGTAAGTCATGGTGGTAATGGGTCACGAACAACATGTACTTCTCATACTCAAAAAAAAAATAGTCAAATGATATGAGGTCGGGTAGCCTGAGGTGCCTCAACATCAATATCACATCTTCCAATCCAGCTCGGTCATACCAGGATTGTGGAACATGCTCGTTGAGATGACTACGTAAGATATTGCATCAAGTGCCTCAACATCACATCTTCCAATCCAGCTCGGTCATACCAGGATTGTGGAACATGCTCGTTGAGATGACTACGTAAGATATTGCATCAATGTGTCGCAGAACCGTCTTGCTGAAAAATGAAGATGCAAAATACTTTTCTATTACTGAAAATGCTATATTCATCAATATATCCTATAGTGAACATTGATAAAATTTGTTTTCGTTTTTACATATAAGTTTCAGAGATAACTTTTCATTCTAGATTCGTATAGGCCTATTACTAAACTAAATTCGGTACAATAATCAGAGGACGGTGCCTTCTTTTACCCATTTATTTTGAATTTTCATTCAAATTGTGCATATTATGAAGTAGGCTACTATTGAAAAAAATAATAATTACATGCGAGATGGAAATAAATTTAGTCATGTTTATATGTTACACCTCCAATAATCACCTATTATTATTATTATTATTATTATTATTATTATTATTATTATTATTATTATTATTATTATTATTATTATTATTATATTCGTTTTATTTGTCTGGAGGTGACTGGCACCATCCCACTTACTGCAGTTGGGTGATCTAGGCTGTTAAATTCCTTAGTGTCTACCAATATGGCATTGTGGCTCATATAACCCTAGTTTTGTGTAGTAAGGTGGTTTCTCTCTCAGATTCTATCTGGAGTCACGTAAATGGTTCACTAATATTTAACCTATGTAACATAGGTTTAATATTTTGTGCATGAATAGGAACTTCTCCATAGTGGATAAACCAGCCACTAAGGGCTGAATATCTTGGACATATTCCTCCACATGTGTACTTAGCTGTACCGCTGGCATTTGCACAGTGCGGTCTTCAAAATTGCTTTTCACTTTGTTTTGTGAAGGAGTACCATTTTGTATGACATGGGAAAAGGAAACTTGAGGACCGACTTTCACCGCAGTGAAAGTCCTAAGTAGAGGTGGTGGAAGTTGGATCTATATTGGTTTTGTGGCCTTATCGTACTGTTCCAGCGCCCCCTGGAAAGCGGGACAGCCACGATATGATACAGGGTGACCGGACGCCCCGCAATTTACACACTTAGATAAAATTGGGCCTCTCTGTGCAGAGGCCTTAATGGGGCACTCTATTTTGCTCATGGCCCCGGCACAGATTATACAACGTGGCGTCCGGCTACACACGGAAAAGGTATGGTTGAATGACTGGCTCTTAAAACATTGTTTAAGACAGGCCATTGGTCCATATGTTTCTACGGCCACTACGCAGAAACATAGCTTCTTAATGCGTACATTTTAAGAACTTCTGCTCTTTGCTCTTAATAA
The DNA here is from genome assembly GCA_030220185.1 of Diploptera punctata. Classification (NCBI taxonomy): domain Eukaryota; kingdom Metazoa; phylum Arthropoda; class Insecta; order Blattodea; family Blaberidae; genus Diploptera; species Diploptera punctata. The sequence goes on along the minus strand of JASPKZ010009799.1, from coordinate 2,909,474 downwards.
AAAATATAAACTGGCAGGGGTTTAGCCAAATTATCCTTTTTTGCAATAATTTGCATCACTGTTTTGAGAGGAAATCCCAAAGACCTAATTTCCTCTTAAATATCTACAATTTAGATATTAGCAGGCAAGCGTTTTGATTTGGTAGGTATAATATTCCTTATGCAAGGAATTAAAATACATTTTCAAAATCTCAAAGTCATCCATTGAATTTGCGTAATAATGCAAACCTTCAGGAATTTTAACCACTCTGAGACCTCCACCAATGAGTGCTCGAATTTCTCTACTCATGCGAGACAGATCCGCGTCCCAAATAACAGTAATGAGTGGCGGTCTCAGTTTCGCGGAGTCAATATTTCTTGAAGATATAGTTGTTTGTGTGTTCGTAGAGTGGCTATCAGTAACAGTAGTAGGTGGGACCACTTGTGAAGACGTTCCAGCGATTGGTTCTGTCGTATCAGTGAGAACTGAAAATCTATTGGCAGTCTCAACCGCTAGAACTACAACGGGAGACTTTACCTGAACCTGCTTTGGTCGATTTTTGGTGCTTTGCAACTACTTTGGTTACGTCACTTGACTTTACAACTTTTTTGGTTTCTTTACTTTTATTCCTTCTTTTCTAGGAAGTTTTCGACTATTAACTCTTTTGAGTTTTAAGAAATTGAGATGGCCTCCTACTTCTAACCATGTTAGCAGAGCTATCCGGGGAACGAGGAGAAAACTCAGCTTGCATGTCATAAACACTACTTTCTTTAACTTCAATATTTTGTTTGGTTTTTATTCCAGGTTCATGTTGGGAGGGAAAGCATATCGATTGAAGTTCAACCATATCAGCCTTCAGCTCCCGCAATACAGCTTCAAACAGACCGTGTTCTACTTGACATTTACTATACAATTAGGTAAAATTTTCAAAGTATGTCGACGTAAAGTCACTCACTGCCTCGGATCATTCGCACTCTTTGCAGGTGGCTAGATGATAATGATCTGGAAAGTACCGCGTATTTCGTGAACAAGATTTTTTAGTTTCAGATTTTCTTCAAATTTTCCTTTATTAATATAAACTTAAAAATTTCGCGCAGCCTCCACACAGCATGCAAAGGACCCGATGTCCTAATTTTCACTTTCCATAGAATCATCGACATCTAACATATTAGCCATTGCTTGGCAATCCAAGACTTAGTTCACTGAATATGCTAAATTCACTGAAACACTGCATGGTGGAATGAGCCACAACACCACACTGAAACCACTGCACACGTGGAAATATTATAAACACAAAAAACACTGTCCACTGGACCGGGCCGGAAGTCCGGTCAGGAAATTAACCTGTCACACCGAAGGTTGATCGTTTATCGATCACAATATATATAACGACCATTCACAGCAAGTGTACACTACCAGACAACACCCTTTTTTCTTAATCAGCCACTGCAGCACTACCGTTGAGACGTGAAGTCCCGGGTGGTCACTCTCGCAGGTTCTCGACGCTCCAGGCAAGCACAAGACAGTTGATCCGTTAATTTCATACGATGTTATCTCGATGAATATGAAAAGAAGAATGTGTCTTACCAGTTATTCAATAATCGTTTGAAAAGATAGCCTGCGAGACTGCCGGTTGACCCGAACCAATTAAAACCACTTACACTCTATACACTACCACAATGTAACTACTACGGCTGGCCATTGGATCGGTTATCCTATACCACCAACAAGATGTTGGTTTGCCGTTACAAATGGATGGGAGTTCGCTACACAATGAGATTCATTCCACGAGTAAACCTCATGGTGACAATATCTTATAAATGTGCTCTACTAAGACGACCTATTAAACTAATGGACTGTAAGAGATCGGTTGTACTAGAGTGCTGTTATTGGCCTAAACAACGAGTGCATTTATTTGTTAATCTTACGGAGGGGCAGCTAATTTTTGACCGGAGTTTCAGCCCGGTTCTTTAGTGACTTGTGCTGTATATAACATTTAAATATATTTTAGAGCATAATATGTACGATTTGTGACTTAAAGATCGAGTTGTGGTGCTACGCAATTTATTTTGTATGGGTGCGTATAAACTATTCAATGGTGGCAAGTGTGATCAGTAAGTCTAGTGGAGTGGTAGAACTAAGGTTTGGTTCACACCATGCGTGATATCTATGCCAGATCTAAGCGAGTCCAGGAACGTGAGGACGAGGATATCGGAACTATCACACTTGGAGAGGACTCTCTAAATAAATTTGAATTATTTACCAATACTCTTATTTATGAAAAGTGAAGCTGTATATTCCAACATACACCAAGTTTGAAACTTTGTAATTATCATAAACTACCTGACTACAAGTGGTGAATATGAGAGGTCCGATACAGATCGGTAGCTAACGTCCCAATACTTGGATCGGCTAAATACCATACTTTCTAACGAACTACCTGGATTTTCACTGTTTGTCGGCTTGCTGAGATAGCTCAAAACCAGTGTCACGGAAATTCAGTCGGCTTGCTTCTTCTCTCTCTATCATGTTGATTTTGAACAAAAAATAGATTTAGATACTAGCGGCGATCCTTGAAAGGAGTAATCTTGTTTGGAGAAGAAAAGAAAGAAAGAAACAAAGAAAAACAATTGATAAGTTACTTTGACAATGGTGCAAGTTAAACCTCTCATTGACTAAAGTCGCTGCAAGCAATCGATTGTTGTACCAGGTGTTTGTTCCAACAATTTCTATTAGAATAATTTTCGGTTCCTGCAGAGTCCTCAACTCCAACTACTGGAATATCCTAACAGGTAGTGCTATCCCCAATGGATGCGAGTATGACTGTGTCTCTAACAGTAGTTGCATATTCTCGAGTCAATGGTTCTGCGTGACAGAATCCCCCAACAATGACTGTAATAGGTCACGAATATCTGAACAGAGAATTAAAGGTAATTACTAGTGCACCGTTCATAGTTGTAAATACACGAGAAAGATTGCGATACTACGTATCCTCCCTGGATATGTTTATGATATTTAACTATTTTATTTTCTTAAAAAAGGAATAATATACTTACAAGCTGATGAAGGTAGTTTTAAAGAGGCTCCCTTCAAGTATCCCTATTGATGAAATTAAAGATAAAATAATTTCTCCAGGATTCCCTCTAAAATCCGTTAAACTGATTTCGAAAACGGTAAACAATTTGACCAAGCCCCTTCCAATTTTCATATAGGCCCTAAGAGCTGGACAATACTACTCCAGGTCGGGAAATTTACGACTTCAAGTGCCGTATTTTTACTGTTGTCGCCATAGAACCATATAAGCTAAGGTCTGGCCTTAACCAGTGATTTAGATGCCAGATTTTTAACCGTACCTTCCCCGGATGTAATCGGATTCCACGTAATATTGTATGTACTGACGCTCGAATCGTAAGGTTATTGTATTAAAGCCAAAGCACAACGCAACTCTAATGTTTTTTTAATGCGCAAATTGTAGATATTCTGACCACCCTGATTCCTTCCATAACTGTCCTGCTTTTAATAATAGAATACATGCACATAAGGTGAGTAGAAAATATGTTACATACGTTTTGTCATTAATTGGATTCACATAGCTTGTTATTTTCAGAATTCTACCAGGGATTGCCCTCGTTTTTTTACAAGTGGTTTCATGGTAACGGTCGCATGGTTGCTCGCACAGTTCACACACACAGTTGTTTCCGGAATCGTGGAAACACTTGGTCTTGCATACATTGTGGTGGTATCCATGCACTGCTATTGAGTTCACCAGGTGTCGGATTTTTTTATTGTGTTGGTCCAGGATCTGTTTCTCATGGCTTTTGTTGTATAAATGTCCAGCCATAACTCTTGTCTCTTCTTCTCCCTTGTCCTGCTTTCAAGGCAGCCATACAAACTTATAGCAAGGACTCAAAATCTGAACCCACTCCTACCGCACCAAAATTCCAACCACGTACCTTATGTGAAGGTAAATCTTTCAATCTCTTTCACAGGTACTTGAAAATCTGTCACTTCTATATAAAACCATAATGTAAACACTATTAAGACTCTAATGAGTACTCTATCCTTAAGCGATCATGTAGAGGTAATGCTCCGGGATATCTAGCCCACGTTGGCTGGATTACAAAACCATATAGAACACATTCTCTGTATTAACCGACTTCTTAACTTATGCTTTGCTTAAGTTAATTTCCATAGATTGACTATCAATTATACTGTGCGAGATTTAGTTGCCTAAAATAGCGAGTCACATTCTGCACTATTTGGCTTTCGAACTCTCTGCTTGCCAGCAGTGCACTTACTGACATCCTATTCTAGTGTGACAATGCCCACATATTAAGCCAAACAATCGTAGTATTCGGCCAAAACATCATGCCGCTTTATAGCAAGGGTTAAAAATCCGGATTCCCATCATGAGAGCCACAAAGGTATTAGCTGCCAAGAAAGTCTAGTAGACTACAGTATGCAGCACATTAGACGGCTCCCATCATCGTCAGCTAAAGAATCAGGTTTCGATCGTACGCAAATTTCTACCAGGAAGCAAGACAATGCCTTATATGATAGAGAAAATAGAGGATCTCTGCTAATCGCTTAAAGGTGCATCAATTTACCTGATTCCACTAGAGTTTATAGAATAGTTTTAAAGAATGTAATTTGGCAATAACATTGTCAACCGCTGCATGCCGAAACTTTCGTTTGAATTTTCACTCTGAGAAGCGTTGTGAAGCAACGTGTGAAAAAATCTGCAGCTTTTGAACAACTAAAAAGCACAGTGATCTAGCGCCAAATCTCTCATTTAAACTGGAGGGACGTAATACAACTCCATTCTTGGTGGACTTAGTAACCCTCAAACCAGCGTTCGAGCCGCGATCCGCTTTAATCGAATCCCTTATACTCAGGCAGAGAAGTCCAACTTGCTTCACAAAATGAGTTCCCATTGCAGGATTATGGTTTCGATTTCTGGGCTAGCAGTTAAAAGCTGATATGGTATTGGTATATATCTCATGATAGATGTCGCCATTCAATGGTAGACAATTCTTTTGTCAGACGGAACCGGTAAATTTCATTTTAGGGGTGGGTATGGCTCGTACCGTTAAGCCTTAGTGTCCTATAGGCACATAGATCACATTTTCTATTGGAGAAGACTAATTATCTCCGACCAAATGATTGTCTTTACTTATTATACGGAACTATCAGAGTCTTTAGTGAACCCGGAAGTAATATCCTCATTATGTGAAGAGAAATACACAGGGGAATCACTTAGAGTGAAATGTTTGAGTCAGCGGCGGTTGGGATCTACGGTTGAAAAATTTGTCGAGAGAGAGAGAGAGAGAGAGAGAGAGAGAGAGATATGAAGCGTTTTATGTTCCATACCACCTGGGAATGTTATTCCTAGGGAGGAATTATATTTTAGCAAAGCAACTCATCGGTGTCTACGTCGCGTTCAGTATCATCCGAGAACATTATTCCAAGGAAAGAATTATATTTCAGCAAAACATTAATAGATGTATACGTCGCTATCCATGCCTCCCGAAAGAATTATTCCAAAGGAAGAATTATATTTCAGGTAAAACAACTCGTCGGTGCATACGTCGTGTTCCGAGACATCCGAAACGTTATACCAATGAAATAATTATATTTAGCAAAACAATAAGTCGGGGCATAAGTAGCGTTCCGTGACATCCTAGAAAATTTGCCGAGTGCTGAATTTCGTTTTAGCAGACAACACGTCGGTAAACATCTCGCAATACGTAATGGAGGAATACCTGATATCGAGGCAATATATGGCAAAACAAGTGTCCAAAGTATAATTTTTTAGAGACTTAATTTGAAAAGCGGATAGGGAATGTAGGGGAAACACCTATATCGAAATTTATTCCACTCTGTTATCACGTTCTGGAAGCCTGGGAATTAGCTTCAAGGTATCGGTTCATTTACAGAGAGCTATTTGATTCATTGCCGAGGAGAATCAGAAAATTGTATTTTCCTCTTACATTATTTAACTATTCTTATTACTTCTGGTTGCCTATAAATATAATTGAGTTAACTGTTATGTTTTATCCTCACTTCAGTAGTATATTTGTCTCTGGTCCAAGAAATCTTCATTCTGAAATACTAGTAATACTATCTACTTACTTTAAGAGAGTAAGATACATTGTTTCGTATCTACATCACTGTAATAATAAAAACGTGCTTTTACAGGATCGAGCTTAAGTTAAGATATTTTCATACCAATCTTAATTCTTACTATCATTATTATTATTCGGTTCTTCAATTCAGGCACTTCTTCGAAATTTCCCACACGTGCATGGTAAATAGTCTAATTTAATCAAATAAGGTACATGAGTATATGTCAAAATATATTTTATTTTATCGATTATTATTAATTTAACGGTTCCACCTTTAGGTATACCAATGGCATAGAATACAATAATAATTTAGAAACTACATAACGTGAAATTTTAATGTACAATTTAAAATACGTATTTAAAAAATAATTACTTTGAAGAAAATTTAAATACTACGTTTTCCATACTGATAATTTCGTAAAATTCCGAATGAATTATTTATTTTAATGGTGACAAAATCTGATTCTACTGATCTTATTATTTTATACGTCCCACCTATTTTAAAAATTTTCAGTTAAGGTAGTTTTAACCCCGATTTTACTTAAGTATAAGAATGAACATTTTTTCTGATAGTTTGTATGTTCACTTAATTTCATTTTAAAATACTCGTATTTAATTAAATAAAAACAAAATCTATAGTTTTATGTGATTTTGATATTTTTAAAGATATAATTTAGTTACAGATGTTTCGATACATTGTACCTTTATTTTTTTTTTATTATAATACACATTGACATTTTTCAAGAACATGACAAAGTAATTCACTAAACGGAGGGTTGCAGTTTTCACCATCCATTTACATAACTAAACGTCTGACCATAACCAGCAGTTCTGTATTTAACGATACTATAACGTCTAATCTTATATATAAATATTAATGTGTGTTTGTTTGTATGTTTGTTAGGTCGTACTTTATGCGCGGCCATACCGTTAATCCGATTGTGATGGGTTTTCTGCAAAATGTTCAGGAGATCCCCGGAATGAACATAGGCTATAAGAGTATTGTGATACTTAACTCCATCACCATTAAAAATCGCCCTTTGTAGAGGAAAAAGTGAAATAAGTAGCTCTTTGTACTCTTAAATGGCTTACGCTGCCTAAACCATAAGAAATACACAAAATTAATGTACACAAAATTGAATATCTTACAACGCTCTACAAAAAAAATCACGGCTGCATATGTTTATATCTTATGGATATCTCACAATAATCATTTTTATCTTTCACTGATACCAAGAGTCCAGCGCCGTAGCCGAGTGGATAAGGCAAGAAGTCATGGCCCAGAACTACGGAGCTTATGCTGGATCGAGTCTCTATGTGGAAACAAAGTTTTCTTTGGGACCGGTGCACAGTGGGCCACAAATGAAATCTAGGTGGAGAAACAAAACTATTCTCACTCACCATCATCCATTTATATTTTTTTCACTCTCAAATCATTGTTACATGACGGTTAACTTGTCTGCAAAGGAGAGTACAATTCTAATGTTTATGATCAGAACTTGCCGCTGGTTAAGATCTCATCAGGTCTATATCCCAGTTGTGTTATTAGCGTTGTGCGTTCAAGTTCAGTGAGCTACTCTTCTTATTCTATATGGATAATTCACCTCAAGGTTTGTAATTTTATTGATATATTTAATGTTTTTCTATGTAAGCTGATATTATGTTAAAACACGTGGAATCATACCTTCCATGCACTAAAAAATTTACACAGTCACCGTATTTGACATTGAGCTACTGAGGAAACTGTTCTAAACAGTAGTTCAAATTTTAGTTATAATATAGAGTGATTTATGAATTTTCATTCCCGCACAACAGCATGTGTGTAAATAACTGCGTTTTTTTTTAATTAGCGTTCTCATTACAGGAGCTAACCAGCAACTGAGGCCTACCATTCCGCGCAGACAATAATGTTTCATTTAATATGGAACACATGTTAGATAGAGACAATAAGTTATCATTTAGTAACGAAATAAGTGGCAGGGGCATGTTAGCATCATCATCATAGTACATTCACGAATTTAGGCCATTTCTTGACCTGTTTCGGTCTCAAGAGAAACACCATACAAAAGTCTTTTGAGTGGACGTCCTGGTCTTCTTCTTCCTGCAGGTTGATATCTTAACATTTGTTTGGGTATTCTGTGATCTTCCATTCAATGAACATGTTGTATCCATCTTGACTTATAATCAGAAATTTTGTTTTCTAAAGGTTCCATGTGTAATTCTTCTAAGATGTCTTCATTTATTTTTGATCTAGTAGTGCGTATCCTGCAGTCCTCCGAAGGTATCTCATTTCAGCAGATCTAAGTCTCTGTATATTCTTCTGTTTCAACGTCCATACAATGTTTTAAATTATATTAAAAATCAATATTTTTTAAAAACGATTTTCTCAAACATACTAAGTTGTGCGCGAAAGAAAAAAAATTAAAATGAAATATTCTGATTGGTTACGAAGAATTAATTTAGAACAATAACAGTCGTTGGAAAATTCTGTGCCATCTGCTTATGAAATTAGAAGACACAAAATAACTTTCGAAGAGGCTGGAATAAATGAAATGTTCACTTATGCAGCAATTCTCTAGCGATGAACTTGCTCTTGCAACAGAAATGTCACTTTCGTCATATGGTATAGGGGATACTGCTGATGTTTTAAAGACATTACTAAAAAAAACAAAAATAGCTTCAAAGTAATAATAAACATTACAAATCACCCGGCTCAACTCCCCTATCTTCTATGTCGGATGTAGCATTGTCTTTTATGACTATAAAATATCAATATGTCGATATATTAACATAAGACTAGATCTCAAAATGAGAGTTTGTGATAGTTCATCTACCGTATTACTTCTAGCGAAGCAAACGTTTATGCTACATTTCAGTAGACATAAGACTTTATTGTATGTTTTTATTCCAACCTCTTCGTAAGATATTTTGCGTCTTACTATTCCATACGCAGATGGAACAGGATTTTCCAACGACTATCAGCGTTCTAATTTCTTAATAACGGAAACGTTTACATTTGTTTTTAGTCAATCTCAATATTTCAGTATAAATCTAACATATGTTTCTCTTGCACGACTTCCTACATTTTAGATAATCGCTTTTGAAAATGTTTTTATTTTTTTAAATATTCTCCGAACAGTCCCTAACTCTAATTTATTAATAGAGGACCACTTACTGCCTCTATCGATCACTTTTCTTCATATATTAAATGAAACAATTCCCTGCGCGCGAAGATAGGCCTGAGATGCTGGTACACCTCGTCTATTATAAAAGCTAATTACAAAAAAGTAATCATTTGCACACATGTTATTGTGCGGATATTGAAGTCATTCTATATTCTAACTAAAATTTGTACTACTGTTCAGAACTGTGTTTTTTAGCTCAATTTAAAGTAAAACGATTATGTATTTTTTTATATTGTCTACATCAATTTTATAAGTATACCCTCATTTGCAGATAAGTGAAGAACAGTCGTCTGGCAATAATTTTAGAGTGAAGAAAGATGAATTGGCGAGAGTTAGTAAATATTTTTTTCCAGCTAGATTTCGTATCTCGTCCACAGTGCAGGGCGCACCCAGCATCGTCAGGTTTTTGGGTAGCTACAATAAGTAACGACTCCAGGTTGAGATTACCAGCTATAACGGCTGGAGGATCCGACATGCTGACCACATGTCACCATACACTGACTCTGTGACCTGTCGCGCTTTGAGTTATTTTTGATACCAAGAAGATCGTCATAATTAGATTACCGGGCAAGCGTGCTCTGCCATACCGTTCATCCGATTGAAATGGAACTTTTTGAAAAATGTTCGGGAGAATCCGGGAATGAATAAAGGCAATAAGAGAGTTGCAATACTCAACCACTTCACCCCTTGAAATCACCCTTTGTAGTGAAAAAATTGAAATAATATCCCTATTTTTGACCATATCATATAGGCCTACACAAATTGATGTACACAGAATTGAAGATCTAAAAAAAGTCTACACCAAAAGTAAGAGTACAAGAACGCATAGCTGGTAGTAATAACACATTACCATTTATTTAGTAGTAGCAGCGCACGCCGGGTCCCTCCATGGTATCTTTACCTTGTCGTGGTAATTTTTACCATCTACATGGAAAACTGCTCTCGTTGCTCTCCATGTCATCCCCTGAACAGCGAAGAAGATATGAAGAAAAACCACGGTTAGGCAACATGGAGCGTGGTCGACCCTTGGATGGGTGTACGGCTTCCGAAACGGATCACTCTGAAAACTGAAGGTGTGTAACTACATAAGAACTAAAGCTTGGATATGTGTACGGATTCGGAAAGGGACCGCACTGAAAACTGAAAGTGTTTTAACTACATATGAACTAGACCTTGGATGGGTGTACGGCTTCGGAAACGGACCACACTGAAAACTGAAGGTGTTTAACTACATAAGAACTCTCGACTCGACTTTGTAATGGAAGTAGGATCACTTTTCAAACATGTATTCTCCTTCAGATCTCGTCAAAGAAACATCCAGTTTCTGGAAGCGTCCTCGACAGCTAGGAAGGGAATCAAGTCTGCATCCATGAAACTTTAGAGCTTGGATGGGGAGTACGTCTTCGGAAACGGACCACAGCGAAAACTCTATTAATTAATAATATAAGACATAAACCAGTGACTCGAACTTATCATTCCTTGATAATGGCATGTGGGATCATGCCGAAATGTCGGAGTCAGTGGTCAGGGACCAAACTTGAATCCAAGACGCGGAAAACCCAAGAAAACGTTCTTATTCATATATATATATATATATATATATATTCAATACGTTGAAAATAATATCTACCTTAAGAATAAACAAACATATCGCATTGCCACATTAACGTTGTACAATTATTTTGAAAAGTATACGGTTGGCACAGTCACATATAAATATTTATTTGGCATAGTGTAAAATTTATAACCTTTATAGTGGATTCAAGGACTTATACTGTATGTATAAAGTTTTATTTTAACCACTGTAACTTCGAAATATATTTTCATAATCCAACTGACAGTTTGTTCACGATTCAACTTGGAAATGCATATTTTTTTAAAAATAACATTTGCCGTACATAAATCCTGTGAGATTCACCTTCTTTTTATTTCTTTATTAGTTTTTGCGTCTCATCTCTGTATTATACGCGCGTATTACTAGCTGTTACTTGATGCCAACATTATTAACAAAAATACAGAGTGTGGTAGTGAAGAATGTTTCAAGAGTGATAACTGTCGTATTATATTAACAGTATGCTCAAGAACGTTGGTAAATCAAAACTATTAATTACAAGAAATTTAATACGTTTCAATCTGTTATACCTAATCGTCTGTAAGCTATTAATAAAACAAACAAAGAGAGGAAGATTTGATTTCTTAATTTGGAATGGAAAAAGAAACGAAGGAAGGACGAAAGAAAGGGAATTCATATATAGGGGTGTTGCATGACATACAATATAACATTGCTTGCTAGCCGTCGAGAAGAGCGGACGTGTTTTTGTTAGAGTGGTTGAAGTGTGCAGGGGACAAAGCATTATGGAAGAAGTTAGAAAGCTGATTGAAACATTGTCAACTGAAGTGAAAGAGGGGTTTGAAAAGTGCAACGTGGGTGAAAAAATTCGTGATATTGAGACGAACATGCATCGGATGGAGGACAGATTGAAATGGCTGGAATCTAAATTAGACTATCTCGAAAACCAGAGTCGCCGTAATAATATTGTGATGTATGGTGTGCATGAAGAAGACAGGGAAAGCTGCGAGGAAACTGAACATATAGTTAAAAGAGTAGTGGCGCAAATCGGCATTGATTTGGTGGACAGTGATATTGAAAGAGCGCACAGAGTAGGTCGTGGGAATAGTGGAAAGAGACCGATTGTATGCAAATTATCACACTACAAAATAAAATGTTGGATCCTTAGAGACAGTAAATAACTTAAAGGGACCGGTATCAATATTGCCGAAAACTTTAGTGAGAAGGTGCGCCGCGAAAGAGACTTTCTTAAGCGACACATGCTCGAGGCGAGGAGGCAGGGCTGCCATGCAATCATGCAATTTAATAAATTGATTATAAATGGACGAATCTGGAGCAGGGAAAAACTACAAAATATGGACAACTCTGAAAATGAATTTGAAGAGGTCTTTGACAGCGAGTCCCCAAAACATACAGGGGACGCTTCAACAGCAGGTGGTCTCCTTACAGCAGAGGAGGGAGAAAATTCTACACGAGAGAAAGAGAGAGGGACCACTACCTTAATAACTCCCAGAAATCCAATAAACATACAGCAAAAAACGGCCGAACGCAATCAGCATACCCCACCTCTAAGAGGTCAACGACCGGCGGACACAAGAACTCCAACAAGAAAATCACTAAGACTTCAGAATCTACCCGCAGAAAAGGAACTATTGAGAGGGGGAAGTTCGAAAAATACAGGTAAGACTAATGACAAGGGAACACAATAGGGTTTGTTGTCAGTCGGTTCATAGAATATCGAAGGGTTAAAACAAAAACTTACAATGGACAGATGTGTAGAGTTTATTGAGACTTTTGATATATTAGCTCTAGGAGAAACATGGTTAAAAGCTAATGAATGCGTAAATCTATGTAATATGAAAGGTTATTTTAAGGGTAATCAAAACAGAGGAAAGAGAGGTAGATATCCAGGCGGTGTTGCCATTTTATATAAAGCTAACTTAGACCCATATATTAAAAAGGTAAATATTACTTTAAAAGAGGCAATTTGTATATATTACCATACAGAAAGAGCAGAAATGTGTCTGTTGTCTATTTATCGCCAACCACTAAATTCAAGGTATGCCAATCCAAATTTTTTCGTTGTATTGTCTGACTCGTTGGCAGAAATAAAAGATAGGTTTCCGGAAGCGGAAATAATAATTTTAGGGGACTTTAACTGTAGGATTGGGGAGGAAAATATCACTATAAAATCGGATGATAATGAAACACGAGGTGAGGGTAGGAGAAGCAAAGATAAGATTTTAAATTCAGAAGGAAACCAATTGTTAGCTTTTTGCGATGCATTTGAACTTGAAATTCTGAATGGGAAATATGGGGAAGATAAAAAATGGAGAACTGACATTTATTAATAAAAATGGAAGTAGCGTAATCGATTATTCAATATGCACACAAGACATGATTCCAGTCCTAAGTAATTTCTGTATAGTTTCCAGAATCGAATCACACCACTTCCCAAACAAACTTATTTTAAATATGAAAGGTATTAGTGAGACAGTTAATGATGAGGTGCAACAATATTGCGGCCAATTATCCGTTTCAGGTGGTTCGAGGATCTGAGAGAATAATTTAACAGGAGTTTGGAAACGCTAATACAGGATCTGCAATTAAATGATCTTAGCGGGGAGGAAATTATTAAAACTTTGACAGAATGTTTTCAAAAGGCAGGGGAAAAATTCAAGGTTAAATACGCAATGAACCAGAAGGACAAAAGGTGGTACAATAATGCATGTAGAAAGAAATAGAAATTTGTCGAAAGTAGTCTTTTAAAGTTTAGAAAAGGAAGCACAGATGAAAGCAGAACAAATTATGCGCAAGAGAGAAAGGAATATAAAGACTTATTGGCAGAAACAAAACTAGCATGGCAAAATAAGAAATCCGAAGAAATGAGAGTCGCGACTGAAAGTGGGAACATTGCGGACATATGGAAAGCGATAAGGGAACTCAAAGTAAAGTCCATAAATCGGACAAGAATAACGCCCGGGGAATGGAGAAGTTACTTTGATAGGGTGCTGGGAAATGAGAGGTTAAGATATAATCAAGGAAATATAGTTTAGATCCCTGACCCAATTCATATTCAATTACTGGATCAGGATATTTCGAAAAATGAAGTGGTTTCTTCCATTAAATGTTTAAAGAATGGTAAAGCACCTGGAATTGATGGAATACCAGGGGAATTCTTGAAAAATATGATATCTTGCAATAAATTATTAGACGTCTTGAAAACTGCGTTCAACAAACTTTTTAATGGAGGAGATTATCCGGAAGCCTGGGCGACAGGTGTCATCCAACCGCTATACAAAGGGAAAGATGGGGCACAGATACCAGAAAGTTATAGGGAATTTGTCTCTTGTCAGTGTTCGGAAAAATATATTGTAAAGTACTTTACGAACGAATCAGACAATGGGCTAAAGAGAACAATAGGCTCTCAAAATATCAGGCAGGTTTTAGAGAAGGGTACTCCACGGTGGACAACCTATTTGTTCTGAGAACATTAATTGATGACAATCTGAAAATGAAGGGGGGTAAATTATTTTGTGCATTCATTGATTTTAAGATGGCATTTGATACTGTGGACCGAAGCGCACTTTGGGAAAAATTAAATCGGAAAGGATTGTCTCGTAAAATGATACATGCTTTAATGTCAATTTATAAATATGTTAAATTTTGCATAAAAGTAGACCAAGGGCACATTACAGAGAGCACTGAAGCCAATCGGGGAGTGAGACAAGGTTGCATTTTATCACCAATGCTATTTAATCTATTCGTTGATGATATTGTAGACGTAATGCTAGAAGGAGAAATTGAGGCTCCGGAGATAGGAAATGTTAGAATCCCAGTCCTGTTGTATGCAGATGATTTAATTATCTGTTCCAAGACAATCAAGGGATTGCAAAGAGGTCTTGACCTACTGGAAATATACTGTAGGAATTGGGGTTTGACTGTAAATGCTAGTAAGACAAACACAATGACATTTAAAAATGGGACGGTTTATGGTAGAACAGAGGAATGGAAATACAGAGATCAAGTTCTTCAAAACGTGAAACATTTCGAATATCTTGGTACGACGTTGAAAATGAACGGGAAAGTGGAAAAAACACATTGATATAGCATTATTTAAAGGGAGGGGACAACTTAACAGTGTACTCGGTATTCTGGGTCGAGTGCCTGATATTCCAGTCAGCACATTAAAAAAAATGTATGGAGCTATGGTCAGGCCAGTCATGCACTATAGTAGTGAGATTTGGGGTTTCCAAAGAACGGAAATACTAAATAAGGTATATACGCATTTTCTAAAGTATATTACAGGATTTAGTAAGGCCGTTTTTAACTGTGAAATTTTATATGAATTCGGGTGATTCCAGGACGACATTACCTGTAAAATTCGTGTACTCAAATACTGGTTGCGAGTAATCCAAGGTGAACAAACAATGCTTAGAGCAATTTGCTACGACCACCAAATTAAAAACATAGATGTTTAATTTTGGGCAGACGAGGTTAGGAGAGAACTCCAAAAGATTGGGATGGGCTGGATATGGGAAAAAGGGACTGAAAATCGTAAGAACGTGTGGAGAAAAATAAGGAGGAGGTACTTAGATGTAAACCAACAATATACCTTCGCCGAATGTAAAGGAAAACGCTCACTGTGTTTACAAAGAGACCTAAAACACGTCTGGGGAAAAGAATCGTATATACTCAACCTAGGATTTAAGGAGAGATCAGGGCTTGCTTGGTTTAGGCTAGGGGCATGGAAATTTCTAAAAATTAGCGACGATCACGATATGCGAATATGTCCAATGTGCGGGAACTCTGAAGATGAGATACATATATTAGGAAAATGTAATGATTTAGAATATTGGAGACGTCAGTTATTACCGGAAAGATTTCTAAATTCAAATCGGGAAAGATTGGCATGCTACGAGTTATTGGTAAATCCAGAAAATTGGATAAACCTCGGTAAATTTCTGGACAAAACGCGAAAAATAAGGACAACACTCATTCATGAATAAATATATGTTATCAAAATGCAATACCATTAATTATTAACAATTATACGTATATAAATTAATTAGTGTATAATGCTGTTGTGTTATTATTTAATTGTAAAATTAATGTGTTTTCTTTATGTAATTGTAATGTTAATGTTTTTTAGTGTATAATGCTATTGTGTTATTACTTAATTGTAATATTATTGTGTTTTCTTTATGTAATTGTAAGGTTAATGTTTTTAGTGTATAATGCTATTGTGTTATTATTTAATTGTAATACTATTATAGTGTTTTCTTTATGTAATTGTAATGTTATTGCTATTGTGTTATTACTTAATATTATTGTGTTTTCTTTATGTAATTGTAATGTTAATGTTTTTAGTGTATAATGCTATTGTGTTATTATTTAATGGTAATATTTTTGTGTTTTCTTTATGTAATTGTAATGTTATTGCTGTTTTTGTTAATTTTTCTTTACACTAGTACCAATTATTACTTTATTGTAACGGACTGTCAACAGCACGTACGGCTTACTGCCCGTGCGACCCATATTTGTAAATAATATTGTAAATATCTTACTTTTTGTCTAATAAAGTCCTACTACTACTAGAAAAGCATATTGATATGTGGCCACAAATTGCTATATGAAAATATTTTTTTATATTAATACAATGCAAGGTACAATTCGGATGGGTTATTAGTCATAATATAAAAACTATTAATACAATTATGAAAATAAGTTATCTTGCAAATTTAGTCTCGACTGATAAAACATTTCAAAATTTGTAGGCCTTTCGCAAACCATCCCATCCTCAGCAGAATGTTTTCGCTGCTGTAGTTCTAGCAAAACCCAGTATTAATACAATTTGTAGTATTATTGAAACAATTAGAAATATAATTCGACCAGGAACTAAAAATAAAACTTTACAAGGATAATGAAAATATCTGGAACTTCATGTTGAGACTTGAAAGTAGTTTAGAAGTTCCTTAGGACAGGATACTGGCCCGACGCTAAGTAGTCCAGTGGTAGGGCTGCTACCTTTTAGTCTCTGGACAGACATTAGTATACCGTATTTACTCAGTACCCGATGGAACGGTTATACCGCCGTGACTCGGTCCTCAGAGCCTCGTTTGTGAAAACAGGTTGTACCACGAGAAGGCGAAGATGATAATTGGGTAGGAGAGGTTATACACACGTCACTACCCCTTACAACTCTGGAACTTTAACAAATTTTATAAACCACCTACTGATAATGGATTCATCCGGAAAGGCATACAGTGTTTAAAAAAATTATCAGTTGATGAGACTAAACTTAGGAAGTACTTAATTTCAAAATTTCATATTAGGTATTTTTTTTATTGTGACATTATAATTTGTTTCTAACTGTTAAGACTTTCAGAGTTTTTTTCTCTCCACATTTTTGGAAAGAGGAAATAAAAAAAATATCACTATACTAACAGAACTGTTATAATTTTGTTCATAGTGTTATTATTCAACTTTCCTCAATGTATTACCCATCAGTGTTGTCTCCACATAATATCTCGCATTCCTGGTCCTCAGCCAGTTTCGGTTTTTTTTTTAACAGAGAGAATAAAAGTTAAAATTGTACAAATATTAATCACCCTCTAATGATGAAATATAAATTAACATTAAACTATTCATTCAACCTTTGGATTGTTCATTGTATGTATGAATTTTCTATTTGATTCTGGAATGTTGACTAACTATATGTATGTGTGTAATGGCATTGGTCATGGATGTGACAATACAAAATGTAGCGGGTTACGACCCAAATCAGTCTTGATTGTAGAAACGACGAGAAAATTGTGAAATGAAGGGATAATTTTAAAACTACAACTATTGAATACCTTTATTTGCACAAGTTGTATCAACGAAGTTACCATATGAAAATGTGTCCTTAAAAAATTGAAAGTCATCTCTCCGACATTACTATCAGCGTAATAAAACTCAAGATTTTTATACCAAATAGAATGATCATATATAGCGGTTGAAATGAAACCGTATAATCAATCTTAGAAAACAATTTTCCATTTCATATACAAAACTAAAACATGATAATAATGCAAGCAGTATATATTATATTAAAAGGGCTAAAGTTAACCTATTACAATCTTTGGACGCCCCTATTAATAATTATCGCCACAAGAAACCACCCGATCGTACATCCCTATGTGACGACCATGGTTATAAATAAATAAATAAATAAAGCCTGATATGTCCCTTTAGGGCAAAGGCCTCCCTGTACAGGGGTTAAGCTCTATTTGAGAGTGTCACCCGGTGAGCTACTCCGTGGTGAGAAGTTGACTTGGATGTAGCACTTGGTTTGTATACACTGTCTGTTCTGTGATTAGTTAATACACAGTTGGCTCTCCATCGTTCTCCATCTTTCCTGCATCTGGCGACTCTGGACCATTGCGCCCCTGCTCGTTCTTTGAAGATGTCAGCCCATCGTCGTCTTGGTCTTCCGCGCTGTCTCTTGCCTGTGTACGGGTCCCACATGGTTGTTTTTATTGTCCACCTGTCGTCCTGTATTCTTGCGACGTGTCCTCCCCACTTCCATTTTTTCCTGATGGCTTGTTGTGCGGGATCAGTTGTTGAGGATATCGCTTGAAGTGTTGTATTCGAGATTCTGTCCTTCCGACCATGGTTATCCCGATGAAATATTTTTGGTACACATTTAAGTCAGAGTCTAAATCGAACCAAGGTAATGGTGCGACCGGAAGATATAGAACAGTTTTCAAATGTTAATCACACATAATTTCGAAAATCTGACTCTTCCGGCTTATAGTGTATTGTTTTGATTAACTACGGTACAGCTTGTTCCATTTTGTTACATTTGCGAGATGTAAGAACTGTATGAATATGGCAGCTGACATCCTTCATAAGTACTAAAGTGCGCCATAGCACTAATGGTATTTCCTATAGCAGGAAAATATCCTTTATCCGCGCAGGAAATTTGATATAAGTTCCTCGAGAATGGGGGCTTCACTCTCCATTGAATCAACTCATTATGTAAGGAATGTTATTAACGAGAAAAAAAAACTATATAAATATATACTGAATGCAGTTGAATTTTTATTCAGCACAGGTGTAAGATATTTGAAGTTTTCAGACATATATTATCATTATAAGTAATTTCGCAGAACATTTCTGCTACATTTTTATATAGTGGTACCAAGCACGGGCACTTTTCTCACGACAATTTATGCATTCAAATCTCCATAATTCATCTGTCTGCTAGTTCATGCAGCAAAGCATGTGTGCTAGATTTATTAAATCGCTTGGCAATTTGTTTCATATTATCAAGGTTGATAACAATTTACAGCTTAAACTCTATGTACAACTAATGCAAACAACTTGACATGTTAATACGTAAATACGCTTTAATATCTAAGTAACTTCCCAGAAAACGCTAGTATTGATTGAATACTAATAAAAGTTCTTTAAATCATATATACAGGGTATTTCTAAATTAGACCGACAACTTTGGGGTTTCAGAGGAAGGGATGGAAGGAAGTAGTACATACAAATTTCAGGTCATTCTGTGTCACATAAATCAATGTGTTATCAAAATACTTTACAGATAAGTAGAAACAAAAAGTACTTAATTCTAAAATAAATAAGTAAATAAATTAACACTCCCTCCAATGGTGCATTCTCAGGATGGATCCAGTTTATTGTCCCATTACAAGTGCTGGAACACACGTCCATTGACATCGAGACAACAGTGCATCAATGTGCCATACTTTGTCGTACCCTTCCAAAGATGCAAGGGGTTTTCCTTATTTCAGCTGCTGCGCTGATAATGCGTGCTACACGAATTTCTTCAGACTCAGTATAGGTTCCACAAACAATTTCCTTCAATGAGCCACATAAAAAGAAATCTAGGCATATCAGGTCAGGCGAGCGTGCCGCTTAGGCAGTGGGCCCGCCCCTACCTATCTCACAGATCGTACCAATGGATGTAAACAACTGGCTGTAATAGGTTCCCAATGCTACAGAGCTCCGGAGCACAATAGGCTATATCAAAACAAAAAAGGGCAATTACTCAAGTCAATAGAATGTCTTTTAAAGTAAATTAGTTGTCGAAAGTTGTGGTTTGAACGTTATAAACTTGAATCACACATGAATTTTAATGAAAAACGATATTCCAGTCCTCTTTGTCATATTCCTGACAACAAAAAATGTTATGACATCTTATTTTATTTTCAACTATAATTTTACTTTACTTTGTTCATCTATGTTATACTATTGTTATATAATTGTCTTTTGTTCTACTGTTGTTAATATTAAATAATTACAACCTAAGGTAAAAACGGGTTTTAATATTTCGATATAATAAAAAAGCAATTAATTAGTTTTATCGTATAATGACCTTAATTCGTAGAGTTTAATTAAAATAATAATAATAATAATAAAATAATAATAATAACAAAGAATGGGAGGCTATAAGAGATACTATTAAATTGTCAGCATCAGAAAGCATTGATTGTTTAAAAAAGAGGCAAAACAACAAATGGTTTGATGAGGAATGTGCCGACGTGGTAAAGAAAAGAAGGCTACCAAAAATGATATTGGTACACGAGCCAAATGAGGTAAATTTAGAGCAATTGGGGTAGTGTTAGACGGGAAACCACCAAGTTACTAAAGAGTAAAAAAAAAACAGGGAATATTTGAGAAAGAAGATTAATAATCTTAAAACGAACGCAAAAAAATAGGAATATTAGAGAATTATATAACGGAATTAGTATAGCGAAGACAGGGTTTCATGCCGGAACAAACATAATTTGGAATGAAAATGGGGAAATTATTGCAGATTCCAGGAGTATATTAAATAGATGGAAAAGTTACTTTAATCAACTATTACATGTACATACAGAACAGGACATTGAGGAGGATAATTTACAGAGAGCAGAAATGCTAGACGCAGAACCAAATATTAGAGCTTGAAATGGCGATTGAAAAATTGAACATGCATAAAGCGTCTGGTTCAGATGAGATCCCGGCAGAACTGACAAATTCAGGGGGAGAAAAATTGATGGACAAGATACGCTGGTTGTTTAGTATGATTTGGGAAGAAGAAGCTCTTCCTGATGAATGGACGGAATCAATTATCGTACCAATTTATATGAAAGGAGAAAAACCCGATTGCAACAACTACAGGGGCATCTCATTACTCTCAACTTCGTACAAAATGCTAACAAATATATTAGAAAACATACTTACTCCCTATATTGATGACATTCTACGAGATCATCAATGTGAATTTAGAAGAAACAAGTCTACAACTGATCAGATTTATAGTTAAAGTGATATTTTAGAAAAGAAATGGGAATATAATGCTACTGTACATCAACTGTATGTAGACTTCAAAAAAGCATATGATTCAATTAAGAGGGAGAAGTTATATAGTATCCTGCTGGAGTTCGGAATTCCTAAAAGGTTTGTCAGACTTATACGAATATGTCTAAATGGCACAAAGAATAGGGTGCGGGTAGGCAAACAGTTTTCGGACACTTCCAAAAAACAGAATGGTTTGAAGCAAGGAGATGCACTATCTCCTTTACTATTTAATATTGTACTAGAGCATGCCATAAAGTCTTTAGAGAATGTGGTAGGCTTACAACTCAGTGGTATTAATAAGCTGTTAGTTTATGCTGATGATGTAGTATTATTGGCCGATAGCGAGGAGATATAAAGAAAGAACAACACGCACACACTATTGAGTAATACTAAGAAATTAGGACTGGAAATAAATATCAATAAAACTAAATATAAAGTAAGACGTGGAAATTCATTATATAATTGAAATGGACAGCTATTGACAAATGAGGGAAATTTTGAGGAAGTGGCTGAAATCAAATACCTAGGAACAATAATCACAAATAAGAACGAGATGCACAAATAATTTAAACATAGGCTCAATTCTGTAAATGCGTGCTATTATGCATTGCAGAGACTCTTGATACCCCAACTCCTTTCAAAAAACGATAATCTGAAAATATATGAAACTATTATTCTACCAGTTATATTATATGGGGCGAAACATGGACACTTACTTTAAGGGAGGAGAGGAGATTACAAGTATTGGAGAATAAAGTACTTAGGAAAATTTTTGGACCAAAGAGAGATGAACAGACAGGTGAATGGAGAAGACTACATAACAATGGCCTACATGGCCATTATAGGAAGCCAGATATAATAAGAACAGTAAAGTCTCGTAGAGTGCGATGGGCAGGACATGTTGCACGTATGGGGATAGAAAGACTGGCATGGAAGATACTTGTAGGAAAGCCAGAGGAAAAACGCCAAGTTGGTAGACCAAGAATGATGTGAGAGAATAACATTAACTATGATTTGAGGGAAGTAGATTATACAGGGAATGATTGGAAATCATTAGCTCAAGGTAGGGATGTATGGAGAGCTTATGTCCGCGCGGCCATGAACCTACTTGTTCGATAGTGCCAGTTAGTAAGGAAGTAAGTATAATAATAATAATAATAATAGTAAATATTATTATTACTATCATTATCAATATAAAGGGGCACGCCGTAGCGTAGTGGTTAAGGCACTGAGCTACAAGCTGGAGGGTCGAGGGTTCAAGTCCCGTTGGGGTCAGGATTTTTAAACTGACCCAAACCCTCTGGCGGCACTATGGCCCTGGGGTTGACTCAGCCTCTAACGGAAATGAGTACCAGACGCTTGTTCTGGGGTAAAGGCGGCCGTCACGCAGGGCTGACAACCCGGCTGACATAAAGTGCCGATTGTCTAGAAAAAGTGGGAGCCTTAACCTCCTACTACCCCAAGGGCCTCCGGGCATGTTGTGGGATCACTTTACTTACTTTATCATTATAAAGTTATTACGGATTTTTCTACACTATGGTATTTCTTTCTTCAATCTAAAGTAATTTCATTTTACCAAAAATGCCGACCTTGATAAACTACTTCTGTTAATTCCACACAATTAATACTCCTCCTCATCCCATCCTTTCGCAGTTCCTATAATTTTCCTCTTCATTTTTCTGGCTTCAAAATTTAATTTCAAGTCACTTTCGGAATTTTCCTTCTTATTTTATTTTGATGTGGCGAAATTTATCTATTTGCAAAAATATATATATATATTTCTGTTCTTGAATTACTTCAATAATATTGTTAATCTCTGTTATCATCTAGCTAATTTTTAATTTTCAATTTTATCCATTTTGGATTTTGTCGCCACTCTATCCCAACACTAAATTCTGTAGCAAGCAGTTTACTTCCTTTTGCCCCGTACAATGTCTATATCACACTACACTTTGAAATATTGTATTATAAATTAATTTCTCTGCGTTAACTGACTAAAAAGTTCTATCCGTGGGTTCATGGCTGCGCGGACATAAGCTCCCCGTACATCTCTATCCAGAGCTAATATTTTCCAATCATCCCCTATATAATCAACTTCCCTCAAATCATGGATATTATTATTCTGCCAGCTCATTCTTGGTCTACATGCTGGGCCTATTCCCTCTGATTTTCCTACAAGAAGCTTCCATGCACCTCTTTCATCAACAATACATGTCACATGTCCTGTCCATCGCAATCTACGAAACTTAAGAATTCTTAATATATATGGCCTCCTATAAATATAATGCAGCTTTACTAATAAATTTTCTCCATTCGCCTGTCTGTTCGTCCCTTTTTGGTCCAAAATTTTTCCTAAGAACTTTATTCACAAATACTCGAAATCTTCGTTCCCTCCATAAATCAAGGGTTCATGTTTCGCATGCACATAATACGACTGGGGGAATAATTGTTTTATATATTTCAATTTAACGTTTTTTGAAAGGAGTTGGGACAACAAGAGTCCCTGCAATGCATATTAGCATACATTTCCATAATTGAGCATATATTTAATCTCTTTGTGCATCTCATTCTATTTGTAATTATTGCTCCTATATACTTAAAATCAGCCACTGCTTAAAATTTACTTTATTTTTCATTATTTGTTAATTTCCATTATATAACGCATTTATATGTGTGAATATATACATAGTTTTGCGGACGTATATTTCCAGTCCCAGTTTCTTAGTGTTACTCAATAGAGAGTGTGTGGTTTCCCTTAGTAGTTCATCGTTCTCGCTCAATAATAAATCATCAGCATAAACTTACAGCTTATTAATACCATTGAGTTGTAGGTCTTTTTCATTGTGCAAACATTTTATGGCATATTCTAATACAAAATTGAATAGTAGAGGAGATAGTGCATCTCCTTGCTTTAACACATTGTGAATTAGAAAAGTAACAGAAAACTGTTTGCCTAAACGCAACCTACTCTTTGTGCCATTTAGACACATTCGTATTATGCTAGATAACTTCTCAGGAATTTTGAACTCCAGAAAGATACTATATAATCCTCTTAAGTTAATCGTATGCCTTTTTGAATTCTACATATAGTTCATGTATAGTGCCAATATATTCCCATCTATTTCTAAAATCTGTCTAATGATTGCTTCTCTTGGATCTACCGTAAACTGGAGTTCCACAGGGTTCGGTGCTCGGTCCATTGCTTTTTCCGATCTATACAAATGACATATGTGTCTCTCTAGAACATTGCAAACATCATTTATTCGCAGACGGTATGTAGAACTACATTCACGCAGAAAATATTCTTTAAATGGCGCAGTAACAAAACTTAATGAGGACCATCACTCGTTAACGGCATGGTCCTAGAATTATGGACTTCAAATAAATCCTAGAATGTCACAAGCATTCAGTATGCGTCATCCGAGACAATTAGGATCAGTATCATGAATCACTTAACCTTAATAGTGAGACAGTAAAGAATCTACGAGCATTTATGGATTACAATTTTAACTAGAATAAACAAATAAACAACATTTACAAGACAATATTCTCAATTCTAGATTCATTAATTCGTTTACGAAATTATTTATCATTTGTTCTAAGGAAAGTGTTGTGCTAGAAACACTTGCAATGCCCCAATTTGGTTATTGTGGTACTCTTTTTGCTGACCTAAATACTGTTCCTAATCGAAGATTTCAACGTGTTCATAATTCTTGCATACGTTTTAATGTGGTATTTGCATATTTTATCGCGTTGCACCATCCCTGGAACACATATAATAGATTCGTCTACAATATCATAAGAACCATCCATTCCCTATCTCTTCTCTATAAAATATTACACACATCATTCCTTATTATTTATCACACCGCTTCACTAGACTCTCTGATATACATAAATTAGATACCCATTACCATCAGCACATAGTCTTTATATCCCTCCTCATCACACCACCGATTACTCGAAATCGTTCACAGTTTCTCGTTGCTGGAACAATAAAATTGTCTTCAACCCTATGTCAGAGACTGCCAAACATTACCTTCTTTCAAAAACAAATTAAAAATAAAATTATTAACAGAAAAATCTCACTAATAATACATTTATAACTATTAATATTTAGTTCTTTTTCATTATTAAGGGAAATATTATTATAATTTGTCAATACATGTACCTAATATCTTATATACATAAGTGATACATTAATACTTACTTACTTACTTACTGGCACTATTGAACCATGGCCGTGCGGACAGAAGCTCTCCATACATCCCTATCCTGCGATAATGGTTTCCAATCATTCCCTGTATAATCTACTTCTCTCATATCATTGTCAATATTGTTCTCCCAATTCGTTCTTGGTCTACCAACTGAGCGTTTACCTCTGGCTTTCCTACAAGAAGCTTCCATGCACGCCTTTCATTCCCCATACGCGCAACACGTCCTGCCCATCGCAGTCTACGAGACGTAACTCTTCTTATTATATCTGGCTTCTTATAAAGACTATGGAGTTCTTTGTTATGTAGTTTTCTCCACTCATCTGTCTGTTCATCTCTATTTGGTCCAACAATTTTCCTAACAACTTTATTCTCAAAAACTCGTAATCTCATTTCCTTCCTTAAAGTAAGAGTCCATGTTTCGCACCAATTTAATCTAACTGGTAGAATACTAGTTTCATATATTTTCAGATTAACGTTTTTTTTTAAGGACATCAAATGTCTCTGCAATTTATAATAGCACGCATTTGGCAGAATTAAACCTATGTTTAAGTTATTTGTGCATCTCATTTCTATTTGTGATTATTGTACCTAGGTATTTGAATTCAGCCACTTGCTCAAAATTTCCCTCATTTTTCATTAGCTGTCCATTTCCATTATATAATACATGTCTACGTCTGACCATACATTTAGTTTATTCATATTTACTTCCAGTCCTAATGCTTAGTGTTATTCAATAGTGTGTGTGTGTGGTGTGTGTGCGGGTTGATCTTTAGTATCTCCTCGCTATCGGGCAATAGTACTACATCATCAGCATAAACTAACAGCTTATTAATACGATTGAGTTGTAGGCCATCCTCATTCTCTAAAGATTTGATGGCATGTTCTAGTACAAAATTAAATAGTAAAAAGAGATAGTGCATCTCCTTGCTTCAACCCATTCTGGATTTCGGAAGTGTTCGAAAACTTTTTTGCCGACACGCACATTATTCTTTGTGCCATTTAAATACATCCGTATAAAACTAAACTAAATTTTTTGGAATTCCAAACTCCAGCAGGATACTATATAACATGTCCCTCTTAATTGAATCATATTCTTTTTTTTTAAGTATACATATAGTTGATGTACAGTTCCATTATATTCCCATTTCTTTTCTAAAATCTGTCTTATATTAAAAATCTGATGTGTTGTAGACTTGTTTCTTCTAAATGCACATTGATAATCTCCTAGAACGTCATCAATATAGGGAGTAAGTCTGCTTACTAATATATTGTTAGAATTTTGTACGAAGTTGAAACTAATGAGATGCCATTGCAGTTGCTGCAATCAGTTTTATCTCCCCTCTTATAAATTGGTACGATAGTCGATTCTTTCCATTCATCTGGAAGAACTTCTTTTTCCCAAATCATACTAAGCAACCGGCGTATCTTTTTCATCAATTTTTCTCCCCCTGATTTCATCAGTTCTGCTGGGATCTCATCTGAACCTGATGCTTTTACATCTTCAATTTTTCTATCGCTATTTCAGTCAGTAATGCAATTGGTTCTGCGACTAGCATTTCTGCTGTCTGTAAATTATCCTCATCAATGTCCTGTTCTGTATGTACATTTAATAGCTGATTAAAGTAACTTTTCCATCTACTTAATATACTCCTAGAATCTGCAGTAATTTCCCCATTTCCATTACGAATTATGTTTGTTCTAGCCTGGAACTCTTTCTTCTCTATCCTAATTCTCAGATATAATTCTCTAATGTTCCTATTTTTTACATTCATTTCTAGATCAATAATCTTCTCTCTCAGATATTTCCTCTTTATTTACTCTATTGTAGTCTGGTGGTTTCCCGTCTAATACTACCTAATTTGCTCTAAATTTATCTCATTTGGCTCGTGAAACAATTTCATTTTGCTAGCTTTATTTTCTTTACAATGTCGGCACATTCCTCATGAAACCATTTGTTGTTTTCCTCTTTCTTATATAAACCAATGCTTTCTGATGCTGACAATTTAAAGGTATTTCTTACAGCCTCCCATTCTTTATTTATATCAGTTTTCATCTTCGTTTGCCATATTGTCATCCGAAGATTCCAGTACATCAAATCTATTAGCAATTTTGATTGGTATTCTTGCCGCACATTAATACATTACAGTTATTTACTTTTATTGTATATATTTTTTTATTTTGTTTTTTATATATGTAATTCGAGCAGTTTTTGATTGATTATCCTTTATTACATTAGTTTAATTTTGATTGTATTAAATTGTGTTGTATTATTAGACATTATTTTCATTCTTGTTCAATTTGACCATATAATTAATAGCTTAGGGTGTACTATTAATAGTTTTTTTGTATTTAAATATCCACTCACCATGACAATTATACGTACAAGACGGAAAATGACCTAAACTCCACCATCTATTCTACATAAATCCACTTGTATTGTATTCTATAAAAATCTGATCCATTGTATACGTGTTTCTTCTAAATCCAGTTTGATGATCTCCGATTCCGATTGAGGGTCTTTCCACTTTTTCAGCGGTTGCCCTTTTACCAGCCGGCTGCTGGCCCTTCACATCCACATGTCAATCACAGAGGTAGATAATCAACAGCCAGTATAGGGGTGACATGTGGTTAGCATGTCGAGTCCCCCAGCCGTTATAGCTGGTTCCTCAACCTGGAGCCGCTACTTATTGTAGCTACCCAATTGCCTCACGATGCTGGGTGGGCACCGGTCCCATACTGGCCGAAATACCATGAGAAAATTTCTTCCCCCATGGAGACAAGGACCAGCGCAAGTCCCGTAGCTCTGCGCCAAGGCTTCCCACCTTAACCTCTCTGCTAAGGCGCGGGATCTCCTAGAATATATTATATATATATATATATATATATATATATATAGGGAGTATGTCTCCTTAGTAGTATATTTGTTAGAAATTTGTACGAAATTTAGTTGTTTCAATCAGTTTATCTCCTCTCTCATAGATTGCTACGATAATCGAATCTTTCCGTTCATTTCGAAGAGATCCTTTTTCCCAAATTATACAAAGTAACTGTCGTATCTTGTCCAACAATGTTTCTCCCTGATTTTGCCAGTTCCGCTAGAATCCCATCTGAATCTGATGATTTATATATCTTAAATTTTTCCATCGCCATTTCAACCTGCAATGCACTTGGTTCTGCGACTAGCGTTAATGCTCTCTGTACATTATCCTCATCAATATCCTGTTTGTGTGTACATTTAATAGCTGATTAAATAACTTTTCCATCTATCTAATTTACTCCAGGAATCTGCAATCATATCTCCATTTTCGTTCAAAATTATGTTTGTTCTTGCTTGAAACCCTTTCTTTTCTATTCTAATTCCTTGATGTAATTATCTGATGTTCCTACTTTTTGCATTCAATCCAATATCATTAATCTTTTCTCTGAAGTATTCCCTCTTTTTACTCTTTAAAAACATAGTAGTATCCCGTCTAATAGTACCCACCATTTCTAAATTTCCTGCATTAACTTAATTTGGCTCTTGTAGCCAATTCAGTTTTGCTTGCTTTCTTTTCTTTACAATATTAGCACATTCCTCATCAAACCACTTTAGTGTTTCCCCTTTTTTGAATAACCAAAAATGTCTGATGCTGATATTTTAATAGTATATTTTATAGCCTTGTATTCTTTATTCATATCAGTTTATATTTTGGTTGCCACATTCTCATCTGATGATTCCAGTATCTCAATTATATTAACAATATTCTACTCCAATCAACTGAATTCAGCATTAAAATAATACTTCACAATAATTAAAAAGAAAGTAGATTATGTGACAGGAATTATAGGCCATATGTATATAATAAAGTGAATATTATTAATACCACATTCGAATTTAAGGTACTTACTTACAGATCACGAATATACAATTCTATATGATTAGGAATGTTTCTTGGGTTTTCCGCGTCATGGATCCGACGTTTCGGAATGATCCCACATGCCATTATTAAAGAATAAGTTCGAGTCTCTGACTTAGGTCTTATATAATCAACCACATAGAGTTTTCACATTTTAAAATAAATAATAAACTGTTAGATACAATATTATTTGCTGATGATCAAGTAGTGATTTACAGTACAGAAGATGATCTACAAAGAGCTATTTTTAATTTGGAAAAATAAGTGCCAATTACAATTTAAAAATTTGAAGGATAAAACTAAAATGTTAGCATTTAAAGGACATGATACCTTTAGAGCAAAAATAGTAATTAATAATAACATTTTAGAACAGGTGAACAATTTTGAATATCTAGGTTTCAACTTATCATATGTTGAAATTGAAGATATTAACGACAAAATAAATAAATTTAAACTAATGTGTGGCATTATTAAAAGAACCCTTAAAAACACAAGCAAAGAAACAAAAATTAAATTTTATAAAGTAATGGCTGTTCCTGTATTGGTGTATGGATCAGAATATTGGACGATCACTAAAAGACGAGAACAAAGTCTCAAAGCAGCTGAGATGCAGTTTTTAAGAAAAATAGCAGGATATACTCTGCTGGATAAGAAACGAAATAAATATATAAGAAAGGAACTAAATATTTTCAAACTTACAAACTGAATAATTAAATATACAAACGACCCGAAAGAACGTATTGATAGAATCCCAGAAGGAAGATTTCCAAAAGTATTGCTGAATTATAAACCGCACGGAAGGAGAAATGTTGTACGCCCACACAGAATATGGTCGGAAGAATTTTAACAATTCTAGCTTTCATGAAACCGGATCGAGCCAATAGGCTTAATCCCTGGATGATGATGACTTTGAGTTTTCACAGGGGTCAATTTGAGAAATATCAATGTGTTTGATTATACAGTACAAGACCTGAAACAGTGATTCGAACTTATCATTCATTAATAATGGCATGTGGGATCACGCCTAAACCTCGGAATCAGTGGCCGATCTTGAATCCATGACGCGGAAAACGCAAGAAAACTTTCTTAACCATACTTATATCCGCGAAAATATAAAATATAACGTATATAATATATATATATGTGTGTGTGTGTGTGTATACATCCATCCATAGTACTTCTGCCCGAGGACAGGTCATTCACTGCAATATTTCATGTTATGCTTTATAGCTTTACTAGGGACTTGTAGGCGTGGTAACTTCCCGTTTCTTTCCACATCGGTGAAGGATGACTATGGCCATATGATTTCGGGACCATTTGGTACTTAAAGTTTTCCTGACATTTATGTTACAGGCGAGGAAAACCCCTGATAAAATTCTCACCAAGAAAAACTGTCCCGACCGGGGATCAAACCCGGGCCCGATGCGTGACAAAAGCAGTAGGCTACCTACCTCGAACCACAGCGGTGGACTATATATATTTTGAAAAGAAGAAATGAAGATATAAAATATTAATTCCATAATTCCAAATTGTAATATAAATAGCATGAATTAGTAGCTTCCCATGAAAATAACAATACTCCTAAAAAAGTGCTTTAGAAATCTTACTCTTCATTGTATTGTCTAGAGTTAGAAATCTAACACAATAGCTAATTGTCAACTTTGTTAATATCAGTTTAGAACAAGTTATAACGAGAAAGGCTCATATTCAGACTGAATTTAAATTACAGCACTCTGTCATTCATCACGTCAAATCAAATGAATGAACGTCTTAAACTGTAACCACAGGTACCGATACCTAAAAAATAATATTTAAACCGAGGTAGGAGACCAAGAAGTCAGAGATAATATATTTCTGTATAACTCAGCAACTTTTCTTCAGGCTGCGGAAATTGTCTTAACATCCCACTCGATTTTAAACCACCAATAATATTTATAAAATATATGTAACTGCTAAGCAGTGAGTTCACACCCCTCCCGAATATAATATGGGGGTGAATAGGCCAAGTAAAATTACTTTTATACATTCGGTCTAATCTTCAAGTCATCAACAACGGAACAAAAAATCATCTATTGCAAAATGGAGACTTAGAAAATATTTCAGACTATATTTAAACCGAAATAAATTCACTTACTGATTTATTTTCGAAGGGCGATCAGGAACTTCGAAATACATGCAGTAGTGAAACCGAAATATTATTAGTTCCAGAATTGAAGAAATATTTAATCGATCAGAAACACATGGTATCCCTATTAAAAATAATTTAAATTAATTTCTTGCCTCAGCTACGTGTTGTACAAATATTGTACAAATATAATATTATTCTCCGATATTAAATTGTCTTTGAAAATTTTGATGAATTCATACAAAATTCCACCTCTGAAACTTCGTTCGAAGACCTTGGATAAGATTTCCAGTTCTACTGAACCGTAATTATATCACGACGAACCTGATCTATAACAACAGATTTGAAACTGTATATTAAAACCGAACCAAATGAAAACGGTAAACGAGGTCACCTGAAATGGAGCCAGATCACTTTAAATAACGCCGTACACAGTCATACTCTCATAACCATCCGTACTCTCCTAAATGGTCGATCTTGGCTAAGTTTCCCAACAGGTGGTATTTTAATGTAAGATTAGCCAGGCTTCTTACAATGTGGTATTATTATTACTATTACTACTAATTCGTTTTAATTTCAACCCTGGTGCTTATAAACCTGGTTTACATTATTAATAATACACTTACAATTTAAATGTATATGGTAATTTTAATATAAATAAATAATAATAATAATCTATTTAAAGAGCTTAGATATACATTTTTGTTACCTGTGATATGTACCGCAGACCTACGTGTGATTGTTTTGGAATATAATTATGAATTGTGTGAAATCTACCAATAAAGAATTAATCAACCATATTTCAAAACTTTATCTTTCACAGAACTTATAAATATCCCAAAAATAATGAGCAATTTTCAGAAAATTAGTTTTAAAATGGCAATTAGTTAGTAACAATTTGATTTCTACACACACTGTTGGAAGAAACAACAGCTAGCCTAAATTGTAGAACATGCATATCTGCGTCCACTTTAGAGTAAAATTTATAAAATTCCTGAAGAGTTATAGGCCTTTTATTAGGAGCATAAAGTTCTGTATAAAAATTTTTGGTTTCCGTTCATATGATATGCAGATTAAGATATAGTCTATACCTTGGCAGCCAACACATTCCAGTGCTATTACCTTATATTCTTGATTTTACGTCTCACACTAAGCAGACCCGTGTTCTTCTTTTGCACTTGTTTAATAAAATCAAAGTCAACAGCGGTATCAAGAGGTCAAGGGGGATTCCAACAAACACTGCCATGAAGGTGAACATTATACATATGTATCATATCATTCTAATCTGTACTTATGAATTTGGTTCGCTGCCAAGCATTAAATAACTACCTGGCACATTCGAACCCGGAGCTAATATTTTATCAATTATTCACTGAAAAATTCGCCTCCCTTAAATCATGGTTAATATTACTCTCCCAATTCATGCTTTTCCTACTTACTGGATGCTTTCTTTCTGGTTTTCTTATAAGTTTTCTTACTACTATGTATATATTCCAAATTAATTTTACCCCCCTTTAACCTTTTGAACGCCACGCCCGGCGTACGCCGGTGAAAGTGCCTGTACAGCGGTACGCCACGCCCGGCAGGCTCCGGTTTTCAATCTTATTATTTTAAATATTTTTTTCCCCGAAGTTTTTACTTCGATAAACTAAAATTATTTTTCGTTCTGTGTTTGTACATCCTTTCTTAGCAATACTTTGCACATCCCTTACAGAATAACGGTACAGGCTGGTTGTAAATCGGTTTTCTAAAGGAGGGTGTACATTCATGTTTCAAGGCCTTTTTTTTTGCTATGGAATAATGCAATTTCAGAATTTTCTCTTTATTTATTTTATTTTTAGTTGAAAAGATACTTGGCCAAGGGGCAGTTCGTGCTGTGGAATACAGTGATTCATGTCTCGAAGTTGACGAAAATACAATACGCGAGTTTAATGTGTCAGTTTTATCAGAAGATGAGAGTGACAGTAACAGTTCATCAAATGGTTATTCGTTTTACGAATGTGATAGTAGTTTCTAAGAGAATAGTATTACAATCTAAGCCTGTAAATAGTAAAGCAAGTGATGTAGACCTAAATGAACAGTGTGTGACTGACAGTCGTGGGCGTGTCGCGACACACGAAACACGTGGCATAGAACAGCTGTTTGACTGGAACTGGTTCGAACCCAGGACCATAAAAAATGTTCAACAATATTTAATATTACAAGTGTTTAGTGATAATACCATCAACATTATTCAATAGAATATATGTTTTAGTGATAGTGATAACAAATTTCAATAAAGACACTGTGCTGAATTCGAACCTGGGATCTTTGCAAGTGGAAGCAACACTGCCTAACCTTCAAATAAATGTATAATAGTGAGTCTAAATTAAATTTAGCATGGCATGTAGACAGTTAAATATACTTTATATAGGTTTATATTATATAGTATGGCGTAGTACTTCAAATTTAAAAAACCTGGCACCCACAGCCCAGCTGGCAAAAGGGAAACTCGGCAGTCAAAAGGTTAAATCTTCATATCCAATTCAGACCATACGCCCTGCCTATCGCAGTGTATGTGTTTTTAATGTTTTTATTAAATCTGATGTTAAAAAGATAAATTAGTTCAATGTTATGTACTCAACTCCATTCGCATTCCTGTTTGTCTCTCTCGTTTGTCTCAATATTTTCCTAAGAAATGTATTTTATCTTTTGGAGTGTATGACATGGAATAATGTTGTGAAGAAATTATTATTTCAAAACGTAACTTGTATATTTATAATTTTTTACAGTTATAGAACAACAAATTCAAACATTTCCCACATATTATGTAACTATTCAGATTTATTCATTACTTATGACAATTATTATTTATAAATTTAATTATTTGCTTCTAAATCAAATTGAGGGGAAATCATTCATTGTGAATCACATTGAAGAGAAATTATTTATTGATCATATTACTCTCTCATAATTAAATTTAATGTTAGAATAGTAAAACACCGACTTGTATAATAATTCACCACAATATACAATGATAAACTATCTAGTTTTTATAGTTATATTTAGTGTGATTTTAGACTAAGAACTGTATAAGTATAGCATAATTTATGATAATCTTGAAGATTTTTACGGGCTGTAGGCCGTGGTAGTGAGGCTTGTAGTTCCCCGACGTTTCGCCACATACTGCGTCTGGTATCCTTACGAGTGGTCTAGAGACAGGCAATTCTTTTTTTCTTTTTTTTTAGGTTTGAAGGTGACTGGCACCATCCACTTACTGCAGCTGTCACCCACTGGGTGATCTAGGCAGTTAAATTCCTTAGTGGCTATCAATATGGGGTTGTGGCTCATGTAATCCTAGCTTTGTGTAGTAAGGTGGTTTCTCTCTCAGATTCTATCTCGAATCGTCTAAATGGTTCACTGATATATAACCTGTGTAACATAGGTTAAATATTTTATACATGAATAGGAACTTCTCTATAGTGGATAAACCAGCCACAAAAGGCTGAATATCTTGGACAAATTCCTCCACATGTGTACTTAGCTATACCGCTGGCATTTGCAACAGTGCAGTCTCCAAAATTGTTTTTCACGTTGGATTGTGAAGAAGTACCATTTTGTATGACATGTAAAAAGGAAAGTTGAGGAGTGACTTTTACCGCAGTGAAAGTCCTAGGTTTAGGTGGTGTAGGTTGGATCTTTTCAGGTTTTGTGGCCTTACCATACTGTTCCAGCGCCCCCTGGAAAACTGGGTAGCCACGATATGATGCAGGGCGACCGGACGCCACGCAATTTACACACTAAGGTAAATTAGGGTCTCTATGTTCAGAGGCCTTAATCGGGCAGTCCTTATGCCCATGGGCCACGGCTCAGATTACTGGCGTCCTGCTACGCGCAGGAAAGGTATGAAAAGGACTGGCACTTAATTCATTGTTTAAGACCGGCCTTTGGTCTATATGGTTCTACGGCCACTACGGAGAAACATAACCTTTTTGGTTCATAAATTTTGAGAGCCTCAGCTGTTCGCTAAATCCAAAATATGGATTGGTAGGGGTTTAGTCAAATTGGCATTTTTTTGCATTAATTTACGTCACTTTTTAAAGATGAAATCCCAAGGACTTTAATTTCCTCTGCAATATCTATAATTTCAGTACTAGCAGGCAGGCGTTTTAGTGCTACCTTCAATGGTGTGTCCTTTTTCATTTGGTACGTATACATTTCCTTATGAAAAGAATTAAAATACGACTTCATTATCGCAAAGCACCTCATTGAATTTGCGTAGTAACGCAAACCTTCAGGTATATTGACCACTCTGATATCTGCACAAATAAGTGCTCGTATTTCTCTACTCATGCGAAACGGATCCCCGTGCCCAATAAAAGTAATGGGTGGCGGTTTCTGTTTCGCGGAGTCAGTATTTCTTGAAGGGGTAGTTGGCGGTCTTGTCGTAGAAGCGCCAGCTGTAACAGTAACAGGTGTAACCACATGTGAAGATGTTCCAGCGATTGCTTCTGTCGTTTCAATGAGAACTGAAAATCTATTGGCAGTCTCAACCGCTGGATCGACAGCGGGTGACTTTACCTCAACCTGTGTCGTTCGACTTTTACGCTGTGTATCTACTTTGGTTACGTCGCTTGGCTCTACAACTTGTTTAATTCCTTACATTTAACTTTTATTCCTTCTTTGCGTGGAAGGTTTAGACTCTTGACTTTTTGGAGATTTGAGAAATTTTGATGGATCCAGCCTCCCAGTGCTACCCAAGTTAGCGGAGCTATCCGGTAAGAAGGGGAAGACTCGGTTTCCATATCTGAAATATAACTTTTAGAATCATTATTATCTTTACTTTTTTGAATGTGTTGGGACAGGAAGCAAATCGATTGAATTTCAACCGAACTAGAATTCAACTCTCGCAACATTTCTTCAAAGAAACCAATTCCCGGTTCATAATTTTCAATTAATTCAGTAATCTTATTATAGCAGGCATTAGTTAGATCATTCACTGAATCGGACATTTCACACTCCTTGAAGGTGGCTAGGTAAATGGTAATGATCAAAACGGTTCCACATATTTGGTGGATAAATTCTTTAAACTCTGGAATTTGTTCATAAATTTTTTGATCACTGAAAATTTCAAAATTTCTAGCAGCCTGCTCCCAACGCGTTAAATCTCCGATGTCCTCACTTTCACTTTCTCCGGAAATATATTAGCTATTGCTTGGCAAGCCAAGGCTTAGTTCAATTAACCCTTCAGAGAGGATGGAGTTAAATGGCCAGCAATACTCTGATGCGGGAGGAAGTTCACCGGTATTTAAACACAGCTGTTCAGTGCCTGTATTCCAATAACACAATTAAATTGATATATTTTGAGTAATTTAAATGTTTTTTTTTCAATTCGTTTATGGTGACCTTTAATATATTATTTAATTGATAAAATTTGTTATGGTTCTCACGTAATATCTCTGCATTTTTGCAGACTTATTTATGGTTGTTGTGCCACAGTTGAAATAGGTCCATTTTTGAAAATTTCTCACATAAGTGGCACAGTGAATTGCACTAGGGATTCTTTGAAGAATTCAGAGAACCAGCTTTACCTAACAACCCAACGAAATATTTACACAAAGAGAAGGTTTATTAAAAAATAATAGAATGAACTTCAAAAATTGGTGTGATAAATCTCCAAATTGTAAACTAGCTGTTTGACACTCGGGCATCAATAAGTGTATTTTTTCCCTTGTTTACTTTGTTCATCTTTATTACAAAAACATTGCTTCTATGCGTTGACCTTTCTTGTAGGGGACAGCCTTCTCCAAATGTGTCTTTGTAACACTTTGGAAACATTATTTTAGGTAGTGTGCCTTCAAAAAATTGTCATTCTACACATGAGACCTGTTGTGCTAAAAGACCTTCATCAACCCTAAATTTCAATGTCTTTCTTCTGGTTTCCAAGGGTGAAACCAGTTGATGAAATATGACTATAATAGATTCACCGGAGGTGTGGACTTGAAAGATCAACATGCTACAAGCCGGAAGATCGAGGGTTTGAGTCCCAGTGGATCAGGATTTTTAAACTGAACCAAACCTTCAGGCGGCACTACGACCCCGGGGTTGACTCAGCCTCTAACTCAAACAAATACCAGATGCTTTTTATGGGCCGTCAGACAGAGATAAGTACCCGGCTTACATCATGTACCGATAGTCTAGAAAAAAGTGGGAGCCTGAACCTCCTAATATCCCAAGAACCTTCTAAAGTCTGTAGTGGACCACTTTACCTTTTAGGTACTGAGTGAATAGTAGACTAACTACCTTTTCATAATGTAAGGATATCGTCATTTGAAATATATATATCTGAAATTTAGTGTTCTGGTCCTGTACTATAGCGTAAATCGGAAATAAATTGTTGGGCCTTTATATATACTGAATTTTGCGACATTATTATTAAAAATGAAGAGATTTTAAAATAGATTATATTTGATAGACAAGCTAATCTACAAAAAAAAGCTAATTTATTTTTCTAAGAAATCCTTTATCAAGTTATAAATTTAAGAAAAATGTCAGAGGCCGCAAGAATAAATGCAAATATAAAATTATTTTAACTTGTTACTGAGGGCCGTCAACAGTTAATATATGCACTAATATAAACTTTAAGTCTCTACATAAAATTTGTATAAAACGGTAAATAGTTAATGTAAACACCAATATCATTATAACAGTTTTAAAGCAGTGCGTGTAGCTAGCGTACACGTCACGTCGTTCCGCATTTGGTGCAGAATTCAACCTGCGTACATGTCACGTTCGCTCCACGCTGCCGCGTTAATATGCTACATACACTAAAAAACTTACCACTTAACTAGGGATACACATCACAATTGCTTGGTGAAATGAGCCACAACACCACACTGAAAACCACTGCACACGTGAAAGAATTTTAAACAAAAAACACTATCCACGGAACCGGACCCGAAGCCCGGTCAGGAAATTAACTGTCACCCGAAGTTTGGTTCTTTGCGGTCACAATATACACAACGACCAATCATAACAACTGTGGATTACCAGCCAACGCTCTTTTTCTTAATCAGAGACAGCAGCACTACCGTTGAGACGTGAAAGTCCCGATGGTCACCCATGTAGACTCTCGACCTAGGGCACATACAATACAGCTGATCTCTTGATTCCATACTATGTTATCTCGATGAATATCAAAAGAAGAATGATGATCGTGATGAGATCTCGGTCCGATCTGGCAATTCTGACTGACTGACTGACTGACTGACTGCCTGACAGACTGACTGCCTGACAGACTGACTGCCTGACAGACTGACTGACTGACTGACTGTAGTATGGCGGTGACTAGAGCCGCTCCTGTGCTGCATTCTGCCCCCTGCTTGGGGATCATGGCAGCAAAATTCCTTTAGGGCAGTCGAGTGAGGGTTGTTGTTCATGTAACCTCAGCTTTATGGTGACAAGTAATTTCTATGATAAATGGTTAGGAGAATTGTGAACCTTCCCATATATATAACAGTGCTTCAATAACTGCACCGTTAGCAAGCAGAAATTCCGGAAGCCGAACGATGCAGCCTGATATCAAATATCTTGTATTTGGAAATTCACACATTTATTTAGTAGTCCATCTTACGATGGAATTAATCCTATGCAAGGCATAAGGTGAAAAGTTTGTTCATGAAGAGACACTACTCCATGGATGATAAACTAGCCAATATTAGCAGCACGCCTTGGATAAATCCCTCTATATGTTCATCTATTGTTGGTCGTTGTACATGTCGGCCCTGGTCTTCAACTGTGTTGTTCTCTTGCATTGTTAGAGAAGAAGTGCGAGATATTATGGCTTCAGTAAAGGATGTAGATCGATTAACTTTCATCGAAGTGAATGTTCTGGGTTTTAGTTGTATATTGACTTGTTACAGGATGGGCTGCCCTGTTATTATATGCTTCAAGCGCCGCCTTGAAAGCTGGGCAGCCACGATAGGACGCCCGATATCCGGACTCTCCGCAATTTGCGCATTTTAATAGATTTTTGTCTTTTTTTTTAATGGTACACTCTTGGTGTCCATGGGTCCCGGCACAGACAAAGCATCTTGGAGTCCGGTTGTAATCTGGGTAAGTGTGATTAAACATTTGGCAACTAAAACACTGTTTAAGGCCAGATCTCGGCTTGTAAGGTTCGATTGGTATCACAGTAGAGAGGGGTCTACTAAAGTCGTAAATTTCAAGCGATTTAGTAGTTATTTCCAGCACAAGTGCCCAAATAGGAAATGGAATTTTTGTATTGTTGTCCTTTCAAACAAGCTTGATTTAAGAGGAAATCCTAATAAAGCAACTCCATATGTGACTGAATGACATTTACAATACACTTCGGCAGCAAAATGGTTGCATAAATATCACAATTGATTGAAATTAGGGGTGTTATCTACGTAATATGATAGAGGAATAGTGTGAGGTTAAGACTGTACTTAAATATACAACTTTTGAAGAAAAACATATTTTCTATTAAAGCATGTGTGACTGACTGACAAAAATATCAACTCATTATGCAACTTAACATGTTCATCAGCATCATTCTCTGAAGTGCGGGTTCTAATTCAAATTTCCAATATACCGTTTGGAGGACACATTTCAAGTTATATTCTCAATAAAATAACAAAACCAAAATCACAATTGAGACCAGAGTTATAACCTAATATGTGATGTGCGACTGACTGAATACATTCTGTGACAGACTGACATATCTGAATATTATTAAAACTTTAATATTGTGGAGCTGCAAATAATATACTAATATTACAAAATAATAGTAAATTATATTAGATAAGTCCACCGCTGTGGTCTCGAGGTAGCGTGCTGCCTTATTACGCGGTGGGCCCGGGTTCGACCCCAGTCGGGACAGTTTTTCTGGGTGAGGTTTTTATCGGGGTTTTTCCTCACCTGTAAGACAAATGTCAGGAAAACGTTAAGGCCCAAACGGTCCCCGAAACCATATGGCCATCATCATCATCACCATCATCCTTCACAGGTGTGCAAAGCAACGGAAAGCTACCACATCTACAGTTCCCGAGTAAAGTTGCAAGAACAGCATGAAAATGCTATGATTGCAGTGAAAGACGTGCCCTCCGGCAGAATTACTATTGATGGATAATAGATAAAAAGCGATAATATGGAGATGAATAATGAACTTCACTTCTTTTATCGTGTATAGGAAATGTACAATTTGATATGTTGTAAAAATAATAATATAAATAGTGTAATTTACTTAACTTGGTTGCCATGTATCATTTTAAATTTCACATAATAATAAATACTTACTTCTTAACAACAAAGGGATCTCTCTATAGTTAAATATAATTTTATTACATTCATATTAACTGATTAAAATATGCCTGATGCGGTTAATAGATTGAACCATTCGAATAAATAAAAATGCCGATATGGAATTTGCAGTGTTCGTTCCAGAACACTAAAACTAACTTTCATAGTCTCAACTTTAAAGAAAAAAAATAGTAACGAAAAAGTACATTAATAAAATTTCATTTAAATGTGGAAACTATTCACTTGTTTAGTCATGAAGGCGAACTTTTCCATAGGAGTTTGTAGTTTAGCCAACATAGGCCCTATGTTATGTAAAAGTTCGTGTCCATGACAAGATAATGTTTGCTGAGAGACTTGATTTGATCGGCCGCTTGCAATGCTTTTTGGTTGGGTATTTGTAGTACTGACAGATTGACTATATGTAACTTGAGGAGTTATTGGTTTGGATGTGAACGTACGTGGTTGATGTACTTACGAATTTTAATTTTGGGGACTTTCTTTTCTTTTTAAGAATGCAGCTTTTGCAGAAACAAATGACGGGTATTTCCTGCACGAGGCGGGGTGGCCTGACGCACCACAATAGACATATTTTTCAAGACAGTTCGTAGTGGCAGATCTTCTCGCATGACATAGGTGCAATGCTGTTTTCCAGCAGCAGTGAAAAATTCTTTGATACTTTTATGATCTGCCACAGAGTTTGCATACTATCGCAAGCCCTCTGGCGTGCTCACAAATTTTGGATCACTAGAAAGTTTGGATCTAAGCCCTCTCTTCGTTTTGAACAAATCCCCGTGCTCTAGAACTGTGATAGGGGGAGGCCGTGGGTCTTTTTTGGGGGTGGACACACCAGACGGCTGCACATATCTTGTTGAAGGTGGAGCCTGAGTCTCTCGTGATGTCCCAGATTGAGGTTCAGGGATTAATTTGATACCAGTAGCTTCAGCTAAAACTGAGAAAGGATTGCAAACTGGTACTGTATTATACGGCACAGTCAACGCTTCCTTGGTCGGCTTGGATTGTTTACGTATTTTCTTCTCGGGGGTTTCATAATTTTGAGTTTCAATAATAGTTTTTTAGCGTTGGTTTTTGGCTCTGGACGTTTATCTCCCATGTTAAAGAAATAGGAAGTCTGGATGTGCATAGGCATAGTTTGAATTTCAGCTAGAATACTTTTTAAGTATTCTTGTTTTTCAGTACAGGTTTCTTTTAGACTATACATGTTTGCCGAACACGTGCCTGTCATGTCCATTGCATTATCGGTCCGTTCCAATTCTGGGTATGCTTGGAAGTAACTGGTTATTATGAGAAATAAACTTCTAATTTTATCAGCTGCAACTGGATATGTGGTATTTGTTTTGAAACTTTGCCTATTTATGAAAGCTTCACATAGTAAGGAAACATCCCAGACTTCCAACGGACCGTAGTCCCTAACCCCGTCCTCCATGTCAACATCATGAATTTCTGAATTTAATGCCATGGTGCTTGGTTGTAACAAGGCTTAGTCCAATGACTTTTAACACTCACCAAAAATTCTGAACTCAAACGCCAATTAAATAGAAGCTGATCACATTACTCACAGTCAATACAGTTATTGTGCAGTGACTAAACCACACTTCGATAACACTACACTGAACACTGAGCGCAAAAAGCGCAAGGCACAGTGGTATTGGCCGCCAGAGCCGCACCCGTTTACATTTGCATCGAGCAACACTTATTCACTGTTTTTCTTAAAGAACAGAAAAACTTGAAGAATCAGCGCCGAGGCACTACGTCATTCACTAGTTGATTTCTACAGGGAATCAAGGAGGCCGTGAACCCGCAGGCGCACTGTTTCAAACCGCACTGTCGCTGGACGATCGATGCTTTGTTGCTGCACTGATGTCACTTGAGTTACGTAGGAAACCATGGCGATGCTGTTCGTAGGAAGGAACCTAGACGAATAGTGAGATGATCCCGATTCTCTCCACTGTGTGACCTATTTATACGTTTACCGTGATGTGTTCGTAAGATATATATATGCCTTCTATTTAATACACAAGTGATCTTCTTGGTGATATAATATTAAAATATATATGTAGTCAATATGCCCATTTCACCAATTAATGTTTTAAAATGGTCAACAAGTTTCTACAGCCAAGCTGTCATTCTCAAGACCAGATATTGAGTAACAAGTTTCTACAGCCAAGCTGTCATTCTCAAGACCAGATATTGACTCAATATCTGGTCTTGAGAATGACAGCTTGGCTGTAGAAACTTGTTGACCATTTTAAAACATTAATTGGTGAAATGGGCATATTGACTACATATATATTTTAATATGCCTTCTGATTGGTCAGCGGTAGGGACTTGGAATATTCTAATGACATTGCTGTTTGATGGGCTAGTCGACACACTATTTTACCCGTCAACATCTAAGCAATAAATGGACACAGATCTAACTGGAAGTCTATACTAGCGGGTGTACCATAAGGGGCAGTCCTTTCTCCACTGCTCTACAACCTCTATGTCTCGGACCTCCCAAACCCTCCTTCAGTAAAAGCTGAATAATTCGCTGATGATACATGCTTTAATTCCAAACTAAACGTAGCTC
Organism: Diploptera punctata; assembly: GCA_030220185.1. Lineage (NCBI taxonomy): Eukaryota > Metazoa > Arthropoda > Insecta > Blattodea > Blaberidae > Diploptera > Diploptera punctata. The sequence goes on along the minus strand of JASPKZ010009799.1, from coordinate 2,866,134 downwards.
CTTGCACCACAGAATCCAAACGTTCCAGAGATCGCTATTAGTTATTTATGACTGGTTCTGTCTCTGGAATATCAAACTCAATGTTACCAAACCAAAATTAATCCTGTTTACCAAATGTCCACAACCTCCACTTATCCAGCTAACTATTGGTGCACAAATTCTACGTAACGAGACAGCAGTTAAGTAACTTGGCGTACATCTAGACCCTAAATTAACTTTTAAATATCATGTAATGATGTACAACGCAAGACAAATGCAGCAATGATCATGTTGTATCCATTCTTCCGGGATGAAACAATTTCAAGACGGATTAAGGTTACATTATATGTAACAGTAATCCTTATCATGTTACTGTACGGCTGTGAAGCACAGGGTATTCTTGCCAAAAAGCACAAAAATAAAATTCAGATAATTCAGAACCGTTGCCTCAAAATTATTTTCTAGGCACCTACGTACACAAGAATAACAGAGCTTAATGATGCTGCTAAATTACCCTATCTTGAAGCTATTGTTAAAGCACAAGTTACCAAAATGCATCAAAACACTTTGGAACATAACAACCCAATATTACGCCCGATAGGACAGTTACCACAATGGCGTGCAGTGCATAAAAACATGTTTTCCGACGAACAACCTCCGTAAGGGCTAAAATGTGGTAACTTAAGCATATGACGCTGAGTAACATCACAGCGCATGATAAAATTATTCGAAACCATATATCACAAACTTCCTAATAACACCGTTTAGGTAAGGATTATAATTAAGAAAGCCACTTAGTGGTAGCCACTAGACATTTTGCTGTCGAGGGAATAACACCATTCCCGGAATCAGCACACTGGACGGCAAAAAAATACTGTCTGCAAAACAGGAACGCGAGTGCCATTCGGCAATCGCATTCGATCGTCGTTCATCGTTGGATTGTGTACTGAGTCTCTGCAATAAAGAAGTGTACTCCTTATGTAGAGTTAGTATCGTGTATGGCCTCCAGGACATTCGATGACACTTTGACACCTTCGTGGCATGCTCCCAATAATATTCTCGATTTCCTCTTGCGGGATATTCTCCCATTCCTCCTTCAGAGCATCTCCAAGTTGCTGCAGAGTTTGTGGAGCTTGATGTCGGTTCCTGACCTTCCTGTCTAGAAGATCCCACAAGTGTTCAATAGGGTTGAGGTCTGGGCTGACCGCTGGCCACTCCATTTCCTCAATTTCATTCCTCCTCAGGAAATCCCTGGTGGCAGCCGCAGAATATGCCCTGGCATTATCCTGCATAAACAGAAATCCAGGGCCTACTCCAATGGTAGCAGGTACTACATGCTCTTCCAGAACGTGCTCGATATACCGGACAGCATTCAGTCGCAGGGAACAAGTAAAAGGTCCGTACGATTGTTGTACATAACTCCGGCCCACACTATTATGGAACCTCCTCCAAATCTATCAATTTTCTGTACAGCCTCTGCAGAAAATCTTCCTGGCCGTCCCCACACCCTCAATCGATCATCACAACGTGTAAGACGATACCTGGATTCGTCCGAGAAGAGCACAGACTACCACTGGTTCAGGTTCCAATCACCATGGTTTTCAGCATACGTACGTCTTGCCGCCTTATGCCCATTTGTTAAGCGTGGTTTTTTAACGGGCCTTTTTGGACGAATATTCTCTTTCCTTAATCTGTTTCTTATGGTTTGGTCTGAAACCCGGATTCCGGAAGCCATATGAAGGTCATTCTGCAGGTCTTTTGAAGTTTTTGTACGCTGTCGAAGAGCAGAAAGAACAACGTATCTGTCATCCTGGGGGCTTGTTTTAAATTTACGGCCCTGGCCACGTCTTCTACAATACTGACCTGTCTCTCTGTGCCTGTTGCGTAATCTGGACACCATGGGAGGAGAAACCCCAAGCTCTCTAGCCACTTGTCGCAGAGATTGACCTTGTCGTAAAAGATGTAGAGCATGATACACTTCAAACTAATTTAAATGCCTCATTTTGTCAGAGACTTCAATAAACAAGGCAATAATCAACATTCGTCACTACAGCAACATCAGGAAGCTTACCAATTAGAAGTGGCCAATGCCTTCCAAAATAAAAAAGTTGTCTATATTTGTTATTTGAGGTAATTTCTCTGTATTTAGGCCATGGATCTTTAAAAATTTGTATCCAATGATGAAATTAGTAATTCAATTTACATATTGTGAAACTTTCAGCATCACAGCTTTAAAAAATAAATACTTATTAAATTTATTACAAGTGTTCCTCTAATTTATTTGAGCAGTGTATTTTAATGTTCTAGTAAACAAATTAATGAAAACAATAGCCCAAAATCAAATAAAGATGTGTTAACTTCTTATTCCACGTTAAAATGCGAATTATATGTTGATAATATAACGATTTTTAAAATTCGTAAATTTTCAAACTTATTTTAGTTAAATTTCGTCATTTTATTATTTGAAATAACTGTAATCTTTTATATATATATATATATATATATATATATATATATATATATATAGGTAGATTGAGGGACTTGTATAATAAGTGCATTGCAATACAGAAGATTCCTGATGAATGGAAAATAAGCTACATAGTACCAATATACAAGAAGGGCGATAGAAGAGACGCAAAAAACTACAGAGGACTAAGTATAAATAACACATTATATAGAATATTCATGAAGTTATTAAAAACAAAGTTACAAAAAGATGTTAAAGACAAATTAGGAGAAGATCAAAATGGATTCAGACCAGGAAGGTCATGTGTTGACAATATATTTGCAATACAACAGTTTATTGAAAAACGGACTGCAGTTGGAGAAGAAACCCATTTGACAATGATAGATTTAGAGAAAGCTTATGACTCAATTCCGAGGAACAAATTATGGGAAGTATTGGAGAAATACAATATTGACAGAAACCTAATAGAAATTATTAAACAAACCTATAAAGATAACTCCGCTTATGTTAAAATGGGAAATATAATGTCTAATCCTATAAACACCTCAAAGGGATTGAAACAAGGGTGCAGTCTATCACCAATTTTATTTAATATTTATGTAGAATTTATATTAACGAAATGGAAACAAAGCTGCAAAGGTATGGGGATCCCAATAGGTAATAGATTTTTGCTGACATTACAATTTTCCGATGATCAACTGGTTTTAGCGCAAGACAATTTTGATATGGAATTCATGATAAAAAGGTTGAAAAAGCACATATGAATCATGGGGTCTCACAGTAAATTTACAAAAAACAGAATATCTGGCAATAAATAGCAATGAAAGAGAAAACTTAGTATTGGAAGATGGAATCCAAATAAAGCAAGTGAAACAAACTAAATATTTGGGAATGATTATGGATAACATCGAAGGTATAGGCAAAGAGAACATAAAACATAGAATTGAATTGAGTAGCAAAATAATATCATCATTAAATTCCATATGGTGGGATAAGCGTATTTGGAAAGACACAAAAAAATATATTGGTAAAACATTGGTGGAATCTGTTGCAATGTACGGAAGTGAGGTATGGACAATCAATAAGTACTACAAGAATAGACTAATAGCTCTAGAAATGGATTATTTACGAAGAAGTGCCAGAAAGTCTAAATTAGAACGTGTCACAAATAAGGAAATTAGAAACAAAATGGAAGCAGAAGAAAGCATAATTGAAAGAATTGAGGAAAAGGAATTAAAGTGGTTAGGACATGTTTTAAGAATGGAAGATGAGCGATGGCCGAAGCAACTATATGAATGGCATCCTAACAGAAAGAAGAAAAGAGGAAGACCAAGGTTAACATGGAAGGAAAACATGAAGACAGTAATGCAAGCTAGAGGGCTAAGCATCGAAGATGCCCAAGACCGTAGGCTTTGGAGGTTTGGCACGGGAAGACGGCAGCAGCTGTAAAAACCCGAAGATAGATAGAGATATATATATATATATATAGTGGAATGCCAGAGGTATATTTTCATCATCATCATCATCAATTGCAGTCATTAATTAGGCGTAATTGGCCTATTCCGCTTCAGAATAGAAATTGATTCATATATCGCTTCCTGGTCTTTCTGGGTTCTTCGTCCTGCAGGTCTGTAGTTAAATAGCTGCAGAGGTATTCTATTGTTTGGTATTGTAACGAGGTGTTCAAATCAAATATTTTGGTACATTTGGATGTTTTAAGTTATTGCTGGTGTGTTGAGAGACTTGCGGATATCTTCATTATGTATGAGGTTATAAAGCGTATATCACGCTAATGGTCTTAACAACTTAATTTCTGCAGCTACTAGCTTATTTAATATAATTTACCTGCGGTAAGCTTCCAGGATTCAGGGCCATAAAATTAGAGTAGGAAGGGCCATTGTTTTATAAAATTTTAGAATTGTATCAGGGCGTAATTTTCGGATAAGTGTGTTTTTTTATTGTTCTTATGAGTTTTTGGAATTTGTTAAATTGTATGTCTATATACATATATACATGTGACGTAGGAAAGGTTGCATCCTAGATAAGTAAAGTTATTAACTTGTTTCATTATATTGTTGTTAATAAACATGTTAGTTCGTATCTGCATTTGACCTTGAATTAACACAGTTTTGTCTTACTCACCGACATTTGTAAATTATAATCTTTAGTGTTATTTGACAATCTATGTACTGCTCTCTAAGTGATCTTCAGAAGTAGCCAATATTAATTGATCATCTGCATACATTAATGTGTTGAGCGGTCGGCCATCAATCGTAAAACATGATTGTAATTAGTTTTATCACACTTTTATGATTTCATTCATATATAAATTTTATTGATTGAAAAACCATATTAAATGGCCACTAAAATATTTACATAAATTAGACCCATGATTGCAATAAATAAAAATACTGTGAAAATCTGTTGATTTATGGTTATTATTATTATTATTATTATTATTATTATTATTATTATTATTATTATTATTATTATACGTTCTTATAACAATAATAATGGTGATGCTGAAGATAAAACTCCATGGCGCGACAGGTTTAGAAGAGGCCTACAAGCATCACGTCCATGTGTGTTAATCACAAAGGTAAATATAGAAATGGCATTTGGTCATCATGTTGGGGGCATTGCCGTTGTAGCTGGTATTCTTAATGTGGAGCCTCACTTATTATAGGTACTCAAATTATTCGCTATGCTGGATATGCACCAGCCTTATACAGAGTGAAATTAAATGGAAAATATAATTTCCATGGGAACTCAAACGAGTCTTGCATAAGGGCGTTATGTTTTAAAAACTTCGGCTAGAGCGTAGACAGTAAAAACAATAATTCTTATAAGAAATAATAATATTAATAATAAATAACTATAAATTATCTACACTGATGTCAATGTAATAAAGAATATTCTGATGGAAGAAGGTTTAATATTTAGAAAAGTAATGTTAATTGTAGAACAATTTCCACAACTTAATATTACGATTAATATATTTTTAGTATGGTAATTACAATTATTATTTTTTACTACGTATTTAATTAACGTAAATATCAGAGAATATTTTGCTCCAGGGTCAAATGTTCGCAACAGCAATTAGCGACGTTTTCCTAATACAGCTTCCTGCTTTCAAATGAGTGAATCAAGCACGCCTTTATGTGTTCTAGGCCATTGCGAGGTATACTCTACCGTTTTTTATTACAGAAATTTAGATTTTGTGTTTGAAGTAACCACAATTTGCAGCAATCTCTTTTCTCATTTACTGCTTATATTCAACTAGAATTATAATTATAATTGAGAGAGATAGCAAACAATTGCTCATGTTTCAGAATACATAAACATTTTGGAATCTTGTTTCAAAGATATTTTGCGATATAGGCTTATGTTATCTCGTCTATAAATTAAAACCTTTGAGAAAAAATATATTACATATTGAAAAATTGAAGCAGCAGGTAACGGGAAAGTTTGATCAACAGTTACATAAATAATTTGGAGACTTTCTCCAAATTCTGTCTCTAATCCACCAGACCGTTATATGTTTGCATTAGGAAATGAAGACAGTGTGAAAGAAGAAGAATCCACCAAGCCTTACACTTATCCATGGCTCCGATATAAAGAAAATGGGACCATGAACCGTATAAAAATAGCTGTAATTGAGTGATCTCATTCGAGACATTGAACTGTCAAAGGAGATGGCAGAACTTCCAAGGCCAAGACTACTGCAATGGAATCTTATCGAACGTGATATCAGGATGTCGCAGTAGAGACAATATCACAGGAATCTGCTTCTTAAAGAAGACATATAATTTGCTGTGACAGTAGTCACTTGATGAAATGCTTGGATTTTAACCATGCTTCGACTGAACGGAGGTTATTCACAAACTTATCTAAGCTTAGTTTGAAAGCTGTATTAATTCACAAGCTACATTTCGTGTTAGTCGTGTAGTTCATATGATAGAGACATACACCTTCCTCGAATCAATCAAATATTTAAAAAAATTAAAAACTGTGGCAATGTAAATGGCATCGCTGTAATGTTAATATTTCAACTGGTGTTTACTAAAATACTGCAACATTTTATGTATGTGGGATACATCATCACATTCTATTGACGCGCATATTGACTTGGAAAAATCTTAACCCTATCGACGAAAATGTAATTGCTGAGTCTCTCATGTACCAAAATATGTTATTCCATCCTTACATAAAATGCTGGGATTGATGGGAATTTTTAAGGAAGGTTTGAATAAAAAAGGACAAGCCATTAAGTACGTAAGAAACAAATTTCAGCAGTTACATGATGCAAACGTTAAGGCAGGTATTTTTGTTGAGACATATAATTGACAACGTTTAAATGGACGTGCTTTTGACCAACTTAAGAGGGGACAGAAAAGGAAATTTGGAAAGCCTTGAAGGGAGTTATTTGTGAATTTTTAGGGAACAAAACAGATGGTAACTACATTTATTACGTGGTAGTACTTCTACAATATTATCCTCAACGCGGATGTAACAAGTACCTTAAAACACATTTCCTCCACTCCCACCTGGATTTTTCATTCTTCATTCAGGAACAGTCAGTGAACACGGAGAATTAATCCATCAGGATATTTCTTTATTGGAGCAAATATATCAGGGACGTTAAAATGCAATAACGTTTGTGGATCACTGCTGGTCTTTGAGTAACCATGCTTCAGTACTCATGAATAGAATTTCAAAACGACAACGATTTAATGAAGCCACCAAATAATTATTTTCGGACTCAACCACCTTACAGGTATAATTTCATCAACTAATTACTCAATCATTCAAAATATTTAATAGAGTTTAAAATTTCAATCTTGTTTGTATAATTAATTAAAATGAATATCTTTTCTTAATCCATTAAAATGAAATATTTGCGTATTTTGTACATCACTAAAACTTTAGCTAAGGATGGACTATTGTGGCGATATTCGTTTATCTCAATCGAAAATTAGTGAGATATGACACAGGATGTACAGGAATTATTCTTTTTTTTTTGCCAGTGAAATCAATACAAAAATGAGATCAAGGACTTGTATGTCTACTTTAAGAAACTGATTCCACATATAAAAGGAAGATAACCCACACTATAGTGGTCTCAATGTTATCTGGAGTAGGTTGTGAAGCCGATATCACTGCCCAGTAAAACCAGAACATCACAGTTGCCATGACAACAACGGTTTCGCAATTTACCATATAAATTGGACAGGAATGATGGCTATCCACCAACACACTACGAAAGTATATGAAACTATCGATATGTACAGTTTTATGTTTGTTTTCCCTCGAGAAAATTAAAAACGGTATTCCAAACAGAGTATTGGAAAATTATTTTTACCTCACATTTCTCTTTAGTATAAAGAACTTGAGAATAAAAAAAGTGTATACAACGTATAAGGTATAACGATCCTACTAGGCCTTAGGAGGATTCTGGGGTAATAAAGGTTTATGGTTTAAACCTTATTAGAATATCAGCCGTTTTGTTTTGCTGGCCGTCTTTACCTTCATATCATACACTGATAACACTAGACAACAAAATTTTAGTCATTTCTGTAACTGGCATGGAAACAGCTAATTATATGTTTTCGGGTGAGCTGATAACGAACATGTTAATGCACATGTAAGATCAGCTCTCGTTTTGAAGTTGTGCTAACTTCAATTCACTGCTTTTTTAAGCTTATGCATGTATTTACCCTGTTTTTATCCCTCGGAGAAAGGTCACTGAATTCACAACCGCTTTGCCTGGCGTTTGTAGTTATCTGTTGGTGATTGATTCCCTTAGTATTGTTCAGCAGTTAATCAGCTAATATTGATACACTACACTTCCCTGGTATCTCATTTCCATGTCCGAAATTTGCTGGTTGAATCGTTTCGCGTGCAAATCGCTTACTGCACCACAGTTGTCAGGAAAAACATCCAAGTGGGATGTCAAGAAATATGACTTTGAGGACATGATGCGCCCCAATCTATCGTATCATTGCAGAATATTTGCCACAAGATCATTGTAGTTTTTTACCTCTTATTTCCTAGAAAATTTGTTAACACTTCAACAAAGGCATCCCAAGCTAAATGTTCATTACCCCTTAGGATCGCGTTGAAACGCTCATCTTTGTACATTTTGCATATTGGGGGACACACCAAAATCCCCCTCTTTTATTTTCGCCTCACTAAGACGTGGACATTTCTGTCACAATAGAGAACTGCTTCCCCAGTTTTGTTCATGGCTTTAACAGTTTTTCAAATGGCTCAATTTTATTTGAAAAGCAAGGATTTTTGGATTCGACAAGTGAGATCCTGGTTCAAGTAACTGACGCTTAGGCCAAACTTTCATTTTTGTATCCAAGTGCTTTGGCGCGGCTATCCCAGTGGCACAGTAAGCATCAAATACTTGGTTTAGCCCTGTTGTATAACCCAAGTCTATGACTTTCAGATCCCCGGAAATCTGTCACTTAAACTTGTCATAGTTCAATCATAATAACAATTATTTCATGTTAACATATTTTTTCTTTCATGTAAGGTGCATGTCCAATCGGAATATATGGTAAACATTGCCATTATTTAGTAGACACACTTGAAACTTATTTTGGAGGAGTCATTGAACAAAATCTCACTCGTAACTTTTATAGTTAATGCTCATAGATGCCATTAGTCCCTATTCATCAATTCAGAATATCAAGTTCTTTTCACTAACGAACATTGAAAAGAGTGGAATATGACGGTTACGGAACGCACTTATATTTACCCTCCTTTAACTTGGAAACGAGAGCTAATCCGAGCTTTTCATTGTCTATTTCGTTGTCACCGTGATCGATATAACGAAACGTCAGTGTCATTTCAGTTACATTTTCACTCTTAACTAGTGTAGTTATTTGCGTTAGACGCCGAGATGACTCCAAATCCATGGTGCTGCAGGTGGTTAAGGCTAGTTACAAAATCCAGATACCGTCCGTATTACTTGAACTCCCGACCTTCCAACTATTAGTGTACTGCCTTATGCAACAACACTATGGCGTACCCCAATACAATGAACTCAAATAAACATTTCAGTTAACATTTTAATTTGAAGTTAATAACTTCAGAATTATGTTTCTACTGAACGTCTAAACCCGCTCATGTAGCAGTAGTATTTATAATTGTATGATATTTAACATTTGTTTCACATCACATTCCTACATGCTAACATGTTCTCTTCAATCACCAATCAATATTCACTAATATGTAATATTCCGCTTTTTGTGTAATAAAATAAATAGTTAAATTAAAACAACGCATACTAAATGGCTAAGGTTGATAGCACTTGCAACAGGAGATTAGAACATCTTAATCCAAATTACTTGTTAATTTCAAAAGCGCTAAGAATCTACACATTTTTCAGAACTGTTTTAATGAGAACAGTTTGAACAATTTCATTCCTATGGAATTCGCTATGAAAGACCTATTTAAAATGTTTGTACCAAACAGAGACTAATTATATGCTAGTGGGTAAGAATACTTAACACTAAGCTACATGATAAAAATATTCGATGTGTGATGCCTGACTAATGAGTCACATAGCAAGACGTCAGTCGTTAAATAGCCAGAAGAGAGTCATTGTACGTAACATGGTCTATCAAATCACCATACCTAACACCACTTTGTTTGAGGGAGTTTCTAAAGAACCATGTCTATACGATAGCATTACGCGTATTCGAAAAAAAAATGTAAGATGAATTTAAGCTGCTTTCATTAATAAGCCGGTAGGTTAGGATACCGGTTGAACATTTCACGTGTCGTAAATGGAAGCCATGTTGACGTTATTGGAACATAAGTTAAAAACAATTCGAGTTTTCACATATTTTGACGATTGATTTCATCTATAAAATGATTTATGGCATTCCATAATTATTAAAAAGAAACAACAAAGAATGGTAGATATCGTGGCAAACGAAATCTAATTTATCACCGTCATCTTCCATTTATTTCAACAAGATACAGAAACACGTATGCTTTCTATACACAGTACATCATCATATGAAACGCATACTTACAATATAGATATCAATAACAATACCCATCTTCCACTTGCAGAACACGAGGCGAGTAAGTTTAGAATAGAAATGAATTGTAACTTGTCAAAGAAATTTCGTGTTTTGGAAATTCGCCACAATCTTGTGAAATATGAAAAATAAATTTCACTCTTTCGTTACTGTTATTTATTTAAAAATAATAATATTAGAATGTGCTGTAATTACAACGATTAAGTCGCCGAAATTTGGATTTGTTACTTTTGTGGCATTCACTGTATTTAGCAAGAACTTAATAATATTTTATATAGAAACTGAATATTGTAACGTGTTATTAAAATCATAGTGTATTGTTAATATTGGCATATTTTTAATATATGTTGATGAGAACAACCCTGCATATTTTTATCGTAACAACATTTATTTTTACGTTCTTAGAAAATAATTTGCAAGGCCTTACACAATATTATGAATATTTCTTGGTCTCTGCAACTGCTATTTGTGGATCTGTGTAATGAAACTTGCACTGAAATTTCACCTGACAAAAACTATATTTTTTCTAACGTATTTCTATGCCTCGATTTCTAATCCGAATACCATTTCCCGTTATCGCCTGTGGTTTTCAAGTAATTGCCGACTTACACTAGCGGCCCGACCGAGAGAAAAGTAGCGCGTTATTGTGTACATAATCTATAGAATCCCTGTTCATGAAGAAGGAGCACATGACAAACATCATTACTTTATTACTGGGAAAGAAACAATTCTAGCCTATTGGATGGTCTGCTTCAATGTATGAGCCCTATAAATTGCATGACCGCTTCCATGATTATAACAGATCATATGTCTACACAATTAATTTTATTACGGTCTCCTAATCTCCCGAACTTTTTAAGCAGAGTGCAAAAGCAGTAGTTTAAAAATATATTTCATTTCTAAGGCATCTCGATTTAACAAACGTCGGTTGGAAGTACTAGGCTCTTGTTACAGAACTGATATTTGCTTGAGCCCAATATAAAAAAATAACAACTTACAGATAACGTGAACACTCTATGAATGAACTTCTCTATTATAATGATGTTGATGGACACTAATGGAACAACTGAGCGGTAGAATTTGCACTTCACCAGAATGGTACCTTTTTAATAGATTTTTGATAGATAGGTCTAAAGGCCGTGTTGTTGCATAATTGTAATGTATATCATTCTGTACCTATACCTATTGCTCATACTATTCATATGAAAGAAACTTACGAGACTATTAATTTGCTTTTTAAAACTGTTAACTACACAAAATATGAATGGAAATAGTGTGGAGATCTTAAAGTTATAGGGATACGCCTTGGAACGCAGAGTGGTTTCACCATGTTTTGTTGTTTTTTATGCGAGTGGGGCAGTCGAACTAAACAAAAACATCGTGAAGTTAGAGAGTGGCCTCTAAGTGATGCTTTGTTACCAGGGGACAAGAGTATTAAACACCAACCATTAGTTAAGAAAGAAAACATATTACTGCCACCCCTTCACAATAAGCTAGGCTTAATGAAAAATTCGTTAAGGTTCTAAACAAAATATTAAATGTCTTCTGTATTTGAAAGAAAAGATTCCAAGAATTTGTTAAGGTAAGTTGAAGGAAGGTATTTTTATTGGCCCACAAATTCACGAAGTGATGCAAGACAAGAGGTTTAGTGACTTGCTAGAGAACAGTAAGAGAAAGCAGTATGGGTGGGATTACAGACAGTGTGTGCTAATTTTCTGGAAATGTAAGAGCCGATAAGTACCAACAAATTGAGAACATGCTAAAGACATATAAAAATTTGGGGTGTAATATGTCTTTGAAAATATATGTTCTACATTCCCACCTGGACATCGTTCCTCCCAACCAGAGGGCCGAAAGCTAGAACACTTCACAAACGTCCGTAGTAGTATATTTTGCACGATAAATAAATAATAATAAATAAATAATAACACATATGTTAGAAATATCTGCCTTCATTATAAACAACTCACTAACATTACCAGTGCGGCCAATGTTTATATGGCAAATGCCGAAAATAATGCAGTTGAGACTACAGCACGCCGTGTCACCAATCAGGGGTTAACTGGCGGTAAGTACGAATGTATTGTTTTATAGTGTTTTCAAATGAAGTTCAATTAATTTAAAATGCAGTGAATTGTTTCGTATGCCTATTAACACTACGTTTTGGATATATTTTTTGTATATATATTGTACGTAGTACGTATACATAAAGGGCAGTGGTTTCACTTCCCTAACTAGGTAGGTAATTGTTAATAATAAAATATAGTTATTTAGTTATTTTTAGGTTGGCAACCACAAAATGTAGGAATCTGAACTTTAAATCATGGTCGACATTTCTGTAAGTACGACAGAACGCACTATCGTGCAGAAATGTAGCTTTGTAATGTATATACCTAATTAATGGTTTCATAAATAAATGCGTTCCAGCCGGTTTTACATTTTAGTTTATTTACCCACTCTTTTTAACTGCTAAGGCCATTATCGTCGCAAGAGAAATCTGAGCGTGAATGGAGCAACGTATTTTTCCTCGGCGACTTTTTTCGTTAGACTTAAGTTTACTTTAAGTGCAATATTTATGATACAATTCCCTCGGCAAGAAATCCCTTTCAAGGAACACATAGTGCCTACTTAGTATTTGTACACCTGAAATAATCAATCTACTCCGATCGGGTTAAATGTGTAATTTTTCATATCTAGAAATGAGCATACACCAGTCCACCGGGACCTATCGTTAAGCGGGTTTTACAGTTGAAAACACTAAATTCAAGCAATTATTTATATGAGGAAATACATATTTAGGATTTTACACGTACACCAATATACGTACACAGTGCGTCTGAATCTAATACCTAGATAGAAGAAAGGTACCCACTAAACCACCACCAACCATGACCTACAATAAATTCTTGCATCTTTAGCAAGTGTCAAGGATGGCATGGAACAAGGTTGTCTGACAACTGCTCATCAAGGAGTTCCATCTCAGTGGAAGTTGTATATTATGTGTGGCTTCCAAAATACAGTTATGCCATTTGAATACTGAGATAACGTTCGGAACAGGAATGAACCTGAAACAGCCTACATTTTTAAAAATATACGTGTTGCTAATTTCTTCGTAAAAATGATTATAGTTGGAATAACTAACCCATTGGTATTACCAAATCCGGAATACATAAGCGGGGACATAAGCGTATCGTATATCCTTGTCCTGAGCTAATGTGTTCCAATCACCTTTTTTAATTTACTTCCCTCCATTCATAGTAGGTCTTATAATCCCACTTCATAATTGGCATACCGTCTGGGCGATATTCTTCTGTATCTCCTATCAAATTTTCCTCGCCCCTCCTTTAATTTCCCATTCTTGCCAAATTCACTTATCATCAGTCGACGAGACTTAACTTTTAATACTATACGTTGTTTCCCAAAAATATTGTATCGCTTCTGTAGTTTAGTATTCACTATTAACCTGTCTTTTCATCTCTCTTTGGTCCAAAACTTTTCTTAAGAACTGTATTCTGATTTTTTCTCCTCCCATATATAAAGAAATCATGTTTGGCATTCATATAACTGGAAGATACTATTAAGATACGTTTGGATGACAAGATTCCCTGTAATGTAAAATAGCACGCGTTCCAAAATTAAACTCTCCGTTTAATTAATATCTGCGTCTCACTGATATTTGTACTTGTTGGTTCCAGGTACTTAATTTTAGACGCGGTTTTCAAAGTCTCCCTCATTTGTCATTAAATATTTAATTCCATTATCTAATACATTATTACTGTAGTCATATGTAAATTTTCATTCATATTTACTTCCATTTGCAATTTCTTAGTTTACAATCGGTTAAAATATAATTATTGTTACACATTCTATTAGATTTCCAGTATGTAATTAATGACAGAGTTTACCTGATTCATGTCAAGTCATTACAAATTTCCTTAGAAATAAATAATTTATTTATTATGTTACCTTAATAATTTAAAAGCAAGATGCTTCGCGCATTAAAAACTGACCCACAAGAACGTAAATTCATAACAATTACATTCAGGTTTGAGATGGAAGAGGCTATTATTCCTCTGAATTACCATGTTCTAAAATTAATACAGAGGAGCTGCGACTTATGTTCCAATGGCAGTCATGTAATGACAGATTATTTCATTCCTGTCCTTCAGAAGTCACGTCCTATTTGAATGAGGAACAATACAAATTAAAGGCATGACACTGATTTTTTTCCCCAAAATTACATAATGGGATCAATTGAAATACTATTGCTTCCTTTCATTTGATGAGTAACTTCAATATTTTTCTGCCAAAGTTGTTAATGAGTGCACCGAGTTCTCTTTATTTCAGAGAAATAAGGACTTTTATTAAGGGTGAATAATGAATTAAGTTCTAATTATTTTCAGTAATAGGACGTATTTACACTCAAATTAAATGGGACGAAACCAGGAATTCATTGGTAGCACAATCAAATTGATACGACTTACCATAAAACAATTTCATTGCAATAAATAAACTGATGGCCCTGGGTCGACTCAGCCTCTAACTGAAATGAGTACCAGACGCTTGTTCTGGGGTAAAGGCGGCCGTCACGCAGGGCTGACACCCCGGCTGACATCAAGTGCCGATTGTCAAGAAAAAGTGGGAGCCCTAACCTCCTACTACCCCAAGGGCCTCCTGAGGCCTGTAGTGGGATCACTTTACTTTAATAAATAAAACTGTAGTAACAAGTGATTAGCGCTCGGTTATAGAACTGATCCTTTGCTATTGTGATGAACCACACTCGTAAACAAGATACAATGAAACGGAAGCCCTTATACAATAGTGAAAAAGTTTGCAGTTCCCTTTGTAAAAAGGAATTCAAAGTCTGCGCCATTATTAATAATGCAATAGCAATGACTAAATCCAAAACTGTGTACAAAGGGCTGGATAGCAGCGAACAAACAACCGGGTTTTCCAAGATAAGCTTTGGAGAAGAGCTTCCACGTACCAATTTCAACGAGAAACGATTGCGCTAAACAGGGGTTCCCTTAGGCGGAAGAAGATAGATGCCGACAAACAAAATTCTGCCTAATAATAATAACCCTCAGTTGGACAACCCTGCAAAATTGATGTAGGGACATAAATAATTTGAAGGGCGGATATAACCCCAAACGCCTGAGTTTAAAACCCCAACAATGTCCTCTAGACGTGGTTAGCAAAAAAAAAAAATATTGTAACACGTAAACTTTTTTTTTGTAAATTGGCTGGAGGCTTTTAGTGGAGGGAGAGATGTACCATATCACATAAGAGAAAATAAAATATTTTTTTCTCGACGAACATTTAAATCACGCTTACCAGCGCGTGTGCCAGCTGCAGAGGCACATCTTTTGAGTCAAAGTCAGAGGCGCGTGCGTCAGCATGAAGCACGATTCCTCTAAGTTTCGGCGCTATAAGTCAGATCGAACTTTTTATATTAGTGTTATATATGATAATACTTTAGATCCTCCAATAATAGGGATCTAAAGTCAAAGAGGTTATACATAAGTGATAGCGCACTTATTCGACGCAAGCATTGGAGTAATAATAATTAATCAAGAAACGTGTAGTGACAAATTAGTGTACGATTCGGGCCACCAACAGCCTTCAGCGTTGTGTCAAGTCGTCATCAAATACGACGAAGTGTAAGTCTGAATGAAAAATTGGGGTAATAAAAGTGGAACTTAAATTCAAATAACCACAGGGAGTCTACTGTTTTCCCCAGTGTATATCCTTCTTTACTGATACCCTGAGATACAACCTTGTTCTACCGAACCCAGCTAGTCCGGAGCATCAAATTGCCCACGTACCATATCCTGGACACATAATCAAACCATCCCCGACAAAATCCAGATTCATGAGCTAATATAAACGCTGTAGTATCCACGTCAGTAACCATAGATTTCAATTCTGCATACATTACGAGAATTTGCACGGTCTCTTCCTCATTTAATATAGTGTTTCCAGACTAGAATATGTTCTACATTTATGTTGAATAGGTTGTTGTTTTGTTATAAAATCCTTTAAAAGCTAGGATTAAAATTGTTGTATAATTAATGTTGAAACAAGAATATGAAGTTGAATTCACGTGCATTTAGTACGTGGAAATGTTCTAGATTTCAATTATATAAATGTACGGAGAGTTACTAGTATTTAAATAGAAGAAAATAACAAACGCGATCGTCGACTGAGAATATAGTTCTACCTGCGACGCCAGTGTTTTGTCACACAGAATACTCAGTTTTTTATTCGTTGTACATTTTTAAATATTTTATTTATTTATTTACTTATTTTGCTTTTACGTTAATTACCTTTTATTCTTTCTCCTCTTCACACAAGAACATAGCATGTAACGAGTCCTAAAGAGAAGATTTAAAATCCCCCATCCGCCGGGAATGGAACCCGCTTTGACGCGGCGACGGCCACTTAGGCATGACGCAATCTGCGAAAGATTTGTTGTGGAGTACAGAATTTACTTCAATATTAAAAAAAGTTATTTCATACAATCGTTCTGGTATCGCATGTATTTCACGATTTTTATTCTGAAGGATTAGTAACATTTTCAGGCAATTAAATACAGTTCTAATAACGCTTCATAGTTAATTTGTTCTAACTAGTAAATATAAATATTCATTGTAATTGTCTTTCCATTATTGAATAGTCACAAATATGATTTCTTGGTCAGTTAAATCACATGTCTCTTCGCACATATCATGACAAAACAAGGAGTTCAGGTTCAAGTACGCATTTTCACAGCTCTCGCAAATGAACGAGTAGGGTTACCTTTCGAGGTAATGTGGAATGGAACAGGCACTCATAAGTTTCAGCGATAGTAGTACTTTGGTAAGGGGGATTTTTGTGGAGGGGAGAAGGAAGCATAATTTGTCTGTTTAATAGATTATGTCGAGTCCTTAGGATTTAGTGTTTCTATTAGGGAGAGTACTGTGACTGGTCTTTTGTCGTGCTTTGTGGTATGTTGTTTCTTTCAGGGATGTTTTATTTAAGTGTTTCTATACCTGCTGTTTCGTTTGTTAAGATATTGTGCTGACGACAGACAACTGAAATAGAAGGGAGACTCCTAAGTTTGTCCTTTCTACTGTATATAGTTTCTTTAGCTCTTCATATGATTTATTAATTAGCTGGAGGAAGTATATAGAATAATGGGTTTTACTGTTGTCTTGTAAAATAATATTCTATGATTTGTTCTCTTTTACAGTTTAGTGTTATCCTTGTCAGGTAGTGCTAATTGGTCGTGCAAGTATTTTTTTTGTGGAGATTGATTACATGAGCTCTGGGTGTTAAAGTACACTTTATTGTGTATCCTAGGTACATAATTATGTTTTTGTAATCGATTGAGTCTGTTTCATCCTCACGATTTTTGTTCTGTGCGTACGGATAATACCATTTTCTTTTTATTGCCAAAGGTTGAGAAATTTCTGTATTTAAGTCTATTCGCCTTTCATCCGTCCAATCAGCATACATATGGAGCTATTTTTATACTGTAGTTGCTAGTCGTATGTCTTAGGTTGTACACCAGTAATGGATGTTGTCTGCGAATAGGCATATGTTAACTTTTGTCATGTCGATTGAGGTATGTCATATGGATATAGTATATACATAGTCATCATCATCATTATCATCCAGGTTCAAGCCCATACCGGTTTCATGAAAGATAGAATTAAACATTCTTCAGACCATTTCCTGTGTGGACGTCCAACATTTCTCCTTCCTTGCGGTTTACAATTTAGCAATCATTTTGTAAATTTTCATTCTGGCAGTCTATCAATATGTTATTTCCTGTCGTTCCTGTGTTCAAGTATTCGGTCTGTAAGATTGGAAATATTTAGTTCCTTGTTTATATCTTCATTTCTTTCCTTATATCCACAGGATATATCGTGCTATATAAATAAATAATAAATGTTGGATACAATATTATTTGCCGATGATCAAATAGTGATTTCCAGTTCAGAAGATTATCTAAAAAGAGTTATTTTTAATTTCGAAAAAATAAGTGCCATTTACATTTTAAAATTTCAAAGTATTAAACTAAAATTTTAAAATTTAAAGGACATGATACCTTAAGAGCAAAAAATTGTAATTGATAATAAAATTTTAGAGCAAGTGAACAGTTTTTTTTAAATACATAATTATATATAAATATATACATATGATATGAAAAGAAAAATGAATGCTTGAATTTGGATTTGAACCCGAGTCTCTAAACTCTGTACGTTTAGCGCTTTAACGACTGAGCTACCCAAGTATTCCAATTCAAACACACACATTTTTCATATATGTAGTACGCTCAATTCACACAAGAGGTAGCGGAAATTCTTTCAGACTGACATCTAGTGGCTAGCATAACAGTTAAGCTAATTTTTTAAAGACAATATTTACTTTGTAGCAGTAACGCTTTTATATTTAATTATATATATATATATATATATATATAGTGAGAGCCTTAATGTTCTTCCCTAGGATGTTCCGATACGAACTAATATATTAATACTCAGGGAGTTCTCTCTGTGGCGTAATCTAATATTCATCGTGTTTAATTAGTTCAGTAAGTTCAACGAGTGCAAATTTGAATCTGACTGCGCTTAACCATACCGATTCGTAGGCTATTTTCACGTCTAGAGCTAATATTGTTGTTTTGTTATGTTCATATTTTAGTATAACGTTCTAGATAAGTAGGAAGCTTGTAAATTGGTCGGTATCGTTATGTCCGGGACTAAACCCTGCTTACTGGTTGTACACAGGTGGAGTGTCTATGTACTAGTAAATGTAATCGAGTAACAATTATATTCTCCAGAAGTTTCGAAACAGTCGAAAAGAGCGAAAACGTTCGATAGTTTTTATAGTCTCCATGGTCTTTTCCTGGTTTAGAGAACACTTATTATGACAGTTTTCCATCTTTTAGTAATACAGTCTAGTTTCAAAATAGCATTATTTATGTAAATTATTAAATCGTTTCCTATGTTTGAAAGTTGGTTGTATAAGAGAAAGGGAATAAAATTTTTGCCAGGGATGTATTTTCACTTCGTCCTAGTAATTTGTCTAGTTCTTCCATCGTGATGGGCTAAGTGGTCTTCGGCTAATACATTGAAGTGTTGAATGATTTTAGTGTGTGTGTTATTAATGGAGAAAACATTACTGCTTATATAACAGATGCGTCAATCGTTTATAAATTCGTAAGTACATAGGCTAATATTGCATGGGATTCAGTCAATATTAATTACATGGCACTCTAAGTTCAAATAAACGTTAAATACAAATGTGTTAACATTTACTATGTATTGTGCTATTAATAATTGTTTTACAAGACCGTTATACTACTCTACCATTCATCCATTAACTTAGTTACGGATAATTGCCCATCTCTTTTTACTGACCCATTAGCCTACTTCCTGTCATGTAAACTCCCTGAAATACATAGGGGTTGTTCTTGACAACAGACGCACTTTCGTCCACAACAAATTGAATCAAAGGCCAGAAAATGAGTTTCCAACCCAGTGGTATCCTTTTGCCCTACAAGGAGGTCTTAATTCTAGTGTAAAGAGAATATTGTATCGTGGAGTTTTCCATTCCTTAAATCTCTATTGTTCTGCCGCCTTCCAAGACTTAATACAACATAGATTGTTTAAAAATAAACTAGAAAAATTCACACATAGATTCCTCCTGAGAATAATCAGAGGATACCGTAAAACGTGAACTGCAGCAGCTCAGATTGAAGCACGTATTGAACCACAGTACCTCGCTGATATGAGGGCTAGTATTAGTTATATCAAGAGAAGTCACTGGACAGCTAATTATCTTCTTCATTTCCATCTAGAGGAAACGATACCGGTAACAAGATTGGGACATCCTTCTGAGCATAAGCACTACATTATGGACTCCTGCAAATAAATTCACAAGTATTAAATGTTCACAGATGGTTCGAGAACATTAATCAACGAAATAAAATAAATTAAAGTTGAATGTGTATTCGTAGTTAATGAAAACGCGTCAGAATGTTCCTCTAATTTGTTCAAACCTTCTCCAGAATGTTCCATTTTCAGGGAGAATTATTATAAACGGTTTACAACTAAAGAAAAAACTTCTCTTATACACGACGATTCAGCAACAGCCCTGAAAGCTATTAATGATAAATATTACACCAAGTCAATAGTTTTCGAGATTAGGGAACAGATGAAGCAAAGTTCAAAACATATTTGTCTATAATGGGTATGTAGGCATTGCGGGATATGAGGAAAAGTACGTGCGGATGTCATAGCTAGTTTTCAGCAGATTCCAGATCGGATGATCTGTGCCATATTTCGTTCCTGAAGTTGCAAATAAAGGAACATATAATAGTAAGATGGTACAACTTGTGACTCAATGCTACCACAGGTATAATAACACGACAATCGTTGTTTCCTATTATTTACGACAGAATAAAGTGAAAATACATTATTCCAAATTATATACCAACACAATATTTCACTGGACTCAGAACATTTGGCCAATACCTCCTGAGATTCAACATCAAAGAAAATGTAGTTGTAATTGTGGCATTAGCAACAATAGTGTTGAACATATTATCTTTGATTTTCCTTAATTCTGCAACGAAAGGTCCGAAATCACCTGTCTTCTAAATAACATCACCTGTTCAAGTGAACCACATATTACAGAATTACTTTTGACAGAAAGAATTACTTTTTTTATAATCTTTATAAGTTCATAAAGGAATTGTTGTAGACAAAATTTTAAGACGAATCACAACTTTGACAAACTCTAATCTAATTTACGTCAGGTAAAATATGGTTTAAAAATTTCGGTTAATAATAATAATAATAATAATAATAATAATAATAATAATAATAATAATAATAATAATAATTAAATTTACCTACTTGGCCACCAGTTGAATATACATTTCCAGACCGTTCCATCCTGTTCTTAGGTTATAGAATCTACGTAATCTCCTCAGCTCGGCCATCCTTCACTACAAACATTTCGTGAATTTGGCATCGTGCTTATATCACTGTTGACGGCTCGGACTATGAATTCTTGCCTCGCCAATATTTGTCACTGCTGCATAGCTGAGCTACCTCAAAGATCGACAGAAATCAGTATCATTTCATAATAGATTCTCATCCTGATGATTTATAAGGCCATGTGTATCCCTATACAGCGTATTTACTCCAATCCCGTACTCATATATTAATAAGAATATTACGACGTTCCTGCGATCATCTTTGTTCTGACGATGTCAAAATTTTAATAAATTTATAACCTGACGGTTTCAAGAAATCTATCATATAAATATCGCGGTGAAAGATATTTCAAAGTTAGAAAATATAAATTAAAATTTATTTTGAGGTACAATACAGCAAATTAAATTTAAAAAATAATAATCCGGTAATTTTCAAAATTTCCTCGAATTCGGAATTTAAGCCTCTGGAATGAAGATTTTGTATCAGGATTCGGTAATGATAAAATTTGTTAATTCCAATAAAGTTGATTCCTTCTAGTTTGAGGTTGGTAACAGTTCTTTATATATATTTTGAAATTTTATGTATCTATTTTTTTAAATTTATATGCCATTCTCTCCTAGCTCTTTATTGTCGTAAATAAAGGAACTATGATTCATGAAAGTCATTTCTGTCATTTTTACCGTTTTTCAGAACCCATCAAACTTTGTATTCTTTCTCAGTGTATACCTGAACATTGCCTCGACTACATAATTATTTTTAAATATTCAAATGTGTCGTCTTTAACTACACAAGCACTAATATTTTTGTTAATTCTCAGGATGCTGACGTTTGTTAATTCATACTTTACAAAAGAGAGAGCATGAAACAAATTGTACTGCAAAATGACAGCAGAGAGTTTTAGGTCTGGCTAACCTAATATGTCCAATCTGTCGTGCATGTTATAACATAATGATTTTTTTATATTAGTTGCCAGCATTGTACATGGGATCCAAGAAACTGGGACTGCAAGTAAATATTATAATAATAATAATAATATATATATATAAACTAAATATAATAATATTAATAATAATAATAATATAAGGCCTTAAAGCCTTGTCTACTACTCAACCAGATTTTAAAAATATAAGGTTACACATAAGACATATTTATATAACGAATATAAACAGCTAATCGCAATTGAGGGAAATTTTGAAGTATTGGCTGAATTGAAAATCCTAGGAACTATAACCTCAAATAGGAATGAGATGCACAAAGACATTAAACATATGGTCAATTCTGGAAATGTATGCTATTATGCATCACAGCGACACATGTCGTCAGAACTCCTTGCAAAAAACGTTAAACTAAAAATATATAAAACCATTATTCTACCAGTTATATTATATGGATGCGAAACATGGACTTTACGGGAGAAGAGGAAATTACGAGTATATGAGAATAAAGTCCTTAGGAAACTTTTGGGCCAACAACAGATGAACAGACAGGTGAATGGAGAAAACGACATAATAATAATGAGCTGCACGATATGTATAGAAGGCCAGATATAACAGGAATAGTTAAGTGTCGTAGACTGCAATGGGCATGGCATGTAATAATACCAGTGAGTAAGACAGTTAGTTTTATGTGCCAGTGTCCGTTTTTAAGAAACTTTTCTTTAATTATGTAATGATGTATAGTTTATCCCAATAAAATTTAATAATGAAGATCTCGTCTCAACACGAATAATATTTGGTTCAAATTTTAATCATCATCATCAACAACAAGGATTAAGCCCAATGACCTCTTCCGATCTCATTTTAGGTCGAATTGGTCCTTCAATCTCTTCAATGGCCTTCCCAACATTTTCTCCCTATTGGTTTATAATTATACATTGTTCTTGGTATGCGCCGTTCATTCATTTGTAATACGTGCTGGTTAAGCATTTTGATAATATTTTATTATTTCACAGAGATTAAATATATTAAATTCCGTTCTTATATCTTCGTATTTCTTTTTATCGGTCCTTTGGTATCCTTCTATTGCTCTCAACATCTTCATTTCAGCAGCCTCTATTTGTTTAATATCTGCCTTTGTTAATGCCCAGTTTTCATTTCCATAGATAAGAGATGGAACTGCCGATACTTTGTAAAACTTCAAAATAGTTTATTTTCTAGTCTTATTCATCAAAGCGCGTTCAATTGTGCCACATAGATAATTGAATCGTTGTATTTTAGTGTGTTTATCTAAATTTCTGTCATTGCCTGAATGACATCCGTAATAATTTAAATTCTGAACTTGGTCTATAATTACATCGTTTATCATTATTTTTGTTCTTATTGCACATTTTCCTTTCAGAGCTAATATTTTTTGTTTTAGATATAGATATTCTTAAATTGTATTTTAGAGAGATATTATTTAAAGTATAAAGGAATTGTAAAGCATTTTCAGATGCTGTAATTATTACTTGATCGTCTGCAAAAAGCGATGTTGTCAATACACTATTTATACTAATTTGTTCTCAGTCATCCCAGAAACAAATTTTAATTAATGCTGTAAATTATTATCTAATATTTTGTTGTCACAGCATTTCACCACTGTCTCGTACGTACCACACCAGACTTCGATCCCCGATGAGAAACGTTTTCCTGGTTTTCCGGCTAAACAATAAGTAAATCACACTAAAGATGGCGGTAAAGTTAAAATAATAAATCATAAATAATCCTGAAATACAATAAATATTATCAAATTATAACTACCTACTAAAAAAATAAACAAATATCAGGAAACGTTAATTACCAAACGGTCATTAAACATCACCTGGACATTGTAATCATAATAGAGCGATTCCATGAAAATGTCATACCGAGGTAAAAATTTTGAAACCGATGCAGGAATAATTTTGTTGATGTAATATATATCAGTAAATATTAAATTTTATAATTGTATAAGAAAATGTTTCAAATTTGCATTATTTTAATCTAATAATAACGGTAGAACTCGTGATATTCCAAGCCTGAAAAAAATATGCAACATTTTACCAATTTCTTGTTTAATGAGTTGGTCATATGAATTCGTTTTATTTCACAAAATCTTTTGTTAAACCATACTTTGGTCCTCCTTGGTCGTAAATTAAACAATATTAATTGGATTCTAATATTCTATATACCTTAAATGTCTCCTATAGTTGTTAACTGTAAGTCAGTCACAGAAAACGGATAACAATTACTGTACACAACATAATAATTGATGGATTAATATTTCCTCTTGGATTCTACGTTATCGGTACACAATTAACAAAAACGTAAAGAAGACATTTTCTTGTAAAGTCATTATTTTTCCCGCTGGAGTCCCGTGACTGACTGACTTTAAATCCCCTCACTTATATTGGTAATACACATAAGGCAGTCAGTTGCTTCCTGGACTCCGCTGTGTATTGACATAAACATGTTTAGGAAATCTGTTAGACTGTTCGGCTCAGCGGTTTCATAAAATAATTAATGGTCATTCTTCTGTGACAATTTGAGCTAAAACGCAGTCAGCGGAAGGATTTAAATGTAGAGTAATTACATGAAAAATGTAAATGTCATACCGATGTGAAATTTTTGAAATTAGCGCAGCAGTAATTTTTTCGATGAGATATTTTTTGCAGATGAAATTTTCCGATTATAAAAGTTAATGTTTGAAATACGGATTATTTTCATCTAAATTAATAGTAGAACATGATATATTCCGAAACATGAAAATACATACAAAATTAAACGAAATTTTGTTTTACGATTTCACTGTATAAATTTGTTTTGTTTAACCGAATCTTTTGTTATACCATATTTCGGTCATTCCTGATAATAAATGTAATACCTATCATTGTATTATAATATTCTAGATAATTAAAATGCGCCCTATAATTATTAAGGGTAAGCTACAGTCAGTCACATAAAGCATACAAAAATTATTGTACACAATACGGTAATTGATGGATCCAAATTTCCTCGGAGATTCTACGTTATCGGTACATAACTAACAAAAACGTATTAACGACATTGTCTTGTAAAGTAATTACGTTAATTATTTTAATTACATTTTTATATTTTTATTGATGGCATTTATATAATTACTCATTATGCGGTTCTTCAATATGTATGTTATTAAGTGAGTAGAATTAAAAACAAAAGCGCGGTTCTTATGTGTTAGAAAATGTGTGTGTGGGAGTCCTTGAACTTAAAAGGTTCTCGCATTAGTTTGACCTTTGACATGCCATGTGTGTCGTATTATAGGGGATCCATAGTGAGAAGTTGTCACTTTGTGAAACAGAGTAATGCTTGTTAATTGCACAAACAGTTTTAAATCATATGGAGTTTCTTGTACAAAAATTTAATTGGCGTGGAGTATATGTGATTAAGTATGTATAACATGTAGTGTAAAATAAAATTATCATTGGGGTAGCGATATTGGAAAACAGCAGACTGAAAATACGCATGACAACGCTGTATTACGTGCGCCACGTGGAAACAATCAGTCATAAAATAAGATTTCGCGCATTGTAAGAGATTTCTTTCGATTGTTTTTAGTTTAAAAATAGAACTCATGTAAGCAATATAATTTTTAATCAGTTGCTTTGAATGAATTATAACAGAATTTTCCACATTTAAATAAAAAATCTAATAATTTGTATACTGTACTTTTTCGTTAATTTTTTTTTGTCCTCACAGTTGTGACGCGTGTAAGTTAATTTTAGTGTTCTGGAACGAACAATGCAAACTCCATATCGGCATTTTTATTTATTTTAATGGTTCAATCTATTAACAGCATCAGATAGAATTTAATCAGTTAATATGGATGTTAAAATTATTCTCATATTAGGCATATTTAACTATAGAGACGGCCCTTTGTTGTTTAGAAGTTAATATTATCTATATTTTGTGAAATTTAAAATGATACATTCTAACCAGGTTAAATAAATTACACTATTTATTGAATATTTTTACAGCATATCAAATTTTACATTTCCTACACCTGATAAAAGGCGTGAAGTTCTTTTTTCATCTCCATATTATCGCTTTTTATATATTATCCATCAGTAGTAATTCTGCCCGAGGGCAGGTATTTCACTGCAATCATAGCACTTTCATGCTGTGCCTGCAGCTTTACTAGGGAACTGTAGATGTGGTAGCTTCCCGTTGCTGCCCACATCGCTGAAGGATGATAAGGATGATGATGGCCATATGGTTTCGGGGACCGTTTGGGCCTTAAAGTTTTCTTGACATTTGTCTTACACGTGAGGAAAAACCCCTATAAAAACCTCACCCAGAAAAACTGTCACGACCGGGGATCGAACCCAGGCCCCCTGCGTGACAAGGCAGCACGCAAACCTCGAGACCACAGCGGTGGATTTGTCTATTATAATTCCATATTATTTTTTAATATTTGTATAATATTTTCAGCTCCAGAATATTAAAGTGTAAATAAAATTCAGATATGTCAGTCAGTCACACATCACATATTAGGTTATAACTCTGGTCTTAATTGTGATTTTTTGTTTCGTTTTTCATTGAGAATGTAACTTAAAATGTGTCTTCCAAACGGTATTTTGGAAAATTGAATTAGGAACCACACTTCAGAGCATGAAGCAGATGAACATGTTAAGCTGCATGATGAGTAGATATTTATGTCAGTCAGTCACACATACTTTGATAGATAATAAATAGCACTGTTTTTCTTCAAAAGTTGTATATTTATGTACAGTCTTAACCACACACTATTCCTCTCTCATATCACGTAGATAACATCCCTAATTTGAATCAATTGTAATATTTATGCAACCATCTTGCTGCAAAAGTGTATTGTAATTGTTAGTCAGTCACATATGGAATTGCTCAATTATCATTCACCTTTTTTAGTATGAATTTGTGCGTTAAATTCTCGTAGTGCCGGATACGTTCCTGTATGTAGCGAATCATACGTTCAGATAATTATTCCTTGTTGTTTTTGTGGTAAAAAATATGAGTGTGCTCCTCTCACGAACGTTCTTGACGATGTACGGTCCATGTGGCCTGTGGCATGTAAATGTAACAATAATTAGAGGTCAAACTACGATGAACAATAAGAAGATTCATACTATAAATTAACATCAATAATAATAATAATAATAACAATAATAATAATGCATTGGATCATCATTACTATCGTACAAGCTGTGTTCGTGATAGCAACTCGAAAGATTAAAGGATTAATGAGGAGAGTAATTATGAGATGCGGTGATCTAATTTCATGCAAGACTGTAAACTTTGTTTTATATATTTCCAAAAACATTTTGTTAACCTATAATAGCAGAACTGATATGCGACTAAGTTTCTCTACTTCGGCAGAACAAAATTACCTAACAATTCAATAAATGCTTGGGTAAATATAACAGTAGATGAAGACGAAACATTATTCGCTTACAGAGACAGAAATGTAACCCGTGATTTTCATAATTAGGGATTTCAGGATTTTCATCCAAATATTAATACACTGTCAATCAAATACCTTAATTATCCAAGAAAAATGTACTTTCTCACTTTTATCAAGAGTCGAGGATAAGTAGTATAATGTTATCCTGACATTAAAGTGTTATGCGTTAAACATAACAAAAGATAAATCAATAATGGTTCCTTATCAGTAAAGCCTGAATTAATACATCACGAAAATAAATAAAACGGATGATATTAACGAAAAAGGCAAGGTATAAAAAGTGTAGAAAAAACATCTAAAGAAGCATTTGGTAAGTAGTCAATATGGAAAACAAAAAAGGAATGAATACGATAATGATATTAAAAACAGATGACGTAATTAAAGAAAATCAGAGTTATTTTGGAATATATTTACAATTAAAAGCACAACAATCTAATCTTAATATTAATAAATTAGGAACAAGGTAAATATATTGTTAGGATAGCACACAGAGAGAGTTCCGATGTACTTCTAAGTCACCTTCAGAATTATGTGTATGATGTACAACACTTTGCATATAACATATACAGGAATTTAAATAAAACAGAAGAAGATAAATCGCAAATTGAAGTGGAAACACAAAGTAAATGCATTTTCCATTATATGAAATTACGGTATAATGCAACAACAGCTAAAACTTTTAAAACTCCACTTGAAATTGAAGAACATATTGATTTAATAACCGTAGAAGAATTGGCTACTGTACTCAAAAGTCCGATTGAGGGACTTTCCACTTTTCAGCGGTTTCCCTTTTACCAGCCGGCTGCTGGCCCTTCACATCCACATGTGTCAATCACAGAGGTAGATGATCAACAGCCAGTGTAGGGGTGACATGCGGTTAGCATGTCGAGTCCCCCAGCCGTTATAGCTGGTTCCTCAACCTGGAGCCGCTACTTATTGTAGCTACCCAATTGCCTCACGATGCTGGGTGGGCACCGGTCCCATACTGGCCGAAATACCATGAGAAAATTTCTTCCCCCATGGAGACTCGAACCAGCGCAAGTCCCGTAGCTCTGCGCCAAGGCTTCCTACCTTAACCGCTCGGCTACGGCGCGGCACACTCAAAAGTCAAGATATTTAAAAAAATCCCGTGGGCTGTTTTAAATGTAAAATATAGAGGGTTATTGCTAAACTTACGTCTCCTTCTCTTAATAAATAAATGCTGGATTAGTGCAGAAATTCATAGAGCATTAGTTATTTAAAATATATCATGCATATTTTAAAAAAGAAGAGCGGAATAAATCTCATAACTGTAGGGTTTAGTGCACAGAATTCAACACGTAAATTATTATTTGCAGGAATACTGAACAATAGATTGAAACCAAGAGCTGAATGTTTAAAGAAAGAAGAACAAAGTGGACTCAGGATGGGTAGATTGTGAGCTGACAATACATCTATCCATCTATCATTAAGCTTTTATACAGAAAATAAGGGAATATAACCTCTCTCCACATAAGGTATTTATAGATTTGGAGAAGACCTTTGATAAAATTGCAGGGGAAAATACATAAGGCATTTATAGATTTGGAGAAGACCTTTGATAAAACTGCAGGGGATAATTATCAGAAATTATGTAACGGTACTGTACGGGTATCCAAGCCAGTTAATAAACTGCATAAAAATTGTTTATAATTGTCCATTCTTTACTCTATATACCCCTAATTATACGAAATATACTGTGAATTAAAAGTGTAAGACAAGTGTGAGTATTATCGCCCGCTCTTTTTATTATTCATCAGGAGTATATTTGAAATACATGGAAAGAGTAAGAACCAGCCGCATTGGAGGAACAGATATGATTATTCTAGCATACGCAGGTAATTACACAGGATTCGGAGGATAACTTAAAAAATCTATTTACTTATTCCATCTCATTGTAAAGGAATATCCACCATCGACACTTCAAGGATTAGGCAATTTCTCGTTCCGACTTCATAACGCAACTGCCCAACTTTTCTAGGTCTTCCGACAGGTATTCCTCTTGCTTGATAATTTTTTTCTTACAATGGATATCTCTTCTCACTCATTCCATTCATGTGATATATAAAGAAATACATTTTTAAAATTGTTATATCCAAATTTAAAATCATGGAGTTCCAGGGTAATTGCAAACATCATATTAGATGATTAGTGCCTAGAACAAGACCAACATATCAATTATTTGGATTGCGACGTTACTTATGATTTGGATCTAGGTATGAAATATAAATTAAATGTGTATCAAATGTGTGTGAGAAAATTAAAAGAACATGAAAAACAAAACCGAATGACACTAACATTCTAAAATAAATATAATTCTATAAAGAAATGAGAGTACCGGCTATGACATATGGCTGTGAGGCCTGGATAATAAAGTAGAAAGAAGATTATAGGCGTATTCTCGAGTCAAAAATTATATTTTTATATAATTATTAGCATATATGTATTATCATTATTAGCATATAAAAACCCGCCTAAACCAGATCGAAAAAGGGTCGAGGGGGAGGAGTACCTACCTCGTTAAAAAATAAGGGTTCAGTACTCTCGGCTGATAGTACTCTGAGAGAGCCCCTCTGCCTAGGGTTACCGGTACTGCTGCCTTGTAGTTTGATGTTGATTCATCAAATGCTAGAGGAAGATAAATAACACCCGATCCTTCAAGTTAGAGGTTGATGTGTGGGCCAGCTCCTCACTCATTGCAATAAATATAAAATACTATAAAATGAATCATAGAGGTTTGTGAATGACAAGAGTGCCGGCCGACCACACCTGACACATCATCACGGGGGCCCATAAACGAATTGGATGAGATGAGTTTGGAGAAATGGTGGAAGACTCGATCTCAGGACCCCAGCGGTGAGAAGCGAGCGTCTAACAGCTTGCGCCAATTAAATGTACTATTATACATATATTTAACCTATATCCACGGTGAATTTTAAATAAATAAAAAAACTTATCATTACAGAAGAGTGGGGATAGAATATTTTCTATTGAAAAACAAAGACATAATCATATGTGAATATTATGTTGCATTACAAAGTTAAAAGCTAATTCCAGACTACATAAAAACAACTAATCTCCTCCTTCACTAGTTACTTAACGTCAATGACACTTGCGATATATATAACAATTATTATTATTATTATTATTATTATTATTATTATTATTATTATTATACCTTATGTTATAATAAATTTACTTTTCTTTAACGTAAGAACGTAATATAACGAAAACGTGTCCATCGCCGAGGCATAGTCCCTATTTTTTTTTCGGCGACTCGAATTCGATTCCCGGCGGAATATTTTACTTTATATCTCCTTTATGTGTCTGTGTATTGTGTCCATGCTTATGATTAAAATTATAAAATATAAACAAAAGTATGTAAAAACACGGTAAATGATGTTCACATAATCGTTAATCTATCTTCGAATAATCGACGTTCCAATGTGTATTTTCTCGCAAACATACATAGTTAGTGATTATACGATAAACCTCATTGAGTTCGTAACCGTAGACATTTTCTTGCGTCGAGTTTTAATCATTAAGCTGTTATTTTCAATAGGCGATATAAAATACTAGTTTTGAATTTTAAAAAGTAACAACGTGTAATTGTAAGAAACATCTAAAATGAGGTACATTTCTAATTTTCGCTATACAAAAAGGGTGACAAAATTTTCACAATGACTACAGTACATAAACCAATTTTTGTTTCAATTAAATATATTTCACTAGTAAAACACAGGTTTGGTTAAGAAAGACATGCATTTGTTTATCATCTACCGTACGCCTTTAAAATAAGATTTTCATTTTTTTAAAAGCGGATTTTATATATTGATGCAACCGACTGCGGTATGAAAGAAAGATATAATGAGAGCCTTGTAATTTCAAACGAGATCTATTTTTAATTACTGTCCCACTTTTTTGATGACGTTTTATCATCTAAAATTCTACGGGTATATACAATCTTATATTGCAATAGAATCAAGAGATCGCGAGAGATAGGGAAAAAAAACTCATTTTAAAGCTTGGATTCTCTGAAGTATGTACGTTGATATTGTAAAATTCGTAATTATGAAAGTGCAAGCGTAAAAAGACAGACAAAACTTACTCAACTGTAGATTTTAATGAAATACGGGTAGAGCATGCATAGCAAGTTCACCAGAACTGTATAAAACTGGAGTCCGCTCTTCTGTTTTCCTGTCTTTCTTAATTTGTCTGTCAGTTAACATTTCCAGGAATTAAATATTAAGTCATTTAATACTGGGGATCTACATAAGTGTATAAATTACATATAAAAGCAATTTACATTCAAACTGTATGCTAATCAATAGGGCTACAGATTTTCATATGGGATATAGAAAATTAACTGCTTAGTAAACTACGTAAAGCGAGTTTTTCTCTGTATACGAGATAGGAATAGCTTAGATAAGTGAAATTAAATGCTACACCGGAATCAAATAATTTGAAGATGTAGTTAGACTGTTAGAGATGAAGTCATTGCATTATTTTAAAAATATTCTCCTCCGAACTTACTTTATATTAAGACCAAGATTACCAATGTACAGAAATAGGATGAACGGAAGGTAGGTTTATAGATAGGTAGAATATTATATTAGGGCAGTCTTTAAGATATCAGGTCATTATTATTATGGTTGAAGTGTGGAAGTGAAAGGACCAAGATATTTTCTCGAAGACAACTTATTTGAGACCTGTGAATCTTTCGCATGCCGTAAATCTATTATATTTTCACTCTTGAAGGAAGACATACTCAGGTTATTTATACCCTCAAAAATATTCTTCAACTCCAGCTTGATTACAGTCTGAAACTTGTAAATCAGTGGTAATCACGAGTTTATCAGGAGCGTCAATGTGAACAGAAAATCAAAACAGGCTACGTTGTAAGAATGCAGTAAAAAAATCCCCCTCCATTCTTTAACAGATTGGAATAGGAACATGTGTATATGAGTGACGTAACACATGCCTAGTAGTGAGTGTACCTATTAATCTGAGATATCCAAAACTCCAGGAACAATTATCAATAACTTTTACAAATGTTTTAAGAATAAAATATGTACATAAACACAACATTCAGATAACTGAAATTGGAACAATTTACAAGTCAACACGTATTTAGTGAAAAATGAATTATTTATGAAACTGTATTAGATAAAATAATAAATATTTGAACTTGATTTGATTTAATTATTCTCTTTTGCAGAGTACGAAAAATGTAACTTTTAAGAATAAACTGGGATATCCATTCCGTTCTAAATTTATCAATTTGTAACTGGTTGTTTCATCCAACTCTTACTAAAGTTCGTCTGGAGAAAAGATCTATAAGACCTGCATCAAAATATTCACTATGTTTTGTCAAATAATTTACAATGAGCAACATCTATAGGCCAGAAAAGTTGGAAGACCAAAATGATGTTGCTGAAGGAGTCTTTGTCAAATTTTCAGTTTATTATTATTATTATTATTATTATTATTATTATTATTATTATTATTATTATTATTATTATTATTATTATTATTATTATTATTATTATTATTATTATCACTTTTAACGTATGGCTCGTGTACATTCCTATTTAAACTTTACCAATTTCATGTGTTGGTAATATACCTCGTACATATGTGAGGTATATTATACGTTGTTATGTGTATCAATTTTGAAGTCTTAGATGTTGTCACTGCAATGTTCAAAGAGTGACGTATTGACGTTGAGTTTCACGGCCGGATTTGCTATGACGATCTTGAAGATTTTCAAAGGGTGAATTTAAAACTCCGTTGCTCTGCACTTAATATTGCTTTTTATTGGCTGCCGTCAACAACTCTTCACTGGAATATTTAATTTTAAATGTATTAATTTTCTCATTGGCCGGAGATATCTCCCGCCTGCTTAGTACCCATATAGCGTCTTCTTAAGCGCCCGCAGGTACTTTCACCAGTCTATCCGCACGGCCATTGAAATGTAGACCTCTTCTCCACGATCTCCAAGTCGTAATTTTAAAATTATTACAGCTGCATAGAAGGTTTAAGATTTAATGTGAAATTGAATATATAAATAAAACGTTCTAAAAAATTAAGAAAATTATGTTAACATCTCAACCAGAATTGATATTTCATTGATAAATACCATAATGAAGTAGTCATCAAATTCATTATCTACCAGAGAAGAACATGATATGATCTACAAGGGAAATTCAAATTACGAAATATATTTTAATAATAATTACATATAGACACTTGATGTAGGCGTCACGAAAAGAGAAGCGTGAACACGTTCCTGACTTCATCAGTTCCATTGAAATGTATTTTTTATAATAGTGATGCCGTAGACACATTCCCTCTATAAGGAGCGCATTTGATAACGATTGCATATTTTTCTTAGAGGGCCATAATTTCCAGATCTGCTATATTGAGTGATTTCCCTAGTGGGAAAGCATACCGTGTGTCGTTATGGCATCAATGTACTGCACATATATGTACATTTCAGAATTACAAATAACATCATTGTTAGACTTCAGTGATTTCAAACGCGATATGAGCAGCAGCAACTATTTAAGTTTTAAGTGCATTAGAAAGATGTCATACATCAGAAGCTGTGAAAATACCATTTCAAATTTTATTATAACATGTAAACTTCAACATACCACCACAGGTAAACCACGACTAGATAGATAGCATGTTATGTCCGAAGGGATCATAGAACATTAAGGAGCGAGATACCTAACAAATAATTAATTCTGCTACAAGCAATGACATTGGCACCATGACAGCGTGTTTTGAGATGAAAAATTTTGGTTACTCTGACCGGCCAGCCAAATATTCCCACTATAAATACTAAGCATCGCCTACAATGTAGTAAGTAATCCCAAACATTAGAAATATCTGATAATTATCGACGGTTCACGCTGTATACTGTGGTATTCTTATGGAAGAACTTGATATACCGGATGCCATGTGGAAGATATCTGACAACTTGTATTGTATCGAGATTGGAATTTAGTGGAGGTGACACTTCGCTGTGTGTCTGTCTCTTCTGGCTTGGTCTCCTAATACACCGAATGGCACTTTAAACGACAACGATAATTAAGTATTTCTGAATTTTTTTCTACTGCCTACCATATGAATGGTACAGGAGAAGAAGGGAGATGGTCAGTCAAATTCGGATATTATTATTTTGGAAACATTTGGTAGTTAATTGGGGCCAGCTTTTGAAAGTTCAATTGAAACAAGGAAAGTAGTAATTGCAATTTTAAAACCGCTATACTGGTTAAGAAGGAGGAATCTCCATGCGTCCAGGTAATAAAGGGGTAAAGTCAACAGCAACACTGAGCTGGTTGTTGGAGGCATCCCGCACGAATTTTTGGTGTGTGTCCGTTTATTTATTGTAATAACTTATTTGAACATCTGGTGCACATACAAATAGCTTCATTGCTCTGACTATTTAACTTGTGTCCCTAATGGGAGTCCATGACCAATCACGTTTCAATTAATTTTATTTTACATCCTATGACAGTCGTGTTTCACCTAGCTGTTTATCGATTTCTCTTTACCATCTCCTTCTTTTGTGATAAAGAAATATCCTCCTTTTTAATATTCTGAACAGCTCAGAGCATCATTTTGCAATTACTGACTCTCCAACAGAGACATTAAATATAGCAAATAATGAACAAATTCCATTGAACTATACATTTGACAATTATATTTTCAATAATTGTGTTTTAAACAATTATTTAACTTAGTAGTTTTCTAAATAATAAATTAATAATCTGTAATGTTTTCTTTTTTCAAATTCCCCAGGTTTGTCTTTCCACATTGCTGGTTTCTCTCCTGGCATGGCGTACTTGTAACCCACTTTTGAGGTTGGGGCGCCTGGAAGGCGGGGTTACGTAGCCTCGATGATATGATGGGTGGTGATGATGATAATGGTGCGCCAGGAGAGTCCCTAATCCTAAGCTTAACCTAAGATGAATATGAATAATGATGCTTACGAATGCCATGTGATTTCGGGGACCGTTTGGGCCTTAAAGTTTGCCTGATATTTGCCTTACAGGTGAAGAAAAACCCCGATAAAAACCTCACCCAGAAAAACTGTCCAGAACGGGGATCGAACCCGGGCCTGCTGCGTGACAAGGCAGCACGCTACCCCGATACCACAGTTGTGGACTTATAATGTTGTTTACAGTATACAGTTAGTTTTACTTATCTTCTTAAACAGAGGTGTTAAACAGTGCTCACAAAGGTGTCATGAGACGCTCCCCTCTCCCATTCAACTCCAGGTGACAAGCTGACAAGGTAAGACATCGATACTCACTTGTCAGTTAAGTTGTTTCGTTTCAAGTACATCTGCATGCAGATGTGTTGGGATAAACAACCAATAATGGCTTTGATTTCAACTAAATCGACAAATGAAAACTTCGATAGTGAATGGGAAAATATTTTTTTTATTATCTTATAATATTTATTTTCCCGTTCACCGTCGAGGATGTTGTTTCGGCGATTCAGTTAAAGTTGAAGCCAACACTTAGTTGTTTTACCCAACACACCCGCATGCAGTTTACTCGTAAGGAAGCTAAGACAACTTACCCTGTTAGATTGTCCGATGTAGGATTGAATAATAGGAGGGGAGGGTCGTCTTTTCACACCTAGTGAGCACATATTAACATCCCTCTATTAAAGGAAGTAATTTTCAAGATTGTTATGTCCTAAAAGTTATCTATCGCCCTTCTGGTTTTGAACCCGAACAAGTGACTAGCTCTGTCATTTATAGTCAAACGGACCTACAATATACATGTTTATGGATTCCGTTTTTTGCAACTCAGTATATATAAATATATGCTCAAACATATAAGTGATTCCTCTTATGTACAATTAGATCTTTTTTGTTTTTTATCGGGAAGCAATAAATGGATAATTCTTTGCTGAAATCTGTTTTTCAATAACTATGCTACTATGATTTTATGAGGTAGGATAGGGTAAATAAGGGTAATTATAATTTTGCATTGTTCTATTTTTTTTTCAAATGCCCCAGGTTATTTTGACATTTCGGGTGTTCTCTCCTGGCATAGCGTACTTGAAACTAACTTTTGAAGTTGGGATGCCTGGAAGGCGAGGTTATGCTGCCCCGATGATACGTGAAACGTAAGTTATTTAGGCGAATATAATATTGATGATAATCATGGCAATGATGTTCGGGGACTTTTGGCCTTAAAGTTTCCTGATAATTTATCTTAGAGGTGAGGAAAAGTCCGGAAATATTCACCCAGGAAACTGAGTATATGTGTGTGTGTCTGTGTGAGTGTGTGTGTGTGTGTGTGTGTTGTGTGTGTGTTGGCAAAATAAATCGTACAATTCTCTTTAATATATATATATATATATATATATATATATATATGTATTATTCATAAAACTGTGCAATTTTTAAATGTTTTTTTGTTGAAAATATTATTTTTTTAGTTTCGAAATTGTTTCATCTTAAACATGTTAACATGTTCTATCTGTGCTGGTGCACTAAATCAAGATTCATGTTCAACTGAGATATTTTCTCTTTTCCTAAAGTGTGTTGCCGATAGATGAATTTTTCATAATGGAAACCACACTAAAATACTAATAAGACATCTGAGTAAGAACAAGGGGCAGTTAGAGAAAAGAAGGGGATTTAATTTACAGTCCAATTGCTTATTTTGTTTACTTCATTTATTCATGATTTGTGCTAGTGAAGTTGATATTCAAAATTTCCCAGAGGTGATAAATTCTCTCCGTGTGGGTTATACAATTTAAAGTCCTGTACAACTGCGTACCACTAGACTAGAGCAGGGGTAGTATCGATTCTACTTGACCGAAACTGGGTCTAACACATCGCCAACTCTAGGTCCACTTTTGCACTATAAACACCTCGCATTTCCTGTGACAATTACTAATCAATAATCAATATGATGAAAGACGATCATGCACCGCCTGTAGAGAAGGGGATTTTAGTCCAGGCAACCCAAAAAGTGATCTACAGAGTGATCAGTTATAAGACAAATAAAGAAATTATAAATGGTAAATACTGCTATAGAATTTTAATGAAAATTATAGAAAATTAAATATGAAGAAGAATGAGAGGTGTTTTCACATTATACTTAAGGTAAACTTCGTCTCTTTAGCAATAAGTATTAGTACATCCATGAAAGAGAAAATTTAATCACCGTTTAGTTTATACAAGAACCATTTGATATCTACAAATATTTTGGACACTGAACAATGCTATATGAAGAACATTCTGGAATTGAATTTCCGAATTTTCTAAGAGACCTCAGCTCTTAAGAAGAACTACATATCGTTACAACTTCATTACCAATTTAGAAAATTATGCAATAACTTAATTTTGGGTGAATAAATTAGGGGAAAAGGTAGAAAGAATCGCAGAAAAATTTGAAGGAAATACCTTCATATAAACTAACAAGATATTGTGGCAGATTGTACGGAAAACGATCTTTGAGCTTACAAAGAACCTAAAACTAGTTTGGGTAAAAGAGTAATTTATATAAAGTCTAGGATTCAGAAAGAGAGGCCAGGGCTCGATTGGTTTAGATTAGGGGTATGGAAATTTATAAAAATTGCCTACGACCACAATCTACGTTTATGTCCAATGTACGGGACCTTTGAAGACGAAATACATATATTAGGAAAATGTAACGACTGGAATATTGGAGGCGTCAGTTGTTGCAGGAAATATATATAAATTCAAATCGTGATTGGTTGGCAAGCTACTTGATATTGGTAAACCCACGAAATTACATACTCGTGGATAAATTTGTGAATACGACGCGGAAAATAAAAACAATCATTCCTGAACACGAAATATGTATAAACTGTAATATTATTAATACTTAATACCTACACCTACCTTAATCATTTACATCATCATCATCATCATCCAGGAATTAAGCCTGTTGGCTCGTTCCTGTTTCATGAAATCTAGAATTGTTTAAATTGTTCGGACCATCTTCTGTGTGGGCGTACAATATTTCTCCTTCCGTGCGGTTTATAATTTAGCAATAATTTTGGAAATCTTCCTTCTGGCATTCTATCAATATGTTCTTTCCAATCGTTCCTATATTTAATTATTCTGTCTGTAAGTTTGAAAATATTTAGTTCCTTTCTTATATATCCATTTCTTTTCTTATCCAGCAGAGTATATCCTGCTATATTTCTTAAAAATCGCATCTCAGCTGCTTCCAATTTTTGTTCTTGTCTCTTACTGATCGTCCAACATTCTGATCCATTCAACAATACAGGAACAGCCATTACTTCATAAAATTTAATTTTTGTTTCTTTGCTTGTGTATTTAAGGGTTCTTTTAACACAGCCACACATTAGTTTAAATTTATTTATTTTGTCATTAATATCTTCAATTTAAACATATGATAAATTGAAACTTAGATATTCAAAATTGTTCACCTGCTCTAAAATTGTATTATTAATTACTATTTTTGTTCTAAAGGTATCATGTCCTTTAAATGCTAACATTTTTGTTTTATTCTTTGAAAATTTTCAATTGTAATTGGCGCTTATCTTTTGCAAATTAAAAATAGCTCGTTGTAGATCATCTTCTGAAGTGGAAATCACTAATTGATCATCAGCAAATATTATTGTATTCAACAGTTTAGCATTTATCTTAAAATATTTATTTAAATGAATCGCTTAATAATATTATGGTATTATAATTGTTGGGTAATTGTATTGTTACATTTATTTTTTTTGTTTTGAAATGCATTTTTGTAAATAATATTTTATATGTTTTGCTATTATCCTATTAAAATCCTACTTATTCCAAAAATACTTTTACTACAACTATTACTGAAATAAACCCAAATGTACTGTGTTAGAAATTGTAAACTGCACTCATTAAATTCTTTGCGAATATATCCAACTAATGTAAACCATCAATACCCTTTATAAAGATTTGAAATTAAAAATTAACCTGTAATTACACAGGCTTTACAGATAAATGCTAAAACATAAATTGAATCCTACAGATCTAAAAGAATTTTGGACCAAATAATGGTGAATAGACAGGCTAAAGGAGAAGACTACTTAACAGTCAGTTATAAGATCATTATGGGTAATAAAAAATAACTAATAATTAGAATAGTTAAGTAACGTAGATTGCGATGGGAAGGATATCTAGCAAGAATGGTGAAATGAAAGATCGGCTGTATATTCCTTGTAGAAGAGCCGGAAGAAAAGCGCCCATTAGGTTGGCTAAGAATGAGTTGAGAGAATATAAACCATGAATTGAAGGAAGAAACATTTACGCAGGATGATTGGAAAACATTAACTTAGGATAGGAATATATGAAAAATTTGCGGGTTCAATAGTGCCAGGGACTTAGTATTTTGAAAGCAGCATTTACTTGTAGCCTATAAATCCCATAACAACGACGAAACAAGTTAATTACTTCCTCTGTGGATTATCCCTTGTAATTTATTTCATATCTAAGCGAATATGTGCTTCCTTAAATGTCTGACCGATAACATGTACATCCTATATATACAAATTAATGTTTCTATGTTTGATTGTATGTTTTGTTTGTTCGTACATTATGCGCGGCAATACCGTCGAACCGATTGTGAACGGATTTTCGCAAAATGTTCAGGAGAATCCCGGGATGAACATAGGCTATAAGAGAGTTGTGGTACTCAACTTCTTGCAGCCTTTAAAATCGCCCTATGTAGTGGAAAACGTGAAAAAAAGTAGCTCTTTGACCTATTAAATGGCTAACGCTTCCTAAACCATAAGAAATGCGCAAAATAAATGTACACAGAATTGAATATCTCAAAAAGCTCTATAAAAATGTCCACGACACCATATGTTTATCTCTTACGGATAACTCACAATAACCATTTTTGCCTTTCATTCATACCAAGTGAATAATACCCATTCGGGTGAAGCTTTCATTTTTATTATTGATGCCAAAAGTCCCGCTCCCTAGCCGAGTGGTTAAAGAAAGAAGTCTTGGCGCATAACTACGACACTTACCTGCTTCGAGTCTCCATGGGGAAGATACTTTTTTTATAGAATTTCGGCCAGTATGGGACCGGTGCAGAGTGGGTCACAAATGAAATCTAGCTGGAAAAGTACTATATTCAATCACCCTCATTAATTTATATTTTTTTCACTCTAATATAATTGTTATATGAGGGTTCTTAACTTATCTGCAAAGGAGGGTACAATTATAATGTTTATTAAGACAATTTAAACATCGGAATTTGCCGATGGTTAAGAACTCATCGTTCTATACCGCAGTTGTGTTATTAGCGTTGTGTGTTGAAGTTCAGTGAGCTTTTCTTCTTATTCTATATGGATACATCACCTCACGGTCCTTAGTTTTATTGACATATTAAATGTTTTCCTATATAACCACCAGATATTATGTTAAATGCACGTGGAATCATACTTTCCATGTACTAAAAAATTTACACAATCATCTTATTGTAAATGGAGCTACAAAGAAAACAGTAGTACAAATTGTAATTACAGTATAGAGTGATTTGGTGGACTTTAATTCCCGCACAATAACATGTGCGCAAATTATTGCGTTTTTTTAATTATCTTTCTCATTACAGGAGGTAGCCATCAAATGAGTCATACCGTTGAGTGCAGAGAATACTTGTTTGATTTAATATGGAAAAAAATGTTAGATAGAGGCAATAAGTTATAATTTAGTAAACAAATTAGGACTAGGTGGATGTGAGCTGAATGTTTGAAATTATATTAAAAATCAATATTTTTTTAAAAAGCGATTTTCTCAAACGTACGAAGTTGTGGGAGAGAAAAATAAAAATCGAATGAAATATTGTGATTGGCTAGGAGTGGATCTTAACTTTCCCGTTATGAAGAATCATATTAAATCAATGAAAGTCGTTGGGAAATTCTGTTCCATCTGCTTATGGAATTGGAAGACCCAAAATAAGTTTTGAAGAGGCTGGATTAAAAGAAATGAGCACATAAGCAGGAATTCTCTCGCGATGAACTTGCTTTTGCAACAGAAATATCACCTTGGTTATATGGTAAATGGGAAAATGCTGGTGTTTTAAAGACATTACTCAAAAATCCACAAAATTTGCTTCAGAATTATAATACATTTTACAAATCACCCCGCTCAACTCCCATATCTTCTATATCGGACGAAGCATTGCCATTTTTGACAATAAATTGCCAAATATCGATATATTAACACGAGACTTGATGTCAAAAAGAGAGGTTGTGATATTTAATCCACCCTATAATGCTTCTAGGGAAGCAAATTTGTTATTCTACCATTTCAGCAGAAATAAAACTTTTTTTGTTTTTATTCCAGCCTCTTCGAAAGATATTCTGGGTCTCAAAATTCCATAAGTACATGGAACTGGATTTTCCAACGACTATCAGTGTCCTAGATTCTTAATAACGGGAGCGTTTACATTACTTTTAGCCAATCACAATATTTCAGTAGAATTGTAACTTTTTTTTTCTCTCGAACAACTTCCTATGTTTTAGAAAATCCCTTTTAAAAAATGCTTTTAAAGAATGTTTTACAACATTCTCGGAACATCCCCTAACTCTAATTTACTAATAGAGGATCACTCATTACCTCTATGGATCACTTTTCTTTATATATTAAATCAAACAATTCTCTGCGCGCGAAGATAGTCCTCAGCTGCCGGCCACCTCTTCTAATAAGAAAGCTAATTACAAAAAAATGCAATAATCTGTACACATGTTATTGTGCGGGAATTGAAGTACATAAATCACTCTATATTCTAACTAAAATTTGTACTACTGTTCGGAACTGTTTTTTTTTATTTCGTAGCTCAATTTAAAGTACCGCGATTGTGTAAACATTTTAGCGTTTCGAAGGTATGATTCCATGTGTATTTAACACAATAACTGGTTGTATAGAACCATGTTAAGTATGTCAATGAAAAGTACAAACCTTGAGGTAAAGTATCCATATAGAATAAGGAGAATAACTCACTGAACTTTAATGCAAAACGTATTTATTTATAATGCTCAGTACACAACTGGGATGCGGAACAGATGACTTCTTAACTATCGGCAACATCCGATGTTTATATTGTCTACATCAATTTTATAATTCTACCCTCCTTTGCAGATAAGTGAAGAACAATGATTTTAGAGTGAAGAAAGATGAATTGGCGAGAGTTAGTAAAATACTTTTTTCCAGCTAGATTTCGTATCTGGCCCACTGTGCGCTGCCCACCCAGCATCGTGAGGCATTTGGGTAGCTACAATATGTAGCGACTCCGGGTTGAGAATATCAGCTATAACGGCTGTAGGATCCGAAATGCTGACAACATGTCACCCTACACTGGCTAGATTAACACACGTGAAAGTGAGGCCAACAACGTCTGGTCAGTCAAAATCTTTCTAGGCCTGTCGCGCTTTGAGTTTTTTTTAATACCAAGAATATCGGGATAAGTAGAATCCCGGGCAAACCTGCTCTACCATACCTTTCATCCGATTGTGATGGGCTTCTTGAAAAATGTTCAAGAGATTCCAGGAATGAACATAGGCCATAAGAGAGTTGTAATACTCAACCACTTAAACCCTAAAAATCGCTCTTTGTACTAAAAAACGTGAAATAAAGTTCCTATTTGACGCATAAATGGCTTACACTGCCTAAACCATAAAAAACACATAAATTGATGTACACAGAATTGAACATCTAAAAAGACTCTACAAAAACGTAGAGTATAACAGCGCACGGCTGGTGGTAAAAACATGTTTATATTTATTAAGTGTAGAAGCGCGCGCCGGGTATTAGGTAGTTTCTTATAAAAACATTAAAAAATAGCCTAGTATGCCTTACTTTAGT
The DNA here is from genome assembly GCA_030220185.1 of Diploptera punctata. Lineage (NCBI taxonomy): Eukaryota > Metazoa > Arthropoda > Insecta > Blattodea > Blaberidae > Diploptera > Diploptera punctata. The sequence continues at coordinate 2,822,313 of JASPKZ010009799.1, read as the reverse complement.
TTCTAAAAAGAATAATATGACATTTTGGTATAATTATGATGCCGGTACTTTAGTTACAGTATTTGTTTCGGATATTCTGTAACTTATATTACGAATATTATGATCTAATCTAGACCCGTACATTTCCAAGTGGGGAGAAGGTAGTTCCCTACCGAAGTTAAGTTAATTTTTTTCCTTACAAACGTGACATGTGGTTAGCATATTTTCTCAAAGAGGCTCTAATTTAAGCTTGAGGTTATTTTGTGAGCTCGAATATGCTTGGACTCGGGACCCACGAATTTAAGTCCCTCCCGGAGGACTCATCCGTTGGAATTTTCCATCCTTAAAAATCCACCAACCCAGGCCGTGTTTCAGCCCGAGACCCTCGAGTCCAGTTGCAAGGAACTCTAACCCACTGAGACCGGCAAGAAAATATCTAGATGGAGATTACCGAAATAGAATAGATGATAGAAAATATTTAAAATATGACTTCTTCCTCTCTTCCTGGACGCAACCTCTCCCTTTTAGTAAATTTTACATGTGCCCAGTCCTCTGCATCCTACTATGACACTATTGTGATAATGATCTTAAACTATAGATCATATACATGCATGGTTTTATGTGATGAACTCTGTGCCGTGGCACCGCTAATACAACGTTAACATGTAAGATACGTCACTTACACATTAATTCATAGGCCTACTTAATATGAGGCAAATAATATTGATTAACAGGTGCCCAGATGATTATTGGGGTCTTAATTTTCATAATATTATTAGTCATACATGTTACAAAACAAATCGAAAATCCTCCCTCGATTCTGAGCCCGCTATGTCCAAAATGCAACCATATTACCCCGAAACACAGAGCAAACAACTTCACAAGTTTATATTAAAATCATAAGTATTTATTAGGAATCACAGTTTACTGCGATAGAACAAACAATAACAATTATCTCAATGCTGTGTAAATATATAAGGTGTAATTTTTACCGTCATAGTAGGATATTCGAAGTGCACACTCTAATATTTTGACCAAATTAGAGAGAAGATCATTGTTTCGAAACGTAGCATCGGCGCTGGTAGTCTAATATTAATAATACCCGAGGTTTAAATTTCACTTATGTATTTAGTGGACACATTCCCAGATGGCAGCACCTGGGCACACAGAAACATTAATAATGTCTCTTACTCTAACACAACTCCCTTCAACATGTTGATTTTCCGCTCCAACTCTGTTCACTTTTCCCCTGTGTCCATATGGAAAATTGTGTTCGGTCCTGAATGTCCTAAGGTACACAGATCTCTCTCCATCCAGTTCATCATATCGAAAACATCGAAATATTATAATTTAGCTGAAAGCGAGACTATAAACATACTCATTAGCACATTAAAGAAAACGTATCTATGTTTCCAACGGATCAGATTAAACAGAAAATAATCAAGACCTCGATTAAAATCAAATGCTTGCCCATTAAGGCCCAACGTTCTATTTCGTTTGGAAAAAAAATTGAATGTGTGTGTATTTTCGTTCTTTCTGAATTTATTTATGAGATCTTCAAAATTTGTAGAAAAAATTGGTGCTTTTAACCCTACAAAGATCATCTGTCCTTGGATGACTAGATAAATTCAATAAATGTTTAAATAAATGACTAAACTCATTAGATATAAGAAATTTTAATCGTGTTCACTGCAATACTCATTAAATAATTAATATTAACCCTGAAGTTCGTAATGTATCCTTTTAGATACATTTTAGTTAATTTAATATTTTAAATAAATCAGAAGAAAACGAACAAAAATAAACCACTTAAATGTGTGTCTAATTATACAATATACCTAATAATTACAGTTACACAAAATTCCGTTTTTGACTACGGTAGGCCACAATGAAATATCTAACAGAAGAAATTTGTGTTTTGCTAATTTAAGGGTTAACACAATAAATATGATTTTATTTGTTTATTATCATTTTGTAATAAGATTTAAATATATTTCTGAAAAATAGTACACATCACTTGAATAATATTAGGCCTACACACTTTAAGGTAATTTTTCCAAGTATGTTCTTTTGAAAAACAGATATTAAGTGTACAGGGAAAGAACCAGGTGGTTATCTTTTCTACCGAAATGGAGAATAGGATGTCATTTGTTTCTTAATGGGAAAGACTATGATTTAGATATTTGAAATAGTAAAATATATAGTTTAATTTAACATGCATTTAAGAAAGTAGGCCTATGTATGCTGTACAACGAAGATTAAAATTTCTAAGCATCAGGGAAAAAGTGACTTGCCTGGATTTTTCCTACATATGTCATATATGTTACAAAATCGCAAAAAAAAAAGAACTTCTGAAAGCAACCATTTTTTTAATCCACATAATATAATACATCTTAATATATAAACATTTTGTGTCACGTTGTTTGTCCGCGACGGAATCCTAAACTTGTGAACCGATATTAATAAAATTTTGCACCTTGTGTGCAGTTTGATCCAACTTGAGACCTAGGGTAGTTTATGAATATATTTAGAGTAGCATTATTTTTTATTGGAAATTATTTGTTTATTATTTAACAAAGAGTTATTATGATCTGTGAGTTCCATACGATTCTAACAGATGGCGGTGTAAGGTACAGCTCGGGTCCAAGCTCTATGTGTTTGTGGGGGGAAGTGTGGAAACATACTTCTCTTCTTCGCATAGTACTAACAGCTAAGTCCAGCAAATTCCTTTCAGACACACTGAGCTGGGTCCCGAGCTATAATTTGGTAAGGTAATTGGTTTACTATTTAACAAAGAGAGATCCAGATGGCTGTGCTTTTTGTTGCAACCGCGAATTTCAATTGCATTACAAATATTGATTATTTCATAATTTAAGTGTGTTCAGTGTTTATTTTATTTTCAATATTATTAACTTCGAGTGTAAGTATTAGTTTTAAGTAATCTGGCTGAAAGACAGCAACTTAATTTAAGTTTTTAATGTATACCTTAGCCACGCCAACGCGTGGCCGGGACTTCTAGTATTATATAAAACCCGAGACTTAATGAATGAGAATAATTTACATTTAAGGAAAACACAACCCTTGGCTTCCAGCTCCGGAGCACTGGCCACAATACACGATTCCTACCATAATCACATATGAGCAATTATTTAACATCACAGCATAATTTCATTGCTATAGTGCATATTATATATTCTAAGCAATTTGAAAACAAATATCAATCAAAAGATAGAATTACTGTATAGTAATGAAAATTAATGGAGGTCTAGCTCAGCTTTTAGTATTAACTCCACAGCTTTTCAGGCCCATAGTTTGGTTGCTGATCTCAAATCTACATTCAATAATCAGAACTTGTGTTCGCCAAAGTGTTCGAAACTCGACCATAATCATAATTGAATCATCAATGTTTATACCTCGCAAAAATGTACATTTATGTTGGAGTGTAATCGTTGATGGGGATGATAGTATTTTAAATCAGCACCCTGCATCGTGAGGAATTTAGATAACTACAATAAAGTAGCGGCTCTAGTTTGAGAAAACCAACTATGACAGCTGGTGAATCGACACGCTGACCACATGTCATCCCTACATTGAGAAAACGTCTCTATCTCTGTGATTAACACGTGTAGATGTATGACTTGCCCATAGTTTAAATGAGAGCTTTTGAGCTGAGTTTATTACCTTGCAGTTAAAAAACAGCAGATCACATTTCGTACATGGCATTTGTACATCATATGCTTCTCGAGAAGACATTTAACTCTTGCACTGTTGAGATTTTCTATACACACTGCCTTGCAGTTAGAAATGGCAGAATTATTTAAATTTTTTAGTTGATAACACTATAGATCATCTCCACCTTACAAGGCAGTACGGAATTAGATGTAGTATGTATCTCTCTCACTCGCACTCCTCTATCCTGATATTAACTCCATCCTTTTCTGCTCCCACGATGTTGCCAATTTAAAAAAAATTCAAAGAGATGAATTTAATAAAATGGTGATATTGTTGTATAGAGAATATTCCGCTCTTCTTTAATGTATAAATTTTAATGTCTTAAGTAATTAATATAATTAATAGTTTGACAAATACATTATTTTGGCTCGAATCTATATCTTTGCAGATAAAAACCTGTTACACAATTGGTAGAAAACTAGTGATAATGATAGATTAACAATTTTTTGTGGGTTGCCTGATGTTTACGGATTACACTGTATTTCCCTGGACAATAATTTTTACATAAGAAGGGAGCTATTTACTTTTTTTGTGTTAAATAACTTACTTGTTAAAAATTATCGGATGTAGCGAGAAACGTTTTTTATTATTGACTGTATGTAGGTGACAAAGCGAGAATATGTGTTTGTAAATGTCTCAAATAGTCTTTAAAACAAACCAGACCTCGGTATCATTGCGCATTCATAATTTATCGCAGTTTAAAGTTTGTTTACTTAGATATCCCTTTTCATTTGACCGCGTTTCACTCTGCACTTCCTCAGGCTCAGAGCTCAGTGTGTGATAATTGTTGAGTTCAACTCTGAGTGTCTCTCAATTGTCTTTGGTCCATGTGTTTTTCATAAAATTGTTTAATTTCATATTTATTATTAATATTGTATTATATTAATTATGAATATAGAAGCTAAGCGACGTAGTATTGGCCAACTGCACAGTAAAGAACGGAATATATTAATTAACATATTTAATTATTTTTCAAAGAAAACGAACGTTGCCAGGCAGTTAAACAGACGGCAGAAGCTACCGGGTGTTCGGAACGTTTAATATATTGAATAAGAAAAGAACAAATGGAAGGTCCTCTTAAAACGCCAGCAAAGAAGAAACCTAAACGAGCGAGCAAACAAAAAAGTACCAGATTAAATACATTCGATGGAATAGTACAAAGTGCAGTCCGCCGCATCGTTCATTCCTTGTTTTTTGATAACATACCACCAACACTAAATATAATATTAAGCAAGGTAAATAGTAATGATACGCTATCAACTTTTTCGAGATCTACTTTAAATAGATTTCTTCGTGATATAGGGTTTCAATATGTAAGCAGGGCCAACAAATGCGCCCTTATTGAAAGGGATGATATAATATCTCAAAGATTTAAACAAATTTAGGAATGAAGGGAAATTTATTTTTTTATACAGATGAGTCTTGGGTAAACATAGGTCACACCGTGACAAAATAATGGAAAGATACCAAAATTAAAAGTGCTCGTCAAGCAGTATTTGAGGGTGTTAGCACAGGTCTTAGGCCACCTAGGTGTCATGGGTCAAAGTTTGCGTTGGTTAATGCAGGAAATGAAAATGGGTTCGTTAATGGTGCCGAGTTAACATTTCTGTGCCAAACGAACACGGCAGACGTCCACGATGAAATGACAGGTGAAGTGTATGAAAAATGGTTCGCCGAGCAATTGTTGCCCAATGTCCCAGAAGTATCTGTAATAGTATTAGACAATGCTGGCTATTATAGTCGGAAAAGCGAACGTTTCCTACAACTTCCTGGAGAAAAGATAAGATTATAGAGTGGTTCAATCAAAAGAAAATCCCTTTTTGAAAGTGATATGTTAAAACGGGAGCTTCTGTTTATTGTGACCCATAACAGAGACACTTATGATAAATGCATAAGAGTTCAGATGACTAAATCAGCAGTAAAACATGTTCTTCGCTTGCCACCATACCACTGCGGTATAAAAATGAAAAAAGTCTCATTCAAAAAAACAAGAAATGATAGATTTAATTTCGGCTGCATATCAACACGTGACAGTCCAAAATTGGGCAAACTTCTTGGACCGTACAACGTAAATTGAAAGTGATCTCTGGAAAGCAGACGAGATTCAAGATGACGAGGAACAATTTTTGATACATTTGTCATCACCATCATCATCTTCTACTTCATATTCTTCTTCTTCTTCTTCTTCTTCGCCTTCCCCCTTCCATGCATCGCCCAATGGTTCCGATTCGGCTAAACCTGCACCATCCAGAGACACGGAGGGATTTATGGAAGGAATAACACCATTAATAGAGGATTGTGGACAGGCGTGATGGTATATAACGTATTTTAAGTATTACTTTCCTATTATTCTTATATTCGTGAACAATTTTAATATTATAAAAGCTTTAATATTATTGTATTCGTTAATAAATGTTAATATTATACAAATTATTAAGTATTTACTTAAATATAACTTCTTACAATATTACATTCTTAAAAAATTAAAATACGTTATATGTTAAAGTGAGTATAATTTCTATATTTGTTTATGTAGGATATTTCTTGGTATAGACCTATATTACAAATTAAATTTATTATTACTTAACTAGCCTATATCATAATTAATTATAATTTATGATAATTTATATTTTCCCATGTATTATAATGCCTGCATTTAAATCTCTCTCTGAGCTTTTTGGCGTTTAATTCGTAGGCCTAAATACTTGTATTGTCATTCGATCAGTAGAGCATAATGTGAATGTATACGAAAATAACAAATATATCGGACAGTTCACGATTTTTCACTCAGGTTTGAGGGGTTTTAAGGGTTTTGACACATCACTTCCTTGCCTCGCACATCTTTGTCTATGTAGTAGATCTGGCATCAGCGCGATCCATTTAACGTGTACTGACTTTTAAGGTAGAGACGATCTATAGCTACTAAACAAGAAAAAAAACGAAGGAAAGAAAGGAAAAGAAAATCGGTTGACAAACAAAGGATAAAATAGCATTTAACTGTTTTATCTTTTCCTATTTATGTCAAGATATTGAAAATGATCTAGTGAATAAAAGTGAATTATTGCAAGCCAGTCATTACAGCTGGTTTATTCAACTTACCGACAATCTTAATATATCTACACAGATTTCACACTGTGCCTTGTGGACAATGATTATCACATTCAGGCATAAATTCCATGAGACAATTGATTTTATCATGGAGACTCTAACCAACGCGCGTCTATTAAACTCTGCACAAGGCATGATGCCTTTCTAGGCACTAGTAGATACAAAACCTTGGACAGCTTTTATCAGTCGATTAAAACATCTCATTTCTGACCTTGTAATATATTTCATGTATGTTCCTAGCTGTTATATTTCTTATTTTTGTGTAAATTTCATTATAGTTTTAGTTTTAATTATCCCCGCTCCCTTCTACCTGATACCATCCAATCTAACACCTGGTTAGGCCACTGTTCTTCCGACATCCATTTTACGTGTCCATACTACTGTAAAGCTCTCTTTGTTTTCCTAACGTTAACAGTTTCTTGAGTATTCATTTCTTGTCAGATATATGTATTTCTAATACGTTGTTGCCTGAAGGAAGAGGAGGAGAAGTAGAGGAATATGGTATATGGGAATATATGATGTCGTGACGGAGAGGGGTATGGAAGAAGGACAATGAAAGATAGGAATATATGGAATGCAGGAATAAAGAGCGAACTACTGTAAAGTAGAAATCCTCTATTAAGTTTTAAGTAAGTTTTAATTATAATTAACAAAATAAATCATAAATATTATTATTATTATTATTATTATTATTATTATTATTATTATTATTATTATTATTATTATTATTATTATTATTATTATTATTATTATTATTATTATTAAGGCCATTTTGGTCAAATTTTCAATTAGTATTTAATGTAATTTTGTGATTTTTGCATTCTACTGTTATATAATATGTTTGTTGAGTGGAACAAAAGGCCACTGGCCTGAACTCCACCAGGTTAAATAAGTAAATAAATTAAATACGATATATTGAAAAAATACGATATACTAAAAAAACAAGGCATAAAAATAAATTTTCAGAAAACTATGATTTTTGTAAATATTAGTGTGCTGATTGACATCCATTTCTCTCCATCGTGAACATTTGTTTTTAATATAATGTGACTGCATAGAAAGCATAATACTAATGAAAAAATCACCATTATATTACAGTGAACTGAACAATATTTCTTATGATTAAACAATTTATTTATGGATGTACTTATATATTTTTTACTTTTGCTTATTACTTTTCTCATTGATACTTATCGGATCATGTTTCCGCTTTCAATTTTCTCTTTCCCGTTTGAGCATCCAAAAATGGCATACCAACGTCAAGCCTTCCTTGGCAGCATCTCTCGACATCACGGACATCCTGGTAAAATCTTTCACCCTGCTGAAGGCTCTCAAGTTTTCGGGAAATTAGTAGATATGAGGTTATAAGAAATTAACTTTTAAACTCATTTTGCAGCTTTATACGCGGTCAACATGCGTTTTACAATGGTTTTGTAGTCACGGTCTTTGGTATTATAAAAACACAAACGCATTTGAGAGTTCCACGCTTTTTTTTCCCCTCTCACATTGTTTCCAAAAATAAAGAATCTGATAACAGTTTTCGTAAGTCAGGGCCAGTAAAATCTCCCTCTTTCAACCTGGCTTCACGTACGTAGTTTTGAGAACTTGGAATACAAATATCTTAAACAATCTCCATCTTTTGAGTCCACCGCTGTGGTCTCGAGGTAGCGTGCTGCCTTGTCACGCAGCGAAACCGGGTTCGATCCCCGCTAGAGACAAATTTCCTGGCGGAGGATTTTTAGGGATACTTCCTCACCTGTAAGACAAATGTCAGGATACTTTAAGGCCCAAACGGCCTCCGAACATCATCTGACCATAATTATCATCAATATCATATTCACCTCATTACATTAAAATTAGGTTTAAGGGCTCTCCTGGCGCATCATTACACATCGTCATCACCCATCATATTATTGGGGCAGCGTACCCCGCCTTCCAGGCGCCCCAACCTCAGAAATGGGTTAACATACTCCAATGCCAGGAGAGAATACCTGAAATGTCGAATGACAGATGGCATAAAAATTTAAAAATCTTCATATTTTGAGAGTCATTCAACAAACTGTTTAATAAGCCCCAATTGAATATTAAGAGGTGTTAATGAAACATTTCAGGAGGAATTAACGATGTATTAATGGCTTTATTTTCGCCGAGCGTTAGGCGTCTTGAGGTGGCCAGTCGGTTTGTGTCCAATGTAACAGATTGTTCACTCAATTGCCCCATAGGCAAAGTAAGAATATTTTGTATAATCAGCCTGGTGGCCCAGCATTTTGGGGGGGGGGGAGATACGACAAATATGACAATCTGAGCTTCCTCTTATCGTCAACACTAGTCTTGCCCTGATACCCTTACACTGTCCCCCCCACATTCCGCTCGTTTCTCCTCTTTAAATTTATTCTTGAGGCTCACTCTAATACATATTAAATGAAAGTAAGAAATAATTTACGAATAGGATTTTTAGAATCAAGAATAAGATATAAGTCCACCGCTGTGGTCTCGAGGTAGCGTGCTGCCTTGTCGCGCAGCGGGCCCGGGTTCAATCCCCGGTTGGGACTGTTTCTTCGGTGAGGTTTTTATCGGGGTTTTTCCTCACCTGCAAGGCAAGTATCAGGAAGCGTTAAGACTCAAACGGTCTCCGAACATCATATGGCCATCGCAATCGTCATTATTCATATTCTTCTTACATTAAGCTTAGGATTAGGGACACTCCTGGCGCACCACTATCATCATCATCATCATCATATCATCGGGGCAACATAACCCCGCCTTCCGGGCGCCCCAACCTCAGAAGTGGGTTACACTTATATGCCATTGCTAGGAGAGCACCAGTCATGTCCAAAAAGGACAACCTGGAGCATTAAATAAATAATACGATATATATTTTACGAAACAACAAACACGAACTTTACTAGAAATTCAGACGTAATGGAATTTTTCAAGTATTTTTTCCACGCTTTAATGAGGAAAAGTCTATAAGACAGAACATAAAAGTTCTGTGCAATATTTGTTTGAAGACCTGGGAAATTAATTCAAATGATTGATTGTGAGTTATGAGAAATGTTGTCACATAGGTATACTCTATTCCGTAAAAGGAAATTTTCTTACGATATTTTTATATAAAAGTTATTTAAAACTATATTAACTAGAGGTATAAATTTTGAGATGATCTTCCTAAAAAAATAATTTTTGGGGGTGTGAATTATCGCAGTAAAGATTTGAGTCGTCGATATATAGAAATGAGAAACATAAAGAAGTTCATAATTTAGTTTTGAATTGTCTAAAAGCAGTTGATAATAAAATTAAAAAATGATTAAGTGCAACTAGAGCCAAATGACACCTACTTCAGTATGAATCGTTTATGGAGTTTCCATTAATAGATATAAAACTATGGAGATAAAATTTTATTATATGACATCAGACGGCAGATATTGCACAATACCTCAGCAACAGTTTTCATTTTAGCAGGTTTCAGTGCTCTCGTTAAAGTTATTTACAATATTAAAATATAATATGGAATTGTAAAATTGCATACCTCCTCAAGTTTTAAAATACTATTTAATTTTGGAACTAGTCACATCACCAGTAGAAGGTAGGTCTGTTGTCGTCCTGCTGAGGTTAGCACTAGCCCCGAAAGGCCCAATTTAATTAATATTTTAAACGTTGCGGAGATATATCTACAAGGCACAGCATTTTATATTATAATGTTAAAATTGTGACTAACACCTGAACGGAGTTTTACAATTAATTTTATTAATGTTTATAAGGTATTTAAGGCCCCTCCATGGTATCTTTACCTTGTCGTGGTGGAGTGGTTTGCATGCTTAAATAATCCTAGAGCTATGCCGGCGGTAGCATTGCTGCCGATAGGGTTACCCATGCCGGACTGGTCGAAGGTGATAAGCCAGACGAAAAAAGTACCTTGGTCGAAAGAGTGACGATCTTTCACCGTAATAATAGAACGGTCAAGAAATGCGGACATGGGTTCAACTGGGGTAAAATTTTCCGGAGGTCAAATAGTCCCCCATTCGGTTCTCCGGGCGGGGACTACTTCAGGGAACCCATGCCAAAGGCTCAAACACAGGGACATGTTCCTAGGAACATGGAATGTTAGGAGTTATATTATATGGGTGCGAAACATGGACTCTTACTTTAAGAGAGGAAAGGAGATTACAAGTATTTGAGAATGAAGTACTTAGGACATTTTTAGGACCAAAGAGAGATGAACAGACAGGTGAATGGAGAAGACTACTTAACAATGAACTACATGGTTTTTATAGGAAGCCAGATATAATAAGAACAGTTAAGTCTCGTAGACTGCGTTGAGCAGGACATGTTGCACGTATGGGAAATGAAATACTTGCATGGAAGCTTCTTGTAGGAAAGCCAGAGGGAAAACGCCCAGTTGGTAGACCAAGAATGAAGTGGGAGAATAACATTAACTATGATTTGAGGGAAGTAGATTAAACAGGGAATGATTGGAAAGCATTAGCTCAGGATGGGGATGTATGGAGAGCTTATGTCCGTGCGGTTCGATAGTGCCAGTGAGTAAGTCAGTAAGTAAGTAAGGTATTTAAGGCATTAATTGGTTCAGGTACCGTACTTTATGAATTAAAAATTAATTACGATATGCGTTCATGAACAATCTTAATGCAGTAGCTAAATAATCAATTCGTTTATTTGTGTATTATACGTATAAACATGTTCAAACGGTTTTGAAGCAGTACTTCAGCTTCGAAAAATAAAGCAAAAACTCCTTACTTACTTTTGTCATGCATAGATGAAAATCTGAAATTATAGTAAATTCTGTATTTTTCATAAAGAGTAGATTTTTCTCTTGAAGTTAAAATGGAGTGACTAGGATCACTATAATCATATCGACTAGTAGAATACATTGTAAAACAAGAACACGTACTTTTAATATAACATTAAGCAGTACAATGACACATGGTGTAGAAACATGGGAATTGAAATCTAGAACAATAAGTAAATTAAATTCTACAGAAATGGATATTTAGAAGCGTTCAGGTGGGATTTATAGAAGAGATAAAATAAGATACAGTACAAAAAACAAAAGACGAATATTCAAATTTTAAAAGTGGATTTCATCACAAACGTTAGGGTTATGTAAAATAAATTACAGGGGGCATATTCCCAAGAAGAGTAGCAGAATGGATGCCACGTGGTGGAAGAAGAAGTGACGTCCAAAAATAATGTGAATTGATCGTGTTTTGAACAGTATGAGGGAAAAAATTGGACGATCGAGATTGGAATGACAAATGTGCAGGAGAATGACAGTATATTAATTAGACGCAGGAATATCTTGTGAAACAATTTTAAATTCTTCTAAATAAAATGTACGAAGAACAAAATATTTGGTACGTGGTAAAATATTACGCTAAATGTATAATTCAGAAGGGTGCTACGGAACAGACCTATTATTTTTTATGAAGATGTTTTCCAAGTATATACAATATTTCGTTCAAGATATATTTACGTGAAAAATTGTTGGCTACAATGAAGTTAAACAAATCTCAAAGACTGTTATTGCATTTGTTCGAATTTCAAATGCAATATCTGTCGCACCTCAAATTTTCTGAATGAAATTTATGATAAGCAGAGCACATATATTTTTTATGATGTTTGATATATTTTATTATTTTATTTCTACATGTGATCAAACTTGCTTTTTTGTCGTTCATTTTAAGCGGTGTTTCTAAATAATTCTACTATTGCTATGTCTATACGTAGTAGTCAATAATATGTCAACACATATGAAACTAATGTATTTTATGTCTTATCAATATATATATATATATATATATATTGAAGTAATTGATATTTTAGCAGTTTTTGTATATAGAAAACAATTTATTTTATTTCCTACTCATAATTTAATGTACATAAGAAAACAGAGATCTTATTAAATGATTTCATATCTATAATCAAGAACTAGTATTGTATGAATATAGATACCTTTGTACTTTTAATTTTTTTAATTTGTTTAGAAATGAATTTGTTACTCAGTTATAATCATTCGGCTTGTAAGGAATCATCTGTAGTACCTTCCGTCCGAGTGCATAATCTACTCGTTTTCCTGACTGAGCAGGGACCTGTCACTGAGCTTAAATCTGCCCACCACTGCTTTAAACGTAGCTCAATGTGGATTCGGATCCCAACATACTCCAAAAAAGGACTAAGTGTGCACCATCATAGTTCAAAAATCGAAACAAAATTAACCAGTGTCTTCTCATATCACTCCATTATCCTATTTACGGTATATTATTTTCTCCTAGTGATATTCTAAAGTAGTGAATTCAACCCCAGTACATCTGGGGGGTATACGTTGACTACTGAAGGGGAAGCCTACGTAAAATATAAAATAAGTATGTATGTGGAGTGAAAGGTTAATAATAATGAAACTCACATCTACAAGAGAAAATCGTACTGAGGAACTCACCAAGGGGTTTTCCGAATATGTCATAGTTTTCAAGTCTGATTTCATTATCACTATCAACTTCATAATTAACCATACGTTCAAATGTAATTAAAAACTAAAGTTAAATTAATTTTCATTAAATAGAAATAAGTTCAAATATCAATTAACATATCCTACACCTTATTAATATATCCAAATCAGGTTACTATGGAACTCAGGGGCAGGCGATTCCGGTGATAGCGCTTGTCATTTTCGGTGAATCGATTTGCTACAGTCGTTAAATACAGTCGGTAATTCTTTCACTCTGTATCCCTGCCTTCTCCGTATTTTTCCGCATTCAATACGAGCAAATATCATTAATATTTAGTTTAGAAGCTTAACTTCTTAACCGAGAACGATAAAGACCGCGTCCACGTACCGTCTAGTGTTGTAGAGAACGCTCTCTACACTGATGTGTTTATATACGTTGGATTTGGTGAGATTTTAAGCATGTAAAGATCATGAACTATGGCTCCTTCGGAATGAAAGTAAAGTTGCGAGTCTCGGTCGTAGAATATATTCAAAGCTTTGGTAACTGTGGAAGAGGGAAACCGTAAGTTATGGAGGATAGGGCTAATTAAAATATCAGAACATTGGGAATAATAAAAAAAAACTCGAAAGAGAAAATGAAAAGTACCATGAACTTCTTAAGAACACCAACCCTCATAATGGGCTGTCTTGCCAAATATGATAAAATATACTCAAGCAATGAAAGAGAAAAAAAAATTGCAGCCCTTTCGCGCTTAGATTTGATTTGCGATGACTATTTAACTCATGCCCCAAATGGGAGTCGATGACCTATCACGTTTCAATGATTTCTGTTTTACAACCAATCAGAGTCGTGTTTCACCAAATATTTATCAGTGTTGTAATTACCATATTAAAGAAAGCTCCTCCTTACAATATTGCGTTCCTTTGGCAATAAATAGTATGATCTGGTTGCAGTGATAAACAAAAGAAGCAGTAGAAGCGTACCTATCGTTTCTCATTTCTTTTCAAATATCGCCGTTTACATTAAATATATAAATATTTTAAAATAACTATAGATAAATAATGATTTGTGAGTAAACAACTTAATTTTATTCGTTAAATAGTCCTAACAAATGTCACTCTTGATTTCCAAATTCTCTAGATAAATTCACTCCTCACTTCGTGAGTCGTGAATTTATCGATAATTTGGAAATCACTCGTGGCATTATTTATGATAATGACCTGAGCTGTTCAAAATCCATGTTAAATAAATAGAACCGTATTTAACTATACTCCTACAACGTGTATTGATGCTTACGTCCAGCCCAAATGTCTTAGTGTTACTCAATATAATGTGCTTTTGGTCCCTTATAATCTCATCGCTGTTACCTCATAACACACCATAATCAGTATATATTAACAGTTGAGTTGTAGACATTGTAAAGATTTAATGGCATGATCTAGTATAACATGGAATAGTGGAGGTGATAGTGCATCTCCTTGCTTTAACCTAATCATGTTTAAAAATAATCTAAAAGCCGTTTTCCTACGCACATCCTATTATTTGTGCCATATTAGACACAATCTAATAAGTCCAATATCCAGCAGGATATTATGTGACTTTTCCTGCTTAATTAAATTTAATGCCTTTCTGAAGTCAAAATATAGTTAATACATAGTGTCATTATATTCCCATTTATTTACAAAAATCTGTCTTTTACTATAAATCTCATGTATTGTAGACCTGTACCTTGTAAATCCACATTATATCTGATGTATTGTAGACATGTACTTTGTAAATCCACATTGTTGATCATTAATTACGTCACCAATATTAGAGACTAACCAAATGACTAACACATTTGTTAGAATTTTGTACAATGTTGGAAGAAATGAGATCCTCCTGTAGTTGTTGCAAACAATTTTATCTCCTGGTCACCCAAAATAAATCATTATATATAATGGAAATGGACAGTTCATAAATTTACGGATATTTTGAAGAAGTAGCTGAATCCAAACACTTACGAACAATAGTTACAAGCAGGAATGGTGTCCATAAAGAAATTAAAAAAGGTTGAGTTATGGAAACGTATGCAAATAAATCAATATTATTATTATCATTATTATTGTTTTTTTATTACGGATGAGCCCATGTCCAACGCAAAATACTTAGTGGCGTTTCCTTTGAGCCCAAATTTCTATTATTGTCATTATTATTATTATTATTAATATTATTATTATTATTATTATTATTATTTAAAAAAGTTACTTTAAACAGCTATTAAATGTACATACAGAACAGGACATTGAGGAAGATAATTTACAGACAACAGAATTGCTATTCGCAGAACCAAATGCATTAGAGGTTGAAATGGCGATTGAAAAATTGAAGATGTATAAAGCATCAGGTTCAGATGAGATCCCAGCAAAACTGATAAAATCAGGGGGAGATAAATTGATGGACAAAATACGCTGGTTGCTTAGTATGATTTGGGAAAAAGAAGCTCTTCCAGATGAATGGAAAAATCAATCATCGTACCAATTTATAAGAAAGGAGATAAAACTGATTGCAACAACTACAGGGGCATCTCATTACTTTCAACTTCGTACAAAATTCTAACCAATATATTAGTCAGCAGACTTAGTCCCTCTATTGATGACATTCTAGGAGATCATCAATGTGCATTTAGAAGAAACAGGTCTACAACAGATCAGATTTTTAGTATAAGACAGATTTTAGAAAAGAAATGGGAATATAATGGTACTGTACATCAACTATACGTATACTTCAAAAAAGCATATGATTCAATTAAGAGGGAGAAGTTATATAGTATCCTGCTGGAGTTCGGAATTCCTAAAAAGTTAGTTAGACTTATACGAATGTGTCTAAATGGCTCAAAGAGTAGGGTGCGTGTAGGCAAACAGTTTTCAGACACTTTTGAAATCCAGAATGGGTTGAAGCAAGGAGATGCACTATCTCCTCTACTATTTAATTTTGTACTAGAGCATGCCATTAAATCTTTAGAGAATGAGGAAGGCTTACAACTCAATGGTATTAATAAGCTGTTAGTTTATGCTGATGATGTAGTACTACTGGCCGATAGCGAGGAGATACTAAAGGCCAACACGCACACACTACTGAGTAACACTAAGAAATTAGGACTGGAAGTAAATATCAATAAAACTAAATATATGGTCACACGTAGAAATACATTATATAATGGAAATGGACAGCTAATGACAAATGAGGGAAATTTTGAGGAAGTGGCTGAATTCAAATACCTAGGAACAATAATCACAAATAGGAATGAGATGCACAAAGAAATTAAACATAGGCTCAATTCTGGAAATGCGTGCTATTATGCATTGCAGAGACTTTTGATGTCCCAACTCCTTTCAAAAAACGTTAAACTGAAAATATATAAAACTATTATTCTACCAGTTATATTATATGGATGCGAAACATGGACTCTTACTTTAAGGGAGGAAAGGAGATTACGAGTATTTGAGAATAAAGTTCTTAGGAAAATTTTTGGACCAAAGAGAGATGAACAGACAGGTGAATGGAGAAGACTACATAACAGTGAACTACATGGTCTTTATAGGAAGCCAGATATAATGAGAACAGTTAAGTCTCGTAGACTGCGATGGGCAGGACATGTTGCACGTATGGGGAATGAAAGACTTGCATGGAAGCTTCTTGTAGGAAAGCCAGAGGGAAAACGCCCAGTTGGTAGACCAAGAATGAGGTGGGAGAATAACATTAACTATGATTTGAGGGAAGTAGATTATACAGGGAATGACTGGAAAGGATTAGCTCAGGATAGGGATGTATGGAGAGCTTATGTCCGCGCGGCCATGAACCTACGGGTTCGATAGTGCCAGTGAGTAAGTAAGTAAGTAATTATTAATATCATCATCATCATCATCATAGTACATTCACGAATTTAGACCATTTGTTGACCTGTTTCGGCCTCAAGAGAAACTCCATGCCAAAGTCTTTTGAGTGGACGTCCTGGTCTTCTTCTTCCTGCAGGTTGATATCTTAACATTTGTTTGGGTATTCTGTGGTCTTCCATTCGATGAACATGTTGCATCCATCTTGACTTATAATCAAAAATTTTGTTTTCTAAAAGTTCCATGTGTAATTCTTCTAAGATCTCTTCATTTTTTTTTTTTTTGTGATCTAGTAGTGTGTATCCTGCAGTCCTCCAAAGGACAACTATAGAGGAATCAGTTTGTTAAACACATGCTACAAAATTTATGCAGACATTTTAAATAGAAAATTGAAAAGTTTCAGTGAAAAACTCCTTATGGAATGTCAAAATGGATTTAAGAAAGGACGATCTTGTATTGATTCAGCATTTTCTGTTAAATTATTATTATTATTATTATCATTATTATTATTATTATTATTATTATTATTATTATTATTATTATTTTAGTTGTTAAGAGGATTGAAAACCGAACTCTTAAATGGTATGGCCATGTACAGAGAATGAAAGATGCAGGATGGCCAAAAAAATATACCAATGGTCACACCTGGAAGAAATAAACGTAGCAGATCAAGATGGAAATCGAAAACTAATGTCTGAACTGTAATGGATGAGAGGAATTGTGAAGAAAAAGATTGGAATGATAAAAATAAATCAACCTGAAGAGCGCAAACCTGTATGTGGGGAGGAAAAGCCGAATAATAAAAAGAAGATTGTTTGATTAATTTATTCTTGTTAGTATTTTTATTATTATTATTATTATTATTATTATTATAATTATTATTATTATTATTATTACACATTGCAGGGAATCTTGTCATAACATCTCTCAAAAAACAAAAACAAAAATTAATTGTTATTCTCCTGGATATAATTATATTATATGGATGCCAAATATGAATTGATATTTTAAAAGAGGAGGAATTTTAAGAATGTTTGTGAATAAAGTTCTCAGAAAAATATTGAGCTAAGAGGGATGAAAAGGAGAAGACTTCTTAATAGCGAGCTACAATGTAAATTTAGGACACAGATTTATTAAGAAAAGTTCAGTATCCTAGACTACGATATGTGGCACGAATGGGGAATGAAAGTGGTTCATGGAACCTTCTTATAGGTAATATAGAGGGAGAGCATCCGGTAGGTATGTCAATAACGAGGTGGGAGATTAACATTAATCACGATTTGTGCGAAATATATTTTATAGGGGATGATTGGAAAATATTATGTGGTGATAGGTATGTATGGAGAAAGTATGTCCGCGCGGCGATGAACCTTTTGGATTCTTTAGTGATTATTTAGCAACAACATTTATATCTGAATTTGAGTTTTGATATCCACTGTAACTATATAAATATGATCGGAAATCAATGTCAGACACAGTACACCTGCGGGTAATTCATTTGTACAATATTAATCTTGATATTCGGATAATTAAAAGCCACTACAAACACAATTTCTTTCTGTTTTGACTTATTTACTTTGTTCTGATTGACAGGCTGTCTGCAACGGACGATACGTTAGATAAACATCATAAAATGGCTTCATGCAAGTATCTGATAAACTTGTAAAACATTACAAATTCTAATTAATCATTGATATATCGAATTTACCATTATTTATATCTTGTAATTCAGCATCAAGACTTCAATCTAAATACATTTTTGTTCCCAAATTTACATATACTTCACATTCGTTTATTTGTC
This sequence comes from Diploptera punctata, assembly GCA_030220185.1. NCBI lineage: Eukaryota > Metazoa > Arthropoda > Insecta > Blattodea > Blaberidae > Diploptera > Diploptera punctata. The sequence continues at coordinate 2,803,354 of JASPKZ010009799.1, read as the reverse complement.
CGTATCCGTGTTCCACTCCATCACCCACAGTTTTGTTTTTATTTCAATTTCAATTAATGTATTTAAACAATTATTTTTAATAAACGTTTTATCGTCCATTTGTCCATTGTAAAATAATACCAAATGTGTGAACTCAAATGGTACATGTAGAGGTAAGCACAGACATGCACAAACATGATCTAGGGTAGCATGCATTCATTAGAACGATGTTAGTTTTCAGATAGCAGTGAACCAGTAAACTCGTAATTGTGAGTGCGTTGTGTCTAGATTATTGTATATTATATATTTACAAATTTATTTATTTTAATTTGTTGTTAGTTACAAAATGCCTAAAGTTTGTATAAATCATCCCAACAAATTTTGTTATATATGTGGTGAAGTGACGCTCAAGTCCCAAAGGCGAAACCTTACTCTATTAGTAAGAAAGTGTTATGAACTTTATTTTGGTGTAAAGTGGGGAACCAAACAAAGACCTGCGCCCCACATATCTGTTGTCTATCGTGTAGTAGACTTCTCACTACATGGAAGAATGGCACACGCCATATGCTATTTGCTATCCCTATGATTTGGAGGGGACACAAAGACCACTCCTCTGACTGTTATTTCTGCTCAACTAACATTAAAGGGATTACATCAAAATTAAAACCTACAGTGGTGTACCCTGACTTGCAATCTGTATCGAGACCAGTTCCACACTGCGAAGAGAGCTCAGATTCTAATGGAAGTAAGGATGATGAAGAAACAAGGTTTTGGTGATACAACGTTTGAACAACGCTATTCATCTGCATTTTCTGACTCAAGAAGACATTAACGATCTCATGCGAGATTTAAAGTTATGCAAAACCCAGTCAGAAATGCTTGGTTCCAGGCTAAAAGGATGGAATTTTCTTCAAAAGAATACAAAGTTGAGCGGAATGATTTGTGATGTTTATTATTATTTTGAAGCTATTTTTTGTGGATTGTTGAGTAATGTCTTTCAAACAGCAGCGTTATCCCGTTTACCATATGACCAAAGTGATATTTCTGTTCATCGCAAGAGAATTCCTGCTTAAGTGAACATTTATTTTATTCCAGCCATTTCAAAATTTATTATGGGTGTTCCAATTCCATAAGCACATGGAACAGAATTTACCAACGACTGTCATTGTTTTAAATTAATTCTTCATAACGGGAGAGTTAACATCCACTCCTAGCCAATCAGAATATTTCATTATAACTGCTTTCCTCGCGCACAACTTCATACGTTTAAGAAAATCGCTTTTCAAAAAATATTGATTTTTAATATCAGTTAAAACAGTCTGCTAAAACCCTAGCCCAATTTGTTTATTAAATGATAACGCATTGCCTCTATTTAACATTTTTTCCATATTACATCAAACAATTATTCTCTAGGCGCAACGGTAGGCCTCAGTTGCTTGCTACCTCCTCTAATGAGACAGCTAATTAAAATAAATAATAGTTCAAAACACTAAAACAACACGCTTTATTAGAAAACCTAAATAAAAAATAATTTTAATTTCCAACACGCTTGGGATACAATTAAAGTGGTCAACAAAAAATCACTTCCAACACATCCAGAATAAAACTAGAGTTATCCACAAACAAAAATAATTTACCATCAGAAGCGTGTGGTGCTTTTCATAGTTTTTACGTTTTCTTCTTAGAGACTTTACTTTTACCAATATCTGTTTATTATCAAATATACTTACTTACTTACTCACATACTCACTGGCACTATCGAACCCGTAGGTTCATGGCCGCGCGGACATAAGCTCTCCATACATCCCTATCCTGAGCTAATGCTTTCCAATCATTCCCTGTAGAATCTACTTCCTCAAATCATAGTTAATGTTGTTTTCCCACCTCATTCTTGGTCTACCAACTGGGCGTTTTCCCTCTGGCTTTCCTACAAGAAGCTTCCATGCACGAAATTGATATAGAGCACCCCACGCTTTTGATGGTAAAATATTTGTTTTGTAGATAACTCTAGTTTTATTCTATATGTGTTGGAGATGATTTTTTGTTGACCACTTTAATTTTATCCGAAGCGTGATGGATATTAAAATGATTTTTTAATTTTTTAGTTCGGGTTTCAAATAAAGCGTGTTGTTTTAGTTTTTAAACTATTATTTAGTTTAATTTTTTAGCTTTGATATTTTACAGAATAAGATAAAATTGGAAATGTCATTAAATTCGATTCTATTGTAGTATGAGCTAAAAGTATTATTCTACTAAAAAAACTCCAGGCCGGATTTGAACCAGCGACCTATGGATTACTGAAATTATACACCAGTACAGTCCACCGCTCTAACAACTGAGCTCTTACAACGATTGAGTAAGAAGTTGATAATTCCGCAACCTATTATACTTGTTTTTATTATTTTGATGTTCCGCTGATTCTGGCAAGGATTTTAGAAAGAGTTATGAAATTATTTTATTGTCATTGGTCCTTTACAAGTATGCAAAGTTTCAAGTCGATCCAATGATTTTAAGTGGGTGAAAATCGTGTTGAAATATTCCGTTACATAATTACACAGACACTTTTTTTTCTGATGAATGTGGCCAACATTTTAGAAAACAATTATGAAATTATTGTATTTTCATTGGTCCTTTACAAGGATACAACGTTTCAAGTTGATCAAATGATTTTAGGTGGGTGAAAATCGCGTTGACATATTCCGTTACATAGATAGATACAGGTGAAACTAATATAAAGTGTGTAAAATCGCAATAATTTGCACACCTCTTATTGTGCGGGAATTAAAGTCCATAAATCACTCTATATTATAACTGTTCAGAACGGTTGTTTTTGTAGCTCAATTTAAATCATTATGTACTTTTTTAGTGCATAGAAGGTATGATTCCACATGTATTTAACATCATATCTGATTATATAGACTATTTAACTCATGCCCCAAATGGGAGTCAATGACCAATCACGTTTCAATGATTTCTGTATTACAACCAATCAGAGACGTGTTTCACGAAATAATTATCAACGTTAGGATTATCATATATTAAGCAAAGCTCCTCCTTTTTAATATTCTGAACAGGTCTGACCGTTATTTTGCAGTGACTGAGCCTATAACAAATACGGCTACCAGATTGTATATAATAGTGCTTACATGTCAACATTTGTAGCAATTGATTATACCACCAAAAAAAGAAACCACTGTTTGCACTTTCTTAAATGTATACGACATCAAAAATGAATTAATATACAGATTGATGTGTTTCATTTTTTCTCCACTAGAGAGCATTCTTACAATATTGCGTTCCTTTGGCAATAAATAGTATGATCTGGTTGCAGTGATAAACAAAAGAAGCAGTAGAAGCGTAGGCTACCTATCGTTTCTCATTAGTTTTCAAACATCACCGTTTACTTTAAATATAAAAATATTTTTAAATAACTGTAGTTAAATAATGATTTGTGAGTAAACAGCTTTATTTTATTCGTTAAATAGTCCTAACAAATGCCACTCTTGATTTCCAAATTCTCTAGATAAATTCACTCCTCACTTCGTGAGTCGTGAATTTATCGATAATTTGGAAATCACTCGTGGCATTACTTATGAAAAACATTGAATATATCAATAAAATTACAAACCTTGAGGTGAAGTATCCATATAGAAGAAAAATGCTCACTGAACTTGAAAACACAACGCTAATAACACAACTGGGATATAGACTAGATGAGTTCTTAACCATCGGCAACTTCCGATGTTTATATTGTCTTCATAAACAATAGAATTGTACCCTCCTTTGCAGATAAGTTAAGAATCGTCATATAACAATGATATCAGAGGGTAAAAATATATAAATTGATGAACTTCAGTGACAAGTTTATTATTTTTTTTCAGCTAGATTTCATTTCTAACCCACTGTACACCGGTCCCAGAGAAAAATGTCTTCCCACATGTAGACTCGAAACAGCGTATGACCCGTAGTTCTGTGCCATGACTTCTTACCTTAAACTCTCAGCTACAGCGCGGGCCTCTTGGTATCAATGAAAGATAAGAATGGTTATTGTGAGATATCGGTAAGAGATAAATATATGCTGTCGCTGAAATTATTGTAGAGCTTTTACTTACTTACTTACTCACTGGCACTATCGAACCCGAAGGTTCATGGCCGCGCGGACATAAGCTCTCCATACATCCCTATCCTGAGCTAATGCTTTCCAATCATTCCCTGTATAATCTACTTCCCTCAAATCATACTTAATGTTGTTCTCCCACCTCATTCTTGGCCTACCAACTGGGCGTTTTCCCTCTGGCTTTCCTACAAGAAGCTTCCATGCACGTCTTTCATTCCCCATACGTGCAACATGTCCTGCCCATCGCAGTCTACGAGACTTAACTGTTCTTATTATATCTGGCTTCCTATAAAGACCATGTAGTTCATTGTTATGTAGTCTTCTCCATTCATCTGTCTGTTCATCTCTCTTTGGTCCAAAAATTTTCCTAAGAACTTTATTCTCAAATACTCGTAATCTCCTTTCCTCCCTTAAAGTAAGAGTCCATGTTTCGCACCCATATAATATAACTGGTAGAATAATAGTTTTATATATTTTCAGCTTTACGTTTTTTGAAAGGAGTTGGGACATCAAAAGTCTCTGCAATGCATAATAGCAAGCATTTCCAGAATTGAGCCTATGTTTAATTTCTTTGTGCATCTCATTCCTATTTGTGATTATTGTTCCTAGGTATTTGAATTCAGCCACTTCCTCAAAATTTCCCTCATTTGTCATTAGCTGTCCATTTCCATTATATACTGAATTTTCTACGTGTGACCATATATTTAGTTTTACTGATATTTACTTCCAGTCCTAATTTCTTAGTGTTACTCAATATGTGTGTGCGTGTTGGCCTTTAGTATCTCCTCGCTATCGGCCAGTAGTACTACCATCATCAGCATAAACTAACAGCTTATTAATACCATTGAGTTGTAAGCCTTCCTCATTCTCTAAAGATTTAATGGCATGCTCTAGTACAAAATTAAATAGTAGAGGAGATAGTGCATCTCCTTGCTTCAACCCATTCTGGATTTCAAAAGTGTCTGAAAACTGTTTGCCTACACGCACCCTACTCTTTGAGCCATTTAGACACATTCGTATAAGTCTAACCAACTTTTTAGGAATTCCGAACTCCAGGAGGATACTATATAACTTCTCCCTCTTAATTGAATCATATGCTTTTTTGAAGTCTACATATAGTTGATGTACAGTACCATTATATTCCCATTTCTTCTCTAAAATCTGTCTTATACTGAAAATCTGATCTGTTGTAGACCTGTTTCTTCTAAATGCACATTGATGATCTCCTAGAATGTCATCAATATAGGGAGTAAGTCTGCTTACTAATATATTTGTTAGAATTTTGTACGAAGTTGAAAGTAATGAGATGCCCCTGTAGTTGTTGCAATCAGTTTTTATCTCCTTTCTTATAAATTGGTAAGATAATTGATTCCTTCCATTCATCTGGAAGAGCTTCTTTTTCCCAAATCATACTAAGCAACCAGCGTATCTTGTCCATCAATTTTTCTCCCCCCTGATTTTATCAGTTCTGCTGGGATCTCATCTGAACCTGATGCTTTATACATCTTCAATTTTTCAATCGCCATTTCAACCTCTAATGCACTTGGCTCTGCGACTAGCATTTCTGCTGTCTGTAACTTATCCTCCTCAATGTCCTGTTCTGTATGTACATTTAATAGCTGATTAAAGTAACCTTTCCATCTATTTAATATACTCCTAGAATCTGCAATCATATCCCCATTTTCATTCCGAATTATGTTTGTTCTAGCCTGAAACCCCTTCTTTCTCTATCCTAATTCCCTGATATAATTCTCTAATGTTACTATTTTTTGCATTCATTTCAAGATCATTAATCTTCTCTCTCAAATATTCCCTCTTTTTACTCTTTAGTAACTTGGTGGTTTCCCTTCTAACACTACCCAATTGCTCTAAATTTACCTCATTTGACTCGTGTAACCATTTCATTTTTGCTAGCTTTCTTTTCTTTACAATGTCGGCACATTCCTCATCAAACCATTTCTTGTTTTGCCTCTTTTTTATACAACCAATGCTTTCTGATGCTGACAATTTAATAGTATCTCTTATAGCCTCCCATTCTTTATTTATATCAGTTTCTTCTTCGTTTGCCACATTGTCATCTGAAGATTCCAGTACTTGAAGTAGAGCTTTTTGAGATATTAAATTCTGTGAACATTAATTGTATGTATTTCTTATGGTTCAGCAGGGTAAGCCATTTATGCGTCCAAAGAGCTACTTATTTTACATGAGAATTGTACCCTCCTTTGCAGATAAGTTAAGAACCGATATATAACATTTATATTAGGGTGAAAAAAGGATAAATTGATGAGAGTGAGTTAAAATAGTATTTTCCAGCTAGATATCATTTCTGACCCACTGAGCACCGGTCCCATACTGACCGAAATTCCACGAGAAAGAAATTTTCCCTCACGCTGACTCGAACCAGCGTAAGTCCTGTAGTTTTGCGCCAAGACTTCTTGCCTTAAACACTCGGCTACGGCGCGGGACTCTTTGTATCAATAATAAAGATGAAAGTTTCACCCGAATGGGTATTATTATCTTCGTATCAATGAAAGACAAAAATGGTTATTGTGAGTTTTCCGTAAGAGATAAACATATGCTGTCGCGGACATTTTTGTCGAGCTTTTAGAGATGTTCAGTTCTGTGTACATTAATTTTGTTCTTTTCTCATAGTTTAGGCAGTGTAAGCCTTTTAAGAGCCCAAAGAGCTATTTTTTCACGTTTTCCACTACAAAGGGCTATTTGTAAGGGTGTAGGAATTCAGTATTACAACTCCCTTATAACTTATGTTCATCTTGGGAATATCGTGAACATTTTGCAAAAAAACCCATGACAATCGAATCAACAGTATGGCTGCGCATAAATTACGAAGAATCAAACAAACATACAAACAACAAACAAACAAATATTATTTTTTATATATAAGATAATGATTATGAAACTCTGTATTCATACCTAAGCAACGCAATCTGACCTGGCAATATGTTCAAAACTCGTGTAAAAAATTCTACTATAGATTCTGGTAATTTCCTCTATCATTAAATCTAACCATGAGAGAATTTGAAATATCGATCTAACATTGCCTTTCATTATCCCAATTCCGTATGCCTATCTTAATGCAGGGATATTATGGGGCAGTATTATTATAGGGGCTGATAAACTCACTTTTGTTCCACTAGGGTTTCGCTTTGATTTGTGAATTGTTACTTGCCCTTCCTCGGTAGCTAGTCGGTTCCTGTTTGAGGGTGAGCGCTGAGACTCCTATCTATAACGGGTTCGGAAGGAGAATTGCGTGGGAACAGACAATCACTAATTATTTGAATTATTTTATTTAATTAATCTCTGCCAATTTAAATGCACGTTACACAGTAAAAATAAAACTTTTCCGTCCCTGGCCTTCGATATTTCGCTAATGAGGACTAGCAAATGACTTATGAGTTCGGGAGATTTTCCCTAAGTCCATAATCGTTGTTACAAGATATTTTTTTACTATACATTCAAGATCTTCTTCCTTCTAAGTGTCGAGTATAAGTGTCAGTGTATTAAATTTTGTCCTCATGAGTTCCGTATCGAAGTCAGGACCAATAATTCCCATATATGGACTATACCCTAACTCTGATTTTGATTGGTTAGAATATTTAATCACATGTCCTCCAAGGGCGTAACTATTTTATTTAAACCACCACCTACCTTTTGATTTTATTCTCACGGCTAGGGAGCGTGTTTGCCATCTTGGGCTTTTCGCGATTGTAAATTACATTTCTCCCAAACGTGAGTTTTGAAGCTAGACCCAGCTTAAACGTTTCAGGTCTAATTTGAGGAGTTACATATTTATGACCTCTTTTACTTAGGGTTTCAACCGCTTCTTGTGAGAACTATTTACCAACATGAAACTTAATTTATTTTTAACTATATTCTATTCCTTCATTATTTATTCATTTCTTATATTCATTAATCACTATTAGATCTTTTGTTTTTTAACACAGCTCCCCTTAGAAGAGAAGTAATTAAATATGCTAATTACATCAAACCAAAAAGTATTACACTATTACTTTTCCTACAAGTACCATATATGGAAATGTTTTTACAAACACAAAATAGATCATATTATTGAACATATATCACCCTGGTTTACTTACAGTTTTCTGCATATTACCACTAGAACAACAAAAAAACATGTACATTTAAACTCAATTTGCGATCGGTGGTTCACCTTACTTATTTTTTTTATAATCAACAAATGTTTTTCTTATTTTAAACCTATGGTTAGTTTATCATATCCCATACATCTTCTCGTTTTTTCACTTTATTATACGTTTGTTTCTGTTTTGATTACGTCACTTTTATTTCTCACACGCTCGGTAATTTAGCATAATACGTTTTCCATATATCACTCAGTTTATTATTGCAATGTCATGCACATTTTTTTTTATATCATCCCTCTATATCGTTCGCACTTTCCATGGTTCACACTTTGCATATGCACTGGAACTCACTTATTATAAACTAACATTTTTTTTATTCTAATTAGCTACTAATTTATTCTATTTGGGTCATTTATTTATTTAATGAGACATAGATCTTAATGTTGCCGTAAACATATTTGCCCTCTTTTAATCAAATGGTAAATTTACTAATTAGTTTCCTATGTAATTTTCGATGATTATCCTTTATAAATAAGATATCGGTACTTAATAATAATCCTATATGTTTATAACCGCGATCTCAGTTTTCAGAACATTTCACGATTCATCATAATAATTCATTTGTAAATCTATCTCTTTTTTTTATTTTATTTTTATTTTTTTAAATAGGCGCTCCCTTTAGCTGTGGTCATTGAAAATTTATTCTCAGCATGTTCACTGACTGATCTTCACAATACCTTGATAATCTATTTATTCTTTATAGAACTCCTTTATTCATCATTCGCATATTATTTTTATTCAATCGATTAAGGTGTAAATTATCCTTATTTATTTACTTGTCGGTAACATAATATCACATTTCATACGCGCAGAACCGTCGTTGTATACAGAATTTTATATCATCGTAGCTCATATTCGTCAATTTCGTTTTTGACGACAATTTATATTTCATTAGTAATCAACTCGACGACACCGGTCGAATCAAAATCATGTCGCTCTATCTACCCATAACAATTCTCGCTACCATATGAGCGAACGTTTATCATTTAAAAGGACATAATATAAACGCCTCCTTCGGGCTTTGATCCTGTATTTATTCATTCTTTCACTTTGTCTACGCTATATTTTTATCTGTCACCAATCATAAACTGTTAAAAGGACGATGCCTTAACCTCTTTCTTAAATTTTCGTATGCTCATAACGCTTCCATTTTACTCCTTAAGAATAATATTAGATTTTTAAGAACATTAACTATGAATTTAATACACAATTGATCTTCTTGGTGATACAATATTAAAATATATATACAGTCAATATGCCCATTTCACCAATAAATGTTTAAAATGGTCAACAAGTTTCTACAGCCAAGCTGTCATTCTCAAGACCAGATATTGACTCAATATCTGGTCTTGAGAATGACAGCTTGGCTGTAGAAACTTGTTGACCATTTTAAACATTTATTGGTGAAATGGGCATATTGACTGTATATATATTTTAATTAACTATGAAGTTATAATAGCACATGTTTAATTTGTACGTATATTTTTTTATGATATTTAAAGGTTGGATTTAAACATTCATTTCCTTCGTTTCACATCGTATTTGGGTAAGTAACTTGTTTTCGACAAATGAATTTTGTACCTGTGAAGGGTGTGCCTATTTCCGTCTCCCTCGCACTCTCTTTCATCTTTTACAAACATTTTAAGTTTAGTGAACTGATTTTTATCTCTATTCTAGACTGGGTTCAACGTTTTCTTAAATATTCCCACTACGATCAGCTGTTCATTTCTTTGTAATTTTCACAATTTACTTATTATTATCATCGTCTCTGTTATTGTTCACGCTTTAGATTAAGGCAAATATGCATGCTAATTATTTTTATTTATTTTTTCTTCTAAAGCGGGGTGGTGCCTCTCGCTCCCTCTGTAAGTTTAAATTTTCTTCTCCTGTTTTCGTCAACATTTATCTAGTCTCATTATGTTTTCTAGCAAGTACAAATATAAGACCCTTTTAAACTATTTCTCATTAACTGTTCCTAATAACTAATCTGATATATGCATGACCAACACTTCTCACATTTATCATACTAATATTACCATATATAATATTATTACTAATTACACATTTATTTAATTGTTGTGCATACAATGCAGGTGCATGTTAATGTCTAACTGATATTACATCCATTTCTAACAGGATAGACTGAAATTTGCATTCTACCACTTTGCGATAATTTCGCGCCCGGATCAAATAATTCAGCACGATATTTTTCTAGGTAACATTCTCTCTCATTATGCATTAATTTAGTACAGTACTTCATTATGTTACTTTTGAATCTAACGTATTGACTGTTTTTCGACCATTTCCTCCTATTTATTTGGCGCTTCTTTATTACGCGGTATGACTTACGCATATTTTCTTTACGTACTACCTTTTTCTTGTTTTTCTTTTCATACTTTGTTCGTATCTTTTCCATGCATCTACTTTGCATATCCACATTTTCAATTTGAAATACTGAACGGATGTTTGGCTGTGCCGAAATCATCAGGTCAGTTGTTCCATTTTGATTTAATTTAACTTCATTAACAACATGCATTTCATTATTACATTTACATATATTTCCATGTAATTCATAGTCATTGGTTTGAGGTATTTTGTTTACACCTATAATAGTTGCCTCGCATTATTTTCCCTCATTCTGAAGTGTCATTTCCCTATCTAAGTCCCTTTGAGTTTGATCTACAGTACTTTCACCTGTTGTAGTAACTACCATACAAATATCATTGTTACTTTTACATCTATTTTCTTGGGGAGTTTCATATCCTGTCTCCCTTTCATCATAATTATTTCTACCTATCTCACCCTTTCCTGCTAAACTAGTGGTCAGTTTTTCTCCTGTCCCCTGAATTTCTGATTTTAAAGAATTTCGAGTTTGTTTTATTGCTAATCTCCAATTTCTCATGTCTTCCCTAATTGCTTTATGACTTTGTTTCATTTCTTCCCTAATTTCTTTATGACATTGTTTCATTTCTTCCATAATTTCTTTATGACATTGTTTCATTTTTTCTCCCAATGAACCTAGCATATTCTTAATATCATGCAAAAACATCAAGGAATCTTTATGGTTAATTTGGGTCATATTTATTTTATTTGATTCTTTGTTTTGACCCTCTAACAAACTTCCACTTCCTCCACCATTTAAATTTATATTATTTCCCTCCATTATTTATTTAATTCTACAATTTATTAATGTTAGTATTTATTTTCTATTCACAAAAAATATTTTTGTGTGATTCAGCACTCTAACACTTTCGTTTAATTCGTTGATTTTCCACATTTTTTTGTTTATTTATCCGTCTTTTGACAACTTTCATGTTCTATTATTTTTTTTAACACAAATCTGTCACTTTACCTTGGTATATCTTCATTATTTGTCTTACGTCAGGTTTGTAGAGACCCGCCATCGGTTATCTAGGTTGATCTGCTCCTGGATTGTTGTCCACTCCTGGCTGCACCTTCCATCTCGTGGTTTGAATGTTGTCTTCCACACTGTTGCTCGATCATGATGTTCTGTCCACAACTCTCGTGAGTCACTCTTATTTTGAATGCACTCACGTTGAAAACACTTTGTCACAGTAAAAGGACCCTTTCGTTGGGCGACACTTTGGGGCAGTATTTTTTTTGGAGGCTGTAAAATGTCACTTGGGTTCCACTTGGGTTTCGCTTTGATTTGTGAATTGTTACTTGCCCTTCCTCGGTAGCTAGTCGGTTCCTGTTTCAGGGTGAGCGCTGAGACTCCTATCTATAACGGGTTTGGGAAGGAGAATTGCGTGGGAACAGACAATCACTAATTATTTGAATTATTTTATTTAATTAATCTCTGCCAATTTAAATGCACATTACACTGTGAAGATAAAACATTTGTGTCCCTGGCCTTCGATATTTCGCTAATGAGGACTAGCAAATGACTTATGAGTTCCGGAGATTTTCCCTAAGTCCATAATCGTTGTTACAAGATATTTTTTTACTATACATTCAAGATCTTCTTCCTTCTAAGTGTCGAGTATAAGTGTAAGTGTCAGTGAATAAATTTCGTCCTCATGAGTTCCGTATCGAAGTCAGGACCAATTATTCCCATATATGGTCTATACCCTAACTCTCATTTTGATTGGTTAGAATATTTAATCACATGTCCTCCAAGGGCGTAACTATTTTATTTAAACCACCACCTACCTTTTGATTTTATTCTCACGGCTAGGGAGCGTGTTTGCCAGCTTGGGCTTTTCGCGATTGTAAATTACAATTCTCCCAAACGTGAGTTTTGAAGCTAGACCCAGCTTAAACGTTTCAGGTCTAATTTGAGGAGTTACATATTTATGACCTCTTTTACTTAGGGTTTCAACCGCTTCTTGTGAGAACTATTTACCAACATGAAACTTAATTTATTTTTAACTATATTCTATTCCTTCATTATTTATTCATTTCTTATATTCATTAATCACTATTAGGGCCGTATCATATTCGTCTCAATTATTACGCAGTTTTCGAAATTGGACGATATAGCCCCGTACGCAATAACGTCAGTTTTCTATTTTAATAAATTTCTTACAGGAACATTGCTTTATGAAATTTTATACCGATGTGATAATTAAATATAACGCACTGAAGTAATCAGCACGTCATGTTATAATTGACCAGTGGCCTACTCCTTAATTCTCACGTTTATAAAAAAAATTGAGTTCACATATTTTGTGACAGTTTGAAAATAGCTGAAATTAATTTATATTGTAGGTTGCAAATTGCTAAACTATCAATTGATCGTATATACACATTTTGAACAGGAACTACTTGTTTCATTACTTTCAGCGAATACCAAAGAAATAAAGCTATTGAGGTTATCACGAAAATGTTTTTGAAAACCATTCACAAATCATCGCCGCTCCTATCTAGTAGATACCGATGACAAAACTATGTGTTTGTATACATGTCTGTTTATTAACGCTCTAGCGGCATATGTTTTGGGAATTAAGCTTCGTATACAAAAAAAAGTTAAAATTGAGTTCGTTTACTAGCAAAATCTAACCATTGGCAGTCAGAGTTCATAAAAAATCAATAATCGTTCTAGAGATAGTACTTATTTTTAATATTCCATAACAAAACTCAGTATATGGTATTGAAGTAAAACGAGGAAGGCATCCTACAAAACAATAAGGAAAAATCTGATCTTAAGGCTTGGAGTTTATCTGAAACCTAAAAACAAAGAAAGTCGCTCTAGAAACCTCTATATTTGCTTTGTCACAATATAACTGTATATATCACAATGTAATTAACCTTTTTATTTGCAATGTATCCTATAAGATACATCGATTTAATTCATTTAATATTTTTAATAAACAAATGTGAAAATCAATCAATAAACTTTACTTAATTTTTGTCGAATTTTACAGTAATCGCCAATAGGTAATAACTTATTTTGCTTTCACTTACACATTTAAATAAGCTGCCTCAATATTATTGAAGGAAGAAGAAGGTGAAGAAGATGACGATTAACAAGAAGGAGTATGAGGAAGAGAAGGAAATTGAGTTTTTCTCATTTAAGGGTGAACAAAATAAATTACTGAGGAATTTACTTAATTTACGTTTTCCTGTGTGACCGAATTTTATGGATACTATTAACATCTGTTAGACACTTGAAATATCACGACAGTTAAATAAAGTAACAAGGTCTTTATCCATATTATGCGTTGCAACTATTGCAGTGAACTTATTTTTTATGAAAACAGTAACATAATTGTGAAATTACATATCCACCTCTTTGGCCTAGGGGTAGCGTCGCTGACACTTTCGCAGCGTGCGCGGGTTCCATACCCAGTCTAGACAAGTTTACTTAGTGATAGTTTTTTTTCGGTATTTTTTCTCACCTGTAAAACTAATCTGAAGGAACTTTAAGGCTCAAGCTCTCCCTAATTTCATATGTGAATAATAGTCATCAATATATATATATATATATATGCCGTGAGTGTGAATGTTTGTGTGGATGGTGTGTTTCGTCTTAATGTAGTGTCGTCTCGGAGCAGGCCTTGACATTGAACTGATCATTTATTTGCGGAGACCCTCCATGTCCTGTGTGGTCGGTGGAAAAGTATGTATATGATCCACAGTTTAAAATCCCTCTCCTGAAAGGTCGCGTCACTATAAGACCAGGATGGCGCGTTTAAACCGTACCAACAAAATAAGAGGTTAAATTGAGATGTAGAAGAAGAAGAAATAAAATTACAGTAATGGTTCAGGATTTTTTTTTTCTGCAGTTGAGTGATTAAAACATTAAACAAAAGCGTGTATCTTAATTTTTAATTCTGATTGCATACCGATATTTATAATCTTCCATTTCGAACACTGATGGTAGAAAATATAAAACAGATGTACCTAAATTGGGAATATTTCATTACGTGCTTTTTCCACAACTAAATAACCGTCTCATTACTAAATTATTTTATGTCCAGAGGACTCTAACAATTATAGGGGACGTAAAAATGAAAACATCTATCTTTAGACTGTACTAGTCGTTCATGATTAATATATTATAGAAGAGCATTGCCTAAATGTTTGTCCGGAAACGAACACATTTTCCGCATAACTTGTTGCACTACTCTTAACATCAATTTGATATACATTTATATAAATATACAATTCATTACGTGACATTAACTGACTTTCTTATTATCTACCCTTCTTTGAAATTCGAAATGTTTGCAGACTAAGCTAAGTTTGACAGCACTTTTCTACAGACGTTTTCGCGTCTTAAAAATTACTAAGTGTTTGGTTTTCATTAGACGATTATTTAAAGTTATTGTCCGCCCTTATTAAAATTATCTTTCTTTATATCTTCCTTTCTTTATTATAAATTAAAGTTGCATATCCTTTCTCTATTTAAATATCTTATTAAGAAATTAGAAACTATACGTAAAAAATCATATTTGGAACATGCACACAGAACTATTGAAATTTAGCATAAATAGTCCAAACAAAATTCAGAATCTGCCGCTACATAGAGAAGTTGAAATAAGCTACATCTCAATATTCATATGGCGAATATGTTTAAAATTAATAACCTGTTCTCAGTTCGTAATTTTGAGTAAAACTAGTAATATATATCTCCCCTGGTCGGGTCACCAACACCACTCAGGCTTTACAATGTATTCCAAGAGGTAAAAATTCAGTTGGACGCCCCATGACCAGATGGAGGTATATACTTTGAGAAGGCACAGACTTACACCTAACTTGAAGTCGATGAAGAATAAGAAGAAGAAGAAGACGAAATTGGTAATTATAACGATTGGATCACATCATACAAGTATAGCAAAGTTAAATATATAACTTCTTTGTAACTGTTACTTTCTTTCAGTAACATGTTGGGTTTATTTTCTATTTCGCGGAAAAATAGTCATATTTGATGCCTTCTTCAGAGATGACCTCATTTCGAATTTTTTTCTTCCTGGTACGTATAATTGTCTTCAGGCGACAGACCACAATAATAGAGCATAGCATTGAGACATATAGAAGCTGAAACGCAACGGCAACTAGTTGAAACTATTAGAACTGAAGAACGATAAGTGTCGCTGAATGCTAGAGAGAATGTGAGTTATATATGTGAATGTGTGTTCATATAAAACTATTTAATTGTTAAATATTTTTCCACTAATCAAATCGTTTGCTGTACTGAATCAAAATGAATCTCGAGTCAAGCAATTGGTGCATCTTTAACTGTTCACCTTTCCCCGAATTAAAAATAGTTTTGTTACCCCACTATGTTAAAACCATATTTGCTCAGAAGTTTTCAGTGGCACATCTTTGAAGATCCCCACATTTATCTCATTTTTAGTATCAAAAATCTCAAAATATTTGATTGCTGTCTTAATCTTCTGCTATGCGATGGTAACACGTATCGTTTTATAAGTGTTAATATTTAGATTCTAGGACAAACGTCATTAAAATCATATTTGCTCAGAAATGCTTCATTATCGTTTCAGAAGACTTAGATACAGAAATAAAAAAAACGGGAATATACTACTTTACATCGCGTCGGTATTCATTTTGTTCATTCACATGATTTTGAACTGTTGGCTTATCACACAGTAACTATAATTATTTAAAATTAAAAACATCAAAATATGCGAGATAATGTTATCATGACGACTCATTACCACGTGCTATTTTTTCTGCATACATGTAAATTACCGACATGTGTACAGATATAACCTATTCCACTTTAGGGCTCATGTTAAAACTACTTTTTATTTTATTATTTTGTTATGTTACTTTATAAAGTTGGATATATTGTGAATGTTACATTTTTACCAACTATATGAAATAAGTTGAGATTTCCTTTTCAGATGCCTTCAAACAGGTAAAAACAAGCCATCTGATTCCCTACAAGATTTCTTCCTGAGCAGCCTCATGGGCTAGTCGTCAGCGTTTCTGGACTACTGTTCACGAATGGGGGTCCCGGATTCGATTCCCGGTCATAACACCATATGGATATTTTCCTTAGAAGAGAGATGTCTGTTCATGTGGTGTGAATCAAGGTATGGAATGTATAGTTAAGTTTAGGTTCAGAACTCATCTTGGCGCTTCATTTAATCATTTTTCACCCAACATATCATCGCGGTAACCTAACTCCGCATTCTAGGCGGCCCCAACTTCAGAATAGATGGGTCATAATTACAACCAATGCCAGGAGGGAGAAGAAAACCAGAAATGTCGAAATAAAGACAACCTCTAGGCATTGAAAAAAAAGGCCATTTGCGACATGTTAACAATAGACTGATTCTAAAGGAAATCCAAAATACTAAATAGGCTACAACTATGTTTTTAATTGGATATATGGAGATCTAGATGATGAAAAACTAGAATTATATCAGGTTTCGGTTGTAAGCTACTTCTTGATGATCAGGATTTGAGGACGTATAATGGGGACACTAGATGTTAACATATTTTAGTATAGGAACTCATGTCCGGACACGTAACGTTTTCCCAATCCTCGCAAAATACAATGCATGTTATTCCCTATGACGTCAGCTGCTTATCGTATGGATCCACAAGAAGGGCTCCATGTGACGACTAAATGCGTCAACACAGATACGGTACCTGCGTACCACATTCCGTTACACAAAATCACCTATCCTTGGTACTGCAACATCCGCTGCAGCCATAACATGCACAAATAGATCTTCCGGGTGCCCCAAGAGTCTCGTAAATCAGATATTTAAAGTAATCTTACAGGTACTAGTATAATAGGCCAAATTGGGAGATCATGGAGGATCGTTGGCGCCGAAAAAATGCGGGAGAGTTAAAAGTGAGTACTTTGCGTGCGTGTAGCGGGAAAACTGTACGGTTCCAGACATGAGTTACTATGCTAAACGTAACCGTGTTGGTCCCCACTACATGTCCTCAAAGTCTGCAAAGGGAATTCAGTTAAACACTGTATATCCTATAATTTAAAAATATAAGTTTGATATTTCTATTGTTTGCATACTTAAAAAATTAATCCCGAAATTTTGCGGAAAGCATCCATTAACAAAGAGACGTTTGTGAAGGTATACAATGATGGTAAAGGCAATTCCATTTGTTTGTAGCCCATGTTTTCCTTTAACAGAGATTTGGCGCTCTCCCCCTACAGGGGAGGATTCGAACTATACTAATTTAGTTACACTTGTTTTCGTATAGATATCACTTGAGTGGTCCGTGGTCAGCGTTCCGCCTCATATTGACATCTAGGAAACCAAGGTAGTACTAGAACGGGAAAATTCGGTAAATTTTGCTTAGAGGCCTTTCATTCAGGCTTAAGGATCTTTTACGAGCCTGAAAATGTTCAGGCTCGGAACCTGGCCGGATTTGAACCCGCAACCCTCGGGACAAGAGGCAAGGAGCATAACCACCGCGGCCGATTCAATTCTGATTTATAATAAACTAAAAAATATATAAGCATCCATTCTTATGTGTTAGAGCAGCCTCATGGGCTAGTAGTCTGAGCTTCCGACTACAGTTCACGGAGTACCGGTGTCGATTCCCTGTCAAAACCCAGAATTTTGTTGTTAAAATAATTATTCGTTTTGTCGCACATGGTCTGGATTAAGGTTAAGTTTAGGCTTAAAGTATATCCTAGCACATCATTATCATTCATCAATTATCAACTTACGAAATGGGTCACAAATTCGCCAGTGCGGGAGACAATACGAGAAAGGTGGGATTTTTAAGGGAAAAAAAAGCGTTAAATGAACATTATTCACTAAAAGTTGAAATATATACATCCTAATTTGTCTCTATTCTCTTTCTGCTGAAGTAACACATCTTTATTAGGCTTAACCCATCTCTTTGACTTCCTGGATTTGTAAATATTTTACCACAATTTTCCCTTTCGTCTATACCAAAAAGTTTACCCACTATAATTAAAATATAGTATTATACTTTTTTCTAATTTATTATAATTATTTGAAGGTTGTACGACAAATCCAGTTAAATCACATTTCCTAGAGATGGAATTTGTAGTCCCGGTAGATTCTCTGTGGAATGATTGCTTCTAGAAATATCAAACAGTAAAATAAATAGTTTTGTCATATGTTTATTTATCTCTAAAGCTTACAGGAAATAATAATTATGTTGTATAATTTAGCTCCCATGTTAGAAGTGACTTATATGTTTATTTTTATCTACACTTCATTTATTAGGTATCGTTCTCCAATTTATATAGCACATTATATTAAACTAAGATTATCAATTTAATTTTTATAAGTGAAAAGTTGAGGTTGAGAACGGTAGGTCAGTCTGTAATGGTAATGGATGTTTAAGAACATACTGTGTTAGTAAAAGCAATACTAACCTTATAGTTACCACATTATTAATCTGCATTATCATTGAACCGTTACGTTTATACTATATAACGGCAGATACTAAATATGTGTAAACATGTTAGCAATGCCTGTTATAACTGTCAAGGGGTTTTGTATTGTAAAGTTGAGGACGCTTTGTTTTCTAGACACGATGACACCTATCAGCCATTTTAAACGTAATGCAACCCCTCGTTTTATAATTCGAAACCAACACTTTATCTTCTGTACCCTGCAGTCCAACCTATGATCACTTCCAATATATTAACACACACTCTCTCTCTCTCTCTCTCTCTCTATCCCACTCTTTCTCTCTATTCCTCTCTCATCAATTTTTTTTCACACTGACAGACGTTTCATATGCAAATTGTATTCTGTTCGTTAAGAGATAGCGTCAGAGTTCGTTTGACTGGTCACTGCAAGTTCCATCAAATAATGGAATAGATTCTCTATTCAAATGTACATGTAAATACAAAGTTGTGTTTCATTAAATTACCAACTTCTGTACCAACATAATTCAATGAATTCAGAACCTCTATTTCTGACGAATTCTATGCAATGCTGTTATATTTAATTAGTGTGGAATCAAAAGTAGGTCTAAGTTTTACAATCAAAATTGAAAACCTAAACACCCCGTCATGCAATACAAAATTCATTAGAACATTCGACCACAAATTACGACAATAACCACCAAATGAATGTCAATATATCTCTGGCTTAATTCCATACTCTTTTTGACAATATTTGTAAATCCGTTGCTAATTCAGTATAAATTTGAATACCTCAATTTAAAAATGGGCGGAAAATTGTGTTGTAAATTATATGTTGACTTAATATATATTTTAAAGCAACTTCAATTATATTCAGTACAACCTCATAAACATCTTGAAAGTGTAGTTTGTACAGCTATCAGCTATAACGTGGAGCAGCCAAACCTGTTAGTGCAGGCACTGGTTCGTGGTGTATTAATGTCCTGCTTTCAGTCATTCGGGAGTGACTTTAAGCCATTAGTCCCGAGCCTGAAGATTTTGGGCTTCTGAAAGTAACTCGTTTCTAAATTAGAGCCTCTCACCAAAATGTAACTGGTATTCCCATTCATGTAATATCAAGTGATCTACTATATGTCTCTTTGATGTCGTAAACTAATCATTTCTCAATTAATGGCATCTATAGGAAAAAAATCGTTAATGAATAGGCTAGGCTAAGTGACTCCCCCAAGTAGGCTTTCCATATGTCACGGATTCCGCGGACATTTCGTGATTTTACGATAAATAAAAAGTTCCGGACTGAATAGATAAAATTCCGCGATTTTTGCTACTTTTCAAATAAACTTACGATTATTTAAAATTCCCGCCAAGGAAGGAACAGAAAAATCACTATGGTATCGAAAATACAAATGACCAAAGAGTAAAGATTATCTTTCGATATATCGATAGAGACTATACATATCTGGTAGTATAGGGGCCTACCACAATAGTAGGCCTACATGATAACACTCTGCATTTCCGTTTCCTTCTATTTGTTTACATATAGAGGCTGAAGGTCACCGCGGTTAGTACTTTCGACATTTTTGTGTATTAAATACGTATATACTATTTAAGACTGGGGCTTAATAATGTCTATCAAACGTAAGGTGAAGTTCAGTGTATGATTGATACATAATAACATATTCCACACTAATAAACATGAACAGTTTAAATGCCCTCTTGCGGCGCTTAACTGATTGATGCAGAACGATTATGACACCATTCTCATTACGTCTAAGTGCAATATTGAAATATTGACCATTAAAATAATTATCATTGTTTTTACCCATTCAGTACGAATCAGTATATATAATATTATCTAATAAGCGATTGTCGAGCCGAAAATAATTAAACCGCTCTTACTAGAGTTTCAAATGTAAAAATAAAAAAAAACGTTGAACGTATCTTCCTCTGAACTTACATACAGGCTCATATCCGGTTAATCCATAACGCCGTTCAATTGTGTTTCAAGTGAGCAGTAGGCTATTCAGAGTTGTTGAAAATTGTGTGATATTATTTCTACATTCTTGTACGTAACACCAATGTAGAGAGAGAGGGTTTTCCCTCCTGACTGCACGTGGTTAGATGAAAGGAAGAGGTCAAGTGTAAAAGCAGTTAATGCAAAACTGCAAATACAATATAATATGAAAAATGTAAGTTGTTCTGAATTCTATAAACAACCATACCAAGTTCCTTTCATCAGTCCAAGGTTCTGAAATATATTATTGGTACAAAAAGACGTAAATTATGATGGCGAAACTAATATACTCAAAACATTTTATGCAAATTCTATTTTTTTTTAATAAACGATTCCTTAATCGATTTGCAAAGCATGTTTCTCTTACTTCCGAGTTTCTTAATCCGTATATTTCCTTTTTCTTAGATTGATTATGCGAAAGATTTTGTTCTGTCCTATTTTTCGATTCTGAGATTATGGCAACCCTACCCGCAAAGGAGGACCCTTAACCCACATGGGGATGTAAGGTTATCGAGGGAGACACAGGTTGTTTTAGAATAATAATTTACAAAATTAAACTGTAATTTAAAAAATCCCAGTGTTATAAACTCAGAATTCATAAATGACCAGTGATATTTCATCTTACACGCTAATAAGAGTCTGGTAAAATTTTCCTATAAGTCATGAAATTGTTCTATGAAAAATTAAATTTTATTTTTGTATTTATTTAATGTTTATTTCCAAGTAATAAAGAATTTGAAAGCAAATACAGGCTACTTACGACCATTATATATATATATATATCATCATCATCATAGTACATTCACGAATTTAGGCCATTTGTTGACCTGTTTCGGCCTCAAGAGAAACACCATCCAGAAGTCTTTTGAGTGGACGTCCTGGTCTTCTTCTTCCTGCAGGTTGATATCTTAACATTAGTTTGGGTATTCTGTGATCTTCCATTCGATGAACATGTTGTATCCATCTTGACTTATAATCTGAAATTTTGTTTTCTAAAGATTCCATGTGTAATTCTTCTAAGATGTATTCATTTTTTTTGTGATCTAGTAGTGTGTATCCTGCAGTCCTCCGAAGATATCTCATTTCAGCAGATCTAAGTCTCTGTATATCCTTCTGTTTCAACGTCCATACTTCGCTACCATACAAAAGAGTTGGAAGAGCCAGTGTTTTATACACTTTCAGTCTTGAATGCTTTTGGACTAACTGTGGCTTGAAGATAGAATTTATTAACCCTAAAATTCTTAAAAATTTAGATATTTTTTCATTTACATCCTTTTCCTCTTCATATGAGATATTGCATCCTAGATATGTAAAATTATTCACCTGCTCCAAAATTTTATTGTCCAGTACAATTTTACTTCTGACAGGATCTACACCTTGAAATGCCATAATTTTTGTTTTTTCTGTCGATATCTTTAATCCATATTCTTCTGTAATTTTGTTAAGTTCATACAGAACTTTCTGTAGATTATCTTCGGAATTTGCTATTATTATTTGGTCATCTGCAAACAATAGGGTGTTTAATTTTCTATTTTCTGATATTCTTATTCCAAATTTATATGTTTTGTTCCAGCAACATATTACTTCATTGATATAAATTGCAAAGAGTGTTGGGGATAGGGGGCAGCCTTGTCTCACACCACGATTTATAATTCCTTCTTCAGAAAATCTGTTATTTAATTTAATCTTTATGGTGTTGTCTTTGTAAATATTTTGTATGTTCTGCCGAAGTAAATTTGGTATATTTCTGTCTTCCAATATATTTAAGAGTTTTGATCTCTTGACTGTGTCGAATGCTTTTTCAAAATCTATGAAAGCAAAATGTGTTTCTAAGTTGAATTCTCTTCATTTTTTCAAGCAATAGTTTAACAGAAAATGCTGAATCAATACAAGATCGTCCTTTCCTAAATCCATTTTGACATTCCATAAGGAATTTTTCACTGAAACTTTTCAATTTTCCATTTAAAATGTCTGCATAAATTTTGTAGCATGTGTTTAACAAACTGATTCCCCTATAGTTGTCCATTTTTCTCTTGTCTCCTTTCTTGAACAGGGGTATAACAATGGTTGTCTTCCATTCTTGTGGTATATCTGCATTTTTGAATACATTATTAAAGAAGGACAACAGTCTTTCATGGAACTGTTTGCCTGCATATTTGTACAATTCAGAATTCAAACCATCTGTGCCAGTTGCCTTCCCATTTTTTAATTTCTTTAAACTATTGTTCAATTCTTCCAATGATATTATGGAATCTGTCTCATTATTATTTTGGAAAATTGTATCTTCATAGCTATTGTCAGTCCAAAGACTTTTATAATAATTGAAAAAATCTTCTTTTGTTACTCCGCAATTAATTTTGGTAGATTCTTTAATATCTTTATTCAAATGTTTTAATATTTTGAAGGCATTAGGTTGGAGCTTATGCAAATCTGATTCTAAATGTGTAACAAAATTTAACCATGTTTTCCTATGTCTCTTTCTTATTTCCCTCTTAACAATAGCTCTACAGCGTTTGAATTCTATTTCATTTTCTACTTTCTTTGTGTTCAAATATTTTTTATAAGCTGCATTTTTTTCTTCAATCAATTGTTTTATTTGATCATCCCAGATTTTTAGAGTTCTATTTCTTCTTTCTTGTATATTTACTTTTCCTAAAGTTTCATTAGCTGCATTTTGAATTATCATTTTAATGTTTTTCCATTCTTCTTCGACATCATTACTTCCTGGAGTTGTAGCCATATATTGCTGAATTCTTCTCGAATATAACCATTTAATGCTGTCATCATAAAATAATTTTACCTTGTACTTTTGTTCTATGCTCTGTTGTTGTTTCTTCATTTTTAACCATCTTGGTGGAAATCTTATTCTTGCTTCTACTAGGTAGTGATCTGAACCAATATCATATCCTCTGTAGGCTCTGACATCGAGAAACAATTTAAAAATCTTATTATTTGCAATGAAATAATCAATGATTGATTTTGAGTCCTGACGATGCCAGGTATATTTATGTATGTTTCTATGAGTGTAAAAGGTATTCGTTATTTTCAGTTCATTGTAGATAGCAAAATCTGTTAATCTTGTCCCATTCCTATTGCTGGTTGGTTCGCCAAATGTTCCAATATTATTGTTGACTTGAGCATTGCCCACTCTGGCATTTAAATCTCCTATTATGAGAATGTAATCATTTCTATTAATTTTGCTATAAATTTCTTGTAATATTTTATAAAATTCTTCATTGTCTTCTTCACGGCCTTCCTCTGGTGCATATACACCAAGAACTGTCAAATTACCTCTATTTATTTTCAGTCGAAGCTCTAATATTCTTTCATTCCAGTAAGTGTAGTGTTGAATTTTATTTCTTATGGTTTTATTAATCCAAATCATTACTCCAGCTTGTCCATGGGTTTTCCTGTCGACACCGCTATATATTTGTACATAATTTTGTGTTTCTTTCGTTCCTTTAAGTTTCTTCTTAGTCTCTGTAGTTACTGCAATATCAATGTTTCTATTTTTAAATATACTGTCTAGTTCCTCTTCTTTTTCATGGATGCTTCGGACATTCCAGGTTGCATATCTTACAATATCATTGTGCCGTTTTCTTTTAACCATATTTCTCTGCTGTGGGTCGTCATATTTCAATTCCTTCTGGCTTTTTTCGTGTTGAGACTTGAAAGTAGTTTTGAAGTTCCTTAGGACAGGTTACTGGCCCGACGCTAAGTAGTCCAGTGGTAGGGCTGCTACCTTTTAGTCTCTGGACAGACATTAGTGATAGGCCCGCATTTACTCAGTACCCTTATGGAACGGTTATAGACGCGGCCGTGACTCGGGGGGGGTCCTCAGAGCCCTCGTTTTGTGAAAACAGGTTGTACCACGAGAAGGTGAGGATGAGAATTGGGTAGGAGAGGTTATAACACACTTCACTACCCCTTACAACCCTATATAAGAGATATATAATATATTATATATATATAATGGGCATTTATTTTTCTTATCATTAAATATTAAGCTTGCATTGCTCAATGTTAAAACATTTATTTATAACATCGATCAAGCGTCAACTGAATATAAAGGTAAAAATATTCTCTTTAATTTGCTGCTTACTTGTTTTATAGTTCGCGTGCTGCTAGATGGCAGTGAAGACCGTGGGTTCTCGCGACATCTAGTAATAATGGCGCATAGTAATATATGATAGAAGAAAAATAAGTGTTTGAATGGAGGTGGCCGGTGTTGGTTAGAGCGATAACACGTTGATGTTAGATCAGACTCAGAGTTCCGGGTTCGAATCCCGTCCAGGCATTTATTTTTCTTTTCATACCATATATATATATATATATATATATTGGAAACCAAATTCTAAATTCGTGATGTTTGTTTAATTTGTGTTCTATGAGGTATCAGATATATCAAGTCTGGCAAATATATAGCAACGTGTGAAGTGAAAAATAAAAAAAAGAACTGTCGTTCAGAAACTGCGTAGAATTTACGATTTCCCTAGAAAGTCAAATTTATTGTTCGATTTTGCTCATCTAGATAATATATAATTCTTTTTTTTTAATCCTTAAGTTAGCGAAACTATTTCTCGTGACTGTTATTTAAAATATCGTATCGCAGGGTCGCAGTCAAATTCCGGGTTCCACATAGACGCGGGCGCCAGGGTTCTAATGATTGGACTTTGCCTGACTTTTATACATTTCCTACCAGTGGTATTATTTCTACAGTAGGGCCTACATACTGAGTTTAGTTGCCGAAATGTTGTAACTTAGACTTCAATAGCTATTTTTAAAATATCGTTTGAGGTATTCTCCCACTCGTAATAGGCGGATATTGCTAACGTTTTTGATAGTTATATGCCGACTAAGTTTCCGAAAGAAATACGATCACTAGGAGCGTTAATAATGAAATGGTTACACGAGCCAAATGAGGTAAATATACAGAAATTGGGTAGAATTAGACGGGAAACCACCAAGTTACTAGAGAGTAAAAAGAGGGAATATTTGAGAGAGCAGATTAATGATCTTGAAATGAACGCAAAAATTAGAAACATTAGAGAATTATATCAGGGAATTAGTAGAACAAACATAATTCGGAATGAAAATGGGGATATAATTGCAGAATCCAGGAGTATATTAAATAGATAGAAAAGTAAACTTAATCAGCTGTTTAATGTACATACAGAATAGGACGTTGCGGAGGATAATTTACAGACAGCAGAAATGCTAGTTGCAGAACCAAGTGCATTAGAGGTTGAAATGGCGATAGAAAAATTTAAGATGTATAAAACATCAGGTTCAGATGAGATCCCAGCAGAACTGATAAAATCAGGGGGAGAATAATTGAGGGACATGATACGCTGGTTGCTTAGTATGATTTGGGAAAACGAAGCTCATCCACATGAATGGAAATAATCAATTATCGTACCAATTTATAACAAAGGAGATAAAACGGATTGCAACAATTACTGGGACATCTCAGTACTTTCAATTTCGTACAACATTCTAACAAATATATTAGTAAGCAGACTTATTCCCTAAATTGATGACGTTCTAGGAGACCATCAATGTGGATTTAGAAGAAACTGGTTTACAACAGATCAGGTTTTTTTAGTATAAGACAGATTTTAGAAAGGAAGTGGGAATATAATGGTACTGTACATCAACTATACGTACACTTCAAAAACGTATACGATTCAATTAAGAGGGAGAATTTGTATAGTATCATGCTGGAGATTGGAATTCCTAAAACGTTAGACTTATACGAATGTGTCATAATAGCACAAAGAGTACAGTGCGTGTAGGCAAACTGTTTCCGGACATTTTTGAAATCCAGAATGGGTTGAAGCAAGGAGATGCACTTCTCCTCTACTATTCAATTTTGTACTAGAGCATGCCATCAAACTTTTAGAGAACGAGGACGGCTTACTACCCAATGCTATTAATAAACTATTAGTTTATGCTGACGATGTAGAACAGTTGGCCGATAGCGAGGAGATACTAAAGGATAACATGCACACACTCTTGAGTAAAACTAAGAAATTAGGACTGGGAGTAAATATTAATAAAACTAAATCTATGTTCAAACGTAGAAATACATTATATAATTGAAATGGACAGCTAAAGACAAATGAGGGAAATTTGAAGAAGTGGCTGAATTCAAATACCTAGGAACAATAATCACAAATAGGAATTAGATGCACAAAGAAATTAAACGTAAACTACATTCTGGGAATGTGTGTTATTATGCATTGCAGAGCTTCTTAATGTCCCAAATCCTTTCAAAAAACGTTAAACTGAAAATATATAAAACTATTATTCTACCAGTTATATTATATGGGTGCGAAACGTGGACTCTTACTTTAAGGGGGGAAAGGAGATTACAAGTATTTGAAATTAAAATACTTAGGAAAATTTTTGGACCAAAGAGAGATGAACAGACAGGTGAACGGAGAAGACCACATAACAATGAACTACATGGTCTTCATAGGAAGCCAGATATAATGAGAACAACTAAGTCTCGTATATTTCGGTGGGCAGGACATGTTGCACGTATGGGGAGTGAAAGACTTGCATGGAAGCTTCTTGTAGGAAAGCCAGAGGGAAAACGCCCAGTTGGTAGAACAAGAATGAGGAGAGAGAATAAGATTAACTATGATTTGAGGGAAGTAGATTATACAGGGATTGGAAAGCATTAGCTCAGGATAGCGATGTGTGGAGGGCTTATGACCTCGCGGCCATGAATCTACGGGTTTCATAGTGCCAGTGAGTAAATAAGTAAAAAGCGTTAATAGACTAACATAGACCTACAAATATGCTTCTGTGTTTGTGTGTGTGTGTGTGTGTGTGGGGTATATATATGTTATAATTAAATGTTTAACATTGAGCAATGCAAGCTTAATATGGTATGATAAGAAAAATAAATGCCTGGACGGGAGATACTCAGAGATCCGGGTTCGAATCCCGTCCAGGCATTTATTTTTCTTATCACACCATATGTATATATGGAATATAATGCCTTCATTTTATTAATTTGAATTCAAATGTATTTGATAGAGGAATTAAATTCAACATCAGATTTTAAATTTTTTCATTGATTGACTTCCACTACATTTTAACAAATGGTAATCAATTGTATGTTTTTACGGTTTAGAAAGATCTCGTTCTAGGGGTATTGATTCAATGGCGGCATTGCGCCCTCTTATATGGAATCCAGATAAATGCCTTTCCGCTAAACCCATCATTCAAGTTTTTTTCCCCGTCGTTGACTTCCAAAGTAACTCAGAAAATTGGAAGACAAATGTTTGAACAAGGAAATAAACGCATTATGTTGCTCAAATTCCAGGCTTGTACATTTATCGTGAGAAAATTTTGTTCTTCGTATCTTCATCTAATCTCCTTTGCCATCCTTCCAACCTCCAATCTGTTTTTTTTTTAAATTGATGATGAAAGACGTCAAACGATGGAATGTGTCTGCTCTCCGTGATGGTACTCTTCTAGAATTATATGAGTTTATGTAGTGTTAAAATGAGGATTCGTCAAAAGAAAAGAAATTCATTAATCGTTTATCGTTTTACACTTTATAAATGTGGCAGGATTAACAATGACTAAAATAATATATTTTCTTCTTCTTCTTCTTCTTCTTAATCATAATTTGTAGGATTTCCACATAGTTTATTTCCAGGAATGTGACGTCTATCCATCTCTTGGCTGTTCTTCCTCTTGTTCTTGTCCCGTCCGTAGGTCTATCTTCCTTAATCTCTTTCCTGCAAGTCAGTTGTATACTATGCTTTATATATAATACGTATTATTGCAGCCAATGGCCATGTAGAAAGAATTATGCTTTCTATATGACCTTTCCAATATTTTCGTTTATCTATAATACATTTCTTTTTGCCTTGAATATGACATTTGACCCAAATTTCTGTGTTGTGTATCTTATCAAATAATGTTTTTTTATTTCCTGAATATGTCTTAAGATCATCCCTTCGCACATGCATATTATTTGTTTAGTTTTTGTTGTGTCAGCCTAAGTTTCTGCTGCATATACGATAACTGGTCGAACTATCGTTTTGTGTATGCGGGTTTTGACTTCTATTGAACAACAAACATACGTACATAGAAAACAATAAAATAATATATATTTTATCTATAATCGGTTTAACAATATATACATTTCCCTGCGTCCAATATAAGTGTATTAAATTGTGATTATTTATTTTCAGTTTTCAAGGTTACTCTATCGTCTTCACTGTATTCTTCTTTCCTAAAAAGAAAACCACTTCGGTATTAACGCTTAAATTTTAAAACTCAATTTGTGTTGTTGTTTTATTTAAAAATGTCTAACTGTAGTAAAAACATCTAGGCTAACATATAATATTTTGGTGTATTACATAACTAAACAAAAATTTTAGCATTTTCACCTATTTGTGTTTATATAGATTTATTCTTTATTTAATTGTGTGTTTTAAATTTTTATTTTAACCTGTCCTGTTCCGACACTTCTACGTGTCCTATACCACCCGAACCAAACAGTGGCACGACCTTTCGGAAGATGATATTTAAGGTTATGATCACACGCATTATAGTTTGACCACATATGGACATGGAGGTCCATTCGCAATGAGGGATCGATTCTATGTGAAAGCACCGCCTACCATTCTCACTTCGATTTTTTCTAATTGCAGTTATCTTCTTAGTTTCCGATGTAGATGCTATGGTGATTATATAATCCTTAAATAAATGTATGATTAAAGATCAATGTTGGCCGACACAGTATGAATATTTTAGGGATAACACATCACCCATTGATGGAATCATACTAAATAATAGCGAATATGATAGGATGGTTAGGAAAGGGGAATATTTGGGCCTTACAATGTCCCTACATTTGTCTTACAGATGAGGAAAAATCCCGAAAAAAATCATTCAATAAATGTTTCTCGAAATGAGCTCGAACTCAGGGTCGCCACCTAACGATGTTAACTCAAGACCAAGCTGTATCGTAGTTTTATTTAAAATGAAATCTCTAGTCGTACATCCCATACTTCCCCCTGTGGAGATTAGGGCGTCCCCTAGTACCAGTGTTTCAACTAAGCTAATTTAGCTTCCATATATATCAGCGAGTGATATGGGGTCAGCTTATCGCCTCAGTGAAACACATAGCGGGCAAATAAGTTATTACTTGGATGGACAACGGTCGATACATTTTACACAGAGGCTCTTTATTTAGGATTGCAGTTCTTTTACGAGCCTTAAATTATTCAGACTTGGGACCCACGACTTAAAGTCT
This sequence comes from Diploptera punctata, assembly GCA_030220185.1. Taxonomy (NCBI): domain Eukaryota; kingdom Metazoa; phylum Arthropoda; class Insecta; order Blattodea; family Blaberidae; genus Diploptera; species Diploptera punctata. The sequence continues at coordinate 2,772,961 of JASPKZ010009799.1, read as the reverse complement.
CTCTCGGAAGACTTGTATCTTGGATTTGTTCCATCCTAAAAATCCATCGACCCGAACAAGGCTTTGAAATCGCGTCTCTCGGAACTAGAGGCAAGGAACATAATTACTAGACCACCGAGACCAATTTAAAATATAAAATCTGTTAATTCAACACATATTTAGAGAATGCATTGCCAGTATAGGATTTAACAGATATAATTCGACTATTATATCATTTTACAGATCAATACAAGTAAGATGGTTGCTTCATTATCAGATAGTATGAGGACTTTTCTTTTAATTCAAAATTTAATGTGATTTTTATTATTCTTTCAGCATTAATTTAATAAAATAATATTGCCTTCATATCCGCAGATCAAGCAATAAATTGAATACTATTTTAATTACATTGTTGATTTGTACATAACTAATGTTAAATTAAATATGTACACATATTGCATTAACAAAACTCAGTTTATATTACAAAACTAATCAGATTTTTAATTTTCTATTGTTCTTTTTTTATATTGTCTTTTAATCATTACCCAGTGTAAGGTAATATATTAATTGGCGTTTATCGTATGATTTAATATATTTAGACTATTACTATTATTATTATTATTATTGTCATTATCCTAAGCATTATTATTGTTATTACCGTATTAAATGATGTTTCTACATGAAATGTACATTGAAACATTTTATGTATTTTTAACTCTTTACAATTAGTGTAGTGCATATCTATATTTGTGAAATATTTATTTGTATTTGTGCTGGTCGTGTGGAAGAGAAGGTCACATGGTCTTAACTCTGACAGAATAAATAAAACTATTATTATTATTATTATTTTTATTATTATTATTATTATTATTATTATCTTCAGCTGATATTAGGTTCTGGAAGGTTCCATTTCATGGTTATATTTTGTAAAGTAAGAATTATTATTTTTAAAAAGACATAAAAATAATAGCGCAAACTTACTTAGAATTTTAAAAGTGTTGAAAGTCGAAATTGAAGGGATTGAATGACGATAACTTCAACTAGATCGTCTCTGGAACTGTTAAACCTTAGTGTTTACGGGATGTTGAAAATAATAAAACACAGAATTTTATAATCGAATTCCTCATTAGATGATTAAATAAAAAGGATATGGAACAACGTGTAGTTGGTATACAGTGACATTTTTAGCGTGTAACACATTGGTGACTGTATACGCTTGCACACTATAGTCCCCCATTCGGTTCTCCGGGCGGGGACTATTTCAGGGAGCACTTGCCAAAGGCTCAAGCACAGGGACATGTTCCTAGGAACATGGAATGTTAGGACTTTATAAAATAGCGGGGCACTAGAGATATTAACGCGGGAATAAGATAAAACGCCCTTGGATAGTCGCTTTACAGGAAGTTAGGTAATCGGGAAGCTTTGCATTATACTACGGGGGTGCAGAAATACCTGCATTTGGAACAGGTTTTTTAGTCAGAAGGAGGATCCTATCCGCTATCCGGGATATTAAGTCTGTTACTGATAGGATATCATACATAATTCTAAAGGGTAAACGACATGACTTTATAATTGTAAATGTACATGCCCCCACAGAAGATAAAGATGACAAGATCAAGGATGAGTTCTATGAAGAATTAGAATGCTTATTTGATAGCCTTTGACGATATCATATGAAAAGTGTCTTAGGAGATTTTAATGCAAAAGTGGGGCGGGAAGATATATTCAAACCAACAATAGGCAAATTCAGTCTTCATGAAGATAGTAACGACAAAGGGGTTAGATTAGTCACATTTGCCACAACAAGAATCTCACTGATAAGAGCACAACATTTCGCCATAAGGATATTCATAAATACACCTGGACGTCCCCAGATGGAGAAACTCGAAACCAGATAGATCATGTATTAGTGGATAAACGCTGGCACAGTAGCATCATCGATGTTAGATCAGATAGAGGGACAGACTGCAATTCGGATCATCATCTGGGCAGAGTGAAAATCGGACAACGGCTATCGCTTATGAGAGGAACAAACGCTAAAGATAATTCTGTAAAATTTGAATTAAAAAACTTGAAAAATGATGAAATGCGAGATGAATATCAAATCAAAATTGCTAATAGATTTGAAGTACTGGAAACTTTAGATGACAATGTGGCAAACGAAGAAGAAACTGATATAGATAAAGAATGGGAGGCTATAAGAGATACTATTAAATTATCAGCATCACAAAATATTCGTTGTTTAAAAAAGAGGCAAAACATGAAACGGTTTGATGAGGAATGTGCCGACATTGTAAAGAAAAGGAAGCTAGAAAAAATGAAATGGTTACACGAGCCAAATAAGGTACATTTAGAGCAATTCGGTAGTATTAGACGGGAAACCACCAAGTTACTAAAGAATAAAAAGAAGGAATATTTGAGAGAGAAGATTAATGATCTTGAAATTAATGTAAAAATTAGGAACGTTGGAGAATTATATAAGGGAATTAGTATAAAGAAGAAAGGGTTTCAGGCTAGAACAAACAAAATTCGGAATGAAAATGGGGATATGATTGCAGATTCCACGAGTATATTAAATAGACGGAAAAGTTACTTTAATCAGGTATTAAATGTACATACAGAACAGGACATTGAGGAGGATAATTTGCAGACAGCAGAAATGCTAGTCGCAGAGCCAAGTGCATTAGAGGTTGAAATGCCGATTGACAAACTGAAGATGTATAAAACATCAGGTTCAGATGAGATCCCAGCAGAACTGATAAAATCAGAGGAAAAAATGATGGACCTGATACTCTGCTTGCTTAGTATGATTTTAGGAAAAAGAAGCTCTTCCAGACGAATGGAAGGAATCAATTATCGTACCAATTTATAAGAAAGGAGATAAAACTGACTGCAACAACTACAGGGGCATCTCATTACTTTCAACTTCGTACAAAATTCTAACAAATATATTAGTAAGCAGACTTACTCCCTATATTGATGACATTCTAGGAGATCATCAATGTGCATTTAGAAGAAACAGGTCTACAACAGATCAGATTTTTAGTATAAGACAAATTTTAGAAAAGAAATGGGAATATAATGGTACTGTACATCAACTATATGTAGACTTCAAAAAAGCATATGATTCAATTAAGAGGGAGAAGTTATATAATATTCTGCTGGAGTTCGGAATTCCTAAAAAGTTAGTTAGACTTATACGAATGTGTCTAAATGGCTCAAAGAGTAGGGTGCGAGTAGGCAAACAGTTTTCAGACACTTTTGTAATACAGAATGGGTTGAAGCAAGGAGATGCACTATCTCCTCTACTATTTAATTTTGTACTAGAGCATGCCATAAAATCTCTAGAGAATGAGGATGGCTTACAACTCAATGGTATTAATAAGCTGTTAGTTTATGCTGATGATGTAGTACTATTGGCCGATAGCGAGGGGATACTAAAGGACAACAAGCATACACTATTGGTTAACACTAAGAATTTAGGACTGGAAGTAAATATCAATAAAACTAAATATATGGTCACACGTAGAAATGCATTATATAATGGAAATGGATAGCTATTGACAAATGAGGGAAATTTTGAGGAAGTGGCTGAATTTAAATATCTAGGAACAATAATCACAAATAAGAGTGAGATGCACAAAGAAATTAAACATAGGCTCAGTTCTGGAAATGCGTGTTATTATGCATTGCAGAGACTCTTGATGTCCCAACTCCTTTCAAAAAACGTTAAACTGAAAATATATAAAACTATTATTCTACCAGTTATATTATATGGGTGCGAAACATGGACTCTTACTTTAAGGGAGGAAAGGAGATTACAAGTATTTGAGAATAAAGTACTTAGGAAAATTTTTGGACCAAAGAGAGATGAACAGACAGGTGAATGGAGAAGACTACATAACAATGAACTACATGGTCTTTATAGGAAGCCAGATATAATAAGAACAGTTAAGTCTCGTAGACTGCGATGGGCAGGACATGTTGCACGTATGGGGAATGAAAGACTTGCATGGAAGCTTCTTGTAGGAAAGCCAGAGGGAAAACGCCCAGTTGGTAGACCAAGAATGAGGTGGGAGAATAACATTAACTATGATTTGAGGGAAGTAGATTATACAGGGAATGATTGGAAAGCATTAGCTCAGGATATGGATTTATGGAGAGCTTATGTCCTCGCGGCCATGAACCTACGGGTTCGATAGTGCCAGTGAGTAAGTAAGTAAGTATAAACTTGCACACTGTCAGAATATGAAAATTCGACCACAACTTCAAGGGATAATAAGCATATTACAATATTAAAGGATATTCAAAACAAAGTCTAGCAATTATTCTGATGATTGAGTGTCTGATATCTCAGTAATTTTTCATTTATGGGCCAGGTTCACTATTTTACTTCCTTTCTCCAATATACGAATAATCAAATTCTGACATTTTTTCGCCTACCAGTAATCTTTAAATACTCTGTTCTGTTAGAAACTGGGTTATAGCATCCAAACTACCTAATTAATATAACATCGACAAGTCTTGTGGGCGAAATTACGATCTGCAACGGTATAAGGCTTAAACAAATAATAATAATAATAATAATAATAATAATAATAATAATAATAATAATGTTTTATTTATTCTGGCAAAATTAACAAATGGAATATTATAATGGACAATGGCCTTAGATTGAAAAGTAACTCAAGTATTAATAACTTACTTTTCGCAGATGATTTAGTCTTACTACACAATGATGAAGATCTGTTACAATTGGCTGCTTACAAACTAAATGCAATATGTAGCGATTATAATTTTAAATTTTCAATAAGTAAAACAAAAGTAATTGCATTTTGTGGAAGAAATGCTCTGCGTGCAAAAATAGTAATTAGAGACGAAATTATTGAACAAGTATCCCACTTTAAATATTTTGAATGTGACATCAGCTATGGGTATGATAAAGATATTGAACATAAAACACATCAGTTTCAAGCTATTTGTGGTACAATAAATAGGCCATTGAATAATAAAGCCCATAAACAAAGAAAATTATAATTTTATAAAACAATGGCTGTCCCTGTCCTTTTGTATGGGAGTGAATCTTGGATTACCACTACCAAACAAGAAAGTAAAATTCAAGCAGCCGAAATGAAATTTTTAAGAAGAGTAAAGGGCTGCACTAGAATGGACCAGATAAGAAACGAGGATATCCGTGAAGAACTGCAGATCTACTCCATAAAGAAAATATATTTAACAAGAGAATACAGTGGAAAGAACATGTAGAAATAATGGAAGAAAGTAGATTACAAAATAATATCTTCCATTATTTTCCAAGAGGAAGAAGAGATGTCGGACGTCCTCGGAAGAGATGGTCTTAGATCTATTAGTGAAGACGGAAACAGGCAAGACGTCTTGCCTAAAAGGAAGGAAGGAAGGATGACTGTGAAGAAATGATGTTAAGGAGTCATGAGCCCTTTTCTTACGCTCAAACCAGCACAAAGAGGAAATAAATATTTTACAACGATGTGCTACACAACTATTACTAATTATAGAACATTTAAAGAGATATAAAATTGTTAAGCAATTGTAAATTTCATACGAAAACAACATTTTATACGTGAATAACACTACTACTTACGATTGTATAATAATAATAATAATAATACTTAGTATAAATATGATGAATTATACGAGAAACGCCAATTTAATATATGTGCCAGTACACTTGGTAATGACTCTAGTGAAGCTCGAGGTTAGACCCAAATTTTAAATTAAATTTACTTTTATAGAGTATATAAATGTCACGGTAGCTTTTTATTCTTGTGGTAGGGAAAATATACCAGTTGCAGAGACGTGAAGATAGTATATGACGTGGAGTGATGGCGATGTTCCTATGGTTGCGGTAATATTAAAGCAACGAGACTATGTTTGTGATCTTGTGTTTAAAGTTTTTTTTATGGTTTGAGGGGTAGATACTGGAAAACGAAGATGATAAATAATTTGGAATCGATGTAAACGCAGTAAAATAGACAAATAAACGAACAGACTTAAGAACATACAAACAAATACAAAAAAACGAATGAATTAACTTAGAATAGACTGTTCATCAAACATATCTTTTCTGTTCCCTAATCGAACATGTGTAGGCTTAATACAGAATGAAAACAATTGAAATGAAACTTTGTTTCTTTACATTACATTAATCTCTCCTTCATAGTTACTTTCAGATGCCCTACACTACACGGGTCTTAATCTTCTTTCTGCATAGAGTTCATTGGATTCACCAAGAAAAACAATAGAATAAATTGCGACTTACATGTAATTCCATAGGACGGTTTATGTTATCTGGTGGCTAAAGTGCTCACTTCGGATGCTGATGTTACCGGATTCAAACCCTGTTGTCTCGGATGGATTGTTTAATGCTACAACTCTCTCTGAAGGAAAGTAATAAAATTTGTCCCGTAAAATAGGTTTAATAGTTATAATAATAATATTAATAATAATAATAATAATTTTTTATTATTATAATTTTTATTTATTTATTTGTTTACTTATTTAATGTGGCAAATTTCAGGCCATTCCATTCCATTTAACCAGCAAAAAAATTAAATAATACATATTTTCCTAGTTAATAAATTTTAAAATATTATTAACATGTAGGGAGTACACAATATTAATCTAGTCTAATAATAATAATAATAATAATAATAATAATAATAATAATTATTATAAATGATTATAATTATTATAATGATGATGATAATAATTATAATGATGATGATAATAATTATAATGATGATGATAATAATAATAATAATAATAATAATAATAATAATAATAATAATAATAATAATAATAATAATAATAATAATAATAATGAAAGAAATAAAATGAAATTAAGTAACTCTTAAAATATTAAGATATGCAAGTTGTATTTACACCATACATACATTTTGTATGATGTATTCAAAAAGCTGATTATGGTTATCTAGGTAGCCATTTTAATTATGAAAACTTAAAAATATTTATAAATTGATATTTATATAATGATTGCTTGGAAATTCATTCAAAATCTAGCCATCGCAATTGTGAAATATTGAAATATAAACGTGTCCTGTCCTGCGATATAGAAGTAGAGAAATATTTTGTTATATTGTGCCTAAATATATGTTGTAGATGATAAGCCAATTGTCATCCCGTCCACACCCCGTTTTCATTTGCGATATTGATGAGCTGAAAGGTAAATATTTATCACTAAATCTAATCCTTGACCTCGATACCAAAGTCATGCAGACCACTGATATGACAATGAAATCTCGAAATATATGGAGATTGTTACTTAGAATGCATTTTTTTAACTGAACTGTTTCGAAAGATTTAACCGTAAGTCTCTATTTGAAAATATTTGTTGAATAAACAAATCGCTCCGTTTTACCATGTACATAATCTAAATCTAAAACAAACAACAAATATTAGTTATTGTGGTTTGGTTTATGAAAACATACGAAGATAACAATGTTTATCGCGCAGTCCATAATCTAAATAAATAATAGTTTTAAAAAACTAAAACAGCACGCTTTATTAGAAAACCGAACTCAAAAAAGAAAAATAATTTTAATTTCCAACACGCTTGGGATAAATTTAAAGTGGTCAACAATAAAATCATCTCCAACACATATAGAATAAAACTAGAATTATCAACAAAAAAAATCATTTTACCATCAAAAGCGTGGGGTGCACTATATCAAATAATATATTTGATAATAAACAGATATTGGTAAAAGTAAAGTCTCTAAGAAGAAGATGTAAAAATCATAAAAAGCACCCCACGTTTTGATGGTAAAATTACTTCTTTTTTGTTGATAATTCTATTTTTTTCTATATGTGTTGGAGATGATTTTATTGTTGACCACTTTAAATTTATCCCAAGTGCGTTGGAAATTAAAATTATTTTTCTTTTTTGAGTTCGGTTTTCTAATAAAGCGTGCTGTTTTAGTTTTTTAAAAATATTATTTATTTTTTCATTTTTTGGTTTTAATATTTTACAGAATATGATAAGAATGTAATATCTTTAAATTCCATACTGTTGTAGTATGAGCTAAAAGTATTACTCTTCTAAAAAAAACCCTCCCCAGCCGGATTCGAACCAGCGACCTATGGATTACAGAAATTATATACCACTAAGTTCACCGCTCTACCAACTGAGCTCTTACAACGATTGACAAAAACGTCGACAAGTCCGTAACCCATTATACCACTTTTATTTTTTTTTCTGATGATTATGGCAGGAATTTAGAAATATAATGTGAAATTATTGTAGTATCACGGGTCATTTACCAGTATACAAAGTTACAAGTCGATCCAATGTCTCTAAGTAGATGAAAAGTGTTCAAAGATTCCGTTACATAAATACAAAGACACTTTTCTTGATTTTCTGATGATTCTGGCCAGGATTTTAGAAAATGAATATGAAATTAATGTATTGTCACGGGTCCTTTACAAGTATACAAAGTTTCAAGTCTATCCCATGTTTCTAAGTGGGTGAAAATCGTGTTCAAAGATTCCGTTACATAAATACAAAGACAATTTTTTTGATTTTCTGATGATTATGGCCAGGATTTTAGAAAATAAATATGAAATTATTGTATTGTCACGGGTCCTTTACAAGTATACAAAGTTACAAGTCGATCCAATTATTTTAAGTGGGTGAAAAACACGTTGAAAAATTCAGTTACATAGATAGATAGTTAGATAGATACAGGTTAAGCTAATATAAAGCGTATAAAAACAATCAGAGCTTCCTTTTAGTATTTATGTTACACTAAAATATTGGTTATACTTTCCAGTGAATTATTTAGTATGATGAATACAGAGCCATGCGAAACTTTCGACCTTAATTATTGTGACCGTTTTCACCATGCATACACATTTGTACACGAGAACTTCTTTTGCCAATATTTGCAGATCGAAATCCGCACAGAAACCCACTTTCTGGGTCTAAAATTTCAGAGTGTATGTTCTATCAGAAGAGAAGTATAAACGTTGACCCCGTTCCCTAAGTTTATGGCACGTAAAAAACCACACGTACTCAGCTCCCAAATAAGATGTATCTACATACAGTATGTACGTATTTTCGTTGCCGTGGTGTTGCCTATGGAGTCCCTACTTTCCATTCCGGGTTCGATTATCGACGCGATAAGTGTTTAAATCTCCACCTTGTGTATTGGCCTGTGACTTATTCTTTTGAAAAAATGAAAAATGTAGTAATGGCGACAATATAAAAACAAGACGGGAACTACTAAACGTTTATGTGCGACAAATGTAACTTACAAATCTGATACTAAAAAGTAAAAAACAATATATCCCTCTATGAATATAACGTTTACTTCATTATTAAAGCATTTAAATATAGAAAAAAATAATTATCAGAAAGGAATAATAATATGCAAGAAGTTTGAAAGATAAACGTGAAAAAATAGAACATACAACAATTTAGAAGTTATAAGTCAGACAACAGATATGAGTTCAATAGGATTCAATAAGATACTTAATAATTTTAATTGCGTTACGTTTAGTAAATGTTATTCTGCATGTATGTTATATATATATAAAATATTGATCAATATATTTTTATAACATTAGCCTTGAAAAATACCTTTAATTGAATACTCATATATAGGGGTTGATGACACAGCAGTTACGGTTTATAAATGATACGATATGCACCGTTTTGTCTGTTTGTATCTACGGTATATGTAGGTTCATGGCCGCGCGGAGATAGCTCTCCATATATCCGTATTCTGAGCTAATGGTTTGAACCATCTCCTGTATAATGAAGCTAATATATAGTAGTAGTAGTAGTAGTAGTAGTAGTAGTAGTAGTAGTAGTAGGACTTTATTAGACAAAATATATATATCTTCGCTGAATAAAAATTAAGTAATTTTATATAAGTTTGTTTTTTTTTGTTGGATGGAACTTTTATGTCCGTTCTATGGTTGCACAGTATGTGAAAGTGTGACACAGAATTCCAGCATTCCTAGGCTGTTACATGGCGTATGTTCAAAATGTTAAGAACGATAAGTCATACAGTGAAGGTAGCTTTTATTAAGGAATTCAATTATTTACACATAAAACTACAAAATCAATTAATCGTAACCAGATCAGTCGATGGTGTTGCATAAACACTGAGCCGTTCTCTAGAAATAGATACTGACAGAAATACATGATCATTTCCGCCACGACCAATTTATCGGTTTTGTGCTATGGTGTTCAGGAAATAAAAATATTTTTAATGATAATGAGGCGGCACATCATAGTGTTGAAAAATTAAATAACGTTGTCGGTCACCATTTGCTACTGTACGAGCGAATTTTCAAACACATCGACATAGTGTTGTTAGAGATAAGTGGTCATATATATTAAATGTTGAGACGGCGAAGAAAACATTGACATTAAAAAAAATAGGAACTACATACACATATGAATGGGATTATCAGTTTCTCAAATACGAATACTTTGCATGTTCTCTTTGTTCCCACATAACTAAAGACAAGTTTCTCAAAATCTATCCTCTTCCATAAATGCTTGAAATCATGTAATCAAAAATATACATTAAGTTGTATGTCAGCGATATAACCAATACAAATAAAATGCCTCTCCTCCAATCATTTTAGCAATATATAACAAATTATCGACTCTGCGATGATTAGTTCACTGTTTCCTCTGCTAGACTACATATGTTGGATATGTTCGATAAGTTTAGCACTTGCTCAGCACTTGCTCAGCACTTGCTCAGCACTTGCTTCTGACACGGGACGAATATACAACGATTTTCTATTACAGGCGCCTTCGTTACTTTAAAACTGGAGTACAGCCTGCTGGATTTTAATTGAAATTATTCCTGATGTGAAGTTGAATTGTTGTGGCGGACAGATATAAGTTAAAATTAAGGACAACATAAGATTTTTCAATACTAGTTGATTGTATTTCGTCAATGAAACGCTCCAGCGATAATATACGTCTTCTAGACATTAGAAAGAAACTAAGTAAATTACTGTATGTGCTGCATTACACAATTGCATAATGATATGTTAAATATTACACTTTTTTTTCTTATTTTTAACTATGTTAATAGCCTGTTTGTCATCATCCTGGAGATGATTTCTTTTAATATGTTGTTAACCCTTCTTCCCATAATTGTTTCGGTCTGCCGACATATTTTTGCATCATGGGTATAATGATATGGATATTCAATAGCTCCAGTAGAGATGGAAAGGGTGAATCTAGATTTGAAAAGGTCATACTTTTTTGTACCGTGAGAGCGGGAAAGTCATGGGTCCAAAATGAATTCATGAAGGTAGATAATTATCTATAGGCATAACGACGATGGTTATATACTGATAATTATCAAGAAAGAATAACCACTAAACGATAACCATCTTCAGACCGGCCTAGGGAGTCACATTAACCGTACAGCTTATCTCTCATTGAACCACACTAGGGAATAATACACCCAGAATAAAATGATAAAACCGGTCAAATCATTTGTGTTTACCCTACATTGTTTTCGTATCACATATAACGTCAATGTAATAAAATAACATATTCGTCTGTAGATTTGTGTTGAAGCAATTCAAATTTTATCGTTATTTGTGTGTGAATTATAAGTATAAGGGTAACTCTAAGATAATGAGCACTTGAGTATGGTGGATAAAATCACGGTAAACTAAAATATCCCGGTATTAGATATTTAATATACCGTCTCCATTAAGGAAATTCAAACAAATATAGTAAAACACAAAATAAGTAAAATATTGACCCACAACCTATATGTGTTGACTACGGCTCTCATGGCCGGAGTTGCTATGATGATCTTGAAGAAAATTTCCGGGCTATAAGGCCGTGATCTCGAGGCTTGAAGTTCCTCGAAGTTTCGGCAGAGACTGCGTCTGGCATCCTCAAGACAACCCTTGAGGATTCCAGGCGCAGTCTCTTGCGAATCGTCGGGGAACTTCAAGCCTCGAGACCACGACCTACAGCCCGGTAATCTTCTTCAAGATCACCACAATCTATATGTTTATAGATACAAAGGTTTTTGTAGCCATCGCATGAAATACATAATACATACAAATTATAAATTAATACATTTTATTTGTCAATTTGCGGCTCGAGGGTACGGCTAAACGTGACCAATTGTATCAGAATCAATGAGAATGGAGAAGCCTTATAATGAGAACTCTGTCGAAATGGACGATCTAGCTCTAGTGATTACCTTGCTCTCCACTTTCCAGTTATAAACTAGGCCGGGAGTGTTGTTGCTTTAAGAACGTAAAAATTATTCTACTGCTTTCTTTTTCAAAGGTTCATGAGGTCGTGTTGCTTCTTGTGCGTGCCTCACTTTCTGAATATATGTGGTTTGGAGAGAGGCCTATACACTTCCGGATATGAGCTGGTGGGCTGGTTCTGTGTTGCAACATGTACATACTGGGAATATCTTCTAAGATACTTCCATATTCATATGTTTGTGCGCCCACTTTATAATATGCTACTTAGTGTGCGATACTCTACTGCATTGGCAGTTTATGGCTGTTGATATTTATACAATTCATTTTGTGGTGGGATATTCATGTATTTATTTACTTGGTTTTCGTAATTAGAGAAACATTTATTATACGTAAGAGGATTCTTGGTTAAGTTCCTTAATCCTCATCCTTCTTTTGATATGAAATTCACCTTTCATTTCCCGTTAAAACGACGTGTTGTGGGATCCATTGTATGTGTATGTATGGACATATATTTTAGTCCATATTTGGTTCGTCTTCCGGGCTTATAGGCCGTGGTCTGGTTGTCTTCTTACTCGACGTTTCGTCTACTGCTGCGGTAGACATCATCAGGAGATACTGCGTGCTTTCTGTGAACTCCTCAACAGTCGGCTGCAGACTTGATGGTCGTTGGAAACTGTCTCTCTGTTTATAGCTAAACCCCGGGTGGAGGGGAGGTTTTCTGCGCGCACCGAGTTGTGCGCTGTATTGCCGTGTGCAGAAGTCATAGGCTTCGTTGTCGTGTTATGCAGTGCTGGGATCCAAATTTTGTTTATCTTCAAGGTTTCAAAAATTTGGATCCCAGCACTGCATAACACGACAACGAAGCCTATGACTTCTGCACACGGCAATACAGCGCACAACTCGGTGCGCGCAGAAAACCTCCCCTCCACCCGGGGTTTAGCTATAAACAGAGAGACAGTTTCCAACGACCATCCAGTCTGCAGCCGACTGTTGAGGAGTTCACAGAAAGCACGCAGTATCTCCTGATGATGTCTACCGCAGCAGTAGACGAAACGTCGAGTAAGAAGACAACCAGACCACGGCCTATAAGCCCGGAAGACGAACCAAATATGGATCAAGACGCCGGCCGTGAAAGCCTACAATTATGTGTATGTATGGACATATATTTTAGTGTTTAACAATATTTACAGAAAGTTCCTTGTAATTCTGGAGATGTTGAATTAAGCATCTGTTATCATTTAAAATACACATTTACATGGGTATGTAGCACTCTGATTACTTATGGATGGCTGCTTGTATAGGAACTAGTTCTGCTGTAAAGTTTGGAAAATGATGTTCAATTTCTTATATTGATTTTTTCAACTGTATATCCAGATACAATGAGAGTTCTACTTTTTGTTTCCCTAGTGTATAATCTGTTCCCATCTGTATATATTCTTATAACTTGTTGACTATTCTGTTAATGATTTCTTAGGTTAAATATTTCAATTCTAAGTGACTGTCATTCATTTTGTTTCTTTCTGCGATGAGTGTCGTATGAAAGTATATGGAAATGAGAACCTGAGTTAATTTTATAGTGTTGTGAACAGTGACTTGATTTAAATTACTCTACAGTTAATTACTTGTCTTTTCTGAGTAAAATATTATCTCCTTTATACGTTGATTACTTTATTCCTTTTTGTTTATTTTTCTAGATTTATTATTTCATAGAATTATTTTGTAATATTGATTATGCTTCGTAAAATTAGTGGTTTCAAGTTAGATTCTTATAAGAACGTAGGAGTCGGACAAAAATTTGTGACGCCTGTGATAATTCTTACTCCACTGGTGTGTACTCTGTCCAGTACTCTTAAGTTAATTTCTGATGCTGTGCCGAATATTTGGTAACCATATTCTATAATTGGCCCAATAAGTGAAATATATGCGATTTCAAATGTTCTAGCAATTGCTCCCCGTACTGTACGTCGCCTAGTTTAATTTTTGCCTGGTTTTATTAGCGATTTACTTTACATGGTCATGATGTATTATATAAGACTGGAATGATTCCTGGATACTTAGGATGATTCTTGAAATTTAATTTCTCATTATATGCATTTGTGGTCCGTAAACGTATAATCTATTGTCATTTATAAGTTTACTTCAGATTTCGAGGTGTAGAATTGTAATTCACTATGAGACAGATAATAGAAAAGAGACGAAAATTCAATTTACCCACATATTTAGCCTTTGTTGATATTGAAAGAACCTTTAGTAAGGTGATAAGAAGAAACTTCCGGGAAATAATTGTTATGTTAAAATCTCTTTTTCTATTCACGATGGCGGACGCAGTGAATACACATATAGAAAGCGCTCTACAAAAATTGAAAAGTATAGCAGAAATAAATGAATATCTGAAGAAAGATGTGAAGGAAGATTTATTAAATGCGGTGCGTACGTTGGATGAATATTTCAGTAGAATAAGAGAAAACCAGAATAGAGTAAATCCCGAGGGCAATAATCTCTCAAACGAAACGGAAAAGGTATATATGAGCGAAGCAAATGTGTCGGCAGAGGGAGAGGACAGCTAAGCAGCGGGACAAGTGGCGCCACCTAGCGACAGTAAGGAAGAAACACCACGCGACCACCAACCAGTGCCGACAACTAGCGGCGAGACTGGAAACCGCAACAGCAGCAAAATCTCAACTAGAACTCCGGTAGAAGAGAAAATCATGAACAGAGTTACAATAAAGATGAATCACATGATAGATATGTTTACTAACAACATAAGGAACATGATAAAGGCAGAAATTAAAGGCAACCACCAACAACAAACGCCGACAGTAAACCAAGATCACAAACAAACAGAAATAACAGAGACCTATAACAGAAAAAAACAAATAAAGAACAGTCACCTCCATCTCGTAATGAATCGCGTGAACACGAGTACGACCCAGAATCGGATATTAACGAGGGGGAATGGACACAAGTAACTGGCAGGAGAACATGAAGACAAACAAGAAAACAAAATTCAGTGAGCGGCTCCGGACCAAGAGATGAAGACCTACAAGCTGCAGACAGGAAAGCCTGGGTCTTCGCGGGACGCCTAAAGCCACAGACAACACCGGAAGGCATGAAGAAATTTCTAACTAAAAGAGAAATCGAAGAAAATGTGACCTGCGAAGAAATTATAAATAACTACAACACGAAAGCATTCTAAGTGGGTGTCCTCTACGACTACCTAACCAGGGTTAATGAAGACGATATCTGGCCAACATGAATAGTCGTCAGGCGACTCAAATTTCGCGCCTTTCGCCCCCAAAGGGTATATGGAGGTTACGGCCTCGAATAACGAGCAATATTAACTCATAAAAAGAAGCATCCAAAACAGAAAAGACGCAACAGCACATTTAGAAATCGTATTATGGAACATAGACGGAATAAATAGTGCAATGACCATAAGCCCGGAAAATTTCCTAAAAGAGTACGACATAGCAATCCTGCCCGAAAACTTTCTAACAGAGAACTGGCAACACCCAAATTTCTATGGAACACACCTTATGGCTAGTCAAGGCGAAAAAGGTAGACCATCTGGAGGGATTACTATCTTACTAAAACCACATCTGAGACCCACTATAGCAACAAAACAACAGGAAAACACCTTACTATTCGAAATGGTCTACCTAGTGATAATAGCAGCATATTTCAAACCGAATATGACAGCAATTGACATAATGGATGAAATAGGCCAAACGATCACACAGTACAAGCTGGACAAACCAATGATCATCGCGGGAGATCTAAACTGCAGACTAGACTCCCAAAACTATAAAACAAAGTTGCTATTGGAAAAACTACAAGAGGAAGGATTCACATTATTAAACAACCCTACGATACCTACATACATCTCTCACAATGACAAGAGTGCAATAGATATCGCACTCACAAAAGATACTCTGACAGGAAATATAACCCCATTATGGAATGCAACCACTCGGCATTAAGGAAACATATACCAATAGAAATAAATATTCAAGGTAAATGGGAAAATACACAGGAAGAGACAACACAACACCTATCAAGGAAGATAGACATAGGAAAAGTAGAAGCCACGAAAGAAGCAAAAACGCATATAGAAACGTTATTTGAAAATGATAGACTGGAGGAAGCTACTCAAATGTTAGGCGAAATGATAAGACAAGCCACGAATCCCCGAATCAAAAGAAGAGCAAAACCCTGGTTCGATAATGAATGCTAGAGGCTAAGAAGAGACACTTTAGATACTTTAAAACAACTGAAACAAAATACCGAGAACCGTGCTCTTCTACTCACATACGCCGAGAAGAGGAAACACTACAAGAGAATAATAAAAGAAAAGCGCCTTCTTGGTGGAAGAGGGCAGGATGCTAGCGGAGGAGGCCAAGAAAGACCCACATTTAGAACTCCGACCAAAGAAACAAGCGCAAACACACTACATTTACATGGAAATATGGGAGTCGCATTTCACCAACATACTCAATAAAGGGGGACAAATCTGCGGCAAAAGGAATCCTCAGGAACTTTAACACCAATACCCACAAACTGGATACCCCTGACCACAAAGGAGTTGGATATGTTATATGTAACTCCAAAAACTAGAAAGCAGCGGGCCCGGACGGAATATACAATGAATACATAAAAGACACGGCACATCTGTTAGACCAGGTTTGGACACAATTATACAACAAATGCATACAAACAGCCTCCATAACTGAACAATGGAGAAAATCAATTGTCACGGTATTATATATGGGGAAAGTAACCCGATAGACCCCAACAAATACAAAGGTATCGCTCTGGAAAATTGTCCCTTCAAAATAGCACACTTAAACTATCTTGATTCAGATATAACATATAGCTATGATTGGGATCCATTCATAATAATTCTGCCCGAAGGCAGGTCCTTCACTGGAATCACACATTTTCATGTTATGCTTGCATCTTTACTGGGGAATTGTAGGTGTGGTAGCTTCCCGTTGCTTTCCACACCGGTGAAGGATGATGATGATGATGATGATAATGATAAAGATGATCATGATGATGATCGGGGACCGTTTGGGCCTTAACGATATCCTGACATTTGTCTTACAGATGAGGAAAAACCCCGAAAAAAACTTCACCCAGAAAAACTGCCCCGACTGGGGATCGAACTCGGGCCCGCTGCGTGACAAGGCAGCACGCTACCTCGAGACCACTGCGGTGGACATGATTGGGATATACATCATAAATTAAACCGATATCAAATTTTGTGTGGCACCATAAGAAGAACCGTCCGAAAGCCTCGAAGACGAACTCAGCTCAGGTTTTATAAAATTATGGCTGTTCCTGTTATTTTATATGTATCTGTGAATCTTGGGTACTTACAAAAAAAGATATCTCACACATTGAAGCCATGAAATGAAAAATTTAATATCCGTAAAATAATGTACACGCATGGATAGATCACATAATGAATCAATAAGAAATTAACTCGAGATATTTCCAATACTCGATAAACTAGAAAAGTACAAATGCCGATGGAAATAAACTTTAGACAAAATGGACAACACAAGATTACCCAAAACAATCAATACTTACAAACCGCATGGAAATATATATTTGGGACGGCTAAGGAAACGATGGACTTGAGACCGGAACATGTCGCATTGACCTAATCCTGGAAAAGAAGAAGAAGATGAAATTGTAATTTATGACTGCCTGCAATTTTTCCTATATTGTTAAACCTTGAGTCAGTTTCTAATTCCATAATTTCTATTAATCTATCTATCTTCGGGTTTTTACAGCTGCTGCCGTCTTCCCGTGCCAAACCTCCAAAGCCTACGGTCTTGGGCATCTTCGATGCTTAGCCCTCTAGCTTGCATTACTGTCTTCATGTTTTCCTTCCATGTTAACCTTGGTCTCCCTCTTTTCTTCTTTCTGTTCGGATGCCATTCATATAGTTGCTTCGGCCATCGCTCATCTTCCATTCTTAAGACATGTCCTAACCACTTTAATTCCTTCTCCTCAATTCTTTCAATTATGCTTTCTTCTGCTTCCCTAGCCCGGATGAGAAAGGAGGGGGGAGGAGTAACAACCTCGTTAAAAAACCAGGGTTCAGTTGGCTCCGACTGATAGTACTCTGTAAGGGTCCCTAGCCAGGGTTACGGTGAAGACCTCAACGGCAGAGTCGGCGCAGAAGGAGTCCTTCATCACGGCGGATCTGGCGGAAGAGGCAACCCTATCTCTAAGGGAAATAGAGAAACGCTGCCTTGCGGTGAAGAGGGATCTTCAAAGGCTATGGGAGGAAACCCCAGACAGAAATTTTCCTTGTCCTCCAGGTTGGGAGTTTATGCTGTGGGCCAGCTCCCCACACATTAGAAAAAAAAAACAAAATGCTAAAAGACCAAATAATTTCTATTAATGAATTGCTAATTCAAATAATGATAAATTATGCGATTACTGTCTGCTTTGTCACTTCCCTTGAGGTACACGGTAAACAAATGGGGGCTCATAACTGAGTACTGTGGTATTTTCTGTTTGAATAGATATTGTTTTGAAAAACGTTACTAAATTTAACTCAAAAGTTTCTATGTTTTAAAAATATACTAAGAACTCTTAAAAGGTTTCAATATCCTGGATCTTGTTTGTATATTTACAGCATGCGAAATAATTTAATTGCTCGAAAAATAAGTTGTGAGTGAAATTTGACTGCCTTCACGCACAAATTAATTTTCGACTCTATTAACCTGAATTTTTAATGCGGGTCCTTAAATAAAACACTACCTATAAAGAGTAACTACAATTTATACCTAGTCCCCCGATATCGTCAAGGGTATTAAGCACACGCGCATTACTTTGTTATAAGAGCGCACGCTTGAATAAAGCTCAATAAACAAATTAAACTCTGAATTGAAAACAGGTTACATGTTTACAACCAGTACGCTTATTTGATCGTGCATATAACATTGTTTATTAAATTTATATCATTAATCTTCTAGATTTACAAGTACTTGGATTTGTTACAAAAATGTATTATTAGTAATCTCACTCGATATATAAACTTCTAATCACATGAAAAGACAACTAACAATAATAACTATTTGTCTTTACTCACCTGAATATTCTCCTATATACTCTTCACAAACTGGGATTGAATATTACTTACATATCAATTATCCACTAGAATTACATGTAGGGGTTTGTTTTCCTATTTCTCTTTCGCAGGCATACTACACATATAGAAGGTAATCTAACCATTGCATTCTTACTTCAATCTTCAATTCTTCTTGTTTCTCTTGCAGGGATGTCATCACAACGGAGTAGATAGAAGAACATATTGATACACATTGTTACTAAAAATAATGGAATACTCGTTCCATCTGACGTCGACAGAAATCTAACGTTCTAATGAATTGATTTCAGAGCACCACCAAAATACAAAAGACCATAAAGAGCATTGATTTCAACAGAGATAATATTCATGACATCACGTTCTCGAATAAATTTATCTAGAATATAAGTGATATAAATATTTGTGAACCTCATTACTCCGCTTAAAATATAATCAATTACGAGGCACGGCCAAATATTTAGGGGTGGTTTTGCTTCCCGAACTTATCCCTTACAACCTGATACAACCTTTAGTAATTCAGATTATTATTATCAGAATTAAAATCTAGGTGTGAAAGGGGATACACTTTAATCAGACAACTCTTATTTCAGGATTTGAGTTCTTCCATGTATATTAATCTTTTTACGGCACCAACATATTAAAAAAAAAGCATTATCAGTATTTTATTTCGTACCTTATCGTAGCTTGAGGTAGAGCACGCGGATTGTTTAATTTCCCGAATAAAACTCTCGACCATGTCGTTCGCAATTTACGGTGTAAAGCATTCTACCGCAAGAATTCCAAAGACGAAGGTATTTTTGTTTCTCGGAACCGACGATTAATTCCGGCAAAGGTACTGTGGCGTTGATATCAACGATCATGTGACCGTTGTTCGTACAGTTAATGCAGAAAGTATTGATACACTTAAAACTAACACAAAGAGAAATAAATAATTACATTATTTCTTCACTGTATACAAAAACAAAAATATACACCTCTAAGTTTAACTCTATGAAGTTAACTACACGCAGATTCCTCTGTTTCTTTTAATATGACAATTAACGAGTAAAATATAATCTGTACGTGAACAACAGAAAATAACAAACAAAATGGTTGATACAGTACTAAGTTTTGGTCAACAGAATGTTCATATAAAGTCGAGTGGGGATGGGGCTGGTAGTGTTGTTATTCACTCTCGCCTTGAGTACTTTGCTGTGTAGTTGTGTGTGTTCTTGCTGCAGATTTAGCTGGAATGGGGCGAAAGGTAAAAAGACTACAGTAGAAGAAAGACAATTAATTATTGGTTTGCATATTAGTGTAAATCGCTAAATGAAATTAGTGAAATAATTGGAAGCCCAAGACCTAACGTTCAGCATGTAATTGATAGAGTTGGCGAACGAAAATCTTTCGAAAATAGCCACAGATCAGGACGTCCTAGAAAAATGTATGTTAAAGTTAAGAAATCATTAATGTGAAAATTAAAACATAAACCTAAATGTAGTGCCCCTAAATTAGCAACTAGCATCAAGAATGACTTTACACATCGGTTTGAATACGCGATTATGGATTTTGTATAACACACCAAAGTACATGGAAACGCCTCACTAGTCTCCGGACATAAACCCATTGAGAATTTATGGAAACATCTGAAAAGGAGAATTCTTTCAATGCAGGTTTCCAACAAGCAAGGCCTGAGAAACGCTTTAGAAGAAGAATGGAGAAATATACTTTCTTCAATAACTTAAATTTAATCGGGTCGATGCTACGTCGTCCTCAAACCATTTCGGGATCAAAGGAGCTCCTAACTAAGCATTGCACTCAAAATGTAAAGACTCGAAACAGTCATAATATGAGACTGTACTTTTTGTTTGTGTATACTTTTTTTTACTCGATAATTGCTATGTTAAAACAGAGGAAACTGCGTTTATGTAACTTTATAGAGAGCAATGTAAAGGTGTATAATTTTGTTTTTTTATAGTGAAGAAATAATTAAATTATTATGATGATCTTGCAGAAGATTTCCGGGCTGTTGACCGTGGTCTTGAGGTTTGTAGTTCCTCAACGTTTCGCCAGAGACTGCGTCCGGCATCCTCAAGGGTTGTAGACAACGTTGGGGAACTACAAGCCTCAAGACCACGGCCAACAGCCCGGATATCTTCTGCAAGATCATCATAGTAACTCCGGCCATGAAAGCCTAAGTCAATAAATTAAATTATTTATTTCTCTCTGTGATATTTTTAAGTGTATCAATACTTTCTGCACCAACTGTATATGCGACAAGCCTCTCTTCAATGTAAGCTAAACTCTTGCATTATGATATCGGATTGTTGAGAGAAATCATAGCTTACGTTTATCCACTCTCACAATATACGGATATACAGATAAGGCAGACTGAAGACATAGGATACAGACTAACAACTAAATACACTTGGTTATGTAGCGTGTCAAGCATCCTGATCAATGCACAGAAATCATAAACGACGTGTTTCGGAATATATGTTCTTTAAAAAACCTGATTCACTCTTTATGGCGTATCTTTCTAAAATATTGTCAGTAGGATCTTTTAACACTGTGTATAATGTACTATTAAATCTATCATTGGATAAGATTTTATCCAATTAATAGGGAATTATATTGTTTTATAAAAGTTCATGTAACAGTATCTTTCAACAAAGTACATTATTTTTATATCATGATAATACATTTACCAGAGTCTAAATGAAACATGGCACATACGTCACGAGAAATGTCAGTATCGATTGGAATGGATTCAACAGTGAGTTATGCAGAATTTCAGATGAAGAGTGACAGGAAACGCTGGGGTTTCAGGCATTAATTAAGAGCATGCGACCTCCCCGAACAGACCAAGAATCATATAATATTAGTTGTTAGAACAGTATACTCGTTACCCCAACACAATTATGTGCTAAGCTTGAACTGATTTTATTACGATGACGACATAGATAATGTCAAGTTTTTTACGGGAGTGAGTAGCGATGGCATTGAAACGGGTATAATTTTTAATTAATCCCACAATGGTTTAAACAAAAGTCCTCAGTGTTCTTTATTTTATTCATAATAATTCAATGTTCTGGGAAATGTGAATATTTTTTTAAAATCAGTTCTTCTATCGATACTCGCAAAAGCTGTATCCTGCAATTGTAATTGATTTTATGTGTATTTCATGTCGATAAAAGGCACTTGTTTTCTTGAGAAAAAAGAACAATATTATGTAAGACATAAGCGTACTGCCACGTCCTGGAAACCGCAAGCCGCGTGACCCTTTGGGAATTTGAATTGGCCATGTGAGTAGATGAAGGCGAGATCTCGACACTTCAAAACCAGGACTATCGCCTGAGAGAGCGTACCCAGAAAGAAAATTCCACTCAGGTGAGACTAACAACTTACTAGAATAAGTAAAACATTGCTGGATTAAATAGCAGTGGAAAACATTGAAATTTGCACCTTACAAAAATTATATGATTCTAACATATTTTTATGCCTTGATTTCTAAACTGAAATCCCTTTTCCGTTATCACCTACAGTTTTCAAGTAATCGCCGATTTATGATTATACTAGCGGCCCGACGGAGCGCAAAGAACCGGGCTATTGTGTACATAATCTATTGAACCCTTGTTCATGAAAAAGGAGCATATGACAACATATTATTAGTTTATTTCTGGGAAAGAAACAATCCTAGCTTATTAGGTGATCTGTTTCAATTTGTGAGCCCTATAAATAGCATGGCCGATTGCATGGTGTAGCAGATTATAGGTTTACACAATTTATTTTATTACGGTCTCTTAACCTCCCCACTTGTATTGTTGAAGCCGAGTGGAAAAACAGTAATTAAAAAAATCTTCTAAGGGATCTCAATTTAACAAAAGTCAGTCGGAACTATTAGGCTCTCTGTTACAGAACTAGTATTTGTTTGAGTCCAAAGTCAAAATAACAACTTATAGGAAAGGTGAACACTCTTTGAATAAACGTGTCTATTGTAATGATGTTGATGGACTAATGGAAAAATTGAGCGGTAAAATTTGTAACCCACAAGAGTGGCGACTTTTTCCAGATTCTACAAGTTAAGTTTAAAGGCCGTGTTGTTAGATAATTGTAATGTTTACCATTCTGTGCCTTTAACCGTTGATCATACTATACATATGAAAGAAACGTACGGGAATATGAACGTGCTTTTAAAAATTGTTAACTACACAAAATATGAATGGAAAAGGTGTGGAGATCTTAAAGTCACAGGGATGCGCTTAGGAATGCAGACTGCTTTCAACAAGTATTGTTGCATTTAATGCGAGTGGGACAGTCGAGCTAAAAAAAAATCATGAAGTCAGAGAGTGGCTACTAAGAGATGCTTTGCTACCAGGGGAAAAGTGTATTAAGTACCAACCATTAGTTAAGAAGAAAACAAATTGCTGCCACCCCTTCACATTAAGCTAGGCTTAAAGATAAGAATTGTTAAGGTTCTAAATAAAAATTGTAAATGTTTTCTGTAATTGAAAGAAAAAATTCCAATAATTAGTGAAGGTAAATTGAAGGAAGGTATTTTTATTGGCCCACAAATTCGTGAAGTCATGCAAGACAAGACGTTCTATGACGTGCTAGAGGACAGAAAGAGAAAGCAGCATGGGTGGGATTCAAGATAGTGTGTGCTAAGTTTCTGGGAAATGTAACGGCTGAAACCTACCAAGAAATTATAGAAAACATGCTAAAGACATATAATAATTTTCAATATATCATTGAAAATACATTTCCTACATTCTCAACTGGACTTCTTTTGTATGATAAATCAGAGATTTGTGACCAAGTCTTGCCAAAAGTTTTTTAATCTATACGATTCTTTCACAATGATCCCTGCATTTACAAAGGATATTGAAGTTAGATATTATCGGTCATTTTCTTTTTGGATTAGTATGAAAATGTTCAATCCTGTTTGCTGCACAAATGGCACGTAATAGAAATTTTTGGATTGCTGCTCCGAATTCAGCATAGGCTAAATACATACAGTCATCTATTTTCAGTGGAGTGAAAAACAAATTGAAATTTGTTGTCCATTGTAATTAACAGTGCCAATAACAATCAGTTTAAAGTCGAGGATACAATAGTTACAATTAAAAATAATAATTATTTATATTAATTGATCAAGATATTCGTTATGGCTCTTCATCGCAATTAATATTATAATCTTCTTATATATTATTCTTAATTTGATAGTTTATTTTGTGCCCTCTGTCTTCCAGGCTAGTATAATTATTTTGTGGATTCTTGTCTCAATCTACATAAATCAAATTTAAAAAACCAAAGAAAAAAGGCCACATATATTATTGTAGTGATATGTTAATATTTACCTCTGTATATATTTTGCAAGAGGACAAAGATCACTGGGCCGTCCTATGAAACGCTGGAGCGAAAAATGTTTACAGGATCGTAACAGGCCTTGGCTTAATACTTGGAAGGAAGAAGAAGACATATATTGCATGTGTGTGTTTGTGAGCGTGTGTGCGTGTATGCTTGTGTTTGATTAGGCGTGTGTGTTTTTCTTTTGTTTTGCGCGCGCGCGTGTTTATTGTTTTAAAAATCCAGAAAATTACTGAGAATTAAATCTGACGTTGACTTAAACATTATCTAAAATATGCCAAATTGTCGTTGTAACACTTTTTACATCATTGCTGAAAGAGAATATATAACTTTGAGAAAAACGCACTAGCAAATATAACGATCACCTAATCTAATAAACCTAATATATTTTAAACTACCAAATCTAATCTACGTAATTTCAAGCTATAACCTACCTAACCATATTAAATAAGTTGGTAA
Organism: Diploptera punctata; assembly: GCA_030220185.1. Taxonomy (NCBI): domain Eukaryota; kingdom Metazoa; phylum Arthropoda; class Insecta; order Blattodea; family Blaberidae; genus Diploptera; species Diploptera punctata. Next base: position 2,747,781 of record JASPKZ010009799.1, on the reverse strand, counting down.
TTCGCTACAGCTAGTAAAGGAATCAAAATGTTGGCAAGAAACACGAATGTTATTCAATACGAATTCAAGAACTAATGATATAGTTAAATATTGGTGACCCTTTGAATAAATCAGATACTGAGACCCGGCATAGAATAACCAAACTTTTGTATAAATCCAGTCTTCATATATCCTCTATTTTGGATGATTTCAATCCCAGTGATCTTATACAGGTAGGAATTACATTTTGAGCCATGCGATGGTTTTCCGTGACGTTCTTCCAAATCCCATTATACGAGGTGAAGATTACTAGACCATTATGTGCCATTCGTTAGATATTTTGATGATAACTCACAAAACCTAGCTTCATACGTGCTTTAAATTTCTAGTAAAACTATGGTGACAAACACGTTACCATATAAAATATGACCTGTTGATCAATTTTTCTACATTCAATGATCTAAAAATGAGGAATACCAATTTTTATAATTTTAAATGCTGTGAAGAAATGAACCTGAGCATGGCGTGATTTTACCATAATTTTACTCTCATGTGACTAGAACAAATGTCGCTAGAAAATACGTACTACATTTTCACCTGTGGTAACTTATAAATTAAACTGTTAAGAAAAATTGAACTCACATAATTCCGGTTTCCGTGGCAGTCACTGCGTCATACACATTAATATTGACCTCATTCAGTTCAAAACAGGACTACCTAGGGACCCCTTAAATACAATGTACCTTAATATGAGAGACTGGAAAGCAACACGAGAAAGTCATGTGGGGAAGAATAAGATATCGCACGAAATCAAAGGAGAATCAGCTAATTCTTTCCCGCCTTCCCCCCCCATTCATACATACTTTGAACGCTAACAATTACAAGAAAATTTATTTGCCTTTCTAACCTTGTGTCTGGTGATAGAATAATTTTGGTTGAAACAATCTCCAGCTGCACATTTAACATGCATCATTTCTCGGTAGATGAAATGTTGAATTCAGCTTTGAATATCTTAAATATACTAGATAAGAACTTGATAATTTTGTAAGATTTAGTGATACGTTAGTGCATTTCGTGTCTTTCTAAAACCATTAAATTTTTTTCCTCTCATAATGGTGGGTGAAAATTCATTACTAATAGAGCCCGGACTATTAGGCGTTTATAAACATCATTTTGGGTTTATTAAACCATGGTTCAGTCTCTTTTTTAGGATTTTATTTTTAGGCGTACTTGTATACAAATTATAATACTTACTTAAAAACACATAATATTTTGGGTGAATATTTATTATTAATAGAGCTCGGACTTTTACGCGTTTATAAGCATCATCATCAACATCAAGGCTTAGGGCCTCTGGCCCGTTCCGACTTCAAGAGATTTGGTCTTTCCATCTAGTAAATGGTCTTCCTTGTATTGTAGACCCTGTGGGTCTAGAGTTTACAATTATTTTAGGAGATCTTTCATCTGGCATTCGTAGTAGATGTTCGTACCAATTTTGTCTTTGTTTGTCAATTTTATCCGTCAATTTAAAAATATGTAATTGTTCTCTAATCTCAGAACTTCTTCTGAGGTCCTTAAGAGTGTAGCCTACCGTTGGCCTGAAAAATTTCATCTCCGCTCCCTCTATTTTTTTCCTATCTCTATGAGTCAAAGTCCAATTTTCACTGCCATAGATAACAGAAGGAACGACCATGACTTTATAAAATGTTAGTTGAGAAACCTGAGTTGTTTTATTCTTTACAGTTCTTCTTATTTTTCCACACATTCTTAAAAACTTCTGTATTTTTATATTTATATCTTCTATTTGGCAGCATGATACATTAAAATCCAAATAAATATAGGATTTATAAGCATCATTTTGGGTTTACTAAACTATAGGTTCAGACTTTTTTATGATTTTATTTTAGGCGTACTTCTATAAAAATATACATTATACTTAAATATATCTTCTTCACTTCCTGGTTTAGGCAAGAGTTGCCTGTTCCGACTTAAATATATATAATACTTAAATACAAAAAAGACCAAAAAAAAAGAGAAAACAGTAAAGCAATAATCAACTTTTCAGTTAAATTAGTGCAAACGTTTTATTTTAAAAAGAAGCGGACGTACCACAACATAATCCAAAATTTGTATTTTTTAAACATTCACTTAAAATTAAAACACAGAACGAAATGTTCGTTTTTAAACTACATTGGTACAATGTGTACCATATCTACATGCATATACTATCTATCATAAAGTATTTCCTATTCTCCCATACATTTGTAGAAAGGAGGTTGTGTTAAAATTTTTGTAAATACATACAATGCATGAGAAAAAAGTAAAAAGTCAATAGAATAATCAACCAATCGCTGAAATTAATGCAAACTTGAATTTATAAAGAAATCGGACGTAACAAAATATAATCCAAAGTTGTATTTTTTGTCAGTTAAAGATTGGAATACGGAACAAAATGTTCATTTATAATGTGAAATGTTGGCATATACAACAATATACTCGTACACACTTAGACAAAAAAAATTACTCGTCTCTTGAACGCACATTTGTTCTAAGTCATACTAGGCAGAACGCTAGGTTCAAACTAGGAAACTACTAATACTTATACACTCCCTGAGCTACTGTTTTATGTGCTATGAATTGAAAACTCTCCTACGTATCCCGATATGCTGTAAAGCATGCGGTCATTGTTTCTGTTAATGAATGTCGCAGGCTCGAGTCTTGAATTATACAGTTTTTTTCGTGATATTTATATTAAAATGTTTTATGAAATAAGTACATTGTATTTTGACATTTGAATTAATCTATACTTTTTTTTAAGTTCATAATTATTTTTATATATTTGAGGTTGTAACAATGTTAAATTGTATATTTTTTACCTTGTATGCTACCGTCTTCCTCAATTATTTACGATTTTCGTTGATTTCATTCTAGGCCTTTCGAAGCATGCTTCATCTTCTGGAGTTGTAGTAGTATTGAATTATCTGTACATTTCTAGTACAGGGTTTTCCTCATTAGGCATATTTTTGTTGAGAGCGTTTGTATCCTTTGCCTCCTTGATAATTTCGATTTCTCCTAAAATGTTAATTTTAATGGTAAAGAGGCTAATAAAGTATAAAATAAAAGATAAATTCCCGCTTGTAATCGTTCAGGTTGATATCCTCACCCTAAAATTAAAAATAAAGTATCTCTTGTTTTCTCTGTATATAATTGATATTGTATTATCGATATTGTTGAAACTGCGGCCATAGGTTCAACAATGTGATCAAATTTCGACCGCTGGGCGAAAACTAGTATATTGTAAAACTATCGTCAGATGTTGTTTGTTTAAAACCCGTGGGAATTATGATTAACACTCTCTCACACAAATATTTGTTGTTCGTAAAATTTAGCACAAAAGTAAGCAGTAACCGCCAATTCAGTTTTTGATAAAATTATAATTTATAATTAAGATTTACTTCATTTTTTAAATGATACATAACGTTGTTACTTTTTTAATCTATCCGTATTGTGATATATCCAATATAGTAAAATATCACTAATTAATAGTCATTTGTTGTGTATTTGTAGACGATCTTTAATGATAAGCTATTTATACGTCTAGCTTAAAAAAAACTTCATTATTATGTTATAATAATTTACTATACAGGTTGAAGTAAATACTCCGTATTAAAAAATTTTGAATATTACTTTTTTTTATCAGATCCTTTATGCGTCGGAACATTATTAACGAGTGTAATTTTAGAATTTTACAAAAGTAATGTATGTTCCCATCTGAAATTCGGTGGCACAGACGTCTGGAAATATTATACCTATACTAAGCTATTAAGAGCTCACGGATTAGTGTCGTTGCATGACTAGTAAGTTAGTGTATCAGCTATTTAGATGGAACGGCGTGGCGGTTAGCCATACTGAAAGGCTTGATTAGCTTCAGGCATACCAACATAGCGCGTAATGGATTCCCAGTCCTGGAATGCCATCATCTCCACTACAATCCAATAATTGTCAACCTCAAACACGAAACCAGATAATATACCCAGAATCGAAAGTTATGTCATATTCAATTTCCAAAGTCAAGAACGGTGTGTCAATTTGAGCAGGATATTTGGAGATTAGTAGGCTTGGTATTATGGTTGAATCATGTTACAGTGTGCTCATAAATTTAAACGACTGCATTACACTAACATCCAGTAAGTTTAATTTGACTGCCTAAAGTTGAAGATAAAAATTGTAATATTTACGGATATTTATATTGTCCAAACGTCTTTATCTTGTACGCAGAGTCTTTGGATTCAATACCCGGTGCACAAGTATTCTTTGACGAGGGTTCTTCGCCGTTAAGTCAAATGTCGTGAAAAATAATTGCCGAAAACAATTTAACTATCATAATCATATTTTAATATTTGCTATGTTAAATATGGATGTGTGACCAAATGTTTCGTGATGTATAGGAGGTAGCTCCGCATTGAGCATGTCCTTTATTCGAAGAGACAGTCTATGTCCGCGTATGGTCAAAAGTTTATTTTCATGGGACTCTTAAAAGGGAGAGATTAAATGATCTATAAGAAAGAAAGAAATTTACATTATCCCCGATTACAGAAGAATAGCTATTTGTCTAGCGTGTCATCGCTATGGTAACGACATTCATTGTCCAAGTAATATTTTGCATTGATAGTCTTACTGCCACAATGAATGGACAAAAGTTGGTACTTAAATAACATATCTTCTACATGATCTATTTAATCCAGTATTATTTATAAGTATTAACCATCATCCATTTATATCATGAAAAGATGAATTTTGTTTCATAATAATTTTGACCGCAGTGGTCTCGAGGTAGCGTGCTGCCTTGTCACGCAGCGGGCCCGGGTTCGATCCCCGGTCGGGGCAGTTCTTCTGGGTGAGGTTTTTATCGGGGTTTCTCCTCACCTGTAAGACAAATGTCAGGAAAACTTTAAGGCCCAAACGGTCCTCGAAATCATATGGCCATCATCCTTATCATTATCATCCTTACCATTAGCATTATATCATCATCCTTCACCGGTGTGGAAAGCTACGGGAAGCTACCACACCTACACAATTCCCTAGTAAAGCTGCAATCATAGCATGAAAATGCTATGATTGCAGTGAAGGACCTGCCTTCGGGCAGAATTACTATGGATGAACATATATATATATATATATATATATATCATATTTTACGTACTGATATCACCGTTCTGTTTGGAATATTTACAAGGAGATACATTCTCAACAATCAATTTGTGGGACCCGAATGACAAAATAGGTTCCTGGTTCACAGTCTATAGATATGTATGTATCTAAAATATTTTTAAAGTTATATTCACTCGTTATGACATTTTACTTGTGACAATGTGCATTATATCTTGTCAAACATAATTTGAATATTTGATCTTCAAAATGAAAAAAAATAAATAAATAAAACATTAAAATCAAATTATGACTTACTTTGTTGTAAAGAGAGTAGCATAATCTTTAATTAACAATTAATAGGAAATATTTTAATCAGCAAAAACATTTCTGATGAACTAAATAATTTATTTTCTAAAAACCAAGTGTATGCCTTCGATAGGTCGGAAGATAAATCAATTTGTATGTGAAAATGGAGAGAAAATAAATCCGAGATTTGGATTCATTGGAATAGAGTAAATAATATTTTCCTTTTCTTTTTTTCTAGTATTTCTCTGTCTCTCTTTCAGCTAGTAACATGTTTTGCACATTATTCATTATCCTTTCTGGAAATTTGTCATAAGCAAAAACATCTTAATGATATTCAAAACATGAAGACTTTTAAAAGCAACTCAACATCAAGAGGCTTGTTTAAAAAATATGTGCGCTGCTGATTTCAAAATGTCGACCCAATTCTGTAAATGTCCCAAATCTGCACAACATTTTATGCATATAAACATATATCATTTCAAGGGAAAATAATTTAAAATTTTCACTAAAGAAATCCCTTAAAATTTTCAATTTGCAAATTAATAACTTTATAATATGCTTTGCTATATATCCAATGCGCCCTTTTTATTAAATATAATTAAATTAGCATATTTATTAATATTTAACTTTGTTTTCGTGGGAGTCACACTTCACAATGTATGCTGTTACGCCCACATAGATCGGCTTATACCTATGTATGATATGAGTTGAGTTTGTTAAATGCTAAAGCATGTAAACGAAATTTTTACTTTTGTGACATCTCTGTATTTTTACGTAGCACCATTTTACCAATTCGTGATCCCCCTTACATTTACTGACAAAATTAATTAACCCTTAAATTCGTAATATATCCTGCAAGATACAATGATTTATTTAATTAACATTTTAAAAAACATAAAAAACGAATACGTATACATTTTAAAAACTTTGCTTTGAATTCCATAGCATAATAGAGCAATTCCATATGTGACTGACTGACATTTAAAATACACTTTTGCAGCAAAATGGTTGCATAAATATTACAATTGATTGATATTAGGGGTGTTATCTACGTGATATGATAAAGGAATAGTGTGTGGTTAAGACTGTACTTAAATATACAACTTTTGAAGAAATACAGTGGTATTTATTATCTATCAAAGAATGCGTGACTGAATGACAAAAATGTCAACTCATCATGCAGCTAAACAAGTTCATCTGCATCATGCTCTGAAGTGTGATTCCTTATTCAATTTTCCAAAATACCTTTCGGAGGACACATTTCAACTTACATTCTCAAATAAAAAACGAAACAGAAATCACAATTAAGACCAGAGTTATAACCTAATATATGATGTGTGACTGACTGACAGACTACATTCTGTGACTGACTGACATAACTGAATTTTGTTAAGACTTCAATATTCTAGAGCTGCAAATATTATACAAATATTACAAAATAATATGAAATTATAATAGATATGTCCACCGCTGTGGTCTCGAAGTAGTGTGCTGCCTTGTCACGCAGCAGGCCTGGGTTCGATCCCCGGTCGGGAGAGTTTTTCTGGGTGAGGTTTTTATCGGGCTTTTTCCTCACCTGTAAGACAAATGTCAAGAAAACTTTAAGGCCCAAACGGTCCCCGAAACCATATGGCCATCATCATCCTTATCATCATCATCGTCCTTCACCGGTATGGAAAGAAACGGGAAGCTACCACATCTACAGTTCCCTAGTAAACCTTTAAGCACAGCAATAAAATGCTATGATTGCAGTGAAAGACCTGCCCCGAGCAGAATTACTATGGATGGATAATATATAAAAAGCGATAATATGGAAATGAATAAAGAACTTTACTCCTTTTATCGTGTATAGGAAATGTACAATTTGATATGCTGTAAAAGTATTTAATAAATAGTGTAATTTATTTAACTTGGTTACCATGTACCTACCACATTAAATTTCACAAAATAAAGAAAATATTAATTTCTTAACAAGAAAGGGCCTTCTCTATAGTTTAATATGCCTAATATGAGTATAATTATATTACATCCATATTAACTGATTAAAATTTAGCTGATGCTGTTAATAGATTGAACAATTAAAATAAATAAAGATGCCGATAGAGAATTTACATTGTTCGTTACAGAACACTAAAATTAACTTTCACGCGTCTCAACTATAAAGACAAAAAAAAATTAGCCAAAAAGTACAGTATACAAATTATTAGATTTTTTATTTAAATGTGGAAAATTCTGTTATAATTCATTCAGAGCAACTGATTACCAATTATATGTCTGACATTTGTTCTATTTTTAAACTAAACAATCGAAAGAAATCTCTTACAATGCGCGAAATCTTACTTGATGACTGATTGTTTCCACGTGGCGCACATACTACAGCGTTGTCATACGTATTTTCACTCTGTTGGTTTCCAATAACGCTACACCCAATAATAATTTTATTTTACACTACAGGTTATACATACTTAATCACATATACTCCACGCCAATTGTATTTTTATACTAGAAACTTCATATGATTTAAAACTGTTTTTGCAATTAACAAGCATGACTCTGTTTAACAAAGTGAATGCTAGCACAATGTGGCAACATCGCACTGTGGATCCCCTATAATACGACACACATGGCATGTCAAAGGTCAAACTAATGCGAGAAACTTTCAGGTTCAAGGCCTCCCACACACACATTTTCTAACACATAAGATCTGCGCACTTGCTTTTAATTCCACTCACTTAATAACATACATATTGTAGAATCGCATAATTAGAAATTATTTAAATGCCATTAATAAAAATGTAATTAATATAATTGACGTAATTACTTTACAAGACAATATCGTTAATACTATTTTGTTAGTTATGTACCGATAACGTAGAATCCCAGAGGAAATTTGGATCCATCAATTACCGTATTGTGTACAATAATTTTTGTATACTATATGTGACTGACTGTAGCTTACCCTTAACAATTATAGGGCGCATTTTAATTATCTAGAATATTATAATACAATGATTGGTATTACATTTATGATCAGGAAAGACCGAAATATGGTATAACAAAAGAGTGGGTGAAACAAAACAAATTTATACTGTGAAATCGTAAAAAAAAATTTCGTTTAATTTTGCATGTGTTGTCAGGTTTCGGAATATATCACGTTCTACTATTAATTTAGATCAAAATAATTCGTATTTCAAACATTAACTTTTTTAATCGGAAGATTTCATCTGCAAAAAAAATCTCATCGCAAAAATTACTCCTGCGCCAATTTAAAAAATTTCACATCGGTATGACAATGAATTTACATTTTTCATGTAATTACTCTACATTTAAATACTTCCGCTTACTGCGTTTTAGCTCAAATTGTCACAGAAGAAGGGCCAGTAATTATTTAATGAAACAGCTGAGCCGAACAGTCTACCAGATTTCCTAAACCATGTTTATGTTAATACACAGCGGAGTCTAGCAAGTAACTGACTGCGTTATGCGTATTAGCAATATAAGTGAGGGGACAAAAAGTCAGTCAGTCACGGGACTCCAGCGGGAAAAGTAATGAATTTACAATAAAATGTTATCTATACTTTTTTGTCAGTTGTATACCGATAACTTAGAATCCAAGAGGAAATTTTAATCCGTCAATTATTATGATCTGTACAGTCATGTTTATCCGTTTTCTGTGACTGACTGACCATAACTTACAGTTAACAACTATAGGACACATTTAAGGTATATAGAATATTAGAATCCAATTATTGTTGTTTAATTTACGACCAAGGAGGACAAAAGTATGGTTTAAAAAAATATTTTGTGAAATAAAACGAATTCATACGACCAAATCATTAAACAAGAAATTCGTAAAATTTTGCGTATTTTTTCAGGTTTGGAATATGACAAGTTCTACCGCTATTATTGGATAAAAATAATGCATATTTGAAACATTTTCTTATATAATTATAAAATTTGATATTTAAAGATATATATTACACCAAGAAAATTATTCCTGCTACAGTTTCAAAATTTTCACCTCGGTATGACATTTTCATGGAATCGCTCAATAATAAATTATAGTTGCACACTATATTTTTGCTGTCCGAAACATTTTTATACATGTTACGATAATGTAGGGCTTTCGTGAATTCAAGGATTGAACATAATATGTCTATAACTTTTAATGGATTGTTTAACTGGTATGCTACATGACAGAACTGCAATACTACATGCTATATATTTACATTATACATACACTTTGTTTTATGCTAAAATATAATATCATTAATGATTCGGCAAGAGAGTGCAAATATTAAACAAGATAAGGAGATACTTCATTGAACAATTTGAGTTGGATACCTGGGATCGGAGTGCCCAGCCTAAGTAGATAGGGAAATAAATTTGTCTATCACAATTTCTAGCATTATGGTTTTCAAGCTGACTTAAAACTAAGGTACGTGAAAATTTTTATGTAGTGTGCTGTTTATTAGAATTAACTACGTCCTTACTTCCTCAAATGTAGAGTCAAATCGCTAGGAAGTCATGATGCCGGGTTTGACGTGACTTCCCTTGATTAATTCCTATGGAGATATAAGTCACCTGTGTATGAGACAACAGTGCAAACGAACATGGATTTCGTTGTCAGGATTGTACCTGCCTGTGATGCAATTCAAAACTCACAACTGATATTTGCCAGAATAAGCAAGAATCTTGTAAGCTGATGTTGTACTTGTATTGAGGTTGATGGCCGTCAGTTTGAACAACTGTTGTAAGATACAAAATGGTACACTAAACGTGCCAATTATGGTATCTGCAATTAACTGATAAATATTGTAAAACAGGAATAGATGATATAGTGAAATACATGTTTACTCCCACATATCTCGAACTTGGCCTCTTGGAAACTAAGTTCCCTATCTCAAATTGTTCAGTTATATATCCCCTCTATAATTAAGCAGGAAAACCAGATTGCTTAACCTTACTGAGGAAATTCGTGAGGCTATGGATGGGAGCGAATTTACTATTTTAATTCTAGTCGACTTTTCCAGAGATTTTGACACTGTTAATACAACCATTTTATTGTCAAAATTTAAACGATTGATTTTTTCTGATAATTTGATTCTGTGATTCCACAATTGTCTCATTGAAGGCCAACAGTGCGTTGTTGTAGGTGATCGTTTTTCTTCAAGAAGGTCAGTAGAGCGCGGAAAATCACAATGATCAGTATTGTGTCAAACTTTGTTTTCTTTATACATTAAAGACATCACTGACTGCATTATATACCCTAAATATAGGTTATCTACAACTATATATATATATATATATATATATATATATATATATATATATATAAGGTGCTTTAAAATCAGTATTACATAATTCTAGGGGTTGTAGAGGGTAGTTAATTTTTTTTAAATCTGTATTACATAATTCTAGGGGATGTAGAGGGTAGTTAATTTTTTTTATAGACAACCCATGTGCGGAAACATACGATTTCGATGTAAAATAAATTCGAAATCGAAAGACAATGTGCTGATTTCGTGTGTCTTGTGTTGATAGTCAGTCCTGCTATATCATCATTCTCGTCAGTTTGCAGTCAGTTTTAACCAGTACAGGATGAGATAGTACAAGATGGTCGAATACACTTTTGAAGAATACACTGAATTGTTGATAACATACGATGAAACTGGATGTATTGGACGAGTTACTCAATGCATTTATGAAGAACGATTTCTGCATCGCCGCTCTCCATCACATACCATTTTCATTAGACTTTAACAATACTGCGAGGAACAGTTAGCATTCAAGCTAAGAAGACTGAGTGTGATGCTCAATGGAAGCGCCGCACTCTCAACTTTGAAGATCACGTCCTTCAGCACGTAGTATAGAGTCAGTTGACGAACACTCGCCCATGCCTTTAATGTCTCCCAATTTGTTTTGCATGAATATTAACTCCACCCATATAACCTTCAGAACGCTCATGCATTTGTTCCGACTAATTTTGCGCCACATGTAATTTTCTGTTAATGTTTCCTACACCAGTGCGTCGACAATTTCGAATTTCCTCGCCTCATACTTTTCACGGATGAGGCTTCACTCACTCCATCCATAGTAATTCTGCCCGAAGGCAGGTCCTTCACTGGAATAATAGCATTTTCATGCTGTGCTTGCAGCTTTACTAGAGAATTGTAGGTGTGATGGCTTCCCGTTGCTTTCCACACCGGTGAATGATGATGGTGGTGATAAGGACGATGATGATGATAATGATGATGATGATGATGGCCACATGATTCTGGGGACCGTTTGGACCTTAAAGATTTCCTGACAGTTGTCTTACATGTGAGGAAAACCCCCGATAAATACCTCACCCAGAAAAACTGCCCCGACCGGGGATCGAACCCCAGGCCAGCTGCGTGACAAGGCAGCACGCTACCTTCAGACCACAGCAAGGAGGCTGATTTTAACTGTCGGACCTGTCATATTTAGGATGACGCAAATCCTCATGCCACACAGCCATGTGCATTTTAAGAACGAATCGGTTTCAATGTATGTGCCGGTGTCATTGATGGTCATCTGATTAGGCCGTACAATCTTTCGTACCTCCTAATAGTACAGTCATTTGGTAGTTTTACCTGGAAAGTTTTCCGGGAGTTTTGATAATGGGCAATTTTATAGATTTCGATATGCTCTTTCCGAATTTCAACTTTCCCACCTCGTATCTTTGCCGCTCGCGCCGCCATCTTGGAAAAATGGCGCCTAAAAGCAGTATTTTGATTATATCTCCTTTCCGACGCATTTCATGACAAAAACTTCTTTATACAAAATTAAACTTGAGAACATTTCTTACAATTCATGTAATAACCTATTTTTCGTAAAATCAATAGTTTCGGTGTACGAGCGCAGCAAAGTGTAATTCTACACGCGTTTAGGCCTAAAAACTCCCATCTTGAGGTAGAGTAAGCGGAGTGTTTTTTGTCGTGGTATCCCCAGTAGCTCTAATCCACATGCAATTCACCATTCCAAAATCTAGTGCATTTTTCATCACTTCGCTGTTCTTGATGGACCAGGTGTTCAGAGTTCATTGTCTTTAGTACATATCAAAACGTCACAGACCGAACTTTCTTCCACATCATCCTTGATGGGATTTCGTATCAGTTTCACCGCAATCCTCTTCGTTCTCAATTTCATCATAAGTTTGCTCGAAAATAGTCTCCGTTTCATCCTTTTCATCGCTATCTTGTGATGCAACTTTCGAGTTACTACAGGTAGCCTACAACTACAATTCGTGCATATAATCGAGCACTTCAACCCAGCCTTTCTGCATCCACAGGCTTTCTGACATTTCTTCTTGCATTCGCTGGGGGCTCGAATGTGGTGAAAGGAAGTAAGCCGTTCTTGTTTCTTTTCCATTCTTATTGCACTGAATTTTGTTCATTCCTATATCACTGCTGAACCTGGTGATAGAGTGTCGTGCTGCTGCTTCTGTTGCTGGTAGCGACGCAATATTAAATTTACCTTTACGGTATATGCTGATGTTGTGAATCATGCATATCTATAATTGTTTAAAGACATACTTTTCTTACATTTCACATTACTGTAACTGTATAATCCAACAAGGAAGCGTTCTCCAGGTGTAGCTATGATCTCTGGATCAGATTTTGATTTTTTAATACCTGCAAAAACTCGTTTAAATTTTATTTTTCCTTGATTAAATAATGCTGATGATGTATCACAGTCAGTGAAGGCATGCAAGAATAAAGTATGATCTGGGACTGTTTTATCTAGGATACTACTTGTGTGGATATATCTGTTGCGAAATTTTTCCATTACCTGGTTTGAGAATATATATGTATGGCCGCGTAGATAGAGCCGTCAAAAGAATAAGATCTATATCTTCGGCGACAACCATTACGAAATAAAATGCCGATGAATCGCTTATTACGGTATTGATTATTATCGTATCCGTTTCTTCCGTGGCTTGTTTGACCATGATGTTCTCAGCTTCAAATTTTGTCTTCAACTTTCCAATGGAGTCCGTTCATGTTTGTATCATTGCCCAGGAATTTATTTTGTGACATAGTTGGGATCATTTTCTCTTCAGAAAGTATGTCTACTGAAGCAGGTTTTAGTGATCGGGATTGCTCCATATATTTGGTACTATGGTTTGCTACATATTCCGGATATCCATCAAATACCACAATGGCATAGAATGTTTAGGTCGATCGAACGTGGGTAATGCATATTGCAAATGGATAAAAACAATTCACCGCAATGCCAAATGACTCAGTATAAGTATCCTCCGTCGGTGATATAGATTTTCTTATTCTTTTGACGGCTCTATCTATACGTTCAAACATATTCTCAAACCAGAAAAAAGGAAACATTACGCAACAAATATATTCACAGAAAACGTATCCTAGATAAAACAGTCCCAGATCATATTTTATTCTTGCATGCCTTCAGTGACTCTGATACAACATCAGCATTATTTAATCAAGGAAAAATTAAATTTAAACAAGATTTTCCAGGCATTCAAAAATCCTATTGCAAATCCATAGATCATTGCTAAACCTGTAGAACGCTTCCTTCTTGGATTATACAGTTACAGTAACGTGAAATGTAAGAAAAGCATGTCTTTAAACAATTATAGATATGCATGTTTCACAACATCAGCATATACCGTAAAAGTAAATTTAATATTGCGTCGCTACCACCAACAGAAGCAGCAGCACGATACTCTATCACCAGGTTCAGCAGTGATATAGGAATGAACAAAATGCAGTGCAATAAGAATGGAAAAGAAACAAGAACGGCTTACTTCCTTTCACCACATTCGAGCCCCCAGCGAATGCAAGAAGAAATGTCAGAAAGCCTGTGGATGCAGAAAGGCTGGGTTAAAGTGCTCGATTATATGCACGAATTGTAGTTGTAGGCTACCTGTAGTAACTCGAAAGTTGCATCACAAGATAGCGATGAAAAGGATGAAACGGAGACTATTTTCGAGCAAACTTATGATGAAATCGAGAACGAAGAGGATTGCGGTGAACCTGATACGTAATCCCATCAAGGATGATGTGGAAGAAAGTTCGGTCTGTGACGTTTTGATATGTACTAAAGACAATGAACTCTGAACACCTGGTCCATCAAGAACAGCGAAGCGAAGGAAAATGCACTAGATTTTGGAATGGTGAATTGCATGTGGATTAGAGCTACTGGGGATACCACGATAAAATAAACACTCCGCTTACTCTACCTCAAGATAGTGTGGAAATGAGTTTTTTTTGGCCTAAACGCTTTTTGAACTATATTTTGCGGCGCTCGTACGCCGAAACTATTGATTTTACAAAAAATAGGTTATTACATGAATTGTAGGAAATGTTTTCTAGTTTAATTTTGTATACAGATGTTTTTATCACGAAATGCGTTGGAAAGGAGATATTATAAAAAATCTGGTCTTAGGCGCCATTTTTTAGATGGCGGCGCGAGCGGCAAAGATACGAGGTGGGAAAGTTGAAATTCGGAAAGAGCACATCGAAATCTATAGAATTACAAATTTTCAAAACTTCCGGAAAACTTTCCAGGTAACCTCTCTTTTTAGAACCAAATGACTGTACTATAATGGGTACGTGATACTTGACATTCCTGTGAGAAATACTGATGGAGTTATTAGAATATTTGCCACTGCCACTACATCAGCACATGTGGTTCCAATTTGATGATGCATCCGCGCACTTTACACTTGCTGTCCGCGAACATATCAATCAGATGTACGATGAAAGGTGGATAGGTTGAGGTGGACGCTAAATTTAATTAAACCCGACTTTTTCATTTGCGGCCATATAAAGAACCTTGCATAAGATTCGGAGTAATATATTCTTGCCAGGTTTCAACTGGCAACAGATTAGATTGAGAAGACTAAGTCTAGTGGGGCATGGGTATGAAAATATGCGTCGCAGGTACACTTTGTGCAAAGAACAGCAGGGTCGGCACGTGGTACTATAACACCTATAAGTTTGTAATATTTATTCTGAAACACAAGACATACAATATCAGTCCATTTTGTTTATATCTTCTAATCTATTTCACATCGACATGGTACGCTATATATATATATATATATATATATATATGGTATGATAAGAAAAATAAATGCCTGGACGGGATTCGAACCCGGATCTCTAAGTTCGAATCCCGTCCAGGCATTTATTTTTCTTATCATACCATATTAAGCTTGCATTGCTGAATGTTAAAGATTTAATTATAACACACACAAATATATATATATATATATATATATATATATATATATATATATACTAGAACAGAAGGGATTAACAATAAAGTTAAAACAACATATTGAAAACCTTGATTCTATAGTTATGTGGATTAAACAACAGACCTTATTATAAACCCTGCGAATTCGCAAGCTATCGTTAACAGTCATCAAAGTATACTAAACAAAATTGATTATTCATGGATAGTTTCTGTAAGTCTTAATTTAATTAATATTCAATTTAATCCTTCCTTGAAAAATCTGGGTATACATTATATATATAGCGACCAGAATCTTAGTTTACATGTTAATTTAAGAGAGATTTCTAAAAACATATATTCGATTTCTCAGTCTCTAGAACGTTTGATTAAGCAAGTTTCATTAATGTGTCATTTAAGTTTAAAATAATGTTGAATAAAATAACTACTGTTACTAGTTTGATTGAACTATAAACTTCTTAATATTATAACTGGCACCCTACAAGATTCCCCTACGTCCTCACTCAAGAACTCAACAATGTTCTGCCGATCTATGGCTTCATCTCATCCAGTTCCACCTAATTATCCTCCTTAAAATGCTGCAATTAACGTGGAGCCAAATATATTCCCTATTTAACCCTGAAATAAATATATGTAGACTTCAAAAAAGCATATGATTCAATTAAGAGGGAGAAGTTATATAGTATCCTGCTAGAGTTCGGAATTCCTAAAAACTTAGTTAGACTTATACGTATGTGTCTAAATGGCTCAAAGAGTAGGGTGCGTGCAGGCAAACAGTTTTCAGACACTTTTGAAATCCAGAATGGGTTGAAGCAAAGAGATGCACTATCTCATCTACTATTAAATTTTGTACTAGAGCATGCCATTAAACCTTTAGAGAATGAGGAAGGCTTACAACTGAATGGTATTAATAAGCTGTTAGTTTATGCTGATGATGTAGTACTACTGGCCCATAGCGAGGAGACACTGAAGGCCAACACGCACACACTATTGAGTAACACTAAGAAATTAGTACTCGAAGTAAATATCAGTAAAACTAAATATATGGTCACAGGTATGGACAAGATACGCTGGTTGCTTAGTATGATTTGGAAGGAATCAATTTTCGTACCAATCTATAAGAAAGGAGATAAAACTGATTGCAACAACTACACAGGCATCTCATTACTTTCAACTTCGTACAAAATTCTAACAAATATATTAGTCAGCAGACTTACTCCCTATATTGATGACATTCTAGGAGATCATCAATGTGCATTTAGAAGAAACAGGTCTACAACAGATCAGATTTTTAGTATAAGACAGATTTTAGAAAATAAATGGGAATATAATGGTACTGCACATCAACTATATGTAGAATTCAAAAAAGCATATGATTCAATTAAGAGGGAGAAGTTATATAGTATCCTGCTGGAGTTCGGAATTCCTAAAACGTTAGTTAGACTTATACGAATGTGTCTAAATGGCTCACAGAGTAGGGTGCGTGTAGGCAAACAGTTTTCGGACACTTTTGTAACCCAGAATGGGTAGAAGCAAGGAGATGCACTATCTCCTCTACTATTTAATTTTGTTCTAGAGCATGCCATTAAATCTTTAGAGAATGAGGAAGGCTTACAACTGAATGGTATCAATAAGCTGTTGGTTATGCTGATGATGTAGTATTGCTGGCCGATAGCGAGGAGATACTAAAGGCCAACACGCACACACTATTGAGTAACACTAAGATATTAGGACTAGAAGTAAATATCAATAAAATTAAATATATGGTCATATGTAGAAATTCAGTATATAATGGAAATGGACAGCTAATGACAAATGAGGGAAATTTTGAGGAAGTGGGAGAATTCAAATACCTAGGAACAATAATCACGAATAGGAATGAGGCGCACAAAGAAATTAAACATAGGCTCAATTCTGGAAATGCATGCTTTTATGCATTGCAGAGACTTTTGATTTCCCAACTCCTTTCAAAAAAGTTAAGCTGAAAATATATAAAACTATTATTCTACCAGTTATATTATATGGGTGCGAAACATGGGCTCTTACTTTAAGGGAGGAAAGGAGATTACGAGTATTTGAGAATAAAGTACTTAGGAATATTTTTGGACCAAAGAGAGATGAACAGGCAGGTGAATGGAGAAGACTATATAAAAATGAACTACATGGTATGTATAGGAAGCCAGATGTAATAAGAATAGTTAAGTCTCCTAGACTGCGATGGGCAGGACATGTTGCGCGTATGGGGAATGAAAGACGTGCATGAAAACTTCTTGTAGGAAAGCCAGAGGGAAAACGCCCAGTTGGTAGACTAAGAATGAGGTGGTAGGACAACTTTAACTATGATTTGAGGGAAGTAGATTATACAGGGAATGATTGGAAAGCATTAGCTCAGGATAGGGATTTATGGAGAGCTTATGTCCGCGCGGCCATGAACCTATGGGTTCAATAGTGCCAGTGAGTAAGTAAGAAAGTATATGGTCACACGTAGAAATTCAGTATATAATGGAAATGGACAGCAAATGACAAATGAGGGAAATTTTGAGGAAGTGGCTGAATTCAAATACCTAGGAACAATAATCACAAATAGGAATGAGATGAACAAAGAAATTAAACATAGGCTCAATTCTGAAAATGTGTGCTATTATGCATTGCAGAGACTTTTGATGTCCCAACTCCTTTCATAAAACGCTAACCTGTAAATATATTAAATTATTATTCTACCAGTTATATTATATGGATGCGAAACATGGACTCTTAGTTTAAGGGAAGAAAGGAGATTACGAGTATTTGAGATTAAAGTTCTTAGGAAAATTTGTGGACCAAAGAGAGATGAACAGATAGGTGAATGGAGAAGACTACATAACAATGAACTACATGGTCTTTATAGGAAGCCAGATATAATAAGAACAGTTAAGTCTCATAGACTGCGATGGGCAGGACATGTTGCGCGTATGGGGAATGAAAGACGTGCATGGAAACTTCTTGTAGGAAAGCCAGAAGGAAACGCCCAACTGGTAGACCAAGAATGAGGCGGGAGAACAACATTAACTATGATTTGAGGGAAGTACATTATACAGGGAATGATTGTAAAGCATTGGCTCAGGATATGGATGTATGGAGAGCTTATGTCCGCGAGGCCATGAACCTACGGGTTCGATAGTGCCAGTGAGTAAGTAAGTAAGTATTTAACCCTGAAATTGAAAATCAGATTTGGAATTCTTATTTCAGAAACATAGAAAGATAAATAATCTTGAAATTTTATAACTTTTTAGTTGTTCCAGGTCTCTCCTATATGGATGTAAATTCTGGACTTTGAAGAAAAAAAGAATCTAATGGAGTATATTGTTTTGACTTGTGGCGGGATATCATAGAACGGACAGAAAGAAAAATGAAGATATTTGAGAAGAGTTAAATATATTTAACCTTTTTGTGAAAATAGTACAGTATCAGAACCCTAATTATTAACATATTTTAAGAATAAGAAAACTCCGACTCTCCAAAAAAGTTTCTAAATAAATATGTACATTGAACAAATTAAGAGGAGCCAATCGAAGTGGTGGATAGATCAATTCGATGTACTTTGAGGTCGGAAAACCTTTTAGGCCCAAATAACGCTGTTGACTATGATGATGATCAGAATTATGTAACCGCATTTCGGTACTTCATGTATTTAATCGTCTTCACAAGGATAAATCGACCAGGTTTTAGAACTTATGGACGAAGGAAAAATAACTCAGAAATATTCAAGAATCAAACCCAGAGACTTGTGTCGCTATTTAAGGAAGGCCGTCATGAAATTAGTGTAATTCTAATGTAAAATGGAACAAATGTTATTGGATAAACCAATTAAACATTTTTGAACACTTGGAGATGGTTAAAACTCATCACGCGTTTTTTACAGATGAAAACCTGTATGACACCGGTGAACTGAAGGAATCCTCGTGAATACCGCAAATCAGAGTAGAGATTCAAGCATAATAATGTGCGTACCTCAAGAGTTCTTCAAAGTTTTTAATGAAGCCACACATGATTTTTTTTAAACGGTGAAGTTAGTCCCAACATTTTCGTATAACTCTTTATCATGGTGGAATTAATCTCATTTTTCGGTTCACGTTTTTCACTTTATAATTTTCACCATGCGTCACCAACAGAGCTGGAAGTTGACGCTTAAAAAAACATTTTCTATGCGACCTTTAAAATATATAAACCCTTAGACCTGTACGGATACATCAAACACACATCATATATGTTGAGAACAACAATTTGTGTTCACTACAATCCGTCCGGCTATTTAATAAATATATACTACAAATTGTACGTACGTATTTAAACCTCCTTCATAAAATCAAAAGGGGAACATGAAATGAAATTACTTTTACATAATATTTTTTATTATTTTAATTTTGGGATTCAATTATGTCAATGTTAAAGCTTAGGATTTGTCAATTACTATTTTTTTCAATCAATCCATTTGTCTTTAAATATGGTGTATGGAACATTTATTACGTCAAAAAGCATAAAAAATTAAACTTAGAACTTTAAAATATCGTCCAATCCGATTGAGGGACTTTCCACTTTTCAGCGGTTTCCCTTTTACCAGCCGGCTGCTGGCCCTTCACATCCACATGTGTCAATCACAGAGGTAGATGATCAACAGCCAGTGTAGGGGTAACATGTGGTTAGCATGTCGAGTCCCCCAGCCGTTATAGCTGGTTCCTCACGATGCTGGGTGGGCACCAGTCCCATACTGGCCGAAATACCATGAGAAAATTTCTTCCCCCATGGAGACTCGAACCAGCGCAAGTCCCGTAGCTCTGCGCCAAGGCTTCCTACCTTAATCGCTCGGCTACGGCGCGGGACAAAATATCGTCAAGAGTATAAAAAGCATTCCTTACAGAATATCTAAAAACACATAATATTTTAGGCATAATATATAGCTCTTCTAATTTTGTCTAAGATTATAAATTCAATATGTAATACAAAATATATTCTAAGCCTTAATATAAGTGAAGTAATCTCTTTAGAAAACTACAAAGCTAAACATGTACTCTATTAACTATGACTTTGTAATGGCTAATATGATTTATTAAAAAACATAAAATTGTTTAAATTTATACAAGTTTTAATATCATGCAGTAATATATTGATTACGTCCATTCCTAAACATTATTAACAATTACGAATTTATAAATTTAAATGTTGGTATAATTAAATACAAAAGTTTATCTTCTGGAAACGTTTTATCTAAATGGACAGAAATAAAATTTATCCCCTCAGTTTTTAAAATATTTAATATATGATTATGTATAGGCCAAAAAATATTATCAGGAAATCGGTCCATACCCAACCCATAAAAAAATAAAAATCCCAACTAGAATGTAAGCTCTTAAATAACGAAAAATTATTCATAGTAGTAAAGATAAAACAAACTAAAAATAGTGGCAAAATAATAAGAAATGTAATTATAAGTTAATGGGGGATTTTAACCCAGGATCGTCAGCTTTGCGCATTGGCACTTTACCTTTCAATTTTTCAGTATTAAGGAACAGACAAATTACTCTATCTTTAAATCCCCTCTACCTATAATTGTGAACTCAATTCATATTACAACAGAGTTGCTTCTACCGAGAAGAAAATCTAGGGAGAAGAGTTTTATTCCGTGCCATATGAACTACAGGCGAACGTTCACTCATTCATGAACAGGTTAACAATCTTCATGTGATCAAAGGTCTACACTCTTATCCCCTTTCCCCCAAATCTCTCTTTCATCATAGTCCCGGTCTTGTAATACATTTAAATTCTTCGCTTTCTTTATGTCCTGTAGTCACATATTCCCGTTGGAATCCAATCCAAAACTCTTCGTGGTAACCTTCCTTCATCCATTTGTTTTACATGCCTATAAGATCTCAATTCCTGTATTTTACAAATGTATAATTTAATTGTCTTTATTAATATGTTAATTATATTCATATATGAACGAAATATTAAAATTAATAAACTCACGGAAATCACACGCGTGCAAAAGTTAATAAAACTAAAAAGGAAAATTTTTGCATGAACCGGGATTTGATCAATTGTATTAACTTTTGCATGCGGATGAAGAGGTATATTAATTTTAAAATGTTTTTCCTACATGAAGATGTTACTAAGTGACTATGTGCCTGGATAATATAAATCATAAGTGGCTGTATACTTACATCTATACATAATACATAAACTAGAGAGAGAGTGTAAATGGAGACTTTTTTAAAGAGTTGTTTATTTGAAGCTCTTGATTTGCTATTTGTGGTGATGCAAAGATCTCTATTTTGCTGTTTCCAAAATATTTAGTCCTCTAGAATTATCCCACAACGTACGAATAGTATGATAAAGAGTAAAGTAAGCATATAATAGAGGAAATATGGTTATCAAATTCCAAAGTTACTTTAATAATAAATACTAAACTCTGGCCAATGTTTTATATATATCAACTCCATGAAAGTTTGTTTCCACATAAAACAAGACCCTTGGTGATACAATCAGAATTATCGATAAGTTCTATTCTAAAATATATAGTGTGAGGTTCAGACAAGTTTATACATTAATAAAATGAATATAGTGTGTCATACAATTGTTATAAACATAATACTTAAGGAGCAAAACTTTGGTCATTACAACAAAAACAAGTAAGTATATTTTGGTAACTGAAATGGATGTTGTGTTAAGGACAACAAGAATTTCAAAAAGAGAAAAATTACAAATTAGTTTATAAGGGAGAAATTCAAGAGAGAAGACAGTATTTTGGATTCTGTTAGAACTCAGCAATTAAGATAGTACGGATACGTCCAGCAAATGGAAGAGGATCGACCACCAAAGTACGTTTTGGAATGACGGCGAGGCAGAGGAAGGCCTAAAACTTCCTCGAGTCAGGGAATATTTTTACACATGAAGGACACACCTACTACTAGGAGATTGGATGGACCGACAAAATTGGCTACTAGGAATAGGACGGTATCAAACACATAAAACAACATACTCACACATCACACACATCACACACACACACACACACACATATATATTTATATATACAAATGGAACAAGTTCGATGACATTACCTAAGCTTAGGAACAGTCCAAACTTCTCAAAAGTTATTATTAACACAAACAATATTGTAATGTATGTATAAGATTGCAATTTTATACCCTATAGTTTGACATGGGGACACGAGTGCTCCCTATCGGGATTTTCTTAACAATTAAATCTAGTTACGGTTATTTACCTGCAGATGTCAACGAATTAAATGTGGTTATTATTATAATTTATTATCCGAAATGTATAAACCCTATTTCCAACACACACACTCACATTATTGACTAACAGTAAGAAATTGGGACTGGAAGTAAATATCATTAAAATTAAATATATGGTCACACATAGAAAAACATTATATAATGGAAACGGAGAGCGAGTTACAAATGACGGAAATTTTGCGGAGGTGGCAGAATTCAAATTCCTAGGAACAATAATCACAAATAAGAATGAGATGCACTAAGAAATTAAACATTCTGGAAATGCGTGCTATAATGTATTA
Source organism: Diploptera punctata (assembly GCA_030220185.1). Taxonomy (NCBI): domain Eukaryota; kingdom Metazoa; phylum Arthropoda; class Insecta; order Blattodea; family Blaberidae; genus Diploptera; species Diploptera punctata. The sequence goes on along the minus strand of JASPKZ010009799.1, from coordinate 2,724,515 downwards.
CAGAGACTATTGACGTCCCAACTCCTTTGAAAAAACGTTAAACCGAAAATATATAAAACTATTGTTCTATCAGTTGTATTATATGGATGCGAAACATGGACTCTTACTTAAAGGGAGGAAAGGAGATTACGAGTATTTGAGAATGAAGTTCTTAGGAAAATGTTTGGACCAAAGAGAGATGAATATACAAGCGAATGGAGAAGATTACATAACAGTGAACTACATGGTCTTCATAGGAAGCCAGATATAATGAGAACAGTTAAATCTCGGAGACTGCGATGGGCAGGACATGTGGCACGTATGGGGAATGAAAGAGGTGCATGGAAGCTTCTTGTAGGAAAACCAGAGGGAAAACGTCCAGTTGGTAGACGAAGAATGAGGTGGGATTATAACATTAATTATGATTTGAGGGAAGTAGATTATACAGAAAATATTGGAAAATATTAGCTCATGATAGTGATGTATGGAGAGCTTATGTCCGCGCGGTCATGAACCTCCGGGTTCTATAATGCCAGTGAGTTAGTTAGTTAGTTATGAACTCTATTACACCTAAGGTACATTAGGGTTATAATTTGTGTCAAAGTTGTGAGACATTATATAATTTTATATAAACTAAATTTTTTATGATCGTTATTTATTATTTATTAAAACGTTTGTACTTCTCTACAATCAAAAGCATTTCTGTAATGGATGGTTCACTAAAACAGGCGATGGAATCCAGAAGATATGAGATTTCGAATCTTTCGTTCCAGAACAAAAGACAATCAAATATAATATGTTCAAAACATCGGTTTCTAATACCACAATTACAACTTCCATTTTCTGTGATGTAGAATCTCTGTAGGCATTGGCCAAATTTTCGTGCCCATCGAGGTATTGCATTAGTATAAAATAAGACATGTGATTACCACATCGCCTTAATTGGACACCTAATAGGCTACTAAGGTAATATTTGGATGGGTGAAACCGATTAAATAATACCATTTATTCATGCATGAGGCTCTTTCACGAGCCTGAAATTTTTCAGACTCTGTTCTCGCGTCATAATGTCCCTCCCGGAGGACTTGTCCCTCTTATGTTTCCATCCTAAAAATTCATCGACCCCAACAAAGTTTTTTATCCACAACCCTCGTGACTAGATGCAAACAAATAAATCAAAATTAAATAGAATAAAGTTGGATAGTTTCATAACAACGTTTATTTCGTAAAATTTATGTATAATCTCCTCAGAATGAAATATAATTTACCTTATACAGAAAAACTAATTATAGTAATACAGAAGACAATCTATGCTGTAATTAAATCAAAGGTCCTCCGACGTCTTCACGTCTATGAATTTTTAGATCAAGACAGGTGAATGGAGAAGACTACCTAACAATGAACTACATGGTCTTTATAGGAAGCCAGATATAATAAGAAGAGTTAAGTCTCGTAGACTGCGATGGGCAGGACATGTTGCACGTATGGGGAATGAAAGACGTGCATGGAAGCTTCTTGTAGGAAAGCCAGAGGGAAAACGCCCAGTTGGTAGACCAAGAATGAGGTGGGAGAACAACATTAACTATGATTTGAGGGAAGTAGATTACACAGGGAATGATGGGAAAGCATTAGCTCAGGATAGGGATGTTTGGAGAGCTTATGTCCGCGCGGCAATGAACCTACGGGTTCGACAGTGCCAGTGAGTAAGTAAGTAAGTAAGTAAGTAAGTATACATAGGCCTATAACAGAATTATATTACATATAGTGGTGAATCTTGATTAATGTATATAAGTCAGGGTCTTCAAAAATAAGATATTAAAACCAATAATAAAACCTGTGAGAATGGTTTGGAGAAAGTCTGATAACAAAGTACAACATATATTTAAACATTTTCTAGTTTGAAAACTCTAAACTATTTATTAATCCTTATGATAAGACTTGCTTCGTCTCAAACTGGAACTTCCCATACAATCTTAAAACTTGGGTTCCTCCAAACTTTCGTTATCACTCGTTATTAATATCTTAAAGAGTATTCTGGCATCGCAAAGAGGAATGCTTTATTTTATATCGTCCACCTACTCTATTCTGGATTCTAAATCAAGTAGATAGAGATATGCAAACAAATTTCAATAAAAAAAATGTAGGGACAGAAATTATTTTCTGATTCAAAGTACCATAGGTTAAAGATTATGAAATAGCTCCAGATATAAAGGAGGGAGAATATTCAGTTTGATTTTAGGAGCAAGATAATCGATTATACGTATAGAATTTAGAGAACTAGAACATGAAACAATTGAGTGCTTCATTGAACGAACCAATGGATCTATTGGCCTCTTATTTCCGTCTCGAGAAGTTTCTGTGTAGCAAATACATAACATAGCAACCACAGATATATTTTCCTTTCCAAGGTGGTCGCATTCACCATTTGTACACTTTGGAAAAAAACAGATTAATTAAATAAGCGTTTAAATGAGTCGTATGGAGTTCAAACCTACGAACTTACTATCCATGTTGGTCATTAGATCATTATAAACAACTATAATGTTGCTAATTACTATTTTTGGTTGTGTTACATTTGCACACAACATATCCGATAAAAATAGATTTTTTTTAATTAGGAATGTGTTGTATAATTATAATTTATAATGATAAAAAGTTTGTCCACCGCTGTGGTCTAATGGCAGTATCATTGTTGAGATTCAGAGGAACCGCGTTCAATCCCCATTTACTTACTTACTTACTGGCACTATAGAACCCAGAGGTTCATGGCAGCGCGGGCATACGCTCTCCATACATCACTATCATGAGCTAATGTTTTCCAATATTTTCTGTATAATCTACTTCCCTCAAATCATAATTAATGTTATATTCCCACCTCATTATTCGTCTACCAACTGGGCGTTTTCCCTCTGGTTTTCCTACAAGAAGCTTCCATGCAGCTCTTTCATTCCCCATACGTGCCACATGTCCTGCCCATCGCAGTCTCCGAGACTTAACTGTTCTCATTATATTTGGCTTCCTATAAAGACCATGTAGTTCACTGTTATTCAGTCTTCTCCATTCGCTTGCATGTTCATCTCTCTTTGGTCCAAACATTTTCCTAATAACTTCATTCTCAAATACTCGTAATCTCCTTTCCTCCCTTAAAGTATGAGTCCTTGTTTCGCATCCATATAATACAACTGATAGAACAATAGTTTTATATATTTTCGGTTTAACGTTTTTGAAAGGAGTTGGGACGTCAAGAGTCTCTGTAATGCATAATAGCACGCATTTCCAGAATTGAGCCTATGTTTAATTTCTTTGCGCATCTCATTCCCATTTGTGATTATTGTTCCTAGGTATTTGAATTCAGCCACTTCCTCAAAATTTCCCTCATTTCCATTATATAATTTATTTCTACGTGTGACCATATATTTAGTTTTGTTAATATTTACTTCCAGTCCTAATTTCTTAGTGTTACTCAATAATGTGTGCGTGTTGTTCTTTAGTATCTCCTCGCTATCGGCGAATAATACTACATCGTCAGCATAAACTAACAGCTTATTAATACCACTGATTTGTAAGCCTTCCTCATTCTCTAAAGATTTAATGGCATGCTCTAATAAAAATTGGAACAGAATAGATTTACAATAGATTTATTTAGTCTGGTGGTGTTATATAGTAGAGGAGATAGTGCATCTCCTGGCTTCAACACATTCTGGATTTCTAAAGGTGTCCGAAAAATGTTTGCCTACACGCACCCTACTCTTTGTCTCATTTAGAAACATTCGTATAAGTCAAACTAACTTATACGAATGTGTGTAAATGGAACAAAGAGTAGGGTGCGTGTAGGCGAACAGTTTTCGGACACTTTTGAAATCCAGAAGGGCCCATTAGGGACAAATTTTCTGGACGAGTTTGTCGGTATTTTCTCACCTGTAAGACAAATGTCAAGTGACCCGATCAGTCCCCGAACACCGTCTGGCCATGACTTCATAGTCGGCTTATAGAGAGTGAATTTTAATTACACCGACACCTTGCTGCTGGGACTGATTCCAAAGTGCAAATGGTGGAATAAATGTCCTATGAATGTATCATGTCCATAAATGTATCATTGCCTCGGTAGATGACATTGACGACTGACATTATTCTGTCGGCTCTCTTACATGGTCTAAGAGATCACCGGACTTAAATCTCCTGGATTTTTACCTCTGGCGGCATCTGAAAAGCGTTTTGTATGGTGAACCAGTTTCTAATGTGCTTACCCTAAAATAGCGTGTCCACGTCGCCTGTCACTCTATTCGGAGAGAGGCCGGAACATGCTAAAGAGTGAAGCAATCCATGATACGTGTAAACGCGTGTATTGAATCCCATGGAGGCCACTTTGAATAACTTTTGTGACTTGAATGCGATTTTGCTATGTACTGTGTGCCAGGATGATATGTTGTCGTTGCACGCACATCGTTCATTATCGGACACATGTTCATAGGACCTTTCTTTCTTCAATTTCAGTCAGGAATCAGCCCCTGAAGGTTGTCGGTGTAATTACCGTTCATCCTGTATAGTATGAAAGTATATTTTATTACAAATCGATATATTACTAATGACTTTTGTGGCAAGAAGTAATAGACTCGTGAGTATTAAAACGTACCATTAATAGTAATAACTGGAAGGCGCACAAACGTGCACACGAGTCTATTACCAACATAGAAACCTAAACGAATGGTACCTACCCTTCTAAGCTATAATGATTAACGTATACACTCGGAGAGGGGATGGCGACTTATGGGAGGAGTCATCGCCCTTATAAGGCAAGGACGCGTGTGAAAACACTCTCACGCTCCTACGTTCTGCAATAGTCAAGTTCGTCAGTAACCGTTCGCGAAGGTGGTATTAAAAAACACGCGGAAGTAATTCATCAACTCCACTCCGAGATAGTAAAATATCAAACATTGTAAATAACATTGTACACACAAATTGTACAATAAATTGAAATAAAATGTGAATAATATAAACATCCCTGAGTGATCATATTCTACCCAGAGCGAACCGGCACACTTTCTTTGCTATTATTGATTTTAATCCATCCCATTATATGGTTTATATTATTTTATATATATCATACTCCATTGCACTAATTATTTTGTTACAATGATTCTTATTACCAATACATTATTATTTTTTTTATTTGTATGTGTCATAATTTATGTAAGAATGAAACTGTGAACTGCACCCAAGCACAAGCAATTGCTTATTCGGTTGTTAATACTGTCCTATAACATATATTTGTTAATCAAATTTATTTGTGATTTATTTATTTACTTGTTTGTTATATGTGAATGGTTAATTTTGTCTTAAATATTTTTATTTTCTCAACATGTGACCTTCGCACAGAACAGTCATCCACAGAGACCCTACATAAACCTGTGTGGTCAAAAAATAGTGTGTAATCCAGAGTTAAATATCCTCTCCCTACATGTAGTGTCCCTGTAAGTTCGGAGTAGCGTAAGGCATGTAGAAGTAAGCCTACCCATAAAGGAATAAGTGAATCTAAGGTAAAGTAATGTGGTCCTATTTCTTGGTTCAATAGGTCCTTAGAGTAGAAGGAGGATGAGTATCGGCACTAGCTATCAGACGGGTTAAATTCTGCGTTACGGCCGCTTCTATCACCGGAATCTGATACTCATTTCAGATAAACGTGGAGTCGATCACAGACCCTTAGTGTCGCTGGAAGGTTTAGAGCAGATTGAAAATTCTGACCCTCCGTGACTCGAACTCCCAACCATGTAGTTTCTAGCATATTGTCTTAACCAAGTATGCTACAGCGTGTTGAAATAAATAAAAAACTTCAGCAGCGTGGGAAGAAAGATATATTAAAAATTGGGAAGAAATTTTCTGAATCAATGACATAACATAAAAATCTGCATATCAGAATAAATAGGTCAATTATGAATTTGTATATAAAAAACCTATTAACTTTTCTAATGTAAAATATTAATGCCAATAAAAGCAGGAAACTGTTTATACGATTTTTTTTTTGTGAAAATGGAAGCAAGCGAAGGGAGTAAAAACGCCAGAAACAACTGTTTAAACTAATTTATGGCAAGTTAATTTTAAAATACGGCTTATTTAATTTGTTGTTACATCGGGTTTTCTGCTTATACAAAGTTAACGCTTGGATTTAATTAACGAATTATCTCCGGTTTACAACTCGTCGATTTCAGTGTATCCGCCGATCCGGAAACTAAGCACTACACAGAGCACAAATCGGTTATGTACCTGAGGTGCACCGTACTAGCGAAATGTTTAATCCAATTCCTAATGACTACGCTACTATTACATTATTCACACTTTAATATGATTTTACATATTCATATAAAATAAAACTAATTAATTTTAGATTAAAAGAATAACATAATATTTGGAAAAAAAACTTGTCGCTTAAAGCAAAGAGACAATAATGCTAATCATTACATTTACCATCAAACTTATTGGAGTGTCTATTAAATTAAAGCCACTTGGGCCTCTGATTATAGTCCCGGGTTCGATTTCTGCTCATCACACAAATATTTCCTTAATGGGTGGCATTTCTGGGTCGCTGAAGGCTATAGATGTTAGATAAAATTTAGGGCTCTTCTCTTGCTTCGTTATAATTTATTACTTATAACATCATTGGGTAACCTAACGTCCCCTTTCTTCCACTTATGGACCTTAGAGCTCAAGTCGGGCTCTGACTCCCCTTTTGGGGTTTCTTCACTATTCTAATTTATTTACGCTTAATCCTTCTAAATGTCGTGAGTGATACGTGATCAGCACATCGCCTCAAGGTACATTTAGTACGCAATAAGACAATACTCAGAAGGAGAAATGTCAGTTTAACCTTGGGCAGCAGCCTCTTTTTTTCAGCCATCAGTTTATTTTAAAAACCTGAAAATCTTCAGAATCGAAACCCACAGCTTGAGGTTTGTCCCAAGGATTAGACCATTGGATTTTTTCATCCTAAAATTACATCGAACCCGGCCGAGTTTGAACTCGCGACCCTTGGGAGTAGATGAAAGAATATAATCTCTGTACAACCGCCACCTTCCAGACACTCCAATATCAGAAATGGGTCATAATTCCGCCAATGCCTGGAGAGAAGACCAGCAATATCGTAAGACAATCAGGAGGGTTTGAAGAGAAAAGAGAATAGATTTATTTAGCCTGGTGGAGTTAAGGCCATTGGCCTTCTCTTGCACTCACCGGAATAAGCATATGTTATATTTAAATACAAAAAATAGAATAATGTTACAACATTTTAAAGGGTGGATCAGACTCTTAGCTGCAGTGAAAGCAACTGATTTATGGTAGAATCCAGAAAAAGCCTCTGGTCCTCCGGGTTAGGGGTTAATGCTATGGGCCAGCTCCTCATACATTGTAAAAAAAATAATGCTAAAAATATGACAGAAGAATACACGCAAGACCGGGAATTGTGGAAAAAAATTGTATATTTTGGTTGAGCTTACCTTGTGTAAATAACAGATAAAATCCTGAAATAAAATAACAGAATACATACTAAACATTTAAATATCTGGTCAAACTGAACAATACCGGTAATGAAAATAATGTCTAATTATACATTAGAAGTAAATATAATTCAAATTAAACTAATGAAAGGTACTTAAAAGAATAACAGTTCAAATTTACTATATATATATATATATATATATATATATGCCATTGGCATTTTTTTAAATAAATCTAAATCTATATTTGTCTAATTATACATTAGAAGTAAATATAATTCAAATTAAACTAATGAAAGGTACTTAAAAGAATAACAGTTCAAATTTACTATATATATATATATATATATATATATGCCATTGGCATTTTTTTAAATAAATCTAAATCTATATTTGCTCTAACCTCGACTATATTATTACCCAGTGTAAGGTTTATATATTAATTGGTGTTTCTCGTACAAATTATCATATTTATATTATTATTATATTATTATTATTATTATTATTATTATTATTATTATTATTATTTATTATTATTATTGTATTGACGTAGACTTTCTCGGCCGGAGTTGCTATGATGATCTAGAAGAAAATGTTCGGGCTTATTATTATTATTATTATTAAAAATATACAAAGAATGTAACAAACTCTAATAAATTAATATATCGCTTATGTAGGCCTATAAGACATTGATATATTGATAAATCTTAAAACTATAAAACTATGTTTCTTAAATAATGAAAAATCAAATTATAGATTGTTAAAATAAAGTAATATTAGTGAGATGTTTCATGTTAATATTATTTTCAATTTGTTTCCGAACGATGGTAAAGTTTGGCAGTCTGTGACAAATATCCCTTCTAAACAAATACGAAGTACAAGAATTTTGTATAAAAGAGTTCATCAAGTTTGTAAAGTTTGAGATATGTATTCTGTAAGATATCCAAGTCCTCCAACTCAGCTACAGTTTAATTCATGGATTTCCTCAGTCGTTAAAACATATTTTGAGGTTAGAATTTAATTACTATTATCATTATTTTCCGGTATGGAAAGCAACGGGAAGCTATCACACCTATAATTTCTTAGTAAAGCTGCAAAGCATAGCATGAAAATGCTATGAATGCAGTGAAAGATCTGCCCTCCGACAGAATTACTATGGATGGATTACTATTAAAACGGTCGATGCATGTAAAACTAAAACGTAATATATATGTGACTAAATGCGTTGCTACGCTTAAATAAATGAAATGGCTTTTATGTTTAGTTGAATAAATAAAACGATTATAAATTTATACCTAATTATTGTTAGATACCCCGTGCATATTACGTGGCGTTGCCCGGGATTCTACTTACCCCGTTCTTCTTGATTCAATTAAGATGAAAACCAAATATGGTTGTGAGTTAACCGTAAAATTATATCCGTCATGCGCTCTTACGCTTGCCCGCGAATCTACATCCCGATATTCTTGGCATCGATCAGGTCAAAGACAATAATGGTTATTGTGAGTTAACCGTAAAAGTTAGACATAGGCAGTTTATATTAATTTGGTGCATTTCACATGGTTTAGGCAGCATATGCCACTTAAGAGTCCAAAAATGATTTTTAGTCCACCGATGCCATCCTTTTTAGCTCCGACCCTATTATAAGTAGGATAATATGCTATATGCGTTCATCGTCACACATAAATATCTAAATGTTGGATAAAACCCATCCAAATCGGAGGTCAAGTAGTTCTAGAGCCCATATAAGACAAACAAACAGACAGACTCATGCTCATTGATTACATAAATAAGGCTTATAATTATTTAAAAAAATAAGTTTTCGAAGTCAGAAAATCTAATTGCCTTATGCTAAAGTATCAATGTAATCGCAGACGTTATATAAATAAAGTAATACAATAAGGAAATAAAATTGCGCCATCTATTGGAAGATTATAACATCCGCAAAGAACTGAACTCAAAATTAATACGCCAGGAGAAAACATGATATACTGAATCATTTCATAGATATTTCCGGTTTCGTAGCACATAATGCATAATAATCGTGATAAGTAACATTAAATCGTGAGATTGAATAGGCAGTAATGGTATTATCGTTATTTTATGGAACTGTGTTTCAAACTCATATTTTTATATAATTCGTAACTCTTAAGTAAGTTTAGATGACCATATAAAGAGTAAAAACTAATGTATTATCAATTTGATCTTCAAATTGTTCTGCAAATATATATATATATATATATATATCATTTCGCTATTTGTTAAAACTCACCTAACAACTTGAAGTTCTAATATTACAAATACCACTTGCACTAGCCCTAGCAAATTACTTTCCATCCCATCTACGTAGCTTGCAATTACAATTAGATCGATATATCTATTACTTCTCTTATCATAAGGGGGAATATTTATTATACTTAATCTAATAATCATTATCTGCATAAGACATTGATATATATATATATATATATATATATATGTAAATATAATTAAAACGAATGCGAGGACTAAACTAAATAAATATAATAAAAATTATATTTGAAGGCATCTGTAGGTTCCGTTCGAAGTCTTTCATTTGTAAGGCCCAATAATTCCAAACAGAATCATTATTTCGTAACTTATAATTTAAACGTTAACAATTCTTAACCTCTTCATCAACATCACTGCATAAAACAATTTTTTCTTAATATTCCAATATTCAGGGTGTATGAAAATACATCTATCCATTTTCGATATGTCAAACGAAAATACAAAAATTCAGGTTGTACACCTCATTAAAATAGAAAAACATATCTGGTTGGTCAGTGGGACCCATCATCACCATGGAATATATTCCACTACAATATTTTCCGAATTCTTTCATCACACAGAGTGATGTGGCAAATATAAACTTAAATGAATATTAGTTACAATTAGCACATATTCCACATCACTTAAATCTTCTTATTCACGAATAAAATCAACTTATCAACTTATTTCTGTTTCCGATTTTGAAATCTTAAATATATTTTTTATCCGTTTAAGATCAAAATCCTTAGACTCTGCAACAGAAGTGATATTAGGATGAACTTAGCAATGAATCTACCAGTTAACGAACTATTCTTCACAAGCTATTTTCTCGGGACTAATAACTGGCTGAGAAAGTTATTCTACTTCCCAAAACTTGTGAAGTATTGTTTCGAGACAATTAAGTTTAACAAAAATAAGATTTCTAGGTTTAAACCAAAACGTGTGTCCAATAATTTGGGTTGTCCTTGTTCGGATCTAGGGTTAAAAGTCACAGTATCACATAGACATCGGCACCTAACAAGATATCAATGGTTAAAGTCTTATTTAATATTTTATAATAGCGAAGGAGTTTCTGGTCGAAATTTCAAGTATCTTTCTTTAACAGCTGAGATGATATATCAATTTCTGTATTTCAATGTAGTAGTGGTGGACTAGTGGTTGCCTCTGGTCCGAGGGTCGCGGGTTCAAACCTGGCCGGGATCGATGGATTATTTAGGATGGAAAAATCCAAGGAGCATGTCCTCCGGGAGGGACTTTAAGCCATGGGTCCCCAGTCTGAAGATTTTCAGGCTTATAAAAGGTCCTTAAGCATGAATGAAAAGGCCTCTAAGCAAACTTTACAGAATTTTCCCGTCGTGGTTTCCTAGATATCAGTATGAGGCGGAATGCTGACCGCGGACCACTGAAATGACATCTATACGAAAACAAGTGTAACCAAAATAGTATGGTTCAAATTCTTCCCTGTAGGGGGAGAACGCCTAAATCTCTGTTAAGGGAAACATGGATTTGTAAGAAGAAGTAAAAAAATGAAACTATAATCTAAGTCTAGCACCCATTGAACTAATTAAAACTAACAGTTCTCTCTAGTTCTTCTGCTTTATTAATCATGTACCCTAACATTGACCAACAATGGGTTATGCCTTTTTCATTATTACTTCTCAAATTCGAACATAAGGGGAAACAATACATAATCCACGATTCCTACAACCAAGACAGCAACAAAGGGACTTGTGATTTTAAAACACAGAGCGTTATTGGCTTCAAAATGGCTATCCATCGTCTAAAAATGACACTCACGTGCACAACATATTATGAATATTATATATCATGTATCTAAAGTATTTTAATGGAAAACAAATATAAAATGATTTTTTTCACTAAAATAGCATGTTCTTCCCTAAATCATTACATGCAGTGTAATTAAATGCATTTTTTAATGTTCAATTGGATGTGTTTGTCTATGGTTTTGTATGATACCCAATTAATAATTAGTAGGTACTCAATAATACAAATGAAATATTTGTTAACAAAATAGTTAATCTATAGTAATTTCAGAGCTTTGATTTATCTAAAGAAAATGAAAACTTGATTGGGATTTAATTCGTTAATTCATGATTAGATAAAAATATCTGAAAATTAAACGATGAAACTACTGAAAAACAATAAATAAATAATTTATTTACTAAAATAAAAAAGTCTTAAAAATATACCATCTCATCTTTTCAATTATTACACAAGATGACAGTAGTGTATTATGGTGTCTTAGTTCTCTTGTTAACAGTTGCGCCAAATGTAAAATCTTCGTTGGTCTATATGGACAATTACAGAAGACTTAGTTTTTTGATTCATTTTTATTAAATCCGGTGCTGTGGCATAACCTAAATAATAATATAACAAGATAACTAACAGAAAAAATTCAATTTAAGGATGAAGAATATTTTAATTACAACCAAATATTTGTTACAAAATTTGTCATATTAAAAAGAGTAACTCAAATATTCAATTAAATTGTAAGATGACAAAATCAATCATTTTAACAAGTACAATTACATTGAAAATACAATTTTCAAATTGGAACTTTCGGTCGCTGTTGATTCCGTTGATGTTATGGTTTGTGTAATAGTAGTTGAATTAGTGGGTGCAATGGTGTATTCCTCAACTTATTTACGATTCCCCAATCGTCATCCTTACTTATTTTTAAATAGCGTTTTAGGGACGATGCAATGTTGTGATCTGTGATTTTAATTAATTCTTGTTCTTGAATGTCAATTCGAGTCATAATTCAAACCGCTGTACATCGATTGGAGTGGTATGTAATGTTATGTTTTTGACACCCAGAGCAGCTTTTTAACACAGATAGCTTAGTCTAATAGGACAGTTTTTATACCAAACCCCAAAACGTTTATACGGAGGGTAAGGAGTAAAAACTATAATAATTTTCCAATGTACCACTATACTTACGTTTCTTTGCCAAGAGCTTGTAAATTTTACAAGATATCTTTGTGTGTTTTTCGTATTGGGAATAAGTCACTTCGTGTCTGCTAGCTTGTTGTCTCCATTTTCACATTTTTTTTAAAATGTAGAATTGTAAATTATTTTTTCCTGATGGAGTGCCATCGTTTCTCAGTTATTCTTGGAAGTGATGCATAAGACACCTCACCGACTCTCCACGCCAAGCCATTTCCAGTGACGCAATATGAAATAGTTTCATTTTCAGACCCAATTGAGTACCCTAATCACACGTTTATAATATAAAATCATATTTATGAGTTTTTAGTGTGAGGGCACTTTTCTTTCTTTTATGTGGCCTGTTATAAATGTATTTACTTTTAGTATTTCTAGCGTACTTATATTCTATGTCAGATAATTTATTGAACTTGCATTTTTAATTATCGCATTAATTGTCTTGGAGGATTTTTTGCTGTAACTTTCTAATTTTTTACAGTATATTCTGTATACTACTTTCCATTTGCTTTTTTGCATATTTATAGCCCAGTCTTTCATAATTAAAGCGATGTGTTCAACTGGAGTGTCACCTAAACGTTTGTGTCGCCGCTCAATACAAAATTGGTCAAACTCATTCCATATACTGTTTCTGTTTTCTTTTAGTGTTGCTTGGTGTCGTCCTGTCAATCATTTAATCTAATTTGCTACTATTAACTTCACCAAAACGTTTGAATGAAGCCACCATTATCTGTTGATTATAATGTATGGGGATACAAATTATGAACAAAATGCCTGTTTTACAGTAAAAGCCAACTGTTCAGTTATAACAGTTGGCAAACAAAAATTAAATTCCAGGCAGGTGATAAAATCAAACACATGATAGGGAGGCGTTAAAAAACAAGTGCAAGGGAGAAGGTAAATATTGAGGGTTAAGCTGTCATAATTGGTTGAAACACGTCTTTCCGTGCAATTGCATTTGTCAAAAGTAGAATGACGTAGTGAAAGTGAAATAACCGTATTAAATTAATAATATACTCTAAGTACATATCATACGGTTTAGAAACATATTAAACTCTCATATTAATTAATATATTCGTTAACAGTATGTGTATTTATCATAGGGTCATTTTATGATCATTCCTTTTACATCCATTATTATTAGATATTGCCTATATTAATACATCCACAACAGAGAATTTCGTCAACAGATCGAAAATAATAAGGTGATGAAAGTAAAATATCAACAAAACTAAATATATGGTCACACATGGATATAAATTATATAATGGAAACAGAAGGTTAGAAAATTGTAGAAATTTTGAATTTAAATACCTAGGAATTCAAATACCTAGTAACAATATTTACAAAGAAGAATCAGGGGCAGAAAGAAATTAAACATAGGATTGTTGCTGGTAATGTATGCTACTATACATTACAGCGACTCTTATCTTCCCGACGTCTCTGAAAAAAGACGCTACACTGCGTAATATTAATAGGGAAAATTAATTAAGAGTGGCATTATAATAATTTAAAAACATTTTTAAATATGTTTGTCATATTATTCATTGCGATTATAATCACATTGTTTTATTTACTTAAGCAGCTGAAAATATAAAAAGAAACTGCTGTTCTCATAGTTATATTATATGCATGTGAAACATCGTCTCTTACTTAAAGGGAGGAGAAACGTTTGCGAATATTTGAGAATAAAGTTTTTAGGAAAATGTTTGGACCAAAGAGATAAGAACAGACAGGCGAATGGAGAAGACAGGGTAACAGTGTGCTACTAGATCTTTATGGGGAACAATTTATAATGAGTAGAGATAAGTCTCGTAGACTGCGATGACCAGGACATGTTGCACGATGGGGAATAAAAGCGACGCATGGAAAATTCTTGATGGAAAACAAGAGGTAAAACGCCGGGTTGGTAGATTAAAGTAATCACATTATATTGGGTATAGTATGCATAGAATGTATGGAAAGCTTATATCCGTACGGCAATGAGCCTACGGATTCGATAGTGCCAGTGAATTAATTATATACTTATATATTCCTCTTCCATACTCTACGAAATAATAATCCATTTTGTACTCTACATTAAATTAAATAAGTTTCAAGACAAAGTAGGAGTATTTTGATTTACTTGCTTTAATATCAGTAACTATTACTGGGCACACATGAACGAACTAGAAGTTAACACAAGCAAAACTAAGATTATGAAATTTAGACGAGGAGGAAACCTAAACAGGGATTACAAATTCAAGTATGGAAATGCCCGACTAGAATTAGCCAACTGCTACATGTATCTCGGTCTAACGTTGCAAGTCACAGGAAAATCATTCACCAAGCACATCCAGGAAAGATGCAGATCTGCAATAAAGGCTACATTTGATATTCGAAATGTCGAAAAGCTGTCAATCGAAACAGCTATAAGACTATTTCATATTAAGATATCACCAATACTGTGCTATGCAATCACCACATTCTGGACTCGGTTAACCATAGTAAATCTGAAAAGACTGGATATGGTCAAAGTTGCCTACGTCCGGAGAGTACTTAGGGTTTCGAGGTCAACGAGCTCCCGACTCATATACCATCTAACCAAGACTGACTTCTTCATCAGAGAAATAGCGTTAAACTATAACCTGCCACACACCCCGGCCTGCGAAGCAAACACAAGAGAGATAGAGAGAGAAGAAAACGCAGAGGATATAGACCACGGATTCGTCCTGACCCCAGCGATGAACACCGAAGAATGGAAGGAACCACACTTCTCCCTAAGACACGTGTTCACGAGGACCGTCACACATGGATTCCGCTACAGAGTATGTACCATAAAGGGGTTCCACCTCGCATCGAACCAGTGCCTCTGCAAGCTATAAGACCAAAAATGTCAACAATACCACCTTATTGACTGCATAGCAAGAAGTAAGCCTTTAAAATTTTATGCTGATGATAATAACTTCCAGTAATTGTATTATAATGTACACAGTGTGTTTAATAAATCTTTATATACATCAGTAGCTATTTATAGTATGATTTAGTAATAATAATAATAATAATAATAATAATAATAATAATAATAATAATAATAATAATTATAATATAAGTAACTGATCTCGTTTCTCTTTTTAATTATTATTCCTAGGTATTTTCATTCAGCCACTTCTTCAAAATGCCCCTCATATTTCATTAAATGCCCATTTCCATTGTATTATATATTTCTATATATGAACATACATTTAGTACTATTGCTGTTTACTATCAGTGCAATTTCTTAACATCAATAGAGAATTCCTGTTGGACTTCAGTATCTTCTCCCTATCCGTAACAATATTTCATCATCAGCTTAAACTAACAACTTATTTATACCATTGATTTAAAGGCCTTCATCATCCTCTAAAGATTTGATGGCATGCGCTAGTACCAAATTGAGTAAGAAAGGAGATAATCCATTGGTAATTTTAAAAGTGTCCGTAAACATCTTGCATACACGCATCCTACTCTTTGTGCAATTTGGACAAATTCGAGAAAGTCTAACTTTTTAGGAATTCCGAATTCCAGCAGGATACGATATATCTCCTCCATCTTTAAAATAAATAAAAAATACCTATTTGAAGTATATATACAATTAATGTGCAGTGCCATTATATTCCTATTTCTCTTGTAAAATCTGTTTTATAATAAAAATGTGATCTGCTGTAGACCCGTTAGTTCTAACTCCAGGTTGATGATCTCATATTATGTCATCAATATAGGGAGTAAGTCTGTTAGAATTTTTTACGAAGTTGAAATAAAAGAGATTCCCCTGTTTTATCTCCTATCTTATAGATAGGTACAATGATTGATTAAATTCATTAAATCGGAAAAGCCTATTTTTGCCAAATCATGCTAAACAACAGACAAACCTTGATTATCAATTTTTCTCCCCCTGATTTTATAAGTTCTGCAGGGTTACCATCTGAATCTGATGCTTTATACACTTTAAATATTTCTATCGTCGTTTCAAACTCTGTTACACTTGGTTCTGTGACTAACATTTTTGCTGTCTGTAAATAATTATCTTCAATATCCTTTTCTGCATGTACATTTAATATCTGAATAAAATGACTTTTCTATCTGTTACTAGACTCCCAGTATCTATAATAATATTCCTATTTTAATTCCTTATTATGTATGGTCTGGTCTGAAAATCGTTATTCTGAATTGTAATTACCTGATATAGTTATCACATGTTTCTACTTTTTGCATTTATTTTAAGAGCGTGAACATTCTCTCTCTAATATTCTCTCTTTCTTCATTAATAACCTAGTGGTGGTACTCAATTGTTCTTAATTTAAATCATTTTACTCATGTCACCAATTAATTTTTGCTAGCTTTCATTATAATGTCGGCACATTCCTAGTCAAACCATTCCTTGTTTTGCTTCTTTTTTAAATAAACTACGTTTTCTGATTATGACAATATATTAGTATATTTATAGCCTCCCATTCTTTATTTCTTCTCCTTCTTCTTGCTAGGATTATACCTTTTTGGTTCCTTCGGGCTCAAAGTATTATAGCTGCCGTGCCCATCTCTTTCGTGGGCGTCCCCGATATATTTTTCCTCCTCTTGGTTGATAGTTCAGACTTTTCCTAGGCAATCTGTTAGTATCCAATCTGCATACATGTTTATATCATTTTATCTGTAACACTGAATATTTGTAATTCTTTACGGATATCTTCACTCCGTTTTTTATGCATTTAAATATATCCTGCCACAAATCGTAAAATGTTTCATTTCTGCTTTATTTCTTCTCTATTAACAACAGTTTATTTTTGGTTGCTACATTCTCATTTTATGGTAACAGTATTTAAAATATAGGCCTATTAGAAATTTTGATCTGATAGCATTGCTGCATTTCAATATTTCTGAAGTTATTCAATTCAAAATTTAAAAACTATACCTAGCGTTTGTTATTCTCATAAGCCATAAATGTTCTCTGATTTTCAACAAGACCATGCGATGATCAAAATTGTAAACTGTCCCTCCAACTGGTATAACATCGATGGTGATACTGGGCCAGCGTTTTTCTATTTGATTCAAAGTTTCACCATTTGGAGACGTCCACGTGTATTTGTGAATGTCCTTATTGTCTAGAGCGAAATATTGATGTTCGTAATGGTACCGGCCTAGTTTAGGCCTTGACCCAATAATTGATGTGCTTATCTTGAAGTCTTCTGTGCTTGAAACTTTTTAGCTAAGGAATATACTCTTCTCCCAGCTGTTTCTTGAAGTATTCTTGAATATGTTGTTGTTTCCTTCGTACGCATAAGCTTCTTGGTCTTAAAAGTTATTCTTGAGGTAGTTGGCTGGATTTATTTAAGGACTTGAAATTAGGTTTGTAAGTAGCATTACAGTGGTTTTTAGGAGTTCTGGATTTAAGAGGATTTTAGATATTAGGGATAGAAGTTGATGGACTAGGTTTTCAGGATTTGTAGTAGTGGGAGTAGGAGTAGGAGTTGTTGGAATGTCCAATTTTGGCGCTGAAGTGTTGATTTTTGGTTTCTCTGGCTCTGGTTTATGATGTGAGATTTCTGTGGTATGTTGTGAGGTCCTTGGTGCGTATTTCAGTCTTGAGTTGGAGTATTTCTTGTAGATAGGGCATTGTCTGTAGCTTGCTGCATGAGTTCCATTGCAGTTAGTGCATTTTAGTTCAGTTTCTTTACAGTTTTTTAGACTGTGATTGCCTGCACATTTAACACATTTCTCTGTTCTTGTACAGCATTCTGCCAGATGTCCGAAGCCTTGACAATTGTAGCACTGAATTCCTCCTGCTGGTGTCTTGTAGGTTTCAAGCTTGATTTTTACATTGAAGATACCTGTGAGTTTAACGATTTTTGGCATGAAGTCTGATTGTTGTAAAAAAGTTAGAATCCAAACAGGAATGGCAGTCTTCATTCAGGATCCGTTTTGGAAGCTGGTTTTATATAGTTGTCTGACGTTGAGGATTGGATAACCTTTGTCAGTTAGTTCTTGATAGATTTCGCCTGATGTTATTTTCGTTGGAAGTCCTTTGAGTGTAATTCTTTGAGTCATATGTGTTCTTCTTCTGAATATATGGGTGTGAAACTGTGTTTCTTGGTCGCTAAGTACTTTTTGAACATGTTTGAATGCGGAATTGTCTTTGGTGAAGATTTTTAGTTGGTCTTTGGTGTATTTCATTGTGATGTCTTTTTCTTTTCCTACAGCAACAGCAGCAATGTGTGTAAGTTTGTAGGCATTTATGTTGCTAGCGTATACGACGATAGGCGGAGGTATGTCTGGAGGTTTCTATAGAGATATAAATCTGTTGTTGATCTCAATCTCATAAGTTTTGTCTATGATAGCGTTTTTGGCCGTATGTTTTGGATTTGGATAGGTGTAGTTGTGGATTGTTGAGCTCTTAAAAAGTAATATTGTTTGATGTGGCAAAGCTGACTAATCAAACTCGGTTTTCGTTAATATTTTCTTGAAAACCGAATTTTTCTTTTGCTAGCCTGAATACAAATTCCGGTTCAGCTTTTGCACTAAACTCTCCTAAAAAGTTATCATATGTCATCGCAAAAGACTGTCAAATCGCACTCTAATTCTTCATTCAACTCATCCTCGATCTCGTCATCCTTACCTTCTGTGAAACCATTTATATTTTCGACCACAAAATCATGTAATTTATCCTATCACTGACAAACTTGATATCTCGGATAGTAGCGGAGAGAATCTTCCTTCGGTCTAAAAAAACCTGTTTGAAATTCAGGCCTCTTTGCACCCCCATATTACAATCCAAAATTTCAAGTTTCCTGTTACCTTTTCCTGGCCATCTAACTTCCCGTAAAGTGAGTGTATCCTGCGTTAATATTTATAGTGACCCACTGTTATATCCTAACATACCACATTCGTAGAAATATGTCCCTGTGGTTGAGCCTTTGACATGGATTCGCTGAAGAAGTCCAGCACGGAGTACCGATTGGGGGACTATATTATCTCCAGAAATATTTACCCCAGTGGAAAAGATGTCCGCGTTTCATGAAGGTTGTAATTTTACAATGGCAGATAGTCACTCATTCGACCTACGTACTTTCTACGTCTGACATATCACCTTCGACCTACCGGGCAATGAAAACACTTTCGGGAGAAATGCCATCGTTATAGCACTGCTGTCAGGGTCATATATGCATACTAGCTACTCCACCACGACTAGGTAAACATAACATGGAGGAAATAATAATAAGTAATAATCTGACGCATTTTTTTGCCGACTTTCTTTGATATTTCCTGGGCTGATTACTGCCGCGGCGTTCTACAAATATCAGTTCGAGATCAATAGTCTTCCTGGACTTTTTCGAGTGTCGATCTTTCCAGAACCACTGATGCCAGTTTCTAATGACCCCGCACAATGGTTATGAACCATCGTGGTCTATAAATTGACCTTCGAAGTGAAATGGATGCCAGTGTGTGAATATGTTGGAGAGTGGAATTTCAAGTGTGAATACATAAACTATAGGAGATATTGTGTTATGTGAAATACATAAAGCACAACTGTCATAAGTGATTGTTAGTTTTAAATCATCAACAATAAGTATTAAACCCAATGGTCCGTTCCGATCTCATTATAGGTCCCATTGGACCTTCCAACTCTTTAATGGTCTTCCCAATAATCTTCTCCCTTTTGGTTTATAATTATACATTCTTCTTGGTATGCGCTGTTCATTCATTGGTAATAAATACGTGCTGAAGGTAAGCATTTTGATAGTATATTGTTCTTTCACAGATATTTAATATATTAAGTTCTGTTCTTATATCTTTGTTTTTCTTTTTATCGGTCCTATGGTATCATGCTATTGCTCTCAACATTTTCATTTCTGCAGATTCTATTTGTCTACTATCTGCCTTTGTTAATGTCCAGGTTTCATATTCATAGATAAGAGATGGAACTGCCAATACTTTGAAAAATTGTAAAATGTTATATTTTCTAGTTTTATTCAATAAAGTATGTTTAATTTTGCCACATAGATAATTGAATCATTGTATTTTAGTGTGTTTATGTAAATTTCTGTCATTACTTAATGACATCCCAAATAATTAAAATTGTGAACTTGGTCTATAATTACATTGTTTATCACTATTTTAGTTCTTATTGCACATTTTCCTTTCAGAGCTAATATTTTTCTTTTAGATGTAGATATTCTTAAATTGTATTTTAGAGAAATATTATTTAAAGTATAAAGGAATTGTTGCAAAAGTTTTAAATAAATAAATAAAATTGAAACTTTTGTGTAGAACCGGTGTGAAATTAATAAACAAACTCTATATGTTCCAAAGTCACCGCAAAAAATGGCAAATATAATAATAATAATAATAATAATAATAATAATAATAATAATAATAATAATAATAATAATAGCTTTAATTATAATATTTAATTAAACTAAAAGTATTATAAAGATTTTCATGAATACTTATTTTATTGAACAATCAATTTTTTAAGAAAGTATGTATATAGTATTAAAATAATATAACTTTGATTTTTTATATATTACATTAACTGCATCCAGGATTTCCGTGAAATAAACACGTAATCAATTATTTAATTATATTTTTTTTACGTTCAATGTTAAGGTTTTTAAATGACTTGCCTACAACACAACCAGTTCGATAAAATTAATATTATTAAACTTATAGATGTAACTAATAACCATGTAGTGATTAACACAGGAAAGATACAAATGTAATAATTTATATGTTAGTAATATATATTAAATATAATTTGACTGACAAAAATTATCTAAAAAGTAATTATATAAAGTCAAGTTCAGAGCACTAATGTTAAAGCAAGCGCATTTAATGGTAATCACGGGAAATAGGCGATCAATATTTTGACGATGACGAAATAAACAAAAGGGAGGGCACGTAGGAGTGAGTATTTCACATAGGATCGACAATGGGAAAGAAAACAGTAGTTACACATATAAACTGCAGCTCAGATTTAGCCATCTTTCATGACTAATCTGTGATTTTGCAAACGTTGTAACTAATTTAGTAGTTTGCAATATTATTTACATTTTAAATTTAATAACAGCTAATTTATTCACTATCCAATGTTAGTCCTACAACCACAACGTGCACATCTAGGACCGAAAACCACAACATGTGGTTACCTATGATACTATATTAAACTATTCTTTTAAGACATTGAATTATTTTTATTTAACGTAATATAAAAAATAAATAACAGTTTTAAAAAACTAAAACAACACGCTTTATTAGAAAACCGTACTAAGAATGAAAAATAACTTTAATTTCCAAAACGCTTGGGATAAAATTAAAGTGGTCAACAAAAACATAATCTCCAACACATATATAACAAAACTAGATTTATCAACAAAATGAAAATAATTTTACCATCAAACGTGTGGGTTGCTCTATATCAATTAATATATTTGATAATAAACAGATATTGGTAAACGTAAAAGAAGAAAATGTAAAATTTATAAAAAGCACCCCTCGCTTTTGCTGGTAAAATGATTTTCTTTTTGTTGATAATTCTAGTTTTATTCTATATGTGTTGGAGATGATTTTTTGTTGACCTTTTAATTTTATCCCAAGCGTGTTGGAAATTAAAATTATTTTTCATTTTTTAGTTCGGTTTTCTAATAAAGCGTGTTCTTTAAGTTTTATAAAACTATTATTTTTTTATTTTAATATTTTACAGAATAAGATAAAAATGTAAATATATTTTAATTCGATATTATTGTAGTATGATCTAAATGCAATACTCTCCTAAAAGAATTCCTCCCAGCTGGATTTGAACCAGCGACCTATTGATTACTGAAATTATATACCACTACAGTTCACCGCTCTACCAACTGAGCTCTTACAATGATTGACTCAAAAGTCGACAAGTCCGCAACCTATTAGACCAGTTTTTTATTTTTTTATTTTTAATTTTCTGTGGATTCTGGCCTGGATTTTAGAAACAAAATATGAAATTATTGTATTGTTACGGGTCCTTTACAAGTATACAAAGCTTCAAGTCGATCCAATGTTTGTAAGTGGGTAAAAATCGTGTTCAAAGAATTCGTTACATAGATACAAAGACACTTTCTTTGATTTTCAGATGATTCTGGCCAGGATTTTAGAAAGTAAATATGAAATTATTGATTTGTCACGGCTCGTATAGCAGTATACAAAGTTTCAAGTCCATCCAATGATTTTAAGTGGTGAAAATCGCGTTGAAAATTCCGTCACATAGATAGATAGATAGATTACAAGTAAAGGTAATATAAAGCGTGTAAGAAAATAAAAAGTAAATAATAGTTTAAAAAAACTAAAACAACACACTTTATTAGAAAACCAAACTAAATAATGAAAAGTAATTTTAATTTCCAACACTCTTGGGATAAAATTAAAGTAGTCAACAATAAAATCATCTCCAACACATCTAGAATAAAACTAGCTATCTACAAAAAAAATAATTTTACCATCAAAATCGTGGGGTGCTTATTGTACTTTTATATGTTCTTCTGAGAGACTTTACTTTTACCAATATCTGTTAATTATCAAATGTATTAATTGATATAGAACACTCCACGCTCTTGATGGTAATTTTTTATTGTAGATTACTCGAGTTTTATTCTAGATGTGCTGGAGATGATTTTTTTGACCAGTTTAATTATATCCCAAGCGTGTTGGAAATTAAAATTATGTTTTTATTTTTTAGTTCGGTTTTCTAATAATATGTGTTGTTTTAGTTTTTTAAGCTATTATTTAGTTCTTATTTTTTTAGTTTTAATATTTTACAGAATAAGGTTAAAATATAAATATCTTTAAATTGGATACTATTGTAGTATGAGGTAAAAGTAATACTCTACTAAGAAAAACCTCCGGGCCGGATTTAAACCAGCGACCTATGGATTACTGAAATTATATATACCACTAGAGTTCACCGCTCTACGAACTGAGCTATTACAACGATTAGAGAGATCTGCTAGCCGTCGAGAAGAGCGGACGTGTTTTTGTTAGAGTGGTTGAAGTGTGCAGGGGACAAAGCATTATGGAAGAAGTTAGAAAGCTGATTGAAACATTGTCAACTGAAGTGAAAGAGGGGTTTGAAAAGTGCAACGTGGGTGTAAAAATTCGTGATATTGAGACGAACATGCATCGGATGGAGGACAGATTGAAATGGCTGGAATCTAAATTAGACTATCTCGAAAACCAGAGTCGCCGTAATAATATTGTGATATATGGTGTGCATGAAGAGGACAGAGAAAGCTGGGAAGAAACTGAACATATAGTTAAAAGAGTAGTGGCGCAAATCGGAATTGATTTGGTGGACAGTGATATTGAAAGAGCGCACAGAGTAGGTCGTTGGAATAGTGGAAAGAGACCGATTGTATGCAAATTATCACACTACAAAATAAAATGTTGGATCCTTAGAGACAGTAAATATCTTAAAGGGACCGGTATCAATATTGCCGAAGACTTTAGTGAGAAGGTGCGCCGCGAAAGAGACTTTCTTAAGCGACACATGCTCGAGGCGAGGAGGCAGGGCTGCCATGCAAGTTAATGTTTTTAGTGAAAAATGCTATTGTGTTATTATTTAATGGTAATAGTTTTATTGTGTTTTCTTTATTTAATTGTAATGTTATTGCTGTATTTGTTTATTTTTCTTTACACTAGTACCAATTATTACTTTATTGTAACGGACTGTCAACAGCACGTACGGCTTACTGCCCGTGCGACCCATATTTGTAAATAATATTGTAAATATCTTACTTTTTGTCTAATAAAGTCCTACTACTACTACTATTACAACGATTAAGTAAGAAATTGATAAGTCCGCAACCCATTATACTTACTTACTCACTGGCACTATCGAACCCATAGGTTCATGGCCGCGCGGACATAAGCTCTCAATACATCCCTATCCTGAGATAATGCTTTCCAATCATTCCCTGTATAATCTACTTCCCTCAAATCATAGTTAATGTTATTCTCCGAACTCATTCTTGGTTTACCAACTGGGAGTTTTACCTCTGGCTTTCCTATAAGAAGCTTCCATGCAATTCTTTCATTCCCTATACGTGCAACTTGTCCTGCCCATCGCATTCTACGAGACTTAACTGTTTTTATAATATCTGGCTTCCTATAAAGTCCACGTAGTTCATTATTGCATAGTCTTCTCCATTCACCTGTCTGTTCATCTCTCTTTGGTCCAAACATTTTCCTGAGTACTTTATTCTCAAATACTTGTAATCTCCTTTCCTCCCTTTAAGTGGGTGAAAATAGCGTTGAAAGATTCCCTTACATCGATACTGATCAAGTTAATATCATCATCATCATCATCATAGTACATTCACGAATTTAGGCCATTTGTTGACCTGTTTCGGCCTCAAGAGAAACACCATCCAGAAGTCTTTTGAGTGGACGTCCTGGTCTTCTTCTTCCTGCAGGTTGATATCTTAACATTAGTTTGGGTATTCTGTGATCTTCCATTCGATGAACATGTTGAATCCATCTTGACTTATAATCAGAAATTTTGTTTTCTAAAGATTCCATGTGTAATTCTTCTAAGATGTCTTCATTTTTTTTGTAATCAATGGTAATATTAGTGGACTATCTGGACCTTTCAATAAATCCTGAATCCTAGTGACTTACACCCCTATTTACTAGACACAAAAGTGTATAATATAGTGTCCACAAAATGATGAAAGAATTAATATTTTAGAAAGTAACTTTAATAATATTAAGAATCTGAAAATTCACACCTCATTCACAATTTCTAGAATTATTGAGAACACGTTTCATCCTATTATCAGCTCAATAAAGCTTGTAATTAATGGCAATGTGAAACGAAATTTTCTATAGGACACTGTAATTATGAACGTGTTTGTTTTCAATTGTTTCGATATTAAACAATTTCTATTCAAATTTTACACTTTGCTGCTTACTTTTTCACCTTACGTATATGGGTATAAATCAATACCTCGTGTATTAGCCCATTAAGTCACAGAACGAAAAATAAAAATGTTAGGCTAATATCAAACATTCTGTTATTAACAAAATATGATTTTTCTCACTTTTGATATTACACATTTTTATACTCTATGCAATTCTATTTTACTGCTTGCAATCTTCACAAACACTATTTTTGTGCCTGCATACAGACGTCATGTGTAGATATAGCAACATACTATACCTTTTCGTTCCTTGGTTCGTGGACAGAAAGCGCATGCTGTAGCGGTGCCGTGATTTGAGTTTGCTCCACTTCACAACGGAGTACTTAGCGAATGTTCCTCCTTAGTTGCCTGAGATGTTCACTATTCTGAGCCTCATTATGCTCTTCACATAGACCTAGGACAATGTTTTTAGAATTGCATCTAAATATTACATATGCATTTATTGTTGCTGCATCCAACATCCCATAGAAAATTCGTAAGGGCCATCTTCTAGTTTTCCTAGTCTTTGAATGAGAAAGATAATCAAACGGATCAACTCCTCCCTTCGTTCCATTATAGGAGAGCACCAACTAAATATAATAAACAATCAAGGCAGGTATTTCAGCCTTGTTGCTTGTATTAAGCAACGCTGATGAGACTTGAAGCGAGTTTTCTTTTACTCAGTTTATTCATTTGTATGAGTTATAATTTTCTCCACACTAGAATCAGGGAAGAATAAAAATCAAATATCTCTCTTCGTTGTCTTTCTTCCTCTATCTCTACCTACACCTTCCGACCAAGGAAATTGAATCACTATATTTTTCTGAAGCTTCCTGGTTGTAGCATGAAAAGGTTCAGTGAACCATTTACTTCCATTTTAGCCATAAATTATATTCTACTAGTACTTATACCTTCAGATTCCCCATCAAAATCTGCACCAAATCCGTCTTCAACTCCTCTGTCTCAGTACCATCCTCAGCCTCACTCCCTAATTTTTCAAGATCTGAAAGTTCTCCGCTTGTACACTATTTATCTGTATCCCACATAGGCCTACATGCAGCTTCTTTTCCAGTCAATCGATATTTATACTCCGTCACAAGTGTTTAATTTTCCTCATGATTACTCTCATATAAAAAGCTAATATTATAAAGTACTAAGTTATATACTAACCACAACGTGGGGATCATATGTGACCCAGAAGCCTATAAATCAGATTATAAATAGGAGGACAAAAATAATGCAACCACTCCTTCTAAGAACTCATCAAACACCGAAGGTACTGGAAACGACAGAATTCTAAACCTTAGCATTTCATGTGCAGAATGAAACTAGTATTCGCCGAGTCACCCGTGACCCAAAGTAGTGGTTCCAGGGTTAATAACACACAACAACAAATTTCAATTTTTTGTCGCTCGCAGAAATGAAAATAGGCAATTATAGTAAAATGGCATGCGTTGATTTCGAATATGAAGTCCGTTATTCTCTGTCACCTAATAGATTTTTGCGAGGACGTGTTGAATATTTTCTTTATATTTCGCATATAATTGCTTATCTGCACTTTGTTTTATTTTTTTTTGCAGTAATATTGCTACAAGCAATTTATTTATGTAAAACCAAATCATATAAAATCCAAAAAAAATATTTTTTTTTCTAAGAAGGACCAATATATAGTTACGTTACAACACATGCTTAAATTGTAGCAAAAATCTCACCTTTCAAAACTTCTTCCTGGATGACGTATGCAAATCAGATGGCTCCGAAACGTCTGTGATAAGTAGCTAACAGTAATCAGCAAGCATGTTGGTCACTGATTTCCCTTTGTAACGCTTTCCATTTCTAAAATGTCTTGGTGGAACATTTCGCCACATTCATCAGTGATGTCACCCAAATTCGGTGGGAAAAAATCCAAGTGTGAGTACAGAAAGTGTATCTTAATGGACATATTGCATCCCATTAATTTGTAAGCCCTCAACAAGTTTTCCACTAAGTCTATGTAGTTTTCTGCTCTATAGTTTCCAAGAAAATTCATGCATACTGACTTGAAGGCAAGCCAGGCATGTTTCTCATCTGGAGTGAGAGTCCTCTCGAATACAGCATCATCAAGGAGATTGCGTATTTGAGGACCTATAAAAATGCCTTCTTTTAGTTTAGCCGCACTTAATCTTAGAAATTTCGCCTTTATGTATTGGAAAGCCCTGCCTGATTTGTCTACTGCCTTCACGAAGTTCTTCATCAACCCCAGATTTATATGTAATGATGTCAAAAATATTTTAGTTGCATCAACAAGCGTTCGGTTTTTCACACTTTTTTGTCCTACTAATTTAATCATTATTACTTTTAATATTATAGTTATTAAAGCATAATAGTAAAACTTCAAAATAAAAAAAGACTGAAATATTTTAAGTAAAATTTTAACATACTTAAATCATTAACCAATTATAAATTCATTACTGATTTTTCTGTTAATGGCCACTCCCTAATTTCACAATGATTATTCTCATCACGACTATCCCACTCACACAAGAGACGGCAAAATTTTGTGAAATCCTGGCTGCATTCCTCTTACCATGCCTATTACTTTTAGATCTGCACAAATTTGCCAACCATGTTCTGCATAATTCAAAGCCTCAAGAATTGTTCTCACACTGACGTATGTTTCCTTCATTGTAATGGAGTAGGCAACTGGCACAGACGGATATACATTTCCGTAATGCAAAGAAAGGCCTTTAAACTCAATTTCGACGAGTCTATGAAGATATGCCATTCTTGAGGATTATGTTCGCTTCCCAATTCAACCATTAGGCCGTTAATATCATTGCAATAAACCAACTGTTTATTTTCTATGAACAGTGGCGACAGATTTAATTCCCGTTTTCTGTAAGTGACTTTTGTGCATGGTTGTAATAGGTTCCATTCCTGAAGTCGAGATGATAAAATCTCTGCCAATTGTTTATTTAATTTCAAGGCTCTTACAAGATCATTTAATTCAGCATGTAATATCAAATGTGGTTCTACAGATACATTGAAGTCAGGATCACAATGGAATGGTCCATCATCAGTAGAGGAACTAGAACCAGGATATGTATTTTCTTCCTCCGAAGTCCATTTTTAGGAGGTTTTGGAATTGGCAAAGAATCACTATGTTAAGAGGTAGCATGGCTGACTACAAATTTGAATACTGAATAGGATGTTTTTTTTTAAGTGAAACCAGATATATTGACCATATAGAAATAACAGTCAGTGATGTGGTCCGTAGGTTTCCCTCCACAACATTGGAATGGCAAATGGCATGCAAGAATGCGAACCTTTTAACCACCCTATTAAAATCCTTTGGCAGATTGTACAGCAAGAATTGGGGGCCCAATATTTATCAGTATCTCCAAATTGGAGAAGATATCCCAGAAGACTGGAATTTATCGTATATTACTCCTATTTTTAAAAAAGTTATAAAAAACTGTGTTCCAATTATAGAGGTATAAGCGTTTTACCTTCAACAGCTAGGATTTTTAGTAAAATTATAAATTTGAAATTTAAGGAGATAAAAGATAACTTAAGATGAGAACAATGTGGATTCCGGAGTGGAAGATCATGTATTGATAATATTTTCTGTATTACACAATTACAAGGGAAAATCCTAGCAAAAAATAAAGAACTACATATGACCTTTTTTATTTAGAGATGGTATATGATAGTGTTCCTCGACAATTGTTATGGATGGCAATGAGAAATCTGAATATCTGTGATAAATTGATTAATATTGTTAGTAGGATCTATAGTAATACAAAAGCTAAAGCAAAAATACAGAACACTTTAACAGAGGAATTCACAGTGAATAAAGGTCTTAAGCAGGGATGCAGTTTATCACCAATTCTTTTTAACATTTATTTAGACCAGGCTCTTAACTTGTGGTATAAAAAATGTTCTGAAATGGGTATTCCTATAGGACGAAATGTACTGCATTCATCGTTGTTTGCAGATGATCAATTTTTTTTCAGGGGATGAAGATGATATGAAATTTATGATAAATAAACTAATGGAAGAATATAAAAATGGGGACTGAATATAAATTTAAAGAATGCAGAATATATGTGTTTGGGAAACAATGTGGATAACATCATACTTGAAACAGGGAAAATAAAAAAAATACTTTGTTAAGTATCTTGGGTCAATAACTACAAGTTTAGATACCCGAGAAAGAGATGTACAGACTAAATTTGTAATCCCAAAAAATTCAACTAAGACATTACATGGAATAATTTGGAATAAAAATGTTACAAAGGAAACTAAAATGAAAATTTGTAAGAGCATAATACAGAATATTTCGTCATATGGAAGTGAAACTTGGTCTTTGACGGAATTACAAAAGAATAAAATTAGAACAGTCGAATTTGATTATTTTAGAAGAAGCCTCCAAACAACAAGACAGGATAAAATAAGAAATGAATTCCTTTGGAGAGAAATGAATGTCACCACATTTGTTGTTACGAGGATTGAAGATCAAACGCTTAAATGATATGGCTATGTACAAAGAATGGAAAATGAAAGATGGCCAAAAAAATATATATACCATTGGTCAGTCCCTGGAAGAAATAAACGTGGCAGTCCAAGATGGAAATGGAAAACGTACGTCAGAACTATAATGGGTGATAGGAATTTGGAAGAGGGAGATTGGAATGAAAGAGATAAATAGAAAATGAAGACGGCAAACCTATAAATGGGGGAAAGCCGAAGAAGAAGAAGAAGAGATCTCCAAATTTACTATAGTTCCCGAAATATAAATTGTACGCTTTTGCAACTAGTGGAGTGATACTTCTGCGATGAGATTTTGTACAATACTCTCCACATACATCTTCTCCTTCTTCACTTCCTGGTTTAGGCAAGAGTTGCCTGTTCCGTCTTCACTAATAGATCTAAGACCATCTCTTCCGAGGACGTCCGACATCTCTTCTTCCTCTTGGAAAATAATGGAAGATTTTATTTGGTAATCTACTTTCTTCCATTCTTTCTACATGTTCTTTCCACTGTATCTTGTTAAATATATTTTCTTGTATGGAGTAGATCTGCAGTTCTTTACAGATATCCTCGTTTCTTATCTGGTCCATCTTAGTGCAGCCTTTTACTCTTCTTAAAATATTTCATCTCGGCTGCTTGGATTTTACTTTCTTGTTTGGTAGTGGTAATCCAAGATTCACTCCCATACAAAAGGACAGGAACAGCCATTGTTTTATAAAATTTTAATGTTGTTTGTTTATGGGCTTTATTATTCAATGTTCTATTTATTGTACGACAAATAGCTTGAAACTGATATGTTTTGTGTTCAATCTCCTCATCATACCCATAGCTGATGTCACATCCTAAATATTTAAAGTGGGATACTTGTTCAATAATTTCGTCTCTATATTACTATTTTGAACACAGAGTATTTCTTCCACAAAATGCCATTACTTTTGTTTTACTTATTGAAATTTTAAAATTATAATCGCTACATATTGCATTTAGTTTGTAAGCAGCCAATTGTAACAGATCTTCATCATGGTGTAGTAAGACTAAATCATCGGCGAAAAGTAAGTTATTAATACTTAAGTTATTTTTCAATCTAAGGCCTTTGTCCATTATAATTTTCAATTGTTTCATAATGTCGTCGAATATATATATATATATATATATATATATATATTAAAAAGAGTGGGCGATAGACTACACCCTTGTCTAACTCCTTGATTTATTAAAATTTCTCCTGACCTTTTCCCATCAGTTTTTATCATTACTTTGGTTTGTTCATATAAGCTTTGGACTGATTTTATTAGATGGTGTGGATATCCTCGTTCCTTCATTACATCCCATAGTATAGATCTATTTACTCTGTCAAAGGCCTTTTCAAAATCAGTGAACAACAAATATGTTTGCAAGTTAAATTCTCTTCACTTTTCAATTAGTCTCTTTATAATAAACACATTATCACTACGCGATCTTCCCTTTCTGAACCCTGCTTGTTCTTCTTCTAAGAGTGTGTCAGATATCTTCTTCAATCTATGATTTTTTATTTTTGAATATAATTTATAAGTGGAGTTCAATAAGCTGATACCTCTATAATATTTACTATCTAATCTATTTCCTTTTTTGAAGAGGGATATGACTTCACCTATCTTCCAATTTTCAGGTATGTTACATGTCTTCCAACATTCGTTTATTAAGTTTAATAATCTTATTTCTGCAAATAAACCTGCATACTTTATTAGTTCATTGTTTATACCTTCTATACCTGGTGCTTTTCTATTTTTCATTTCTTTCAATGCCTCTCTCATTTCGCTTAGAATAATTCTGTCTATTTCTGATTTATTTTCACTTTCAGAAGGGAGTTTTATAGCTAATTCTTCTTCGTTACAACATAATTCTCTGTAGTGATTCTTCCATGTCTTCAGATCAATGGTATTTAGTTTTGCAGTATATTTTTCTGTTGTATTTAATTGTTTCATTACTTTAAATGCTAACGATTGTCTGCCATGTACATCGTGCTCTATTTAGGAAATAAATCTTTCCCAGGAATCTTTATGAGCTGTGCGAGTTGTTTGTGTTTGCTCGATTTCTTTTTTGTTTATGTATAGTTCTAGATTCTTCAGTTTTCTTTTGTAAGTACTCTAAATAAGCTAATTTTTTGTCTCGCACAGCCATCTCTATTTCGTCATTCCATATCTTTAATCCTCTTTTGTTGCGAATCTTTTTCTTCTTTCCTATTGCTTCATTTGTAGCATTTATAATACATGTTTTCATATTTTCTCACTCTTCATTTAGATTATCATTAATTGCTTGTCTTTCTAAGTGTTCTTGTAGCCTTTTTTGGTATAATTGTCTTATACTTTCTTCTTCAAGAAGATATACTTTAAAAGCCTCTTCTTTTATTCTTTCTTGAGTTTTCGGTTTTTTCCATTTGGCTATTATAATTATCGTGGCTACCAATAGATAATGGTCTATATATATGTGACATCCTCTGTATGCTCTTACATCTTGTATATGATTCCTGAGTATATCATTAATCATTATGTAATCTATTGAAGATCTTTGGTTTCTAGCGCACCATGTATACTTGTGTATGTCCTTTTTCCTATAGAAAGTATTCGTGATTTTTAGTTTATTATAGGTAGCAAATTGTCGAAGTTCTTCCCCGTTTCTATTTATTACATCTTCTCCAAACATACCTACTATTCCTGGGATTGCGAGATTACCAACTCTGGCGTTTAAGTAACCTCCTAACATGACACTTTCTGTGTTTTTAATACCATTTATTTCTTGTTGTAATTTATCATAGAAAATAACAGTGTCTTCAATTTTCCCTTCTTCTGGAGCATACACTCCTACAATGTTTGAGTAATTCCGATCTATTTTCAATCTTACTGTTATTATTCTTTCATCCACATATTTGTACCTTATTTTTTTTATCTCCATTTGCTCTCTCCACATACATAACACAATAAATGAGGAGAATTCTTACTGCGGCGAGACACTGCAAAATTATAAAAACACTAAACCTTACGTATTAAAATATATTATAGCAGTTGGTTTTAATTCAATTTCTTTATAATTATACACAATAATGCATATATCGACACTTCACAATCACAATGGTTAACTCGTAATGCAAGACGAACTGCGCAAAACTGACAGTGGCAATCAGAAAATTTTGTATACCTGAGTATTCCTGAGGGTTCAACAACCCCTAAGAGTAATAAAACCGCGCAAAAGAAAAATAAGGGTTTCCAGTTTGTGAGACAATAGCGCTGGGACTTTCGCGGAAACGATCACTTCTGCTATAGGTTGTCGTGGAAATATCTGACTCCGAAAACATAGTTATTGATGCATTTCGAGCCTGCGAGTAATTCATTGTTGTTGTGTGTATTTACATTATAGATTAGACAAGTGCTTTCGAGGTCCTGACATACAATTATGTATTTCTAAGTTTTACTTTGACATTTACTAAAAGTTTTAATTTTTAAGTCGTAAAGTAGTGTTTTACGTAATTCTGTCGGATTATAGTGAGGAATGCATAATGTAAAATTATTAATTAATACTATGCAATCCGACACGAATGTATGTGATTTCAACTCGTACGTATTTATAGTTTTATTATCCGGATGTAATATATATATATATATATATATATATATATATATTACTGTACTTTCCCAATTTAACGGATAAAAATTATCAATGTGTAAACCTACCATTTGCGATAAATTAGTAAAAAAGTTAGTTAATGTAAGTAATCTTAGATATCTCAAATAGCATGATCAAATAGCTCGAATTTCAATGCTAAAAAAATCATTTTGAGAGTCTCCACAAAATTATTTACACTAACCTAATACTTCCATTTCTCGATTAAATTTATCACACAAGCATATTCTTTCATGAATGTACAGCTTTTAAATTACAATGCTCAGTACAGCGTTTGTTCTGCTCAATATTACCTTACAAATAATCAACTAATGGTACGATACGACTGAACAGAACTGAGGGCACGCAAAGCTCTAAGTGCATGATCAGGCCTAACCACCTCACTTTCTTTAGATTGCCAATCCCTCATATATATTGAGAGAGGTATATATTGCATTTACTGTGAGTCTTTATTCCTCTAGGGAAAATACAAAATTTAATTATGAATTATACTTATAGAAATGAAAACAAATTATATCGAACAGACTATTTTTCACTGCCTACAAGTAAGGAAATAAAAATATAGTTACTACAAGCAGAGTAGAGAAAAATAATAAACCTACAACGCTCTAAGTTAAGAAAATATCAGTTATTTATATATATATATATATATGTACAATTATTAGCTGAATGAAAATTATTTTTAAGACACATTTTAAGAGTATGGTTCATATCTCTCACGCAATAATATAGCATGTAATTATGTATTTTAAGACTGACCAACATAATACTTATTTCATTTATAAGGAAAATAATTTTGCACTAATTTTGTTCAAATGTGTTAGGAATCACTGTTTTCAAATCAGTTACAAAGAAAATAATATATACAAGGAGTTCGGAAATTTCCATTAAAATATTCTAGTGCTTGTAGAAGGGAATGAGTAAATAAACTTTTGAATATAAAACTTTGACCGGATAACTAAAGTTTTCATTCCGCAGGTACGAATTTGCATTAACCGTTTAAATCTCACGCGTGTGCCCGGGATAAGTCGAAAGTAATTTAATTATATACGACTTGATTAATTACGTTTGGACAACCCATTATCCACTGATTTCCTGACTATGTCCAATGTCAAGATAAACTCAAATTCACTTCATTTTGTGTCTGTAATAATAACCATTAGACGCAAATTATCTAGACCTATCTATTACCTATTAAATTTAACATTTATTTTGTACTAATCCACTAAAACAGCGGTTTCATGTGGCATCCACCATGCTCCTTTCACACACTCTACCTGAAACTTATATTCACACTTGCTACGTCTTCATACGTCGTGCACGTAGATCTTCTGTAGATTCCACTGTGGACTGATATAAAAGATAACCTATATGGCCACAGAGAAAAAAGTCAAATGGAGTTAAATCCGATGATCGTGGTGGCCATTTATGGAGGCCTCCTAGGTCTATCTAATTGTGACCGAAACGCCGGTTTAGATCATCATGAATGTCATGTCACAATAGAGTAGTGTGCCATCATAGTTGAACCAGAGACATCAACGGATGTACAATTATACATTTTCCAGAATGTCGCCAAGTACGTCTTCTGGGAAGATAAGTATAGGTCATTAGGCGGTGTAAAAGAAGGTAAGACAGAATCAAACTCCGTTCACAATGTCTGCCCATATATTAATGCCGAAATGCAACTGGAGTTTATGGATATGCATGCAATAAGAGATTTGATCATCCCTAACATGGCTGTATGTCGAGTTAAAAACACTCTCTTTAATCAACCTATATTGTAAGCAGGGCTCGAACCCTGTACAATATTATTGTAAAATAAAGAAACTAAAACACTTCGCAGTATTGTCAAAGGTAACAATATCAGAGAAATAAACATAAATAAAACATTGCTCACTTTATAAGTCCATACATACCTGTAATACGTGTATCAGTACTGAAATACATGTCAGTCCCTGAATGTATTATACACTAATCGGAAGATATTGGACAGGACCGCATACAACTCCCCACCTATCTCACTACTCCGCATGATATCTACCCCACATTTTTTATATACAATGCAATAGCGCTCTTCTTCAGTGAAGAGTATTTGTTGTTTTAATCACGGCTCTTTCAGACAATTGTATAGGAACCACCTACAGAAATTAGTAGGGAGTGGAAAATCGGCGGGGCCCTTCCTTGTACCCGCTGGGGATAATTAGGGTGTAGATAATTGTATGAGGCACATGCATTGCATGTGGAATGGTTGGAGTACTCGTTGACTGGATGTCTTCACTGCCACGCGTATGTCTTTTTCAAAGTTGCTCTCTTGTGGTATTGTCGTCGGTTCTGGTGGCGTAAGTAATTGTGGCGAGCAGGGTATGCCACTCGATGCTCTTGATAAAGGCGACGATCAGTTCTTACATTACCATCAGTTCCGTCTTACACTAGCACCATGCCGGTGTATTCAAACATGGTTCACTACTGAATTATGCTTACGTTTGAAAATATACTACTAGACGCAGAGGAAAGATACTACGTGTGGAGATGAAGTAACCTATTAATAATTACTCTTGAAAACCTGATTGCTTGCAGTACAGGTACATTTTATACACCAGCAAAAGCGGGAGATTTAAACATTTCATTTTTACTTCATTTGCAGAACGAAAACTGTACATTTCCAAACAAGAGTTCCTATTCATAACATTCTCTGCTTAGTCCTTTGTACAAGACCTCGAAAATTGTAAAGGTACCTGTAATAATAATATTATTAATAATAATAATAAATAATAATAATATTATTATTACTATTATTATTATTATTCTTCTTATTATTATTATTATTATTATTATTATTATTATTATTATTATTATTATGTGTATTATGTAAAAGTCGTATATACATGAAATTTAAATTTAAATTTTTAATGTACTTTTAAACCACGATGTTTGATTTACTGTTTATATAATATACTCGTATACTAGCAACTTGTATTTGTTTACGCATGTTTTTTTAGTGAAAGTGAAGACATTGTGGCTTTAACTTTGCCAGAATAAGGAAATTATTATTATTATTATTATTTTTATTGTTATAAATATCATTATTAACATTACCATTATTATTATTATTATTATTATAAATATCATTATTAACATTACCATTATTATTATAGTAAAAAATATCGGACGCACGTCGGGTAAAAAAGCCAACGCGGACCTAAATTATAGCTGCACTTGCTAACTGCTTTCATTACTTCAGGCGTTTGACGTTATGAGATCTGTCAACACTTAATCCGAGTTAGCTAATTCTAAGGTCAACTAGCCACTTACCAAACGGACTCCGTTCTAACCCCTTTGAGGAAATAAGAATATGTGGAATAGCAGAGACTCGAAACTGGACTACATGCTTTCAATCAGGCATGCCAAAAATTATATCACATCTAATTCATTTTATGATGTGAAAAGTGCAGAAAAAACAAAAACATTCACTAGTTTCCTTGAAACTTAGAAAACGGACTTCTAATTATACAACGTACTTACTCGTTTACCATATACCAAAATTGTGAAGGTAAATAAATCCATAACTCTACCGTACCGTATATTGTTTCACTTCTAAATTATAATTATTTCCATGAAAAATGTAACAGTACTTCAAACACATTTTCGAGACGAAAAAAAAATATCTTGGTTTTTTACCCGTGCCCTTCACTTGGTGAATAGAAATTTTATCCTCCAAAGCACATAACGTCTTTACTCCTAAAGACAAATCACAGAAAATAATTGAATGAATACTGACAAATCCACCAGACAGAGAACATTTCCATTTCTCATATATTACAGAACAATTACGTAAAGGAAACTATCTAACGAATAAAAACAAAAGCTAAGGCACTGACCGTGTAAATATCACTCTACTTAACAATTTAATCGACGTTATATTACTTACCGTATCTCATGTTTTTAACTCCTCCCTACAAACCTCTACATATCCCACTTTTTTTTTCCAAATGCCCCATGTTGTCTTCCGACATTCCTGGTGTTCTCTCCTGGCATGGCGTACTTGTTACCCACTTCTGAGGTTGGAGCGCCTGGAAGGCGGGGTACGTTGCCCCGATGATATAATGGATGTTGATGATTATGATAGTGGCGCGCCAGGAGAGTCCTTAATCCTAAGATTAATCTAAGATGAATATGAGTGGTGATGATTGCGATTGCCATATGATTTCGGGGACCGTTTGGGCCTTAAAGGTTTCGTGACATTTATCTTACAGGTGAGAAAAAACCCCGATAAAAACCTCACCCAGAAAAACTGCCCCGACCGGGGGCCCGCTGTGTGACAAGGCAGCACGCTACCTCGAGACCACAGCGCTGGACTCTCCCACATTATGGAAGCAAGTATTTGTACGTCCACTCCCAAACGTTAAAACACCCTTAACTCCGAAGGATTTTTCAACCATTAGTATTTTACTTACTCTTTCAAAAGCCTTAGAACGATTAGTCATTAAACAACTGACGTGAATATCTAACTGAATACGACATTTTATTTCTGTATTAATCAAGCTTCAGAACAGGACACAATACAAATACCGCTTTACTAAATGCATGTTAAGACACACGCGAATCTTCTATTCTTACACTAATTGACTTTGGTAAGGCATTTGACACGGTAGACTTGGACTTATTGTTGCTTTCACTAAAAAATCTCTCACGTTCCTACTATCTTACGCAACGGTTCAACTCCTACCTTCGTCAGCGCCAGTAATCTGTTTTAGGAAATTCTACATTACATTCTTCTTGGATCTATCGTAAAGCTGGAGTTCCGCAGGGTTCAGTTCTTAGCACATTGCTTTTCTCTTTTTATATAAATGACATGTATGATTATCTATAGCATTGCAAACTTCATTTGATTGCGGGCAACATGCAGATCTACATTCACGCAGACAAGTATTCTTTAAATGACGCGGTAACCAAAATTAATGAGGACCTTGATTCGCCAACGTTATGGACAGAGAAATATTGATTTCAATTATTTCCTAGATAATCACAAGCAGTTATTATGGGTCATCAGAGATTATTAGGATCAATTAACACAAATACAGTATTATTTGAGGTTCAAATCTCTTCTGGTGATACAATAAAGTATCTAGGAGTATTTATGGATAACTATTTAAATTGGAATAAACAAATAAACCACATTGCAAAACAATATTCTCAATAATACATTCATTAAATCGTATGAGAAATTTGTGTATCATTTTCTCTAAGGAAAATATTAGTATAAACACCTGCAATGTCCCATTCTGATTATTATAATCCCGTACTCTTTTTACAGACATAAGTAGCCCAAACTTTACCATATTTAAAAAACAAACACATTTCAGTAACATTATATTTATTTGAAAATAATTATTTTTTTCAATATAAATAGTTAATAAGTCCACCGCTGTGGTTTCGAGGTAGCGTGCTGCTTTGTCACGCAGCGGGCCCGTGTTCGATCCCCGGTCGGGGCAGTTTTTCTGGGTGAGGTTTTATCGGGGTTTTTCCTCACCTATAAGACAAATGTCAGGAAAACTGTAAGGCCCAAACGGTCCCCGAAATCATATGGCCATCATCATCATCATCATCATCCTTCACCGGTGTGGAAAGC
Organism: Diploptera punctata; assembly: GCA_030220185.1. Classification (NCBI taxonomy): domain Eukaryota; kingdom Metazoa; phylum Arthropoda; class Insecta; order Blattodea; family Blaberidae; genus Diploptera; species Diploptera punctata. Next base: position 2,685,060 of record JASPKZ010009799.1, on the reverse strand, counting down.
AACGGGAAGCTACCACCCCTACAATTCCCTAGTAAATTGCAAGAATGGCATGAAAATGCTATGATTGCAGTGAAGGACCTGCCTTCGGGCAGAATTACTATGGAATATAAATAGTTAATAAATCTTAATAGATTTATCAGTATTTTACCTAATGCCTTAGTAATGTTTATTACTCTCTTTCAATTTATTTTTCTTTGATACTTTATTCGAGCTGTTATTCCTTTGTGTATACTTCTTTCATTGGTTTTAATTTTAATTACCTCTAATTTTATCGTGTTGTTAGACATTATCTTTATTATTCTTGAGTTTAACCTGTTAATTTATTATTTAGTATGTAATATTACAGTATTGTTTTATTTAAATTTGATATGTTTCTCCTGGTGAGTGGAAGAGAAAGCCACATGCCCTTAACTCTACCAGGCTAAATAAATAAATAAGTGAATTAAAATAATGCATTTCATTTATTTTATTTTTAAAATGTGTTTAATTATTGTGACTCTTTAACTCGTAGATCGATCATCATGCCTTTCTCCTGTTGATAATCGTGCCTCTTCCTGTTCGTAATGAGAGATATCTCCGCAAATTAACTTATTTCACATGAATATCGATTTAACAATGTACGATCGGTATGGTAAAGCAACAAAGGTCAAAAGAAAATAACTTCAAACATTACCAGAAAAAAGGTTAGTTCTTGTTGCTCTAAAAAATATTAAATATTGTATAATGAACCTGCAATAGTGTTAATAGTTATTTATCTTGTATTATTGATTTTTGAAGCCCAAAGAGATTTAACAGTAACGTTAAGATATCTATAACTATACAGCCGGCTTAAAAACCGCCCGCAAGTAATATCGGAGTATATAACCTCACATTTGCTAAATATTAAACATAATAATTATTTGTTGCTCCTGATGTTGTATTATTCGCTAAATAGTCACTCCAAATCTAACGCGAGGTTGAATTTTTTATTAAACACAACCTCCTGTTAGATTACTTTTGAAAATTATTAGATAATATATATATATATATATATATATATATATATATAGAGTGGTTCTAAATTTGACCGACAAACTGTCGCAGCAGATAGTTAACATTTATAGAAGAATATTATGTTAAGAAACCTATAGGACGTGAGACTTCGTTTCAGTGCAAGAAGAATATTTTAGAAAAGGATAGAAGGAAGTTGGTACGTGGAAATAATAAGTCATTCTGTGTCACATAATTCTGTGTGTTAATCCAAATAGTTTATACAAAAGCAGAAAGAAAACGTACTTAATTCTTAAAAAAACTCACTGCACTGTTGCATTGTTAGGGTGGATCCAGTTTTTCGTCCCATCACAAGTACTGCAACATTGACATCCTAACTAGCAGTGCATCGACGTGCCATACTTTGTCCTACCCTTCCAAGGATGCTAGGACCTTCCCTTATCTCAGCTGCTGCGCTGATATAATTCATGCTATGAAGTCCTCTGCAGAGTCAATATCGGTTTCATAAACCATTGACTTCATGTATCCACATAAAAAGAAATATAGGCTGGTCTTGTCAGGGTAGCGTGCCGGTCCGAACGTGGGTCCACCCCTTCCTATCCAACGTGCGCCAAATATGGCTGTTAGATAGTCACAACTTCATTCCCAAAGTGAGGTGGTGTCCGTTATGTTGAAACAACATGCTGCGTCTGATATTCAGAGCTACGAGATAAGGCACATTGAACTGTACATTGCAGTTGTTCTGACTAAGGACAACAATAGATCGTACCAATGGATATAGACAAACTTGCTGTAATTGATCCCGAATGCTACTTGAGTTCCGGAAGTAAACAAACCATGCGACAGTACTAATGTCAACCTCTGTTAGACTCAAAGGAGTGTTTATCCGTTTTCTTCAATCCCTTCCTCTTAGATCCCTATAGCACTGAAATAAACCGTCGCAGATCATAGGTTCCTTAACAAAATATTTTTCAACGAAGGTTATCTATTCGGTCCCAAACTTTGTCGGTCTAATTAAGAAACACTGTAAATTTGCTAGTTAATATTTTTATTTCTCGACGTTGCTTTACATCTCAGGTCTTTAGTGTCGCAGTTGAAATATGGGAGTAAAATGGCTGGCAGGTTTTCTCAGAGGCTTGCTATTTATGGTTTGCGTCGGGTAATGCTGCGAAATGGGAAACAAGGATATATTTTAATTCCGAAGGAAACCATATTTTGAAAATGTACTACTTTAAAAATCCATCGATACATCTAGGGGTTTGAATTCATGAATCTCGGATCTATAGACAATAATTGTAATGACTAGTTTACCGGGACATATAAACATTGTACCAAGTCATTCACTCAGCCTCCTTCACACAGAGTAACTCAATAATTTAATACATCCCAATGCCTAACAATAAAAAATCATAAAAAAATTGAATGATCATATACAGAAGCAGTTATCAGACTGAGGTCATATGTATACTTAAATAAATCAGGAAAGCGAGTAGAATACGATTATGAACGAAAAAATGGCAAATAAAATAATGCTACAAAACTATCATTAATTTGAACTAAATGACTAGCCATTAACAAGGTAGAGGGAACTCAAATAATGCCACCCTTACTTTTGTGAAGGTGGAAGTGACCGACACATACACAAAGAGTTATAATGTTGAAAAGCCTTTTATTCTCAGGTTTTGGCTGGCAGTCTTTTGTGAATTAGAATTTAACACCTCTATGTTGACAGTCAGAACACAATAACTGAAATTACGAGCGGATATTTCATCCTGAGACAAACAACGCTGGCAAAAAGTGTGAGATGAGAAAAAACTCAAGCGTTAGGGCCTACTAAAGTAAAGATCAATGACATAGGAAAAAATCCAGAGGCCTATGTTACAAACTTGTGACCCGACTGTACGTGAAGCCAGCACGGATAGGGCCCAACCTCCGATGGCAAAGATCACCAATAACAAATTTGTAACTCCATTTCGATTAGGCTATAACGGTACATTAACCAATCATATTATTTGTTAAGTGTGCCTATGCACTGATCTCAAGTCCAAGAGGTCGATATAGTGGGAGAACCGAATTTACGTAATGGGAGCGGGAGACGAACCTCGACACTTACACTCTACTCGTGTTTGTGATCCGGGCATTGCGAACGTCTTCGACACACACTGGCAGCATTCTCACCAGTGGTAATTTAACTTAATTTTTGGACTTAGAATTTTCACCGAAGTACCTCAGTATCGGGACTTAAACATTTTTATTAATCGACTGACTATTTAAAACGCCTAAGTTAATTCATAAATCAGTGAGTTAGTACGCCATTGAATAATTATTTAAGGGGAAAACCCACAAACAAAGGCATCGCCAACTGGAGATCAGTGCGAGGGAATAAAATTAAAACATGTATAGTGTTCTACTCCTCGTGTGTTTTTCAAGACATAACAAATTACATTCAACACAACGTATTCGACACAATTAATTCTGCCTGAAGAAGTCCTCGTGGAATCCCTGAGTAAGACCCACATGCCTACCGATATATAGATCTGATCGAACCAAATACATTAATTCCCCAGTGAACCGGGGATGTCCTTTATAAATCCAGCGCACACCAAATTCTTTATTATCCAAATAAACCGGGATTGACCTATAACCCTATCCCCATATTGCCACACGACATTGGGATAAGCAATATTCCATGTCACATAATGGCGCCCAACGCGGGGCGCTCGAATATTCCTCTAAGTATTGGTGATAACATATCCAAAAACCAACAACCTACCGACGAGAAATCACCCCACTAAGGCAAGAGATCCTGGACTGTGAAGCATCATAGGCCCAGCCACCACCCCTTGGGATACCTCGATCATTATGATCATACTCCCAAGTCCTAAACTTCTCCTCCCTATCTAAGTTCGCGTCCACATTCAACAGTTCTGGGCTTTGAAACCAACACCTCTAGGGAGAAGGTGTTGGAGTTGCACTGCTGGGAATTGCTGAGCTTCGTAGTTGTCAGGTCGCTCATTGTTGACGACCACACAGTTGGTCCACGGGCTCCTTGAGCCTAGCCGGGAGGACTGCTGTCGCAGATCCACCGACCGTTCCCCTGTTCTGCCTCCAGGGACGTATCCTGCAGCAGTTGTGAGACCGGCTAGGGCTTGAGTACACAAGCCCCACAGTGTGAGACTTTAGTACATCCATGTGCTCATCTCCTGGCGACCCCACAGTTTGTCGACGAGTCCGTAGGCTGAGCCAGGAACCAGTAGTGTTACTCCCCTCTGTTCTGGTCCGAGCCGTGCCCTGGTCTGCCCCCAGGGACGCCTTCTGCTGTAGTTGTGGGCCTGCACGGAGCACGCATGCTACAACAGACGAGCAAATAGTACGGCAAGGCGCTCATCCCCTGCCGACCCCACTAATGTTTCACGAGTCCCTTGGACTTGGCTGGGAGGACTGTCTAGCAGATCCACCGACCTTTCCCCCAGTGCACCAACTGGGGACGTGCTTGGTTGCTGAACTGGGTCCAGCCTGAGCATTAGTACGTCAGGTCGCTCAACTCCTGACGACCTCACCGATTGTCCTTGGGTCACTCGGTCCCGGAGTCAGCGCTAATCCCTCCAACAAAGACCGCGATGAATGGACCTGGAAGCTGACCTGGATTACAAGGGACGAGTAGACAGCCCTGGAGAGAAAGCATAATGACAGTAAGGACTATCGCTGGCAACAAGTAGAAATGCATTTTTTTCTTTTAACACTCGAGTGAAGTTTAGTACTGCAGGACGGATAGTAAACATTCGCGAATAAAAACTTAAAGTACATTAAAATGGAGGGAAATCCAAACCCAGACGATTTCAACGCAATTTTAGAGTTAATGTGAGAAATAAGAAAAGAAAGCAAACAATTTTATGAAAAAGAATAAGTATAAAGGAGACAGGAAAACGAAAAACATAGGATAGAAATGAAACATGACTTTAAATTGTTTTTAGAATCATTGAAACAGGAAGTTCTTTTAGAATCATTGGATCAGGATAAGAAAATATAAATTAAATACATAAAATCCAAAAGAATTGTAAATGATTCTAGCGAGGAGAGTGACTTCGAGGCCACCTCCGAAAACAGAAATGATATTTGCGAAAATAACAAGAGTGAATTAGTTCTGTATATCAACAGGATAGCAAGAAACCAGAAATGATTGTAGAATCAGCAACAGAAATACTTGAGGAAATTAAAAATGTAGGAGCAGAAATTAATAAATCAACGATTGATCGAACAGAAGAAATAACACTGGCCAACAGTGATTTTGTTACATAAAATATTTTGGGTGATTCTTATGTATTTTCATCTGCTGATTCCAAAAATGAAGTCAGAAATTTTCCATGACCCACCATTTTTTTGTAATTTTGAAAGTAGTTATTTTCCTATTAATAGCATTTTTGGTACATAACATGATGATTAGAAGGATTATTTTACATTTATATTTAATTTAATTGTGCCAACAATGGACTTACAACGTTTTGCGATTGTTGCCTTGAATTCATAACTTATAACAATGGCATTCTCATGCAAAACTGTGATTGTATGTTTTAAATTCGCAGTTGAACAGAAGCTTTCTTAAAAGAAAGAAGCAAATTCTGTGCTCACCTCCGTAGTCAAGTGAATTGTGATAGAAGTGTATTGTAAAGACTAAGTAGTGTATTGCATTCTATTGTAAAGAGAAGAGTAAAATTGTATTTGTATAAGAAATCTTGGTTTAAGTAAAAGCAAGGCAGAATTACTAGCTTCAAGATTGAAAGGATGGAAGCTACTGCAGGATGACACCAAAGTAACTTCGCAATCGCCAAAAGGAATTTGAGGATTCCTTTTCTAAAGAGAAGGACCTAGTTTTCTGCAATGATGTTGAGAATTTGTCCCAGTCACTGAGTGTTGAGCATAAATCTGAGGATTGGCGTTTATTCATAGACTCCTCGAAAACAAGTTTGAAAAGAGTGTTACTACATAATGGAAACATATATCCATCCATTCCTTTAGCCCATGCACTTTGTATGAAGGACGATTACGAGAATATAAAGCTCTTACTATCCGCTATAAAGTATGACAATTTTTCTTGGCAGATATGTGGGGATTTGAAAGTTATAGCCATCTTACTTGGGTTACAGCCTGGCTATACTAAATTTTGCTGCTTCTTGTACAAGTGGAATAGCAGAGATAGAAGTAATCATTATATTAAAAAGAACTGGCCAAAGAGAGAGTCACTTAATCCAGGAGAAGAAAATTTTCTTCACCAACCATTTGTACGTTCTGCAAAAATCTTATTGCCTCCACTACATATTAAACTAGGCTTGATTAAACATTTTGTGAAAGCAATGGATCGTGATGGCAGTGCATTTCTCTTCCTCAAAAATAAATTTCCACGGATCAGTGAAGCTAAATTGAAAGGTGGGATATTTTTGGCCCTCAAATAAAGGAACTGATGAAAGATACGCAGTTTAAGAACAAGTTAAATATGCAAGAAGCAGCTGCATGGCAATCTTTCAAAAACGTTGTCTCAAATTTTCTGGGGAACTTCAGGTCTGATAACTACAGAGAACTTGCCAATGAGATGATTGAGAACTACAAGATAATGGGATGTAATATGTCTTTGAAAATTTACTTTCTGCACTCCCATCTTGATTTATTCCCTGAAAATCTAGGGGCTGTGAGCGACGAACACGGGGAGCGCTTCCACCAGGACATCGCGGAAATGGAAAGGCGCTATCAGGGTAAATGGTTTCCAAATATGTTAGCAGACTACTGCTGGACACTGAAGAGGGATATTCCTAAAGCGAAGTACAGCCGAAAATCCAATTCACATACATTTTGGGTGAGCAAATATAATTTCAGCTAAGATATAATAAATTGTAATGTATAGACACGAAAAATGTTTTTCATGTGATTACTCGTAAACCCTGGGTGATGGAAACGTTCCGTAAAAAGACTTGAAATCAGCACAAAAAAAGTAAGTTGGAAACACACATTTTCTCCCTTGTGACATAAAAAGGTTCAAATTTTGTTGGCCAGTGTAATTAGAGATCAGGTGAAAATATCAAAACGTGTGTTAATAAAACGCGAATTAATATTTGATAATATGGAGTGTAAATGTATGCGTGTTTAAAATTGTAAATTGTCGGAACAAGTTACCCCAGAAATGAAAGATCATTTTGAAGCCGGTAGAGAGATTGAACTAATTGGAAATATATAAAGCGTGAAATTTTGAAACGCAGGTAGATCGCCGGAGAAATTTTTAAAGTAGATGTTCATATGACAATTACTTTGAGTTCTTAACATATTCGAAATATCCGAAGTCAGATGTATCTTCAGACGGCGTATGCGGGTTAGAGCAAATAGCCGAAATATTTGCAAAACAGTTTTTTACAAAAAAATGGGTTACAAGCGAACCTTCCGAGCAAATTGCTAATTGCCAAACAAAACTAGTTTCTAATAACGCCACAAGGCGCAAAATCAGCCGCGATGACGTTATGAGTAAAGCGTAGTTTTCGTTAACTTACCACGCTTAAATTATGGATAAAAGCGCGAATAATCTAAGTACCTTCGACAAAAGGTTGGCCATCATGGATAACCATATCACATTTATAACACAATTCTTATTTGCTCAGTAAAGGGACAATAAATGCAAACCAGTATGGAATCGATCCAAGGACTAATTGAACCAAGAAAATAACTATAAGTGCAAATTAATGAGATAATAATGCGAAATAGTTGTTCAGATAAAATGGTTATAAAAATAATCTTACATGTTCATAAATAATAATAATTAAATGAGAATACCGATATATCGTGTATTTCAAATTCAATTAAAACCCTCACTATAGGATGAAATAATCATCGAAGATATAAGAAATGTATATGCAATCAAATCGTGAGAACGCGAGGGATATGATTTTTATATAATTAAATAAAAACAAATTAAATTGAATAAGTTGATAGGACTAGGAATAAAATATCAGTTGGTTATTACGAAAATAATTTAGCAAATACATGGTACCGCTATTCTCAGGTGACAGATACTTGAAGCGATGACAAAAGAGTTCAAATTTGAGGAAATCCTTTGTACTACCGGATTACCAGACGTTTCTTTGTAGACCAGCAACCAAGGATCTTAAACCGAGCTTCGCTGACATGTTATGAACAAATAATTGATGTAGAGTTTGGAAACTACAGCGTGGAGTAAACAACTCCTAGTAAGGAACTAGACAAACTGCGAGAGCACCAAGTTAGCAAACAAGCGGGAAAAAGTCACTGACCTGAACAAAGTTATATAATAAACTAAGACCGGAATTCTCCAGAGTACGAACTTGTGATGAAACTGTATTTTAGAATGGGCGTAATCGACCAGGAAACTTGGTGATATCTTGTCCAATCAAAAGACGGCGATGCCTTCATTGGAATTGTTGTCAGCCAATATAGTAAAGAGTTATATCACGACAAGGTAATGACCTCATAGCGACACGAAGTTTTCCTTATATCTAACTAAATTATGTTAAGTTACTTCTTCGTAGCTCACTGAGACCGGAGTCGGAACAGACTCACCGTAAAAGTTCTTAAACGGCACAATGACCATCAATTAACAATATTAGTTGAAAAGTAACTTCGCGAATTTCATCCTTAGGAATAATTCGGCCACGATATACTCTCAGAGATTCCGATTCTGAACTTTAAAGGCGCGCTCCTGCAGTCAGTAACTTGTCTAACATTAAGTGTGTCTATAATTATACGTGTAACTAGTGTCCACATCGAATAAAGCACATTTATTAAAATCCATCTAGCGTAGTCTTGCGCCGTCCAGCTCCTTGCTACGCCTGTAGAAAGAACCTCAGCTCTACTTATCTTCCAATCTGAGCAAACCCAAATTCTCACATATGGAGAATTCCTTCGATACTCCTGGCACCCACTAAATCCCTTCTTCACCTCTTTACCATTAAACCAAGAACCAATTATCCCCCCACAACATATTTATATCAATTACATAGTACGGGTTAAAACAATCATTGTACGTAAACAAAATAACGAAAATTATCCGCATCATTACAAGATGAAATTTTGAAATCCCCTATACGAAGGAAACGAATCCAGCATGGAGGATGCACCCTAACTACCATGCCGCGTTGGCTGACATGTTACGTAATTTTTTGATAGTGGTGTATTATATGAAAATAAGAATACGCGTCTGAACTGGAATATGAACACGAGACCACTAGTTTTAGACACTAATGTGATATCGTTTATGCTATACGGACTCCAATGTAGCCATACATTCTTCTTCATTATATATCAAATTCTCTATCATAAGAGGCACCATGAATTTGCTCACAATACCATGTGACGGCTTATATAACAATTAAACATTTAAAATGAGAATATTTACTTTAGCAGTAGCACTTTATATTTCGAATTATAATTTAAATTTTGACATGTCTAAATTTAAATTAAAAAGCAGCAATATATATATATATAATATATATGATATGATATGAAAAGAAAAATGAATGCTTGAGTCGGGATTCGAATCCCGACTCAAGCATTCATTTTTCTTTTCATATCATATTTGCCTTCATTGCCAAATGTCAAAAATATATTTATAATATATATATATATATATATATATATATATATATATATATATATATATATATATGGTATGATAAGAAAAATTAATGCATGGATGGGATTCGACCCCGGATCTCTGAGTCTGTACCTCAGCGTGATATCCATTACACTACCAGGCGAATCCAATTCAAACGCTTATTTTTCTTATTTATATATTATACTCTCCATTATTACTAGATATCGCGAGAAGTCTGTCTTCACTGCCATCTAGTAGCTGACTATAACAAGTAAGCAAATTAAAGAGAATATTTATTTTACTTTATAGCAGTGACGCTTTATCGATGTTGTAATTAAATGTTTAACATTGAGCAATGCAAGCTTAATATGGTGTGATAAGAAAAATAAATTTGCTTACTTGTTATAGTCAGCTACTAGATGGCAGTGAAGACAGAGTTCTCGCGACATCTAGTAATAATGGAGAGTATAATACATATATAAGAAAAAAAAATAAGCGTTTGAATTGGATTCGCCTGGTAGTGTAATGGATATCACGTTGATGTAGACTCAGAGATTCGGGTTCGAATCCCGTCCAGGCATTTATTTTTCTCATCATACCATATTAAGCTTGCATTGCTCAATGTTAAACATTTAATTATAACATATATATATATATATATATATAATTTATTTATTCATTCATTTGCGTTTACACTATTTTACATTTCGGTTTTATCACTGTACGAGATCTAAGGCTGAGATTGAAAATTCTATACCTCATCGAGATTGGAACTATGATCACTGGATTAGTGGAAGGGACTCAGCCACCAAGACGAGGTGAATAGACTTCCTAACTATATATATATATATATATATATATATATATTTACATGTTATAACTATATTTTTCACATTTGGCAATGAAGGCGAATATATTATAATATATATATGAACAATATTCGTATTTATTGGTTTCCTTATTTTTCTTATTATCCAAACGGTCCCCGAAACCATATGACCATCATCATCATCAGCCTTATCATTATCGTCATAATAATAATAATAATAATAATAATAATAAAAAAACTCTTGATGTCCCAACTCCTTTCAAAATACGTTACACTGAAAATATATATATAACTATTATTCTACCAGTTATATTATATGGTTGCGAAACATGGACTCTTACTTTAAGGGAGGAAAGGAGATTACAAGTATTTGAGAATAAAGTTTTTAGGAAAATTTTTGGACCAAAGAGAAATGAACAGACAGGTGAATGGAGAAGACTACATAACAATGAACTACATGGTCTTTATAGGAAGCCAGATATAATGAGAACAGTCAAGTCTCGTAGACTGCGATGGGCAGGACATGTTGGACGTATGGGGAATGAAAGACGTGCATGGAAGCTTCTTGTAGCAAAGCCAGAGGGAAAACGCCCAGTTGGTAGATCAAGAATGAGGTGGGAGAACAACATTAACTATGATCTGAGGGAAGTAGATTATACAGGGAATGATTGGAAAGCATTGGCTCAGCATAGGGATGTATGGAGAGCTTATGTCCGCGCGGCCATGAACCTAGGGGTTCGATAGTGCCAGTGAGTAAGTAAGTAAGTATAATAATAATAATAATAATAATGTTTTATTTATTCTGGTAAAGTTAAGGTCATAAGGCATTCTCTTCCACTTAACTAGCACAAATATAAATAAATATTTGAAATGTAGATATACACTATACTAATTATAAACAGTTAAAGATACATTAAATGTAGCAATGTAAAGTTCATGTACAAAGAACATTTTATATGATAATAACAATAATAATACTTACGATAATATAATAATAATAATAATAATAATAATAATAATGATAATAATAATAATAATAATAATAATAATAATAATAATAATATAAATATGATAAATTATACGAAAAAACACCAATTAATATAATTATATACCTTACACCGAGTAATGATGAAGTCGAGGTTAGAGCAAATATAAACTTAGATTTATTTTAAAAGTTGCCAAAGTCCGGCAGCCCCTTATTTCTTGAGGTTAAGAGTCAAGAAGATGTAAGATGCTAATATAAGGGTAACGATACTTGTAGGAAAATTGTAGAGCTTAATGAATGGAAGAGTTGTTAGGTTATTGTCTTCCTTCACCGGTGTGAAAAGCAACGGAAAGCTACCACACCTACAATTCCCTAGTAAAGCTGCAAAGCTTAGCATGAAAATGCTATGGCTGCAGTGAAAAACCTGCCCCCGGGCAGAATTACTATAGATGGATGGATATATTTTCAGATTTTTTTTTCCATTTGACGCATGGACACCAACTCTGCCCCTAGGTCGAAGATTTAAAATCACACATATCCCTGGGAATTGAACCTGGTTCGTAGGAATGGACGGAATGGACCATCTCACAGCGATGCATATTAATGTGTTTAATAGATATTTATATATATGTATGTGTGTGTGGTGTGTGTGTGTGTGTGTGTGTGTGTGTGTGTGTGTGTGTGTGTGTATGTGTTTGTGCTAATTGTACTACATTATACTTGTATCATTATAAATTGTAGAAACACAAGAAAATCAGGAACAAACCTGGTCCAAGGCTTCCGGTATGTTAATGTTATCTGTCGTAAGTGCCAATAAGGATTTTTTTTTTTACTTTTTAAAGAAAGTATGTACGATTCATTTTATAGTATTTATAAAACAGTAAATTGCTGCTTATATTTTATTTCTCTCTCAAGACAATGATAACTTCATGTAGGGCAGACAAAGGAAACATTGTTGGTAATACAACAATCTGGCAGAAGAATAACATTAACCGTGATTTAAGGAAAGTGAATTATTTTGGAATTAATTGGAACATTTTAGGTCTGCTTGGCGATGTTTTGTGAGCATATGTTCGCGCGGCTATGAACCTTCTATACCGTAATGCCAGTTAGTCACCCCAAGTTAACTAATAACTAACTCTCCTATAACTAAATGCAATAAAAATATAATTAAATATTAATTAACGGAAAAGAGAGAGCATTATTAAGTATCACTTAATGTAATAACTTTAGCAATTAATTACATATTTATAAGTAAATGTTGGTACTGGGAAAAAGTGAAGATACTAGCAGAATGTATTTAATCAACGGATATTAAATTTCGTATTTTTAATTTTAAAAATGCACATCCTTGGGCAGCGAATACGAACATCTGGCAACGTAAACGAACATAGAAACAAATGATGAGTCAGAAAAATATTTGTGACTCCTTGAGGCAATACACTTTTATTCTTATAAACCTTGAAATGTAATGTCTGATTCTTAGTATTTTATTAATAATTATTAAATAAAATCAATCCAATTAAAAAACAATAAAAAATCAATGTCCATGAATGTTTAACTTTTAGTTTATTTCAGAGAAATTACACCAAACTAAACATCTATCCATCCATCCATAGTAATTCTGCACGAAGGCAGATCCTTCACTGCATTCATAGCATTTTCATGCTATGCTTGCAGCTTTACTAGGGAATTGTAGGTGCGGTAGCTTCCCGTTGCTTTCCATACCGGTGAAGGATGATGTTGATGATGATAATGATAAGGATGATGATGATGGCCATATGATTTCGGGGACCGTTTGGGCCTTCACGTTTTCCTGACATTTGTCTTACAGGTGAGGAAAACACCGATAAAAACCTCACCCAGAAAAACTGCCCCGACCGGGGATCCAATTCGGGCCCGCTGCGTGATACGGCAGCATGCTACCTCGAGACCACAGCAGTGGGCTAAACTAAACGTATGGTTACTAAAATGAACACTACGAGAAAAGATGCAAAGTCTATACGTATATGCAATGCATAATTGCTTCTTCTTCTTATACTTCAATTAGCGTCACAACAAATATTGAACTTTTATTTTATACATTGTCGAATTTGATACTTTTTCGATATTAAATTTAGCGTGATATGAATTAAAGTTATATTTACCACATGCACCTTCTGGCATAATAAAAACTAAAATGTAGCTTATGGTGATTGGTTTAAACATGAACAATATCAACAATAATAAATTCTATGTACATTATATCTCGAAGCAGTTATTTCAGATCTATCACTTTTAAATAGGCTTTGCTTACACTTAAAATCCGTTTACGACAAATTACTATAAATGGAAACCATCCAATGGACAATTAACTGTTATAAATACCTCACATATCTCATATTGGCAGGATTATTTTCCTGAAGAAGAAAATTGAATGTACGCGCTGCCAATAATAATTAACGAGACGTCAAGAGAATTGTTGAATGATTTGAATAAGATCTGCTGAATATAATATTTCATTAAAAATTAGTACGAATTTTCTGACATCGGAAAGTACTTCGAATAATTTGGAGAACGTCGCATTCACTATTTGAAGCTCCCCTAATATTTGATATGGCCATCCAAATTGCGACGATAAAGTGAGCACCATATTGTTATATCTCTTGTCTTATTTATGTACACAATATAATTAATTTCTTGAAGGTAAGAAATTGAACATAGTATGAACATAAAATATAGTGTGATAGATGGTTGAAACATTTATGTATATGTTGAAAAAAAGTACCTTCATCTTACGTCTGGAAAATAAACATTTCAACTTATAGGTACATAAAATAATGCCCTCCATCCTTGTATCGCGATATTGGCTACCGCAACGAGTATAACAACAATAATTAATTCCATCCTATTCGTCATTAACCTTTTTCTAGCCTTTTGGCTTTTACAATCCTCAAATCTTCATTTACACCATCATTCCATCTGGTCCTTTGTCTCCCCTACTACCGTCTTCCATCAGATTTCCACAACAGAATTCTTTTAAGAATTTTCTCGTCCTATAATCTCATACATATCTGTTCCTTTAATTACCCTATCCTGGTTATTTGAAATTCTTCATGTGCCATCAACCATTTTATATTCTTGAAAAAAAGTTCCCAAAGAATTTACTCCTGAAAGCCTAAGTTACTGACCCATTTTTAAGCTTCATTATGCAGTTTTCATACCCACAAGTAACTCCTGGACTTATAAGTGAATAATACAACCTTATTTTTTTAATTTATACTCAAAATAACTTTTGTTGCAAGCTGTGGAGTTACCATGTGACCGTTTATATGATTTTTTCACAAATTTTATTTTTTTTACTGACTTTATATTTCAAAATAATAAAATGTTATATAACCGCTATGTATAGAGTAATATACCTTTGTTTGACCTAGAAGATCTGGATTCGATCCGCTGTCAGTCTGAATTTTCTGCATGATATTATATTGAGTTTTCTTCCATATTAGTGCAATACCAAGAAATGCATACAAAACTTAATTAAAAATTATCAGCATCATTCTAATCATATTCATAAAGTATTAAGTAAAAGGAAACAAAGTCGCCCAATTCACAAAAGAACCAAGTTACTGTAATCCTAGCAAAAAAATTTTGAGATAGCATCAGTAATGTTAAAATTAATATAGACTAAAGTAATAGTGGTAAAAATGTAAAACACTAAAAAAACTGTTTTAGTATCAGGTATAAGTGAATAATGACCTTAACATTTTACGAGTATTACTTACCTACATACAGTTTATTATAGTACGGTTACATTAATCCTCACTTCATCACATTTATATAAGTAATAAGATTGTATATATATATATATATATATATATACACATATGTCCACCGCTGTGGTCTCGAAATAGCGTGCTACCTTGGGCCCGGGTTCAATTCCGGGTCGGGACAGGCTCATGGGTGAGATTTTCTTTTAGGGGCTTTTCCTCACCTGTAATACAAATATCAGAAAGCTTAGGACCCAACGGTCCCTGAAAATCATCCGGCCATAATCATCATCATCATCATTATCATTATCATTATCATCATCATCCTTCACCGGTGTGGAAACAACGGAAGCTACCACACCTATAATTTCCTAGTAAAGCAGCAAAACATAACATGAAAATGCTCTGATTGCAGTGAAAGACCTGCCCTCGGGCCGAATTACTTATGATGGATATATACATATATGGAATGATAAGAAAAATAAATGCCTGGACATATATATATATATATATATATATATATATATATATCCATTCTTTTTTGAGTCAGTTGTTACTTCGATATAATTTTGAACATACATTTATTATACAACAAAAGAGAAAAGTATACATTATGAGTATATGGAATTTTAAGATTTATAGTGCGGTCATTTAAATTCCTAAACTTCTAACTACAGTACGTAAGTACAAAATGAATTTAAAATTGACATTGATAAAATATTATAATTCTCTCACCTTGATTGAGGTAATTTAATCACATCTTGCATACAACATGAAGTTTAAGATTAAATCGTATTACATGAAGATAATGAGGAACTTATTTAACGCCAACATTTTAATTTAATTTCAGCAATATGATATTTATATATTACAAAGAAGACTGAAAACAATTAAATCGGAGAGAGAGTTGTTGCATGTACATAGTATTTTATATGTTTAGATGTCATATCTAGAGTATCTTCTAGAGCATCTTCAACATTAGAATATGGATGGTGTCAATTCAATTTTGATGTCATCAGTTTTCAGTTTGTATCGATTGAAATTTCCAACCCACAAAT
Source organism: Diploptera punctata (assembly GCA_030220185.1). Lineage (NCBI taxonomy): Eukaryota > Metazoa > Arthropoda > Insecta > Blattodea > Blaberidae > Diploptera > Diploptera punctata. The sequence continues at coordinate 2,668,841 of JASPKZ010009799.1, read as the reverse complement.
ATAATATTATTTCACTTTTGCATTTTAGAGGTCAGGTGCGGGGCATTTGTTGCGTGTGAATATAGATTTTTTATTGATGTTAAATTGTCACTGGATTTCATTTCAGCGAAAGAGATGTGTAGAGTGAGACACGACGCTGAATTTCACAGATACAGTAACCGTAATCTAATGAGACTATATAGTAGAAAGTGCTTCAAAGTATTCAAACACATACATTCGTAATAAATGAAGCGAAAGTGGTATGGACTGTTGTGTTCACCATATTGAGTTCGGGGACAATTTTAATTTTAACGTTAACTGGCAATAATTATCAGGTAATTTGTCCCGATTGACGATAGGACCAGGGCCCTCTGTGACAGAAGACACGAAGATATCAATAGCGGTGTACACGATTTTTTGTCTCAAAATTAAAGGTACAAATTATAACCCTATTTTAATATAAAACTAGCTAATACCCGGCGTGCGCTGCTACTCGTAAACAAATGTTAATGTGCTTTAACCACCAGCCGTGCGCTGTTAAACTTGCCGCGAATCAGCTTATCCCGATCTAAAAATGGATATTGTGAGTTATTCGTAAAAGATAAACATATGCTGTCGCGACTTTTTTGTAGAGGTTTTTGAGATATTCAATTCCGTGTACAATAATTTGGTGTATTTGTTATGGTTTAGTGGCAGCGTAAGCCATTTAAACGTCAAAATAGGGACTTTATTTCACGTTTGTCACTACAAAGAGTGATTTTAGGGGTGAAGGGATTGAGTATTACAACTCCCCTATAGCTTATGTTCATCCCGGGATTCTCCTCAACAATTTGCAAAAACCCCATCAAAATCAGATCAACGGAATGGCTGCGCATAGAATATGAAGAAACAAACAAACCAACATACAAAAAAAACATAAAAACATTGATTTTTATATATTTGATATCTGTTTACATTCGAACATCCCATGTGGGAATACAGATTTCAATTCCTCTGGAGTTACCATCTCGTTAGCTCATCGATTTAAAGACCCGTAGCAGGCAACTAAATAATTACTAGGATAGTAAAGGCTGAATATATTTTGCCCAGAGCCTCTAATTTGGATTTCTGGTTCTTTTAAGGGCACGAAACACCTTTAAATCACTCCGGAATTACTTATCCCTTCGATGTATCCATCCTGAACAATCCATCGCTGGTCGGGTTGGAAAGTGCGACCCATGTGGCAGAGGCAAGGAGCTTGTGCCCTATATTGTGTGTATATAGTAATGACAAGAAAAATGAACGTGCAGTGAAAGTAATCGGTTGAATAAAACTAATTCCTTTACGCAAGTAAGGAAATATTATCGATCTTCTAATGACAGGGAAGAAACTAGTTTTCAGTGGACAGAGTTATAAATAGTTGAATTATCTATTGGTCATACTAATTTAATTGTGATGATAGCAATTCGTGATATGCCAACGAGGTCACCCAGACAAGTATTCACAGTGTTTAATGTTGCTTACCTGTGCAAATAAAATGTTTCCATCGTAGTATGGCGGTGTCAATGAATTTTATAAACACGCTGTATTTGAAAACAATTGCAATTTTATTTTTGTTTTGCAAAGTATTCCAGCATTTTGCTAAGAAGGTCAAATGGAATTAATTTGTTAGAAAATATAGACGCGTTGCGCTGGGGAATCTAACTGAAAATTGTTGAGCAATGTTGTCGGAACACGCTACGTTTTTATACAAGTCTTGAAATACGGGATCAAAATGTCAAGTTACGCGCACATCAAATTCCACTATTCATGTCACATGTAAAGAAAGAAATAAAATGGTTTTCGAAATACAAAAATGTTGTAACATATGAAGATGGAGGATGGCTAAATAATAAGAACTACAAGTTTAGCTTACTACTGCAAGCACAGTAGCACAGATAGGAATATAGGAATAATTCATATTATATCAACACACACACACACATATTATATATATATATATATATATATATATGATCATCATCATCATCATCATCATCCTTCACGGATTAGGTCTATGCCTGTTCCGATATCACACCTGTTCAGCCCAACGCTTTCTTCATCTTCCCACCGATCTCCGTCCTAGAGGATTATACATCAGTGCCATCTTTAGTATCCTATCCTCTGTCATTCTTTACATATGCTCCTCCCAGTTGTTCCTGTGTTCTTCTATTTGTTGAAGAAGTGGTTGTACTTTTAGTTCCTCTCTAATATTCAAATTTCTAATATGTTCTTCCCTTGTATATATATATATATATATATATATATATATATATATATATATATATGTGTATATGTTATAATTAAATGTTTAACATTGAGCAATGCAAGCTTAATATGGTATGATAAGAAAAATAAATGCCCGGACGGAATTCGAACCGGGTTCGAATCCCGTCCAGGCATTTATTTTTCTTATCATACCATATATATATATATATATATATATATATATATATATATATATACAGAGTGCCTCCAAACTTTGGAGTCAAAATTTTATAGGTGATAGAGGGCTCTAAACTGAGTATTTTCACAAAATGAGTCAGTGGTCGGAAATTGATATTGAATATCGATCCTCTTAACCAACTTAGAGCTCACAGTATGAATGATAACGACGCATGGAATTTTCTAACACCCTCTCGAAAATCCCTGGTATCTGTTCCTTTGGAACCAAGAGAGTAGACGGATATATAAATAATTTATGTTTAATTTACATGATTCGTTTAGATACAGCAATCACTATAATATTATTATGATGTTTCTTCTGCAAGAATATTTCGAGTTAACATGGGCCCAGCGACTTTAACGATTTGTTTAATTTTCCACAGCGCACTCTCGGGCTCTCATGTCTGCCCTTCTATTTTTGGATTCTACTCTATTTTTCCTTCTTAAAAGTATCTCAAATCTAAAGATACACTGTCGCTAAAAATATATGAAGAGAACGCTTAGTCGTCAAAATACAAGAGTTTTCAGAAGAGTGTGAATTGTATTATACTGTATATGATATGACAAAATAGAGTTCAGCTGTTGTTAGTTTACTGAGAAATACACCCATTAAGTGATGATACGATACCGAAATATTTAGCTGAGTGTTAGAGCATGTAACTGGTATTTACGAGATCTAGGATTTGATCCACAGTCGAATATTCTCCGTCTTTCTTGTTTGCATTTGTTAATCCTCTTTAAAAATGCAACACTCTACGTTATGTAATATTGTTTATTGTCTTTCATCTTACCCGGCTATTATGAGAATTGATATAGCCAATATAAAATAAATGTCATATTTGGACGTGAAATACAGAAACATATGAAAATAATAGAATAAAATAAAACAATAGAATAAAATAAAATAACCGAAAACTGTGAAACTATTAGCTCGTCATCATATGCCTGCCTCTGTTATGGAACGTATTCGCGGCGGCATGGAATGCGTGAGATTTTTGAAAAGTTATTAAATCAAAGCCACCTCTTGTCATGCACCAAATCCTATTACACACATCATCCTCCTTAGAGTATGGCCCTGCCCATTTGTTGAATAATGTTGCCTTTCCTGTCTCCCACACGCATTCTATCAGGTACATATCAGGTTAGAACGGTGGGTGATAAAAGAGATGGATATTAAGTATCCACCGAAATAATATTTTAACCTCATTAGCATGGTTATCTGTTGGAACACAAGTATTCCTTTAGGATAACGCTTCCGAGCGGAAGGGAGTAATAAGTACTACAAAATATCGAGATCGACTGCCGTGTTGAACCTTCCCTGGATACGTTTTACAACTCCTGACATCCACCCCAACACGATCCGCTTATCGACTCGACCTCGCAAACATGCCTACACGGATAAGACCATCGTTCATACACTAGACAAGGGGTCTACCAATTGCAGGACTGCGGTTCGGATCTGGACCCTGGGGCTTTGGTTTCCGGACCGGTTAAGTATTGAATTAATGCAACATTTTAATAAACATCGAATACAACCAGTTGTACCAAATTTCATGTCATAATAGTATTATTGTAGGCTCGATTTGACAGTATTGCTTATGGTCAGAGATTTGACAAAAGATGAATGGGATTCCGTTTGAAACCTGGTATTGTGCAAAACACGAATTTTGTGAAGTGAGATAGTTGAATAGTACTCTGATCATATGTTAAGTTTATCTTAAACTTATTAATAATTATTAGCATTAATAACTTTGTAACGCATCATTTTAGTATTTTTACCATGTCTCTTGTTTAATTTTTGAAATTCATACTCATAACATAATTTAAATAATTTGCTTATAATATTAATTAATTAATAAAAGTTCCAGACCTCGACTGAATTTACTATTTTGAAAATGGACCTCGATGAAATCTAATTGGTGACCCATTGCACTAGACGGTTACTTCGTCGAAGCTAATTAAAATCCTTGAATTGAAGTCCTATCGAGTAGAAGTGAGGGATATAAAATCCAAGATCTGCTCATCATCCTATCTAACCTTCCTGGCAGCTCGACAGATATTACACCATGGCTACTGAGGAGTCTCCTAGCGGTTGCCGTGGAGGCCAAAAGTTGGATCTCGTTATTAATTCAGGAGAAGTTATAAATGGATGACGCCGAACTTACTTAAATAAACTTACATCCTCTCTCCCGAAAGAAATTCGTCGTTTTCCAGAAATTACACGATTTCTTACTACTCCACTTAGGTAAAACCAACTGGCTATTGCCTTTTATAGCCATGGTGTAATATCTGTCGAGCTGCCGTTTAGAAGCTGGAAACGTATGCAATCTTCTCGCTGCGGTTGCGGAAAGGCAGGTGCGAATGAGTCTACGAATTTAAACTTAGATCATGTCTATAGGAAGCTATGTTTGGCTTTAAGTCCTATTCAAAATTTTGAGTTCGATAAAGTAATTCTTGAACCTAGTCTGGCGTAGAAATCGCTCGGGATCTCAGTGGGCTCTAATTTAGTGGATCAAATAATGTGTTCAAATGTTAATGAGTAAAAAAATAAATATTTAATTAACTTGAAGAATTTCTTGCTAACACAAGTTATCATAATATTGTTGTTTTCCACTGCAGGTTAAATTTTAAATTATTTCTAATGCATATAGTTACACAACAAATGTTGTGGAAGTCACTGATTCCCGTTTATAGCTCGAATGATTACTAATTCAATATAATTCGTCCTCCATTTTTAAATTATAAAAATTGGATACATGATTAATCCCTAATTTCGTCAGTTTGGCAAGTAATATATTTTTTTTACGATACGCGGAACAACACTTGTAATTTCCGTAATGCTCGAGCAGTTAACCTTAAACCAGAGTAGCTAAGGAATTTTACAACTACCAGTATGACAACTATATTGTCAACTTTTTTTTACAGTGGACAAAGACATGTATTAAAATGTTATAAATAATAATATTGTACCAATTCCCATGCCGAAGATGAAACATTTTTTATAAGCTTCCATAACTGAATAATTTAGCGGGTATTTTTTTTTTAATTCTCCAAGCCAACAGATTTTATTATGCACTTAAGTATCATTTTAAGTCACACATTCTAAGTATGGATGCAAAATTAAAAATAAAATAAAAATACTGAGACCGGTTGCTACTTATGGCAGTGAATGCTGGACACTTAGCAGAGAGAATGGAGAAAGACTGATAATCTTTGAAAGGGAAATCCTGAGGAAGATGCTAGAACCTATAAATGATCGTGCAGTTTGGCGGAAAATATATAACGATGAAATCTAAAATTTGTGTTCAGACCCAGATATTGTAATTGTTATTAAAATTGACAGAAAGAGATACGTGGATCATATAATGAGAATGGAGGAGGAGAATACTACTAGAAAACGTATACTACTGAGACCAGATGGAGGACGAAGAAGAGGAAGACCGGAGCTGAGATGAACGGATGGAACAGAGGAGGATCTCCGAAAGCTCGAGCTCCGGAGATGGAGAAGGAGGGATGCAAGGAGGAGTGTCCTAACAGCAGCCAGGGTTCATAAAGGGCTGTAGTGCTGGAGGAAGAAGAAAGAATTTTTAATGAATATCAATTCTAATTGAGGAAGACGCGTAAAGAAGGTACTGTATTATTATTTATAACATATTAATACATACCGCCAATTGTGATATCAATATATAGGCTATTATAAAAATTTAAGTCATGTGTTGTGACATTTCTGCACAATCAACAAAAAAACCAAAAAAGAAAAAACTTAATTCATTTACAAAACGTTATTACAAGTTTGTCAACACTTGCCTGTCCGGCATTTTTAGGGACTATTAATGAAATAGACAGTACAGAGGAAGGTACCTGCATAATGTTCGTTTATGAACATTCTAAGAGATGTCGCCACATTATGACCGAGAATGTGTCTGAAAAACTACTTACAAAAACACCATAAGGATCGATATTCTGCAATTCTTTTTATGCAATAATGTTATATTCATAACTGAACATGTGCATAATTTATAATTTATTCACAATGTTAAATTGTTTAATACTCTACAGACCCATTAAATTACATAGAGGAATGGGATCAAAGGCTATATTTCTATATCCAGGTGGATTTTTCTTGTTTCATGTATACTGTTTTCTATTCATTACAGTAAAATCTCCTTATTCACGGTTCCCTTAATTGCGTTTTCATTATTCGCGGGTAAAAAAATTGCGACACAGTTCCTGTATTCGCGGCTAAAAATTTATTTATTCGCGGATCACGTAGGTATATTAGAAGGATTAGTATCCTTTATTAACGCATCGGCAACTTTTTTTCACTGCAGGCACGTGTCAAGGCGGATTTTTTCAAGGAGCGATTCAAACCAAACGGATAAATTAATATCAAAGTAAAACGAGCCTAATTGTTACCAAGCCTAAATTTCATTGTTAAAAACCGCCGCCGCACGATAAAAACCGCCGCCCTCGCCACGATCGGTGTTTCCCTGTTTCAACTTGTCATTCGTTGCAATCATTTGGATTGGATAATACGTGCCTCTTCAGCTTTGTTGCCAATTTATAGTATCGAGTAAAAGGAAAGAAAATTAGTAATGGAGCGGAAAAAAATAGTGTTGGCGCTTAAAGTTAAGATATAAATGTTTGAGAGTTTACGTGTTTGGCTAGTCGTTTGCATCTATTACACGCTGTTTCAATGTTAATGAATGAACTGAACGATTCATCAAGATATCCGAAGACAATAAGGAATTCTATCCCTGAATTCGTATCTAAAATCAATCTGAATTGAAAGACCTTATAAAAGCGGCAAACTGGAAAACATTACTCAGTTCTTTAAACCCTTGCCTAGGCCTGACAATAACAATTAATACAAAATGTTCAAATCTCTCATTAATTGATTTTATTTTGATAATTTTTATTTTATTTCGGAACCTTGGAACCAATCCCCTACATACCCATACAAATTACCATTCCATTTTCGCGATTTTTGTATTCGCGGTATATTTGCGGAAAATATCTCCCGCGAATAAGTAGGTTTTACTATACATTATGCTGAATCCGATGTGAAGACGAATATAACTTTACAGAACGAAAAAAAATCATAATTTTATATCTCTATGCTTTGATTATTAAAAAGTATATATTGCACTGGATATTGATGTATGCTGTATCTATTTTGAACTTCGCATTAACCATTTACGCTGCCGTAACTTTAACAATTCACCTTGTATTTGTTATCTTCTTGTTCATATACAAATGGATTCAGACCAGGAAGGTCATGTGTTGACAATATATTTGCAATACAACAGTTAATTGAAAAACGGACTGCAGTTGGAGAAGAAACCCATTTGACAATGATAGATTTAGAGAAAGCTTATGACTCAATTCCGAGGAACAAATTATGGGAAGTATTGGAGAAATACAATATTGACAGAAACCTAATAGAAATTATTAAACAAACCTATAAAGATAACTCCGCTTATGTTAAAATGGGAAATATAATGTCTAATCCTATAAACACTTCAAAGGGATTGAAACAAGGGTGCAGTCTATCACCAATTTTATTTAATATTTATGTAGAATTTGTATTAACGAAATGGAAACAAAGCTGCAAAGGTATGGGGATCCCAATAGGCAATAGATTTTTGCTGACATTACAATTTGCCGATGATCAACTGGTTTTAGCGCAAGACAATTTTGATATGGAATTCATGATAAAAAGGTTGAAAAGCACATATGAATCATGGGGTCTCACAGTAAATTTACAAAAAACAGAATATCTGGCAATAAATAGCAATGAAAGAGAAAACTTAGTATTGGAAGATGGAATCCAAATAAAGCAAGTGAAACAAACTAAATATTTGGGAATGATTATGGATAACATCGAAGGTATAGGCAAAGAGAACATAAAACATAGAATTGAATTGAGTAGCAAAATAATATCATCATTAAATTCCATATGGTGGGATAAGCATATTTGGAAAGACACAAAAAAATATATTGGTAAAACATTGGTGGAATCTGTTGCAATGTACGGAAGTGAGGTATGGACAATCAATAAGTACTACAAGAATAGACTAATAGCTCTAGAAATGGATTATTTACGAAGAAGTGCCAGAAAGTCTAAATTAGAACGTGTCACAAATAAGGAAATTAGAAACAAAATGGAAGCAGAAGAAAGCATAATTGAAAGAATTGAGGAAAAGGAATTAAAGTGGTTAGGACATGTTTTAAGAATGGAAGATGAGCGATGGCCGAAGCAACTATATGAATGGCATCCTAACAGAAAGAAGAAAAGAGGAAGACCAAGGTTAACATGGAAGGAAAACATGAAGACAGTAATGCAAGCTAGAGGGCTAAGCATCGAAGATGCCCAAGACCGTAGGCTTTGGAGGTTTGGCACGGGAAGACGGCAGTAGCTGTAAAAACCCGAAGATAGATAGATAGATAGTTCATATACAAATCAAGCGCAATATTTTAATATTGCTTCATATATAATTTTAATGCATACGGCAGTACATTCTTCAGAGCCTCAGCATATACTACCCAATTTTTTCTGTAACATATTTCAGACCACTGAACAAAATTAGTGAGTTTCAGCTAGTTAAACATTGCACAGTCTTATGATCAAAGATTCGCGTACGCACTGAGGAAGACCTACTAACTACCAATCTGTTTTTCTTCGATCTGCGTTTGTTTCTGGGTTACTTTATTGACATTGAAACTAGAAAAATGAATAGAGATAAAAAAAGATAAATTACCTTAAAATGAATGGTATATTTGTTCGATCTCCAAATGGTGACCATGACTGGTGCCGCTCTTATTTCAAACTCTGATTTATTTTTCTGCCAGAAACAATGAACATGGAGTCCCACATTACACACTTATCACTACTCCCTTTAATTTTTCTTCCAAATAGCATATTTTGTTTATCTAAATTAATGCGTTTTATATGCCCCGTCCCGGTGGTTCTCAGTTCTACTGGAACACAAGTCGATGCCTTTGGGAATGATGGACATCCTGATATTTTTTTGAATAAGAAAACAGCGAACGATTGAGGAAATAGATCTTGGCCGCCATCCTTCTGAATTAAAACAGATTGAATAGTTTCATTAGCTAGGTAATAGATGACGTGGGCGTTGATCAATGATACATCTACAGAGTTCGTGAAAAAATGAAAATTAACATTCGTTGTTTCTAAATTTCACACGGTACTATTTTAGCAAATTCCGCCCACATATGTGTGTCGTATTTTTGCAACCATTATTAGTTGACGAACTTGTACTTCTTTTTTTTCCGCAGTTTAGTTCCATCTCTTTATCTGGCTTACTAGGTGTAGAGTCTCATGGTTTGAGAGAAGTTTCAATGAACTGTTATTTTCCACCATTACTGCCATGATCTCTATCTTATTATAGTCATATATTCCTCTTTCTTTATTTTCCATGCTGTTTTCGCTTTCTGTGGGGCAGATGTTTAATCGGACGGTTACTGTCGCTCCCCCTCCTATTTCTCATAGTGTATTCTTCAAATGGTAACTTATAAAAATTTGTCGAAATAGATCTTGTGCACCTCCAAAATACCCGCTATATCAGTCGGTAGCGTATTTTTCAATATATTTTCGTCCAAGTAATCGGTCAGAGACCTCATCTACACGAACAGGAGGATGTTGGACGATGTCATGGTCCCGATCACGTCATCCCCATCATCAGAATTGAAAACGTCGAGGCAATTTACGATTTATTCAATTTCCCTAATAGAAAGTCCTATATTGCGATTCAATGTGTTCTGTGGAGAGAGGGAGACACAAAACAAAAAAGGGGATCGAAGTTAAAATAGCCCTCACAAGAAAATAAAATCCATCCATAGTAATTCTGCCCGAAGGCAGGTCTTTCACTGCAATCATAGTATTTTCATGCTATGCTTGCAGCTTTACTAGGGAATTGTAGGCGTGGTAGCTTCCCGTTGTTTTCCACACCGGTGAAGGATGGTGATGATGATGATAATGTTAAGGATTATGATGACGGTCTTATGATTTCGGGGACCGTTTGAGCCTTAACGTTTTCCTGACATTTGTCTTACAGGTGAGGAAAAATCCCGATAAAAACCTCACCCAGAAAACTGCCCCGACTGGGGATCGAACCCGGACCCGCTGCGTTACAAGGCAGCACGCTACGTCGAGACCACAGCGGGGGACTAAAATAAAATAATCATTTGAAATAACTTCATAATAAACAAATTATAAAAACATTAAAAAACACGACAGTTTACAGGAATTTGAAATTATGTACATAACAGTACAACTTCTTGCGTTTTGAAAATGTTGAAATCTTGAAACCCTAAATGACTTCCTCTCACAAATAATATTCTGCAGCTCACACAATTACAAACTAACAAACAGCAAATACACAAACGTGGGAAAGTTCGAGAAAACAATGTAAAAATGTAACCAATGTTTGCCAACATAATTAAAATTACAAAATTGCATTACAAATTCAAATCCCCAAACGGGGATCATGGCAGTTAATAGGTTAATATTGCAAGCGTCATTTTTTCCTCAACGGGAATGAACGATGATCCAAAGGAGCCCCAATAAGAAATAATCCACAGGTGTATCATCCGGCGCAACTGGCCATAGGATATGATCTCCCCTTCAATCCCACATCAAGATCTCATGACGTCCGAAGATTCCATTTCCGACCACTGAACAGGTTCCGTACGTTAAAATTCTCAGTTTTGAATCCTCTGTCACCTGGAAACACACACACACACACACACACACACACATATATATATATATTATATATATATATATCTTAATTATCTCATATTTCATAGAACTACATCTCAATGGATGCTCGTAGTAGAAGCACTCCTATAAAGTATTGTGAAAACAGCTTAGGGAATTAGGGGTTTAGAATGTAGGACTATTTAAAGAATAAAATTAAGCTGTTTACTCAGAAATCATTATTTAACTATAGTTATTTTAAGATATTTATATATTAAATGGAAACGGCGATGTTTTAATACAAATGATTAATAATTGGTACGCTTCGTTTGCTACTTTTGTACAGCACTGCAACCAGATTATATTATTTGTTGCCAAAGGATCTAACTATTGTAAGAATGCACCCTAGTGGAGAAATTTATAACCAACATTATATGTATCAACACATTTCTGATGTCCAATGATGTAAATATGTTAATTATATTTTTCAACAACGTTATTTCCTGGAAAAGAATTCGTTTAAGAAATAGCAAAGAGTGGTTTCTTTTTCTGGTGGTGCAATCAATTGCTACAAATGTTTTTATATTATCTCCCGCATGCCGTATCTGCTGATATTCATGCACTATATATATACAATCTGATAGCCGTATTTCTTGGAGATTCGGTCACTGCAAAATAATGCTACGACCTTTTCAGGATGTTAAAAAGGTGGAGTTTTCTTTAATATGATAAACTTCGGTTGATAAATTCGAGGCGAACCACGACTGTGATAGGTTGTAAATAAAAATATTATTGAAATGAGATTGGTCATTGTCTCCAATTTGGGGCATGACTTACATAGTGAAGCATAATTCCGTTAACAACTGCAATTCTTCTCGATAAATACTTTATATATTGCTTAAATTAATTTACTTTTTATATACACAATGCCTGGCAGCCAGTTTATTTATTATAATTACAGGGCGTCAAAATCCATACATTTCATGAAGTTAATAAAATATCTGGTGTATGTGATCATTGCCTCAGCATTGCTGTACAGCCAGTGACCGCCAAATTGTGATATAGTATGAGCCTTTGCAGAGTAAACAGTACACAGACACACAACACGTCGCATCTTTTATTAGTTTAAATCTATGAAAATACGTACGGCATCCAATTAGTTGTCCACTTTATATAGTTATATGATTAACAGATAATTTTTGAAAAGGGAATCATGTTTTGTAATCCACCCTTTTGACGCTACGGATGTGATATACAAGTCTAGGAAGGGATCCTGACGAATGTCCTGGTTGGTCAATCCAGTGGCAGATCCGAGTTGTAAATTCCCGGCCAATCACGTGTACAAACAAAACAGCTCCACTTACAAAAAAGTTGAGTATTATCGACAGTAAATTATTGTGAGAATCGTACGTGTTATCTTTACGTTTTAAACCGTACTTAACACACAACTAAATGAAGCACAAACATCAAACTCCTTATAACTATATGCAAACCTGGTTAAACATGATTTTCATTTTGATGAAAATAATAAACACATTTGTAAAATATATCTTAACAAATAAACCGATAAATAAAGCCTACGTAATTTACATAATAGTAGCTGAAATAAACCGTGCAGTTTTGTGACTTTCATGAGACCATCCCGATTTAAGTGCCTTTGAATTAATTTGGAAAAATGTAACACAATGGGTTGGAAGTAAAGATGTTACTTATAAAATTAAACATTTAAATGCTGTGTAGGTAAAGATTTGAACAAATTGATTAAATGCAATGGGAAAATGTATGTAATAAAGTAAAACAAATCGAACACGAGGTACTGGGAGAGCTCGTTGCAGACTTTGTTCGAATGTGATACTCATGACAGTTAAGAGAAAGACACAATAATCAATATGCGGCATAATCAAAGTTCAGACGAACACTTTTTTCAATGAAGAAGGAAGGACATTTTTCAAACGTTTTAGGCAATGGAAGATTGAATATATTTTTTTACAAGTTTCTCTTAAATGGACCTCGCAACTAAGATTTTGGTCTAAATATACACCAAGATTTTTTCACGAAATATTTAAATGGAATTTCAGTTTAATTTGTTTTTAGAGAAATTATCGATGAATAATCAATTTTGTTTAATAGATTTTGATGGCCGACGACAATTGCTCGAAGGGACAAACACATACTTATAATTGAAAACATAGAGAATTAAAATCCGTCAGTTACGCGATCCCTCTGAAAGTCTAATGTATGGTCCGATTTTGCTCGTTGACGGAATATATTTTTCATTTTTTAGTTAACCGTAGACTTATGTATACATGTACAGTACGATTAACAAATATAACGGGCAGTAGAGCTATTTTAAATTTCGGGTTTCTGGTAAAACCGCAATTCTAAAGTTAGGGTTTTATAATATTTTGAAGATAATTTCTCGTATTATATTAATAATATATATATATATTCAGTTTCGTTGCGAAAAATTCAAAATTGGAGCCGTTAGAGTTTCGATTCAGGTTAACTCCCACCCTAATGATCAGATATTGCTGGTTAACAAACTTGACCTTACGCAACTTAATGAATTACTACATTCTAAGTTCGGTTCGCAAGAACTCATTCACACACACACACACACACATATAATTCATTTTTCTCTATTCAAATTTATACTATGTCATGCATATTTTTTCTTTTATATGTATATATATATATATATATATATCTGTACAGAGTTTAGAGATTCTGGTTCAAATCGCGACTCAAGCATTCATTTTTCTTTTCATATCATATTTGCCTTCATTGCCAAATGTCAAAAATATAGTTATAACATCTATATATACAAGCGTAACTGCTATAAAGTAAATATTCCCTTTAAAAATTGCTTAGCTGTCATGTTGGCCACTAGATGGTGTTGGAAACGAATTCCCACTACCTCTTGTGTGAATTGAGAATACTACATATATAAGAAAAATGTATGTTTGTGTTGAAATTCTTGAGTAGCTCAGTTGGTTAGAGCGCTAAACGTACAGAGTTTAGAGACTCGGGTTCAAATCCCGACTCAAGCATTCATTTTTCTTTTCATATCATATTTGCCTTTATTGCCAAATGTCAAAAATATAGTTATAACATCTATATATACAAGCGTAACTGCTATAAAGTAAATATTCCCTTTAAAAATTGCTTAACTGTTATGTTGGCCACTAGATGGTGCTGGAAACGAATTCCCACTACCTCTTGTGTGAATTGAGAATACTACATAGGTAATAAAAATGTATGTTTGTGTTGGAATTCTCTGTTGGCCTTAACTCTGCCAGGTAAAATAAAGTTATTATTATTATTATTATTAATACTATTATTATTATTATTATTATTATTATTATTATTACTATTATCACTTCCATGGTATCTTTACCTTGTCGTGGTGGAGTGGCTTGCGTGCTTCCATGATCCTGAGAGCTATGCCGACGGTAGCATTGTGCCGATAGGGTTACACTTGCCGGACTGGTCGAAGGTGATAAGCCAGAAGAAAAATGTGCCTTGGTCGAAAAAGTTATGATCTTTCACTGTAAAAATAAAACCGTCAAGAAATGCGGAAATGGGTTCAACTGGGGTAAAATTTTCCGGAGGTCAAATAGTCCCCTATTCGGTTCTCCGGGCGCGGACTACTTCGGGGAACCCATGCCAAAGGCTTAAACACAGGGACATGTTCCTAGGAACCTGGAATGTTAGTACTTTATACAATAGAGGGGCCCTACAGATATTAACGCGGGAATTAGATAAATCGCCGTAGGATATAGTCGCTTTACAGGAAGTTAGGTGGCCAGGAGAAGGTAGCCATGAATCAGGAAGCTTTGCATCATACTACGAGGGTGCAAAACGACCTGCTTTTGGAACGGGTTTTTAAGTCATAAGAAGTATCCTATCCGCTATCCGAGATGTTCAGTTTGTTGGTGATGGGATATCATACATATTCTAAAGAGTAAACGACATGATTGTATAATTGTAAATGTACATGCCCCCACAGAAGATAAAGATGACAATATCAAGGATGAATTCTATGAAGAATTAGAATGCTTATTTGATAGTCTTTCCCGATATCATATGAAAATTGTCTTTGAGGATTTTAATGCAACAGTGGGGCGGGATGATATATTCAAATCAACAATAGGCAAATTCAGTCTTCATGAAAATAGTAACGACAACGGGATTAGATTAGTCACCTTTGCCACAACAAATAATCACATTGTTAAGAACACGATATTTAAGCATATGGATATTCATAAATACACCTGGTTGTCCACAGATGTAGAAACTAGGAAGCAGATAGATCATGTATTAGTGGATAAACGCTGGCAGAGTAGCATCATCGATGTTAGAACAGTTACAGGGCCAGACTGCAATTCGGATCATCATCTGTTCAGAGTGAAAATCAGACAACGGCTATCAATTATGAGAAGAACAATCGCTAAAGATGATTCTGTAAAATGTGAATTTAAAAACTTGAAAAATGATGAAATGCGGCAAGAATACCAAATCAAAATTCCTAATAGATTTGAAGCACTGGAATCTTCAGATGACAATGTGGCAATCGAAGAAGAAACTAATATAAATAAAGAATGGGAGGCTATAAGAAATACTATTAAATTGTCAGCATCAGAAACCATTGGTTGTTTAAAAAAAAGGCTAAACAAGAAATGGTTTGACGAGGATTGAAGCTAGCAAAAATGAAATGGTTACACGAGCCAAACGAGGTAAATTTAGAGCAATTGGGTGGTATTAGAGGGGAAACCACCAAGTTACTGAAGAGTAAAAAGAGGGAATATTTGAGATAGAAGATTAATGATCTCGAAATGAATGCAAAAAATAGGAACATTAGAGAATTATATCAGGGTATTAGTATAGAGAAGAAAGGGTTTCAGGCTAGAACAAACATAATTCGGAATAAAAACGGGGATATGATTGCAGATTCCAGGAGTATATTAAATAGATGGAAAAATTACTTTAATCAGCTATTAAATGTACATACAGAACAGAACATTGAGGAGGATAATTTACAGACAGCAGAGATGCTAGTCGCAGAACCAAATACATTAGAGGTTGAAATGGCGATTGAAAAATTGAAGATGTATAAAGCATCAGGTTCAGATGAAATCCAGCAGAACTGATAAAATCAGGGGGAGAAGAATTGATAGACAAGATACGCTGGTTGCTTAGTATGATTTGGGAAAAAGACGCTCTTCCAGATGAATGGAAGGAATCAATTATCGTACCAATATATAAGAAAGGAGATACAACTGATTGCAACAACTACAGGGGCATCTCATTACTTTCAACATAGTACAAAATTCTAACAAATATATTAGTAAGCAGACTTACTCCCTATATTGATGACATTCTAGGAGATCATCAATGTGCATGTAGAAGAAACAGGTCTACAGCAGATCAGATTTTTAGTATAAGACGGATTTTAGAAAAGAAATGGGAATATAATGGTACTGTGCATCAACAATATGTAGACTTCAAAAAAGCATATGATTCAATTAAGAGGGAGAAGTTATATAGTATCATGCTGGAGTTCAGAATTCCTAAAAAGTTAGTTAGACTTATACGAATGTGTCTAAATGGCACATAGGGTAGGGTGCGTGTAGGCAAACAGTTTTCGGACACTTTTGAAATTCAGAATGGGTTGAATCAAGGATATGCTATATCTACTCCACTATTTAATTTTGTACTAGAGCATGCCATTAATTTTTTAGAGAATGAGGAACGCTTACAACAATAAGCTGATATTTTATGCTGATGATGTAGTACTATTGGCCGATAGCGAGGAGATACTACAGCACAACACGCATTCACAATGTATTAACACTAAGAAATTAGGACTGGAAGTAAATATCAATAAAACTAAATATATGGCCACAGGTAGAAATACATTATATAATGAAAATGGACAGCTAATGGAAATGAGGGAAATTTTGAGGAAGTGGCTGAATTCAAATACCTAGGAAAAATAACACTGGCCAACAAAATTTTAACTTTTTATGTTACAAGGGAGAAAATGTGTGTTTCTAACTTACGTTTTTGAGATTATTTCAAATCTTTTTACGGAACGTTTCCATCACCCAGGGTTTTCGGGGTAATCACATGAAGAACATTTTTCATGTCTATACATTACAATTTATTATATCTTAGCTGAAATTTTATTTGCTCACCCAAAATGTATGTGAATTGGATTTTCGTCTGTACTTCGCTTTAGGAATATCCCTCTTCAGCGTCCAGCAGTAGTCTGCTAACATATTTGGACACCATTTACCCTGATAGCGCCTTTCCATTTCCGCGATGTCCTGGTGGAAGCGCTCCCCGTGTTCGTCGCTCACAGCCCCTAGATTTTCAGGGAATAAATCAAGATGGGAGTGCAGAAAGTGAATTTTCAAAGACATATTACATCCCATTATCTTGTAGTTCTCAATCATCTCATTGACAAGTTCTCTGTAGTTATCAGACCTGAAGTTCTCCAGAAAATTTGAGACAGCATTTTTGAAAGATTGCCATGCGGCTGCTTCTTGCATATTTAACTTGTTCTGAAACTGCGTATCTTTCATCAGTTCCTTTATTTGAGGGCCAACAAATATCCCTTTCAATTTAGCTTCACTGATCCTTGGAAATTTATTTTTAAGGAAGAGAAATGCACTGCCATAGCGATCCATTGCTTTCACAAAATGTTTAATCAAGCCTAGTTTAATATGTAGTGGAGGCAATAAGATTTTATCAGAACGTACAAGTGGTTGGTGAAGAACATTTTCTTGTCCTGGATTAAGTGACTCTCTCTTTGGACAATTCTTTTTAATATAATGATTACTTTTATCTCTGCTATTCCACTTGCCCAAGAACCAGCAAAATTTAGTATAGCCAAGCTGTAACCCAAGTAAGATGGCTATAACTTTCAAATCCCCACATATCTGCCAAGAAATATTGTCATACTTTATAACGGATAGTAACAGCTTCATATTCTCGTAATTTTCCTTCATTCAACTGCATGGGCTAAAGGAATGGATGGATATGTATTTCCATTATGTAGTAACCCTCCTTTCAAACTTGTTTCGAGGAGTCTATGAATAAACGCCAATCCTCAGATTTATGCTCAACACGCAGAGACTGGAACAAATACTCAACATCACTGCAGAAAACTAGGTCCTTCTCTTTAGAAAAGAAATCCTCAAATTCCTTTTGGCGATTGCGGAAAAAAGTTACTTTGGTGTCATCCTGCAGTAGCTTCCATCCTTTCAATCTTGAAAGAAGTAATTCTGCCTTGTTTTTACTTAAACCAAGATCCCGAACCAAATCATTTAAATCCTCCTGTGTTAGAAAGTGAGTTTCATTTATATTATCATCTTCCCCAAAATCTGAATCATTCTGTAAATCCTGAACATCAGGAAGTTCTTCAATCATTGTTATGTGATCTGGTGGAATTGGTATGGGTAAACCTGGCCCATGATGTACCGGTCGAATTGCCGAATCTAACATTGGATATTTAACGGTGTGTCTTGACTTGGAAGTTATTCCAAATATATTTGTCATGCCGAAGTAGCAGTCTGTCAAATGATTCTTAGGTTCGCGCCATATCATTGGGACTGCGAAAGGCATATGACGGGATCCTTTCAACCAGCCAGTTAATAGTGTTACACATTTGGTACAACAGATTTCCGGGGCCCATATCTTGTTCTGGTCTATTTTGTTGTTAAAATAACAGCGATAAGCTCTTCTTAATAGAGGAGTAAACTTTCGCTTCTGCGCTTTGAAAGTGAGCTCGCCACACACGAAACAGAAGTTGTTTCTATCGTTAACACACTTTGGAGACATATTTCTTATACAAATACAATATTACTCTTCTCTTTACAATACACTACAATTACAATACACTCCTTAGTCTTTACAATACACTTCTATTCATTAATTCACTTGGACTACGGAAGAGGAGCACAGAATTAGCTTCTTTCTTTTAAGAAAGCTTCTATTCAACTGCGAACTTAAAACATACAATCACAGTTTTGTAGGAGAATGTCATTGTTGTAAGTTATGAATTCAAGGTAACAATCGCAAAACATTATAAGTCCATTTTTGGCACAATGAAATTAAATATAAATGTAAAATAATCCTTCTAATCATCATGTTATATACCAAAAATGCTAATAAATAGGAAAATAATTATTTTCAAAATTACAAAAAAGTGGTGAGTGATGGAAAATTTCTGACTTCATTTTTGGAATCAGCAGATGAAAATACAGAAGAATCGCCCAAAATCTTTTATGTAACAAAATCACTGTTGACCAGTGTAATCAGAAATAGGAATGAGATGCACAACGAAATTAAACATAGGCTCAATTCTGGAAATGCGTGCTATTATGCATTGCAGAGACTCTTGATTTCCCAACTCCTTTCAAAAAACATTAAACTGAAAATATATAAAACTATTATTCTACCAGTTATATTATGTGGGTGCGAAACATGGACTCTTACTTTAAGGGAGGAAAGGAGATTACAAGTATTTGAGAATAAAGTACTTAGGAAAATTTTTTTGGACCAAAGAGAGATGAACAGACAGCTGAATGGAGAAGACTTACATAATAATGAACTACATGGTCTTTATAGGAAGCCAGATATAATGAAAACAGTTCAGTCTCGTAGACTGCGATGGGCAGGGCATCTTGCACGTATGGGGAATGAAAGAATTGCATGGAAGCTTCTTATAGGAAAGGCAGAGCGAAAACTCCCGGTTGGTAAACCAAAAATGAGTTCGGAGAATAACATTAACTATGATTTGAGGGAAGTAGATTATACAGGGAATGATTGGAAAGTATTAGCTCAGGATAGGGATGTATGGAGAGATTATGTCCGTGTGGCCATGAACCTACGGGTTCGATAATGCCAGTGAGTGAGTATTACTATTATCTTTATTATTATTATTATTATTATTATTACTATTATTATTATTATTGTTATTAATATTATTTTTGTTATTATTATTTTTTTCGCATCCACAGTTTCAAATTTCTCATGTCTCTAAGTGAGAATCGGACCCATACTGGGCGAATATCCTGTGATGCAATTTATTTGTCCATTGGGATTCAACCAGCGTAAGTTCCGTTGCTTCTTGTCTTAAACTGATCGGCGACAGGTGTGTTGTAGGAGACTTAACTGCATGCAAACTTTCAAATTGGCTTTTCCACACGTTTATTTTTATTGTATTTTAATACATTTAGATCATAATAGCATTGACAAGTTTAGTAATAGAAGCACACAATTTTCACTGTATATCTCACACAACATGGCTAACAATTCTTTTGATGGATTTTGAAACAACAGTAATATACTTTGAAATAAAAAATATAACATATGCAGTAATTTTACAAAAAATTGAATATTCATATGCAGAGAATGTATATATTTTTCTTCCTTTATTACAATGGTATAGATAAGTTAATGAATGGTGTGTTGTAAATACGTCAGTGGTCTTGTAGAAAATAGTTACGTGTAAAACATTTTACTCAAAAATTATGGGACTAATTAAAAATTTTATAATGCACATTTTTAAATGGATTTTCTTGAATAACTCACAAACTTGTAAGCGTAGAAGGAAGCAACTCAGTATTATGACATGAATGTGTGTAGAGAAAATCAAGTATGTAGCGTTAAAAATGTAGAAAATAGAAATATCACCCATTACTCCCTATTCTCATATTTCACTTTCCATAAATATCAAGTATCTCACTATTAATAATATTCTCCATTCACATGCTGTTTCTTTACCCTTTATCGAAATATTCCCTACGTAATTCTCAAGTTATCAAAATCTATCTCTTCCCTTAAAGTAATAAATCATATATCGCATCCATATAACAGGAACAAGAACCATTTTATATATTTTATTTAGGTACCATGTATATATTCAAGGTACAATTATAAAACATACATTTTCTAAATTATTTAATTACCTTAGATCATTCAATTATAAAACATTATAGTTTAAGTAGGTACATAAACATTATGAATATAATTCACTCTTTAAATACCGCAACTGCAGTAACATACTGAAAGCTCTTAGCAATCGTCACATCTGTGTCGATATTAAAAACAATAACGCCCTGGAGAGTGTAGACAGGGTGGGTGTGTTGGGGGTGAAAGGGATGTTTGCGAGAGTGGCGAAACTGGAGACTGATAAAACGTGCTTCGCTACCCTCAAGCAGAGAGAGAGAGAGAGAGAGAGAGAGAACGACCACAATATAAAAGAGCTATATAAGCAAAGAACCAATGTCGTTTTGTCTGTACATTTTCAAATATCCCTCCTCCTTCCGAGTTTAAATGTCGAACATCCCCTCTCCTCACACTCGTGCTGGTTGAGGGAAACAGGATCCGAAATTGTGTGGGAGGATATACTCTTGTTCGTTACTAAGTTGTGAAAATTGAATTTCTTGCCGCTTCCTATTTCTCTTGGGGAAAGTGTGTGATAAAACAGTATCGAATCACGAATTGGTGGACCAAGTCTTGCATAAGTGCTGAGGCAGACGGTTGACAATTTAATGATGTGGCTGAATTTGTTTCCAAGCTCCTAAGCTTATTCTTCTCCATTTTAATCTTATCTGTGCTCAGCACAACAGTCCTGAGAGGTTTGTGGTCTAACCAACCAGATTATGATAACGAACGGAAATAAGAAATCGCAATACATTCCATATTTTTGCTCCTGTAATAATAGAAAACAAATTCCATTATTGGAAATGGAAACTATATGAACTCAAATAATGGAAATTGTACATTTTTTATTTCCTTTTTTTTACAGATATATAATTATGTTATTTGCTTCTATAGTTGTGTAGTAACAAAGTCATTTATACTGTTTCTAAGAATTTAGAGTAAATTAAATTGGTGGTTTACTGATTAACTTTTGAACTGTTCATTTCTGGAAGGTCCTTTCTCGATTTTTCTTTGCAAATGAGTTATCGACACATTGAACAGCCCCACATATACATTCACATTCTATGCTTAAACGACCTTCCTTCAGCCTTCATACAGAGCCACAGTTGAATATTTCATATTCACTTTCATGCTAAAATGCCCTTACTCCAGGATAGAAGGCCTTTTGACATTGACCTCGTTAATAATCTGTTTTGGAGAAATGGCCTTTTAGCAATGACGAACTCCTTTACAAAAAATATTTTTCTATTAAAGCTTATACGATATATACAATGCTGCCCTCTAACCGTAACAAACTCTAAATAAAGAATCAATATGACCACGACGAAACACTGTTATGTAACATTTTTATCTATACCTATCACAAAATTCTTAAGTTGTTTAAAGGATGAAAAAATGCAATCTTGTACCATTCTGGATGGAAATATAATCTAGAGATTAACGTCGGTTTTCCACTGGACCGTTCAACACATATCGTTTCAGGAATAGACTACTAATGATGTTTTTATTTTGATTTAACATTTCTCAATGAAAGATAAATTAAATTTGAAGAGAAAAATTTTCGCCTAGACCGGGACTCGAACCCGGGACCCTTGGCTTTCCGGGCCAGTTGGTAGAGCACTTGGCCCGGAAAGCCAAGAGTCCCGGGTTCGAGTCCCGGTATAGGCGAACATTTTTCTCTTCAAATTTAATTTATAGACTACTAACTTTGGCTTCAATCTTAATCTGACATAATTATGTGGTAGCGTTTCTTAGAATCTACAATTTTCACATAACGGGGTGGTTTTGATTCCCGCTGACACATTGGCGATGTATCATGATGGAGACAACTTCAATTATTTTTATCAAGGTACCGGTATGTATCCCTTGTCCTGTCACGCCTTGTACCATTTTCGGAGGTGTCCCTTGTGTTATAATATATATACAGATCGAATGCGTTAAGCCATATAATTACGGTAACAGTTTTATGGAATAACTGCTCAACATAATGTTAACGATTTTATCGTTTCATATTCTTCGCCAGACAGCGATGTGAATTTTATTCTCTGATAAGTGAAACTATAAAATGTTGTGAATGCTAATAACCAGTGCGATGATATGGGAGCTAAGAATATGAGACAATGCAACGAAACGATGTGATAAATAACTAGATGAGGATGATATAAACATTATTTTTATGAAAAATTAAAATTTCAGGAGTGGCGATTAGCTTAACAGGAAATTTTGCCTGGTCTGGTGACAAGGTTGTATCTCATGTGGATTGTCTAATATAACATGCAGTCCATCATAATACATTTTTTCTAAAGTGCACATGGATATGCCAATTAGATCAGCTGAACTTCAACAACATAAAACGAAGTTAAATATATTTAATGTGTTCTGGCTCTGCAAATGCATATTCATGAAATTATTCCACAAATTTAATATTAATTTCTAATATACACGTCATACCGGCAAAGATTCATATCCTGTAGTTGCATATAACATTTAACAGGTGCATTTCCCAATTCGCTATATGCTACCGCCTACAGCTATTTATGAAACTGAACTCCCTAGGCTAAACAAATTTCCCAGTCACAGCATTTTACAAAACAAACAATATTAAAATGTACACCACTTACAAAATAAAACAAATCCCTTACGGCAGTTTATGTTCTGTATCTCGTTTGAGCGATGTTGAATCCCAGTCACTGAAAATGCTATATTTGGAATAACGTTAGGGTACATTTGTAAATTTTAAATAATCGTTGGCCCATCGCCAGCAGAGTCCCTAGTTTCCATTCGGGCGGCCACGGTGAGATTAGCAGTACGATCGTGCATATTTAATATCTACCTAACGTCCGTGAAATACCCCACCACTTAACTATTCCTGTTCGTCATCATCGAATTATTGTTAATAATAAGAAGAGACAGGTGAATGGTAAACTACATGGTATTTATAGGAAGCCAGATATAATAAGAACAGTTAAGTCTCGTAGACTGCGACGGGCAGGACATGTGGCACGAATGGGAATGAAATATGTGCATGGAAGCTTCTTGTAGGAAAACCAGAGGGAAAACCCCAGTGGGTTGACCAAGAATGAGGTGGGAGAATAACATTAAAATATGATTTAAGGGAAGTATATTATACAGGGAATGATTGGAAAACATACATATGGAGAGCTTATGTCTACACGGCCATGAACCTACGGGTTCGATAGCGCCAGGGAATTAGTTACTTAATATAATTAGTTTTCTTATAAATATTATTCTAAACTTTTATTATTCATCATCTCCATTCTCCTCTTCTTGTGGTAACGTCATCACCTCTATAAAGCGGGCCTAGGTTCGATGCCCGCTGTAGACTTGTTACCAGAGTGAAGATTTAGAGATTTTTCCTCACCTGAGAGCTTAATGTCCCCGAACACTATCATAATAATCCTATTATATTCGCCTTGTTTAGTGTGAATGTGTGAGTGATTGTTTTGAAATGTCTTGCAGATGGTCACGCATTGAGCTGATCCCTCATTTGTGGAGACCCTCCACATGTTTTGTCTGGTTAAAATAGTGTATATATGATATAAAGTTCTAACAGATGCTGTCACGAGGGACGCGTGATCTCTGGTTGGAAACTTGTCTGTGTATGAGTGGCAGACTGCTGGAACATGAAATTTATAAAGTACGTAAAAGGGAGAGGTCAAACTGAGAATAACAAACCAAAAATGTCAAATTATTTAATTAATTCCGATATTATGATTAAAGATCAAATTACGGTCATTGCTGTCTTTGGCGGTGGTCTAGCATTTTAATAATCACATATAAAGGAAAGACCGCCACTGATGTCCTTTATAATGTGTGATTTATAAATTCTGCAACTTGCCTTAGACAACCATTAAGGATAGTAACCTGTAAATGTCGTTCGGCAATTAGCGAGGAGTAGAACCCTCTGTATTTCAAGAAACGATCAACTTCTATAAATGCACGGTAAGAACTGTCAATCATAGCAGAAACACCTTGAAATTTCTTCCAGAGGGGCATTGTGATGTACCAAGGCCGTGTACTAAACATTTAAACGCCGTGATACAGTGCAAATCATTGATATCAAAGCCACACTCCATCAAAGGAAATTATTAAAGCATGGAGTGAGGCGGAACGCGGCATGGACGGGGAGTAGTGAGGGTTCTCCAGTCAGCCAATACAGGAGAGGTATTACTTCACTACGATATAGATGAGAGATATGTCGATTTGATTTAGTGCCTTGCAGTTAAAAAAGGCATGATATTTTTTTAATATGGTCCTTGTGCGTCACAGCGCATTTCTGAAATAAATTTCAAGATAGGTTTCGACATTTAATTGTTGACAGTTTCCTTACGAGAATATTTTTGGCACACGAATATGAAAAAAAAAAATTATGATGATGTAGTCATCGCCATAAGATCCAACTATCTTACAGTGCTATTCTGATTTTGTCACCAATCTCTGCATCAACAATATATATATATGTGATGATTAAATGCTTGACATTGAGCAATGCAAGCTTTCGGGTTCGAATCCCGTCCAGGCATTTATTTTTCTTATCATAACACACACATACATACATATATATATATATATATATATATATTATATATATATCCATAGTAATTCTGCCCGAAGGCAGCATTTTCATGCTATGCGTGCAGCTATACTAGGGAATTGTAGGTGTGGTAGCTTCCCGTTGCTTTCCAAACCGGTCAAGGATGATTATATATATATATATATATATATACATATATCCAGCCACAGTAATTCTGACCGAAGGCAGGTCTTTCACTGCAATCTTAGCATTTTCATGCTATGCTTGCAGCTTTACTAGGGAATTGTAGGTGTGGTAGCTCCCCGTTGCTTTCCACACCGGTCAAGGATGATGATGATAATGATAATAATGATGATGATGACCATATGATTTCGGGGACCGTTTGGGCCTTAAAGTTTTCCTGACATTTGTCTTACTGGTGAGGAAAAACCCCGATAAAAACTTCACCCAGAAAAACTGCACCGACCGAGGATCGAACCCGGGCCCGCTGCGTGACAAAGCAGCACGCGACCTCGAGACCACAGCGATGGATATATATGTATTTCGTGCCGTATTTTTTGTCCGCGATGGAATTCTAAACTACTGTACCGATTTTAATAACATTTGGTACACTGTGTGCAGTTTGATCCAACTTGAGACTTTGGGTATTTTATAACTAAATTTATAGTCGCAATATTTTTTATTGCAAATTATTTGTTTATTATTAACAAAGAGTTATCTGTGAGTTCCATACGATTCTAACAGATGGCGGTGTAAGGTAATTTGATAAGGTAATTGGTTTATTATTTAACAAAGAGAGATCCAGATGGCTGTGCTTTTTGTTGCAACCGCAAATTTCAATAGAATTACAAATATTGATTATTTCATAATTTAAGTGTGTTCAGTGTTTATTTTTTTTCAATATTATTGATTTCGTGTGTAAGTATTAGTTTTAAGTAATGTGGCTGAAAGACAGCAACTTAATTTAAATTTTTAACGTATACTTTGCTTACAGTAACGCGTGGCCGGGACTTCTAGTATTATATATATATATATATATATATACTTACTTACTTACTCACTGGCACTATCGAATCCGTAGGTTCATGGCCGCACGGACATAAGCTCTCCATACATCCCTATCCTGAGCTAATGCTTCCAATCATTCCCTGTATAATCTACTTCCCTCAAATCATAGTTAATGTTGTTCTCCCAACTCATTCTTGGTCTACCAACTGGGCGTTTTCCTTCTGGCTTTCCTACAAGAAGTTCCATGCACGTCTTTCATTCCCCATACGCGCAACATGTCCTGCCCATCGCAGTCTACGGGACTTAACTGTTCTTATTATATCTGGCTTCCTATAAAGACCATGTAGTTCATTGTTATGTAGTCTTCTCCATTCACCTGTCTGTTCATCTCTCTTTGGTCCAAAAATTTTCCTAAGAACTTTATTCTCAAATACTCGTAATCTCCTTTCCTCCCTAAAGTAAGAGTCCATGTTTCGCACCCATATAATATAACTGGTAGAATAATAGTTTTATATAATTTCAGCTTAACGTTTTTAAAACGAGTTGGGACATCAAAAGTCTCTGCAATGCATAATAGCATGCATTTCCAGAATTGAGCCTATGTTTAATTTCTTTGTGCATCTCATTCCTATTTGTGATTATTGTTCCTAGATATTTGAATTCAGCGAATTCCTCAAAATTTCCCTCATTTGTCGTTAGCTGTCCATTTCCATTATATAGTGTACTTCTACGTGTGACCATATATTTAGTTTTACTGATATTTACTTCCAGTCCTAATTTCTTAGTGTTACTCAATAGTGTGTGCGTGTTGGCCTTCAGGATGTCCTCGCTATCAGCCAGTAGTACTACATCATCAGCATAAACTAACAGCGTATTAATACCATTCAGTTGTAAGCCTTCCTCATCCTCTAAAGATTTAATGGCATGCTCTAGTACAAAATTAAATAGTAGAGGAGATAGTGCATCTCCTTGCTTCAACCCATTCTGGATTTCAAAAGTGTCTGAAAACTGTTTGCCTACACGCACCCTACTCTTTGAGCCATTTAGACACATTCGTATTAGTCTAACTAACTTTTTAGGAATTCCGAACTCCAGCAGGATACTATATAACTTCTCCCTCTTAATTGAATCATATGCTTTTTTGAAGTCTACGTTATATATATATATATATATATATATATATATATATATATATATATATATATATATATAATGTATTTATTTACAATTAATGTAAAATGTAATGTTCTTACCAGTTTGATGGGATTATATATAATTTATTTACTTATAATTAATGTAAAATGTAATGTTCCTACCAGTTTGATGGGATTTTTAGTCTAAATCGTTAATATAAACTAACTATTGAAAAATAATCCTAGTCTTTGTTACATCTGCAAAGCGTTGAAACCGTTCATTTATCCTAACGAGTACCTTCTTTTAAATTGAAAGATTTTATAACAGCGAAATATAGTTACCGTTGTAGGTTCATTTTTTATATATACGGCACTTCGTTTGAAAATGTGAATTTGATAATAGACGTTTGTAAGTTCATGAAAGTTGAACAATCGGTTACGTATATAACAGTATTGTGTACAACCTGCTCTGCTACGTGAAATATTTCATCACATGTTCCTTAGACGATAAGCTTTAATGTAATGTCGGTAAATAATTTGTGGTTATTCTCACACTTCATAAATAAACTTAAATAGAACATAAAAAGTACAATAAAACTGTATGAGAGCTAAGAGATTGCAAAAATAACAAATAATTTCATAACACATTAACATTTATTGCTGATAATGTACGGTACTTTAAACGACAAATATTAACTTTATAAACACTCTGCAGTGCAAGGTTCATCCGCAAGTGCCGCTGTCGAATACCGTGTAAATACTCTTTTAATTTGAGAGATTTTAATTAGTTTGTGTCCACCGCTGTGGTCTCGAGGTAGCGTGCTGCCTTGTCACGTTTTTTATCGGGGTTTTTCCTCACCTGTAAGACAAATATCAGGAAAACGTTAAGGCCCAAACGGTCCCCGAAATCATATGGCCGTCATCATCATTATTATCATTATCATCATCATCATCCTTCACCGGTGTGGAAAGCAACGGGAAGCTACCACACCTGCAATTCCCTAGTAAAGCTGCAAGCATAGCATGAAAATTCTATGATTGCAGTGAAGGACCTGCCTTCGGGCAGAATTACTATGGATGGATTAATTAGATTCACTGTTTTAACGTATGTGGACACATAGTTTTGAGCAAGTGGTAATGTTTTCTGTTTCAAGTTCTATCATAAACCGGAATTCGAAATACAGGCATTTGGGATTAGTTACCACTTAAGAGAAAATATATAAGAAATCAAATTTAATTCTTATATGCTTTAGGGAATTATTCACAATCTTTCCTTAAATTAATTTAAATTTTGCTTCTGTTGGTATTTATATATGCCACACTCCAACCAGGTCTTACAGGAAACGACTAGCCAGGAGAGGAATTAAAATGTTTGTACACACACATACATCTTTGACCACACAAATATATAGAGGCCCTATCTGGGATCTCCTTAATGCCAGTGCTACTTCCAAGACCAAAAAAGCATTGAAGACAAGACAAGCCATTCTCTCACATAAAGCGAATAGGTATGGATGACCAGATGGTATTCTGGGACTATTTCGACCTGGCATTTCTCTTTTATGTGAGGGAAAGTATCCAGAAAACCTCACCTAGGAAACCCCGTTATGACCGGGGCTGTGAACCCGGGCCCGCTGCCTCAGAGTTAAAGACGTTGCAACTGTACCAGTTCGTGCGGTGGAAAATTTCCATATAAAATTCGTATTTAATAAAGTTTGAGAAATCTTAAATTTGATTCAATTGAAGCTATGTTTTCTATAATTGCAAATTTTAAATGCCGAAACTACAAGAGAATTTTATAGAGAAAAAATGGACAACCTTTAGAATGAAGGAAAGTCTGTTTTTATTGTTCGCAGCAACCTTCAAAAAGTTTAGAGAATCTTCCTTAATGCAGGAAGACATCGTCTTACTATAAAAAAGTGTCATCATAAGAGAGTACCGTGTCGCCATTACCCGAGGACAGTCCATGATATCTCTGCTAGCACAATGCCTTTGTTGTGATTTTAGAAAGGAGCTTATCTCAAGAATAATAAAATGAAACCATTTTCAAGATCTGTCCACCATTTTGATGGATGGCCGGATAATAATCTACAGGAGCCCTTTTCTTCCTACTTATATAGAAATGACAGATTTAATCAGAGTTAACAATGAAGCACATGAAATGTATATTGAATAAGGCCGGATCAGAATTAAGTCAAGAAAATTACATGAGAGAAAACGAAAGTAAGTATTCAGAAAGGCTGCGGCTTTATAATTTGGATGCATTAAACATGACAACCTAAATCGTATTACTACAATATGAAAGGAAGCCGATTTGAATTTAATGTTATCAAGACATCTGCAAAGGAATAATTTTAAATAACAGCGGAAACTGGTATGAAACAACTGCCTGCCAACACGGGTCCACGTACAAATTTTATTCTCAGGATAAGTTAAATGGATTCTTGAGTAAAAAACTGAACCATGTTACATTTTCTTAATTAGGAAAAGAAGTGTTTACGTTTTACTGCCGTATTAATTTAAAGTGCCACGATTTGTAAACCGTGCTGGAACTTCTGGCAATTCCATGGCCTTTAATGAAAATGATTACCAGAAATATATTCTGGAGGTAGTGTTAACAATCTGACTGTCGAATTTCTAGAAAGAATGGAGTCATTCATCTCATACTACCCCTAAGACCTCCTGAGGTACGTAGAGGGATCACTTCATATGTTATTAATTCAAGTATATTAGTGTAAATTCCTCTATGTTTATTTTTCCCATTATTAAAGGCAGTACTGATACTTGTAAGATTATTATTATATTATTATTTATTATTATTATTATTATTATTATTATATTATTATTATTATTATTATATTATTTAATTATTATTATCGTATGCAATTTTTGAAGTCTACGTATAGTTGATGAACAGTGCCATTATATTCCCATTTTATTTTCTAAAATCTGTCTTATACTAAAAATCTGATCTGTTTTAGACCTGTTTTCTTCTAAATTCACATAGGTGATATCCTAGAATGTCATCAATATAAGGAGTAGGTCTGCTTACGAATATAATGTTACAATTTTGTACGAAGTTGAAAGTAATGATATGCCCCTATAGTTGTTGCAGTCAATTGTGTCTCCTTTCTTATAAATTGGTACGATAATCAATTCTTTCCATTCATCTGGAAGATCTTGTTTATCCCACATCATATTAAGCAACTCGCATATCTTGTCCATCAATTTTTCTCCACCTGATTTTATCAGTTCTGCTGGGATCTCATCTGAACCTGATGCTTTTATACAGCTTCAATTTTTCTATCGCCATTTCAAACCTCTATTACATTTGGTTCTGCGATTAGCATTTATGCTGTCTGTAAATTACCCTCTTTAATATCCTGTTTTCTATGTACATTTAATAGCTGATTGAAGTATATTTTTCCATCTATTTAATATATTCCTGTAATCTGCAATCATATCCCAATTTTTCATTCTCTCCTTTTACAGACAAGTATGGAATACAAGAGATCCACGTTTCGATTCCTGGTTCAGATATTAATTTTTATTTTCACAATATCATTATAATATTTGAATATGCTCCAATATTGGAACTGTGTTAAAATAAACAATATTGGAAAGTGTTAAATAACATCGAACACTGCTTATAAAAGTGGGTGGTGTAAAATTCTCAAAACATAGATACTTCTATATGAAGCCGGCCGTTGACGATGGTGGTGACATCTACCTGGCAGCGGACGAAACGAGAAATATAGTATGTTTGTGGAAAGAATTGTTAATATTTGTACCATATCTCGAATACGTAGTGGGTCTTGCACACTTGTACGGAATGAAAGATGTCCACGGTTCGATTCCTGCTTCAGACATTATTTTTTTTTCTTTCACAACACCATTATAATATTAGGGAGTGGATGGATAGAGACGAGTGGAGAAGAAAAATAATACTTTAGGGTCAGAAAGATGTGTAAACATTAAAAATCTGTATATAAATAAATAAAATTAAAATTATTACCATTATTATTATTATTACTATTATTTTTTTTATTATTATTATTATTGATGTTGTTATTGTGCGGGGTTATAAACAACAAGTAGCATATTATCCTTCAAGATTGGAAACCTATACAGTTTTTTTAGTCAGTGGCATCTGAGATTAGCGAATTGGTGGTCCTGGATTGATGTCGCGTGGAAGTTCAATGTAAGTTGAGTTTTTTTGTTTTTCGTGCCTCTTTCAGTCATCAAAAAAATATCATACTGGCGTAGTAAATATAATCTAAATTTTACATGAAGACAGCCCGCATTCGATTCCCGGCAAGGTAGTAGGCTATAGGAATTTAAGTATCCACAACAGGCCTGAGCATATGTTTCTTTTCTTGTGCTGTATTCGGAAGTGGTCTTCTGCTAACAACAATCCACTGAGTACATGTCTATGATTGAATGTTCTACGTCCCACTTCTACATAGAACATCTAACTATTCATCATATTGCCTCTTTAGGCCACCCGTATCTGAAATTCTCTCTCTCAAGGACTTCCTGATAAAAATGCATTTCAAATAGCAAGCTCACTGATTATTTCCTCATACAATATAACATTATATAACCAACTGTCGTGACCTGGCCCTCGGGTAGATCAGACAATTTGAAGGTAGGATTCGTTGTGAGTCCAAGAACTCCAGTGAATGCAAAACTTGATTTAATATATTTATTAAAGACGATGATTAAAAAGTTACAATATTGTGTCTCTAACTGTCAAAGAGACGAGGTCGGAACCATGAAGAATAAGCCCTGATGCCAAGGGCATCAGCCGTTATAAACCCTCTGATAAGCGGGCGTGGCATGGACGCTGAGTTGGAATGTATCACCCTCATTTCCAAATAAGGACATATCTCTTCTAAAGTTACGTATGAAGACTGGAATTTACCAGCCATGTTATCTTACTGTATTCAACTAGGGGATGGAGAGTAATCTTATCTTGACTCGACGCCCTTGTATTAGACTGGGGGATGGTGAGTAATATTATCCAAACTCAACACCCCTGCCTGTTTCAACTTGAATATCAACATGTAATTATTATTATATATTAGAGTGTCCAGTACGCAATTTCCCTTCATAATATAATATAAATACATTCTGATTGTTAATTCAAAACTTTAATATATATATATATATATATATATATATATATATATATATATATATATGGATTCTATGCTATTGGCTAACAGTGCAATAATTAATTAGTATATGCGGTAATAATGCTAAAGCCAGCACACAACTTTCAGATATATTTTCATGATTTCTTTATATTTACACTCTCATTATTATGCTAATAATTTAATCAAGTTATAGATTATTATAATTATTTTAAATTCCAAAAGCTCCTCAAATCGTACCCAACTCAGGACCGGCTCGATGGATGAGATATCATGAAACCCCTTACACCAAAGATCTGTGAATAACAAGGAGGCCTGTCGACCATGCCGGATGCACAATAGCAGTGATAGATACATGGAAATAAATGAATAAGGGTGTGTGTAGAAGTGAGTAATGAAATTTGTAGCAGGAGACAAGGGAGAAATACTGCCAGACTCTGTTTCATCCACCAACAAATCCACATTGAGTGACCGAGACGCATATCAAGGCACTAGAGTTGAGAGACGAGCGTCTCGTCGCTTGCGCCATCGAACCACACTTAATTCAACTATAGGCAATTCATTGTTTATAAGTGTGTAATTTAACTCTGGTGAACTCGAATGGAAGACCTAATATTAACTTCATCAGGTAAAATCAACCATTATAATAATATTAAAAATAATAACTATATTATTATTAATAACAATAATGATAATTATTATTATTACTACTACTATTATTATTATTATTATTATTATTATTATTATTATTATTATTATTATTATTACTATTATTATTATTAGTAGCATGAGAGGAGGAGTGTGAATATAATGGAATTGCCGGACGAAGATGAGTAAGGCAGGAATATTTAGAAGGGTAACATAATTTCAATTAGAAGGAAAATCTACTCGTACTTTAGTATAGAAAAAAAAAATCTTTCTACTGGCGATGTGTCCAGGATAGCGCCGTTCATTACGAAATTGAATATACAATGCCAGTCTACCTGCTATGTTCCCAGTAAACTCTCGGTAGATAAGCCATACGTAGGTGTTGCATAGCAGGATATTTAATTCAATGCCTATAAAAAATAGTTCCTATGTGAGAAATATATATGATGCTACAAATATAATTTAGGCCTATTACTTACGTCTATGACATTACGAGTTGTGCCATTGATATACAGTAGAAGTTTCTGTGAAGCTCACCTGAAATAAATAAATAGAATTAATAACTAATATGTAATACGATTAATATAGAAAACATATAGATTTGCTAAAAGAACTTCCTATCGATTAAGAAGGAATGAAATAATGAGGCTGTTCTCATGAAAAGATTAAAAGAAAAATTAAGGTCTTCACCAATTGTCTCTACAAGACACCAAAAATGACCGTGACAAATATAATAATATTATTAATAATAATAACAATAATAATAATAATTATTTATTTTAGTTGGCAGAGTTAAGGCCATAAGGTCTTCTCTTCTACTCAACCAGCGAATAGTAAAATTATACAAAAGTTACGTACATATTACAATTTTAAGATATTAAAATACAGACGAAACAAAATACCATGATGATGTGATCTAATACTAGCTAATACTAACAAAAAACATAGAATATAATAAAATTAACATTATATAAAAAATATAGTAAGTAGCTTCCTACATGATTATTAATGGAATGCTCTATATAGTTGTCAGGCAGTTAATGTTTTCACTGTGTCGAACTTAAGATATCAGTTAATTTGGATTTAAATAATGATAGCGATTGACAGTCCATGACATTACTGGGAAGTGGGTTCCATGCTCTAGCCATTAATATTGTGTAAGATTCAGAGTACAGACAGGTCCTGTGTTGTGGTATCAAAAGTAAAGAAGAGTCTTGTGATCTTGTTCCTAAATTGTGATGAGCCGATAAATGTTGAAAACGTGTTGTTAAATAAGTTGGTAAATATGTGTGCAGAATTTGGAACAGTAAGGTATGTGAATGTAAAGTTCTTCTGTCATTTAGGCGTAGCCATGATAAGGCCTGAAATGAAGGAGACACGTGGTCATAACGACGGAGATTGAATATAAATCGAATGCACGCATTATGAGCACCCTGTAGTCTGTCAGATAGATAAGTTGTCAGATTAGTCAGTAATATGTCGCAGTAGTCGAAGTGTGGCATTATAAGAGTCTGTACAAGTATTTGTTTTAATTTTGTAGGAAGGAAGTTTTTTAAAACTATTTAGGGAGTGAAGAATTGAGAACACTTTCTTGCAGGTATTATTCACCTGGATTTTCCAGTCTAGGTGTTGGTCCATATAGATACCCAGATTTTTTACTACTGAGCTGTAGGGGATATTTTTGCCATTTAGAAGAATGGTAGGGATATTTTCGTAATTTATAATGCTTTGGATTCGACGATGTCCTATAATTATGCACTGTGTCTTTTCAGTATTTAGATTAAGTCCATGTTTCTTCGACCATTGGGAAATTGAGTCTAGGTTACTATTTAATTTGTCTAGTGTGTCATGTACATCGTCAGGATGGGAGTGAATGTAAATTTGAAAATCGTCAGCGTATAGGTGATATCGACAATAGGTAAGTCTAGTGGATATATCGTTAATATAGATAGAGAACAGAAGTGGTCCTAACACTGAACCTTGTTGGACGCCACCCTTCAGTGATAGCCAGGATGAGGAAAGTTCTGCATTGGATACACATTGCTGGCGACCATGAAGATAGGATCCAAGTCAGTTAACAGCATTGTCCGAAAGATTCTGAGTGCGTAATTTTGCTTTTAATATGTCAGTGTCAACAGTGTCGAAAGCTTTGCTGAAGTCAAAGAGTGTAAATATTGTCATCTGGCCACTGTCCATTGCTTCACACGCATCTTCGGTAACTTTAAGAAGTGCGGTTGCCGTACTATGGCGTGTCCTAAAAGCTGATTGGTATGGGTCGAGTATGTTATGAGTGTTAAGGTAATCAGTTAATTGTTCATGAACAATGCGCTCCAAGGCCTTAGATAGGACTGGGAGGATGCTGATTGGTCTAAAGTCGTTTGGTGTTACAGGTAATTAAAATTTAGGGATTGGTCTGACTATAGCTTTTTTCCAGAGTACGGGGTAAGTTGAGGTCATGATTGAGGCATTAAATATTTGGGTTACAGTTGGGAGTATGACATGGAGTATTTTCTTTAAACTGTCGATACCTTGTGTCTTAGTTCTAATGCGGTCCAGGGATAGTTTAACGTCGATTGGCATTATATAGGAAAAGAAGAATTTTTCTCGGGAAGGAGTAGGTGTGGATAGGAGTTCATCTATAGTTTGTTGTTTGGTCGTAGTGTTTATGTTAAGTGTGGCATACGATGTGAAATGTTGGTTTAGATCGTCCAGTGATATGTTAATGCTCTCTCCTTTGGTTGTCGGCTGCCGTAGACCCATTGATCTAATACGTTTCCACATATCACTTGCACACACACACACACACACATATATATATATATATATATATATATATATATATATATATATATATATTGACATAAAAGAAAGATCAATGCCTGACCCTGGATTTGAACCCGGGATCTCTAACTCTAAACATTAGCGAGATACCTATTTCATTATCCAGATATCCCAGTGCAAACACTAATTTTTTTTCTTATATACAATTCTCAATCAACGGGACTCGCCCTCTCTACGGCTTCTATAACTAGAAAGCATTTTAATAAGAATGTTTTACTAAATAGCAGAAACACTTTTATATTTCGATGTTAAAATTAAATGAAACTGAATGGGTATATATTATTTAAATTGATGTTAAATTATTAGCCAACAAGTGCGTGAAATAGGTAATATCTAAAGTCAGGCATGAATATGTTTTCGCTGCAGTCGAACACTTTTAAATTGATCGCAAGTGCTTTTCATAACACATATAAGTAAATGAATATCTAGCAATAATATAAAAATCAAAACAACAGATAACTATTACATTACAAATTAAAGCATTGAGCTAAGATGTAGACTTATTCAGTAGTAATAACTGCACTTTGAGTACATATTTATTTATTCAACAATGGTTTCTGTGTTTTACACAAAATCTTCCCAACGTTTGTAGGTTTAGGCCTACTATGAACTCGCTAGCGTACCAATGTATCACGATTTGAATTTTGAAACCTTTCCGCCAACAATTCACACACATTCAATATTCCATATCATTACAATTTCGAAACATATGTATTTATTTCAGACTACCCGCACATTGGAAATAAACGCACATTATAATCGTCGGTAGTTTGTTGAATTTTAGACACTCGAAACCTAACCATGGGGAGCCCTGTTGTCTCTAGACAGAATATAAGAATATAACTATTTTCATTTAATAGGTTTTAAATGTAAACAATATCTTCCTGTGCGCAGTACTGAGTTCTCCATTCATCTCTATCCTTCCAGCCACCATCCTGCAGTCCTAAATATATACGTCAGGAATAGATGATTGGATATAAACCAACAATATAATTTTTGCAGGTTATACTGTGCTTACAAAGATATTTAAAACAGGTTGGGAAGTAGAAACAAAACCCCAAATCTCGCTTCTAGAGTGCATTACTGACCTAACCATCCATCCATACATGTTTCTTATACGCTTACAAGAATATCCTATTAGGCACTCAATCCATTATACCGAACATATTGTTAAGTTGTTATCACCTTTCAAAAAACGCTACATCAATATGTTTGTTCCATTTGATGTTCACTTTGAACGTCGTATCAAAATATTCAAAATAATTCACGTCCTGCATTATTTTATGGGTGCGAAACGTGGGTAATGACCAAAAAATTGAAAAGTAGAATACAAAGCTCAGAAATGAACTTCCTTAGAAGAACAAAAGGCTGCACAAGATTGGATCGGATAAGGAATGAAGATATAAAAACAGAGTTAAATATATATAATATTGAATGAGAAAGTCAGAGAATATAGAGAGAAATGGTTTACACATGTGGTAAGAATGAATGTAACAAGATTACCAAGAGCAGCATTCAACTACAAGCCAAGAGGTCCATGTAATGTAGGAAGGCCAGTGAAAAGATGGATAGAACAACTGTGAGGTGGAACAGGCAATTAATGCCTAGCCCGTGAAGTGGAGAAGAATAAGAAGAAGCATTCACGTTGTGTAGTTCTTGATCGCGATATTGCCACCCGTCAGTTCGGAGTGACCCATTTTTAACATCTTAGCTTTAATCTAATGGTCAATTCCTAATTCCCACAGCATGCTTCCTGTTCGTCTTGACCTCTTTGAAATCCCATGATTTTCTTGTAGCAAATAACTAAATCATCAGCCTACAACAGAATATTTCTCTCAGCTGCCTCAACGTTTTCTTCTATTATTAGGTTTACATTACCATCAATAAACAGATTAAATAAGAACCTTTTCCCACTCCTCCTTGGTATTACTGCTGTCTATAATCAAATCTGGTCTACGTTTATACAGAATTGAATATTTTATAAATTTATATTAAAGCTGGTACAATTATGTCTAACAACTCTTCGTTCCAACTTTTATCAAAGTGCACTTCTGTCCATGGTATCGAACGCCATTTTAAATTAAGTGAATACGTGAAATAATTTTCCCCTCTTGTTTTTCAGATTTTAATTAAGTAGTGTTCTCAGAGCAAATACGTAGTCCGTTGAGGAATTCCCTTCTCTAAAATCTGCCAGATACCCTGAAATCCCATTGTTATCTGTAGCTAATAGTATAATTCTTTCGTATATATTTTGCCAAACACTTACCCTTTAAATGCAGATACACGAGTCCCATATTATGTTTTGTATAGGGTAGCACTAAATCCGTATCCAAAGTTTCCGGATAATTCCTACCGTTAAAATAGTTTATGAAATGCAGTTTTACGTATTGTGACCAAGTTAAGGGAAATACTACCTTACATATATTAATTTTATAAATATAATTTTATTATTAAATTATGTGGATTCGACAAATGTGCTATTTTGTGAATAAGAAATCATATGTCTCAATTGTTTAATATTAATACCGGTAATATTATGAATATTTTCATTATTATTAATAGTGTAATTATTTTTATTATTAGTAGTATGTTTAGCATTATTATTAGTAGCCTTAGTATAATAATTGTTTTATTATAATTATCATTATTATTATTATCATCATCATCATCATCATAGTTATTGATATTATTATTACTATTATTATTATTATTAACATTATTAATATTATTAGTATTGTTAATATTTACATGTCCACCTCCGATCTCGAGATAACGTCATTGCCTCAATGAAGGACTCAAGTTCGTTCTCCTATCAAAACAAGTTTCCTACGTGAGGTTTTTCGAGTTTATTCCTCATCTACAAGACAAATATCACGTAAATTAAAAATTATCTCCAACTATCATTTGGCGATCACAATCATCCTATCTATCACAAGTGTCTACATTTGTGTGAATGTATTAGTGAATTGTGCGTCCTGTCCTAAATGCTCGTGTTGTCTCGAGATGACTCCCTGGGGGTACGTCGGGCCCCAGCTGTGCTCACAACAGCAACAGGGCGCGTCAGGACTCGAGCGACCTGACGTACTATATAGCTCGTGCTGCGTCCACTCCAGCAGCAAAACGCGTCCCCTCGGTGGCGTAGTGGGGAAAAGGTCGGTGGATCTGCTAGTCAGTCCTCCCTTCCAAGTCCGACGGACTCGCGGACCATGAGTGGGGTCAGCAGGAAAAATTTTTTGAATGAGGGCCCTGCTGCCAAACCTGACGGTCTCGGCCCACAAGCGGGAGCATGAGCCGCTGTTGGCGTGGCGGTGGGAGAGTAGGGGATCTGTCGCTCCTTCTCTCTTGGTACATTGAACCTGATACCATCTGTGGGGGCACCATGGGAGATGAGCAGCCTGGATGCCTACATTGCTCAGTGGGCTGCCTCACAGCAGCTACACGACTAGGCTTAGTCTTGCGAACTGGCTGGATGGGACAATACCGGGCGTAATGCTGGGAATTACCACCAGGTCGATAAGCTCGAGAAAGGAGGAAGCGCGGTCTTTTGGCTTTTGGGACTTAGCGCCGAATCTGGAACCGAGTGACCCAAGGACAATCTGTGAGGTCGTCAGGAGTTGAGCGACCTGACGTACTAATGCTCAGGCTGGACCCACTTCAGCAACCAAACACGTCCCCAGCTGGTGCACTGGCGGAAAGATCGGTGGATCTGCTTGACAGTCCTCCCGGTCAAGTCCAAGGGACTCGTGAACCATTAGTGGGGTAGGCAAGAGTTGAGCGCCTTGTCGTTCTATTTGCTCATCTGTTGGAACTTGCGAGCTCCGTGCTGGCCCACAACAGCTGCAGAAGGCGTCCCTGGGGGCACACCAGGGCTCGGCTCGGACCAGTCCAGAGGGGAGCAACTGTACTGGTTCCTGGCTCGGCCTACGGGCCCGTCGACAAACTGTGGGGTCGTCAGGAGATGAGCACCTGGATGTACTAAAAGTCTCACACTGTAGGGCTTGTAGCCCTAGCCGGTCTCACAACGGCTGCAGGACACGTTCCTGGAGGCATAACAGGGGAATGGTCGGTGGATCTGCGACAGCAGTCCTCCCGGCTAGGCTCATGGAACCCGTGGACCAACTGTGGATCGTCAGGAATGAGCGACCTGATGTACTATGTAGCTCAGCAATTCCCAGAACTTGAAACTCCAACACCCTCTCCCTGGGGTGTTGGTTTAAGGACCGTGAACTTGAACGTGGACGTGAACATAGGATAGGGAGGACTAGAACTAGGACTTGGGAGTATGGTCATGACGACCGAGGTATCCCAAGGGGTGGGGGAAGGGCCTAGATGTCCCGAGATGGCTCCGCTCTGAGTTATCCTTCATTCGGGGAGAATTTTCATGCCCTTCTGTGATTAAAAAGTTGTGCGTGTGATCTAGAACTTAAATTCTCACTCTGTAGTTCGTGTCGATTTAAGGCCAGAGTGGCTCGTGATACAAAAATAACTAAATTTAGTCTGTTTCAACCCCTACACGTCAAGTACCCAGCCTACGCGGGGATAAGTTCGAATTCTTAACTCAATAGGTGAGCGGATCGTACGTAGTTTCTTTGCGATTTACCTGCTCCTCCTCCCTTCATCTTTTCTCTCTCTCACTATTCCCTTCTTTCAATTTTAATATTCACTGTTTCACTTTTACTAATCATTGTTATTGAGAGCTGTTCGGCCTTGCGTTTCCATCTGTCTCTATCTTTGCCACTTTTGACGATTTTACTCTAGCTAATTTTTTTTAAATATTCAGCCCACCTGGGGATGCATGAACGCACCTAAAAGGAGAGGTTAAATTAAGAATAACAAGAAACAAAGACTGTTATATTACTATTATTATAATATTTATTATTAATTTCTAGCATGATTACGTATTTACTGGTTATGTAATATTAGCTTTTTTATTAGGTAACACACTTTACTGTATACCACACAGAACATACAGTAAAGGGTGCTCGTAATAATAGAAACACATCAAATTGTGAAAACGAATGTTGACAATTCAAAATTACATGCATCGCTGAATAAATGTAACGATACATCGCCGTACAATAAAGATAGTCAATAAGGAAAACTATCGATGTTGTAGTGATCGAAATAAAGTTATCATTTTACTTACGAAAACATATTTAATTAAAACAGTATGTTATAAGTCAAATTAAACATGTATTCCTCTAGTTTCCTTACAATATACAAGATTTTGTTTTGTTTACTCAACATTAACTATATTGAATTTATATCTCCATTAAAATAATATTCTTTATTTCTATAGACTTGGAGAAAATTGAACAATCATAAAATAATCACATTAATTGTGTTTAAAACATTAAAAATAGACAATCTCATCTCATTATCATGTTTAACCTCTCATTATATAGGTATGATTATGTGTACAACTCCATACAGTGACATAACCTGTTGGGAGAAGAATTTTAAACTTAAATCACACACTTTTTGACGGCACAAAGTCATGGAGGGCCTCCCGTAATAAGTGATGAGTTCAATTCAGGTCCTCCTCTGTGGACGATTATTCAGAGAATTACATACCGTTTACTTATACATTCATACTTATACATTGGTAATATAACGGTCATTATGATGGCCATATGAAGTGAGGAATTATTTTGGTCATAAAATTTACTGATATTTGTCTCGAAGGTAAAAAAAAAAGGAAACATTCAAAGAGCACATTTGTTCCGACCGGGCATTTAATCCTTAACTACTACTGCGTTTGAGGCAGTACCCAGAGACTACGGCAAAGTCCACCGCTGTGGTCTCGAGTGGTAGCGCGCTGCCTTGTCACGCAGCGGGCCCGGATACGACTCACGGTCGGGACAGGCTCCTGGGTGAGGTTTTTTTCGAGGTTTTTCCTCACCTGCAAGACAAATATCAGGAAGCTTAGGGTCACCGAAAATCATCCGGTCATCATCATCATCAACATCCTCATCGTTCACTGGTGTGGAAAGCAACGGGAAGCTTACTACACATATAAGTCCCTAGTAAAGCTCTAAAGCATAGCATGAAAATGCTAAAGACTGCCCTCGGACAGAAATACTATGGATATATATATAGTAGTCGGTCCCGGTGAATTAGCGGTTATCACTCTCGTCTCTAGTACCGAGGTTCGATTGTTCAAACCCGGGTGGCTTACGTGATACTTCAAGGGCGTAGAAATTTTGAGCAATGCTTCCTTCGCAAGGTAACCCAAGCCTCAGTCCCATGTCGTTTATTTATAGCACGTAAAATAACTTCAATCTTAAAAACAGGTTTCTGAATAAAAGTGCTCGGCTCTTTCTCCCACTCCCGGAGTTCTTAAGACCAACTATGGTTAAGTGAGATATTAAATGAGATACTACCTACGAAAGTACCCATTTAAATAAAAGTTTTTCTTCTTGTATCTTGTAAGCCCACGTTTCCCTTAACAGAGATTTAGGCGCTCTCCCCCTACAGACAAGAATTTGAACCATACTAATTTAGTTACACTTGTTTTCGTATAGTTGTCACTTGAGTGGTCCGTTATCAGCGTTCCGCCTCATATTAACATCTAGGAAACCGAGCTAGTACTAGGACGGGAAAATTAGGTAAATTTTGCTTAGAGGCCTTTTCATTGAGGCTTAAGGATCTTTTACGAGCCTGATAATCTTCAGACTCGGGACCCACGGCTTATAAGTCCCTCCCGGAGGACTTGCTCCTTGGATTTTTCCATCCTAAAAAATCCATCGACCCTGGCCGAGTTTTCACCCGCGACCCTCGGGATCAGAGGCAAGGAGCATAACCACTAGTCCACCGCGGCCGATATAAGGGTATATAGTGAACATATTTTGAGTAATACTTATTATTCAAAGATTCGTTACCAGTTCCATCTCCCATATAAGATTCGTTCTTATTCTGATTTCTTTACTACCTATCCATTTGTTATCCGTTGTTTTAAAGGCTAAATATTCCAATTTCTATTGAAGAGCAGTAGAGAATACTGTTTATTATTACACTAAAATCCTTTATTAAAGGCAGAACGGTAATAATAAGAATTGCAACATAACAACAATAATAACATTAATAGTATCAGTAAAATCAATACAACTACAATAATTATAGTAATTACATTAATAATAATGGTAATAATGATAATAATAATAATCATAATAATAAATAATAAGTAATAATAATAATAAAACTAATGGTTGTACATCGCTGTGGTCCTTGATTATTGTCGCTGCCTCCTATGCATCGGATCCGGTTTCGATACTCGGTAGCAACAATTAATAGTTATTTTGATTGATTCTCGCTTCCTGTAAGTGAAAAGTCTAGAATCTTTAACGT
The DNA here is from genome assembly GCA_030220185.1 of Diploptera punctata. Classification (NCBI taxonomy): domain Eukaryota; kingdom Metazoa; phylum Arthropoda; class Insecta; order Blattodea; family Blaberidae; genus Diploptera; species Diploptera punctata. Next base: position 2,625,032 of record JASPKZ010009799.1, on the reverse strand, counting down.
CGAAACAATCCCCAAATATCATATGGCCTTCTTAATAATCATTATCATAGTCGCCATGTTTCTTATTAATGAGTTTTTATGTTATGATGTCTTGGAGAAGACCTGATATTGAACTAATTATTCATTAGGAGAAGTCCTCCACGTCTTTGTCTGGCAACAAAGAAAGTATATTATCCAATATTAAAATCCCTCTCCCGATAGGTCGTGCCACTGGAAGGCCCTGGTGGCTACTGGCACGTAACGTGAGAAATTGAACTCAGATAAAGAAAATGAATAATATTAATGAGCAATTCCATATGTGACTGACTGACATTTACAATACACTTTTGCAGCAAAATGGTTGCATAAATATTACAATTTATTTAAATTAGGGGTGTTATCTACGTGATATAATAGAGGAAAAATGTTTGATTAAGATTGTACAAGAATATACAACTTCTGAAGAAAAACAATGCTATTTTTTATCTATCGAGTTATGTGTGACTGACTGACATAAATGTCAACTCATCATGCAGCTTGACATGTTCATCTGCTTCATTCTCTGAAGTGTGATTTCTAATTCAATTTTCCAAAATACCGTTTGGAAGACACATTTCAAGTAACATTCTCAACAAAAAACAAAACAATAATTACAATTATGACCGGAGTAATAACCTAATATGTTATGTGTGACTGACTGACTACATTCTGTGACAGACTGACGTATCTGAGTTTTATTAAGAATTTAATATTGTGGAGCGGCAAATATTATACAAATATTACAAAATAATATAAAATTATAATAGATAAAAAGCGATAATAAGGAGATAAATAAAGTACTACACATATTTCATCATTTATAGGAAATGTACAACTTGATATGATGTAAAAATTTAAATAAATAGTGTAATCTATTTAACTTGGTTACCACGTAACATTTTAAATTTCACAAAATAAAGAAAATATTAACTTCTTAATAAAAAAGGAGGCCTTCTCTATAGTTAAATATGCCTAATATACATACAATTTTATTACATTCATATTAACTGATTACAATTTATCTGATATTATATTTAATATTTCTGATACTGTTATTAGATTGAATCATTGAAATACATAAAAAAATACCGATATGGAATTTGAAGTTTTCGTTCCAGAACAATAAAATTAACTTTCACACGTCTCAACTTTAAAGACAAACAAAACTACGAAAAAGTAATGTATACAAATTATTAACATTTTTATTTAAATGTGGAAAATTCTGTTATAATTCTTTCAAAACAACAGATTACAAATTAAATTGTTGACAAGTGTTCCACTTTTGAACTAAACAATTGAAAGAAATATCTTAACAATGCACAAAATCTTACTTTATGACTGACGTGTTGTTCCCACCTGGCACACATATTACAGCGTTGTCATAGGTATGTATTTTCACTCTTTTGGTTTCCAATAATGATACACCCAATAATAATGTTCTTTTACACGACCTGGTATACATACTTAATCACATATATTGTATTTTTTATACAAGTAACATCATATGATTTAAAACTGTTGTTGCAATTAACATGAATGACTATTATCACAAAGTGCAATGCTAGCACAATAATGGAGCTGTGGCAACGTATCACTGTGGATCCTCTATAATACAACACATGGCATGTCAAAGGTCAAACTAAGGCTAGAACCTTTGAAGTTCAAGCAATCCCACACACACATTTAACACGTAAGATCTACGCACTAGTTTTTATCTCCAGTACACAATACTCTAGTGACATATTGGAGAATCGCATAATGAGGAATAATTTAAAGCCACCAATAAAATTATAATTTTATTTCACACACGATACTGTGAATTTTTCAATTGCGGTACAGCAAAATAACGTACATATTGAAGAATCGCATAATGAGGAATTAATTACATGCCATTAATAAAAATATAATTTTCTTTCACGCACGGAACTTGTGAATTTTTCGCACTGATTGTTCATTTTAAATTTGTGCATATTCTGTAACATACGGCTTCAACACTTTCACATGGTGAACTCCATGTGCTGCCGAAATTGCTGCAAGATGTTGAACTCCCTTTTCTAAAATCTGAGTGCGCCGTAGAAATAAAAAAAAGCCAGTCACGGGATTCTAGCGGGAAACGTAATTACTTTACAAGACAATGTCGTTAATACTTTTTTGTAAGTTATGTACCGATAACGTTGATTCCCAGAGGAAATTTGAACAATTATCGTATTGTATACAATAATTTCTGTATGTTTTATGTGACTGACTGTAGCTTACGCTTAATAATTATTGGGCGCATTTTAATTATCTAGAATATTATATTACTATTATTAGTATTTTATTCACGATCAGGAAGCACCGAAATATGGTATAACAAAAGATTCAGTGAAACAAAACAAATTTATACAGTGAAATCGTAAAACAAAATTTCGTTTAATTTTGCATGTGTTTTCAGGTTTCGGAATACGTCATGTTCTACTATTAATTTTAGAATCAAAATAATCCGTATATCAAACATTAACTTCTAGAATCAGAAAAATTCACTTGTAAAAAGTATATTTCATGGAAAGATATACTCCTTCGCCAATTTTAAAAATTTCACATCGGTATGACTTTTTCATGGAATTACTCTACATTTAAATCCTTCCAATGACTGCTTTTTAGCTCAAATTGTCACATAAGAACGGCCAGAAATTATTTTATGAAACAGCTGAGCCGAACAGTCTACTAGATTTCCTAAACCATGTATACGTTAATACACAGCGAAGTTCAGCAAGCAACTGACTGCGTCATGCGTATTAGCAACATAAATGAGGGGACAAAAAGTCAGTCAGTCACGGGACTCCAGCGGGAAAAATAATGACTTTACAAGAAAATGTCGCCAATACGGTTTTCTTAGTTGTGTACCGATAACGTATAATCCAAGAGGAAATTTTAATCCATCAATTATTATGTTGTGTACGGTAATTTTTACTCGTTTTCTGTGACTGACTGACCATGACTTAAGTTAAAAACTATAGGACACATTTTAGGTGTATAGAATATTAGAATGCAATTAATATTGTTTCATTTACGACCAAGGAAGGCCAAAGCATGGTTTAAACAATGATTTTGTGAAATAAAATGAATTCATACGACCAAATGATTAAACAAGAAATTTGTAAAATTTTACTATTTTTTTCAGATTTGGAATATTAGAAGTTCTACCCCTATTATTAGATTAAAATAATGCACATTTGAAACATTTCCTTATAGAATCATAAAATGTGATATAAACAGATATATATTACATCAACAAAATTATTCCTGCATCAGTTTCTTTCTACATTTTCACCTCGATATGACATTTTCGTGGAATCGCTCTAATATATTTGAATGGGAAATAAAGTCATACGATCACGCACTGTATTCAATCAGCCATATCGCGGTGGACGAGAGATGTATTACAAACTGTTTAATTACCCTGGCTTAATTAAGGAATATTAATTACATCGCAATTTATGGATGTTAGAATTTATGACATGCACCAAATTAATTACATTAAAAATGTAAATTAAATGGAGCTGAAATAGCGTAGTTTTTAATAAGTGTAAGTGAATGTGTATTTTCAATACAATTTAATCCCTGCCATTACGTAAATAGTGCTCAAATCATATCGTAATATAGCAGTAAATAATCCATTATTAAACCAATGAAAATTTCCTGGAGCTACCTACATGAAAACACGAAACATAAAAAGAGCTGAGAAGAAAAGTATAATTACTAGTAATTAAATAGATATGTACGTTATTTAATACATTCCTGTTTATATTTGTTTTAATGAAATTTCTAACAGAGATAATTGATTTGTTAAACGATAGCCTGTATATCTTAATAACAATTAACTAATTAACAGGTAAAAAGTTAAGAGGAAAAGAGAATTATGAGTAAAATGCAAACAAAACACAATTACTGATTAATAAAACAAGGCGATTATATCAGGATGTTAATAACATCCAAAGTCATAGATTTTTACACTAACGTGATAGGATATAACAGCATTATGACACATAAATAACAATTTAACAATTTAAAGCGAAGGTTCATTGCTGCATGGATATACAAGTCGTTCTCAAAATGGAGATTATATAATACACTAAAATAAAATAATTATTATATACAAACTAAAATAATAATTACAGCATAATAACAAAAATTAACCCAGTTATTAAACGCCATTTTTAAAAATAATGCCAATTAACTTTATGTGAGCGTATATGAAAAGAACAAGAAGCAACTTCGCTTTTTTCAATGAAACCTAGAAAATATAATTTCAGTTGTTAAACTTACGGTTTCTTCCTTACTTATAGGCCAAATTCTGAGGTATATAAACGCATGGCGAAATTACATATTTTAATTTTACTGTTTCATAAGTCTAAATGATAGTAAATTCCTGGGAAAAAAAAAATAATCTAATGATCACCCCCACACTTCATTATGTGGCAAAACCGTATGGCCCAAATTAACATGATAGGTATAATATACTTACTTACTTACTCACTGGCACTATCGAACCCAGAGGTTCATGGCCGCGCGGACATAAGCTCTCCATACATCCCTACTCTGAGCTAATGCTTTTCAATCATTCCCTGTATAATCTACTTCCCTCAAAACATAGTTGTTATTCTCCCACCTCATTCTTGGTCTACGAACTGGGCGTTTTCCCTCTGGCTTTCCTACAAGAAGCTTCCATGCAAGTCTTTCATTCCCCATACGTGCAACATGTCCTGCCCATCGCAGTCTACGAGACTTAACTGTTCTTATTATATATGGCTTCCTATAAAGACCATGTAGTTCATTCTTATGTAGTCTTCTCCATTCACCTGTTTGTTCAACTCCCTTTGTTCCAAAAACTTTCCTAAGTACTTTAATCTCAAATACATGTAATCTCCTTTCCTCCCTTAAAGTAAGAGTCCATTTTTCACATCCATATAATATAACTGGTAGAATAATAATTTTCAGTTTAAGGTTTTTTGAAAGGAGTTGGGACATCAAGAGTCTCCGTAATGCATAATAGCACGCATTTCCAGATTTGACTCTATGTTTAATTTCTTTGTGCATCTTATTCCTATTTGTGATTATTGTTCCTAGGTATTTGAATTCAGCCACATCTTCAAAAATTTCCCTCATTTGTCATTAGCTGTCCATTTTCATTACTTATTAACTTACTTACTCATTGGCACTAATCGAACCCCTAGGTTCATGGCCGCGCGGACAAATGCTCTCCATATATCCCTATGCTGAGCTAATTCTTTCCAATCGTACCCTGTATAATCTACTTCCCTCAAATCGTAGTTAATGTTATTCTCCCACCTAATTCTTGGTCTACCAACTGGGCGTTTTCCCACTGGCTTTCCTACAAGAAGCTTCCATGCACGTCTTTCATTCCCCATACGCGCAACATGTCCTGCCCATCACAGTCTATGAGACTTAACTCTTCATATTATATCTGGCTTCCTATAAAGACCATGTAGTTCATTGTTATGTAGTCTTCTCCATTCACCTGTCTGTTCATCTCTATGTTCCAAATATTTTCCTAAGTACTTTATTCTCAAATACTTGTAATGTTCTTTCCTCCCTTAAAGTAAGAGTCCATGTTTCGCACCCTTACCATATAACTGGTAGAATAATAGTTTTATATATTTTCAGTTTAACGTTTTTTGAAAGTAGTTGGGACATCAAGAGTTTCTGCAATGCATAATTACACGAATTTCCAGAATTGGGCCTACGTTTAATTTCTTTGTGCATCTCATTCCTATTTGTGATTATTGATCCAAAATATTTGAATTTAGCCACTTCCTCAAAATTTCCCTCATTTGTCATTAGCTGTCCATTTTCATTATTTAATGAATTTACTACGTGTGACCATGTATTTAGTTTTATTGAAATTTACTTCCAGTCCTAATTCCTTAGTGCTACTCAACAGTGTCTGCGTGTTGTTCTTTATTATCTCCTCGCTATCGGCCAATAATACTACATCATCAGCATAGACTAACAGCATATTAATACCATTGAGTTGTAAGCCTTCCTCAATCTCTAAAGATTTAATGGCATGCTCTAGTACAAAATTAAATAGTAGAGGAGATAGTGCATCTCCTTGCTTCAACCTATTCTGGATTTCAAAAGTGTCCGAAAACTGTTTGCCTACACGCACCCTAATCTTTGTGCCATTTAGACGCATTCATATCCCCACCATGGTATCTTTACCTTGTCGTGGTGGAGTGGCTTGCGTGCTTAAATGATCCTGAGAGCTATGCCGGCGGTAGCATTGCTGCCGATAGGGTTACCATGCCGGACTGGTCGAAGGTGATAAGCCAGACGAAAAAAGTACCTTGGGCGAAAGACTGACGATCTTTCACCGTAAAAATACAACAGTCAAGAAATGCGGACATGGGTTCATCTGGGGTAAAATTTTCCGGAGGTCAAATAGTCCCCCATTCGGTTCTCCGGGCGGGAACTACTTCAGGGAACCCATGCCAAAGGCTCAAACACAGGGACATGTTCCTAGGAACATGGAATGTTAGGACTTTATACAATAGTGGGGCACTAGAGATATTAACGCGGGAATTGGATAAATCGCCCTTGGATATAGTCGCTTTACAGGAAGTTAGGTGGCCAGGAGAAGGTAGTCAGGAATCAGGAAGCTTTGCGTTATACTACGGGGGTGCAGAAAGACCTGCATTTGGAACGGGTTTTTTAGTCAGAAGGAGGATCCTATCCGCTATCCGAGATATTAAGTTTGTTAGTGATAGGATATCATACATAATTCTAAAGGGTAAACGACATGATTTTATAATTGTAAATGTACATGCCCCCACAGAAGATAAAGATGACAAGATCAAGGATGAGTTCTATGAAGAATTAGAATGCTTATTTGATAGCCATTCACGATATCATATGAAAATTGTCTTAGGAGATTTTAATGCAAAAGTGGGGCGGGAAGATATATTCAAACCAACAATAGGCAAATTCAGTCTTCATGAAGATAGTAACGACAATGGCGTTAGATTAGTCACAATGGCGTTAGATAGTCACATTTGCCACATCGAAGAATCTCATTGTTAAGAGCACAACATTTCAGCATAAGGATATTCATAAATACACCTGGACGTCCCCAGATGGAGAAACTTGGAACCAGATAGATCATGTATTAGTGGATAAACGCTGGCACAGTAGCATCATTGATGTTAGATCAGTTAGAGGGACAGACTGCAATTCGGATCATCATCTGGTCAGAGTGAAAATCAGACAACGGCTATCGCTTATGAGAGGAACGAACGCTAATGATGATTCTGTAAAATTTGAATTAAAAAACTTGAAAAATGATGAAATGCGACAAGAATACCAAATCAAAATTGCTAATAGATTTGAAGTACTGGAATCTTCAGATGACAATGTGGCAAACGAAGAAGAAACTGATATAAATAAAGAATGGGAGGCTATAAGAGATACTATTAAATTGTCAGCATCAGAAAGCATTGGTTGTTTAAAAAAGAGGCAAAACAAGAAATGGTTTTGATGAGGAATGTGTCGACATTGTAAAGAAAAGAAAGCTAGCAAAAATGAAATGGTTACACGAGCCAAATGAGGTAAATTTAGAGCAATTGGGTAGTGTTAGACGGGAAACCACCAAGTTACTAAAGAGTAAAAAGAGGGAATATTTGAGAGAGAAGATTAATGATCTTGAAATGAATGCAAAAAATAGGAACATTAGAGAATTATATCAGGGAATTAGTATAGAGAAGAAAGGGTTTCAGGCTAGAACAAACATAATTCGGAATGAAAATGGGGATATGATTGCAGATTCTAGGAGTATATTAAATAGATTGGAAAGGTTACTTTAATCAGCTATTAAATGTACATACAGAACAGGACATTGAGGAGGATAATTTACAGACAGCAGAAATGCTAGTCGCAGAGCCAAGTGCATTAGAGGTTGAAATGGCGATTGAAAAATTGAAGATGTATAAAGCATCAGGTTCAGATGAGATCCCAGCAGAACTGGTAAAATCAGGGGGAGAAAAATTGATGGACAAGATACGCTGGTTGCTTAGTAAGATTTGGGAAAAAGAAGCTCTTCCAGATGAATGGAAGGAACCAATTATCATACCAATTTATAAGAAAGGAGATAAAACATATTGCAACAACTACAGGGGCATCTCATTACTTTCAACTTCGTACAAAATTTTAACAAATATATTAGTAAGCAGACTTACTCCCTATATTGATGGACATTCTAGGAGATCATCAATGTGCATTTAGAAGAAACAGGTCTACAACAGATCATATTTTCAGTTTAAGACAGATTTTAGAGAAGAAATGGGAATATAATGGTACTGTACATCAACTATATGTAGATTTCAAAAAAGCATATGATTCAATTAAGAGGGAGAAGTTATATAGTATCCTGCTGGAGTTCGGAATTCCTAAAAAGTTAGTTAGACTTATACGAATGTGTCTAAATGGCTCAAAGAGTAGGGTGCGAGTAGGCAAACAGTTTTCAGACCTTTTGAAATCCAGAATGGGTTGAAGCAAGGAGATGCACTATCTCCTTTACTATTTAATTTTGTACTAGAGCATGCCACTAAATCTTTAGAGAATGAGGAAGGCTTACAACTCAATGGTATTAATAAGCTGTTAGTTTATGCTGATGATGTAGTACTACTGGCCGATAGCGAGGAGATACTAAAGGTCAACACGCACACACTATTGAGTAACACTAAGACATTAGGACTGGAAATAAATATCAGTAAACTAAATATATGGTCACACGTAGAAATTCAGTATATAATGGAAGTGGACAGCTAATAACAAATGAGGGAAATTTTGAGGAAGTGGCTGAATTCAAATACCTAGGAACAATAATCACAAATAGGAATGAGATGCAAAAAGAAATTAAACATAGGCTCAATTCTGGAAATGCATGCTATTATGCATTGCAGAGACTTTTCATGTCCCAACTCCTTTGAAAAAACGTTAAGCTGAAAATATATAAAACTATTATTCTACCAGTTATATTATATGGATGCGAAACCTGGACTCTTACTTTAAGGGAGGAAAGGAGATTACGAGTATTTGAAAATAAAGTTCTTAGGAAAATTTTTGGATCAAAGAGAGATGAACAGACAGGTGAATGGAGAAGACTACATAACAATGAACTACATGGTCTTTATAGGAAGCCAGATATAATAAGAACAGTTAAGTCTCGTAGACTGCAATGGGCAGGACATTTTGCGCGTATGGGGAATGAAAGACGTGCATGGAAACTTCTTGTAGGAAAGCCAGAGGGAAAACGCCCAGTTGGTAGACCAAGAATGAGGTGGGAGAACAACATTAACTATGATTTGAGGGAAGTAGATTATACAGGGAATGATTGGAAAGCATTAGCTCAGGATAGGGATGTATGGAGAGCTTATGTCCGCGCGGCCATGAACCTTCGGGTTCGATAGTGCCAGTGAGTTAGTTAGTTAGTTAGTTTAGACGCATTCATATAACTCTAACTTTTTAGGAATTCCGAACTCCAGCAGGATACTGTATAACTTCTCTCTCTCAATTGAATCACATGCTTTTTGAAGTCAACATATAGTTCATGTACAGTACCATTATATTCCCATTTATTTTCTAAAATCTGTCTTATACTAAAAATCCGATCTATTGTAGACCTGTTTCTTCTATTCACATTGATGATCTCCTAGAATGTCATCAATATAGGGAGTAAGTCTGCTTACTAATATATTTGTTAGAATTTTGTACGAAGTTGAAAGGAATGAGATGCCCGTGTATTTGTTGCAGTCAGTTTTATCTCCTTTCTTATAAATTGATACGATAATTGATTCCTTCCATTCATCTGGAAGAGCTTCTTTTTCCCAAATCTTACTAAGCAACCAGCGTATCTTGTCCATCAATTTTTCTCCCCCTGATAGTTCTGCGGGGATCTCATCTGAGTCTGATGCTTTATACATCTTGAATTTTTCAATCGCCATTTCAACCTCTAATGAACTTGGTTCTGCGTCTAGCATTTCTGATGTCTGTAAATTTTCCTCCGCAATATCCCGTTCTATTTAATAGGTGATTAAAGTAACTTTTCCATCCAGGAATTTTCTTAAATCTCCAATACGCCTTTGATACTGTAAATCACGGCATACTGCTGGATAAATTAGATACAATTGGCGTTAAAGGAACCGCTTTAAAACTATTTAAATCGTATTTAAGTAATAGAACCCGATTCCGATTGAGGGTCTTTCCACTTTTCAGCGGTTGCCCTTTTACCAGCCGGCTGCTGGCCCTTCACATCCACATGTGTCAATCACAGAGGTAGATGATTAACAGCCAGTGTAGGACTGACATGTGGTTAGCATGTCGAGTTCCCCAGCCGTTATAGCTGGTACCTCAACCTGGAGCCGCTACTTATTGTAGCTACCCAATTGCCTCACGATGCTGGGTGAGCACCGGTCCCATACTGGCCGAAATACCATGAGAAAATTTCTTCCCCCATGGAGACTCGAACCAGCGCAAGTCCCGTTGCTCTGCGCCAAGGCTTCCTGCCTTAACCGCTCGGCTACGGCGCGGGACTAATAGAACCCAAACAACAAAAATGGACGATAAGTACAGTAGTATATGAGATACCTATACAGGTGTCCCTCAGTGCACTGTTTTAGGACCAAGTTTATTCCTAATTTATATTAATTATTTACTCAAAATTAACTTAGAAGTAACTTTTGGTTCTATATATGCATATGCTGACGACACACGGTTCTCTTATTTTCCGGTTCTACATGGACCGAAACCATACATAATACTAATAAAGGAATCAATGTAATTAAAGAATGGCTAGACACAAATTTACTTTCTTTGAATATCTCAAAAACTACATTAATTCATTTTTCTTTACCATCACGCGGTATATATGAATTTCGTTCAAACCCCAGTCACGATATTACAATACACAATTGTAATAACGCATATTGCACATGTCCATCCTTGAGAATATCAACACAAGTGAAATATCTAGGTAATATAATTGACCAATATTTAAGATACTACAAACACGTTTCCTTGCTGTGTAACATACTACGTAAAACTATTCACAAATGTATCATCCTTCGATTATATTTAACAATATATGTATTGCGAACCGTTTACTTAGCTCTGGTTCAATCGACAATCTAATACGGAATATTAGGTTGGGGTGGAATAGCAAATTCTATTCTTTCCCCTTAACATTACTACTAAAACGAATCATAAAAATCAGCTTGCAGAAACCTTTAGATTACCCTACAAATTAAATTTATTTCAAATTCAACGTGCCGAATATTAAACAAATATTCAAGCATAGATTGCTTACATATTTTCATAAAAATGAAAACGAATTTAAAGAGCACAATCGAAGTTTTACAGTACCAGACAAAATACTATTTCTTTGTTACATGATGTAAAATTTTATACAACTTCTGGGTCTAAACAAAGTAGTTATCTAGAACCCAAATTATATAATGAATTAATTACATCCAATCCAGAAGTAAGTAAAATAAACACAGCTTACTTACTTGTTTACTCACTCGCACTATCGACCCCGTATGTTCATGATCGCACGGACATAAGCTCTCCATACATCCCTATCCTGAGCTAATGCTTTTCAATCATTCCCTGTATAATCTACTTCCCTCAAATCATAGTTAATGTTATTCTCCCACCTCATTCTTGGTCTACCAACTGGGCGTTTTCCCGCTGGCTTTCCTACAAGAAGCTTCCATGCAAGTCTCCCATTCCCATACGTGCAACATGTCCTGCCCATCGCAGTCTACGAGACTTAACTGTTCTTATTATATCTGGCTTCCTATAAAGACCATGTAGTTCATTGTTATGTAAGTCTTGTCCATTCACCTGTCTGTTCATCTCTCTTTGGTCCAAAAATGCTCCTAAGTACTTTAATCTCAAATATTTGTAATCTTCTTTCCTCTCTTAAAGTAAGACTAAACACAGCTAGTTATAAAAAAGCAATTAAATTAATTATTTTTGAATTAAAATCTCCTAAGACAATTTTTATATGATATGGTGAAAGGCTATAAAGTACGCATTCTAATTATTCATAGAACTCATCCTTGATCTTGCCATCGTTATCTTTGTAGGGGCATGTACATTTACAATTATAAAATCATGTTGCTTACCCTTTAGAATTATTTATGATATTCTATCACTAACAATCTTAATATCTCGGATAGCGGGTAGGATCCTCCTTCTGACTAAAAAAACCGTTCCAAATGCAGGACTTTTTTGCACCCCCGTAGTATAATACAAAGCTTCCTGATACAATCTACCTTCTCCTGGCCACCTAACTTCCTGTAAAGCGACTATATCCAAGGGCGTTTTATCTAATTCCCGCGGTAATATCTCTAGTGCCCCGCTATTGTACAAATTCCTAACATTCCATGTTCCTAGGAACATGTCCCTGTGTTTGAGCCTTTGGCATGGGTTCCCTGAAGTAGTCCCCGCCTGGAGAACCGAATGGGGGACTACTTGAGCTCCGTAAAATTTTACCCAGTTGAACCCATGTCCACATTTCTTGACGGTTGTATTTTTACGGTGAAAGATCGTCCCTCTTTCGACCAAGGTACGTTTTTTGTCTGTCTTATCACCTTCGACCAGTCCGACATGGGTAACCCTATCGGCAGCAATGCTACCACCGGCATAGCTCTCAGGATCATTTAAGCACGCAAGCCACTCCGCCACGACAAGGTAATGATACCATGCAGGGATAGAAAATAAAATAATTAGAATGTATATATATCTATATATATCTAGATAAGTTATAATAATATTCAAATGAAATGAATTAATATTTGTACTAAAAAGTATAATATGATTTTGTTTGCAGAGTTTCTAGCAAATGATCCCACAATAAGAAAACAATCCTTAAAACACAAGTTTTAGCAGAAAGCCTGGTTAAGAACGATGAATAGAGACATCAGCTTGGGATCTTACAAATTCTCACGTAAAAAATAAGGAATTATGTAAACTATATTCAAAATTGACGACTCGATGAAAACCCAGACGTATGTACATGACAACTATTTTAGTCCACGGGTAAATAGAAACTTATGGGAGTTAACTAAACATTGTATAGCGCCACTCAAGTATAACTCATTGGCACTATCAAACCCGTAGTTTCATGGCCGCGCGTTCATAAGCTCTCCTATTTTTTTCCAATCATTCCCTGTATAATCTACTTACCTCAAATCATAGTTAATGTTATTCTCCCACCTCATTCTTTCTCTACCAACTGTGCGTTTTCCCTCTGGTTTTCCTACAAGAAGCTTCCATGCACGTCATTCAATCCCCATTTGTGCCACAAGTCCTGCCCATTGCAGTGTACGAGACTTAACTGTTCTTATTATATTTGGTTTTCCTATAAAGACCATGTAGTTCACTGTTATATCAGTCTTCTCCATTCACCTGTCTGTTCATCTCTCTTTGGTCCAAAAATTTTCCTAAGTACTTTATTGTCAAATTCTTGTATTCTCCTTTCCTCCCTTAAAGTGAGAGTCCATGTTTCGCATCCACAAAATATAACTGGTAGAATAATACTTTTATATATTTTCAGTTTAACGTTTTTTGAAAGGAGTTGGGACTTCAAGAGTCTCTGAAATGCATAATAGAACGCATTTCCTGAATTGAGCCTATGTTTTATTTCTTTGTGCATCTCATTCCTATTTGTGATTATTGTACCTAGGTATTTGAATTCGGTCACTTCGTGAAAGTGCAAAATTCAGAAGGGAACTGTAAGTAATTTTTAGTAAACAACGTTATCTTGCATTTAACAATTCTCGTTAACTTATCCAAGACTTATTTCTAGTCATGTGGCTACGATAACCAAATTTTTCCAAGTCCTGCGAGCATGTTCACAGGAAATTGATGGTCCGATCTGGCATGCAATTTCTTTCAGGACGTTTTGGAATATTTTCCCCTGAATATTTCAAGCTTTAAACACGGAGTTTCATTTGTCTCTCTCAGTTAAAATATATTTACTTCTTCCTCCCTAAATATATCATGCACTGTCTTATTTCAGTTTATTCTTTATATCCGTTAATGAGTTTTTTATACAATCTGGGCAACTTGTCTTAAGCAGATACCTTAAAAATTAACTTTTGTTATTATCTAATCACGTTAATTCTGATATGATATGATATTATGATTGTAGCTAAGTGATAAAATACACACTTTCTGTGTGTTCGCGTACAGCCCCAAATGTCTGACTAACCCTAGAGATATGAAATTAAAAACATACATTATGATCTAAGCTGAATTATGGTTTTAACTATTCCACGTAATTCAGAATGTAAAAGGGAGAAGTTGGTTTTGAAAAATAAAGTGTATGCAGTATATAATTGTATTTAAATGTTAACAGTATTTTTTATATCACAATTCTATGTTTTCATTCAACTGTGAAGGCGATTGTAAATTCTTCATACATCGCAACCCTGAGCTAATATATTCCAATGATTCCATATATAAATCATCTCTCTCAAATTGTGTTTGATGCAATTCTTTTAGCTCATTTTTAGATTACATACTGGTCCTTCATTTTCCTACAAATATTCTCCATGGCAGTTTTTCTTTCCCTGCCCGTGTCATACTTCTTACACAGAATACGAGAATTAACTAACTTTATTACATAAGGTTTTGCTTAAAGATCGTATTACTCGCCGTTATAATAAGCCGACTTGCCCATCAATTATCCTTTGGTTCAAACTTTTTCAGTGAACGTTATTATCAAATACTTCTGATCTTTTTCCGTTTATTAAAGTAAAATACCATATTTCGCATCTGAAAAAAGTGAAAAAGTAATCGACATATATATATTGTTCAATTTTGTAGAGAATTTGAACTATTTCTTTAATAAGAATTGACCCTATGGTTATTTTTGTGCACCTCTTTTCAGTTTTTAATTAATTATTGCTCCTAGGTAGGACACTTCTTCACAAATTCATTCATTTTTTATATAATGCCCCATTTTTACACGCTTTATATTAGCTTGACCTGTATCTACCTATCTATCTATCTATGTAACTGAATTTTTCAACGCGTTTTTCACCCACTTAAAATAATTGGATCGACTTGAAATTTTGTATACTTGTAAAGGACCCGTGACAATACAATAATTTCATATTTATTTTCTAAAATCCTGGCCAGAATCATCAGAAAATCAAAAAAGTGTCTTTGTATTTATGTAACGGAATCTTTGAACACGATTTTCACCCACTTAGAAACATAGGATAGACTTGAAATTTTGTATACTTGTAAAGGACCCGTGACAATACAACAATTTCATATTCATTTTCTAAAATCCTGGCCAGAATCATCAGAAAATAAAAAAAAATGTCTTTGTATTTATGTAACGGAATTTTTGAACACGATTTTCACCCACTAAGAGACATTGGATCGACTTGAAACTTTGTATACTTGTAAAGAACCCGTGACAATACAATAATTTCATATTCATTTTCTAAAATCCTGGCCAGAATCATCAGAAAATCAAAAAAAGTGTGTTTGTATTTATGTAACGGAATCTTTGAACACGATTTTCACCCACTTAGAGACATTGGATCGACTTGAAACTTTGTATACTTGTAGAGGACCCGTGACACTACAATAATTTCATATTTCATTTCTAAATTCCTGGCCAGAATCATCAGAAAATCAAAAATATTAAAACTGGTATAATAGGTTACGGACTTGTCGACTTTTTAGTCAATCGTTGAAAGAGCTCAGTTGGTAGAGCGGTGAACTAGTGGTATATAATTTCAGTAATCCATAGGTCGCTGGTTCGAATCCGGCTGGGGAGGATTTTTTTTAGAAGAGTAATACTTTTAGCTCATACTACAATAGTATGGAATTTAAAGATATTTACATTCTTATCTTATTCTGTAAAATATTAAAACTAAAAAATAAAAAATAAATAATAGTTTTAAAAAACTAAAACAACACGCTTTATTAGAAAACCGAACTCAAAAATGAAAAATAATTTTGATTTCCAACACGCTTGGGATAAATTAAAGTGGTCAATAAAAAAATCATCTCCAACACATATAGAATAAAACTTGAATTATCAACAGAAAGAAAATAATTTTACCATCAAAAGCGTGGGGGTGCTTTTTATGATTTTTACATTTTCTTCTTAGAGATTTTACTTTTTACCAATATCTGTTTATTATCAAATATATTACCGGTAATTGATATAGAGCACCCCACGCTTTTGATGGTAAAATTATTTTCTTTTTGTTGATAATTCTAGTTTTATTGTATATGTGTTGGAGATGATTTTTTTGTTGACCACTTTAAATTTATTCCAAGCGTGTTGGAAATTAAAATTATTTTTCATTTTTGAGTTCGGTTTTCTAATAAAGCGTGTTGTTTTAGTTTTTTAAAACTATTATTTATTCTTGAAATAAACCTAGTTTATTTCTTCTGTGACGATATATTTAATTATTTAATTACGTTGAATTCCAAGTCCAGTTTCTTATCGTTATTTAATACGCATACATAAACATAAATACATAATTTTAATCAAATGTATATATAGAATATAATAATTAAACTGTAATTATTTAATGAATCAATATAAAAAGTGCAATAATAGCAAACCAATTTGCAGTAAATGATTTAATGATTGAAAGAGAATGGTTATTATGAAAATGAAAGAGAAAATCACAGAAAAAAAATATAACAAATATTTGTAAAATAAATGACAATACCTAAATAGCGCATATTGTTTACCGTTTTCTTAATTCCAGCACGTCTTGAACTGAATGAATTTTATACTGATTATGTCTGTCGATTGCCAATATATCGACTTTTAGTCTTCTTCTTCTTGTTAATCATAATCTGTAGGATTTTCAGTCTGTTTATTACCAAAATCAGTCCTTGGAGGAAGACATGTGGGGTTCGTTTGTCGTACAAGACAACCCATCTAGGAGAGACAAATCCGAAATTAAACGGGGCAGGTCTGGAGCTGGGTGAAGGCAATCGTCATAGGGAGCAAATCCCGAATAATAAACCCGCCATGAAAACGGGCTAGCAACCCATTTCATGGTGTACATTATACATTGCTCGCAGTCCCAAGGATCAAGCCACGGACCAAATAAGGAAACAAAATACGACTTTTAGTAAAATGTTGAACTGTACGATCACTAATTATACTAATTATACATATTCATAATTTTATCTCCTTCAAATTAAATGCTTTTTGCTGAATGTGAAAAATATTTACAAGATATTATTTTGACAAAATGCATATTATTCTTGCGTTAGGCCTACAAACGTCATGAATGCTGGGCTTGTTTTACTATACGAGTGAATTAAAAACAATCCGTAAATACTTGTGATTAGTGGTGTTATATTATAACAATTCGGTTGTTGAAGAGTTAAAACAATATTACAATAGCGCGATGGGATATATACAAATTAGCATTAATATAATGATTACTAATTCGGTGCTGTTAGAGAAGAATTAGTAACATGAAGCATTTATTGTCCAGCAGTGAATTTAATTACAAAAAATTTAAAACCCAATTAACATCATGGCGTTTTACACATATTTATTATTATTGTATAAATTATTTTGTTTCAACTTCACTCGTGATTTATGTGTAATAAACTACTAAATTATTCATCATAGAATGACATAAATGTGTATGTGATTATACAAATATGATTTAATGCCAATGGATTTGAGGTAATACTTAAAAATTGTAACATCAGAATTGTATGAGTTGGAAATATTTATACTGAAGCTTAATGTGGCGTGTTTTATGCTTTGGTGTTTATTTAATTTAGAACATTAAAATAATTGAATTTATTTTCCATCATCTTTCGCACAAGTATAAGGCCTGATAAACTGTGCGATCTCAAGGCTGGAACTACAATCCAGCTCTTTTTCGGACGGCCAGAAAATCTTTTTCGTGTGGACAATAGTGAAGCATGAATTTGGTATACTGTTCTTGGACATAAGTTGTAGGCTACAGGTTTTCCAACTGTATTGGTACTTGTTTATAAAATGGATAATTTATTATAACTGAAGATCTTGCAGGACCTCTTCGCTTTTTTTTATCACATCGGGAATAACCTGCTGTCGATGTCAAAAATGTAATTTCTCTTTCTGTGAATCGACGGATGCCTATGACATAACACTGTATTAGTTATGCTAGTGTTTTATATTGTGATTTTATCACCTTTAAATACTTAAAGAAAATAAATCTAGTGCAATATTCAACTTATCTAGTTAAGACATATATAGGAAATAAATTATCAATGCAGCTGCATAATACGCCACAAGATATTCAGTTAATGACAATGCTGTTCAAGTTTCGCAATATAGGCTATTTTATTTCCACTAATAGAAAGCTTACTTTTCTACTAACAACTGAAAATGTCGTCACAAAGTAACCACTCTAGCTTTTCGCTGATTTCGTTGATTTATTATGAGAATGCTTTTAAATTTTATGGGTCACGGCCCAATTAACCAACTACATAAGGAAGAAATGGTCTTGCACCAATATCATATGATTGTCTGCTGGGACGTTTCGATGTTTATCATGTGTTTATCTGTTAGTTTGGTTTCATAAATTGAATGAAAATCTAAAATCAAAATTCCTGAAAACCGCAATAGGGTCATCAATTTAATAAAAATTCAAATGATATAAATATTAATGATATTCAATAAAATAAAAAAGGTGCTACATCCCCTCAACTTTGTGATACGATATTGTCCGCGACACCTTGCTGCTAGACGTTCGACGCACCAGACTTGATTCCTACCTAGCAGAAACAAATTTAAGGAAGAGCAGAGAAGAAAAGCGAGCAGTGATATGGTCGGACTTGAACGCAGCCGACGACATGACCAACAGAAGCTGGAGTGGTCAAAACATCAAGCTCCGCAGTGCCATTACAAAACTTTCAGTTCATGGCTTTCACCAAAAGCTATGTAGGAGAAATGATTTACACGAAGCAAGATCGGACTGCAATTTCAAGCTATGTAACAAAACATGTGCACGATATCACTTCAGCGTGTGTAACAAAATAACAAAATCATGAAGGGAATATAGTAGTGAAAAATAATTCAAAACACATTTGTGCGCATTTTCTTTATTATTAAATTTGAGAATCCTGTGGAGAGGAAGAAAACTAATTAATAAAACCATCCAAAAAGTGTCTCCCAAAGAATTGCGAACTTGAACTAAATTCTTCAGCATGTTTGATTTACGGTACGACTTTGCTGGTTTACAGAATATTTTTGATTGTGAAATCGTATATAATAGGCCCTACTATCGAATTTCATTATGATAACAAAAATAATTGCACCAGGTACGAAATTAACCCTCGCTGTTTGCTAGTTAGCGAAGTAGATATTACTGTCTTACAAAATACAATGATGTGCCTCACATCAGAGCCCTTGTTCCGCTGTGTGATTATTTATTTATTTGTTCAAAAATAATCAAGGGGAAAGGTGTCTCGATCAACTGAAAATATATTAGAGGAACTGTGTTTTGACCGTAAAAATAATAGTAACAAAAATCAATGACGTTGAAAATTGTGTGGAAATGTCGTAATCAAATCGTACAGAAACGTGAAACGGTTTAAATATCTTGGTACGATGTTAAAAATTAATGGAAAGTGGGAGCAGTAAAGACGAAATATATAGGGCTATTCTATGAAATGTAACGATTTGGAATATCGGAGGCGACAGTTTTTACCGGAATTGCTTATAAATTCAAAGTTTGATTGATTGGCATGCTATGAATTAATGGAGAGCCCACAAAAGTGGATACATTTGGGCAGATTTCCCAAACGGACGCAAAACTAAGAACAACACTCAGCCCAATTAGCTCGGTACTATATTTGTGATAAGTGCACAGCTGTTTTTTCTATGAAAATCCCACAGGAGGTTCAATGTTGATTTATATTATGGTTTAAAATGCTAAGAAAAGTAAATGCATACAAATATATTGCAGAATTATGTTAATGGTGTAACGATTATTTAAATTTAACCTCTTGGGGTTCATTTAATGTCGAGTTGTAAATATTATCGGTTCATAACATCATTCGTTTATTTATTTGCTTTCCATCGATGAGACATTTTGGTATAAGTATTTTATGTAATTCATGATAACGGGGTTAGTATATAATTTGATTAGTTCAATCCTTGCCTAAATATTAATTAATATAAAACATAATGTTTCTTGATTATAATTTGGGAATTAATATATTGGATATATTAACGTACATTTAATGACAAAAAGAATGGGCCGGCTCTTGATCTCGAATTATTTCAAGTGCCAACGCGCGAATCACACGAGTAAATTAATTGCAGAATAGAGCTAGAATACGTTTCCCTTCTTCCGTTGGACTGTATTCTTTGAAGCGCAATTAGCCAGCGTGTGCTTAGCTCACTGGCTAGTGGCTTTATTCGTATGCAAAAGGTCATGTTTTCGATTCCCGATGAGGTTAATTTTTTTAAATTGTTAAAATGCTTTCTATTTTATTCTGTCTGTCCATTGTTAAATAAACACCGTACTAACTGTTTGGAAGTATTACTATATTTATTATTATTTATTTATAAACAGGTTCAATGTGTAATAAAACATCTTCCTGTGCCCTAAGCTTTTAAATTTTCATCTTTTTCTCTATTCTTCTCTATCTTCACATTGTAATTCATCCAGTCCTAACTCCCTCATACCTCTTCTTGCATCATCCATACATTTAAATCTAGGTGGACCTCTCTTTCCTTTTCCAGGTGGAATCCATTCCAAAGCTTGTATGGATAATCTTTTCATGGGCATCCTACGTGTATGACCATACTATTCTAGTGTTTGTATCTCACAAAATCTATTATTGCATTTTGGACTCTCATTTGTTGTCTGATGAATGCATTTATGATTTTTGTTTCAATTTATAATGTCTAGTTAATACTCAAATTTATATTCAACTGCCAAGTCTCTGCATCGAATGTTAGCGTGCTTCGAATTGTGGATTTGTAAATTTCTAATTTGTATCCATTCATTTGTTTTATCCCACAATGCGCCGTTTAACGTTCTTATTACTGATCTGCCTTTTTGAATGGTACATTTTGAGTTAAATTTTATCCCCAGTTAATTAAATGCTTCACTAATCCCATTTTATATTATTATTATTATTATTATTATATTATTATTATTATTATTATTATTATTATTATTATTATTATTATTATTATTATTATTATTATATATTTATTAATATATTATTATTTATTATCACTTAAGGCATTATTGTTTATGTGTGCGGGAGTAGTAATTTATTGTTCTATTCTTACTCTATTTTTATACAATCCAGATAATAAATAACATTTCATGTTCCAAAATGATGACAGGCAATAGAAATAATAATATTATTATTTTTTATTATTGCCCATAATCTATGGGCTATTATTATGCTGGACTTGATATATATAAACTAAATATTTTAATTGAAGGGTGAAACCTTTTCGTCAGTAATACGTAATAAATAAATAAATAAATAAACACATACATATATAAAGCTATATTACCTTTTATTACATAAATGATTAGCATTATTGGTAAAACGTGGAACTGTACACACAATTAAATTGATACCGATAGCTAAATAGTGTTATAGAGTTTACGAAGGTAGGAATATTACTTAATATAGTGTGAAGTGGACATAGATTACGTGGCAAGAGTTAAATGTTATAGCACGTGTAGAATGTATTTTGCGAAAATACGAGTACAAATGAATAAATAAATCAGTGTTATAGTATTCGAACCCTGACTTTCATACATACTTCATCTTCTTGTAAGTGGTATAACGATCTATGGTACTCGAACAGTGGATACTATTTGTCTAAATATTGGTCGACTTATATTTTTGCACGATGAACGAGTGTTCAACTTTATTTGAAATGTCGCAATTTGAGTAATGTTACATTTGTCGAACACTCGTAAATATCTAGAAACATGTCATATCATTATGCGATAACTATTTAATACGATTAAAACCAAATACAGCGTATTCAAAATATTTAAAAGTGCGTTACCTGGTGAATCAAAGTTTTAGATTTCGAGCATGCACAGTGGGCCATAACAGGAACTCTGCTTTTTGAAGCGCCTCATTCTTTTTCTCGCTAAGTGTACATCAATGTATTCAAACTCTGAGCATTCATATTTTTCATCGCGAGCAATTTGGATTAATATATAGTGTTTCATATATGAAATCATGCAATTTCTAGTGCGTGCGAGGACATGTGTGTGTGTGTGGTATCACATTCCAATGCCTTCCTCGCCTCTTTTCATATTTCAAATTTGACGCTAGGCGGATATGTAGCTTTAATGTGATATATTTTTAATTTACGCTATCACTCCGATACTTTACTTGACATTTATGATGTTTTATGTTAACAAAGTGTGTAGGATAAGAGTGTGTTTGCGCGTCTGTGTTTTCGCGTATGAAATTTTAGTTTTTAGAAACCAAACTTGGTATATAGCAATCTCTTAAAATGAAAAGTAAAGACAAGTTTGTTAACCTGTAAAATTGCACCACTGCCAGTCAGAATTCACCTGAAACGAAAATTTAAAAAATGGTTCTAGCGGTCACAGTTTTTTACTCTTCTCGAAGACATGCACCATGTGCAATTGGAATAAATGGTGGAAGGTATTCTGCAAATATCAGTGAAATCCGACCGATATAAATGGGGGTGTACCGAAAACCAGAAGTAATAAATTGTCGTAGTAGCCGAATAGTTGGCTTCTTCGCAATGTATCTCTCTACCATACATTTTAATTAACTAGGTCTTAAATTGACAATATCTCTTATGAGAAAACATTGGTTTTAATTAGTTTAATAATTGAAAAAACAATGTGAAATTGAATCAGTTAAAATTATCTGACTTGTGTCAAATTACACAACAGCATTTAAATAACGGTTGTAGATGGTTTGCTTTCACTGCAGGTCGGCACTATTAAATAAGCTGGCATAAGATAATTAGCTTTTCTTCTAAACTAAGATTTACAAAAGAAATATAAACCAACAAAGTCGGACCATACGTTCAACTTAGTTTACGTAGGAATTTTCTTAATTTAGGCAGTTCTTGTGCGAAGGACTTATTATCTAAACTTAGAAACTTTAAATTTATTACAGAAAGAATTAAACTGAATATTTTAAAATACTATATTAATTATGTAATTGAGATGTTAAACGTGTCTATGTTCAACTGATGAACACTGTTATGTTGATTTTTTCATAAATGTTCTTCTTCTTCTACATCTTCCTCTTTGCATGAAACCTGGTAGCTTGTTGCGTGTTCATGCACTTCAGGTCCGTGGTATGGTGACGTCCTGCCATTATATTTAAGTATCTTCCTAAATGTCTTTTCTCTTGTGGTTTCTAACCATTTACTTTCTTCACTAATCTAATGTTCTCCATTTTATTTATGTGATCGTACCAATTTAGTCTTCTATAATTTATTCAGAGCAAGCGTATAAAGTGTACATTTATTTATACCGGTAACGCTAAATATGTTTGCTGGGATGCCTCCAGTGGCGCTGTTAGGAGCACGCTAACGAATAAAATTAGAAGTCTCGGATTCAATTTCCGGTTCAGACATTTATTTTCCTTTCATTCCATGATTGGCCTTCATTGCTAAATGTTAAACATGTAATTTAAACATATATATATATATATATATATATATATATATACATATATCAGAGATCCGGTTTCGAATCCCGTCCAGGCATTTATTTTTCTTATCATACCATATATATATATATATATATATATCGCATTGCTTATTTCCACGGATATAAGAAATCTCTCTTTATCATATACATGTACCAGAAAATAATAATTATAGGCCTATCGAAACTATCAATATTTATCCTTGCTATGATTTATTTAGATTATTTAGGAATTGAAAATATAACGATATTTAATAATTTTTAGAATATAAAATAGTATAAAAGAGAAATTAGGAAGTCATTGAACTTTAATAGATGGGTGAAAAGAATGAACAATCGAAAGCAATGTAATTAAAAAGTGGATACATTAAGCTAGGAATAATCAACATTGAAAATATTTTAGGAAGATAAGGAAGGAGTGATAAGGATTTGGTGTTAATTAAGAAAATATTTATTAATTGTTTTCTTTTTTTAGAAAATATTTATTAATTGTACGGACTGCAGTTGGAGAAGAAACCCATTTGACAATGATAGATTTAGAGAAAGCTTATGACTCAATTCCGAGGAACAAATTATGGGAAGTATTGGAGAAATACAATATTGACAGAAACCTAATAGAAATTATTAAACAAACCTATAAAGATAACTCCGCTTATGTTAAAATGGGAAATATAATGTCTAATCCTATAAACACCTCAAAGGGATTGAAACAAGGGTGCAGTCTATCACCGATTTTATTTAATATTTATGTAGAATTTATATTAACCAAATGGAAACAAAGCTGCAAAGGTATGGGGATCCCAATAGGCAATAGATTTTTGCTGACATTACAATTTGCCGATGATCAACTGGTTTTAGCGCAAGACAATTTTGATATGGAATTCATGATAAAAAGGTTGAAAAGCACATATGAATCATGGGGTCTCACAGTAAATTTACAAAAAACAGAATATCTGGCAATAAATAGCAATGAAAGAGAAAACTTAGTATTGGAAGATGGAATCCAAATAAAGCAAGTGAAACAAACTAAATATTTGGGAATGATTATGGATAACATCGAAGGTATAGGCAAAGAGAACATAAAACATAAAATTGAATTGAGTAGCAAAATAATATCATCATTAAATTCCATATGGTGGGATAAGCATATTGGAAAGACACAAAAAAATATATTGGTAAAACATTGGTGGAATCTGTTGCAATGTACGGAAGTGAGGTAATGGACCATCAATAAGTACTACAAGAATAGACTAATAGCTCTAGAAATGGATTATTTACGAAGAAGTGCCAGAAAGTCTAAATTAGAACGTGTCACAAATAAGGAAATTAGAAACAAAATGGAAGCAGAAGAAAGCATAATTGAAAGAATTGAGGAAAAGGAATTAAAGTGGTTAGGACATGTTTTAAGAATGGAAGATGAGCGATGGCCGAAGCAACTATATGAATGGCATCCTAACAGAAAGAAGAAAAGAGGAAGACCAAGGTTAACATGGAAGGAAAACATGAAGACAGTAATGCAAGCTAGAGGGCTAAGCATCGAAGATGCCCAAGACCGTAGGCTTTGGAGGTTTGGCACGGGAAGACGGCAGCAGCTGTAAAAACCCGAAGATAGATAGAGATTTATTAATTGTAATTCTTAATGTAATAAAATAGTCTCTATACTCGAGAGATTTACCCACTTAATTAAAGAAGTAATGACACATGAGATGGCATAATTTACGTTTTAGTTGTCTCACAATTTTAATTAACTGAGCGTAATTATGTACATGAATACTACAAGGATACATTTCTACTCTAAGCCTGATTTGTGAAATATTATACCATTTTCCGGTAGAACATTTTCTTTCACGACAAGTGATCAATTTAAAGACATAAAATGCAGAAGGAAATGTTGTGAAGTAGCTGAGCGTTGAGTGACAAAAACTGAAAAGAGGAAAAGGGTCCTGTAATACACAAGAAAGACTACAATTAAAAGACAGGCCATCATTCATCTGAAGTGGTCTTTATGAACCATATTTCGTTCCGTCTTTATTCTCCAGGTTTCTTTGAAATCTTACATCACAGACGTAATTGTATCCTTGGTTTCGTCTCTTTTTATTTTCCTCTCACTTCTTTTAGTTTCCGCGTCAGTTTCCCATCTGAGTTCGTGATCCTCACCTAAAGACCCTAGAGGAAGAGATGTGTTCCATTTCTTTCCTTTGATCTTCTCTTGCAATAACGGCACAAGGACATTGATTTACCATCGACATTTTCTAACTTTTTTTTTTTGGCCGAAAGCCATAAGAAGGTCTCTCATAAAGTACAGTTATTTGGTGATTGTGGAATAATACCAGTAATTATTGGATTTAAGATAACAATTATATTACAATTCGCATATCCTAGTCCAAAGCTCTTGTAAATTACTTTCCGGTAAATCAAAACTCTCAGTGAGTCATCTATTTTCTTTCTACTTTTTTTCCCTTTGGTTGAACGCTTGTAGTTTGCCGAGCGTATATCTAGTTGAAGTTCAAGACATTACTATGTATGAAATTCAAACGAATGCAATAATATGTTCCTTTATAGCAACGAGAAGCTACCATTCCTATAATACTCTGGTAAAGCTGCAAAGTATAGCATAAAAATGCTATGATTGCAGTGAAAGACCAGCCATAGTGCAGACCACTACAAAATAGAATTATCGACATAAACATAATTTTCTTTAATTATAATCCTAATTCTAGATAAATAATTAAAAATAACAATGAATTAAATATATGTTTATAAACACTCACAAAACGTAATATTAGTCGAAATATTCTAATTTAATCTCGCAAGAGACTATCATTTATGATAAATAATCTCTTATTCAAATTACACTCATTCTCAAAAACATCTTGAGAGTTTTGAAAGTTTTTTTGCTTTGCTTACTGCAATGCACATATGAATGAGCAATGTAGGCCCCACATTTAATTATGCAGGGGTGTAACTATGCAACTTACAGTAGCAATATAATAAGTATATTTATTATCTGGTACGTGCGAAGTCAAATCTTGTAGTGATCTCTGAAGCAACGTACAGATAGAACAATGCAATTTATGATCGTAGAAAAAAAAGGGTTAATTATATTTCAAGTAATAAGCAAACGCAACCCAGTATTAAAGTACATATAAATAATATTTTACGAAAACAAGTGTAACTAAATTAGTATGGTTCAAATTCTTCCCTGTAGGGGGAGAGCGCCTAAATCTCTGTTAAGGGAAACATGGGCTTACACGATTACTAGAAGATGTATGAATTTATATGCCCATAGCATAGTTGATTAAGGAAATGTGTTACAAGCTGAAAATACAGAGATTCGAGTCCCGGTGTGGTCAGGGCTTTTAAAACTGACCTAAACCTTTTGGCGGCACCAGATTTAATGTGAGTACCAGATGCTTGTTCTGGTGGTAAAGCCAGGTCTCACGCGGGGCTGATAACTCGGTTGACATCCCATGCCGATTATCAAAAAGGTGGGAGATTTTCTTATATTGTATTTTTATATCTTTTTGCATTTATTCATCTATTATTTGAGGCGGTTAGAAGCAAGTGCAAGTTTTTCATTATTGAAAAAAACAGGTGTAAATGATTGAAGTTATATTTCATATTATACAGAATCAAAGGCATAATAATTCCATTACAAGCCTCAGGAGCCCCCGATGGTATTATGAGGTTAAGACTACTAACTACTTAACCTTTTGAGTCTAGGTGTTTTCGTTGGAAAAGCATGCTTGTTTTATATTCTTATTGACAGCGGTATTCTTAGTATTCCAACCTTGTATGTTCCAAGTTGTCAAATTCATTGTTATTTTTCTGAGCCAAAGTCTAATTAGCCTATTGATCTGTCCGGCTTTATCTCTCTTTGTAGGAAACGCAACATTTATTTATTATGGAATGGGTTGTCAGCCCTTCACCAACTCCCGCATTTGGGGAACCTAATCAAAGTCTCATTTGCTGGTTTTCGGGATTCCTATTGAGCTTTCTCGCTACCGTAGCGATCACGGGGAGACTAGTCTCTATTATACATCACAACAATAGGCTACCCCATGAATAAAAAAAATATATTATACAAATAATAATACAAAGTATACTTAATATGGATAAGAAAGCTCGACAATAAATGAAAGGAAGGAGAATAGAGCATTGGCAACATAAATGGATGGGCTACGAAGAAATATGAGAATGTCCAGGCTATAACATATTAGAAATACATATATTATACAAGAGCACAAGAAACTGTTATCGATAGCGTAAGAAAGGAGCTTTACAGTGGTATGGACATGTACAACATGTGTCGGATCAACAGTGGTCTAAACGGGTGTTAGATTGGATGGTACCAAGGCAGAAAGAAGAGGGGGAGAATTAGAAGAAAATGGTATGAGGGAATGTATAATGCCATGATAAGAGGGGTATGGATGAAGGACAATGGAAAAATAGGAATCTCTGGATAGCAGGAATTAAGGGCGAACTGCTGTAAAGTGGAAAGTCGGCATTAATATTAAGTAAGTATTAATAGTGATCTAGTGCTGATTTTTGCGCAATACCACCGAGAGATATACTTTACAGTCCTCCTGCTGATAAGCGGTGATTTTGGAACTACAATTCTGACTGTTCATCAGTTGTTGTAGTAATAGTATCTCTACCATCCACAATGATATAATAAATTAATGTATCAGTCAGAGGTGTTATTTAACAACCCTCGAGTCTCATAGCGACTAACTCTACAGGCTCAATTCACAATAAGTGCATTATGCTATTAATATAAACTGTGAATAACAATATTTTAAATTGATAAATTAATACAACATTCGCGATTATCGCTATTTTACGATTTCCTAAATATGTTATTGTAGTCGTATTTCGATATTTATTGAAGGACTCTTTTATACGCTCTAAATAGCATAGACTGATAGGAAATATGTGATGCGGTCAAAAGTCGCGTGGGTTTTGCGTACTAACATATTATTCTTTCGTTGAAGCTAGTATAGTTAATGCAATTCACAAGAAAAACAAAAAGTGACTCGAAGGATGAAAGGAGGAATTATGTCACGTTCTAATGAATTATCTCATTTATGACGACAAACATTCCATGAGCCTAAAAGACTAAGAATTAAAATTATTTTTCTTTTCTAATTTAAACTCGACATTTAGATTAATTTCATTTTCTGCATTAAGATCAGGTTAATAAATAATATCACTGTATTTATGATGGTCTTTACGCTGATTTTTAATCTCGTGAATCTGCTAATTTCAATTAACCAACACCTAGATCTACATGTATTATGAAAAGGGGTGTAAGAGGTAGTGATGTACATTCTATAACCTCTCCTACCTAGAACTAAACCAATCAAGGCAGCTTTCCGACAGAAGTAGCATTAAGTCTATATCTACTCTGTCCAAGACTTTGCTGTATTCGAGTAGGACTAATGCGGTGAGTTTGCTTGTATCCATTCAGTCACTTATGTCCTCTACACTGCCAAGTAGTGCAGTACTTGTATGATTCCCATTGTAAAACCAGATTGATGCTCATTAAGTAAGTCATATGTGGTGAGGAAGTCAGTTAACTGTGAGTGTATTATATGTTCCAGTGTTTTAGTCAAGGAGGGAAGAATACTAATTGGTCTATAATCATCGAGTGTTATGGGAGCGTTTGAAGAAGTAGAGCCACTTTCCAGAGACTGGGATAAATCCCGGTCATTATAGAGGCATTAAAAATGTGAGTTATTGTCGGGAGAATAATGTCAATTATTTTTTGTAGGAGAGTTATTGTTATATTGTCTATTCCTTGTGCTTTATATTTAATACGTAATCCTGCTCTTTTGACGTCATCAGGTGCGTTGTAAGAAAAAGGAATTTGTCTAGTGAGGGTGCGAATGTGACACTAGTTCGTCGATTGTTTGTATTTCGTGTTGCGGGTTGATGCCAATAGCGAGGCGGGAGAAATGGTCTTTCAACTCGTCTAGTAGTAGGTCACCTGTTTCTACCTGAATTTTATTTTGGCAGAGGCCAATTGATTTTAAATGTTTCCACATGTCACAACACTTGTACATAGATTGTGTAATAATACTATGGGCATATTTTAGTTTTGCATTTCTAACAGTCTGTTTGACGTTGTTCTTCAGATGTTTGTATGCCTGTAAATCTGCCAGTTCTTTATTCCTCCTATATTTCCTTTATGCTGGGTCTCTCTCATTGATAAGCAATCGGATATTATCAGTCATCCAAAGTGCACGTGGTCTGTTTATTCGTCTAGTCTTGATAGGGCGTGTTTGTTGTACAATTATAAAATCATGTCATAAAAATTTTCAACTTTCTCGTCTACAGTCTTAAGTGTCCATAAATTGTTCCAAGGTAGTTTTGCATCGTCATAAATTAATTGAGCATTATTTATATGTTTCAAGTCTCTGCATGTTACAAGTCTAGGTCTACGTTTAGGACAAAGGATTGATTATTCAATGTATATTATGTCATATGCAGAGATACCTGGAGCTTCTATCTGTCCACTGGTTATAACGTTTGAAGATTATTTGTTATAATTAAGTATAGTAGTCTGTCAGAGTAGTTAGTATGATGAGTTGGTTCTGAAGGCAGTATGGTCATATTGCAAGACAGGAACATTGTCTGAAGTTGTATAGTATTGTAGGAATTAGTGGCTAGTAGGTTAGTGTTGAAGTCTCCTAGTACAGTTGCATGTTCATAAGTTGGTATCAGATATGAAGAACTGTTTTCAATGCTATGCAGGTGACCGCCATTCGGGGGTTTATAAACTACTCCTAATAGACATTTGAGTATTTTTGTTGTAATTTTTGTAAATAGGTATTCGTGTCGTGACGAGTATTCACTTAGTGAATGGGATACAATTTTCGTCTCAATATCGGAACGTATATACATCGCCACACCACCTCTATTTTCCCTGTTCTGTCATTCCGTATCAAAGTGTAATTTTGCATTTTTAAAGGAGAAGAAGGAAGAGTATTTTGAGCCATGTTTCTGAAATTTGAATGCCATGCAGGTTTAGTTTTGAAAATATAGATTGGAATTCTGAGAAGTGAGACAGGAGTGACTGGGCATTACAGTGCGTTATTTTGAGCATACTAATGTTAAAAGAGAAACGTGATTTTAAAAGATCTGAGGTGGAAGGGATGTTTTAATATTGGTTTGACATAGGAGGGGACAGTGGTACTGACAAAGACAGAAAAGGGGCTGCAGGGCGCATTACTTAAATCTATGGTTGAAATGTTACTGACCTAAGTATTACCAAGTAGAACAAGAGAACAGTAAATGTTAATTATAATAATTGATGTTTAATGTAAGAAGTAGAAAAGTAAATTAAAAGTAATTAGCTTAGTGTAAATGGATTTAAAATAATTAAAACTAGGGATTATATACAAAAGAAGATGTAAAAAATAATAAGAGCAATGAAGATAGAAATTGAAATAAGAAAATACAAGCATTCGGTGGGGGTTTAAACAATGTCACTAACGGTAGTGATACGTCGTTTGGTGTCGCCTTGTTTGACGTGTATCACACCATCCAATGTCAACACATTCTTCAGCTCTTATTTTTGAATGAACATTTGAAGCAGGTCAAGCCGTCTTTTCGTCAGGTCTTCTGTGGACTATAGAGAATATAAGGTAGCAGCCCTACCACTAGTCTTGCTGTGCGGATGGCTGGTAACCAAATCAGGGATTTCTTACTACTCGAAAAATCTAATCAAAGGCCGGGATGATCACACTGATGATGATAAAGCAAAAAATAGACCATCTTCGTTAGGTTTACAGTCACAGGACACATGATCTAAATGGATGTGTTCATGATGATGATGATATAATGGAACGATGTACTAGAATAACATATTAGAAGAACATGGTCCTGTAAAAATTATTGAAAAACAATATATCAAATATTATTATGGAGGGTTTTGTTTGTACAGCATTTCAAATCTATACGAAAAAATTCAAAGACTTAAATATATATATATATATATATATATATATACAGGGTGTATAAAAAAGGATGGCGCAAACTTACATGGTTGAAAGTACACGATAATAGAAGCAACAATGTCTCAGTAAACATGGGTCCGCAAACTAGCCGTTTGCGAGATAATTACGAATGTATGGTTACAAACAGCCACTGACTTAATTGTAAACTTCGTCCTAGTTAGTACAAATGAATTTGATTTTAGAATTTACTATTCATTTTCATCACATTTATTTCACATTTCACAGTTCACTTCACTTATGGGTTACCTGTTAAAGGAGGTGTTCGAAGTGTCTTCCTTGCATCTGGATGCAATACTCTCCTCGTCTCTGCAATGAATGTCGAATTCTTTCGAATACCCCTGGATCATTTCTGAATTCTTGACAAGCATGTACAACTAACTGCTCCAGTTCTTCAACGATGGTGACGAGTTTGCTGTACACGTCGCTTTCGAGGCGACCCCTTGCATCTGGATGCAATAATCTGCTCGTCTCTGCAATGAATGTCGAATTCTTTCGAAAACCCCTGAATCATTTCTGAATTCTTGGCAAGCATTTACAACTCTCTGCTCCAGTTCTTCAACCGTGGTAACGGGTGTGCTGTACACTTCGCTTTCGAGGTGACCCCAGACACAAAAATCCAAAGATCCGCCTCGACCTATCCATCTATGGCCGTATCTGCGCGTTAGATGCCGTCTCACAGCAGCAGCAAAATGTGCCGGAGCTGCATCATGCATGTACCACAAACTCCGATGTTGCTGATGGGGAACATCCTCAAGCAATCTTGGAATATGACGCCGCAGAAACCTAAGGTACCTCCGTCCATTAAGTTTTCGTGGAAGAATGTATGGCACAATGAGATGATCACCTAGTACCTGTACCCACACATTCAGTGAGAAACGGTGCTGACGTGTTGACTACAGCGTGTAGGTTTATTTCACACCAAAAATGTATAATATGATAATTAAAGCACCATCGCGTGTGAATCCTGCTTCGTCTGTAAATAAGATGTTACATGCGAAACGAGGGTTGAGTACAGTCTGTTGTTGTATCCACAGAAAATCATCACTCTAGGAACAAAGTCCGCATCATTGAGACATTGAACTCGTTGGAAGTGGCAAGGGTTCAGTAAATTGCGCTGTAAAATTTTCCATACACTACTGGTGCTTAGTACAGGGGCACTTGTGTGGCAATTCTTCTCGTCAAGGTTCTTGGAGAGAGCAGTACAGCTTCCAACGCCATATCCTCAACCTCAGGCGTAATGCGAGCAGGCCTACCTACTGCTTTGTCATGTGCAAAACCACCATTTTCTCTCATAGCTGATGGACCCTTTTAAATGTACGACTTTAGGGGTGTCTTCTATCAGGATATGTTCCTTGGTACAAGCGTGCAGCCTCCCGTGCATTGTCATTAGCCCTACCGTACATGAAATGCACATCCGCATACTCTTCGTTACTGTAAGGTTCCATCGTAACTACAACAGAGCACAAGTGGCACTCCTCAGACGAGACTGATAACTTTTGAGACTGTGTACTGTATCCGTCCTGTACGTTCTGCGTGTACGGTTTGATTACAACTCCACCTCTCGGCAATGTTCAGTTTTGTAAACAAAGAACATAGGACGGCTTCAAGTGCGCCAGGACTAAACCGTACGATGTTACAACTATTAACGTCAGTGGCGGCTTGTAACCATACATTCCTAATTATCTCGCAAACGACTATTTTGCGGACCTACGTTTACTTGGACATTGTTGCTTCTATTATCGTGTCCTTTCAACCATGTAAGTTTGCACGATCCGTTTTAATACACCATGTGTGTGTGTGTGTGTGTGTGTGTGTGTGTGTGTGTGTGTGTGTGTGTGTATATATATATATATATATATAATATAAATTCTACCGGTTTCGAGAAACAATTTTGAATGAAAAAATGAAATTGTGGCATAATATTCAGAATGAATAGCCATAAATTAAAAAAGTAGAAAAGGAAGCGAGAACAGATAGCTTTGTAGGTCAAACGTAGGGTAGACTTTATAAATGTACAGTTGATATGAGACACGCAAGTCGTCAGGAAACATTTACGTGATTCAGAGGAACATTATTAAGATACTTGAATGTCATTCCATGAATTACATCATTTAAAAGTTTTGAATTCTCTGCCATTTCAGTTCCTACATTTTTTATTCCGCATTTCATCACTTTACAACAAAGGATTCAAATGTGCAATCATATAAATCTGCTTATCTTACTCTGTTAAAAGTTAGTAATAATCATTTGGTATAGAATGGAATAGCATATTACAATACAGGTTAGGGAAATGGTTTTTACAGAATCGAGGAAAAGGTTTAAAAACTGATCGATATCGAGGTTTCTAATTTCCAAGATTCTATATAAAACACTTCAGAGACGTGCATTTGTACGTTAATTTTTTCCGCGATAGTGTCCTCAAAGTAATAAATAATAGTAAATTAATATCTTTTGTGGAAATATTTGCTTTAATTATGAACAATTGACTAACGTTAACAGTGTGGGCAATGTTTAATTGTTGAAACTGCAGGAGGCTGTGAGACCAATTAAGGATAAAATTGCGCAAATACATTATTATTGTTTTATATTGTTTCAAATAAAGTTCAGTTAATTTAAAATGCAGTGTTTTGTTTCGTATAATGTATATTAACACTACGTTTGGATCTTTTTGTATATACAATGCATGTAGAATACATAGAGGACAGTGGTTTACACTTCCCACACGCGTTTTATAATATGCAATATTAAAGTATAATTATTTTATTACAATATAGTTATTTAGGTTGGGAACTCCGAAATGTAGGAAGTTCAACTTACAATCATGCTTGCTATTGCTGTAAATACGACAAGACGCACTATCGCGCAAAATAAAAAAAACATTTTAATAAAATCACTGCAATAATACTAATATAATAACAATTGTTACAAAAACAATAGTGTTAACACATTGAAGTACGTTATTCCATTTAACACATGTACAGATGCACAATTAACTAACCCATTATAAAATTAAATATACTAATAAATACAAAAATGTTAAATACTATTCAGGCTTAGATATATAATAATAATAAATACTAATAATAATAAAAGTAAATCTATTATTATTTAGTCAGATTACAACGTTTTTACATCTTCTAACAATCAAGTATCAATACAATGCAACTAGTCACATAACACAACAAATAAAACATAAATTAAGGGTAGCCATAAGAGAATTTTGAATGAACATTCACCAAACACGCATTTGATGTTTTATGTAATATATAAAAATGAATGTTTGTTTGTTGGCACTTTATGTTGATCCGATTGTGATGGGGCTTTTTTGCAAAATATTCAGAAGATTCCCCGGATGAATATGGGCTATAAGAGAGTTGGGATGCTCGACTCCTACACCCTTAAAAATCGCCCTTTGTACTGGAAAAGTAAAGGAAAGTAGCTCTTTGGACGCTTAAATGGCTTATGCTACCTAAACCATAACAAATACACAATATTAATATACCCAGAATTGAATATCTCAAAAAGCTCTACAAAAAAGTCCGGGACAGCATATGCTTATCTCTTACGGATAACTCACAAAAACCATTTTTGTCTTTCATTGATGCCAAAAAGATCGAGACAAGTACATCGATTCCTGTGCAAGCATAGCAGCATACGGCGGGTATTCTTTTACGGGTAACTCTTCTTTTTCTTCTTCTTCCTTCCAAGTATTAGGCTAAGGCCTGTTATGATCCTATAGAACGTTTGCCCTCCAGCGTTTCATAGGACGGCCCAGAGATCTTCGTCATCTTGGTACATAATTATAAACAGCTTTTGGGATTTGAACTCATTCCTTCAAGATGGTGTTTCCAATTTAGTTGGTACTGTTTAATATATATTCCAAAATAGGCGTAGTCTTCAATTCTTTTAAGATATCGGTGTTCCTTTTCCGATCCCATCTGGTGTAACCTGCTGTTCTGCGCATGATTCTTATTTGACAAGCCGTTATTCTGCTTTCATGTTGTCTTTTTAGTGCCCATACTTCACTATCATAGGTCAACACTGCTCTAGCCAAAGTATTATATAAACGTAATCTGGTATCATTATGTACAAGGGATGGTTCCATAACTTGATAATAATTCCCAAAAATTTTATTATAACTAGTAATTTTTTTCAGGGATATCCTTTTCATCCCAGATAGAGAGATAATATCCAAGATATTTAAATTGATTAGATCTCTCTGAAATTTTATTCTGGAGACAGATTTTACTTTGTATGGGTCCTTCCAATGAAATGCCATAATTTTAGTTTTGTTCATTGATATGACCATTTAAATTTGGCAGCTATTTTTTGTAAATTATAAATTGATATTTGCATATCATTGTCGGAAAGTGCCACAAGCGCTAAATCGTCTGCAAAAAGAATATCATCGAGATTGAGGTTCCCCGTTGTGTTTTCCGCAATTCGTTTATTATTCTATTCATATAAATATAATGAAAAGCACCGGTGAAACTCCACATCTCTCTCTTTACTCCAGTGTTGACCTTTTTCCAAGAAGATAGTTTGCCATCCTGTTTAACAGAGATTTCATTATCTTTATAGATGTTGAAGATATTAGTGATATATTGTTGTGGAACGTTATCATCTGCTAAAATTTGTAATAATATATTTCTGTCTACTTTGTCAACAGCTTTATGAAGTCAACAAAGGCGATATGAGTTTCTATATTTAATTTCTTGTGCTTATCTAATAGTAGTTTTAGAGTGACGAATCCATCTGTACAAGATCTACCCTTTCTGAATCCATTCTGCTCTTCTCTAATTATATTTTCATAACATTTTTTTTTCAATTTGTTCTTAACTATATTAGCATACATTTTATATCAAAGGGTTCAACAAGCTAATTTCACGATAGTAATCTTGGATTTGGCGACTTCCTTTTTTGAAGGTTGTAATTACAATGGATTTGTTCCAGCTTTGTGGTGGTTCTTGTCCTTCCCATATCATAGTAAGGTGAACACGAAATCTGACTAAACGTTTTTAGTTGAAAATTTAAATAACTCCTGATTAATGTGGTCTTCTCCGGGAGCTTTGTTACTTTTTGATAATTTAACATCAGTTAATTCATCTATAGAAATTTGTTCCAAAGCAGTGTTTTTTTAGGGGTCGGTATTTGTAATAAATCATCTTTTCGTGTCCGTACATGATGAAAGTAATTAAGTCAAGATTCTTTAGATATACAATTTAAATGTGCATTTTCTTTTAAAATCATTCTTTTTTTAAACTTTTTATATTTTTGGTTGAGGCCTAGTGACATAATTTTCCAAAAATGATATACAAACTATACTCAGCTTTGTCTATGATTTTTGCGAACTTCAATTTTAGCTATGGCTCTCTTCCTATGATACTCTACTTCATCTTCACCTTTTTTGGTAGACAAGAATTTTTTGTATGCTTCACGTTTATTATCAATTACTTTTTTATGTTTTTATCCCATATCCGCAGTCCATTTTTTCGATTCCATTTAGTTTTGATACCCAGGCTTTCATTTGTTACTTGTGTCAAAATACGTTGTAGAGCAAGTCGTTCTTCTTCAATATCTTCGCCAACCGGTCTTTCTTGAACTAGACGATCTAATCTGCATTTGTATAGCCATGTATAAGTGGGGTCTCGGAAAAGACTTAATTTATAAGTATGGTCTACATTTTCAAATTTATATTATTATTAATTTTATTTTTAATTTTTCATATCGGTGGCATACGGATTGGACAAACAAGTAAGTAATGATCCTATTCGATTTCAGGTCCTCTGTAAACTCTTGTATCAAGAACTCTAGATGCTAAATTTTTATTACATATAGCATAGTCGATAATTGATTTAAGGCCCCTGGCTTCCCATTGAGTTCTTTATTGTTTAATTGATTTAACATAACAAAGTCAATTAACTGTAATACATTTCTATTACAGGTTTGCTCTCCATATGGTCCTATATATAAATCAAATTTAGTATTACCAATTCTGGCATTTAAATCACCCAGAATTATAATCATAGCATTATTATTAATTGTGCAGATAACTTTCTGGAAGTCATGATACAATTTCTCACTTTCTTCTTCATCTCCTTCGACAGTTGCATAATTATATACCTGTCACTGTTAAGTATCCCTAGAGATAATTTTATTCGGACATGAATTATTCTTTCATTCCAAAACGTATAGCTATATATTGAATTTCTAAATCGTTTATGAATCATAACGGCTACACCTGCTTGTGAACGAAAATGTAGTTTTACTCCACTACAAATCTGAATGCAATTTTGAGTTTCTTTGGTGCCTTGTAATTACGTTTTTGTTTCTGATATTACTGCTAATGAAACCCCCTTTTTTCACACTATATCATCCAATTAATCATCTTTATAGTTAATGCCTTGTACATTCCATGTGCTAAAAATAAAATATTTTTCTTCTGCCAAGAGTTGTCCTTTTCCATGCTTTGGTCGTCATAAGTTGGATCCTTCCGGGAAATTCTCGTATAAGACTCGAAAGCATAATATTAGTTCCTTCGATTAGCTGCTGGCCTTAGAAGGCAAGACCAGTGATGAGGCTGCCATCTTATAGCCTCTGGTCAGGCTTTTCTGGAGAAGAAAAGAAAATAAAGAAAGAAGAAAATGGAAGAAAGGAAAGACTCCCTAGCCCTCGGATGCCCTAATAGCGTCGGGGTCGAAAAAACAAGAGTTCACCAAGAGAGGTTAGATAGTAAAGTTAAAAGAGTCTGGAATAAGTAAGTGGAAGAAAGGAAAAAAATACCAGATCGATTAAAGATAAAAGTAAGGACCAAAACACAAGTAAGTTGAAGCAATGTTTTGCTCAGCTTGGGCACCTTGTGGTCGCCATCCACATATCCCCTAGATGGGGACCATGAGGGAACGGATAACTCACACTAACGATATTTGTCTTTCAGCTCATTTATGCCAAGAAGATCGGGATAAGTAGATTCCAGGTCAACACCGAGTTATCAGCACGGGGAATCTTAAAATAATTACGATAAACTTTTATAATTTTTTATTAATTTACTTATTCAACTAGTCATAAGAAGTGCATTAATTTTTTGCCTTCCAGCTCATTTTATGCCTAGAAGTTCGGGATGAGTAGATTCCCGGACAACACCGGACACACGGCACGGGGTACCGGTTCTAAAAATAATTGAGATATAAATCTTTCCTTATACTAATTTACTAAACATAAAACACATTCATTTTCGTATTTAAGCCCATTTATGTCAAGAAGGTCGGGATAAGTATATCCCCGGGTGACGCCGGTTAACCAGCAGGGGTTATCTAAAAAATATAAATTTATAATTATTTTTCCTTTTACTTATTCAACTATACAGAAAAGCACATTCATTATCGTTTATTTGGGCGTAGCAGCGCACGCCGGGTATTAGCTTGTCTATCATAAAATTTTCTCGGCATCCTGTTCAACAAAATATATAACGTATCGCTATTTCGCCATTCTTAAAGCCCTGACGGCCATTTTTAACTCCCCCACAACTAGTGGCAAAAATGATACCAATGTACCAAAGATTGGCATCAGATATATTATTGCAGAAACGCACAAAAGGAAAAAAACACAAAATGGGAATGAGAGTCTCTACCATACAATTTGGCACAAATATACAAAGTAAATATTTGTTCCAACACAGAAATTGGAACTTGGGTGCAGTCAGAAGCATGAAAAAGTTTGTAGCCTTTTTTTATTAAAGTGTATTTTTGAAGCGAATGCTCATTTAAAAAAGTTTCTTGCACTGCAATTTTTGCCTTATTAAACTGAGATTTTCAACACTTATCTGTAAGAATACAAAGAACCAAATTTGCATTGGATTTTAATCATACTCAAAATGCTCATGAGTTATGATTTTTATTTTGTCATATTTATGTCGATTTCCGCCAACATAAAAAATCAGTTAATTTTGCATTTCTCAAAACTGTTTAACAGCACAGAAAAATTCAATGTAAATATAGAAACATAGAGTATATCAAATATCCTAAAAAAATATTGAAAATTGTACTGTAAAGAACATTTATAATTAATTAAAATCAAAAAAGAGAGAACATAATAAAACTTGCGAACTAATATAAGAAATCACTTGACATGTATCATAAATATTATTCATACAGGTAGATATCTATGGTAGAAATATGAAAGAAATATCTCAATTATTTTCGGAGTTTCAAAATTCACTCCTCGCTACCCTTAATTATATCGGGTGATTCACGAATCATTTTTCGTCTCATTATATCATAACAATGAATATTAGTGTGAAACGAATTATGGAAACATGTGAATGGCTGATGCGCCTCTATGCGCAGAAGCTCATCACATTTTAACTAAAATGTCGACAAGTCCGCAACCTATTATACCAGTTTTTATATTTTTATTTTCTGATGATTCTGGCCAGGATTTTAGAAACTAAATATGAAATTATTGTATTGTCTCGGATCCTTTACAAGTATACAATGTGTCAAGTCGATCCATTGTTTCTAAATGGGTGAAAATCGAGTTTCAAAGATTCCGTTACATAGATACAAAGACACTTTTTTTTTTCTCATTTTGTGATGATTCTGGCCAGGATTTTAGAAACAAATATGAACATATTGTATTGTCACGGTTCCTTTACAAGTATCCAAAGTTTCAAGTCTATCCAATATTTATAAGTGGGTGAAAATCGCGTTCAAATATTTCGTTACATAGATTCAAAGTCACTTTTTTTTATTTTCTGATGATTTTGGCCAGAATTTTTGAAACAAAATATGACATTATTGTTTGTCACGGGGCCTATACTAGTATACAAAGTGTCAAGTCGATCCAATGAATTTAAGTGTGGGTGAAAATCGCGTTGAAAAGATTCCGTTACATAGATAGATAGATAGATAGATAGATAGATAGATAGATAGATAGATAGATAGATGGATAGATAGATACAGGTCAAGCCATATCCATCCATAGTAATTCTGCCCGAGGGCAGGTCCTTCACTGCGGTCATAGCATTTTCATGCTATGTTTGCAGCCTTACTAGGGAATTGTAGGTGTGGGTAGCGTCCCGTAGCTTTCCACACCGGTGAAGGATGATGTTGATGAAGATAATGATAAAGATTGATGATAATTATGGCCATATGATTTCGGGGACCGTTTGGGCCTTAACGTTTTTCCTGACATTTGTCTTACAGCTGAGGAAAAAACCCCGATAAAAACCTCATCCAGAAA
Organism: Diploptera punctata; assembly: GCA_030220185.1. Lineage (NCBI taxonomy): Eukaryota > Metazoa > Arthropoda > Insecta > Blattodea > Blaberidae > Diploptera > Diploptera punctata. The sequence goes on along the minus strand of JASPKZ010009799.1, from coordinate 2,584,009 downwards.
AACTGCCCGACCGGGGTTCGAACCCGTGCCCGCTGCGTGACAAGGCAGCACGCTTACCTCGAGAACACAGCGGTGGACCAAGCCAATATAAAGCGTATAATACATTTGAAATTATTGTATTGTCACTGATCATTTATGTATGCAACGTTTCAAGTCGATCCAATGATTTTAATGTTGTTGAAATTCGCGTTGAAAAGATTCAGTTTGCATAGATAGATAGATAATTAGATAGATAATACGATAACGGAATATGGAGACGGAGATGGGGATAGATATGGATAATAAAGATGGCTGGCTGGTTGGATGGGATGGAGGTGGTTGGATGGCGTTTGTGGATGAGTGTGTGGATGTTGGGGTTGGGTTTTGGGGTGTGTGGTGGGTGAGTTTGGTGTGATGGGTGGTTGGGGGGATGGATGGATGGACAGAGACGGACGGATGGACGGACGGACGGGCGGACGGGCGGACGGGGGGGACGGGCGGCCGGATGGATGGATGGATGGGTGTGTGATGAGTTTGTGGGGGGTGGGGTGGGTGGGTGGGTGGGTGGGTGGGTGGGTGGATGGATGGATGGCTGGGTGGGTGGGGGTGGTGGATGGGGGGGTGGGTGGATGGATGAATGGACAGAGACGGACGGATGGACGGACGGACGGGGGGGACGGGCGGAGGGTGGGACGGGCGGACGGGCGGACGGGCGGACGGGCGGACGGGCGGACGGGCGGACGGGCGGACGGGCGGACGGGCGGACGGGCGGCCGGACGGACGGGATAGATAGATAGATAGATAGATAGATAGATAGATAGATAGATAGATAGATAGATAGATAGATAGATGAAGATAGATAGATAGATAGATAGATAGATAGATAGATAGATAGATAGATAGATAGATAGATAGATAGATAGATAGATAGATAGATAGATAGATAGATAGAAGATAGATAGATAGATAGATAGATAGATAGATAGATAGATAGATAGATAGATAGATAGATAGATAGATAGATAGATAGATAGATAGATAGATAGATAGATAGATAGATAGATAGATAGATAGATAGATAGATAGATAGATAGATAGAGAGATAGATAGATAGATAGATAGATAGATAGATAGATAGATAGATAGATAGATAGATAGATAGATAGATAGATAGATAGATAGATAGATAGATAGATAGATAGATAGATTAGATAGATAGATAGATAGATAGATAGATAGATAGATAGATAGATAGATAGATAGATAGATAGATAGATAGATAGATAGATAGATAGATAGATAGATAGATAGATAGATAGATAGATAGATAGATAGATAGATAGATAGATAGATAGATAGATAGTAGATAGATATATAGATATATAGATAGATAGATAGATAGTAGATAGATAGATAGATAGATAGATAGATAGATAGATAGATAGATAGATAGATAGATAGATAGATAGATAGATAGATAGATAGATAGATAGATAGATAGATAGATAGATAGATAGATAGATAGATAGATAGATAGATAGATAGATAGATAGATAGATAGATAGATAGATAGATGATAGATAGATAGATAGATTAGATAGATAGATAGATAGATAGATAGATAGATAGATAGATAGATAGATAGATAGATAGATAGATAGATAGATAGATAGATAGATAGATAGATAGATAGATAGATAGATAGATAGATAGATAGATAGATAGTAGATAGATAGATAGATAGATAGATAGATAGATAGATAGATAGATAGATAGATAGATAGATAGATAGATAGATAGATAGATAGATAGATAGATAGATAGATAGATAGATAGATAGATAGATAGATAGATAGATAGATAGATAGATAGATAGATAGATAGATAGATTATAGGTTAAGGTGATTTTTATTAGCGTGTAAACAAACAGACATTAGCTGATTATTTAAATTTCAACATTGTTGATGTAAAATATTCGGATGGAAACATCGAATTATGTTGTTTTTAATCTCAACATTCAGATATGTCCATGAAATAAGACGAATTTTTATCTTAACTTCTAAGTAAAACATGAACATGTTATAACGGATTGGAGCATGAAATGGGCTCAAATATGTCCGACCAGTTATGATTACATCTTCACAGAGTTCTCAATATTCACAATAAAATAATTACATAGTTAAACATGAAGACGGTCACTTCCTTCATAATATTATATCCTCAACTAGTGTCTAACTCAGGATCGGGTCGAGGGATGAGATGAGGCCGCTATATTTATAGAGGTCTGTGAACGACAAGTTTTACGATCGACTACGCCTAACGCATCTTCCCAGAGGCGGATAAACGAAATGGATGAGAAACATTTGGAGAAATGGTGGAATGGAACTAGTGTGTGTGAAAAACGGGATAGACACCGAGATAATCCTAACCAGTCTCCGTGTCGTCCACAACGAAACCCTCATGGATTGACCGAGACTCGGTATTAAGTCTCCAGAGATGAGAGGCGAGCATCTAACGTTCGCGTCACAGAGTCACCTTTTTGTTACCATGTATAATTAAAATCTATTTATCTGTTTCTTAATCAACATGTTTTTGTAATTTAAGTATTGTGATTTAAGGTTTGCAAGCTGGAGTTAAAGATGATATGATCATATTTAAATTATTTATGTTATTCATTAATTTAATTATTTAAGTATTTAAATTAATTAAATAAATAAATAAATAATATATATATATATATATATATATATATATATATATATATATATAGTAACAGGGGTCCTCACCTAGGGGATATGTGGATGGCGACCACAAGGTGCCCAAGCTGAGCAAAACATTTCTTCCACTTACTGTGTTTTGCACTCTTTTAACTTTACTTCTAACCTCTCTTGGTTGACTCTTGTTTTTCGACCCCGACGCTATTAGGGCATCCGAGGGCTAGGGAGTCATTCCTTTCTTCCATTTTTCTTTCCTTTATTTCTTTTCTTCTCCAGAAAAGCCTGACCAGAGGCTATAAGATGGCAGCCCCATCACTGGTCTTGCCTTCCTTTGGCCAGCAACCAATCAAAGGGACTATTATTATGCTTTCAAGTCTTATACGAGAATTTTCCAGAAATTTTCTATAGGATCGTAACAGGCCTTGGCCTAATACTTGGAAGGAAGAAGAAGAAGAAGTTATTAAGAAAGTTTTCTTGGCACATAATGACAATAAACCTTTTTAGTCATACTTATGTCCGCGAAAATCTGCTATATGTATCACACACACACACACACACATATATATATATATAATATATATATATATATATAATAACAATAATGAAAATAGCTATTTTCAAGAGGAAAATTGGAAGCAATTTTGGTTCCGTAAAATATGAAATATAACTTCAATTATTAAGATCAGTTTTTCTCCGTACTGAAGAACTTGCACTTGTTTCTAACCGCCTCAAATGATAGATGAATGAAACAAAAAAGTTATAAAAATACAATATAAGAAATGATAGCAAAGAAATATAAAAAATTGAGAAATGAAGTGTCGTAGAAAGCTTGTCACCTATCTTGGTGGCAACACAAATACCGAAGTTTCTAAAATGATTAGTTGTTTGAAGAAATCTAGTCACGAAAGTAATGTTAGCAGGCATGTAAAATTGGAGAGTCCCAGCAGAACTTATGAGTCATAAATAAGTTACATAAATTATTTACATGTGAGTTTTAGTACGAACCATAGTGATGCCATATATATATATATATTTTTTTTTTTTTGCGACGTTCTAGTAATCAATATTAGCCATGGACTGGCAGAAAAACTGAAGCGTGTTCATAATAATATTTGTACTGATTCATATTTAATGTCTAAAAATATGACATTTCTCCATTTTTCAAGAATTTTAATGGCCCCCGTCTCTAGATATGAGAAGATTAAAAAATCTAGTTTTTTATTTAGATTCTGCATACCTCGACTCAAAATTGTTTACCCTCTTGATTCCAAGATATATTCTGCGATCATTATTTAAAACGCACGATTACAACATAATATCTTGTTTAAAATACTGCAACGTACGACATCATCTCGACTTCCCGCAATCAGAAATTGATGCTATCGAACGTTAGAATTATTTAAAATAAATATACTTTTTTATATCGTAATCTATCTTTGGAATAATACATTCACGTGTAATGAACATGTTTATTTTGTGTTTCCGTTTAATTTATTATATTATTGCCATTGTCATTATTATTATTATTATTATTATATTATATTATTATTATCATTATTATTATTATTATTATTATCATTATTATTATTATTATCATTATTATTATCATTATTATTATCATCTATTATTATTATTATTATTATTATTATTATTATATTATTATTATTATTATTATTATTATTATTATTATTATTATTATTAGTTGTAGTAGTATGTTAGCGTATAGAAACGTACATACATTAATATGTATTGCAATTTTAGTGATATTTTAAAGTATTATAATTTGTATGTTGCATTTTTAATTTCATTATATTCATTATTTATACACATACAAACACACACACACACACATATATATATATATATATATATATATATATATATATGTGTGTGTGTGTTTGTGTGTGTGTTTAAGAGGAAGGTAAGGCATTATGAACTTAATGCTGCCAGTACAAATTAAACATAGTTATCATTAATATTATCAATTTTTAATTGAAGAAAATGCACCTAATATAAAAACTACCTTATATATATATATATATATATATATATATATATATATATAGAGTATAAACACAGTATACACAGTAACGAACAACGGTTAACGGAAAATGTAGACTAAATAGTACAGTTCTATCATTCTCTAAGATTGGGAAATATGTATCGCTGTCCCTCACTCCTTTGTTTATTCAATTCCCTTTTTCCCTTACTGTTATTGAAAAATGTGAAAACAGATTAAACATTAAAAGAGCTCTTAAAGTGTTGAATTTGATTATCAGAATACATTGATAGAAATTGAATACTTATTTTTAAATCATAGGAGGCCGGGAACATAATATCATAAGAACTTACAACCATCAGAAAAAATAAATATCCACCATGTATTATATTATTCAATCTAAAGGAAGTGGTAACAATGAAAAACGTTTTTACCGAAAACCACGAACCTGCTACCATAGGATTATAGAATAATACGTAAAATAGTTCGATAAATATGGAATGTTTACAAAAAACTAACTTGAAATGAATATTATCGAAGAGAAATGGTAACATTTATATGAGGTATCCATATCAAAGCAAAAAATGAATAAATAAAAAAGCTTTGCGTGGTTTTCCTGTACATAAATATTTCGAACAAGGCCGCTCTTTATCACACATGTTATACAAATTAATTTTGAGTGTGTACTAGGAAAGTGCAAAATGATAAACAAAATTATCTCTTAAGAGTTTTATGGTTGGAAAGATGCAACGTGTGCATTATTATACGCTAATGATCAAATATTAAAGACAATCGAGGACCAGTATCTAGAATAATGAAAAAGAGGATATTAAAATATTTTTAAGAAATATAGCAGGATATACACTGCTGGATAAGAAAATAAATGAAGATATAAGAAAGGAAATAAATATTTTTAAACTTACAGATCGAATTATTACATATAGGAACGCCTGGAAAGAGCATAATGATAGGATGACAGAAGAAAGATTTCCAAAATGATTGCTCAATTATATAAAACACATGGAAGGAGAAATGTTAGACGCCCAAATAGAAGATGGTCTGAACAATTTTAACACTTCAAGCTTTCATGAAACCGGAATGAGCCAACAGGCTTAAAATTTGGATTATGAAGAACAATAAGAATTTAAACATAAACAAGGAGAAGGGGAAGTATATATAGTTATGGTAGAATAATATAATGATTATATTTAATAAGACGAAACAGAAAACATGTAATTAATCGTGAACCAGAAAGTCAATGAGAGGATGTATAAATGCCAAGACGTTTAATTAAAATTTGATCACGTTCGTTGAAATTATAGTATTAGAATAAAAACTGAAATTAATATGTTAAATTCAGTAATAAGATCACAATAATATCGGGTGTTTCCATCGAAAGGACCTAACTTCACGTGCTTGTAAAAATGTAATGATTTATGATTTATATATATAGAATCAATGAGTATCATCTGAAAGGCATACCCATCAAGATATATACAGAACATATCTTATCTTAGATAGAGTAAAACGAAACCCATATTTACTCCCAAGCTCTATCACTGGCGATATATACCTATAGATTGTCTCTACCTTAAAAGACAATACACGTTAAATGGAGCGTGCTGTTGCCAGATCTACTGCATAGTCAAAGATGTGCGAGGCAAGGAACAGATGTGTCAAAACTCTTAAGACCCCTTAAACTTGAGAGAAAAAACGTGAAATGTCCGATATATTTTTCATTTTCATATACGTTCATCTTATGCCCTACTGATTGAATGACAATACAAGTAATTAGGCCTACGAATTAAACGTCAAAACGCTCAGAGCGAGATTTAAATGCACACATTATGATACAAGGGGAAAATATAAATTATCATTAATTATAATTATGATATAGGCTAGTTAAGTTATAATAAATTAAATGTATAATATAGGCCTACATAAACAAATATAGAAATTATAATCACTTTAACATATAATTTATTTTAATGTTTTAAGAATATATTATTATTATTATTATTATTATTATTATTATTATTATTATTATGAGTTATATTTAATTAAATACTTAATTTTTATAATATTAACATTTTAACGAATACAATAATATTAAAACTTTTATAATATTAAAATTGTTCACGAATAAAATAATATTAGAAAGTAATACTTAAAATACGTTACATACCATCAAGCCTGTCCACAATCCTCTGGCAATGGTGTTATTCCTTCCATAAATTCCTCCGTGTCTCTGGATGATCAAGGTTCAGCCGAATCGGAACCAGTAGGCGATGTATGGAAGGAGGAAGGCGAAGGAGAAGAAGAAGAAGAAGATGATGATGATGTTGAAGAGTATGAAAAATGGTTCCTCGTCACCTTAAAGAATCTTGTCTGCTTTCCAGAAATCACTTTCAATTTTCTTTGTGTGGTCCAAGTACCGTCAACCGGGGTTACTTTGACTCGAAGGGCAACTTTGACAGAATTGGGGCTTCTTTGACATTTTAAATTTCTTGCGTGTTTGGGCTATTTTGACAACAATGCAATTGTGTTGATAATTCCTTCAAGGCGCACGAATAATTAAGTTGCTTTAAACACTGATGTTAATTGTTGGAGACACATCTCTGACTCTTTCAACAACAATGGATTGCCAGCAAGGATAAAAATAATTTTTGAATAATTTATTAGTTGATTTTCTGTGTGGAAAGGAGTTACAATGGTTAGAGGCTATAAGAAAAAACTGGGAGTCGTGCATACAAGAGTTACCGTGCTGAAGACCTTAAAAAACCCTTGAAGAAGTGAGAAGTTATCTCAGAAGCAGGCTGCAGAAAAATATATCGCAAAAAGAATCACTCGTTTTTACAACCTCCGTGGTAATCACCAGGGAAAGCCAGGGTACCCCACAATTTTGAATCAAGAAGAGGAGAAGTTGATTTCTGGAACCATAGAAACTGTTGCGGACTGGGGCTTTCCTATGTCTAAGAGTGAAATTCGCTCTGTTGTAAATAAATGTTTTCTTACTAATCCATGATTGAGTAATTACAATAATTATATGATAGTCTAAAACATGCAATATGCTTACTTAATCTGGAAATGATTATTGTGTTCTGTTGCGTGTTAGAATTCATAGTGAAGTTTTAGTTTATTTTGTCAAATTATAGTTATAAAAACATTTGTAGTAAGGTTGTTTACAATAACATATTTTTAAAAAGATAAATTTGTGTCAAGGTAGTATCTACAGTGAGTCTACTTTGAATTATAGTGAAAAAATGTGATGTCAAAGTAGACCCAGCACATGGGCAAAACAGAACTAAACAAACTCATTGTTGTCCTACAAAGTTTTTGTTTGAGGAGAACAGCATCAAATTGGATTTACAGTCTAAGGTTCAATTGGTACAATAAATCATACATTACATTTTTTCGGCATAAATCATACGAGTTAGACCTAAAAAACCTTTTGATTGAGCCACTTATCTTTTCTCCAGGAAGTTGTAGGTAAACGATCGCTTTTACAACTATGATAGGCGGCATTGTCTAATACTATCACAGATCCTTCAGGGACATTGGGCAACAATTGCTCGGCGAACCACTTTTCATACACTTCACCTGTCATTTCGTCCTGGACGTCTGCCGTGTTACTTTGGTACATAAATGTTAACTCGGCACCATTAACGAACCCATTTTCATTCCCTGCATGAATGAACGCAAACCTTGACCCACGACCCTAGGTGGCCTAAGACCTGTGCTAAACACCCTCAATTGCTGCTTGACGATAACTTTTAATTTTGGTATCTTTCCATTCTTGTGTCACGGAGTGACCTATGTTCACTCAAGACTCAAATGTATAAAAAATAGAGTTTCCTTCATTCCTAAATTTGTTTAAATCTTTCAGATATTTATGACATTACCTGATTATATCATCCCTTTCAACAAGGGCGCATTTGGTGGCGCTGCTTACATATTGAAACCCTATATGATGAAGAAATCTATTTAAAGTGGATCTCGAAAAATTTGGTACCGTATCATCACTATTTACCTTGCTTAATATATTATTTAATGTTGGTGGTATGTTCTCAAAGAACAAGGAATGAGCGATGCAGCGGACTCCATTTTGTACTATTCCATCGTACTTCATTAATCTGGCATTTCTTTTTTGTTTGCTCGCACGTTTAGGTTTCTTCTTTGCTGGCGTTCTAAGAGGACCGTTCGTTAGTTTCTTTCTTATTCCATATATTAAACGTTCCGAACACCCGGTAGCTTCTGCCGTCTGTTTAACCGCCTGGGCAACGTTCGTTTTCTTTGAAAAATAATTAAATATGTTAATTAATATATTCCGTTCTTTACTGTGCAGTTGGCCAATACTACGTCGCTTAGCTTCTATATTCATAATTAATATAATACTAATAATAAATATGAAATTATACAATTTTATGAAAAAACACATGAACCGAAGACAATTGAGAGACACTCAGACTTGAATTTCACTCAACAATTATCACACACTGAGCTCTGAGCCTGAGGAAGTGCAGAGTCAAACGCGATCGGAAATGAAAAGTGACACCTAAGTAAACAAATTTTAAACTGCGATAAAGTATGAATGCGCAATGATACCGAGGAATGGTTTGTTTTAAAAACTATTTGAGACCTTTATAAACACGTCTTCTCGCTTTGTCACCAACATACAGTTTCTCAACAAAACGTTTCTCGCTAGATAGCTTTTTTTTGTGCTACCATACGATAATTTTTAACAAGTATTTAATGAAAAATAAATAGCTCCTTTCTTATGAAAAAATTATTGTCCAGGGAAATACAGTTTAATCCATAAACATCAGGCAACCCACAAAAACAAATCTATCATTATCACTAGTATTCTACCAATCGTGTGACAAATTTTTATGTGCAAAAATATAGATTCGCGTCAAAATAACGTATTTGTCAAAACTATTCATTGTATTATCGCTTTACATTTTTAAAATTGGCAACATCGCGGGGGTAGAAAGTACGGAGCTAATAGCAGCATATAGGAGTGCGAATGAGAGAGGTACATACTACATCTAATTCCATACTGTCTTTTAAGTTGAGACAATGTATAGACATGTTGGAAGAGTTAGTGTCACTACAAATCCAGCACCTACAGCGTGATGTACATTTTCAGCACAATGGCGCTCCAACGTGGTCCCATGATCTTATCCCATTGGATTTGGTGGGGGGGGGTTGCGTAACTGATAAGGTTTACAAAAAACTAATCTGAGAACTTCTGGATAATAGAGAGAGCACCATCATGACATGTTGCAACGTACTCGTATATGGAGAAACTTATCTACCGCTATTCTATCGTTAATGTAAGTACTAAGGCACACAAGAGATGAGGATATTATGTTGTTTCAACAACTTGTAGAGTTTTCCATTCAGATAAGATTTTCTGTTTCGTTACATATTCAAACATTAAATTATACAATGTACTAATATTAGGCGGGTACAGCCGGTATCAGGAGCAACAATTACAGTTAGATTATTAAAAAATTCAAATATTTTTCTACGTAAATAGATTTTGGCGGTTTTCTGCTAGAATTCTATAATTTGTAGATAGAGTAAAATACGAAACTTAGCCTATTTTCTCCTGTTTATCTGGTACAAAATTCTAACAAATATAATTATTAGTAAGCAGATTGGTGACATTCTAGGGATCATAAATGTAGATTCAGAAGAAACAGGCCCTTAACAGATCAGACTTTTAGAATAAGGCAGATTTTAGAAAACAAATGGGAATATAATGGTACTGTACATCAACTATACGTAGATTTCAAAAAAGGCATACGATTCAATTAAGAGGGAGAGGTTATATAGTATTCTGCTGGAGTTCTGAATTCCTGAAAAGCTAGTTAGACTATACGAATATGTATAAATGGTACAAAGAGTAGGTGCATGCAGAAGAACAGTTTTCGGATACTTTTGAAATCCACATGGGTTGAAGAACGGAGATCCACTACCTCCTCTAATATTTAATTCTGTACTAGAGCATGCCATCAAATCTTTAGAGGATGAAGAAGGCCCACAAATCAATGGCTAAGCTATTAGTTTATGCTGAAGATGTAGTTAGTATTGGGTGATTTCGAAGAGATATTAAATGCCAACACGCACACACCATTGAGTAATATTAAGATATTGGTACTGGAAGTAAATATCAATAAAACTAAATTTATGGTCATACATAGAAACGCATTATATATAATGCAAATGGACATATAATGAGAAATGTGGGAAATTATGAGGAAGTGGCTGAATTGAAATTCCTAGGAACAATAATCAGAAATTGGAATGAGATGCACAAAGAAACAAAACCTGGCTCAATTCTGGAAATCCATGCATTACAGAGTCGCTTGAAGTTCCAACTCCTTTCAAAAAACGTTAACCTGAAAATATATAAAATTATTTTTCTACCACTTATATTATATGGAAGCGAAACATGGACTCTTACTCTAAAGGAGGAACGGCGACTACGAGTATTTGAAAATAAAGTTCTTAGGAAGATTTTTGGACCAAAGAGACATGAACAGACAGGTGAATGGAAAAGACTACATAACAGTGAACCAGATATAATAATAAAAGTTAAGTCTCGTAGACTACGATGGGCAGGACACATGGCATGATTGGGAATGAAAGACGAATATGGAAGCTTCCTGTAGGAAAACCAGAGAGAAAACACCCAGTTTGTGGACAGAGAATGAGGTGGGAGAATAATATTAACTATGATTTGAGGGAAGTAGATTTTACAGGGAATTATTGGAAATATTATTTCTGGATACGTATGTATGGAGAGCTTAATATACGCGCGGCCATGAACCTACGGGTCCGATAGTGCCAGTGAGTTAGTTAGTTATCTGGTCTCCATATTGTTTCCCTGATGCTGGTATATATTGCATCCATACAAATTGTCTTGATCCCTCATCTCTCCTTCTGCGAGGTGAATGTTATCCATGGTTATTTTGGGTGATCACTCTCTCGTCTATCTTATCTGGACCGAGAACTTTTGTTTGTTAATGTGTGTGTGTGTGTGTGTGTGTGTGTGTGTGTGTGTGTACAACTAAATAAAATACCCACACTTGTAAAAGGATAGAATAGACTTTTGTCCCCCATAAATGATATTATGTCAGAAACTTATTATTGCATGATAAGAGCAGGAATATGCTCTATTGTAAGCAATAAGAATATCATAATTGTAATTTTACTTACGGCATTTATGCTTTAAAATCACTTTACTTTAGGCCTATTATCTTATACAAAATATTCTCCAGTGTCGGCTTCTGCTTAAATACAAACTCTGAGACGACGTATAATTGCATGTAGTATACTTTGAAAACTTAAAGCATACGCTGTAAAGAATCACCAGCTGCAAGTACCCAAGCGACGAGGCCTTGTTTCGATTCAATTGGAATTTTTTACACCAGACTATTCAATTAACCCCCCCCCCACAAAGATAAACAAAGCGAGATCGGGAGAACGAGCAGGCCGTCCAATAGAACCACCACGACCAATTTACTTCTCACCGGATTAGCGACTGAAATGTTCTCGAATTTCAGGAGAGTGTCATAAGTTACAACTACAGTATTATTGTTCTTTATATTATAGCAAACTTCCCTATTTTCGTATTCATAATTAGTTTCAGACTCATGGTCGTAGATAAAAAACAACATGTTTTGTTCTAATATATAGCCCCCCCCAGATATTTGGGTATTTAATTTCATTACCCCTTGTATGGACAATTATTATCGTCATTTTCTTTTATATTTTATTTATATCTTGTCATGCATAATTTACATTATATTTCATTTTTATAAGATGGACTCTTCAATTCACTTTTTCATTAAACTCATTACTCCAGGATGAGTCTGGACCTATTTGACGAGATCATAATTGGTCGGTTGAACAGGCCATATTTCTATTAATTTAATCAGGAATTCCGTATTTTGTGAATTTACAAATATTGAACATATTTCTGGAGGGATATCCCTTATTGGTTGTCCATTATTAAATATGTATTGTCATTGGTCTTTAATATCGTAGGTCATTTCGAAGGATATATTTAATATGACCAATTGTTAGATATTATACAAAATGTTGCAGAATTTTCTCCATTTACTCTTTGGGGAGCGTTAGTAATTTTGCGCGGTAAGAGCGTCATTTGGGGGAAAGTCACCATGAAGGAAAGTTACACAGCCCGCCAAAATAGAACGTTGTACTCCTAAATTACCAAGACTATTTAACTCATGCCCCAAATGGGAGTCAATGACCAATCACGTTACAATGAATTTTGATATACAACCAATCACAGTCGTGTCTCGCCTAGAATTTACCAAGTAAAGTTTATCAAAATAAAGAAAGCACCTCCTTTTTAACATTCTGAATAGGTCATAGCATTATTTTGTAGTGACTGACTCAGTAATAAATACGGCTACCAGATTGTATATATAGTGCTTGAAGTCAACACATACCGCATGCCGGAGTTAATATAAAAACATTTTTAGCAATTGATTATACTACCAAAAAAAGAAACCACTGTTTGCACTTTCTTAATGTATTTTTCCCAAAAAAAATATAATTGTCATATTTAAATGAGGGGACATCAGAAACGAATTAATATACAGTTTAATGTGTTTCATTTTTTCTCCACTAGAGTGCATTCTTACAATATTGCGTTCCTTTGGAAATAAATAATATGATCTGGTTGCAGTGACGAGCAAATAAGAAAATGAAGCGTACCAATCGTTCTCAGTTGTTTTCAAGCATCGCCGTTTATACTAAATATATAAATATTTAAAAATACCTATATATAAATATTGAATTGTGAGTAAACAGCTTAATTTTATTCGTTAAATAGTCCTAACATATGCCACTTTTGATTTCCAAATTCTCTAAATAAATTCACTCCTCACTTCGTGAGTCATGAATTTATGGATAATTTCGAAATCAGTCGTGGCATTACTTACGATAAGTTAAAATGCAACTATTATTTGAAATGTTAACGTATATTTATAAAGTGAAATGAATAGTTATACAGTTGTAATATGTAAAAAATCATAAAGTGTTAGTGCTTTTTATATAACACCGTTAGTGCTTTTTATATAAAACCAAGTGTTATTATTGCTAATTAACATCATAATGTGGTCAGCTTGTAAATTATCAAATCCTTCAACCATTGTGGATTTAAACTTCTATCGGACATTAGTGGTGACTTCTTCAATAGCCTTTACTGAATATATCTTCTGAGAGAGAAGAAAAAATCACAACTAAATTACTTTATATCCATGTGCTGCCACAGACCCTACACTGTATATATATTTATATTCTTATAGCTAACTGATTGCGAACACATACACATGTTCCTCCAGAAATATAAATTTGATATAATTTCATTTTGTCATACAACGACATATTTGAAAGCCTATAAAACAATCATCTCTTGTTTTTTTCTGCTTGCAGCCGTCAGTTGAAGAGTTGGGAGTTCAAACAGCACGCAGAATCTCCTGAGGATGTCTACTGCAGTAGTAGACGAAACGTTCATTTTAAGAAAGCCAGACCACGGCCATTTAGCCCGAAATACAAACCCAACAATTGAAGCAGACTTTTTGTTACAACCTACCGGTACATACAATGTTCAGCAATTTTATAGATAATCTTTTTTTTTAGTATATGAATGCTACGTTTTTTCTAATATATTTCTTTAAACACTTTACATGATTAGTTTATTGTTTAAAATAGTCCATTGACTTACTTTCTCTTCAAGGTGTTTATTCTAACATTTTACTCCAAATTTCTAAAGAGCACACACAGTTCTATTAAGTGAATGCGCCTGTGAATGTCGAATAATAAGACACAAGATACGTAAATGATATTGAAAATGTGGAAAACGACTTCTAGGCGAGTCGGTAGTGTAAAAACACTGATTGCTTCAAAGTAAATCCCTTATATAAATAAATAATTGCAAAGTATACATATCCCCAAGTGACATCCTTTCTCACGGATCCCCGAGATATAAGTCCATTGTTCTACCGAAACCTGAACCCAACAAGTCCGGAGCATAATTGTCCTTGTACCTTAATCCTTGGACACCTAATTAAACATACCCCGATCACTACTCCTTGTTAACACCGTTGCGCATTTTAAAACTTATTTTTTGTCTTTTTTAATCTGATAGGTGATTCGAAACGGATTTGTTGTGCTGAATTCGAACAAGATCTCAATTTTCACCCATTAGGTCAGGTTTTCAAAATATCCATGAATAACTAGAAGTAAAATTTTAGCTTTGTAAAACTTAATAAATATTTCTTTTAACAAGAATTTTGTGTGAAAAACTAGGGCAGCATTTGTTATTTGCCACGAATTAATCATTACTTAATAATAATAGTATTAATAATAATAATAATAATAATAATAATAATAATAATAAATAATTATAAGCATTCCAGGCATACTTCTCTTTTCGAGTCATAGTATTCTCGAACTGACTGCCCATCATCAGTTTTCGAATTTGTGGGTCAACGAACAAAACAGTTTAACTTTTTCACAGGATTATGAAGGAAATGTAGCGCAAAGGTATTTAAAGCACTCACTGTCTTTATCTAAAGATTTCACAAATTGTTTATTTCGACGTAATTGTAATGAAGAGGTAGCATCAATACGTTAGAGGGATCAAAAAGAGGTTAATTTCTTATATATTTTTTCGCCCGGTATTAAATTAGTCCTACGTGGCCACTCTTCCCTTTCCCAGTGTTCTGACCTAGCAATGCTATTCATTTCACATACGAATAAAGAGTATATTGTGATATCATCTTGCTGACCTACTTATAGTCCACTAATCATGAAATTTCCATAGACTAGCATAGATGGTTTTTGTACTGCAGTTTTTGTAACACAAATTTACCTTTTCATATGTCACCTTTAAAACAAAAGAGTGGGCAACGGGATGGAAGGATGAATGTTTCCGTTATGAAGCAAAACACTTTTAAGAATTTTTTGAGAAGAATCTATGAAGAACCTCAACTCTTTAGAATTATAGTTTATGTTATAAAATTTCAAGACAGCAGGGATGCCTTGGCAATAGAATAAATTTTCTTCTTCAGCAAAAAAAAGGACAAATTCCTTCTCACGATGCCTGTAACATAAAAAGTGTATAATCTCAGTCAATATTTTATTTATTTTTAAGCTAGGGCCTAACAGTTCTGCTGATTCTTTAGGCAAATTTAAATCCCCCACTGGGTGCGAAACATGGACTCTTACTTTAAGGGAGGAAATTAGATTACGAGTTTTTGGGAATAAAATTCTTAGGAACATTTTTGAACCGAAGAGAGATGAACAGACAGGTGAATGGAGAAGAGTATGGATTACATGGTCTTTATAGGAAGCCAGATACAATAAGAAGAGTTAAGTCTCGTAGACTGCGATTGGCAGGACATGTTGCACGTATGGGGAATAAAAGACGTGCTTCCTATAGGAAAGCCAGAGGGAAAACGCCCAGTTCGTAGACCAAGAATGAGGTGGAAAAATAATATTAACTATGATTTGGGGGAAGTAGATTATACAGGGAATGATTGGAAAGCATTAGCTCAGAATAGGGATGTATGGAGAACATTTGTCCGCGCGGCCATGAACCTACAAGTTCGATAGTGCCAGTGAGTAAGTAAGTACTAAATCATTAAGCTCACTTTGATTAAAACTTGTATCATGATTAGAATTATATGGTTCATCATCCACTGGAGATTCAGTTTCAGTGCTACTGGATGCAGACGGCAATGTACCTGATTCAGGGTGAAAGGGAACCAGAATATCAGGACCATGAGGTACGGGCTGAATGGCAGAGGTGATGTTGGGATATAAAGTTTTTTTTTTTATTTTAGCAATATATCCTGCTACCTTAAATGTACCAAAAATAACAATCGTCTCCATGATTTGTAGGTTACCTCCAAATCATAGGGATACCAAAGAGCAATATTTTTTTTTCAATTTTTCCCTCCTCAACTCTGCAAACAACTACGACACACTTTGTGAGGGCACCACGATATATCCTGGTCTCCTAACTTATTGCAAAAATAATGAAAGTAAGTTTCTTTACAAAAGCAGTTATCTTTTTTGTGTTACTAATGTATATGACCCTCATATAATTATAGGAAAACAGATTTGGAGATTTTACACAACCACACATTTGTGTACCGTCCTAGAGCGGATACCGTTAGTAGATTTTAATAAATACAAACATAATTTTAAATATAAACATAATAATAGTTATTTTATTTCACATTTTATATAATAAATTCGACATTATAAACTATTGGGCATTCTACAAAACGACAGGCACGCTGTAATATTACTAGAGTATGTACATTACGAAATATATTCAAAACATAAAAGTTTGAATTGTAAACAAATTCTTACGTGGTACGCTAAAACCGATTTCATTTTGGCAATCAGTGTGAATTTGGGATTCAGAAACGCTCATTTATTAAAAAAGAAATAATAGTTTTAAAAAAACTAAAACAACACGCTTTATTAGAAAACCGAACTAAAATAATGAAAAATAATTTTAATTTCCAACACGTTTGGGATAGAATTAAAGTGGTCAACAAAAAAATCATCTCGAACACATATAGAATAAAACTAGAGTTATCAACAAAAAGAAAATAATTTTACCATCAAAAGCGTGGGGTGCTCTGTATCAATTAATATATTTGATAATAAACATATATTGGTAAACGTGTGGTCTCTAAGAAGAAAATGTAAAAACCATTAAAAGCACCTCACGCTTTTGATGGTAAAATTATTATTTTTTTTATTCTATAAGTGTAGGAGATGATTTATTTGTTGACCACTTTAATTTTATCCCAAGCGTGTAGGAAATTAAAATTATTTTTCGTTTTTTTAGTTCGGTTTTCTAATAAAGTCGCGTTGTTTTGGTTTTTTAAACTATTATTTATTTTTTATTTTTTTGTTTTAACATTTTTTTGAGAATTAAGACCACAAGGGAAACTCAATTAAAATTTTACAAAACAGTAGCCGTTCCAACATTAAGATACGGGTCTGAGACTTGGCCTTTAACAATCTCTGATAAAAATAATATTGAGACAGTAGAAATGAGATTTCTCAGATCAGTTGCAGGTTTATCTCTAAGAGATCAAAATAGAAGTCAAGATATCAGAGATGAATTACAAATCTATAATATAAACGAGAGAATACACACGAATGAACGTAATTGGTTTGAACATATACAAAGAATGCCAAATAATCGTTTATCAAAACAGCTGGTTCATTATAGGCCTCTAGGCCGAAGAAATGTAGGAAGACCAAAACGTCGTTGGAAGGACGACCTGCGCCTGCGGCATGTAGTGCACCGGGGAGCGGAACAGGCCAACAGGCACAGCCTTGAAGATGATGATGATGATGAGATAAAAATGTAAATATCTTTAAATTCGATACTAGTGTACTCGTAGTATGAGCAAAAATTAATTCTCTTCTAAAAAAAATCCTCTCAGCCGGATTTGAACCAGAGACCTATGGATTACTGAAATTATATACCATCAGAGTTCACCGCTCTATCAACTGAGCTCTTACAAATATTGACTAAAAAGTCAACCAGTCCGCAACCAATTAACCAGTTTTCATTTTTTGTTTTTCTGATGATTTTTGTAAGTGGGTGAAAATCGTGTTCAATGATTCCGTTACATAGATACAAAGACACTTTTTCTAATGATTTTGGCCAGGATTTTAGAAAATAAATATGAAATTATTGTATTGTCGCTGGTCCTTTAGAAGTATACAAAGTTTCAAGTCGATCCAATTATTTTAAGTAGGTGAAAATCGCATTGAAAAATTCCGTTACATAGATAGATACAGGTCATGCTAATATAAAGCGTGTAAAAACAAAATCCATGCAGAACGGTGTAATTAGTAATACAACAATTTCATTGCATAAATTTCCCCCGATTTTTTATTCACTCCATTTTTATTACGGTTTGATCTGTTGAGTGATGAAACCACATAGAAATAAGGGAAATTATCTAATTTCGTTATTGTCAACGGAAACTATCATTGGGTGAGGACTAATTCCTTCGCTATTCCTGGCTACTTCAGTCTCTTTTAAATCGAATTCACAAATAAGCCACGAAGTCTCACCTACTCAAGATTATAACTCGTTAAGTTGGGTGTTTTGCTAATAATTAGATACAAGATACTAAGAAAAAATGTATCTGGTCATAGAAGAGTTGCAGACACGCAATTTGATAATCGGAACCCTGAGTTTCAGACCTCAGTTATCAGTTTTTAATTGTTTGCCTGTATTTTAAGTCATACTTCACTAAATAAAATACGAAATGGTAGGGATGAATTTGATCCTCACTTATTGACTGAAAAACGAAACCATTAAAAATTAATCATATATGTTTTAAAATATTACGTTCTATACAATTTTAAAATGTCATATTTTGCCGACGATTTCAACTATTCTTTAAAAGTTACAGGTACGCAAGGAAAATATGTTTGTCTCACAACAGTTTACATTAATCTAATAACTAACTAAAGCCTGAAGTAACACTACCCACTCCAATATACAATAACATTTTCAACAATTTATAAAATTATTGTTTAATTACAATTATATCAAGTCTCTGAGCAAAACTCGTCTGCTCTTTCACTCTCAAATTTTAATTCCGATGGTAATGACCTATTATTACTCGTATTATATTCTACTTCTCCTTATCTTAGGCTTACAACCTGTTGGGAAGAATGTTCTTCCATCTTTCTTGTGCTTTTCCTGGGAATCGTCTCCAATTGGGATAATATCTTATAATATCCCTATAAATAATAACCTAGTTATCTCATCTAGTTTAGTCCTCCCTTTGTTGACTTCAGAACAGCTTTTCGCAGAAGTCTTCCCTTAAGTCACTTCCTGTAATCTTCCGAATTATCAACACGCTGAAATCGATTGAATCTCTTATAATTCTTGAAAATTTATCCATACAGCTTCAAATGTAATTATGTTATGTGTTAAAGATTATGATTACGACTAAATACATGGCAACTCCGTAGCGCAAGTGGTTAGACCAGGGATGTAAAAGACGAGCTCCGTGAGACGGTGAGCTCCAATATGCTCCCGGAGCACTCCACTGAACAGGTAATGCTACCTGGTGACTAGGTTCGGTTTCACTCGTCAAACGCAGTGACGAGCAAAGCTACGTCCAGCATGGATGCCTTGCGAGAATCAAGCCTTCATATTGATTTGACGGACAATAACTCTTTCAATTTCGAAACGGTTAAAGTAGCTAATTCGATGAAGAAACAAGACAAAGACATGAAAACCACCTTTAAAACTTATAAGAAACTCCACAACTTCTTTTCAAACAAAATTGAAGTAACAAATAAATACTAAAGTAAAGCCGTTTATAAACTAAAATAGAATAATTATGAGAAGTTTTACATCGGTAGAACAACAAGAAATTTTAATACAAGATACACTGAATACGTTAACAAATCTATTAGTAACGAAGAAAAATCAAGTTTTGCCAAACATGTACTAGAAACGAGTCATTAGTTTGAGAAAATCGATAATATATTACACAGAGAGAATAACGACAACACGATTAACATCCTAGAAGACATAGAAATTTTAAAAGAAGCTGAGAATACAGATTAGCTCAACAAGAATACTTGCGCAGACCTGAACCCGTTGTACAACTTATACAACAACATTAGTATCAGTTGAAATGCAGAAGAATGAAACATAAGTTTGAAAGTCCTTCATAATTTTAACTAATTGACGAGGTTTTCAAATAGAACTTCATTTTAGTTGAGGATGACTGGTTTATCAGATACTAATTTCATATTTTTAATATTAGATTAGTAAAATAAAAAAACATGTCAAGTTTCAAGTAAGAATGCCCGGGAAGTAGCACCCTGAAAAGAGGTGATTTATTTTCGTACAATAGGAGCAATACATATATCCACTTATTGTTTTCCTTGCACCAAGGGATAATAAATCATCTTTGTTAAAACGGTATAGAAATACATGAAGATGTTAAACCTATTCTCATATTTTGTTTTGTTTGTACGTATAGGCATGTTGGTACTAAATATATTAGTCCAGGCAAATATTAAATATTGCAGATTAAAATATTTTGAGGTATTATTTAACACTTTAAACCAGTTAATAATATTCATTAATAAATGTCTCAGTCCTGTTTGCGGGTTGTTTTATATTTCGATTTCTTCTGTTATAATCGTTCATGAAATTGGTAGGCTCTCGTACAGGTCCCGCCGAAGAAGTAGGAAGAGGATACAAATGCATGCTGCAAAGTGAGTACTGCGCTCCACATAGCTCTGAACAATGACATGGCTGGGTTAGACAATCGACCTCCATTCCTCAGTCCTGCATTCTAATCTTGGTCACTCTGTGTCGGGTTCGTGGTTGACGAATCCGATCTTTGGCAGGATTTCCCCGGGGTTAGTCCCGATTTCAAACGACCAAAACTTCATTCCATAACTTATGTGTACTAATGTCACCATTTGGCTAATTTACACTTCATCTGCCTCTACAATCATGCGGTTGTGCTGTCGAGATGGCATCTTTGTATAACACAAGTCTTCAATAACATCCCTCGATACGCCGGACATGATTACAGGGATTACTTTACAAAATACAGATGAACTAAATTGAAATAATGTGGATACTCTCAGCAATTGTTCTTCTAACAACACACTTTGATAAGCATAATTGATGATCGGCGGGATACCTATAGAGGAAGCAAACTATGTGCAGCAAGTAATAGCAATTTTGTAATAAAACCAGAAAATTATTAATTTGTCTAACGAAATGAATTTTGGTAAACAAGTACACAGATAGATACGCTTTGTGCGACAACCACGTAATCAAGGATATTGAAAACTGCTTAATATTTTGTGACCGCGGACTCTATTCATGCAAATTACCGCACAATGTCTATTATCTTCTCGGGAAAGTATCATTATGACTGGCTAACCCGTAGCAAATGAAAATGCGAGCCTGGAATATACATTTAAACTAGAACAAGGGAAAGTTGGGTAATAGGTCTGCTCTTGTAATGAAAACGTTATCCACTTCACCTGTTCCTATGCTAATTAACTAAACCAGGTTGTTACCTAAACAGATGCTCAATTTGTTCTAAATAACCCGTCCATAATTTCACTACGTTACCCAACAGTAAACAACCCTTTACAATTCAAAACGATCATTTACGAATCCCCTTCTTTATATAGACGAGAAGCTAAGAGCATAAAAATTCGTTGATCGTGTATTGATAATAAAGCTGAATGAGGTTTGATCATATTCAATGTCGGCTAACAGGATCCAAAACTCATTTGTGTTTCGGATCGTTGTAGCCTTAAATAATACCACGAAAATTAATTAAATTACATGTGTTTTGGATAGACACTGGTAGTAAATGTAACCAATTCTTTTTATTAATTTGGTGTATGAGATCTTCCAAAATATTTTCTCTGATCACTAGAAACAGTTTTATTTGTAGTTTACAAATTTTTAACATATCTAGATGAGTTATGGACAAGACATTATGGCCTTAATTCTACTTTGTAGAATTAAAGCTGTTATTATTATTATCATTATTATTATTATTATTATTATTATTAATTTATATTACCATCAATATCAACATCGTTACTATCTATTATTATTATTATTATTATTATTATTATTATTATTATTAGTAGTAGTAGTAGTAGTAGTAGTAGTAGTAGTAGTGGAGGTAGTAGTAGTAGTAGAAGTTGTAGTAGTATAGTACCTAAAATATTGTGACACTAGGTTTTGAATTTCGCCGGCGGCTATGGAAGTATCTCCTTGTATGATAGAGAAGGATTCGTAAGCTGTTGAATCACGGATCGTAAAACCAGCAGAGGAAGTTCCACAGGCGTCTATACATCCATTTCCGGAAAGATTGGTTCGAGATATTTTAAATCTGGTAAAGTCTAAATTGCGCGCCGATATTATTCCTAATCTCTCATATATAAACCGTTAATTGGGGTCGGAGAGGCCAGTCATGACCAGCGGACCTGTGAAGTGATATAGAGGCGAAGGTAAGAAACTGTGTTATGTGGAATTGTCAGAGATCTAAAGGACTGTTTGGTGAATAAATTGTGACATTTTATTTCCATAATTTATTTTTGTGATGAATCAGGGATAGTTTGTAAAGTTTGTAAAATAAAAGCTACCATTATTATAATTATATTATTATTATTATTATTATTATTATTATCATCATCATCATCATAAAATTATCATAAGTAATGCCACGAGTGATTTCCAAATTATCGATAAATTCACGACTCACGAAGTGAGGAGTGAATTTATCTAGAGAATTTGGAAATCAAGAGTGGCATTTGTTAGGACTATTTAACGAATAAAATTAAGCTGTTTACTCACAAATCATTATTTAACTATAGTTATTTTAAAATATTTATATATTTAATGTAAACGGCGATGTTTGAAAACAAATGAGAAACGATAGGTACGCTTCTACTACTTCATTTGTTTATCACTGCAACCAGATCATACTATTTATTGCCAAAGGAACGCAATATTGTAAGGAGGAGCTTTCTTTAATATGGTAATCATAACACTGATAAATATTTGGTGAAACACGATTCTGATTGGTTGTAAAACAGAAATCATTGAAACATGATTGGTCATTGACTCCCATTTGGGGCATGAGTTAAATAGTCAACATGATTATCGTCAATATAACAAAAATAATAATTATTGTTGTTATAATAATAATAATAATAATTATTATTATTATTATTATTATTATTATTATTATTATTATTATTATTATTATTATTATTATTATTATTATTATATTCTTCTTCCTTTCATGTGATACACCTAGCGGTCTGTTACGGTCTCAATCCTACGTTTGAAGGATCTGCCCAATTATTTCTTGCCTGGTGGCTGGTAATTTAAGATTTGACGTGGTATTCGTGTTCTGCTCATTCTTCTTACGTGAGATTTGCAGTTGTTTATGTAGTTTTATACATATTAAATGATTGATTATGGTCATAATTCTTTGAGAATCTCAGAATTCCTTTTATGGTCTGTTCTGAAGTAACCTGCAGTACGTCTCATAAATTTCATTTCTGCCGCAGTTAGTCTTTGTTCATCTACAATACGAATTGTTCAGTCTCACTGCCGTAACATAATATGGGTCTGGCAAGTGCTTTATAAATTCTAGTTCTTGTGTGTTGCGGTACTGTGTTTGGATTAAATATATTATTTATAATTCCTGATACTCTGGTAAATGTTGTAATTTTTTGACTAAAATATTTTTCCTCTTCGTATGTACCTTAGTATCTAAGGTAGTTAAATGTGTTAGTTTTTTCTAATATTTTATTATTAATAACAATTTTACTGCGAACTGGGTCTTCTTCTACGAAACCCATGAACTTTGATTTTTATGTTGAGATTTCCATGTTGTAGTTTATTGCAATTTGGTGAAAAGAGTGGACTGAACGTTGTAGGCCATCTTCTGAATTCGCTATAAACACAATATTATCTGCAAATAATAGGGTATCTAAATTATGTAATCTATTAAGTGCTATTATTATTGTAGTGCCAAATATATTGTGACGCCAGATTTTGAATTTCGTTGGCGACTACGAGAGTTGTAAGCTGTTGATTCACTAATCGGAAAGCTCACAGAGAAAGTTCCACAGGCGTCTCTCCCTCGATTTCCGGAATGATTAATTGGTTCCAGAGATTTTAAAACTAGTAAAGTCTTATTGAGCGCCGAGAATATTCCTAAGCTCTCATATATATATATATATATATATATGTATATATAACAGTTACTAGGGTCGCAGAGGTAAGTCGATGACCAGAGGACGAGTAAAGCGATACCAAGGTGAAGAGAAGAAACTGTGTTAAGTGTAACCGTCAGATATCTAAAGGACTGTTTAGTGAATAAGTTGTGAAGTAGGACATTTTATTTGCATCAAATGATTTGTGAAGAATCAGTGGAAATTTTATAAGCAAATAAAGTCAGTTAGGGTATTTTCTATTATGTTTATTCAATTACATTTCACCCGAGTCCAACGCATCGATAGATGCTAACTAAGCAGAAGATTGTCACAAATATAATTGGCTACTTCAATGCACAATTATGCCCACGAATATTTCCCAAGCTTTCGGACTACCTAAGATTATCTTATTTCGGCAACCCTTATATGAATTGAGATTTTTCGTCTTTATTGTAAATTCCAAATTATGTTTTATACCGAGTGTAGGTAAGCAGCACTTAGTATATTGAGCGGGGCAGTAAACCGCTCATTTCTCAAGGAGGAGCGCATGAGCGGAAATTGATGACTTAGATGTTGAGACGCGTCTAATTTTGAGATATGGTAGTAGGTGTGCATTCCACATTTTGTTAGGAAACCCAATAAGAAGATCACACGTGGAATAAATTACAAAAGCAGTTCAACATTTTGACCTACTTGTTTGCAGATTATACATCCATAGTGCTTACAATAATAACGCACATGATCAAATAAAAGCGAATATATGCTCAGTTTTATAATTGCAGCTTTAAGGACCTCATCTCATGTTCAGAAGTAGCATATATCGTATACTTCATAGTACACCGCAGAAAGTAATGAAGATGTGGATTTGGTGACCATGGTAATCAAGAAAAGATTATTCACCCATTTGCGTAGGCCACATTTAATAAAATCAGTCATTTTGGAACCACATTACCTGACGAATTCGCAGTGGCGGACAGTGAATAAGATACGAATAAATATCTAAACATAAAAGGTAGATTGACTGTTTTACTATGACTGTTAATGGGTTGTACAACTACGTATTAGGAGACCAAAATTATCCGATAAAAAGTACGCCCCACAGCGCCCAAACCATGAACTTCCGGACAAGTCAGTACAACACTCTAATTAATGATGCTGTTTTTTTACACCCTCTCTAATGTGTGTTTTCTAATGCCAGCTACTGCAATGTTCAAGATTCGGGTTCCGTGCTGGGTGGACGAATAGCAATATTGTGGTCTGTTTTAAATTTACACAGCATTTCTACAGAACACTTTACGTAGCTGATGAATTATTGTAGTTTGTACAGAGAGGACCGTAGGATACGTTTAAGTGTGTGAGTGTTCGTGTAGTATAAAGTGTGTGGTATGGGAAATGATGTAGTGTACGTAGAAAATGAAACCCGATCCCAACATGTGACCTAATCCTTTCGAAAAGCACCAACGGGGTCCGTCAGGCTTAACGTCCCCGTCCGACGATTGAATCGCTATGGAGAGGATACGGAATCTCAACATATTATGTACTGCGGAGATATATACAATTTAATGCAGGAATCTGGTGCAGAAATTGCAATTCAATAATGTACACGACAACCTCTTCTGGCCCCAAGATCGAAAATTTTACAATTGAATTAATTTAAAGTAATTCAATTATTATAAAGAACTGTTGACGGACCAACAAAATAAAGAAGAAATAACACTCGTACACGGAAATAAATAATATACAGAAGTATATGAATAAGAGATGCAAGAAATAATTGAAGTATTAAAGAAATGTAAAGTAATAAAGCATGCGGGATAGTCTATATAAACATAGAATTGATAAAAAATGCCCCAAAGAATTTTGAAGAAAGATTATTAAAATTCTATAACAAGTGCTGGAAACAAAATACAATACCAGAAGAATGTAAAATTGATAAAATAATATCAATATTTAAAGAAAGCGATAAAACAAAGCCAGAAAACTATAGAGGCATAAGCTTACTATGTACAGCATACATAGTATATGTAAAAATGATCAACCTGCGATTAACATATAGTAGACGCAATAATATCAGAAGTGCAGACAGGTTTCAGGAAAGGAAGAAGATGCACAGACAATGTATTGACTTTAAAACAAATAATAGAAAAGTGAAGAGAATTCAACTTAGAGACGCACATCCTCTTTATAAATTATAAGTAGGTCTTTGATAAAGTGTCTAGACCAAAATTAAGGAACATATTAAGCGAAAAAGGAATTCTACTGCACTTTATAGCAGTAATTAAGATAATGTATGAGAAAAACAAAAATAAAAATAAAGCAAAGGGAACCAATACATATAACTGGAGGAGTTAGACAAAGTTGTCCATTATCAACAACTTTTTTTAACATTTATTTTAACAACATGACAAGGTCATGGAAGCAAATGACGACTGGGGGAATTAACTTAGGAAATATAGTAATAAAAACAGTGGCCTTTGCAGATGACCAGATTTTAATAGCAAAAAACAGAAGAACTGCAATGAATGCTATACAAACTAAATGGAATATTAAAAATATACAACATGGAAATATCATCAGAAAAATAAAAAACAATGACCTTCAAGAGCGCTCATCCAGTTCGGACAGAGATAATATTAGAATGTGAACCAATAGAAAAAATAGTAAGATATTACTTCCTAGGTTGCGAAATATCATACATAGCGGAAACATTAGTAAATAACAAACTAAATAAGGTTGACTATATAACAGGAACACTAAAAATAACTTTGAAAAATAAAGCCAGGAAAGACTCTATAATGAAATTATACAAGACAATGACAGGTCCTATTATTACTTATGGATCCGAAACATGGACAGTGACAACACAAGATTCTGCCAGAATACTAGCTGCTGAAATGAAATTCCTGAGACCAATAGCAGGATATCAAATAACAGCCAAAAAACACAACACAGAAATAAGACAACAACTAAATATAGAAGAATTAAACACAACAATAGTGAAATACAGAACAAACTGGAAAGAACACTTGGCAAGGAGACCAAGAATATAATACCAAAAGCAGCATACCACGAGGAAGAAGAAGTTTGGGAAGACCAAAAAAAGATGGAAGCAGCTGCAATTTGGAGCCGGAACAGGCTACAAAATATGGCTAAACCGTGACGAAGAAGAAGAAGAAGAAGTAATTAATTTTACAATTAAAGTATCAACTCCGTCTGATATCGATCCTGGGCCGGTTAGTAAGAAAACAGGTGTGCTACCACCAGAGCCAGCACGGCGAACACCTGCGTAATGTTAGGTGGTGCCGCTTCTAAACTCAGTACTTTTAAATATTATGAAAAAAAACATTTATCCCTCATTCATGTAAAAATGGCTCCAAGGTAGGCTACATAAGTTAATACCGCGTTGTAAAATATGTTTTAAAATATTATGATTCATATCGGTCAATTTGTTTTCTTAATAACTAAATTTTGGTTTTCCATAGATTACGAAAAAGTTTAAGCCTGTAAAATGTGATGACGACTTACGAAAATCAATACTTATAAGTCATTCTGAACAACCCTTCGGGCTAAATTAAAAAATTATAAGTAAATATTTCATTACCTTAACCTTACAAATTAAAAAGAATCAATTCAAATTTAGTTTAAATAATAATCAAATGTAGTGTTTTTACACGCTTTATATTAACTTGACCTGTATCTATCTATCTATCTATGTAACGGAATCCTTCAACGCGATTTTCACCCACTTAAAATCATTGTATCGACTAGAAACTTTGTATACTTGTAGAGGACCCGTGGCAACACAATAATTTCATATTTATTTTCTAAAATACTGGCCATAATCATCAGAAAATCAAAAAAAAGTGTTTTTGTATCAATGTAACGGAATCTTTCAACGCGATTTTCACCCACTTAGAAACATTGGATAGACTTGAAACTTTGTATACGTGTAAAGGATCCGTGTCAATACAATAATTTCATATTTATTTTTTACAATCCTGGCCAGAATCATCAGAAAATCAAAAAAAAGTGTCTTTGTATATATGTAACGGAATTTTTGAACACGATTTTCACCCAATTAGAAACATTGGATCGACTTGAAACTTTGTGTACTTGCAGAGGACCCCTGACAATACAATAATTTCATATTTTGTTTCTAAAATCCTGGCCAGAATCATCAGAAAATCAAAAAAATAAAAACTGGTATAATAGGTTGCGGAGTTGTCGACTTTTTAGTCAATCATTGTAACAGCTCAGATGGTAGAACGGTGAACTCTAATGGCATATGATTTCAATAATCAATAGGTCGCTGGTTCAAATCCTGCTGGGAGTTTTTTTTAGAAGAGTATTACTTTTAGCTCATACTGCAATAGTAGCCTATCGAATTTAAAGATATTAACATTTGTATCTTATTCTGTAAAATATTAAAACTAAAAAATAAAAAATAAATAATAGTTTAAAAAAACTAAAAAAAACACGCTTTATTAGAAAACCGAACTAAAAAATTGAAAAATAATTTTAATTTCCAACACGCTTGGGATAAATAATTTTACCATCAAAAGCGTGGGGTGCTTTTTATGATTTTTAGATTTTCTTCTTAGAGACTTTACTTTTACCAATATCTGTTTATTATCAAATATATTAATTGGTAAACAGCACCCCACGCTTTTGATGGTAAAATTAATTATCCCAAGCGTGTTGGAAATTAAAATTATTTTTCAATTTTTTGTTCGGTTTTCTAATAAAGCGTGTTTTTTTTTTAGTTTTTTTAAACTATTATTTATTCTATTACCAATCTAATTAAAACATTTTTGTAAGAAAATACATGAAAAACTTTATAAAGTATTTAGATCAATTGTTGTTTCACGGTATAGATTATGACAAGTCGATTAGAAATAGTATATAGAATTTTATTGAAGAGGTTTTATTTAATCAATGCTAACACGTTTTCGACACTTTCGATATTCTGGTATTCTCTCCTGGCATGATGTTATTCTTCTTAGGTTGGGGCGCCTGGAAGGCGCAGTTACGCTGTCCCGATGATACATGATATGTGATAATGATGCACCTGGATTGGCCGTAATCTTAACTTAATTATATGTCAAAGGTGGCCAGAGTATGCTCGCGGACCGTTTGGGCCTTAACGTTTCCTGACATTTGTCTTACAGGAATAACCCCGAAATAAAACCATCATCCAGGAAATTTGTCCTGACCGGGGATCGAACCCAGATCTTCTGCGTGACAAGGCAGCACGCTACTTTGAGAATACAACGGTGGATACTTTCTTATAAAGTAGACTCCCTAACATTCTCAATTTAACCTAAAAATAATGTAGATTCATAAGCATTAATTCAGTGTTTTACGACACCTGTTTAAATATAACTTGGATTTTAGAAAATACAAAAAATGTTTATATATAATTAAGTTGCACTATAGAAAAAATATAATTTTTAAACAAAATGGAAGAAATTGCATTGTTTACAAAATAGTGTATTTTTAAAGTATATGTTTAGAAGTCATTTATATTATATATCCTCACGAATGAAGGAGGAAATTTCCGAGTCTTTACACGTATTTTAAAAATTCGTCAAAAAATAAGCAAACAAAACATTATATTTCTTCATTCACAAGATATTGTACGTATGATAAAGAAATATTAATACTCCATCGCGCGACAAGCCAGAAAGGCCCTTGTCATACCATTCGGCCGCTGGTATTACATCGAAATTTATTAAACACAGAGATAAATGATCATCAAGCCAATATAGCTGGTTTCTTAAACTGCAGTCTCTGTTTATTGTAGCTATAAACATTTCTCAACATTATGTGGGCGAGCACCGGTCTCATATTTGGCAAAATTCTATAAGACAATTTCTTTTTCCCATGGTAACTCAAACCACCTCATATCCCGTAACGTCGCACAAAGACATCATATGCCTTAATCCATTCGGCTATGACACGGGTCTGAGTTATTATTGAAAAATATTACAATTAATTATGTAATAGTTATCCGATTCCAATTCAATAGTAGTATGTTGTATTTTCCATATTTGTGATTTATTTCAAAAAGTTATTTATTTAATGCAGGGCACATGAAACACAGTTCATTCACCCCAAATGACAGACCTTATTAACATATTTGTAATAGCGATATACAATAGAAACTATAACAGAAAAACTATAAAATATAAACTGAATAATCTTAAGTAGAATAGGGGGTTTGCAGTGAGATCAAATATTCTAAAAAATAATAATTTTAACTTTTTAGAATACCTTATTTCATAATTTCGTCCCTCTATTAATAGTTATTTCAAATATTATATTATGCTCTTTACTTGTAAGGAATATCTGTAAAAACAAAATTTCACATCTTTTGGAAAACCCTGAGTAATTTCCCTGTTCTAGGTACCATATGAAGTATTAAAGAAGAGATAAAAGTAAATATTTAATAAAAGAAACAGATATACCGCATGTAACGTTCATTCAATCAAACTTTTAACTGTTTTGTTATTTGTATTCCGTTTGTATATTACAGCATATATTTAATTAAAGTATGTAATTAAATATAATTCATTGAAAAATTTAATTCGTCTGCGTTATAAATACAATAGCTTACAAAAATATAATTACACTAACTAAAATATAATTTTACCATATTAAAATACATACTGAATATTCCATATAAAAAGACTAATTTATGGCTAAGAAAAAAGTGTTAAAACATTTGTACCAATGACTTTTACGTAATTTTGGGAAGAATGCTGAAGAAAACCTGCACTTGTTGTTTATTAGTAAATATATAACTACATTAATACCATTAAATTCAAATAATTTCAAATGCTAAATTACATATAAGTTCGCAACAGATATTATAATATTTGAAGTTTTCTAAAATACACTGTTTCAAAAATCTGTAATATTCGTGTACGTATGAAGAGAATTTGGAGCTCTAATTTTCGTCATTGGTTATATGACTCCATAGCATCCATATAAGGTACATCCGTGTAATTTCGGCCGACGTGTAATTTGGGCTATTTAATATTTTGATATTTCCAAGTTTGTTCACCCCTTGATTGTAACGGGATTAGCAAGGCTATTAGCAGTACTTCACCCCCCTGAAACTTGTTTTATTGCATCCCTCAGGGTTTCGAAGCAACGAAAAAAAATTTATATTGTCCATCTTCACTAAAGGGTATCAGTTCAAAGTGAAACAGTTTTTTAAGCTAGTGGTTAAGTGAACTGTGTATATTTTTATTTAAACTGCTGCAAATATTTCAGGGTACATTTCATTAATATTTCAATATCGTATTTACTATAATTTTCATGATACATATTTTTTAATTAAATTATATATGGTGTGTAATTTGGGCCTCATGAGAATGTGTAATTTGGGCCTCGTCTACAGTTCGTAATCTGGATCTGAGACAGAGCATTAAATTTTTTTTTTAGTTATATATGATTTTGAGAACTAAAATTATTAGCCTATGGTTATAATAATAATATAAACGTTTTATAATACTAAGTTTAATTATGTTAGAAATATCAGAAACAATAAGTACTAAAATAATAATTATGTTAGTGAAATAACATGATTCTCTGGGTTCTATAGAGCCAGTGACTTAGTTGGTAGTAAAGTAATTTTAATAATAAGAATAAATGGAATAAAATTATTTTATTTATGTTTATTATTCGTACAAATAATTTGATTAATAATACTAACAATAATAATAATAAATATAATAATAATAATAATAATAATAATAATAATAATAATTATTATTATTATTATTATTATTATTATTATATATAGTGCACATTAATAATCTCTTATGATTATTTTAATTAATCAGTTAATTTTGTGTTCGACAATAAGGTAGTTCGACTATGGCCCACTGTTATTGCTGTTATTATTATTATTATTATTATTATTATATTATTATTATTATTATATTATTATTATTATTATTATTATTATATTATTATTATTATTATTATTATTCTATTATCAACTTTCATTATTATTGGTTGTATAATTTAATATATTTTTTACATTCAATTTTTTAATGTATATCATTGATGATGTGACCTTATGAATCACAGAAGTGATCTCAATAATCACATATGTTCATTATTTATCTACCTGCATTTATTAATTTGTTTCGATATTTTTTTTATGTTTCCTGTCTTGTTTTCGGTAACACAAATGAGGATAGATTGTATTACAGATTTACAGGGTGTATCATAAAGGATGGCGCAAACTTATATGGTTCAAAGTACACGAAAATAGAAGCAACAATGTCCCAGTAAACATGGGTCCGCAAACGAGCCGATTGCGAGATAATTACGAATGTATGGTTACAAGCCGCCACTGACGTCATTTTTGTAACATCGTGGTAGGTGATTATCTCATTGGGCCACACATTCTTCCACGAAAACTTAATGGACGGAGGTACCTTAGGTTTCTGCGGCGTCACCTTCCAGGATTGCTTGAGGATGTTTCCCTTCAGCAACTTCGGAGTTTGTGGTACATGCATGATGGAGCTCCGGCATATTTTGCTGCTGCTGTGAGACGGCATCTAACGCGCAGATACGACCAAAGATGGATAGTTCGAGGCGGATCTGTACCTTGGCCTCCAAGATCGCCTGATCTAAATCCTTTGGATTTTTATGTCCGGGGTTACCTCGAAATCGAAGTGTACAGCACACCCGTTAACACGATTGAAGAACTGGAGCAGAGAGCTGTACATGCTTGTCAAGAATTCAGAAATGATCCAGGGGTATCGAAAGAATTCGACATTCATTGCAGAGACGAGGAGAGTATTGCATCCAGATGCAAGGAAGACACTTCGAACACATCCTTTAACAGGTAAGCCATAAGTGAAGTTAACTGTGAAATGTTAAATAAATGAGATGAAAATTAAAGTAAAGTCAAAATTCAAATAAATTTCTACTAACTAGGACGATGTTTACATTGAAGTCAGTGGCGGCTTATAACATACATTCGTGATTATCTCGTAAACGGCTAGTTTGCTGACCAATGTTTACTTGGACATTGTTCCTTCTATTATTGTGTACTTTCAACCTTGTAAGTTTGCGCCATCCTTTTTGATACACCCTGTATAAATCCCTAAAAGAGTTAAAGTGCTATAATGTATTTTCTGTTACTTATATTTTTAAAATAAATTATTTAAAAAGTAATATCAGTAATTATTTTGCATTTAGAACCTATAAGACATCGGCCGAATTCACACGATCTCGGCCCAAATTACACGAAATCATTATTTATTTTAACATAATTTTTAAACAATTTCTGGAAATTATTATAAGACATAGTTATCATAAAAACAATCAGCACTGTGTACTATTTATCATTTGTAAAATTTATAATTTTCTAAATAGAATTAAAGGCGTTACTCGAACTTTAAGTTAGGTCGCCCACAATGCACGACCCTCCCCTATTCAATTCCTTTCACATTAGCCTCTTCCAGATTATGCAACTCCCTCCTTCAAGATCGCAGTTTTTCCGAACACTTATTACTTTTAAGTCAAGCTTCTATATTTTTTTTCTCCTCCAAGCAATGGAAACTGTTCCTTGTTTTTTAGTAGTTTTATGAAATTTATATTATTAATTTATATTACTTTTATCACACATTCTTTTAATTTAAACTAAATCAGCAAATATTTTTATATGAAATTGTAGGCGTACTACGTAATAATATATTTGTATGCAACTCTGTCACAAGACTAATGCTGTAAATTTAACACAACATTGTGAGAGCTAGAAAAGTTTGTAGGCGTAAATCTGCCAGGTTAAATAAGAATATTATTGTTACATTACAAATAATAGTAACCAAATAATAACAGTAATGGTAATGATATATCTGTAACATGACAATTTTGTCATCTGATTCAGAATGAGTGACATACATAACCAAAGTTATTTAAATGTAAAAGAGTAACATAGTCTACATATTGTCCATTTTAATAATAATTATGTTTTATTTGTCCTGGCAGCTTAAAAGCCATAAGACTTTCTCTTTAACTCACTCAGCACAAATATATAGATACCTGCTCCCAATATAGATTACGAGTACACACACATACACCAACACACATATTTTTAATATTCAGGGTGTAACAGGACCTCACCGACAAAATGGATAGGGATGATAGGCCACGCAGAGAGGTTAATGTTCTGTGAAGGAACATAAATGGTCGCAAACACGTCGTTTATGAGTTATGTGCAGATGAAAGTGTTCACCAGTATGGGTCGGAACTGAATACAAACAATTGTACACGTATAATTTATTGAACATGACATGTTTTTACAATAAGTGTTTAAACATTGCATGTTTGCACGGCCGATCATGGCAGGATTGTTTTTGACGTCGTCAAAACCTTTAGTGTTAGAACATTTATTGTAAACATTATACGTGTACAATTGTTTGTAATCTATTCCGACCCTTATGGTCAACACCATCATCTGCTCATAAATCATAAACGATGTGTTTGCGACTATATGTTCCTTCACAAAAAATGATCCTCTTTGCATGGCCCACCATTCCAATCATTTTGTCGATGCGGTCCTGTTACATTCTGCATATATATTTCGATGTTATATATTTTAGGCATTTGGCAATGAAGGCAAATTTGATATTAAAAGAAAAAAAAAGATTGAATCGGGATTTCAACCCAAGTCTCTAAAGTTTAGAGACTCGGGTTCACATCCCGAAACAAGCATTAATTTTTCTTTTCATATCATATATATTTTACCAATGATAAAGGAATAATGTACATTAAAAGTCGCTGTGTAAATTTACCGTACATACATAATTTTACATCTTCTTCCCTTTCATCGCGGTTTAGGCTTATTTACTAGCTTGTTCCGGCTCCAAATTTCTGCTGTTTCCATCTTTCCTTTGGTCTTCCCAAACTTCTCTTCTTCGTGGTGAATAGTTATATGCTGCTTTTGGTGTTCTATTCTCAGCCATCCTTACCAAGTGTTCTTTCCGTTTGTTCTGTATTTCACTATTGTTGTGTTTAATTCCTCTACTTTTGGTTCTTGGCTTATTTCTGTGATGTGTTTTTTTGTCTCTTCTTTGACATCCTGCCGTTTTCCGAGGAATTTCGTTTTAACACCTTGTATTCTGGCATAATGCTGTGTTGTCATTTTCCATGTTTCGGTTCCATAAGTAATAATTGGCACTGCCATTGCCTTGTATAATTTCATTATAGAGTCTTTCCAGGCTTTATTTTTCAAAGTTATTTTTAGTGTACCTGTTATATAGTTAACCTTATTTAGTTTGTTATTTATTAATGTTTCCGCTGTGTATGATATTTCGCAACCTAGGAAGTTATATCTTACCATTTGTTCTATTGGTTTACATTCTAATATTATTTCTGTCCGAACTGGAATAGCGCTCTTGAAGGTCATTGTTTTTTATTTTTCTGATGATATTTCCATGTTGTATTTTTTTGATATTTCATTTAGTTTATATAGCATTCTTTATAGTTGGTCCTCTGTTTTTGCTACTAAAATCTGGTCATCTGCAAAGGCTAACTATTTTTATTACTATATTTCCTAAGTTAATTCCCCCAGTCGTCATTTGTTTCCATGATCTTATTATGTCGTCAAAATAAATCTTAATAAATAGCAGTATTAAAAAAAACTAAAACAACACGCTTTATTAGAAAACCGAACTAAAAATGTATAAATAATTTTAATTTCCAACACGCTTGAGATAAATTAAAGTGGTCAACAAAAAAATCATCTCGAACACATAGAATAAATCTAGAGTTATCAACAAAAAGAAAATAATTTAACCATCAAAAGCGTGCGGTGCTCTATATCAATTAAAATATTTGATATTAAACATATATTGGTAAAAGTAAAGTCTCTAAGAAGAAAATGTAAAAATCATAAAAAGCACCCCACGCTACATATATACAAGAACACTTTTTTTGATATTCTGATGCTTCTGGCCAGGATATTAGAAAAGAAAGTATGCAATCGTTGTAATGTCGCGAGTCCTTTACACGTATACAACGTTTCAAGTCGCTCCAATGATTTTAAGTGGGCGAAAATCGCTTTGAAAGAATCCGTTACATAGATAGATAAATAGACAGATAGAGAGATACATAAGCGTGTAAAAAGAATGGTTGATAGTGGACAACCTTTTCTACCTCCTGCTGTTATATGTATTGGTTTCCTTTGATTTATTTTTGTTTTTGTTTTCTCATACATTTTCTTAATTACTGCTATGAAGTGTAGTGGAATTCCTTTTCACTTAATATATTCCATAATTTTGGTCTTGACACTTTATCAAAGGCCTTCTTAGAATCTATAAAGAAGATGTGCGTCTCTAAGTTGAATTCTCATCGCTTCTCTATTATTCGTTTTAAAGTCAATACATTGTATGTTCAGCTTCTTTCTTTCCTAAAACCTGTCTGCTCTTCTGATATTATTGCGTCTACTATGGTTGTTGATATTTGTTTGACCTTTTTTACATATATTTTGTATGCTGCACATAGTAAGCTTATGCCTCTATACTTGTTTTCTATTCTGGCCTTTTTAGTCGGCGTTTTTTTTCAAATTTTTAGCCTATTTAGAAACCAATTTTATTTTGTTTCCATCACTTGTTTTAATGAGAATTTTAATAATCTTCCCTTGAAAATTCTTGGGGCTATTTTTTATCAGATTCTATGTGTCTATCCCTCATGCTTTTAATTATTTTTACATTTCCTTTAATAGTTCTATCATTTCTTTGTCATCTGCGTAGTTCATCTACGTCTGGATATTGTTTGTTTGTTTTCTACGCGACTGTTATTTGCTTGTTCTATTTTGTTTGTCCGTCCCACATTTCTTTATAATAATTTTCTGGCAGTCAATGTATTTATACAGTTAGCAGATTTGTTTTGTCTTTCACTTCAGAATTTTAATGAGGCTTCTTTATAAATTTATATACTTTGGTCTTGTCGTCCGTGTAAATTTTTATTTCAGTTCGGTGCTAGGTATCTATCCCAATGTTCTACTATTCAATGGTCTGGTAAAGTTTTTTCAATGAATGTTTGCTTGGTGTTCTGTATTCAGGTTCTGGTTTTTGGTCATGTCTCGTTGTTGTAAGTATTCTAATACTCATTTTGGTAGCTGATAATAATAATAATAATACTAATAATAGTACGAGTAATAATAGTAATAATGATGGATTTAAGTATTTATAATAATTTGTTATTGATTATACAGATTTTTTAACTGTGTTACAAGTATTTCTGTAAGTTTTATTTTCCTTCTCCACACTTGTCCATACATGCACTCAATGCCCTACAGTTCCCTGGTCTCAATTCAGTTCTTATTTCTTGCATGTACGAGTTTCGATGTATCTTCGTTTCTTTCTTCTTCCACGTGAGCACCATTCCAATGTTTTTCTGGGTACCCTTTCTTCCTGCATCCATCGCACATGTCCATACCTATTTAATTGCTTATATCTTATATAATATACTACTGAATATCTGATATTAATTTTTTTCTGGTATGACACTAAATAAATCTAAAATCTAAATACCTTTTCGTATTTTTTATAATTTTGAACACTTTGATACTCTCCTTATAAAATCCATTTCCATCGACATAAGTTTTTGTTCTACGTATTTGTTGAATTTCCAAACATAAGGCTCCATATGTAGTCTAACAGTACTTCTCACTAATGAATTATATTTTTTAACTTTTGTTTTCTCGTCATATATCTGTTCCATAAGACATCATTTATCATTGCTGTTATTGCTCTAATTTTATTTATTATTTTTAATTTCACTTTCGTGTTTGTCCTCTGTATCTACTTTCACTTCCAGATATTCAAATTCATCACTTCCTCTAATACAGCCCTTTTGATCTTCTAATATTAAACCTTCGTTTCTGCTCCACATCCCATACAGTTTTTCTAAATGTATTTTCAAATCCCAGTTATCTTATTCGTCCAATAATTTTATGAACATAAACTCCACGTCTTCATATTCTTGAGCAACTATTATGTGGTCATCCGCAAATAACAGTGTATATGCATATAACAGTGTATATATTGCACCTGTTGATCCATCTAAAACTGGTACTCCCATTCTTGCAATTTTTTTGCTCCAGTTCGACAGTGCTTAATGTATAAATATCTTAAATGATGTGGGTGATATGCTACAATCTTGAAGAAGGCCTTTTGTTACTTTAATTTCTGCTGATACACATCTTCCAATTTTATACAATTTTTTATCACATTAATAATTGTATCGTTTATGACATCATCTTCTAACGCTTCGCACAACTTTGTAAAGGTATGGTGACATATGCCTTTTCTAATCCACTAACGTCTATTGAACTGGTAGGTTGATATTATTTTACTCAATCAATTGTTCCACAACAAATGTGTGATCAATTGCAGATCTTCCAGACCAAAAGCTTGCTAGTACTTCATTTTCCTTAAGCTTATAATTTTCTTCAAAATAGTATTTGATCATTTTTGCATATATACGGCTAAAACATTCATTACGTTGATTCCTCTATAATTATTTCACTCATCATTTTTTCCTGAAGACGAAGATCGGTAGTAAGATAAACAAAGCTGAACACATGTGAGATCGGAATAGGCAAAGACATAATCCGTGAAGGATGATGATGATGATTTTTTCTTCCCTTCATATGAATGACTGATATCAACCGAAATTTCAATTATACTGGTACATTTTCTCCGTTTAGGCATCTCTCAAAGAGTTTTTTAAAAATTCAAAAAATATCCGTGTCATATATTTAATATATGAAGAAAAGTGATCGATAGAAGCAATAAGTGATCCTCTATTAATACATTATAGTTAGGGCATATTTGGAGAATGATTGAAAAAAATTAAAAACATTTTCTTTAAAGCGATTTTCTAAAACAGGAAGTTGTGCGAGGGAAAAAAAAGTTAGATTTCTACTGAAATATTCTGAATGCCTAAAAGTAAATGTAAACTATCCCGTTATTAAGAATTTAGAACACTGATAGCCATTGAATAATGCTGTTCCATCTGCTTATGGAATTGTAAGACCCAAAATATATTTCGAAGAGGCTGGAATAAAAAAAATATATTTCTGCTGAAATATCTATCTTCGGATAGGTAGGATAAAAATTTGCTTCCCTAGAAAAAATATAGGGTGGATACAATATCACAACATCTCTTTTGGACACCTAGTCTCATGTTAATATATTTACATACTGATATTTTATTGTCAAAAAAGACAATGCTTCGTCCGACATAGAAGATAGGGTAGTTTAGCGGGGTGATTTGTAATGTTTATTATTATTATTTTGAAGCTATATTT
Organism: Diploptera punctata; assembly: GCA_030220185.1. NCBI lineage: Eukaryota > Metazoa > Arthropoda > Insecta > Blattodea > Blaberidae > Diploptera > Diploptera punctata. The sequence goes on along the minus strand of JASPKZ010009799.1, from coordinate 2,544,147 downwards.
TTGTGATTTTTTGAGTAACGTCTTTAAAACATCAGCAGTATCCCGTTTACCACATAACCAATGTGATATTTCTGTTGCCAGAGCAAGTACACGCGTGGGAATTCTTGCTTAAGTGAACATTTCTTTTATTCCAGCCTCTTCGAAAATTAGTTTGGGTCTTCCAATTCCATAAGCAGATGGAAAAGAATTTTCCAACGTCTGTCATTGTTCTAAATTAATTCTTCATAGCGGAAACGTTAACATCCAATCCTACCCAATCAGAATACTACATTAATTTTTTTTTTCGCGTACAACTACGTACGATTGAGAAAGTCGCTTTTCAAAAATATATTGATTTTAATATAAATCAAAATATTCTAACATCCCCGTAACTCTAATTTGTCTACTAAATGATAACTTATTGCCGCTATCCAACACTTTCTTTCATGATATATCAAACAATTATTCGCTGCGCGCAACGGTAGGCCTCAGATTCTGGCTACCTCCTTCCATGAGAAAGCTAATTAAATAACGCAATAATTTGCACACATTTTATTGTGCGGGAATTAAAGTCCATATATCACCCTGTACTAAAACTAAATTTGTACTATTGTTCAGAACTGTATTCTTTGTAGCTCAATTTAAAGTAAGATGATTGTGTATTTTTTTAGTGCACGGAAGGTATGATTCCACATGCATTTAACATAATATCTGGTTATATAAGAAACATTAAATATACCAATAAAATTACAAACCTTGAGGTGATATATCCATATAGAATAAGAAGAAAAGCTCAGAGACCGGAACATACAACGCTAATAACACAACTGGGATATAGACCAGATGAGTTCTTAACTATCGGCAAATTACGCGATGTTTATATTGCCTTCATAAGCATTTGAATTGTACCCTCCTTTGCAAATATGTTAAGAACCGTCATATAACAATTATATTAGAGTGAAAAAAAAAGATAAATTGATGAGGGTGAGTGCAAATAGTTTTTTTCCAAGAAGATTTCATTTCTGGCCCAGTGTGCAGCTGCCCCATACTGGCCAAAATTCCAGGAGAAAAAATTCTTCCCCATGAGACTCGAATCAGCGTAAGTCCCGTAGTTCTGCGCCAAGGCTTCTTGCCTTAACCACTCGGCTACGGCACGGGACTTGCGGCATCAATGAAAGATAAAATTGGTTATTATGAGTTATCCGTAAGAGATAAACAAATACTCGCGGACTTTTTTTAGAGCTTTTGAGATATTCAATTCTGTGTACATTAATTTGGTGTATTTTTTATGGTTTAGGCAGCGTAAGCCATTTAAACTTCCAAAGAGCTACTTTTTCATCACTTTTGAAATATCACAGAGATGTGATTAAATTAGAAAAATAGTTTCTTTTATTTGTAGAATAGTGAAATTTGTGCATTGTCATGTTAGAGTACAGTTTAGATGTGTTAAACTAGTAATTTGTTTATTGGAGCTTCAATTGTTCTCTTTGCAGTTCAATATTGAACTTGTTTTGTGGTTTATAAATTAAATATAATGATCAATGCGTTTGTTGGAAGTAACCTAGTACTTTGTATTTAACTAATCTCAACTGGTTAATTTACGGACACATGTTTACAGTTTTTTGGCGTACTGTCAGGGATATACAGCCCACTGCAAGCTAGAACGGACCACTTGCTCTAAACTACCCGAAGTGCTATCTATCAGATCACGTATGTAAGTTTGTAGTGCCAACATGCTTTTACTACGATATCTAATGCTAGATTTACGATATCTAACGCTAGATTTACTTACTAAATCGTACCAGTATATCAATCTCAATAGCGTGTTTTTTTTCTAATACGCGATGTAGTTGATTGTAAGATATATTTTGGAGTATATGCTAATGTATACCCCTTAATAGGATTTTTCTGGAAGTTACTGGTAGTACTGGAGTAATCAATTATATGATAAACTGTCATTGAACTGGACTGATTAATGTTCTTATTTTCGAGAAGTGTATAGTTATGACATGTTAATTTATTTACGTTTCAGTACAACACCACAAAACGCACAAATTATCGTAGTACAAATTGTTGCCTACCTGAGGTACCTACATAATTATGTATTTTGGGCGGGAGTAAGAGACACATGGAACAAATGTATAAGGATTTAAGATAAATCTAGCCTACAAAGAGAGAAGAAACAGTAATTCCCATTTCGGTACATTTGATTAGTACGTTTGCGATTTGGGGTGAATTAGTTACATTTATTTAACATTTTCCAATACTGTTATTTTAACACAGTTCCAATAATGGATCATATTATAATATTATAATGATATTGTGAAAAGAAAAATTAATGTGTGAACCAGGAATCGAACCGTGGATCTCTAGTTCTCCAGACTAGTGTGCAGCCCACTACAAGGTGTGGAATGGTGCAGTGGGCTGCTAGTCAGGAGAACTAGAGGTCCACGGTTCGATTCCTGGTTCACACATTAATTTTTCTTTTCACAATATCATTATAACATTATAGTTACATTTAGTTACAGTTATGAGTTTCTTACATTGTTATAAATGTTTAATGTTCTATGGAATTAGACATAGTGGTAAGTCAGTATTACAATTCCATTGGGTTGGGAATTCCGCTTTCTCATTATTCTGACCTAACTTCTGGACCAGCCATTCTTTTCACAGTTTTTAGGTTACATTTATAATAATTTCTATATCGTTCTCCCCTTTTTTACATTTTTCTCACCAGTAACTATGTAGGCTATATTCATATGGGGTCTACATTATATATTGTATCGGCCGAGCGGCGTTTTCACTCTCCGCTACGAAATCCGTGTTAGAATCAGTCGGCGCTCTCGCGGATTCCCAGTATTTAATATATATAGAAAAAATAAGTTACATATTTATAACCTTACCTTGTGGCATAATGTTATACGTATTTTAAGTGTCTTCCTTTCTGAGTTAGACAAGAATTGTAATGGAAACGGCTTTCTGACTGACGCTACAGTGTTCTTCAAGATGGTATTTCAATAGGAAGTATCTAAATAAATTTATTAGGTACCCGACGAGTAGATTCGTGTTCAAAATAATTTTACACATGAAAATACTATGAACTACTGAAATCGGTCTCACCATCCTGATAACTTAAAGCTGACTAGCTACATCCAATGTCATGTAGGCCAAAAGCGGATCCGCGTGCCCCACCCCCCATCGAAGCAATCTTCATAGTCCACTCTAGAAATCCCGTCTGAGCGGTAACAACTCTCAATATAGACAACCCGATATATATATACATATATAGGCCTATAACAAGAAAATAAAATTAAACGCCCGAACGGGGATTTCAACCCGGACATCCGAAATGATACTTCAGTGCGCTACCAGTTACGCTATCCAAACATCCTAGCACAAACTTTTATTTTTATTTTATATATTATATTCTGTATCATAAGTGGTAAGGGAAACTCGGTCTCTCTACCCTCTAGCGGGTACTGTAATAAGTAAGCAAATTAAAGAGAATTGTTACTTTATATCAGTGATGCTCCTTTATTTCAATGTTGTAATTAATGTTCACATTAAGCAATGCAAACCTAATATGGCATGAAATGAAGAATAAACGTCTGAACGAGGATTTGAACTCGGACCTCTGAATTGATACTTCAGTGCGCTACCACTTACACTATCCTGGCATCCTAGCACAAACATTCAAACATTTATATTTTCCTTCATATATATTCTATATCATGAGAGTTAGCAGGAACTTGGTCTCACTGCCCTCCAGTGGCTACTATAAAAAGTAAAGAAATTAAATATAATTTTTACTTTATAGCAGTGACGCTTTTTGATTTCGATGTTATAATTAAATTTTGACATTAATCAATGCAAGACTCATATGACATGAAAGTATAAAATAAACATCTGAACGGGGATATGAACACGGACCTCTGAATTGATACTTCAGTGCGCTACCACTTACGCTATCCAGCATCCTAGAATACGCGTTTATTTATCCTTTACATATTATATTCTCTATCTTGAGAGGTTAACGGAAACTCAGTCTCATTGCCCACTAGTGGCTACTGTAACAAGTAAGCAAATTAAAAAGAATTGTTACTTTATAGCCGTGACGTTTCTTTATTTGAATGTTACAATTAAATGTTGACATTAAGCAATGCAAGCCTAATATGGCATGAAAAGAAAAATAAATACCTGAACAGTGTTTGGACGCCGGACCTCTGGATTGATACTTCAATAATTAATATGGCCTAATGTGCGTGTATATAATATATATATATATATATATATATATATATATTGAGGCAGTACGTTTATAGGCTGTTAGTGTCACGATGGTTCCACTTTGATTTTATTGTGTAATTTTACTTGCCCTACCACAGTAGCTAGTCGGTTCCTGTTTCAGGATGAGCGCTGAGACTCCTATCTATTACGGGTTTTGGATGGAGAATAGCATGGGAACCGACAATCACTAATTATTTCAATTATTTTATTTAATTAATCTCTGCCAATTTAAATGCACATTACACTTTGTGAATATAAAACTTTTACATCCCTGGCCTTCGATGTTTCATTAATGAGGACTAGCAAATGACTTATGAGTTCGAGAGATTTTCCCTAAGTCCATGATCGTTGTTAGAAGATATTTTAACCTAAAAAAGTTAGATCTAATATGCGGTGTTGAGTATAAGTGCATTAAATGTGTCCTCATGAGTTCCGTATCGAAGTCAGGACCAATTATTCCCACATATGGTCGTATAACCTAACTCTGATTTTGATTGGTTAGAATATTCAATCACATGTCTTCTAAGGGCGTAAATATTTAATTTACATTCCCGCATACATTTGTGATTTTATTCTCACGGCTAGGGAGCGTGTTTGCCAGCTTGGACTTTCCGCGATTGTAAATTATGAGTTTGACGTTTCTCCCAAACGTGATTTTTGAAGCTAGTACCCAGCTTAAGGATTACAGGTCTAATTTGAACAGTTACATATTTATGACCTCTTTTTACTTAGGGTTTCAACCGCTTCTTTGTGAGAACTATTTACCAATACGATATTTAATCTCTTTTTGAACTATATTCAGTTAATTCATTTTATTATTCATTTATCATATTCCTTAATCACTATACTAGATTAGGGCCGTATCATATTCGACACAAAATGCCTCTTGATAAAACAAAAAAAAAATACTAACGTAAAGTTATAATTTTTTTAACAAAGCTCCCATTAGAAGACAAGTTATTAAATATACTAATTACGTCAAAACAAAATGTATTACATTATTCCTTTTCCTTCAAGTACCATATATGGATATATTTTTTTCAAACAAAAAATAGTTTATATTACTGAACATATACCATCCTGGTTTACTTACAGTTTTCTGCATATTACCACTGGAACAACAATAAAAAAACATGTACATTTAAACTCAATTTGCGATCGGTGGTTAAATCCTTAACTGTATATTTTTTATCATTCATAATCAACAAATGATTTTCTTATTTTAACCTTATGGTTAATTTATACATATCCCATACATCTTCTCGTTTTTCACTTTATTATACGTCTGTTTCTGTTTTAATTACGTCACTTTTTTCTCACACGCTAGGTAATTTCACATAATACGTTTTCCATATATCACTCAATTTTTTTTGCAATGTCATGCACAATTTTTTTCATTATTATATCATCCCTTTAAATCGTTCGCACTTTCCATGATTCACACTTTACATATGGACTGGAACTCACTTATTATAAACTAATATGTTTTTAAAATTCTACTTAGATATTATCTTATTCTATTTGGGTCATTTATTTCTTTAATGAGACATAGATCTTAATGTTGCCGTAAACATGTTTGACCTCTTTTAATCAAATGGTAAATTATTTAATTAGTTTCCTATATAATTTTCAACGATTATCCTTTATAAATAAATATATCGGTATTTAATAATAATCTTATATGTTTATATCGCAATATCAGTTTTCAGAATATTTCACGATTCCATCATAATAATTCATTTCTAAGTCTATCTTCTTTTTATTAAATTAAATAGGCGCTCCCTTGGTTGTGGTAAGTGAAAATTTATTATCAGTATGTTCACTGATCTTCATATACCCTTAATAATCTACGTATTCTTTATAGAACTCCTTTATTCATCATTCGCATATTATTTTTTATCCAATGGATTAAGGTGGGAATTATGCTTATTTATTTACTTGTCGGTTACATAATAAAAAATTCATACGCGCAGAACTGTCACTGTATACAGAATTTTATATCATCGTAGCTCATATTCGTCAATTTCATTTTTGACGATACTTTATATTTCATTAGTAAAACAACTCGACAACACCGGTCGAATCACAATCATGTTGCTCTATCTACCCATAACAATTGTCGCTACCGAATGCGCGAATGTTTCTCATTTAAAAGGGCATAAAATAAACGCCTCCTCCGGGCTTTAATCCTGTATTTATTCATTCTTTCACTTTGTCTACGCTATATATATATTTATGTCACCAATCATAAACTGTCAAAAGGACGATGCCTTAACCTCTTTCTTAAATTTATGTATGCTTATATGCTTATAACGCTTCCATTCAATTGATCAAGAATAATCTTAGATTTTTAAGAACATTTGAATCATTATGACATTGCCTATGAAGTATTAATAGCACATGGTTATTTTGTGTGTGTGTGTATATATATATATATATATATATATATATATATGTTAGCAATGACATTTAAAAATTGGTATGAACATTCATTTATTCATTTCACATCGTATTTGGGTAAGAAACTTGTTTTCGACAAATGGCTTTGTACCTATGAAGGGTGTGCCTATCTCCGTCTCACTCGCACTCTTTCATCTTTTACAAACATTTTAAGTTTAGTGAACTGGTATTTATCTCTATTCTAGACTGGGTTCAACATTTTCTTAACTCTTCCCGCTACGGTCAGCTGTTCGTTTCTTTGTAATTTTTTTATTTTGAAATTTATTCTCGTCTCTGTTCTTATTCACGCTTTAGATTAAGGCAGATATACATGCTAATTATTTTTATTATTATTATTTAAAGGGGGTGGTGCCACTCGCTCCCTCTGTAAATTTAAATTTTCTTCCCCTGTTTTCGTCAACATTTATCTAGTCTCATGATGTTTTCTATTGAGTACTAACATTAAACCCCCTTTAAACTTTTTCTCATTACATTTTCCTAATAACTAATTTGATATATTCATGATCAACCACTTCTTACATTCTATCATCCTATTATTATCATATAAATCTTATTTTCTAATTACACATTTTTAAAAATTGTTGTGCATAATATGCAGAAGCATGTTAATGTCTAACTGATATTACATCCATTCTAACAGGATAGTCTGAACTTTGCATTCTACCACTTTGCGATAATTTTCGCCCGGATCAAATATTTCAGCACGATATTTTTCTAGACAACATTCTCTCTCATCATGCACTCATGTTTTACAGTATTTCAACAAGTCATCTTTGAATTTAACGTTTTGACAGTTTTTCGACCATTTTCTCCTATTTATTTGGCGCTTCTTTATTTCGCGGTATGATTTATGCATACGTGCTTTACGTCATACCTTTTTCTTGTTCTTCCTTTCGTAATTTGTTCGTATCTTTCCCATGAATGTGCTTTGTATATCCGCATTTTCAACTTGGAATACTGAGCGGATGTTTGGCTGTGCCGAAATCATCAGGTCAGTTGTTCCATTTTGATTTAATTTAACTTCATTAATGACATGCATTTCATTATTACAATTAAATATATTTCCATGGAATTCATAGTCATTGGTTTGAGGCATTTTGTTTACACCTATAATAGTTGGCTCGCATTCTTTTCCCTCATTCTGAAGTGTCATTTCCCTATCTGAGTCCCTTTGAGTTTGATCTATAGTACTTTCATCTGTTGTAGTAACTACCATACAAACAGAATTGTTACTTTTACATTTATTTTCTTGGGGAGTTTCATATCCTATCTCCCTTTCATCATAATTATTTCTACCTGTCTCACCCATTCCTGCTAAACTAGTGGTCAATTTTTTTCCTGTCCCCTGGATTTCTGATTTTAAAGAATCTCGAGCTTGTTTTATTGCTAGTCTCAAATTGCTCATGTCTTCCCTCACTTATGACTTTGTTTCATTTCTTCCCTAATTTCTTTATGATTTTGTTTCATTTCTTCCCTAATTTCTTTATGATTTTGTTTCATTTCTTCCCTAATTTCTCTATGATTTTTTTTCATTTCTTCCCTAATTTCTTTATGGCATTTTTTCATTTCTTCCGCCCCAATGAATGTAGCATATTTTTAATGTCCTGAAAAAACTTCAAGGAATCGTTATGGTTAATTTGGATCTTATTTATTTTATTAGATTATTCTTTGTTTGGACCCTCTAGCAAATTTTCTCCGCCCTTTAAATGTATATTATTTCCCTCCATTATTTATTTAATTCTACCATTTATTAATATTAATATTTATTTTCTATTCACAAAAATATTTTCGTATGATTCAACACTCTAACACTTTCATTTCATTTGTTAATTTTCCACATTCTTTATTGTTCCGTCTTTTGACAACTTTTATGTTCTATTATTTTTTAAAACAAATCTGTCACATTACCTTGGTATATCTTCATTGTTTTTCTTACGTCAGGTTGGTAGACATCAGCCATCGGTTATCTAGGTTGTTCTGCTCCTGAATTGTTGTCCGTTCCTAGCTGCACTTTCCATCTCGTGGTTTGAATTTTGTCTTCCACACTGTTACTGGATCATGATGTTTAGTCCACAACTTTCGAAAGTCACTCTTGTTTCGAATGCACTCACGTTGAAAAAACGTCACAGTAAAAAGACCCTTTCGTTGGGCGACACTTTAGGGCAGTACGTTAATAGGCTGTTAGTGTCACTATGGTTCCACTTTGATTTTATTGTGAAGTTTTACTTGCCCTACCTCAGTAGCTAGTCGGTTCCTTGTTTCAGGATGAGCGCTGAGACTCCTATCTATGACGGGTTTTGGAAGGAGAATTGCGTGGAAACAGACAATCACTAATTATTTGAATTATTTAATTTAATTAATCTCTGCCAATTTAAATGCGCATTACACTGTGTGGAGATAAAACTTTTCTATCCCTGGCCTTCGATATTTCACTAATGAGAACTAGCAAATGACTTATGAGTTCGAGAGATTTTCCCTAAGTTCATAATCGTTGTTACAAGATATTTTAACCAAACAATTTTAGATCTTCTTATTATGAAGTGTTGAGAATAAGTGCATTAAATGCGTCCTCATGAGTTCCGTATCGAAGTCAGGACCAATTATTCCCATATATGGTCGTATGCCCTAACTCTGATTTTGATTGGTTAGAATATTCAATCACATGTCTTCTGAGGACGTAAATATTTTATTTACATTCCCGTCTACATTTGTGATTTTATGACCACTCGTAGATGAGGGCCGTATCATATTCGCCACAATATATATATATATATATATATATATATATATATCTGAGGTCAACTAAATTCTACGACGCTAATTTTGATAGTGTGTATATAAAGTTATGGTATTGCGGTTTTTGCTGAAAATCCCCGCTTTTTTCTTTATATCATTAGTATTTGTAGAACATCTATTATAGAGTTTAATTTGTTAACCGTAAATAAGAATTTAATGAAAATCTCAAGAATACATATAAAATATTTCACAATATCATATACAACTTGAAAGGAAAATAGACTTAAAAAGTACTTTTTATGCTACAAAATTTGACGCTGAATAATGAATCGTTCATAATATTTTGATATGTCAGTATGAGAATATCATTGTAATATTGGAATAAAATTAAATGTACAATAAAATATTAAATTTAATTATTGCGGTAAAATGTATAGCTTTATTCAATGAGTCATGAAATTAAAACAAATTCATTTATTACTATATACCGTGTTTACTGCCACGGCTCGTTGAGTATCACAATAAAATTAACTTCAATAGTTCAAATAATTAATATCCTATATTTATAAAATAAACTGTTCTAACTATAACAGGAGCAGTTGTGTAAACAAACCACTAAAAATATTGCAGAAAACATACACATAATTAGTGAGAGTCAACTTTTATTGATTGAATTGCGACCTAAAGTTTAAAATCAGAGTAAGGCATTCAAACACAGTTTTCAATAACAGTGCAAAAGCTGATAGAAAGCAGAATACAAAGTGGTAATACAAGATTATATTGTTTTCTATTACTATCAATGTCTGTATGTGTCTGGGGGGTTCCATTTCTAATGCAATGCACTTTTCCTTTCTACAGTTGCCCACTATGTAGATAGGTGATGTTAATGTTGTGCATTATAAATTTACTCTCCACATCGGTAGACAACTTTGCCTAAGTGTATGTTTAATTATTTGTGTATGTGAGTGTGTTACACTAGGACAAATTGGGAAAAAGAAGGCAGATGATGGAAACTGAATCCGGCACTTAGCCTCTCTAATTGAAAAGCACCAAGGGGGCGCCAGGATTAACGTCCTCATGCGACGGAGAAATCACTATCTACAGTCCTGTAACACTTCTCAATAGAACTCCAAATATTTCATTACACTTACGTGGTATCCTTCGAAGTAGTCTCTATTTGAAAAATTCTCTCCCATTCCTCAGCGAGTGTATTTTTTAATTCTTCTGGTTTTGGGACACAAACGGACTATCTAAAAAAAAATCAAACTTATCCCACAGATCTTCAATCGGATTTGAGTCAAAACTGTATACATTGTAATCCATCACTCGAATGTACCATTATTTTAGAACAATTGTGGTATTATGTCCTGAATTAGCATGAAGGCATATTACTAGAATATTATAATCAACACCATAAACAAGGATCTGTCATGTTCAAGGATAATGTATTAATGTAAACATCAGCATTCTTATATTATGGTGGTAAGGCTCTCTGCGAGATTCTAAATTTAATAATGACAGCCGAAATCACAGTGAAACCGCGTAAAAGCCCGTCATGTCTAATAACACAAATAGCTTCAGACGTTGTTCAAACGTCTACAAACACATGTACAAACATCGTATAGTGTTAAAAGATATCTTGATTTGTCCGCGAATATATAAGTCATCCATTGACAAAGCTACTAGTTGACAGAGTTGTTAGCAAATTTCAGTTATTATTCTTTGTGTCAGGTGAATAATAGGATATCTTAGATCTAAACTCTGCGCTATCTAGATCTTTTTTAATGTCTAATCATAAGCGATCACTACTGTAGATGGCACATCAATTTTTACGTCTCTGGCTGTAGATTTGAATCGATTTAAAGGTTGGTTTCTTTTCTTACGCCACTTTTTTTATATCCATATATATTCTAATATTGCTTACACATATTATGAGTGACATAACGGCTGCCATGAAGAGCCCTAGAAACAGAGCTACTGCTTGTGAAGAGATGCTCCATTCAGATGCCTTATTGGTCAGCATCAGTCTCAGGGAACAGATAATAAAAAATTACATCCTTCGTTTAAGTTGTCGAGCTTCTAGAATGAACATCCTACTGGAATTGGACAGAAGACAGAAGAAAGAGCAAGACCAGAACGCTGAACTTCAACGCGCAAATCATGCCAGACTCCAGTCGACCAGACAAGACACCTCGGAGATAAAGGGAAGACTCCCAAGACTCCGAACAACAAAGTCACTCAAGAGGAAGACAACTTCACTCTTCCCAAGTCTAAACACACGGCCAGAAACGTCACCAAAGTCAAAACTCTCGAGATAGAGATAAATAATAGATTCATCTCACTTCAGAAACCTCCAGACTCACCTCCACCAATCGTCGTAGACGCCAGAGACATCAATGCCTACAAGTTAACCCACATTGCCGCTATCTCTACAGGCAATGAAAAAAGACATCGCTATACAGCATACCAAAGACCAACTGAAGATCTACACTAAAGACAAAGACGCATTTAAACAAGTCCAAAAAAGTACTATATGACCACGAAATGCAGTTTCATAACACATATTTACAAACGCAGATCACATATGACCCAGAAGATAACACTAAAAGGACTCCCTGTAAAAATTACAGCCCATGAAATCTTTCAAGAACTTGCAGACAAAGGATACCCTATCCACAACGTGAGACAACTCTTCAAAACCAGCTTTCAAGATGGATCCAGACTCAAGACTGCTATTCCTGTCTGGATTTTAACTTTTCTTCCACAAACCAGACTTCACAATGAAAATAGCTCAACTGACCGACATTTTCAATGTCAAAATTAGACTCGAAACCTACAAGACGCCAGCCGGAGGAATCCAATGTTACAAATGTCAAGGATTCGGCCACCTAGCTGAATGCTGCAGTAGAAAACAGAAATGCGTCAAGTGTGCAGGAAACCATAGCCTCAAAAACTGCACAGCAACTGAACTCCAATGCACAAATTGCAACGAATCTCACGCTGCCAGCTACCGGCAGTGCCCAGTCTACAAAGAATACAGCAATACAAGAAGGAAAGCACACGCCAAGGATACCACAACACACCGCCAAAGCACCACTTCAAAAAACAGAGCCAGAAAAATCTTCAAAAAATCTCCACTCCAGCACCAAGTGTGAACACTTCCCATAACCCCTATCCCTCCACCCTCCACCCCCAACCCAGAAAACCTAGTTTCCCAACTACTATCCCTCATATCCAAAATCCTCCTCAATCCTGAACTCCTTAAAAACTACAGTAATGCTTCTCACAAACATCATCTCAAGTCCTTAAAAATTCCAAGAAACCACTTCAAGACATCATTTTAAGATCGACAAGCTTAAGCAAGAAGAGAACAGCATCTTCACCTTCAAGCACATTTCAAGAACCCAGCTGTAAAGGAGCACTTTCAACAGCCAACACATAATTTTCAACAGAACACTAAATAAAAGCACAAAAAGATATCGGGTCAAGACCTTCATAAGGTCGGTACCAAACCCATACTTAAAATGATTGCTTTAGGGATGAATTTGAGTCATTAAGTGCTTACCGTATATTGGTATCACCAGCTCTTGAAACATAAACAATTTTTCTGAGAAAAATAACTAATATTACAAGATATGCACTTAGTTTTAAACAGTACTTCAATATACGGTAAATAATGTTCACTGACACATACTGCAATATTCAATTTGAGGCTTTTAATTAAACTTTTGTTCTGAAAATGTTTAGCGGTATATATATGTGTGTGTGTGTGTGTGTGTGTGTGTGTGTGTGTGTGTGTGAGTGGGTATGCGTGTATGAGTACAAATGCGTCACTTTTTCTCTTTTATATCCGTAATCTGTTACATGTAAGCCATACAAACATTTTTAAAACATTCACGCCGTAGCGTAGTGGTTAAGGCACTGGGCTACAAGCCGGATGGTCAAGGGTTCAAGTCCCGGTGGGTTCAGGATTTTTAAACTGACCCAAACCTTCTGGCGAAACTATAGCCCTCGAGTCGACTCAGCCTCTAACAGAAATTACTACCAGACGCTTGTTCTGGGGGTAAAGGCTGCCGTCACGCAGGACTGACAACCCGGCTGACATCAAGTGCCGATTGTCCAGAAAAAGTGAGAGCCTTAACCTCCTACTACCCGAAGGGACTCCTGAGGCCTGTAGTGGGATTACTTTACTTTTTACACGCTTGGCCTGTATCTATGTAACAGAATATTTCAACGTGATTTTCACCTTCTTAAAATCAATGGATCTACTTGAAACTATGTATACTTCTAAAGGACCAATGACAATACAATAATTTCATATTTTGTTCCTAAAATCCTGGCCAGAATCATCAGAAAATAATAAATAATAGTTTTAAAAAACAAAACCAAGACGCTTTATTAGAAAACCGAACTAAAAAATGAACAATAATTTTAATTTCCAACACTCTTGGGATAAAATTAAAGTGGTCAGCAAACAAATCATCTCCAACACATATAGAATAAAACTAGAGTTATCAACAAAAAGAAAATAATTTTACCATTTAAAGCATGGGGTGCTTTTTATGATTTTTACATTTTCTTCTTAGAGACTTTACTTTTACCAATATCTGTTTATTATCCAATATATTAATTGATATAGAGCACCCCACGCTTTTGATGGTAAAATTGTTTTCTTTATGTTGATAACTCTAGTTTTATTATATATGTGTTGGAGATGATTTTTTTTTGACCACTTTAAGTTTATCCCAAGCGTGTTGGAAATTAAAATATTTTTCATTTTTTTAGTTCGGTTTTCTGATAAAGCGTGTTGTTCTAGTTTTTTAAAAGTATTATTTATTTTTTATTTTTTAGTTTTAATATTTTACACAATAAGATAAAAATGTAAAAATCTTTAAATTCGATACAATTGCAGTATAAGCTAAACGTAATACTGTTCTAAAAGAAAGCCTCCCAGCCGGATTTGAACCAGCGACCTATGAATTACTGAAATTATATACCGCTAGAGTTCACCGCTCTACGAACTGAGCTCTTACAACGATTAACCATGAAGTCGACAATTCCGCAACCTATTATACCAGTTTTATTTTTTTATGATGATTCTGGCCAGGATTTTAGAAACAAAATATGACTTTATTGTATTTTCACGGGTTCTTTACACGTATACAAAGTTTCAAGTCGATCCAATGTTTCTAAGTGGGTGAAAATCGTGTTCAAATATTCCGTTACATAGATACAAAGACACTCTTTGGTTTTCTGACGATTATGGCCAGATCTTCTTCTTATTCTTCTTCCTTTCATGTGACAGACCTAGTTGTCTGTTACGGTCTCAATCCAACGTTTGAAGGGTCTGCCCAAAGATCTCATGCCTGGGGGCTGGTAATTTAAGATCTGACTTGGTATTCTTGTGCCAATGTTTCTAAGTGGGTCAAAATCGTGTTCAAACATTCCGTTACATAGATACAAAGACACTTTTTTGATTTTCTGATGATTCTGGCCAGATGTTTAGAAAAAAAATATGAAGTTATTGTATTGTCACGGGTCCTTTACAAGTATACAAAGTTTCAGGTCGATCTAATGATTTTATGTGGGTTAAAAACGCGTTGAAACATTCCGTCACATAGATAGATACAGGTCAAGCTAATATAAAGCGTGTAAAAAAAGTGTAATTATGTAACGGAATATTTCAACACGATTTTCATCCACTTAAATTCAATGGATCGACTTGAAACTTTGTATACTTGTAAAGGACTAACGACAATACAATAACTACATAAATGTTTCTAAAATCCTGACCAGAATCAGCAGAAAATCAATATAATAAAAACCGGTATAATAGGTTGCGGACTTATCATATTTCTTACACAATCGTTGTAAGAGCTCAGTTGGTAGAGCGGTGGACTGTAGTGGTATATAATTTCAGTAATCCATAGATCGCTGAATACAACACTACAAGCGATTCCTCAACAACTTATCCTGCACAACAAGCCATCAGGAAAAAATGGAAGTGGGGAGGCCACGTCGCAAAAATACAGGACGACAGGTGGACAATAAAAACAACCATGTGGGACCCGTACACAGGCAAGAGACAGCGCGGAAGACCAAGACGACAATGGGCTGACATCTTCAAAGAACGAGCAGGGGCGCAATGGTCCAGAGTCGCCAGATGCAGGAAAAGCTGGAGAACGATGGAGAGCCAACTGTGCATTAACTAATCACAGAACAGACAGTGTATACAAACCAAGTGCTTACATCCAAGTCAACTTCTCAGCACGGAGTAGCTCACCGGGTGACATTCACAATAGAACTTAACCCCTCTACAGGGAGGCCTTTGCCCTAAAGGGACATATCAGGCTTTATTTATTTATTTATTATTATTTATAGGTCGCTGGTTCAAATCCGGCCCGGATGATTTCTTAGTAGAGCGTTACTTTTAGCTCATACTACAATAGTATCGAAATTAAATATATTTAGATTCTTATTTTATTTTGTAAAATATTAAAACTAAACAATAAATAATAGTTTAAAAGTAAAAAAACACGCTTCATTAGAAAGCCAAACTAAAAGAAAAGTTTAAATAATAGTTTTAAATAAATAAAACAACACGCTTTATTACAAAACCAAACTAAACAATTAAAAATAATTTTAATTTCCAATACGCTTGGGATAAAATTAATGTGGTCAACAAAAAAATAATTTCCAACATATTTAGAATAAAACTAGAGTTATCTACAAAAAAAAATAATTTTTACCATCAAAAGCGTTGGGTGGTCTATATCAATTAATATATATGATAATAAACAGATATTGGTAAAAGTAAAGTCTCTAAGAAGAAAATGTGAAAACCATAAAAACCATCCCACGCTATTGATGGTAAAATGAGTTTTTTTGTAGATAACTATAGTTCTCTTCTAAATGTGTTGGAGATAATTTTTTTGGCCACATTAATTTTATCCCAAGCGTGTTGGAAATTAAAATAATTTTTAATTTTTTAGTTAGGTTTTCTAATAAAACGTGTTGTTTTAGTTTTTTAAAATTATTATTTATTACTTCGAACTTATCGTGTTATAACATAAATACTATTCTTCTTTGTTTCTACTTCCCTTTAAAGTGTTAAATAACGTTTACAATATTTTGGCTGAGACTCTGTTCATTATGTTGTTATCTATGGTTTACAAACTTAATTCTTGTACTACATAATGTACTGTTTCTTATAATTATTCCTGTTTTGGGAATTAAGACCAATACTCAACTCAGTGGAGTGGCATCTGTGGATCACAAGGAAGGTGAGAGAATTGTACTACTATGTTTTGTTATCTAGACATCACAATATTTTATTTACTGTAGAAAAGAAGAATTGTCTACCATTGAGATCTCATGATGATGCCGTTGTCTCGTGCGCAGTATACACGAGTTCGATCCTCGGTCTAAACAAGTTTCGGATTATGTTTCTTTTTCGGGTATTCCCTCAACTGTAAGACAAATATCGGAAACGTTTTAAGGTGTAAATTGTTCCCGAGCATCCCATGATAATTACCTATAACACATATGTAAAAAGACTTTCTCCATCTTACATTATCTTAGACGTTTAAAGAATTTTCTCCAGTTTCGTTAAAACAAATCCTAGTGCAGAATCTTGTGTTACCACACTTCGATTATTGTGACATTATATATAATGATCTAAACTATGCCTTGTCGCAGAGACTGCAGTGTGTTCATAATGCTTGCGTTCGATTCATTTTCAATATCCGCCGTTATGACCATATTTCCGAACACTTTAATAACCTCTCTTGGCTCCGTCTTACTGACAGACGTAAATTGCACTCTCTTTCACTACTTTTCAAGCTTCTGAATTCCTACATTCCTACTTACCTGGCGTCCAGATTTGAGAAGTTATCCTCTTACCACAATATTGACACTAGGTCACAAGATAGCAGTCTGCTAACAATTCCTCTTCATAGCACTTCCACCTATTCTACTTCCTCCACAGTAGCCTCTGCCCGCTCCTGGAATCTCCTTCCTCAAGATATCAGGGGTTGCCGCACACTTGGCACTTTTAAGTCACGTTTATACAGTTACCTGTCGTCTAATAATTAATTTTTCTCTATTTATTTATTTATTTTATACTATGCCATTAATATTTCCTCGTTCTTTTATATATCTTGTACATATTATATATTTATTCGTTAAATTTAGAGTAAATCAAAATACATTATAAATATTAATTTTATTGTATTCATAACTTGTAATCGTTTATATATATATATATATATATATATATATATATATATATATTGTAATTTAGATTTAAGACTTGTTTTTGTATTTTTTAATCCTGGTTGAGTGGTAGACAAGGCCTTAAGGCCTTAACTCTGCCAGGTAAAATAAAGCTATTATTATTATTATTATTATTATTATTATTATTATTATTATATTCGTCTTTGCTTAGTGTTAAGGTTAGAGTGAATGGTGTGTCGTGTCTTAAATTATCTTATTGTCTCGGCGGTTCCCCTCACATTCAGCTGATCGTCAAGGACCGTAATATGATGTCGCATAAAAAACAAAATATATTACTTAAGTAAATAAAAATAAAACGTAGTTTTATTTGATTTTCATATATTTCAACTTATTACAGAGAGTAAAACTTTTGTGAGGGCATCTGGCTACATAGAAATCTCTCTTGCCTTCGACCGATGCACCGTATATTTCCAAGTGAATAGGTGTAAATCGGAAATTAAAAATTCCCCATAAAATAAGAAAATAAAGGTTTACCAAAAGTGTATGTATATACTACTTACATAAAGAAATAATCCAGTGGCGTGCGGTAGCCTCTGCAGTTCCCTAGGTGTACAATGAAAATGCAAATTACACTTTATAACAACTTGCTTTGCAAAATGGTGTACTCTTATTTTATTTATCAACCCACTTTAACAGCTAAGGTCATTACACTTATTAGCATCGCGAATTCAAATGAGGGAGTGAATGGATCAACACTTTTACTCAAATGCCGCTTTTTTCAGTCTTGGGGTATTTCGTGTGCCGTAAATCTATCACACAGGACTCACGGGTTTATTTACATTCCAAAGTAATGATATTTATACCTTGAAACATCTACTGACCTCTTCCACTAGCCCACCAGGTCTTACCATACTGAAAAATATTCATCTTATAAATATAAAGTATCTATTATTATAAACAAAAACTTATTCATATTTACAAATGTAAATTCTTAGAAACCTGTCATAAGAGTATAGTTCAAGTATTGAATATTTTAAGAAATTTCATAGTCATGTACGAACAATTGAATAATGCTGCCAAAGAAAGCCATCATATAAGTTTCTGTATTCCGCAATATAGCAAATATTACCATCGCGGAATCTGCTGTTTTTGTTAAATTTCCCAAATTAATGTACGTTGCCTGATTTTCCTCCATCTAGTGTTTCTGTGTTGGCCGCATAATAAAGAGTTCCACCAACAAAATAATGCATTAAATTGTTTACTGCAGCCAACCATGAATATTTCTCATACATTATTGAAGTAAAATTCCTTTAAATTTTACTTTTTGTTTTTTTTTAGACCTAGTAAATCTGGAGTTGGCTTACCGAGTTGTACGATATATTTTTTCTTGAGGAAAGGTGTCTGCAAAAATTGTCTTTCGTTTATATTATTGGTTTCACAGTCATTCACATTCTAATTTTCAGTAACTTCGAAAATCACATTTATCAATACCACTTTAATCAAAACTTGTTAAAATAAATGAATAGTGCATTTGAATAAACTCAGTGCCGATATTAATAACTTCAACTATTGGTTTTCAAAATTAATATATACATATTCGGTTCATAATATAAATAAAGCCTCGAACTATTTTATTGTTATAGCTAACAAAGCGTAACACATATTTTTGATCTGATATTGTTTCTGCGTGTTCAGTAAAAAATATAACGGATGCATGAAATATTGCGATTTTAAAATGTGTGTTCTCAAGTCAGTCAATCACGTTTCTCGTGTCGCATCGGCCAGTGACGATAAATGATGGTTCATAGATAGATAGGTCGAAACTTCATTCATGCATCATGATTATTAATTAACTTGTAAATTTGTGATTCTAGTTGTGATGTAGCCATTACCTGCTAGCTGGTAATGTACAAATTCATTGGCTTTAAACACAAGTTTCGTCTGCTGTGGGTTATCGTTGGTCTAGTTGCCACATATGGAAAGTATTGATAAGCGCATGCGTGAATTCATCTGCAATGTAATAGATGGTGCTAGTAGGGATAATGTGAACACAGAGAACGTGAATCCAGAAGGCTCTATCAAGTTGAATGCGATATTTGCTGGCGCGGCGTGAAATTTGAATTTAAGTGTTGAAGCGTAATTGATTGTAATGAAACTGACAAATGTATTATTATATCTGAACCAATATTATGAAAATACCAATTACCTCAGCAATGCTGGTGTAGCTGGAGTTGAATGCACGGCACAGAAATTATCTATCTCAACTTAACACAGCCAGTTGTTTTAAACTTCGGTATAGTGAAGTAAGTGAAAGCATGTTACTTCATCCCATAACAATAGAGGGCGCGGTGATATTTTAAAGATGCAAGTGTACATATTGTCTCATTTTTTACGTATTGAGGGCAGAATGGCAAGAAAATGTTCAGGAATGCAGTGGTACAGCGCGAGAACTATTGTGTCTCATTTAAGTTTTTAATTTCCGATCTCGATTGATCACTCATTCAAGTAGGACCCTTATGCTCTTGTACGGTAAGAAATTATGTAGGTGATCCAGAGCTAATAAATCCTTTCGCAACAGGATCTGTCCTTGTAAGGCCTGCGTA
The DNA here is from genome assembly GCA_030220185.1 of Diploptera punctata. Lineage (NCBI taxonomy): Eukaryota > Metazoa > Arthropoda > Insecta > Blattodea > Blaberidae > Diploptera > Diploptera punctata. The sequence goes on along the minus strand of JASPKZ010009799.1, from coordinate 2,523,847 downwards.
GCATGGAGTATGCAAGTACCGTAACGGGAGCTGTTAAACTGAGAGAGAGAGAGAGAGAGAGAGAGAGAGAAAGAGAGAGAGAGAGAGAAAGAGAGAAAGAGAGAAATTTCACTGATGCATGTGTTAGATATTAAAAATGGTTTCATATGATTGACAAGGTTCAAAGTAGACATAAAACTCTAAAATAAATATATAATCAGTTAAATAAAGAACATTAATCACTAGCCTGGTAAGTTAAAAAGTATACGGCCACTTAACAATTTTTAATTAACATTTCTTCTTGATACAAAACTGGGTGGGATAATCCATATCAAATCGGACAGCAAAAAATCTTGCAATTTATGTTTTTAATTGTATGTAGCCCTAAATATAATGTATACATTTATGAACGTATTAATATCGAAATTTAATGTTTACCATTTATAGGTTCGCAGTTATGATGATATAAAATTATCGTAAATATGATAAACTAAAAGGTTTACTAACTAATATTTCTGAAACAGTAGAGAGCAAAAATTTGTTTCAAACGTATTTATATAGGTCATATCAAGTAGTTTAAGGGTGTTATTTTTATAATTAGGATAGTTTTATTTTCGGTGTCAATTTTCTATTTTATGGCTATTTACTGCAGTACATATCTATAAATGAAAAAAAAACGATATCATTCACGTAATGAGAATTAATTTCCAGGAATTACCTTTTTGGAGAGTTGATTAGTTCAGGCAATATAAATGTTTTTTGTTCTATTTTCGTAAAAAAAAAAACTACTGGCGGATCCACGGCGCAGCTGATGCATTTCAGTACCAAGGTCGCGCGCGTAGTTAATTGAAAGAGCTGACCCCGTTTCATCAGTGACTTTTTCAACTGTCATTAAATCGAGTAGATTATTATATTTTCTACTTAATGGAACGGTACCGCAAATTTATAAAAGTGGCGATATTTTAATTCTTACGCAGTATATGTTTATTTCTCAAATTTTATTGCTGAAGCGAGAAGTAAAGAGCTCTGTTTCTTACGTTTACTGTGAATTATTAAATAAATTATTTATAACTAACTCACTCACTGGCTCTTTGGAACTTGTAGGTTCATGGCAGCGCGGACATAAGTTCTGCATACATCCCATCCCGAGCTAACGTTTTCCAATTATTCCCTGTATAATCTACTTCCCTCAAATCATGTAAAATGTTATTATCCCACCTCATTCTTAGTCTTCCAACTGGGCGTTTTCCCTCCGGTTTTCCTACCAGAAGTTTCCAAGCACCTCTTTCATCCCCTATCCGTGCCACATTTCCTGCCCATTGCAGCCTACGAGACTTAACTGTTCTTATTATATCTGGCTTCATATACATATCATGTAGCTCACTATTATGCAGTTTTCTCCATCCACCTATCTGTTTATCTCTTTTTGATCCAACATTTTTCTTAAGAACTTCATACTCAAATACTCGTAATATTCTGTGCTTGTTTAAAGCTAATTATTTATCTTGTTACAAATTTTCATTAAAGTTTAAAGTTAATATTATATAATAAAAACTCTTACATCATTAATTGAATAAACTGGTATACATTTATATTATGGTATAATTACTAATTTGAGTCTTAAAGTAACTTTTTATTCAGTGTACTGTATTGTATCCTGAATATTTTGACGATATAGTATTGTTACAAGATATCACTTCCAAATAAAACCGAATGTTTTAATACTCATATCACTTCCTACCAAACGATAATACTGCAGGGTCCTTAACCATCAGGTTTTCCATCAACAAATCTCAAGTTCAGATCACATACCAGGCAGTTGATTTACATCAGTACGTGCGTTTAGTGCATCTCGTCACTTTAAGTGTCACACTCAAATTAAAAATAATATCATATTGTTTTTAACTAACAAGTTTGCTGATTTATAAAGACTAAATGGTGAGTTAGAAGTTAAATGTAATTTTAATTATGCTTATGTTAGTATACAATAGTTATTAAGAATATTATGTGTTAATATATAATTTTACAATTTCTTAAAAGTTTCTGGAATGAGTGAATAATCGTAGAGGTATATATTTTGTGATATAAAATGAGAATAATGGGAAGTTTAGACATTAAATTAAACACTATAACAATAATTTAGCTTATAATATAAGCTAATATTATCCTGCATTTTAATATAATCTTATATATGTCATGAGTATGGGATGTAAGATCAGTAAGAAATACCATTGCAATAAAATATATTTATACCTCTTAAATAATACTTGTAACAGCATGAAAAAATGTTATAAATTATTATTGATAGCTTAACATGACTTGCAATATTCAACACCAGACATTGGTGTAGGGTACAAGTACAAAATATTTACAACACATTACAAAACTACTCTCTAGAAAATATTTTTTAATAGGCCGACCAGCTTGAATTCGTATGTGCTTAGTAATTTAAATTAAACTATACATTAGCCAAAATCGGAACAAAATTAACCGCCTACTGAATATATTAATAAAGATTGTTATATTTAATGACGTTTATTATGTAGCAATTTATTTCAAGCGCGAGGTTCTCCTACGTACCATAAATTTATGACACGGGACTCAAGGATTGCCTTCCTTCTGGACAAAGCTACGCCTTTAAAATTCCATTGATTCCTATCAAGTTTGAACGCGCGAACCTCGGAATTGGAGGCGTGCAGAGTAACCAGTAGTCCACGATGATGATGATGATGATGTAATAATTGTAATAATGATAATAAAAATAATGTAATGATGATAATAACAATAAAAAATAATTGTAAGTGCGCAAAGAACTATTACCAAGTAGCTCCGTCATTGTTTGTAAGAGCGAGGAATCTTCAATCACGCGAAAGGTATTGCGGGCAGTCTACACTTAGGAGATTTTAGGGAATGTGATTAATTTTGGTAGTTTCCTTTCAAAACTCCACTTTAATACTAATTACAAAAAATTAAGTGGTTTTCAGGTAATAATGTGGCACTTATTGATTTTATAAAATTTTTGGTGAGAAAGATCAATTGCAAATTAATTGCATTTACGTCCTTCTGAAAAACGTAGATATTAACATACTAATTTTCAAGCGATAGAGCATAAAATCATGTACAATGTGACTATCTTTTCATGTTAAGGGAGTAGTTATAATTCGAGAAATTTATTTTATAAAAGAGACTATTTAAAACAAAACGATAAATTGACAACTCTATTACTCTTTTAATTACACCAAGCGAAGACTTAAAATTCGGTTCAGATATTCAGTATATCATACAGTTTCACTGTAAAAAATTGTAAACTTTCAAAGATGTGAGATCAATTTTCACATTTTTTGCCGATTTAGTATGGAATGTTGAATATTAAACTGAGTAGGTTCAGCTTTTGCTCTTATCAAAATGTTAACTCTATCACTATGACTTTCAATACGTGTTAAGGTATGACAGTCAATACTTTTAGCAAGTTGTAAACAGATAACATAATGACATGGATCCTTGATGCCATGAACGAAGTCTGTATTTCTAATTATTCGCACAGGTATTCGATTGGAATGAGGTTGGGAATTTGAGGCGGTCGGCAAATTTTCTTAATGTTATTGTGTCCAAATCATCTCCCTCTAAACCATGCTATTAGACATTAATCATTGTTTTATTGGTTCAAGTAATGGCCACAAACGAATAAGTTCTCTAAGTTAAATATTAAAAATAAATATAGAGCGTCTTCGTGTTCATAATGTAATTCAGTTTTACTAGAGGACCAAGCACGTGGTAACACAAAGAGTTGGTAAAAGTCATAAATAAAACAGAAAACGATTTATATCTGCTGAGCTCAGCGACTTACAACGTGACATGACCATTTAAAACATTATCATAAAGTGCTCAATAACAAAGTACACAACATCCGGGAAGTGACAATAGTACGTCCGAAAAGAATCGTCGATATTTGAAGGATTGAAATAATCGTCAAAATGGCTGTCGTGTGTTTTCGTCAAAATCAATCACACATTAATTCAATCTGCTACCAGCAGTGAAGTTAGAATCATGAGTATTTGTCGTGAGTAGAGGAAAGTGGATTTTCATGGCGTGGCTCTAACACACTAGCCAAAATGTTTTGTCCTGAGTACTTGTAGCAATAATTAATAGTCTCATATAATATACATAGGCCCAAAACTAAAACGTACTGAAAATGTGATCAAATACGCTGTAATATAAACATGTCTTATTACATATCATTAAAATCACAAAAGTATAGGGGTTAAGGAATTCATATCAATATTTTAATTCAATTAATCCCCGTAAGTTTACAAATCTGAAAGAAACTAAAAACATAGTTATCTTTTAACAATATCAATAAGCAATTATAAGCCAGTCCCTGAAAACGATAATTAACGCCTTTTTCTAGTAAAATACAAAGAAATAAGCGAATTTACACGTGAAACAATCACACATTTAAAACTACCAATATTCATTGATGTGTTGAACTAACTTACATTTCAAGATTTCTCCAGGAACACATAACTAAGGAATAAGATTTACTGTAACATATGTGTATTCAAATTGTGTAAAGTGGATGAACTCTAGGCAGAGCCATCGTCTTTATAAGTGAAAACGCGTAACAAAATTTCCTCACTCTCTTCTCTGTATTATAATATAGGCAGCTCTCCAGACCGCGGTCTCCGACACAGTTTCATTCGGAATCGTCCGCGACCTTCCTACATTTAAAGTGATTTAGAACTTAGAAAAGATTTAGTCCTCTTAAATTTGGACTATGATATTTCGAATAACGCACATGGACGTAAGAATAGCTTCATCTACTCCACTCCTAGATAGAAATAATAAGTGTAAAAGTAACAATTGTATTTGTCTCTTAATAAATAGTTTAACACTCGTTTAAAATTTGAGTCATATGTTTAATTATCGGAACAGGCAACTCTTGCCTAAACCAGGAAGTGAAGAAGAAGAAGTTTTAATTATTTCTAATTATATAAAAAATTATAAACCCTGAAATTTCATCGGCCTACCGTGAGCGAAACGGCACATACTACACGATCCTTCCGATTATTTAAATAACTCCATCATTGGAGGAAATCCTTTGACTATTTATTATTCTTAATCATATGTAATATGATTGCAATCACGTAAATAGATACAAAGTTCGCAAATATTCAAGTTCCCCATAAACTTACCTTATAGCGTAGAGCTAACAAACAAAAGCACAGGAAGTTAGAATTATAAGATATATCCTAATTTAACATTATCATCATTAAAATTCCAAACACCAAACAAAAGTTTAAAATGGTCAACTCGTTTCAGTAGAAACTATACCATTATCAATACTAAATAAAAATGTATAAAAAAACAATCACAATTACAAGTTACGTCACATCAAATGGAATTTTAATTATATACATATATATATAAAAATTATCAACACACAGATTTCTTGGATATAAGTATCGTACTTTTTTTCTAAATCATTAGATATGGCATTTCAATAATACGAGAGATGTTCAATAAAGAGTGATAATTAGTTTTGCTGCCACAATAATTCAGTACGCAGAAATTTTATTTTACGATATTAATTAGATTAAAGTGTCATGTACACATGACGGTCATTCCTCCAGTTTCGTCTCTGCGAGATGGATACAAGTTGATACATTTTCGGTACCGGTATTGATTTACTCTAATTTTAATTAGCTGAAACCAAAATAGGGGTGTTTTACTGTTAATAATATAAACCTACGGCTACAATGAATGTAATATGGAGTTTGCACACACATGCGTAACGTGCTCATTATTATAGAGATATTCCGCTAACTCTAGGAAGCCATTTTAGAACGAAAGCCAAATTGTCCGTGTAATGATCTGGATGCAACACCACGATATGCGGAGGTCGCATATTCCAAATAATATTGCTCAACATCTTGAAACAATCAAAACAAAGTGCGTTCCATATCCTCCCTATAGTGACTTTTTTCTATTCCCTAACCTGACAAAGAACACCTTCGCGGGAGAGGTTTCCATCTATAGATGCAGTAGTGAATGACTAAGGTTATGTTTTTTTTAAAATATATGTCCATAATGTGTTTGCAGGTTGGTAGACTCGCCGGGACACCTGAACATGATATGTTCGTTATTTTATTAGGTTAATTGACGACCACGTTTGCGTTCAACTGGGACACACTTCTTCTTTTTCTGTTTCAAAATGAAGTCAATTTTAATATTAGAAGCACAAAGGGTGTGCTTCAAAAAGGTATTACACACCAGAATATCTTAACCCTTCACCTCGTTTATCTTAGTAAAACGCACTAAATATGCTTTGTCGCAGGCCCGCTAACGTTGTAGATCACATACAGTTGTAACACAGTTCAATTTGTACTTATATTTACTTTCTTTTAAAACTACCAGTTGTGTTATTATTTAGTACCAGAGGAATTAATTAAATGTGGCAACAAGGTTTTCTTCGTATATTTTCGTAAACTTCTAAACGATAATTTATGTTTTAAACGCCTTTCCTGAGATCCTCTGTCAGTTCAACTGTAACCGTGGTTAGTGAAAGAAAAGTTCATGTGTGAAGACAAACTATTTATCGTTTCAATATATTGTGCAGTAAAGACATTATGACCGCAATAGATGATGTTTAATAAAGTGAGGGTTCTGACGCTAAGTGGATGAGTAGTTTAGCAGAAGACAGTGATTCAGACCGAGCTAATGACGATGAACAAGATTTTGAAGAGTCAACTGCCGAGCAAACAGCTGACCAAGGATAAAATAGTTATTTTATTATTTTAATTGCATTTGAGAATAAAGTTCTTAGGAAAATTTTTGGACCAAAGAGAGATAGACAGGTGAATGGAGAAGACTGCATAACAGTGAATTACATGGTCTTTATAGGGAGCCAGATATAATGAGAACAGTTAACTCTCGTAGGCTGTGATGGGCAGGACATGTGGCTCGAATGGGGAATAAAAGACGTGCATGGAAGATTCTTGTAGGAAACCTGAGGGAAAACGCCCAGTTGGTAGACCAAGAATGAGGTGGGAGAATAACATTAACTATGATTTGAGGGAAGTAGATTATTCAGGGGATGATTGGAAAACATTGGCTCAGGTTAGGGATGTGTGGAGAGCTTATGCCCGCGCGGCCATGAACCTACGGGTTCGATAGTGCCAGTGAGTTAATTGGTTATTATTATTTTAATAATTAATCTTGTGAATTGAATTTTAAAGACTTGAAAAAAATGATCGTCTACTGGTGATGTCCAAATCTGGAGTTTAGAACTTACGAAATATATTTTTTCACTATTTGTAGATAATAGTTTTATATCCTGGTTTCAGAAGAAAAATATTAATATGCCCCGAAATTAAAAAAAAAAAAAAAAAAAAAAAGGAACTAAAGAGGGTCCAAAGTGGGTAGAAATATGTCTAAGTTAAATTAATGCTTAACGGTATGGGATATTTTTATACGTTTGAGAAAAGCATTTTTATTCTCAGAAAATGGTAAAATGTGTGACAATATCAATTCGTGTATAAACCCATTCGCTTCAGATTTAAATGCTCAATATATTTTTCCAGAAACCAGATTTAAGTTACCGTTAATAATATTATCTATTTTCAGACATTGAAAACAAACAAAAGGTAACGGTACTTGAGGTGATAATAAGGCTGAAGGCCAAAACACGTTCCTCTATTACACAAAATTGTTGATAAAAGATTACCCTGCCAAGATATGTACAAAATATTTCAATATATGTAACAGCAGAGTTAAGCGAGTGTACCTCGTGTTCTCAGTTGGTCATTTTATTGCCGGCTAGTCTACCTCGTCTCTTTAGAGACGAATGGTTTAACTACTGTAGTGTCTCAGCTAGTCAACGCTAAAATATTCATCGACACTAAACTTATAAATATGAAATTATTGTATTGTCACGGGTCCTTTACAAGTATACAAAATTTCAAGTCGATCCAATTATTTTAAGTGGGTGAAAAACGCGTTGAAAGATTCAGTTACATAGATAGATAGATAGATAGATACAGGTCAAGCTAATATAAAGCGTGTAAAAAGAGGGATCAAAGTCAATCCGGATTTTTTTTTAACTTCGAATTAGGAAGATGATTTATACTATGTGGATGAGTATTGAATATATTCACAGGTACCATTCCATATCTATTTTGAGTTTTACTAATTTTATTCGATCTTTAAAAAATTAGGGACTATTTTCTAGACGATTATTAAGTATGGTGTTAAGCGATAAAAAAAAAGAATCGTAGTATCTGCATTTGAGTAATGATGACAATCAACGACTACTTATTCAAAATGCGTCCCCACTGGACACCCTAAATAACTTTGGCCTTCATTAATAAAACTCTTATAATTGTACATCTCAATGAACAAGGAGTGCAAATTCAAAATGATTGTTAATTCATACAGTTTAATTTTTAATTTAGGTAAGACAATTTTAATGAATCAATTGAGTTTGTGTTTACTTGATGAAAATCCATATTCATTAATTAAATAACAATAAAACGTAGTTTTATTTGATTTTCATATTTTATTATATAATTCAGTGACAGCTGTTTCGTTACACTGTACCTTCTTCAGACATGTTCACTAATTATGAATTGTGTTCCAACTGATCTAAGCAACAATATAAAAATATTTATTTAAATTTTTTAATTTAACAAAGGGAATTCATTCAAATCAAGTTTAAAATTTAACAGTTTGTTACTACTTTTCAATTTATTAATTTCTACAGCCTCTTACGCTTATCAAAACAAGTAAAATTTCGATCTAAACAATGATTAAATTGGAATAGGTTGTTAGCATATTTTGAATATTCTAAATTTCTGTTATATGCTCTCATGGGTTCCTTTATCCGAGTGATAAAATGTCTAACAGTTTGTCCTATATAGACATTGTCACATGTGCCACACTTTAATTTAAATACACCTGATAATTTTTCCCTTTTTTTTATTTTGGTTTTATTGTTTTATTGTTTTTTCTATAAAAAATGTATATAAATGTGTTTTTTTTATAAAAAACCAACATAAAAAAATTAAAATTCTTACAGAAGCAATCTCCATGCCTGAATTAAATGAAAAACAATATGAGTATAATATATCACAAGATGGTATTTGTATACAGACATTTCTTGATGATGATGAGATCCAAACTGCAACAAGTTCGTAACAAAAACGAAAGTATAATGAAATCAGCAAACCTCTTCGAAATATTCCATCAATAAATGTATATAATCTTTATGATACACTTATGGATGATACTGAGAATGCAGATAACATAAATTCATCTCAGTCAACTGTGGCAAGAAGTAATAGACTCGTGAGTATTAAAACGTACCATTAATAGTAATAACTGGAAGGCGCACAAAACGTGCACACGAGTCTATTACTAACATAGAAACCTAAACGAATGGTACCTACCCTTCTAAGCTATAATGAATAACATATAAACTCGGAGAGGGGTTGGCAACTTATGGGAGGAGTCATCGCCCTTATAAGGCGAGGACACGTGTTAAAACATTCTCACTCTCACGCTCCTACGTTCTGCAATAGTTAACTTCTTCAGTGACCGTTCGCGAAAGTGATATTAAAACACGTGGGCGGAAGTAATTCATCAACTCCACTCCGAGTTATTAAAATGTATACAATTGTACATATAAATGTATCCAATGAAATAAAATAATAAGTGTATAATTTAAAACATCCCTGAGTGATCATATTCTACCCTGAGCGAACCGGCACACATGGTGCCCACGTGGTAGGTTCGAATTAATTTAATAGTGGCACACGTTCGCCAACGAATGAATTATTGTGAATATATAAACCGAGTGAGCAGCACATGGCAACTACAGTGATGAATCATCTTACTACGGCCGATGAATGGTGAGCAAGGGATTGCAGAAACAACGATTGGAGCTCGCAAGACACCAGTAAATCAACACTATTTAAAAAAAAAGTGAGTAAATAAGTAAACTAAATTTTTGAAGTGCTAAAAAAATTAAAATGGCTACTGTAGATCTAGGAGCACGTGGTGAGGATCCATTAGCCTTAGCAGAAAGTACACATGTCGATATAGCTTTGGGGAATCAGGAGCCAAAAATTTCCTTATTCGATCTATATCAATTGATAAAAGACATAACGACAGATATAAAGTCGTTAAACTCAAAATGCAAACCCACTATCAATATATTAGGACACAGCAGATAGGGAGTCAATCAATATAAGAGCAGAAAACAAAGAAAAATACTAGGGCCCTACACACAGATACTTCTATCGTGGAAATAAATTCAGCAGATGAAATAGGGTTAGGAAGTGGAAAGCACGAAACTAATGAATTAGGTAATATAGAAAATTGTATTGAAATCTCTGAAGCAAGTGAGAGAATAAATGGAGGCCAGTTTCTAGAAACTGGTCAAACGAATGAAAATTTTAGTCAGATAAGCGAGAAGATAGAGAACGTAGCTAACTCCACAGCAGCTAGTATCGGGCAAAATGAAAATAAATTAGAAAATATATGTTCTAATGTTAACATAGTAGAGAGAGAACTTGGAGTTAAAGAAAGGGACTTGAAAAATATTCATGTATTTGTCACGAAACAAGAAACATCAGAAAATGAGTATCTACCTGGAACATACCAGAAAAGTGAGACAATTGAAATATGCCGGAGGGGAATGCTAGGCGATAGCAACATAATCGCAACGCAGGTAGCAAACAGGAATTATTCTAAGAAAAGATATTTAATAGATAAATACTTGAATTACTTGAAAGAACGTAAAGCTGATGTTCCTTGGTTCGAAACCACGTGCAGTGATGAGCGATCGACGAAATTGGTTTGCAAGAATCCTCTTTGCAAACAATTTGGTCATTTCAAATTCAGGAATCGAGTCCAGTACAACAAGTAGGTTCCAAACTAACGTAATATTTACATACCGTCCAGGGTGTAATATAACCCAAAACGCGATTGTAAAACACGTGAAAATAGCGCGAAATGATTGCAGCAAAATAAACGATAAGACCGTTAATAATATAAATGATTTTGATAAACGATTAGCCATCATTATGGGCGAAATCGAATATGAAAGAATGAAATACTGACTCGATGATCGAATTTAATGTGTATATGAACCAGTCTTAACCGGGATCGAACCCAGCTCTATATGAAGATTAGAAACATAATTATCTTATTAGTTAAAATAGTTAAGCATATGTTTAAAAAATGATATTGAACACCAAAAAATACTAATGAATAGGCTGATTTTCTTGTATTATGATAAATAATTAATTAATTATATTCTTTAATGATCGGGATAATTAAAAATGAGGAAATGAATATTGCATTGTACATCTTTGAATGAGAGAGGGGCAGAACTTCTCTTATATATATATATATATATATTGATACTCAATTAAATATCAACTTAAAAATAAATACGAGTAACATGCCATCACAGTAGATAATACCTATAATAATTTAGCCAAGTAAAATGATATTTGCAAATATTAATATCGCTCGTATAGAAAAAGTTAGCATATGTATGATATTAATAAGGTTACATTCAACTAGAACTGGGTGAGATATTTCGGAAAATTTTGATCACTATAAAATAGGATTGATCTGTGGATATTAAACCTTAAATAAAAGAGTCAAACAGCTATAAATAAGTATAAAATAGAAAGAGAGAGAAAATATTTTTTTGCACAGTTAATTAAATCGCACGTGCAGTAAGCTGCATTACCGACTCATCAAACTAAAGCTAGATACTCTAACGATTTTAAATATCAAAACTAATTTAAAGTTATAAATATTTTATACTCAGATAATTGTTTGATTAACGCTCCCAAGGAAACTTTTTAAAAATCCAGTACCGCATAATAAAACGCTTGGATAGGCCATTGTGATTTTATAAAACTTTATACATAATTACAGTTCTTTGGAACAAAACATACAAAACGAATTTAATATGAATATAACTATTCTTAAAAAAAATGGAGGACATCTTAGGCATATCAAGTAAATGAAAGATGTTGAAGCTTAATCCATCTAAATGAACAGGTCAATTGACGTTAAAAATTGAAAAGCGTTGTGGAATTTATTGATTATTGATTTTAAATACAGGACTAAATTATTTATATGATGACCAAAGAGGCATCTAATTGTATTTGTGTATTACATAATAATTTGTGAGGTAATATTTTTGGGCAAGTGACCCAATATTATCTAATTGTTGAATGTTATTAATTAAAAATGGTATTAATTAATGATAATATGAAATAGTCATTACCGCTGAGGGAACAGCGATGCTGACATGTTTATATAATTCTGTATCCGAGTAAAATGATTTTGCAACGCATAAGACTGGAATGTTGTTTGACCAATTAATTATAGAGCCAATTTTGCTTTGGCAAATTAAATATGCTAATATACCGAAAGATGTTTAAATAAAATATTGAGAATGAAAAATATTCTATAAACTAACGATCACAATGTAATTAAACGATAGGGAATACCTAACGTAGATCACAAATAGTGAAGCGCCTATAATGCTAAAAATAAAATACAGGAGCGCGGGAGCCGTAAAATTAATTTCGTTAATGGAAAACCTAAATATTATTTTTATATACATGAGGCGATAATTGCGCCTATTTAGACTGAAAAAATCTCTCTTTACAAAGGAAACAACGAAAATATTATCTGCATGAATAAACGAAATGATTTTTATGTAATCCAAAATAAATATTTTACATATATTTGAACAATTATGATACCATACAGTTGATTAAAAATATTAATATTCTATTATGACTCAAATATGACACAGATCCACATTAATGCATATTTAAATGAAACTTATAAATTCCTTGAAAATATAGCCGAGAAAATGAAACATATACTTAAATGATTGGTTCATAACACCGAATAATTCACACTGTACATATTAATGCAAAATTAGATTAGGATTTTAATTTTAAGACACATCAAGAATTGCGTGTGAATGTGAAAAGTGATTTAGTGATACAATATCTATTATCAGGCTTAAATAGCCACATAAGTCATTTAAAAGTGTAAAACAGTGATGTATAATCTATTCAAAAGCAAGAAAGATGGAACTAACTATGAAATCAAAACATTGATGAATCATATGTTAAAGTGAAAAGGTTTGAATGAATGAGTGAGTGGTATAAATTGATTGTATGTATAAGCTAGTATAAGGAATTTGTATTATTTAGGTATATTTAGGTATTATCTTCAGGCCTTAGAAAAGGAAAGGTACTATTCTTATACGTCAGTCAGTGAACTCAAACGAGTGTTTTTAGAATAGGTTACAAGTTGAATCTTATTGCTTTGAATGAGAGATGAATATGAGTTCTACAAAATTTGTTCAGTAGAAAATTTAGATAGAATCTCATATGGGCATTATGTGGCAAGAAGTAATAGACTCGTGAGTATTAAAACGTACCATTAATAGTAATAACTGGAAGGCGCACAAAACGTGCACACGAGTCTATTACTAACATAGAAACCTAAACGAATGGTACCTATCCTTCTAAGCTATAATGAATAACATATACACTCGGAGAGGGGTTGGCACTTATGGGAGGAGTCCATCGCCCCTTATAAGGCGAGGACACGTGTGAAAACATTCTCACTCTCACGCTCCTACGTTCTGCAATAGTTAACTTCTTCAGTGACCGTTCGCGAAAGTGATATTAAAACACGTGGGCGGAAGTAATTCATCAACTCCACTCCGAGTTATTAAAATATATACAATTGTACATATAAATGTATCCAATAAAATAAAATAATAAGTGTATAATTTAAAACATCCCTGAGTGATCATATTCTACTCTGAGCGAACCGGCACACAACATAACCATACGGAACAATTAACGTAAAAATAGTTAAAGATGATACGAAGTTCGCCGGGCCATCTAGTATATATACACACACACACACACACACACACAAAACACGAATTGTAACTTTGTTTATGTATAGCCTTTGAAAAAATGATGGCGCAACTCTTGATAATGGAAATTTAACGAGTTTTGAAGAGCGATTCACACCAGTACGTTGTTACATATTCTGGCCGTTTCAGTACGAAGCCGCTCTTCATGCAAGCATACGTATCTTTCGCTGCTGTGGAGCAGTCGGTAAGATGCTCGTTTTCCGACGACACAAATCATAGTTTTTCATTTTTAGGTATTCATGTGAGGCTTACAAGCCATAATATAATACGGTACACAATGCCAAGAGAAACATATGAACGGTTTTCGAGCGAAAACATGAAGGAAGGAAAGTTTATTGTTATGGTTGCAAAGAATATTTAGATAACTTTAATAAAACGATATTAAAGATTGACAGAAAAATTAGAGAAGAACGGGAAATGGTTCTACAGACTTAAATAGTGCTCGCACAAATATTTTCGAAACGTGAAATATTAGAATATAAATTCTCTTCTCATGGCCGGCGTAATTCCATGTCGAGTTAAAATGAATCTCCTGTTATTGATAGTATGAAAGTATATCGTATACGGGATCTCGGGCGACCAGGCCTGACGCACACATGGTAAAGTCTGAGAACTATATAAATAAATAAAATTAATGAGACAAATTGACACACACATACACGAATATATGTTAACTACGCAGAATGATAGCTAATGTTCACTTCAATTATTATCAGATTATAAACAATATTTCTGCATTGAAAAATGCCTGAAGAAAGATAGTTGAAAAAGGTAATTTAATATAGCCTACTACCCCACAAACCGAAAATAAATTTATTTATAACTTCTCTGAATTCTAAAAGACGGTACGTGTATTTTCTTTTAGTAAACAAAACTTCGTAGGTTACCTTTGTAAAAGTCTTATCAGATAGATATTATATTTTCATCGAATTTTAGTTGCGTTTTGAAATATAAACGAATCATCAATTACGACAATTCTGTGATGTGTCTAGACTTATCAGTGTCCAGGAGATTTTCACCAGCCTTAACTTGCTTCATATTATCCTTTCCTGACTGAAGTCTATATTCTCGTCGTTTACACATTCAAACATTCCCATGCTATACAACGATAAGTGAAAGCTTTCATTCAGATTATGCTTTATGTAAAGTTATTCATTTGTTTGAATGAAAGAAATGCTATGGCACACACCCTTTCTTCGAAAGTATGGAATATAAATCTCTGTAGGATATCGCTTTGAAATATCTCATTTCCTCTCAAAATATTAATTTCTTTGAGCTGAGTTTAGATAAAGGTGGAACAAATTATGTTTAAAGTAAATTCTAAATCCCAATTTCATTACCACTTATACATTTATGTGTTAATAATCCATTGGTATATTTACGCAAGACGTGCATAAAATAATAGTAATAAGCTATACAATCTACCATGACACACCCAAGACAAAAATAGACTAAAAATAGGAGCAAAATATTAAGAAATATAATTAGAAGTTAAAGGAAATGTCTGTTCCTTACTAAACGTAGTAAGATAGGCTTCAAATTTTAAACGGTTTCTCAGTAAGCCGTCAGGCAGTGATATAGGCTCGGGGAAAGCTATAAAAGTTTCATTCGTGCTGTAAGAGAGATGACGTGCCGTCCGCTTAATTACTAACAAAACTACCATTTTTGTGAAATTTTGTATTGCTGCTAATTTAATTAAGTTTTCTGCTAAAGGAGAAGAGTATGAAGCACATCTTAAAACAATATGAACTATTTACACGCTTTATATTAGCTTGACCTGTATTTATCTATCTATCTATGAACACGATTTCCACCCACTTAAAATCATTGGATCGAATTGAAACTTTGTATACTCGTAAAGGACCCGCGACAATGCAATAATTTTATTTTTGTTCTAAAATCCTGGCCAGAATCATCAGAAAACCAAAAAAAGTGTCTTTGTATTTTTTAACGGAATCTTTTAACACGATTTTTACCCACTTAGAAACATTGGATCGACTTGAAACTGTGTATACTTGTAAAAGTCCCGTGACAATACAATCATTTCATACTTATTTTCTAAAATCCTAGCCAGAATCATTCCGATTGAGGGTCTTTCCACTTTTCAGCGGTTGCCCTTTTACCAGCCGGCTGCTGGCCCTTCACATCCACATGTGTCAATCACAGAGGTAGGTGATCAACAGCCAGGGTAGGGGTGACATGTGGTTAGCATGTCGAGTCCCCCAGCCGTTATAGCTGGTTCCTCAACCTGGAGCCGCTACTTATTGTAGCTACCCAATTGCCTCACGAGGCTGGATGGGCACCGGGCCCATACTGGCCGAAGTACCATGAGAAAATTTCTTCCCCCATGGAGACTCGAACCAGCGCAAGTCCCGTAGCTCTGCGCCAAGGCTTCCTACCTTAACCACTCGGCTACGGCGCGGGACGCCAGAATCACCAGAAAATAAAAAAAAAAGTGTGTTTGTATCTATGTAACGGAATCTTTGAACACGATTTTCACCCACTTAGAAACATTGGCTAGACTTGAAACTTTGAATACTTGTAAAGGAACCGTGACAATACAATAATTTCATATTTATTTTCTAAAATTGACTTCTCCAATAGTCTACATCATCACATTTTCCTAATATAACTTATGTATCTCGTCTTCAATGTTGCAGCACATTTGATATATTCGCATATCATGATCGTCGCTAATTTTTAGAAATTTCCATGCCCCTAGCCTAAACCAAGCAAGCCCTGAACTCTTTTTAAATACTAGGTTGAGTATATACATTTATTTTCCCCAAACGAATTTTAGATCTCTTTGTAAACACAGTGAGCCTTATCCCGTACATTCAGCGAAAATATGTTGTTGGTTTATATCCTTATATTTCTCCACACGTTTTTGTGTTTTTCAGTCCCTTTTTCACATATCCAGCCCATCCCAATCTTTTGAAATTCTCTCCTAACCTCGTCTGCTCAAAATTTAACATCTATGTTTCTAATTTGGTGATCGCAACAAATTGCTCTAGGCATTGTTTGTTGACCTTGGATTACCCGCAACCAGTATTTGAGTACACGAATTTTGCAGTTAATGTCGTCCTGGAATGACCCTAATTCATATAGGATTCCACAGTTAGACACGGCCTTACTAAGTCCTGTAATACATTTTATATACATTTTATATATATTTGCATATATACCTTATTTAGTACTTCCGTTCTTTGGAAAGCCCAAATCTTACTACCATAGTGCATAACTGGCCTGACCATCGCTCCATACATGTTTTTCTAATGTGCTGACTGGAATATCAGGCACTCGACCCAGAATACCGAGTACACTGTTAAGATGTCCCCTCCCTTAAATAATGCCATATCAATGTTTTTTCCACTTTCCGTTCATTTTCAACGTCGTACCAATATTGTCCAAATTTTTCAAATTTTGAAGTATTTCATTTCTGTATTTCCATTCCTCTGCTCTACCTTAAACCGTCCCATTTTTAAAAGTCATTTCTTTTGTCTTAATAACATTTACAGTCAATCCTCAATTCCTACAGTATATTTCCAGTCTGTCAAGACCTCTTTGCAATCCCTTGATTGTCTTGGAACAGATAATTAAATCATCTGCATACAACAGGACTGGGAATTTAACATTTCTTTCCGGAGCCTCAATGTCTTCTTCTAGCATTATGGCTTCTATATCATCAGCGAATAGATTAAATAGCATTGGTGATAATATGCAACCTTATCTCACTCGCCGATTGGCTTCACTGCTCGCTGTGATGTGCCCTTGGTCTACTTTTATACAAAATGTAACATATTTATAAATTGACATTAAAGCATGTATCATTTTATGAGACAATCATTTCCGATTTAATTTTTCCCAAAGTGCGCTTCGGTCCAGAGTATCAAATGCCATCTTAAAATCAGTGAATGCACAAAATAATTTACCCCCTTCATTTTCAGGTTTCATCAATTAATGTTCTCAGAACAAATACGTTGTCCACTGTGGAGTATCCATCTCTAAAACCTACCTGCTATTTTGAGATTCTATTGTTCTCTTTAGCCCATTGCCTCATTCGCTCGTAAAGAACTTTACAGTATATTTTTCCAAACACCGACAAGAGGCAAATTCACCCATAACTTTCTGGTATCTTTCCAATTGTATAGCGGTTGGATGACACCTGTCGCCCAGGCTTCCGGATAGTCGCCTCCATTAATAAACAATTGTTGAACGCAATTTTTAAAACTTCTAAAAAATTATTGGTTGATATAATATTTTTCAAGACTTCCCCTGGTGCTTTACCATTCTTTAAACATTTAATGGAAGAAACCATTTCATTTTTCGAAATATACTGATCCAGTAATTGAATATAAATTGGGTCAGGGATCTCAACTATATTTACTTGATTATATATTAACCTCTCATTTCCCAGCACCCTGTCAAAGTAGCTTTGCCATTCCCCGGGCGTTATTCTTGTCCGATTTATGGACTTTACTTTCAGTTCCATATGTTCGCAATGTTCCCACTTTTTCAGTCGCGGTTCTCATTTCTTCCGATTTCTTATTTTTCCATTCTAGTTTTATTTCTCCCAGTTATTCTTTATATTCCTTCCTCTCTTGCGCATATTTTTTTCTGTTTTCATCTGTGCCTCCTTTTCTATACTTTAAGAGACTACTTTCGACAAACTCATCTTGATTCTACATGCATTATTATATCACCATTTGGCCTTATCATTCATTGTGCATTAAACCTTGAATGTTTGCCATGCTTTTTGAAAATATTCTTTCAAAGTTTTAATAATTACATCCCCGCTGAGATCATTTAATTGCAAATCCTGTATTAATGTTTCCAAACTCCTGATAAATTATTTTCTCCGATCCTCGATCCACCTGAAACGTGTAATTGTCCTCAATATTGTTGCAACCTCATCATTAACTGTCTCTTTAATACATTTCATATTTAAAATAAGTTTGTTTGTGAAGTGGTGAGATTCGATTCTGGAAACTATACAGAAATTACTTAGGACTGGAATGATATCTTGTGTGCAAATTAAATATGCTCCCTCCATTTTTATTAATAAATGTCAGTTCTCCATTTATATCTTCCCCATATTACCCAATCAAAATTTCAAGTTCAAGTGCATCCCAAAAAGCTAACAATTGGTTTCCTTCTGAATTTATAATTTTATCTTTACTTCTTCTACCCTCACGTCGTATTTCATTATCGTCTGATTTTATAGTGATATTTTCCTCCCCAAACCTGCAGTTAAAATCCCCTATAATTATTATTCCCGCTTCAGGAAACCTATCTTTTATTTCTACCAACGTGTCAGACTATCCAACGAAAAAATTGGATTGGCATACCTGGAATTTAGTGGTTGGCGGTAAAAAGACAACAGACACATCTCTGCTCTTCCTGCATGGTAATATGTACAAATTGCCTCTTTTAAAGCAATATTTACCTTTCCAATATATGGGTCCAAATTAGCTTCATATAAAATGACAACACCACCTTCGCTTTAATTTCATCCCGTTCAAATAACCTTTTATATTATATAGATTTACGCATTAGCTTTTAACCATTTCTCTGCTAGAGCTAATATAGTAAAAAGTCACAATAAAACCTACACGTCTGTCCATTGAATGTTTTTGTTTTAACCCTTCGATGTTCCATGTACCGACTGTCAATAAATCCTATTTTGTTCCCTTGCCATTTGTCTTACCTGTAATTTTCGAACTTCTCCTATCTCTCAATAGTTCCTTTTCTGCAGGTAATTTCTTCAGTATTAGTGATTTTCTTGTTTGCGTTCTTGTGCCCGCCAGGGGTGGGATATTCTTTTTGCATTCGGCTGTTATGTGCTGAATTCTGCTGGACCCCTCGGAGTTAGTTCGTAGTACTTCCTCTCTCTTTCTCTCGTGTAGAATGTTTTCCCTCCTCTGCTGTAAGGAGACCACCTGCTGTTCTAGCATCCCCTGTAGGTTTTGGGGACCTGCTGTCACAGACCACTTCAAATTCATTTTCAGGGCTGTCCATATTTTCTAGTTGCTCCCTGCTGCAGATTCATCCATTTATAATTAATTTATTAAAGTGCTGCATTGCATGGCAGCCCTGCCTCCTTGTCTCGAGCATGTGTCGCTTAAGAAAGTCCCTTTCGCGACGCGCCTTCTCACTAAAGTCCTAGGCAATATTGGTACCGGTGCCTTTAAGACATTTACTGTCTCTAATGATCCAACACTTTATATTGTAATGTGATAATTTGCATACAATCGATCTCTTTCCACTATTCCAACGACATACTCTGCGCTCTTTTAATATCACTGTCCGCCAAATCAATCCCGATTTGCGCCACTACTCTTTTAACTGTAAGTTCAGTTTCCTCCCAGCTCTTCATATCTTCTTCATGAACTCCGTATATCACAATATTATTACAGCGACTCTGATTTTCGAGATGGTCTAATTTAGATTATAGCCATTTCAATCTGTCCTCCATCCGATGCATGTTCGTCTCAATATCAGGAATGTTTTCACTCACGTTGCACTTTTCAAACCCTCTTTCACTTCAGTTGACAATTTCTCAATCAGCTTTCTCACTTCTTCCATAATGCTTTGTCCCCAACACACTTCAACCACTCTAAGAAAAACACGTCCGCTCTCCTCGACGGTCTCGACTAAACTCTCCAGTAAACTCTACCATAAGTAAACAACCACCTGGTAGGCCGCATATTATTCCCGACAATTTTCCTCAATTTTTAGAAAGAGTTGAGTATAAAAATCATTGGTTGCCAGCTAAAATTTCTCGAAAGAAACAATAGTTTTATCATCATTTATGACAGAATAATCCACCGCTGTGGTTTCGAGGTAGCAGCGGGCCCGGGTTCGATCCCCGGTCAAAACAGGCTCCTGGGTGAGGTTTTTTCGGGGGGTTTCCTCAAATGTAAGACAAATGTCAGGACGCGTAGGGCCCAACGGTCCCCGATAATCATCCGGGCATCACCATTATTTTTATCATTATCATCATCCTTCACCGGTGTGGAAAGCAACGGGAAGCTACCACACCTATAATTACCTAGTATAGCTGCAAGCATAGCATGAAAAATGTATAATTGCAGTGAAAGGCCACGGTAGTATTATTATGGATGTTAGAATAATGTTCATTCGTCGTACGTTGTGAAATTGGGCTGTCATGGCCGGTCAGCTGCATTCAACCCAAACGTATGCCCCATGGATTATAAGCGTTTCCTGCAAGAGTGTAAAGAAGGCCGTGACTGGTCTGTGAACCACTGAAAATCTGTAATTTTTAAAGACGAATTACGCCATACGTCATGCCAATCAGTTGAAAGAATATGGGTGTGACTAATCCCAGTGAGAGAATTGGCAAGTCTCTATTAGGCCAACAATGAAGCTAGAAAATGGAAACATTGATGTTAGGGTCTGTATCTCATGCCATGTGTTTGGTCCCCTAATAAAACTGAATGGGAATCTAAACTCGTAAAATTCGAAAACGTTCTCCATGGTTTTACAATTGTTACCATAGAGTGCGATTTTTGTACTAGCAGGAATATGCTTTATGCTACAGAGCAAGATATCCATGATGGGTAGTTAGGAGATTAGTAAAGTTTAGCAAATATACTGACCAGCCCGAATTCCTGACTTAAATCAGTTGAATATCTGTAGAATGAATTAGAATGTACATAAACTTTGCCACAGATCTGAAACCCCCACGACATTAACATCTGCGTTTACAGAATGAAAGCCTGCTACTCGCATTCCTCTAAAACCGATCAGGTTTTTACTGGAAGGTCTTTATGCTAGAGTTAAGGATGTTATAAAAGCAAAAGTTTATTACATTTCTTGCCTGAATGCGTGTCAAGAGAAAAGGCTAAGTATGAGTTATTGAGGACTGTCGTTATACTTTGGATCATATAGCGTATCAATTCAATTTTATCGTAAACTAAAAATAAATATTTTGTTTAAAGTTGAATAGAATAATTATGGAGAATTACCTTATTTTTATTTTTTAACTACCACGGCTAATGGAAAATATTTTATAAAAACTTTCCGTATATGGAAAATTAACAAACAGTACATAGAGGAAATCATAAATACGTTTTGTAGGTATTTCTTCTTCTTCTTCCTTCCAAGTATTAGGCCAAGGCCTGTTACGATCCTATAGAAAATTTTCCCTCCAGCGTTTCATAGGACGGCCCAGTGATCTTCGTCCTCTTGGTATATAATTATAAACAGCTTTGGGGATCCGATTTGAACTCATTCTTTCAAGATGGTGTTTCCAATTTAGTTTGTAGGTATTTAATCCAACATTTAAACCTTTACAGAGATAATAATTAATATTCTTTATTTTCCTAATGTGTATACATTCATAATTCTCTCAGTAGGTAGTATCATTTACAAAGAAGGTAAATTTTGAATCTTCGCAACTTTATTATCCTCCACATGTTGCCTAAAACTAGACTGGTTGGTGTGGATACATTCAAATATGATATAGTTTTCAGATATAAATAAATATTGGGTAATATAGGCCAAGGCAACCCGTTAATCTATAATAAACAAGGGTAGATTTGAGTGTCGATATTTAATATAGATAACGGAGTTTCAAGACTCTTTGATTACATTGCCATTTAGGTCATCAGAAAAAACTAAAATCTAAAAAGCTAAAATTCCTGTAATGTGTGCATCGATGCGTGTTTCGGAACGGAGATCAATGAATATAATATTGCCATAAATGCTTCACATAACTAAATTACGTTTTTTAAATATAGTCTAAAGACATTTGACAATTCATTTCTGGACTTTAATTTTAGAAGGAAAAAATAGTAAAACTATCTCTAAAGAAGACATAACATACTAACATTTTCATCAAATAACGTATTTAATGGAACATCGATAACATCATATTTATTTTTATTAATTCAATGAAAATATTAATTAAAGAATTGTCGCAAAACTTGGGGACTAAAATGAACATTGCACAATGCAACATAATGGCTACATACTGCTGTTATGAAGATGATGTTTCTCTCAGAAAATATTGCCTGACCGTTTTAACGTTTAACTGAAAAAGAAGTGCAGGGAGGTATGGAAAGAGCCAGTAACTAGAAATACAAGTGGAAGGAAATCCTATGAGCTGCTGTCTAGTTACAATTATTTAGGAGTTATTCAGAAACTATGAAACTAATTAATGATTATGATAAATATTTTACAAAGATATATCACTGAATTATTCTTGGGAATTTTATTTAAAAAATAGATATAGTTACGGAGACTGGAAAATGGTATAGAACAACAAAAATAGTAGCGCTAGTTATGATCAGGTAAAGTACCTTGGTTGGCATTGTAGTGCTCTATAGTGAACACAAGTTAACTGAAATCGGAGTATACATGCGCTGTGACGGCGCAAGACAGCAACGCAGCATAGTGAGCAGCTGCGGTGCATACGAGAATGAACAGAATACAGATGCATTGTTCAGTGTGTAGTATGCCTCATTTTCCAACCGACTATGGTATTATCGCTCACTATGATGGTTGTCCAGCGGCTCGCTTTGTTTCCCAGCAGCTGTTATGTATTATTAAGTACAAAGATGCCGACAACCGCCACTATATTATTATTCCGCATGTTAATCATTGTCAAGAATTATCGCGTCACCCGCTTTTATATAAACGGACAACCATTGTAGTAAGGCGATGATGTTATCCTTGGTTATGATTGCCTGATATTTGTTATATCATTATATCGATTTACTGGTACATTCACAATCAAAGTAGTAAGTCCAAATTGTTATATTTTCATCCCTATTTTTTGCTCTGGTACTGCTCTAATTTTCATTTGTTTGTAATATGCTATGGTTACAATTATTTTTGAAGGTAGTCAACAGAAACCAACACCAATAATAGCACACTGAATTCATTTCCCTAAAATCAATGCATTTTTAAGTAACTACTACAATAGGGGGGAATAAACCTGTAATACAACTTTCATAACTGATTAGTTGTAAACCATTATATATATATATATATATATATATACATACTTTAATGTAGTAAATTATTGTGATGTTTTTAAAATAAATGTTTACTTTGTTTGTCAGTTATTTCGTTTATTTGAAAATATTAATTTACTACATTTAATAATAAAATAGGCTATAGAGTGTGAATGAATTTTATCAACTAAATTTACTTGGATATAGAGGGTTTTGCTGACAACCAATTTGAGATGGATAAATCAAGATATCAGAAAAAAGAAGATATGAGTTATCAGTGTTTACATTTTATTCTCATAATCCAGTGAACAAATAAATACACATGCTAAAGCTCCATTGAACTTATGACTTGCATTTAATCCATATTATTATTTAATCCAATTAGGTTGTTGAGGTGGGTTCTTGGTGAGGCGCTCAACTCTCACCACTGGGATCCGAGATCGAATCTCTGTCACTCCATGTGAGTTTTATTGTGAACGAAATGGAGTTTCTCGGCGTTTTCTCCCGTTTCCCCTGTCACCATTTCTCCATACTCATCTCACATATTTAATTTCGTTCATCTGCCCTCGTGGTGGTCGGCCGACATCCTTGTCATTGACAGACCTCTACATAGGGAGCTCATCTCATCTGATCCCTCTACCCGACTCTGAATTGGCCACTGGTTCAGAATATTTATGTATTTTAGTTAGGTTTTCGAATAGATGATATGGTTTCGGTAGTCTAATGGTACGGATTATCAAACGTATTTCCAAAATCAAAGTTCACAGAATGTGGTAATTTTAATTACATATAATAAACTCATATTTAAAAGCATTTTTAAAATAAGGTTGATTACTTCCTATTCCATTCCACTGACGCAGTTGTACACAGTCTCGCCTTATAGGAACCTATATATGGCACAAATCACCCGGGCCTTAGAGTAGCAAGATGAGAGGGATTTAACTATAGAACGCGCACATACATTTTGACCACAAAAGGACTAGGAGGGACTCCCCGAATGAGGAATCACTTCAATGTCAAATCCTTCTCCGAGACAACAGAACTTTAAATTGGAACACACCATTCACACACACAAACACGCAATCATACTAAACATGGCGAGTATGATAACGATGATTATGATGATGCTCGGGGACCGTTTGAACCTCAACGTTTCCTGACGTTTGTTTTACAGATGATGAAAAACCACGAAAAAACTACCAGTTAGTAAACTTCTCCCGACCGGGGATCTAACCCAGGCCCACTGTTTTACAAGGCAGTCACGCTACTTCGAGACCACAGCGGATTAGTTCTTATTAAAATGTTAAAATTCTAAATACGTATGCTATCATATGTAGCAGTCATGTTTACTTGATTTCTTTCAAATTACAATTAACATGTTAACCCAATACATTTAACTTTTAACATTTTGTACTGTGTTGTTAAGATCTGGGGTTCGTAAATATCTTGCCTACAACCATAGCATAAAGTTAAATTTATTTTCTTGAATTAATTCACACTCTACATAAAGCGTTGGGAATCAATAAAATGTATTGTGAAAATGTAGCACTCGTGCATGGCTTGACTTTATAACGCGGTTCAGATAATTAAGAATCGATAGACTGTGTTAAGCAATAAGGTTTTATCTTAAAACTTCTTCCTCGATCCGCACTAAATCCATCATCGTTCACGTCTCGCTTTTTACGAGCTCGTACCAACGCCATCTAGCTAAGTCAGGTAAAATCTTTTCCTCGTGTCCTTTTCTCACTAAAGCTTACATCATACCATAATGTGAAATGGAATGAAGGTCGATTTTTATCAGGATATTACGTTTTCACATTATATGAAAATATAGTTAATAGAAAACACGAACATGGTCCTACGTTCAATGAACTTGCGGCAACAAATTATCTGCTAAATAAAATGTGTTATTTTGCTTCCGGAATGAGTGATAACGTATCGGGGAAGGCACTTCACACGCTTGAATATCCTTAACCAGAAAAAAACTAACTCTACATATTTCGAATCCCTTTAAGTTCTGTCAGGGATGGGGTTGTAAAATTACTAACAAAAGGAGGTATTAAAGTAAAATAAGAAGAGGGGATAGAGAGAGAGAGCGAGAGAGAGAGAGAGAGAAAGAGAGAGAGAGAGAGAGAGATTTGTTACTTTTCATGTAAAGATGTCCTTAATAACTTGTGAATGGATCTGAAAAATAGTTATAAAGTGATCCCACTCTATACCTTAAGAAACCGCTGGAGTTATAATAGATTCAAACTGCCACCTTCCTAGGCAATAGAATCAGTCGGGTTATCAACCCTGCATAATGACCTTTTTTGCTCCCTGAACTAGCGTCTAGAACTCATTTCCTTTAGAGTCTGAGCCAGTTCCAGGTCTATGGTACTCCCAGTGGGTTTAGGACAGTTTGAAATCCTAACCTACCGGGTTTCGAACCCCACTTTACCGGCTTGAAGTGTGTTGACCGAACCTAATTCGCTACGATCTGCCACCGATCTCTGTTATGCAACGTAGAATTAAACTCTACCGCCAAACTTTCACAAATTGTTCAAAGGATGGTGGTTGAGTATTCACATATAAAAAATCACCGATGACTTATTAAAGCGATAAAAATATCCCTTACATGGAAATGTTTACGCGGTTCCTAGAACAGATGGTCCGTTACAAGTATTAGATGACATAACCAAGGTACCTCATAATGTAAATAAAACATACATGGGCGTGTAAGTAGCTGATGCAGTATATTACTGGTTTCAAGTAATGACTTACTACATATAAAAATAAACAGTGCTCTTTTTGTTGCAATCTATGTTATTGCAGAGGTTAATACAATTAATAATTACATCTGTCTGCCGGATACTACTACATGTGAAGGGGTCAGGGGAAAACAGATCTCTTAATCCTTGAAATATAGAAATCATAAATTTAATTGTAAAATATCCACACTTCCTTAATTATGTGCTTACTTTGGAAGTAACTATACCCATGACTAAATTGTTCTTTTCCTTTTTCACACTATTAAATAATTATCATTTCCACGGAAGAACTAATGACACCTGAAACTACAATTATACATTAAATTACCTGGTACTTAACCTTGACATGCAACAAACTTCCGACAGAATTCTGGTCTTCATCTATGTTCAAATTTGTTTCAGTATGATGTATTTGTGAGATAAAATTATTGTAACATTTAAGTACGTAATATTCTGGTAGAGTTTTTGCGCTGCTGATTAGTGCATAATTAAAGCAGTTTGTAAATTCTCTATGGTCCACATTGTGAATTAGTATAGTGGTGCGTACTACCATTTTCCACAAACTTTCAAAGAACGTTTGTGTATTTCTTTTTATTTTATTTATTTTTTCTTCTACCTCAGGGGTTAGGAATTTCTGCCTGTTCGGGTAACAAAATACTCTTTCTTTACCTCTATTTAATGATGTAAGAAGTGCTTTATGTTTTTGGTACGACAGTGTTGTTTGAAAAGTTGTTTTTCGTTAGAATTTGTGATTTGTGGTAAGCGTAACTTGGATTTTATATATATTTTTAAAATCAATATGAATATTTTCTACTAATTTGTACTAATTTTAATTTCACTTGAAGTTGAAAATATTATTGCTCTTATATATATATATATATATATATATATATATATATATACACAGATACATACTTACTTACTCACTGGCACTATCGAATCCGTAGGTTCATGGCCGCGCGGACATAAGTTCTCCATACATCCCTATCCTGAGCCAATGCTTTCTAATCATTCCCTGTATAATGTACTTCCCTCAAATCATAGTTAGTTATTCTCTCACCTCATTGTTGGTCTACCTACTAGGAGATTTCCCACTGGCTTTTCTACAAGAAGCTTCCATGCACGTCTTTCATTCCCCGTACGTGCTACATGTCCTGCCCATCGCAGTCTACGAGACTTAACTGTTCTTATTATATCTGGCTTAATATAAAGACCATGTAGTTCATTGTTATGTAGTCTTCTCCATTCACCTGTCCGTTCATCTCTCTTTGATCCAAAAATTTGCCTAAGTACTTTATTCTCAAATACTTGTAATCTCCTTTCCTCCCTTAAAGTAATAGTCCATTTTTCGCAACCATATAATATAACTGGTAGAATAATAATTTTATATATTTTCAGTTTAATGGTTTTTGAAAGGAGTTTGGACATCAAGTGTCTCTGCAATGCATAATAGCACGCATTTCCAGAATTGAGCTTATGTTTAACTTCTTTGTGCATCTCACTCGTATTTGTGATTATTGTTCTTAGGTATTTGAATTCAGCCACTTCCTCAAAATTTCCTCATTGTCATTAGTTGTCCATTTCCATTATATAACGAATTTCTACGTGTGATCATATATTTAGTTTTATTGATATTTACATCCAGTCCTAATGTCTTAGTGTTACTCAATAGTGTGCGCGTGTTGTCCTTTAGTATCACCTCGCTATCGACCAATAATACTACATTATCAGCATAAACTAACAGCTTATTAATACCATTGAGTTGTAAGCCTTCCTCATTCCCTAATGATTTAATGGCATGTTCTAGTACAAAATTAAATAGTAGAGGAGATAGCGCAACTCCTTGCTTCAACCCATTCTGGACTTCAAAAGTATCCGAAAACTGTTTGCCTACACGCACCCTACTGTTTGTGCCATTTAGACACATTCTAACTAACTAACATTTTAGGAATTCCGAGCTCTAGCATGATACTTTAAAACTTCTCACTCTTAATTGAATCATATGCTTTTTTGAAGTCTACATATAGTTGACGTGCAATACCATTATATTCCCATTTCTTTTCTAAAACCTGTCTTATACTAAAAATATGATCTGTTGTAGACCTGTTTCTTCAAAATGCACATTGGTGATCTCCTAGAATGTCATCAATATAGGGAGCAAGTCTGCTTACTAATATGTTTGTAAGAAGTTGAAAGTGATGAGATGCCCCTGTAGTTGTTGCAACCAGTATTGTCTCCTTTCTTATAAATTGGTACGCTAATAGATTCTTCTGAAAGAGCATCTTTTCCCCAAATCATACTAAGCAACCAGCGTATCTTGTCCATCATTTTTTCTCCCCTGATTATATCAGTTATTCTGGGATCTCATCTGAATCTGATGCTTTATACATCTTCAAATTTTTCAATCGCCATTTCAACCTCTAATGCACTTTCTTCTGTGACTAGCATTTCTGCTGTCTGTAAATTATCCTCCTCAAATTCCTGTTATTTATGTACATTTAATAGTTGATTAAAGTAAGTTTTCCATCTATTTAATATACTCCTGGAATCTGCAATCATATCCCCATTTTTCATTCCGAATTATGTTTGTCGTAGCCTGAAACACTTTCTTTTCTATACCAACTCCCTGATATAATTCTCTAATGTTCCTATTTTTTTTGCATTAATTTCAAGATCATTCATCTTCTCTCTCAAATATTCCCTCTTCTTAATCTTTAGTAACTTGGTGGTTTTCCGTCTAATACTACCCAATTGCTCTACATTTACCTCATTTGACTCGTGTAAACATTTCATTATGTCTAACTTTCTTTTCGTTACAATATCGGCACATTCCTCATGAAACCATTTCTTGATTTGCTCCTTTTTTAAACAACCAATGCTTTCTAATGCTGACAATTTAATAGTATCTCTTATAGATATAAACACAGATGTAACTAAAAATATCATTCACTTATCTGAACTGTAAAGTTATGAACAGTAATCTAACAAGAGGTTGTTTTTCTGAAACAATCATGAGCGACAATGTAACGAGTGATTTTGTGTCATGAAAAATTGTACCTCGCGTTGTATATTTTTGTGACTATTTAGCTAATAAAAAACACATTTAATATTAAATTTATCACATCTCACTTAATGACAAATTAAAAAAAAATGTAATTTCATAGTATCTTAATAAAAAATTCCACCGCTGTAATCTCGAGGTAGCGTGCTGCCTTGTCACGCTGCGGGCCCGTGTTCGATCCCAGGTCGGAGCAGTTTTTCTACATGAGGTTTTATCGGGGTGTTTCTCACCTGTAAGACAAATGTGAGGAAAACGTTAAGGACCAAACGGTCCCCGAAATCACGATTCTTATCATTATCATCATCACCATCATTCATCCTTCAGCGGTGTGGAAAGCAACGGGAAGCTACCACACCTACAATTCCCTAGTAAAGCTGCTAGCATAGCATGAAAATACTACGATTGCAGTGAAGGACCTGCCTTCGGGCTGAATTAATATAGATGTACAAGCTAAAAATTATTTTAATGTTTAATATTTGCCAAATGTGAGGCTATGTATTCCGATGTTACTTCCGGGCGATTTCTCGGCCTGCTTATAGTTATAAATAGCATATATTTACTGTTAAAACTTTTTGGACTTGGGTAAAATCAGTAACATCACTAACAGATGATTGTATGAGAATGTAGATTAATTATACAACATACAATACTTTTTTTTAGAGCAACAGAAATTATTTTTCGATTTTTGAAGTTTAATTTTCTTTTGGCTTAACCATATTGATCGTACTTTACTCTATCGATATCCAAAGAAGTTAATTGTTATGTTATAACCCTCCATGGTATCTTTATCTGGTCGTGGTGGAGTGGCTTGAGTGCTTAAATGATCCTGAGAGCTATGCCGGCTGTAGCATTGCTGGTGATAGGGTTACAATTGCCGGACTGGTCGAAGGTGATAAGCCAGACGAAAAAAGTACCTTGGTCGAAAAGAGTGACGATCTTTCATCGTAAAAATACAACCCGTCAAGAAATGCGGACATGGGTTCAACTGGGGTAAAATTTTCCGGATGTCAAATAGTCCCCCATTCGGTTCTCCCGGCGGGGACTACTTCAGGGAACCCATGCCAAAGGCTCAAACACAGGGACATGTTCCTAGGAACATTGATACAATAGCGGGGCACTACATATATTAACGTGCGAATTTGATAAATCGCCCTTGGATATAGTCGCTTTATAGGAAGTTAGGTGGCCAGTAGAAGGTAGACAGGAATCAGGAAGTTTTGCATTACACTACGGGGTACAAAAAGACCTGCATTTGGAATGAGCTTTTTAGTCAGAAGGAGGATCTCATCCGCTATCCGAGGTATTATTTTTTTGTTAGTGATAGGATATAATACATAATTCTAAAGGGTAAACGACATGATTTTAAAATTGTAAATGTACATGCCCCCACGGAAGACAAAAATGACAAGATCAAGGATGAGTTCTATGTAGTATTAGAATGTTTATTTTATAGCCTTTCACAATATCATATGAGAATTGTCTTAGAAGCTTTTAATGCAAAAGTGGGACGGGAAGATATATTCAAATCAACAATAGGCAAATTCAGTCTTCGTGAAGATAGTAAAGACAATGGGGTTAGATTAGTCACCTTTGCTTTATTAAAGAAACTCATTGTTTACAGCAAAACATTTCAGCATAAGGATATTTATAAATACACCCGGACGTCTCCAGATAGCGATAAACGGAACGAAATAGGTCATGAATTAGTGGACAAATGCTAGCACAGTAGCATCATCGATGGATGATGCTACTTCAGTTAGACGGACAAACTGCAATATGGATCATCATCAGGTCTGGGTGAAAACGAGACAACGGCTATCGCTTATGATAGGAACAAACGCTAAAGATAATTCTGTAAAATGTGAATTAAAAAACTTGAAAAATGATTAAATGCGGCAAGAATACCAAATCTAAATTGCTTATAGATTTGAAGTACTAGAATCTTCAGATGACAATGTGGCAAAACAAGAATAAACTAATATAAATAAAGAATGGGAGGCTATAAGAAATACTATTAAATTTTCAGCATCAGAAAGCATTAGTTGTTTAAAAAACAGGCAAAACAAGAAATCGCTTGATGAGGGATGTGCCGACATTGTAAAGAAAGAAAGTTAGCAAAATTGAAATGGTTACACGAGTCAAATGAGGTAAATGTGGAGCAATTGGATAGTACTAGACGCGAAACCACCAGAGTACTAAAGAGTAAAAAGAGAGAATATCTGAGAGAGAAGATTAATGATCTTGAAATGAATGCAAAAAAGTAGGAACATTCGAGAATTATATTAGGGATATAGTACAGAGAAGAAAGGATCTCATAATTCGGAAAGAAAATGGGGATATGATTGTAGATTCCAGGAGTATATTAAATAGATGGAAAAGTTACTATAATCAGCTATTAAATGTACATATAGAACCGGACATTGACGAGGATAATTTACAGACAGCAGAAATGCTAGTCGCGGAACCAAGTGCATTAGACGTTGAAATGGCGATTGAAAAATTGAAGATATATAAAGCATCTGGTTCAGATGTGACCCCAGCAGAACTCACAAAATCGGCGGGAGAAAAATTGAAGGACAAAATACGCTGGTTGCTTAGTATGATTTGGAAAATAAGCTCTTCCAGATGAATGGAAATAATCAATTATCGTACCAATTTATAAGAAAGGAGATAAAACTGCTTGCAACAACTACAGGGGCATCTCATTACTTTCAAATAAGTAAAAAATTCTAACAAATATATTAGTAAGCAGACTTACTCATTATATTTATATCATTCTAGTTGATCATCAATGTGGACTTAGAAGAAACAGGTCTAAAACAGATCAGATTTTAACTATAAGACAGATTTTAGAAACGAAATGGGAATGTAACGGTACTGTATATCCAGCTATAGATATACTACAAAAAACCTATGATTCAATTAGGAGGGAGAAGTTATACAGTATCCTGCTGCAGTTCGGAATTCCTAAATCGTTAGTTAAACTTATACGAATGTGTCTAAGTGGCAAAAAGAGTAGTGTGCGTGAAGGCAAATAGTTTTCGGACACTTTTGAAATCCAGAATGGGTTGAAGCAAAGAGATGCACTCTCTCCTTTACTATATAATTTTTTATTAGAGCATGCATCAAATCTTTAGAGAATGAGGTAGGCTTACAACTCAATGATATTAATAAGTTGTTGGTTTATGCTGATGGTGTAGTATTATTGTCCGATAGCGAGCAGATACTAAAGGACAACACGCACACACTATGGAGTATCACTAAGACATTAGGACTGGAAGTAAAAATCAATAAAACTAAATATATGGTCACACGTAGAAATATATTATATAATGGGAATTGATAGCTAATGACAAATGAGGAAATTTTGTGGAAGTGGCTGAATTCAAATACCTAGGAACAATATTCACAAATAGGAAAGATATGCATAAAGAAATTAAACATAGGCTCATTTCTGGATATGCTAGCTATCATGCATTGCAGGGCTCTTCATGTCCCAACTCTTTAAAAATACATTAAACTCAAAATATAAAAAAACTATTATTCTACCTGTTATAATATATGGGTGTAAAACATGGAATCTTTCTTTAAGGGAGGGAAGGAGGTTACAAGTATTTGAAAATAAAGTACTTAGGAAAATTTTTGGACCAAAGAGAAATGAACAGACAGGTGCATGGAAAAGACTACATAACAATGAACTACATGCCCTCTTTATAGGAAGCCAGGTATA
This sequence comes from Diploptera punctata, assembly GCA_030220185.1. Classification (NCBI taxonomy): domain Eukaryota; kingdom Metazoa; phylum Arthropoda; class Insecta; order Blattodea; family Blaberidae; genus Diploptera; species Diploptera punctata. Next base: position 2,490,357 of record JASPKZ010009799.1, on the reverse strand, counting down.
ATAAGAACAGTTAAGTCTCGTAGACTGCGATGTGCAGGACATGTTGCACGAATGGGGTTTGAAAGACTTTGCATGGTAGCTTCTTGGAGGAAAGCCAGAGGGAAAACGCCCTGTTCTTGGACCAAGAATGAGATGGGAGAATGACAGTAACTATGATTTGAGGGACGTAGATTGTACAGGGAATGATTGGAAAGCATTTGCTCAGGATAGGGATGTATGGATAGCTTATGTCCGCGCGGCCATGAACCTACGGTTTGGATAGTGTCAGTGAGTAAGTATGTATATATGTTTTATTATAAACAGGAAGAGGAAATTTTATCAATAGGAAGAGGCAAAATTATCGGTCTATGTGATAAATAGTCATATTAACTGTTCCACAGTATATTTTGTTTATCACCGAGTCTGGCTGCATTGATGATGCCAAGTTAACTATTTGCATCACACATACTTCGATATATTCTTCAGAGTATATATTATGTCCTCGCTCCACTTATTTCGCGTAGTTAATTCATGATATAGCGCCTGTTGCGGACGGAGATCTACTAACTCACATTTTGAGACGACAATTTATCCCCCATTACGCATGTAATTATTAGAATTTAATTATATAAATACTTAGAGTAATTATAGTTAAAATATTTGAATTTATATAGCCCATCAGTAAACATATTTGTTTAACATGGGAAAAACAAACATTCCTGACCTCACATTCAAATTGACAAAACACAGATTAGTGTTCAAGTTCTCTTCAAATGGAGGCAGAAGAAGCTGAACTAACAAAGAAATGATTAAACGCGAGGAAAGTCCGAACTCAAATTAGTTTATGAGCGGACCTGTCAAAACCGCTTATAAAGGTGAGGTTCGCAAATGTGTTAACGAGGTCAAAGCCCTCGTTTGGAAACAACATCCTCCCCGTAACTTGTGTTGAACTTCCAAAAAAAAAAAAAAATATATATATATATATATGATAGAAATTGTGGGCGTAATTGATTTTAGCCAATTGATGGGTGTATTTTAATTATTATTTTGTGAATTGAACCAGTCGGGTGCTTGTTGGAATAAAAAGTCACTATCTTCGAGACTCTCGAAAAAGGGCTTAAGCAAAATTTAAGATATAATATAAACACATACGGTCTTGTCCTGGTGGCAAGATATACACAGTTCGGTCTTGCCGTGTTGGCAAGACATAATTATATACACACTTGCTATCTTGCCCTGTTGGCAAGATATACATACTCGCGGTCTTGCCTTGATGGCGAGCTATAAATTGCTGTCTTGTCCTGTTGGCAACATTATATATTATACATTCACGTCTCTCTTATCCTGTTGACAGGAACTAGGCACCCACGTTCTGTTTACTTTTTTAATCTAAGAGTAGGCGATATATTTCCAACTTAGTATCAAATAAGCGAGAATATTAGAGGTCGCTTAGGATGCAAAAACATCGGGAGAATATAATTATTTCTCGCTAGAATAAACGTGTTTGCTATTTACACGGTCTAAGTTATAGGGATCGTGATAATAGAAAGATCGCGACAGAACATCGAGTCTTTTTGAGAGTGTAAGGAGCGTTATTGATTTAGTGTGCCTCATAAGTAACAATCTAAAAGTGTTCTAGTTTAAATTACATATATAAAATTTTAAGTTGTATATAATAATTCATCATCTATCTTCATTACCGTAGTTGTCTTCACAGTTGTTGTGTATCCCTGAACCTCATTGCTCTACCAAAATTATATCCCCCCGAGCTGAACCCTTTACAATTTTGTTGAGCTTTACAGAATGTTACATTATCACCACAGCAGTTATAAATAAACGAAAAAAAGGGATAGTGTATGTTTTAATATGTGGACATTAATAGTTAAAATATAATTAACTTAATATATATGTAAGTTAACAGTAACGTTGTGTATTCTGTACAGACGTTATCAAAACTGCATTTGAGTAGGTATTTTATTCCATTAATGCAGAACTATCGTTTCCACTCTAATAATTATATTCAGTGTGAACATGTGCATGTTGTACATATACTTACTCTATTTTCATGAATATGTAACCTAGGTATGATTATTGAACATAGCTTGCTGTATATGTAAGAGCACTAGAAACTAAACAAAACAGACTTATCAGGACGCAATAAACAGACTCGAAAACAAGGTTCTCATTATTCCAACTGTTTCTTCTACATTGACATGGCCATTCACTAGAAATCTAACTTTGCAGCATCTCTGTGATATTGTTTTCTTCCAAATGAGGTCAGCACTAAAATAGAAGAGTACAGTATGTTTCCGAAAGATCAACTGATCTTCTTGATGAATTTCGAAAGAAAAATGGAAGAAGGTTTATAACAAAAAGTGTAAATTGTAATTTAGAAATTCATTGTTTAACCTGTAGTCACAGGAATTAAGTTCTGAGAAAAAATCGATACTGTAGATTTAAGCAAGTATATGCTCCTTGCCTCTCGTCCCGAGGGCCGCGGGTTCAAACCCGGCGGGGGTAGATGAATTGTTTAGGGTGGAAAAATCCCTCCGGAATGGACTTACAGCCTTGAGTCCCGAGTCTGAAGATATTGAGGATCGTTGAAAATCCTGAATGAATAGGCCTCTAAGCAAAATTTACCGAATATTCCCTTCCTACTAATACCTTAACTACCGCTGTTGTCTCGAGGTAGCGTGCTGCCTTGTCACGCAGCGGGCCCGGGTTCGATCCCCGGTCGGGGCAGTTTTTCTGGGTGAGGTTTTTATCGGGGTTTTTCCTCACCTGTAAGACAATTGTCAGGAAAACTTTAAGGCCCAAACGGTCCCCGAAATCATATGGCCATCATCTTCATCATCATCATCCTTATAATTATCATCATCACCATCATCCTTCACCGGTGTTGAAAGCAACGGGAAGCTACCACACCTACACAATTCCCTAGTAAAGCTGCAAGCATAGCATGATAATGCTATGATTGCAGTGAAGGACCTGCCATCGGGCAGAATTACTATGGATGGAGTACTACCTTGGCTTCCTATAGATGTCAGTATGGGGCTATTTTAAACTAAACTAAAAAAATTAATTAATAATTAAAAAAGTAAAGAAAATTTTAAATTAAATTTTTTCCCCATAAAACTAGAAATTGCTACGATAAGGAACGCTGAGCAGGGACCACTCAGATGACATCTATACGAAAACAAGTGTAACTAAATTAGTATGGTTCAAATTCTTCCCTATAGGTGGAGAGGGTTTAAATCTCTGTTAAGGGAAAACATGGGCTTACAAGAAGAATTTAACCAAGAGCATGCATTCTCCTTATGAAATACCAAGTAACCCAAATCTTTCGTAGGTTATGAACATGCCAAAGATGCCTTACTACTATACCTCGAGAGGTATTAATTTATAAAGCTGGAATAGGACAGAAGGGTGCCACTTGTGTAGCGAGTAGGACATAAAACAAGACTTAGAATGTAGGCTACATTTCACAAAACATGAAAAGTGGAGCACGATACGTGAAATTAATTCAACACTTTCGCTTCTCAAAATTTAATCATATTACTAATCTTCTGCATAGCTTGACTATTCAGTCAAATTGCGGCATGATAATTGAATCACACGCCACCTCGTACACGACTCGCCTGGGTCTGTTTGTAGAAAAAACTGAAGACTTGTCGAAGACTTGATGTTAGAGTCCGTAGTTCCGAAACACACAGTTCTATTTCGACCTTTGTAGGTTAATATATGATGGCTTATCTCGATGTTGAAATGAAATCAAATAATTTTGTTTTTACTTCGCGTTTAGTTCCAAATATCGATGTGGTTTGCAACTTGAATAGTTGATCCACGGTAATAGCCATCTTTCTTCTGGAACTAGGGCGCCTCCTCATTTTTACTTTATGATGTCACATTGGTACCTAGAGAACAACTGATTCGATAAGCTCCATCTATCTAGAGACCGGGAGATGGACATTCAGATAGCAAAATAGCAATCGAGACTGCGAGATATCTTCGGTATATATATATATATATATGTATATATATAATATATATGTATATATATATATATGTATATATATATATATATATATAACTCTTAATCTAAGTTTAACCTCTTCCTTTTAAGTACTTTTACGTGTATTATACCATCTGTGCCCCATATTGATAAGACCCGCCTGAAGAAAATATTTTAACTTTGGGATTAACTAACTCTTCATAATCAGAAGTAAGCGCTAATTTACTATAAATTGGTTTAAGAGACCATTACTTGCTTTCAGTCATCTGATAACACCTCATACATATTCTTTTTGGCCAAACAAGAACACAGAAGGACTCCTCAAAACAGTTATCAACTCAAAATCAGGTCATATCTTAGACACAAAACATACAGTTCACTCATATATAATCAGAGTAAACAAGGTGTATATGATAGTTTGATTATGAAGCCAAAGTGCATTTGGGGAATAAGTGGGTCTATGTCTTCCGATATTTACTTGCAGGTGAGGAAAACACCAGGACGATATCTCCCAGGGAACTTGTCCCGACAAAAGATCGAAGGCGACGTAACCTCTAGACCACAACGATTTACCATACACATTCTTACAATTCGAAAATGATTAGAGTCCTGGATAACCAAGTTTTACACAGTGCACAGACGTCATTAGAGATTATCGCCAGTACATTTATTATGGTTATTTTTCGACTTAACACATTATTTTCTGTGGCCGCGGGTAGAGGTAAAGTGATCCGACTACAGGATTTATGAGGACTTTGAGATGACACAAGATGTTAGTCATGTTGTCAACTCTTAGCAACGGCCGGTTTTACCAACATAAAATCTGGTGGTGTATCAACCCAAGAGCCATGTTACTATCAGAATGTTTCCGCCAGTTTAAAATTCCTGATCCCATAGGGATTTGAAACACTGACTCTCAGACTTAAAATATACTGTCCTAACCATGCACACCCCCCTAAGATACTACTTATAAAATTATTATCTAAATTACAGTCTCTTATCGGCATTCGGTTTAAACAATCAGATCACCTTACAGAGATCATCTATGTATTTCAAATAAGGGAAAAAAGTCCGTCGTGCAGGAACTGCATAAAGTAAGCAAATTCCTCAGCAAGTCAAACTTATGATAACATCATCTGGTCTATAATGTATATTTATTTTGTTAAAATAATGAAACTAAATTCCTGATGCCAGCTTATTTATAAAGTCAGATCGCAGAAAAAGTGAATCATGCACAATCGTATAACATAACCTATTTGTATATCGTTGCATAAATTGACAACAATTTAAATAATAATAGTAATAACAATTATATCAATAATAATAACAATAATAATAATAATTATTATTATTATTAATTAATTCGTCATTATCAGAAGTAAGAGCTAATTTACTATAAATTATTATTATTATAATTTTTATTATTATTATTATTATTATTTTTTTATTATTATTATGTATATACTGTATACATTTTCCAAAATTGTTTTAAAAATATTAAATAAATTAAACTATTTTATAGGATATATTTATAATTTTGAACCGAAAGTGTGATTTTCGGTTCACTACTGTAGTGTCGTAATCCTCCCTGGACAGTAAGATTCGTGAACTATGTCAATATCCTTTCTCTATGCATCTACCCCCACTCTCCCTCTTTACCTCTCCTGGTGCGCTGTTTCTACGGCGCATTTCCCCTTATACCTCGGAACGCTCAAATACGTTATACACAGCGAGAACGTTATCATTCATTCATTCGATCGGAACTTTAAGTGGACAAGGTCGTCTGGAGCGCGAGAGGCGGACGGAGAGAGTTACCACCGCTGGACTACTGCAAGACCGGGGAAAGACACCCTGGCTTGGACTCTCGCATGACTGTGGTGTGAGGTATGATGTGTTTTTTGTCATGTAAAAGCATTATTATTTAATTAACTTTTGTTGAATTATCAAATGTTTATCTTTGTTATGGTTTTACTTCAGACTTCCTGTATACATTAAATATCATTTTTATACTTATCCAATTTAATGTTCAAGTGATTTATGTGCATGTGGTTGTTTGATATTCCTGTACGGAAACTCACTTATTTAGGAGATCATTCTAGCTCCCTTTATTTTTCTGTCTAGCTTTCCTGATTAATAATTATAGTGAAAAAATTCATTTTAAGTTACTCTGGTGTTTTGAGAACTATTATTGATTTATGTTTAAGTGCTTAGGAAAGAAAGTTGAATCAATCTTTGCCTCCTATGGGCCCGGGGCAAAAAGCTTTGTGATTTATAACCTTGGATGTAATAAAATCTACGCTAGTAGAAGCAACGGAAACAAAAGACGATCCACCCTGCACCTAAAGGTAGCAGGCAGCGAGGTTGCAACCCGCACAAATGGTTGCGCAGAGCGTGGTTTATCAATAGTAGTTATACAACCCGCAAAAATGGTAGCATAGCGCGTGGTTTTGTTTCTTTCTGTTTAGAAAAAGAATGTTGTATTCTGTTGGCAGTAGTTCAGGTGGGCGTCGATTCGAAATCTTTGAACTTAAGTTTTGGGTTCTGGATTCAAATACCAGAACAAGAGAATATACTCTGAGTGGTCTTAAATGGTTTTTGGAGTTGTAAAGTGTTTTGATATTGACATTTTTCAGAGGTATTATGTTGGGGATAACTATTTGTTTTTGAGAATTATTATGTACGTAAAGGTTATTGAAACGTACTTATTTACGTGTTTGAACTGTTTACCGTAAATAAATTGATTCATCTGTCCTTGCGTATAAACACAGAGTAACTTATGGAAACGAACTGCGTTCTCTTATAGTTGTTTATACCTTTTGTTTATTTTGTTTAGTAAACATGCCTGGTTGGATTGATGTTGTATCTAAGGACAATTTAGTCCGGGAATTGAGCTTACTAGGTATTGACATTGAAGGTGACGTAAATATATTGCGTCAACGACTTAAGATTCATTTGAACTCTCTCTCCCCGGCTGAATAAACATTGGTGAAACGAAAGTTTATCGTAGACGGTGCTGTTACTGAAGACAATTCTGTAGAGCAGAATAAGAATATTATTGATCGTAGAGCTAGCTCTATTAAAGAATTTTCTGGTGGAACTGCTTCCAACCTTTCTTCTGACATGGAAGAAAATAATCAGCGAATTTTTCGAGAGTTAATTAGAAAAGTCGATCCCTGTGATGGAAGTGATAAGGAATTGTTAGTTTTCTTCCTTATAAAACTCAATTCGATTTTTGAACTGAGACTAGTTAAAGATGAATATTTTGTTAATTCGATTTTGAGTTGTATCGGAGGAATCCTATTGAAGGTGTGGAGTAATGTCGTTAAATTGCGATTAACTTGGATCGAGAGTTTGGAATATGTGAAATGTTCGTTATTGCCTTCCAGGTTGTTAGAGGATTACTGGATTAAATTTGTGTCTCGGCGATTCCAACTTTCTGAGGAATTTTTATTGGAGTTTATTTCCGAAATCCAAGGAGCCTCATTGATATTGAACCCCCAGTTTTCAGAAGAAAATTTGATTGTCATTATTCTTCAAAATATGTCTTCTGCCACTAGACAGCATTTGATCTTCGCTACAAAACCTCAAAGTGTAGCAGAAATGTGTGTCTTGGCAGGGAAAGTAGCTGATTTTGAGATAGCTGAAAGACAAAAGAACTTCAGCGTGAAACGTGTGCCTGATAATTTAAGTAAAGCTAATGCTCCGGTGAATCGTTCTTCTCGCAATAATTCCTGCTGCAGAAAAGTAATATCCAATGTTGGAAATGCCAGCGCTGTGGACATCTTGCTAGAGAGTATCGATTCTAGTTTTTCGGCGTAGTTCGTATGCTTATTTTGGATATCAGGAAAGCTTGTTTTTGGATATCGGTATGTAGGCTGAATGAGCCATTTCGTTTGTGAAAATTTTTAGGACGGGAGACTCCTGAGAAAGTTTCGGTACATGTGGACCAGGTTTTGTAATTATAAGACGCAGTCTAAGTTCTAAAAATAACGGTAACTAGAAATTAGAAAGCGTCGATGGCCACGTCACCAAACAGCAGCTCTGTTAAATAAAAGTATGTCCTGTAGTTTGATTAATGCCACGTATGTTTTGTGAAGGACAAATATGATACTTATTTAACATGGTACTATGTAATATCTTATGTAAAAACGTTTGAGGTTCCGTTTCCTGTTTCTGGCTGTTTTGTTATTTCAGTTTACCCTTCCCTCATATTGACCAAAGCGGAGGAACTTGGAACATTTGGCAGTCGAGTACTTGGCGGATCCGGCCGAACCCGAGTGCCCAGCTGACCGAAATGGTGGTTCTGCAACTACGGATTCCTGGAGAGCGGTTGATCGGGATTGCGATCCGGCAATCCATGTTGTGGTATCGTCACCCTGTTTTCACCTGGAACACCGCGGAGTTCGACTTTGGCGGCTGTATCATCTGTATTATTTGATAATTTACAGCGCTGGGATGGTCGACGAAGAAGCTGTTGTGGTGATAGTGATTAGTGGGGACGATGAAATTGGTGATAAAGTTTTCCACTCGGAATCTTGTAGTGTTACCGTGCCCTCCCAACGTGTGATTCGCTATCTAGTATCCTCGCAACATCGTTATAGTGACTTAAGTCTATAAGACTTCTTGGAATTTCTTTCATTGTTTGGAAGTTTATGGGACTGTTTTTTTTTCCCGGAGGGCCCGAGGAGGAGATATTAAACCGAAAGTGTGATTTTCGGTTCACTACTGTAGTGTCGTAATCCTCCCTGGACAGTAAGATTCGTGAACTATGTCAATAACCTTTCTCTATGCATCTACCCCCACTCTCCCTCTTTACCTCTCCTGGTGCGCTATTTCTACGGCGCATCTCCCCTTATACCTCGGAACGCTCAAATACTTTATGCACAGCGAGAACGTTATCATTCATTCATTTGATCGGAACTTTAAGTGGACAAGGTCGTCTGGAGCCGCGAGCGGCGGAGTTTAAGTTGGTCCTGAAGACCGGTGAAAGCCACCCTGGCTTGGACTCTAGCATGAATGTGGTGTGAGGTATGATGTGTTTTTTTGTCATGTAAAAGCATTATTATTTATTTACTTTTGTTGAATGATCAAATGTTTATCTTTGTTATGGTTTTACTTCAGACTTCTTGTTTACATTAAATATCATTTTTATACTTATCCAATTTAATGTTCAAGTGATTTATGTGCATGTGGCTGTTTGATATTCCTGTACGGAAACTCACTTATTTAGGAGATCATTCTAGCTCCCTTTATTTTTCTGTCTAGCTTTCCTGATTAATAATTATAGTGAAAACATTCATTTTAAGTTATTCTGGTGTTTTGAGAACTATTATTGATTTATGCTTAAGTGCTTAGGAAAGAAAGATGAATCAATCTTTGCCTCCTATGGGCCCGGGGCAAAAAGCTTTGTGGTTTATAACCTTGTATGTAATAAAATCTACGCTAGTAGAAGCAACGGAAACAAAAGACGATCCACCCTGCACCTAAAGGTAGCAGGCAGCGAGGTTGCAACCCGTAAAATTTAATGATTAGAAAAATTGTATGGTATACATATATTACGATGAGGGGAACATGGCTGTTGTTAGACATTTTTTTTAATTTTGGATTTCTGGCAAAAAACTTTATTTCTAATGGTCCCATTTTAATTATTTAATTTAAGAATGCTTTCCTCGCATTATTTTAATTAGCATATGTTGAGTTTCATTGTAAAACATCGATAACTCATTCCGCCAAGGTGGTTTTAAATGTTCAGTTAAGGTGAACTCTTAGGTATGGCTGGATAACGAACTGGACCTTAGTAATTTAATTAACTACCCTATGCTAAGTGTGATTTCGATAAATAAAAATTTGCGCCCGATAGACAGACACACACACACACACACACACACATTATATATATATATATATATATATATATATATATATATATATATGGATATAATGGATATCACACTGAGATACAGACTCAGAGATCCGGGTTCGAATCCCGTCCAGGCATTTATTTTTCTTATCATACGATATATATAACAATAATAATAACAATATATATATATATATATATATATATATTATAAACAGGTTTGCATATATAAATTTTGGTCATGGTCATTTTCCATATATACTAAAAGGGTTGGTTAGAAGTGTAATTATTTTTATTAGAGCAATCTGAATAGCTTCATTGTTTCGTTATTCGCTAGAAATATACTTGTTTTGACAATTTAACTCATGTCCCAAATGGGAGTTAGTGACCAATCACATTTCAATGATTTTTTACTTACAACCAATCACAGTCGTGTTTCGCCTCGAATTTATCATCTAAAGTTTAATGATAAAGAGAGCTCCTCCTTTTTAACATTCTGAATAGGTCATAGCATTATTTTGCAGTGAATGACTCTCTAAGAAATACGGCTACCAGTGTGTATATATAGTGCATGAATGTCAGCAGATAGCGCATGCTGGAGTTACTATAAAAACATTTGTAGGTATTGATTACACCACAAAAAAATAAACCACTGTTTGCACATTCTTAACGAATTATATTTCAGGAAATGACGTTGCAGAAAAACATAATTGACATATTTACATCATAGGACGTAACAAATTAATTAATGTAGGTTATACATTTGTCCACTAGGGTGCATTCTTACAATATTGCGATCCTTTGGCAATAAATAATATATGTTTGCAGTGATGAATACAAAAGAAGCAAATGAAGCATACCAATCGTTTCTCATTAGTTTTCAAACATCGCCGTTTATATTAAATATATAAATATTTTAAAATAACTATATTAAAATAATGATTTGTGAGTAAACAGCTTAATTTTATTCGTTAAATAGTCACAAGAAATGCCACTCTTGATTTCCAAATTCTCTACATAACTTCACTCCTCATTTCGTGAGTCGTGAATTTATCGATAATTTGGAAATCACTCGTGACATTAGTTATAAATCATTTGTCTTAATATGTTTTAATTCTGCGAGAGAGATAGATGGAAATATATACATATCTAATAATTAAGGCTAATAACCTATATTAGATGGTTCCTCCCTTATAAAAAATCGTATATCTATGTTCTTAAGTAGAAAATTATAATGTCATAGATTTAATTTTTAAATATTATTGAGTTATGAAACTAAATAAGAAATCATCAATACAGGTGCAGTATATCTTTACTTTCTTAATCTCTGGCTTCCAATAATAGGCCTACTGTTTCTTAGAGATAAATATGTTATATTTTTAATTTTCGAAACTGAAGATCTGATATTAGAAGATGAAAAGGGGTGTATTAGAGGATGTGAAGAATATGAGTATCTGGGAGTAAAAGTAGATAAAGAGGATAAACAAGAAAGTGATATTAAGAACAGAATAAATGAAGGTAGAGCAGTAAAAGCAATGATGAATGGAGTCTTATGGAACAGACATATAACCAGGAAAAATAAGTTACAAATATATAATTCAATAGTGAGAAGTACTGTCACATATGGAGCTCAAGTTTGGAAATTCAACAAAAACGTAGAACAAAAGCTTATGTCGATGGAATTGGATTTCTTGAGGAGAGCAACAAGATGTTCAAAATTAGACAAAATAAGAAATACTGTCATAAGAGCAAAAATGAATATTGGTTATTCAATAGTAGATTACATACTGTACAAGCAATTAAATTGGTATAAGCACGTACGACGAAGGCATGAAGAAAGATTACCCAGGAAAACATTGGAATTGTGTCCACCTGGAAGACGGAGGAGAGGAAGACCTCGAAACTCATGGATGCAGTAAATAAGAGCTGGAATGAGAACAAGAGGACATGGATTGAGTGGAGAGAGACTAGTGGAGAAGAAAAATAAAACTTTAGGCACAGAAAGATGTGTAAACATTAAAATTCTGTATATAAATAAATATTTTTAATTTTTTGTGAAGGATTGTTAAAACTAAATTCCATAAGGAAATGTTTTATTATAAAAGAAAGAATAATTATCAAATCGCGTGTTCTAAGGTTGTAAATATTAAATTAGCATATCTGATGAGACTAATTATATGGTAACCTTTATGCAAAACTAAACTCAACTAACAATGAAATTCCATACAAAAATATGGCTATATATATATATATATATAACCATTAACAGACTTCACTTTTATTTTCGGAGTAGGACTTCAAACTTTAGTACTTAAATAAAACTCAATTTTAGTAGCTCTTAATTTTAGGTAAGGTCCATTGCGCTAGCACTAGTGAAACACTAACTCGCTGGCATTATTGATCCCATAGTTTCATGTCCTCTCGACCAAAAGCTTTCCATTACATACCTATCACGAGCCAATGTTTCTGAATCACATCTTGTATATTCTACGTTCCTCAAGAAATCATTGTTAATGTTATTTCCCCCACCTGATTCTTGGCCCACCAGCTATACGATTTTTCCCAATGTTTTCCTACAAGTCGTTTCTTTTCCCTCTTTCATTCCCCATACGTGCCACATATCTTGCTCATCGCAGTTTACGAGACATAACTCCCAACATACCATGTTCCTAGGAATATGTCCCTGAGTTTGAGCCTTTGCTATGAACTTCCTGAAGCAGTTCCGCCCGGAGAACCGATTCCGGAACTATTTTACCAACGGAAAATTTAACCCCAGTGTAATCTATGTCCACTTTTCTTGACAGTGATATTTTTACAGTGAGAGATAGTCACTTTTTGATTAATGTGCAGTTTTCGTCTGGCTTGTCGCCTTCGATATGTCCGAAATATTTAATGAAACATTACATGACAAAACACTGGGTATAAACAACTTTATTTTTTATCTTCATTTATAACATTCGTTATACTGTACTGCACTTTATTTATCCATATCCATTTTTTGCGTCTTATTTCCTTCAGGTTACAGTGTCTTTCTCTTTATTACAAATGTGTTAAACCTTTATCCTATTTACACAGAGAAACTCAAAGACATGACACCTCACCCAGGCCCAAGGTGGAGATTTCAAATCCCCTACTCAGCCGGGAATCGAACGAAGATAACCTGAATGGAAGGTAGAGACTCTACCGACTACTCCTCGATACCTGACAAATTTTGCGGGTGGTAATGAGTATAGGATCTCGCCTTGTATATTATAGAGACATTCATGAACTAGCGACTCACGAAGCGGTATGCCCGGATACATTTTCACATACATCTACAGCTCTACTTTGCAAAAATCGGTCCTCGAGTCTTCCATTACAGAGGAGTGTAGAATGTTTCTACCCTTGCGTATATGATGAGGTGCGAGTGTCTGCAAGGTCAGTTGTGTGCCAATTGCAAACGAGATTGGAAATTACGTCAGTGCGAGATGGAACTGTATTAACTGAGGACGTCAGTGAGGGTGAAGCACTGACCTATGAAATAAATATTGTTGAAGAGACTTTATTAAAAGGAAATTATGTGTGTGAAATCAGTTAAATGTTGTGAAATTAATAAAGTGAATTAGGACATTTCAAGAAAACAATTTCAAGAAACTTTGTCTGTACCTAATCACTACTACACCCGTTCCATGGCGCGACATACCTTGAAGTATTTTGGTCTACCACCTGACATCTTGCCTGACATTCATATATGTTAATCATAAGTATACGAACATTCAAACATTATAGAAGAGACGGGGCGACATGTGGTCAGCATGTCGGACCTTCCTACCGTTATGACGGATTTTCTCAACCGTTAGTTACTATTAATCGTAGGTACCTAAATTCATCAAGATAATTGAGTGGGTAACGGTTCAATACTGGTCAAACGTCCATGAGAAAACTTCATCACGATGAGTCCTTGAACCAGTTGATATCTCGTAGTTCTGCAGCAAGGCATTATACCTTAAACTTATCGATTCAGTGAAGCAATTCTGAATTTCGCAAATCCATTTGTATAATTTTAAATTTGATAAACAAGTCAATCAACCATGGTTCAGATTGTCCTAAGAGGTCCCAATTAATTTACAGCAATTGAGTACTCATTGAACCAATATTCAGGATAAACATTATGATACGTTAAGAAGGAGTTTCGGTGAATAATTGTATTTCCAATGGGCGTAAATAAGGAAGACCTATTTTAGTATCACTTATATTAAGGTAGGTAACGATGGATTTGAAACTGAAATTAATTACAAACCTTTATCTCCTTTTAATTTTGTTTAACCTCCCTCCTTTAGCTAGAATTACATCCCTGTTCAACTTATAAAATTATGCCCAGGACTGGTACCTGTAACCAGTGGATAGCAACTCTGAACCACATACACCATATTGGGATTCCTAGGATCTGCCTAGATCACAGCTAGAGACAGGAGACCCAGGTGGAAATTTTAAATCCGCTTTAAATTATTCGTGACGGCGGAATGGAAAGGATTCGACTGTCCTCTCCACAACGACCGTGGCAGTAGACAGATGCAATACAATTTAGGCCTATATAATAATAATGATATCCCTATTTGATGTGATGATTAACGTATTTAATGTGTCTGGTCCCTTTCCCCCTACACACACACACACACAATATTGTAACGCGTTGTAGTAGCGTCGTTTAATATTCGCGGCCGGCGACAGAAACCTGGCATTGGTGGACTGGATTGGCGAATAGCCAAACGCGAGTCAGGGATCCACCGAATTTTCTCGGCTAATAAGCAAGAGAGTTCTATGCACATCTATTCCTCCGTTCGAGAAACATCGAAGACGTGTGGGTTCCATGTAGAAACATCTCGTTCATGTACCTGGAAATTTCCGTCTGCTCGCCTGTAAATTGCGGTGAGAGCGGAACGACCCCCAGTGTTTCGTTGTACGGCGACAGGTTAATTATTAACTAAACTGTGAGGAAGTACTGTGTCTGAAATTTGTGATAAGTGATTATCTGATAAACTTCAAATAAGAATAGTTATAAGAATAAAATTGTGATTGAAGATTTAGTGATAACTGTGAGAAGAAAATAAAGTGAAAAGAAAAAAATTACATAGTAACTGTGTACTTATTTAAGTCCAAATAAGCTAAAGGAAAACCCTGTGCCATCGGTGACAATATGTACAATAATACTAGCGGATCCAGTAGATGTTGTCCTGCCCAAACGTTCAATTCTCTTGTCATGGACGGACGATAGAAACAGAAACTATTTGTTTACCATGAAATTCACCTAATTAACACGTAATTATATATTATTAAATAAGTTCGTAAGAAAACTCCTCATTGTCATCTTTGCGGCTTAAGAAGCGTGCATG
This sequence comes from Diploptera punctata, assembly GCA_030220185.1. Classification (NCBI taxonomy): domain Eukaryota; kingdom Metazoa; phylum Arthropoda; class Insecta; order Blattodea; family Blaberidae; genus Diploptera; species Diploptera punctata. Next base: position 2,475,134 of record JASPKZ010009799.1, on the reverse strand, counting down.
ATGACGTAACATTGTTTTCACGCGGAATAAGTCGATAATGCAGATAACTACATATTTGACATAAAACAAATTCAAATAACACGATCTCAGCGCCACCCACCGAGTACAACTGTGAATCTAATCCACTCAGGGACCCATTTAAATACACGAAAATAAATTGTCAAAATCCGTCCAGTTGTTTAGCCAGATTTCAGATTTCAGGTAAATCTCCAGATTCTGAAAGGAGAACGACATCATCTGCGTAACATATCAATTGATATCTAGTATTTCCAATTTTTTAGCCCAAATATGTATTTTAATTTAATTATTTAGGTGTATTAATACAAGTACTAAATATTTATATAAAGAAGTAAAGAAATAAGCTGATAAAGCAGCGCAAATATCAGGATATAAGAAAGATTTTATTTGGCGCAAAAAATCATATGTCAATAGAAAGCAAAACGCATATACAAAAGGATAGTTCGGCCAGTTATCGTATATGGAGCAGAGACTAGGGCTGATACAACAATAAGTTAACAAAATACAAGCACGTGTGAAATGAAGATCTTAAGATCTATCAAGGTGAAAACATAATTTGATAAAATACACAACACAAAAATTAGGGACAAATGTCATACTCAAGACAATCTGATTTATTATAGATAGGCGAAAATATTAGAAGGGAAGACAACCGACTTGCAAAAAGAACTAAACAAGATAGACCAATGGACGAGAGAAGAACAAGAGGAAAACCAGTCACGAGATGGATAGAGAGTGATTGCATATTCAATACGTTTTCCTCCGAGGAGTTGTTTTGGAAATAAACAGGATGAAAATCGAACAAATTATGATTAAGAAGAAGAAGTAAATCTCCACTTCTTATTTTCCGATTTCGCTCAATTTCGGGCAAACACTACCTCGGTTTAATTTAATACAATATGTTGAGTTTCGTTGTGAAACATCGAAAAATCTGACCGTTAGAGTGATTTTTCAAATTTCCCTTCAGGTGACCTCCTACACCTAATAGTTTTAGACGGTTCAACTGTGAATCTAAATCGTCGAAGGCCCCAATCAGATATACATAGAACATTCCTCAAAATCGATCCAGTCGTATAGGAGAAGTTCAGTCACAGAAGTGCAGAAGAATTATATATATATATATATATATATATATGCCTACTAGCTGGCCCGGCGAACGTCGTATCGCCTTTAAATATTTTTACGTTAATTTTTCCAATATTTTAATAGTTATCTGCTATTCGGGGCGGAAACAAATCCAACAAATCAAAGATCATAAAAATAGGTCCAGCCTTTCTTGAGTTATAAATAGTGTAACTAATCCGACTTTGTTTTATATACAAGTCCCGGCTAACACGTTGCTGTGGCTAAGGTATACGTTAAATTATGTTGTAGTAAATTAAGTGAGAAATCTAAATCAGAAAGTTTTTGTTTTACAAAATTTTTTAGTTCTGGTACGTTAATTACATCCAGTATAAATACGGGTGGTGGTTTATGTGGAAGTGGTTTTGTTGAATGAGATGAATTTATGTTGTCTGCATTCTCAGTATCATCCATAAGTGTATGATAAGGATTATATACATTTATTGATGGAATATTTTGAGAAGGCTTGCTGATTTCATTATACTTTCGTTTTTTTTCTACGAACTTGTTGGCAGTTCAGATTCTCATCATCATCAAGAAGTCTCTGTATAGTAATATCATTTTGTGATATATTATAGTCATCTTGTTTTTCAATTAATTTGAGGAATGGGGATTGTTTCTGTAATATTAGGCATACCATTATAACTAACAGACTTACTTACAGTTCTGTTATTCCGTTCCTTAGGACCTTCATATGTTTTTAAATTGACATTCGTCTAAAATGTAAGATTTATGTCACATAGGCCTATACCAATTTGTTTAAATTCACTTGATATCTTATCATTCATGTTCTCTAGAACTGATTCGCCATATAGTTCAATGTCCCTTCTCGGTCCAGTTAAATTTAAATTAATTTGCTGTCTTTCAGCCAGATTACTTAAAACTAGTACTTACACATGAAATTAATATTATTATCAATATACTGAAAATAAAATAAGCACAAACACAATTTGAAGTAATCAATATTTGAAATTCAATTGAAATTCGCGGTTGCAACAAAAAGCACAGACACCTGGTTAAATAATAAACCAATTACCTTAGAGGGTCATCTGTTAGAATCGTATGGAACTCACAGATAATTATAACTATTTGTTAACTAATAGACAAATAATTTGCAATAAAAAATAATGCGACTATAAATTTATTTAGTTATAAACTTCTCTAAGTCTCACGTTGAATCAAAATGCACACAGTGTGCAATATTTTATTAAAATCGGTTCAGTAGTTTAGGATTCCATCGCGGAAAAATAACGTGACACGTAATTTTTATATATTAAGATGTATATGTCCACCGCTGTGGTCTCGAGGTAGCGTACTGCCTTGTCACGCAGTGGGCCCAGGTTCGATCCCCGGTCGGGGCAGTTTTTCTGGGTGAGGTTTTTATCGGGGTTTTTCCTCATCTGTAAGACAAATGTCAGGAAAACTTTAAGGCCCAAACGGTCCCCGAAATCATAAGGCCATCATCATCATCTTATCATGATCATCATCATCACCACCATCATCCTTCACCGGTGTGGAAAGCAACGGGAAGCTACCACACCTACACAATTCCCTAGTAAATATGCACGCATAGATTGAAAATGCTAAGATTGCAGTGAAGGACCTGCATTCGGGCAGAATTACTATGGATGGGAGATATATATGTATGTATATTTATAATGTTGTTAATGATACTCGTTTACTAAGGTAATCTAATCTTATTATCATTATTATTATTATCATTATTATTATTATTATTATTATTATTATTATTTCTCAGGATCCAAATAATGCATATTTCAAGTTATGGATATTAGAGATAGAATACAAAAATTGGAGATCACAGATGCATTATAATAAAACATAGGCCTATCTTTCATTAGATACAACAGGTGAGCTAAATTGTAATTCAGGAAGAATACGTAATGTTAAAAAATTTAAACATTTAGAATCTATATTAGGTAAAAGTGAGAATTCAACTACAAAAATTGAAAGAATAATACTGATGGAAGATGAATAATTGGTATATTGAACTCAGTGCTTTGGAATAGAAATATAATATACAGTACGAAGAAAATTTTATTTCAAGTTCTGTTAAAAAGCATTATACCATATGGGTCCGAAACCTGGACAATAATAGAATACAAGCCAACAAGGCGTTAGCAGTAGAAATGGATTTTTTCAGGCGTTCGACAAGAATTTCAAGAAGGGATAAAGTCAGAAACAGCACAATAAGGGGAATTATGCAAGTTAAAAAAAGTATTAGGAAAAATACAAGAAAAACGTTTGAAATGACATAACCACCTCATTAAGAATAGAAGAAGAGAGGAGGCTAAAGAAGATCATTAATTGGAATGCTAACGGAACAAGTGGAAGAGACAGTCCTAGAGAACGATGGATGGATGGACTAAAGAGAAGTATGGAAGCTAGAGACTTGGGCGAAGAAGATACTTTACTCAGGAACTTCTGGCGACAAACAACTTTGGGTTGAAGGAGAAACACTGTATTGTGGAATATTCCTAAATACAAATAGTATTATTATTGTTATTATTATTGTATTAATACTATTTTGGGCACTTTATTCTTACCACTAACTCACTATTCTTCCTTCGTATTCCGCACTACGCATATATATATATATATATATATATATATATATATAAGAAAAATAAAAGTTTGAATTGGATTCGCCTGGTGGTGTAATGCATATCACACTGAGGTACAGACTCAGAGATCCGGGTTCGAAATCCGTCCAGGCATTTATTTTTCTTATCATACCGTATATATATATATATATATATATATATATATATCAAAATGCGGTCTGTGTTTTCAATTTTTGCACCAGTTTGGAAAGCCAGATTTCGTCTATGATTCGTACTTCTGCTTTGTGTACAGAAAACCAAAGCATGAGTATATGTTTGAGCGATAGTGTGTACTGTGTGTTGGATTAGATTCGAGGATCAGAAGGGAGATTGTAAAACTTTCTCATGTAGTCTACTCCCGTACGAACTGCCAGACTTAATGTCAACATCCAATGGACGAAAATGTATGAACAATACCATAAGTTATTATTACTGTTATTATCATTGTCATAATTATAGACGCGAAATCATAATTCTTCCTATTGTCTTATTATTACACATATTTCTGCTTTATATGGAAAATGAAATGTACATATACATTCATACGAAGTGTAATAAAGTAACGGATTGAAAATCAATAACCAGTCTCAATACACTAAAGTTTTCTCTTCACCCATATTTTTTTTTCGATCAGTAAATGTAAGGTTTGTTATTGGGAACGAATCATTTATCCAGTCTCTGAAATTGATTCAAGGAATTCTACTCATTCATATGCTTGTTTTCTCATTTGACGAGCGCCTCAAACGCATACAATGTATGTTATTGCTTTTATCAGAACTTGCCACACTGTTTGGTATTGAGATGTTATTAAACATCCAGTTAAAAATAAAAACAAGCACAGATGTTTCATTTGTAATAAAATCAAACATTTACAACTCTCGAAGTTTTTCCTAATATTTTGAAAATAAATTCAACAATTTAAACAATCAACTGTTTTTTTTTTTCAGAGCCACTGAGTTAAAATAAATCCATGATCGAATTAAATACATTTTAAAGTAAAATAATCAGTTTGAAACTAAGAAAAAATAGTGACAATGCGTCTGTCAGCTGAAGGTAGGCTACCTTGTTTTTATTTACGTGGTGACTCGTCATTATTGTGAACGTAAATGTTGTTATAAATTTAAATAAAGTTCACATGTTTTTCATGTTTTTTTCCCTCTTTGTTGTTTTACCTTCTCAGTTGAGGCAGCAGAATATGATGTACAGTTAAGATATCGAGAAAGAGAATAAATTTTACATGAATGTGTCAAGTGATTAAAAAAAATGTAGCCGATATTCGCGATCTCATTATTGTATGATGGTCTTAAATTTAAAATAGATATAAAAACATTTAGACCAAGACTTAACCGAATATCAAATTGCATTCTAAAAGATGATTTATGACTAAAGAAAAAAAATATTTATTTATACAAATGCAGCGATACTGCACAAAGACAGACTGACCTCCACGTGGTGTACCGGGTAACGAAGATTCTTTCGGAGTAGTAGTCCATCAATTAGCATACATGAGTTCACATGAAATTAATATTTATTAATAGTAGTAATATTATTTATTATTATTATATATTATTATTATTATTATTATTATTATTATTATTATTATTATTATTATTATATGGCTAAACATGTCCACTTCAACAAATAAACTATATTTGTGTGCTTGAGTGTGTGTGTGTGTGTGTGTGTGTGTGTGTGTGTGTGTGTGTGTGTGTGTGTGTGTGTGTGTGTGTGTGTGTGTGTAAATGTGGTATCGGTAGGATACTGAAAATTGTAATTTGGTTAGGTGAGACAGATTCTGCTAGGGATGGAGTTTGGTCTGGATGGAAGATGTGGAGAGCGGAAGAAAACAGAATCAGTTTCGATTAGTATATATGTGTAAATACGTAATGTTTCTTTGGTTAGTTTATTATTGGTATTTTTCTAAATATTGTGATATATTTTCTGGTACTTTGGCTATACCATCGTGTGTTTTTTATTTCAATTGATTATTATGTTTGCCTGTTTGATATTAAATTATCATGTTAAATTATCATGTTTCAGTCCTATGAGAGATATGCTTGTAATTAGTATATCCGGCGTGTTAAGATGTACGTGAGTAAATTTGTTTACATTAATCTAATTATATATTTACGTGTACTGCATGTGCCAATGATGGTAAATAATGTGTATAGCCTAATAAGTAAAACGTGTTCAAAGCGGAATCGCTTACGACCAATTTTCTTCCATATTGTACAAAATTCCGCATTATAAAAAACTAAAACGTATTAATAATCTTATATTATAGAGTACAGTATATGACTTTTTATGTACCTTGGATTAATTGTAGTTCCGATGCCGTTGAAAAGTGAAATATATTATGTTTGAGCGAGTTCGACGGTAACGCGCGAAAAAAAAAACAGTTCCATTTTGCCAGCATTAAAAATGTCTCTTAGACGCGTATCCTGATATTAAAGTATGTAGTTTCGGTTTTCGCTCACTAACTACACTTTCGTCCACATTCTTTCGTTCCCCGCAAATTTCATTCCGCACTAACATTATGCCGTCTTTTAAATCTGTACAGCCAACCTGAAGATTCCTTTAAATCGTTATTCCCTTAGGGATTTAACAAGAGCTACAGCTTGACTTTGGAGCTTCGGTCCGGAAATGTTTGGAGATTTATCTTCAATCACTTTCACTTTTTCGCTTAATGAGAATGATACATACGTTACAATCATCTTTATTCAGCACGCTACCTGTGAAAGATCGGTCTGAGAATTTTACTAATTTAAGATTTTACAGCGCAATTGTTATACGAAAGACAGATATCTGGGTTTCGCATAACGAGTGTGCAAAGAAGTCGAATATATACAGGTAGAATCTATATGGTGAAAGCTCCTTATTCGCAGAGGATATGTTCCGCAAATATGCCGCGGATACAGAAACCACAATATGGAATGGCAATTTATAAGGGTATATAGGGGAAAGGTTCGAAGGTTACTGAATAAAATAAAAAATATATCAAAATAAAATCAGTTAATGAGAGATTTTCAACAATTTCTATTAATTATACTGTTAGGAGTCCACCGCTGTGGTCTCGAGGTAGCGTGATGCGTTGTCACGCAGCGGGCCCGGGTTCGATTCCCGGTCGGGGCAGTTTTTCTGGGTGAGGTTTTTATCGGGGTTTTTCCGCAACTGTAAGACAAATGTCAGGAAAACTTAAGGCCCAAACGGTCCCCGAAATTATGTGGCCATCATCTTCATCATCCTTATCATTATCATCATCACCATCATCCTTCACCGGTGTGGAAAGCAACGGGAAGCTACCAAACCTACACAATTCCTTAGTAAAGTTGCAAGCATAGCATGAAAATGCTATGATAGCAGTGAAGGACCTGCCTTCGGGCAGAATTACTATGGATGGATGGATACTGTTAGGGTTCGGCAACGACTTAAAGAACTTAGTAATGGTTTTCCTGTATTGCCACTTTTTATAAGATCCTTCAATTAAGAGTGTAATTCAGCTGTGAATTTTGCGATATAATTCCTTATTTTGTCTTCGGATTTCTTGATCCATTAATATTGAAACAGCGTAATATAGACGCAAACGACTGGCCAACGCGTATAAATGGACAAGCATTTTATTTTTTACTTTAAGCGGTAACCCTTTTTATTCTCTTGGGTACTAATTATTTTTCTTTCCTTTTACTCGACATTATAAACTGGAAACAAAGCAGAAAAGACACGTGTTATTCAATCACCATTATCGCAACGAAGAGTTTGAAACAATAACATACCGATCGTGGCGATGGAGGCATTTATCAAAGTACATGTCGGCATGTGAAATACGACAACATCTTTTAACAATGAACTTTAGGGTCAGTGACAATTAGGTTAGTTTTGTTTTGATTTTTGTTTGTCTATTTGGTTTGAATCAATATTTGTATAATCCGTCATGGCATCTGCCTTCAGAAAAAAAAACTGCTGATGGTTAATAAATACAGCAAAACTCGTTTAATACGGAACGTGAATAATGCGGAAATCCGTACAATGTGAACAAATTTATTGGTCCCGGCAAAATAATAGTAATTTTACTTGTATTTATTTTGTAAAAACCGTAACTGTCCAACGCGGGAACGGAAGGGTATTTCTACACAATTCATGAAAAAATGTTTATAAGGCGGAATGATACAGAGAAATAAATTAGTTTCCATTTCATTCAATTCCGGCGATTTAACAATAAGTGCTGATTACTGCCGCCCGCGCCGGTTGATCTTGAATTTCTACCTGTATCTAGATTTTTTTTCGGCCTCACTGCACACCCATTTTACGAAATACAGGTTCATTTAACAAATATTTGGGGTGTTACTTTTGTCTTACAAATAACTAGAGCACTGTAAAATCTTAAATTAGTTTAAAACTGAGACCGATTGTGTTCGTATCTTTCACAGGTATCGTTCTATATTTACGGAATAAAGATGGCTAAATCGTATGTATCATTGTCATTAAACGAAAAAGTTAATGTGATTGAAGATAAAGAAAACACTCTCAGCACGCGCAATAATCCCTACATTTAAATGTGGAAAACCCACAAGGTCGTGAGATTTTAAAACACAATGAAAATATAGCAAGGAAATAGTCAATTGAAGAGCAAAAAAAAATAAAATAAATAAAATAAATAAATCAACGATATGTGCTTTACAAGTCCACGATCAATAAATCTCCAAATATCCAGACCATTACTCTAAAGTCAAGCTCTAGCTATTGCTACCGATTACGCTACCCAGCAAGTCTAGTACAAATATTCATTTTTCATGTATATATACTCCCTTATTATTAAGAGTAACGCTTTATCGATGTATTAAATATATATAAGCCTGTTTTCACAAAAATAATTTATTTCTCTGAAAATTCAAATTCGTGTTCAGAAGCTATTCAGAAATAAAATAAATAATATAGTAATATAATAATATTTTACTGATTTATAATATTCAAATTTTGAGCACTACATGATTAATGTAGATTGTGTTAAAGAATATCACATATATGTCTATGTTATGAATATGTTTTAATGGAAGAATAAAACTAGCGATGTCTCTTGTTTGCTGGTATTTATCACGTTTCATCAGACATGTCGGAATAATACCCTGTTCCAAGTTGCTTCCTGCTGATGTATCTAGGAAACGCAATAACAAGAGTAGAATCACCTCATAATACGGATACTGGATCGAAATGAAGCGCCATAACATTTGATGTCCATCCATCCATCCGTATCTCCGCAATATCAGAAATCTGGGTTATTCCATGCACATCAAGAACCTATAAACTACCTCATCTTTACATCCGTGCAACAACCGCTTATATATGCATATAAAACTCAATTGAGCAAAGCGTAATATAATATGCATATAACGTCTTACTGAATTTAACCGATGGTAATATAAGGATGATTGAGATATTCCATACAAACGTATCGATTTAGTCTAGAAGAGATAAGAGCACGTGCCCTTCTCTTCCACTCAACCGGAGCAAATATACTTTACAATAATAAATATAACATCAGATAGGGGATGGAAGAATCACGTCTTCGCCTACTTAGAAAATCTTTCTAGGTTAATTTTCTAAAAACTATAAAGGAGTTGTATTTCAGGCCAAGGTTAAGACATTTCACTAAACGCCGGAAAGACACGAGTTCGAACACCAAGGGGTCTGGATTTTTAAGCTGGCCCAAAACTTTTTTGTGGCACAATAGTCATTGGACAGACTCATCCTGTACGAACATGAACACAAGACGGTATGTTTTGAGGATAAAGTCGGCTGTCAGTAGTGCTGATACCTCAAGCCAAATGTCTATAGAAGTGAGTGCTTTGCTGTCTTACTATTCTAAGGACCTACTTTAAATACTCCGTAGAACATGGAACGTTTGTCAAACTAACATTAGTAAATGAGGTAGTTATAATAATGACCATTTAACTCATGCCCCAAAATCCAAGTTAATGTCCAATCGCGTTTCAATGAATTTTGTTTTACAACCAATGACAGTCTTGTTTCACGTCACTCTTTACCGAATTATCTTAACAACCTCCTGCTCTTGGGATAAGGAAAAGTCATTTTTTTTAATATTCTGTAGGCCTACAGTTCAAAACATTATTTTGCAGTGACTGACTCTCCAACAAAGCCGCCAGGTTTGAACGAACAAAATCCAGACACAATATTTGGCCTCGCTTCAAATTAATATGTATATGCAATAATATAGCAATCTAATCCTCAAAATACGCAATGTAATAGGAAATATATTTGCAGACAGCTCGAAATATTTTGTCAACAATGAAATTATTGATCCTGTTTGAAGTTGCCCACGTCAGATGGCAATAAATAATATTACATGATCAAGATGTACTAGCTAAACAAATTAAACATAACAACAGAATTCTGATTTGTTTTTAAACATCGCCGTTTACATTAAATGTGTAAATATTTTAAAATAACTATATTTAAATGCCTACCGCTGTGGTCACGAGGTAGTGTGCTGCCTTTTCACGCAGTGGGCCTGCATTCGATTCCCGGTCGGGAGAAGCTCTTGGGTGAGTTTTTTTCAGGGCTTTTCCTCACCTATAATACAAATGCCAGAAAGCTTAGGGCCTAACGGTTCCCGAAAATCATCCGGTCATCATCATCATCTTTCATCTTTATCATTATCATCACCAACCTTCTCCGGTGTGGAAAGGAAGGGGAAGCTACCACACTTATAATTCCCTAGTAAAGCTGTAAAACATAGTATGAAAATGCTATGATTGCACTGAAAGACCTGCTCTCGGGCAGAATTACTATGGATGGATGGATATTTAAACAATCAGTTTTGAGTAAAAAGCTTAATTTTATCAGTTAAATAGTCCTAACTAGTGCAGCTCTTCTTTTCCAAATCCTCTAGATAAATTCACTCAACACTTCGTGACTTCGGGAATTTGTCGATGATTTTAAAATCACTCGTCACATTACTGATGATAATTAAAACTAATACTAATGATAAAAAATAAAGAAAGCAAGATAATGATACATTAAATAGCCCGTATATATAATAATAAAGCGTAATTTAACCTGGCAGAGTTAAAAACATTAGGTATTATCTTCCACTCAACCAGCGAATAATAAAGTAATATGAAAATTACATACTTATTATAATTTTAAAACATTATTAAAATATAGGCTAAACAAAGACAATGCGGATGGGGTCTATTATTAGCTAACACGAACAAACTATTGAACAAATTAAAACAAAGATAAAGTAATGAAGCTTCCTAGATGAGTATTTATAGTTACATACAAAAGTTGAATATAGTTGTTATGCAATTAATATTTTCATTGTTTGGTACTTAAGATATCAGTTGAACTGGATTGATATAATGATTACAGTCCCTGACATGGTAGGGAAGTGAGTTCCATGCTCTAGTTATATATATTGTGTGCTGTTGGAATAGACAATAAAATAGTATTTTACTATATTTTTCCAAAGTTGTGATAAGCCGATGCAGTTTGAAAACGCGTTGATAAATAACTTCGTAAATATGTGTGCAGAATGTGGAATAGCAAAACGTGTGTTTGTAGGGTTCTTCTGTCATTTAGATGCAGGCATGATGATGCTTAAAATGAAGGTGTCATAACGACGAGATTGAATACAAAAAGAATGCATTTATTAGGAACACGCTGTAAATCCGTCAGATAGATACATTTTTGAGAATAGTCAGTTATATGACTTGCAAATGAGAGATAAAGAAGATAGACCAATGGACGGGAGAAGAAAAAGATGAAGACCAGCCAGGAGATGGATATACAGTGAATCCATATCAAATACGTCTTCCTTCGAGGAGTGATTTTGTAAATACAGGGTGAAAATCCTACACATTATGATTAAGAAGACGAATAAGAAGTCTTAAATAAAGTGGTCATAGCGCGACATATTTTGGTCCTACGGATTCAGCTGTTTGAGCAGACTTTGTCATTTTTTAGCTCTAGATATTATATTATATTCCTGTGTTGGACATTCATCACAAATAATATTTCCATACGATTCTAAGTTGCAAAACAGATGGCACTACTGATTAAATTTTACTTTCTTATGAATATGATTGATGATAATAATGACCCGGGTGATTTTTCAGGGAAACTGTGCACCAATATCCTGACCTTTATCTTACAGTAGAGGAATATCGTTAAAAAAACTCATGTATAAACTTGTCCCGAGTCATGTAAAAACCAAGGCCCTCTGCCTGAGACAGAAAAAAAGGATACCCTAAAACCACACCAACAATTTTCTACCAAATAAACACTCACGAATTAATTAAAATCTAATAATAATAAATTCTCTATATTATATTTCTGTAACAGGTAGAGCAAGTTGCGTGTTGACGAATTTGGACTAACTAGTTCAATGTGTTGTCCGCCGTTTGGATGTATGTGAGTGCCTTCGCAACGCTGTAATGAGTCATACAGCTTTCGTTACACTCTTTCTGAACTAATTACTATCTGTGCCATCCGGTTGTGCAGTTGTTTCTTATACTATTCGTTCTCTAGCGTTCTTATGGATAGTTTACAGTATTTCTTCAATACCCGTCTTCATTCAAATGTTATTGTTCCTCTTACTATTTTGTGAACTGTGCTGAATGTTAAGTTTGTTATATATTTTTTTGCACTATGTATCTAATATTGTATCATTACTGTTATTGTTGATGTGCATCGTAATTTGTCATTCCCGCACACCTTCTTGGTTGCTACGAAAACAAAAGAAATCTCAATACTTTAAAATTACCTAAAGCACTAGTGCTGTAAGCGAAAATATTTTTTTTGAAATGTTGATAGTGATACTGCAATTTGTATTAATTTCGGTATTAATTCATAACATCCAGCTTTCCACGTGTCTTCTATTTCATCATCACAGCACACTTCGTCTAAAACATTCTCCATAATCAGAAATAAATCCCAAATCAAATTGGTTTTACAGTTTAACAAATATAAGATGGCGACATGACCAACAATACTTATTATTTTTCCATAGCAACACATATAGCCGATTCACCTTCTGAAATCTAACATTTATCTTCAATTGTATTTATCAATATTTTAGCTAGTATCTTAGTAACTAAAATAAATACACATTAGTGGAAATATACTATGCTATACTCGGAAATTAAAAAAAAACACGGCGCAGGCGCCTCTTTTTTAAATATTTTCCTCGATTCGGATCGAGTGTTTACCACACTTGTATGACAATATACTATAACGTCTCTTATTGAATGCTACATGTTTCTCAATAAATAGAGAATTCCATTCTTCGTGCAGCCGTTAAGTTCGTTAGTTTTTTTTCTTGTGTTTCCTGAAATACTGAAGGTCTTAGTACTCTTCATTATGTATTCTTGTTAAGACTGGACCGATTCAAATGTAATTTCATTTCTTAAATGTCTCGCGTCCCGCGCCGTAGCCGAGCGGGTAAGGTAGGAAGCCTTGGCGCAGAGCTACGGGACTTGCGCTGGTTCGAGTCTCCATGGGGGAAGAAATTTTCTCATGGTATTTCGGACAGTATGGGACCGGTGCCCACCCAGCATCGTGAGGCAATTGGGTAGCTAGAATAAGTAGCGGCTCCAGGTTGAGGAACCAGCTATAACGGCTGGGGGACTCGACATGCTAACCACATGTCACCCCTACACTGGCTGTTGATCATCTACCTCTGTGATTGACACATGTGGATGTGAAGGGCCAGCAGCCGGCTGGTAAAAGGGCAACCGCTGAAAAAGTGGAAAGACCCTCAATCGGAAATGTCTCGCATCTTATTCCAGCCTCTATTACTCGATGTCTAGACGTAGAGCTAGGAACGTACACTGGTTCAAATCTTCGCTGAGGGAAGTAATTTTGTATCATAGGACTAATTGCGACCGCGTATTATTATAATAGCAGACATATTAACACAAATTTAGTTAGAAGCTGTCCTCATATTACATATTCCTTACACACATAGGATAAGTAATTTAAACCTACTAACAAAAATAAATGGTGTAGCTACATTTCCAGGTACATTTATTTTCATGAGCTTAGTTATTCTGCAGGTGCTGACAGAATCGCATTATTTTCATTCTGATTTTTACTCTGGATGTAGTGCTGTTCAAAATAGGAAAAGGATTTCTTCTCCAGCAGCTGTGGACCAGGCTTATGATATCAAATAGAACAAATTGTTGTTGTCCGGTTATTTGGAGCAAGAGTATTTGTAAATCCAACAATTAGAGTTTTCAAGATATATTCTTGTCTAAATCTAAAATATTTTCTGCAAAAAAGGAACAATGTTCGGGAAATGAAACTAAATAAAAAAAGCCCGAGAGTTTAGAATTGTGCCATAAAATCATGAAACTATTGCCGAGAAAGTGACTACAAAATTATAGTCAAATGTAAAATGAAACATTTTCTATCCTAAGAGTGAAGAGAAGAGAGCAACACAAATTAGATATTTATGGAAAGTTCTTAGGAAGATTTTAGGCCAAAAATATATGAACTGACAAGTGAATGGAGAAAACTACATAATAGTGAGCTACATGATATGTATAGGAAGTCAGATATAATAAGAACAGTTAAGTCTCATAGACTGCGATGGGCAGGACATATGGTACGTACAGGGAATGAAATACGTGCATGGAAGCTTGTTGTAGGAAAAGGAGAGGAAAACGTCCAGTTGATAGACCAATAATGAGGTGGGAGAATAACGCTATCCATAATTTGAGGAAAGTAGATTATACAGGCGATGATTGGAAAACATTAGCTCAGGGTAGGGATGCATGGAGAGCTTATTTCCGCGCGGCCATGAACGAATGGGTTCGATTGAGCCAGTGAGTTAGTTATTTATGGAACATAAGCAAGCATCCTTCGATCCCCAGTGAGTTTGAACCCACAATCCTCGGAACAAGAGCAGAGAATTGTAACCACTAAATATACCAGTATCGACACAATGAGTTTCTTTTACTTAGCTTCTGTGTGTCAAGGTCTCCAGGACTTATGACGATAACAATTAAAATGCATATTTCAGTGCTCATGGTAATTCTTGAACTTGGAAATAAACATTCTGCTGACGATGGAACTCGTCCCGTAAGGCCTCATTTATTTTAATATTTCTGTGAATTGAGGAGATTTAACTTACATGCTACTCTAATTTTCCTACTTGATAATCCTACTATAATTCTGATATTCCAATTCCAGAACTTGTTATACAGATCATTATGATAAATTATTAACTTAATAGGCCTCGGGGAAATTAGAATTGTGTCATTTTCTATACAGTTGTAAATAACATTTTTAATATTCGATATTAACTCTTATACTAAATATTTAATGTTTGTGAATGTAATTAAAATATCAGATATGCAATATCTAACACTCTTCTACAAACTTTATTACAAACGTTCATAAAAATAATCGCTATGTTATTTTCCTTCCGCACGAAGAGTAAACATAGCAGCGGATCTGTCTGTACGTGACAAATGCGACGTGTACGTATTGAGTAATTCATAAATAAACAGTACAAGACTATATTTATTTATGATTTTATGTTTTTATTATTCGCTACGTTATCAAACATTTTCATCAATCATAAAATTTGTCATCTATGTTCTAATTTGTATTTACGCTATGAATTTGCAGAACAGAGTGGAGAATATAACGTCGTATACGATGCTTCTCAGTAACTAAATTAAAGGCTTACACAAGATAATAAATTATTATTTTTTGAGATAATAGCAAAATACTAGAGGACATGTTCCTAATTAACGGATAAATGGATTTCTTATATTGAGATTTTTCATGGTTTTCCCCAAATATAAATAAAATCCTACAAAATTCGAACCACATCTTACCTAAACAATCATGGCTCTTAACATTATAAAGATTCACATTCATCAACAATAATTATAAAAACAAAATTCAAAGATACACCCAAATTTACAACTATGTACACTGGTGTCCAAAATTAAAGAAACTGAAATGTTTACTTTCTATGTTAATTTTACCAGAAAATGTTACTGGCTGATACTAGAACAAAGGACTAAACTCAGTAAACATTCGAACATCATTTTTGATGAAATAACAGAAATAAAAATGGGTTTCTTCTTTTAAACGTGTTCTTACGTTTACACTCAATATCGCGAAATGTGATTACATGTACTCAGTATGGCGTGTGATCACCTCTGGTAGCAATACCGGCTTCACAACGAGCGAATGTGGCCATCAATTTCATTTTGTGGTATTAAAGACTATTCTTCCTGCAGAGCAGCTCTGAAGTCCTTAAGAGTTATTGTGGATGCTAACGTCAAGGAACTCGTCTCCCTATAATATCCCAATAATGTTCTATCGGATTTAAGTCGGGAGAGCAAGTAGGCCAATCCATTCAAGCAATCTCTTCAGCTTGCAGGAATTCATCAACTATCGTTGCTCTGTTGACACGAACATCCATCAACAGGAAGTCTGGATCTACAGCACCTCGAAACAAGTGTACATGGGATAATATCTCGTCACTATATCTGGCAGGAGTTAAATCATGTCGGTTTACCCGTACAACGTCTTGTAGAGGCATTCGAGAAGCTATCATAATACCTGCCCCACACCATTATTGATCCACCTCCATACGGGGATATTTCCTGAATGTTTGAGAGCCGAAATTGTATTCCAGATTCTCTCCAAATTCATCTGCAAAGAGGAAATTGGCCCTCTCTTCGTCCGTCCACTTGACATATTGTTGGCTCCATTCTCGACATCTTCCATTGTGATCTTATATTAGGGGTACACATACAGAACTGTAACGACCTCTCTGTTGAAGCCTTCTGTACACTATGCGTTGCGATATACACTATTTCAATCGATGACTTGTAAGGTCAGTGTTGTTGGCAGAACAGACATCTGATGACGTTTCCGTGTGTGCTCTTATTGAGAGAATAGCGGTCCTTTCTTTGTCATGTGACTCTTTGTATCCCCTGCCTCGATCCTTGAGGTACATTTCATGCCTTTACAAACTGTTGCCACATAGAGAAGAAACAACAGAACGTGACACATAAGCAATCTGGCCATATCGGTTTGAGGCTGTGCAGCTTCTATTCTCCTTATCGCCCTCCAACATAGAGAGTGTTCCAGGCGTCTTCTCCCGTGGCCGTGTATTGTACCAGGAATGTTTGACACATTCATAAGTCTGATGTGGAAATGACGAGAGTAATAAAAAATGGGGTACATACTTTGATACGTTCACTAACATCATCACTTCATTGGATGTACAAAAACAGGAATGCAATCTAACATAGATGGATCGCGGATGTACAGAACATTTCTTTAAGTTTTACTTGCCACCTTGGTACCTATTCCTTAGTAAATGGGGCATAGGAAGGCAACATTTCAGTGGGGTTCTTTAATTTTGGACACAAGTGCACCAGTTTGGGAAAACGCTTGAATATCGGCTTCATGAAGTCTCCGCTCGTAATCCAGCGGGCCTAGGCTCGATCACATATCAGGGCAAATTGCACTGAGTGAAACTTTGTTCATTCCTTTTAAGATAAGAGGTTAGGTGTCTTTAAGGCCGAAATGTTTCTCTGAACATCATGTGGCAATCCTAACCATCATTAATCGTATTCGTCTTGTTTAGTGTGAATGTATGTGTTATTCTTTAATACTGTTACTGTTGTATCGAAAGGAGACCCTGACATTGACGTCATCCCTCGTCGGGAGTGGTCCTCCCATGTCCTAGTGTAGTCAAAAAGTATGTGTGTGATCAATACGTTAAAAAGCCTCTCCTGATAGGTCGTGACACTGGAGTGTAAAGTCCCGCGGTTCAGGTCTGGTGGCATGTAAAAGGACCTATAAGGCCAGGAGTTATACTAAAAATACATGCGCAAAAACATTCAAAACAGAACTTATTGATGGCGTATTTTAAACATCTTAATAAACACCTTGACTCCACCGTAATATTGATGAAACGAACAAACCTACTGTTAAAAACCTTGAGAAAGTCACATTTGCTATCGCTATTGGTCATCAGTGTCTAATAATCAAAATGGATTCTTCATCTTAGATCCGCAAATCTGTATTTAACTGATGAAGCGGTATATAGTCCTATAGCATTTGTAATCAGTAGAGGAACTTCGTGTAATTTGGACCCGATTTTGAATTTGTTGTTTTTCTTCTTTTAATTAAGGTATTTGAATTTCGTTTAATTACAATAATCGAAATGCCATATAATCAAAGTTGATAAAATAACTTTTTAAATTAATACGAAATGACAATTTAAAACGTTTTTTTACCAGTTTGCCTTATATAAACTGAGAATTTGGCCATATATATTCGTAAGCAGACTTACTCTCTATATTGATAACATAATAGGAGATCATCAAAATTCCATTACATAAGACGCCCAACGGTCTAAACTCCATCGCTTTCAATAGCAACCCAATAATGTAATCATTTATATAGTTTATTATTATCAATATTTTAACCCATTCGCTTCGAGTTTTAATGCTCAATGTATTTCCCCAGAAACCGGGTTTAGATCACTGCAAATTGTATTATCTATTATCAGACATTCAAAACGAACAAACGATAACCGTACTTGAGATCACAATAAGGGTGAAGGCCAAAATACATTCCTGTACTATTAATACGTGTTAACAAAAGATTAAACTAACAAGGGATGTACACATTATTCCAAATATAGAACAGGCAGAGTTAAGCGAGTGTAACTCGTCTTCTAGGGGCGAATGGGTTAATATATGCCCTCTATGGTATCATTACTTTATCGTGGCGGAGTACCAAAATGTCGTATTATCAATGTAATGGAATTTTGAGACGAGGGGCAATTCTGGTATAAGAGTGGAGGGAATTCCAGAAACGGTTAGCCGAAACATGGAAAGATGAATCAAGGTTCTTTGTTGATTTATAGTTAAAGTGTCTCTCGATCATATGTTCAAGATTTGATGGGAATATATTGAAAGGGTCAGAGTAAGATGCTATAATAAGAGCGATGATCGATGAGATAGACAAAGGGTGATATAAGAAGCAGATGAAACGTATGTTTCGCCTGTTTTACAAACGGAACCAAGACACAATTTCTAATGCTGGACTTAATGTGATATGATTTCCGAAGGTTACATACATAATGCACAAGCAGTCTTTTTTGGAATGAGAGGCATATAAGATAGATTTAATGAACGGGAATAACTGTGCATCAACTATATGTAAACCTCAAAAAAGGCTATCGATTCAATTAAGAACATGTTATATAGTATCCTGCTGGAGTTCGGAATTCCTACAAAAGTTTGTTAGACTTATACTGGTGTGTCCAATTATTACAAACAGTAGGGCGCGTGTAGACAAACAATTTTAAATACTATTGAAATTCACAATGAGTTAAAACAAGCAAATACGCTGTCACCTCTACTATCCAATTTTGTATTAGAGCATGTCATTAAATCATTCGGGGAAGAAGGCCTACTAATCCATGGTATAAATAAGCTGTTACTTTATTCTGCTCGTGTAGTGCTATTAGGCGATAGCGTGGAGATAATAAGGACCTACACATACACACTATTGAGTAACACTGGGAAATTGGTACTGGAAGTAAACATCAATTAATCTAAATATATGCTCACACATATAAATATATTATTTAATATAAATATGCAGTTAATGACAAATGAGGAACATTTTGAAGAAGTGGTAAATTCAAATCCCTTGGAACAAAATTACAAATAATAATGAGATGCATAAAGACATTGAAAATAAGCTCAATTATGGAAACGCATGCTATTGAGCATTATATTAATTAATTAATTTATTTATTTTACCAGATGGAGTTAAGACCGTAAGGTATTCTCTTCCACTTCACCAGGATTAAATTATACATACAATACGAATTATGATGTATGATACATTATAGATAATTATTGACTACACGTTATTGAGTTACAAGAAAGAGAAATAGTAATAATAATAACAATAATAGTAATTATAATAATAGAGAATAACTTATAGTTATATTAAGTAAATGACTTAGTAAAGAAAGTTTAAAACATAAAGGAATAATATGAGTATACATGGAACATAATATATTGTTATACATTATATCGTCTAAGGAAATATGAAGCGAGTTTCTTTTTAAACTGTTTTTGAGTCAGGCAGTCCTTAGTATACGAGGGAGGGAATTCCAGAGTCGGGTAGCTGAAACAATGAAGGATGAGAAATAGTGAGATGTTCGATTTAGAGGAACAGTTTGAGTTAAATTTTCTCTCCATAGTGTGTTCAAGTTATGGTGGGAGGATAGCAAATGAAAGCGAATAGAAATATAAAGAGGTGATGAGGTGGACAAAGTGTTGAATAAGAAGCAGAGGGAAAGTATATTTTGCCTGTCTTCCAATCGGAGCCAAGATAATATTTCAAATACTGGAGTTATGTGGTCTGATTTATAGAGGTTGCATATATAATGTGCACAAACAATATGAACTCGTTGCAGTTTAGTCCGAATGTGGTGCTCATGTCTGTTAAGAGTAAGTCACAATAATCGAAATACGGCATAATCAAATTTGAGACAAGTACTTTTTTCAATGAAGAAGGAAGGACATTTTTCAAACGTTTTAGGGAACGGAAGATTGAATATAATTCTTTACAAGTTTCTCTTAACCCTTTGCCCCGTATAGCATAGTAAAACGTACTGAATGTGCTATGTCGCTGCCCCGCATAACGTACCAAAGCGTAGTAGAGTGTAATAGGGCTGTATTTCTACTTGTATTTATTTTCTTGGAAAATGTTATTATTTTTGTCATAGTTTGGTATCTGTGGAATGCATTAAAAGTGGCAACAAGGCTTGCTTTGTACATTTTCGTAAATTTCTTAACGGTATTTTCTTTGTGTACCGAACCCTTTTTTGAAAACCTCTATCGGTTCATCTGTAACCATTGTTAACGAAAGCAAAAGTTCAGGTCTTAGGAAAACTATTCCTAGTTTCAATCCACTGTGCTGTGAAGACATTGTGGCCGCGATTGATGAAGAAATTGATTATTAAAGTGATGGTTGGAACGCTAAGTAGAGGGGTAACTTAGCGCAAGACTGTTATATAGAGCAAGCGTGTGACTGTGAACAAGATTTCCAAGCGTCAACTGCCGAGCCTACAGACAACCAAGGAAGGAATATTATTACTCTTTTAATAAAATTGGTCCTCAGAATTAAAAAAAAAACTTTTTATCGTTTACTTATGTTGTACATAGTTTGGAGGCTGGAACAAACGAAATATTTTTTTCCCACTATTCAGGCCTATAGATAGTAATTTCAATGTCCTGATTTTAGAAGAAAATAATATGCCGCGAAAATTGAGAGGAAACAAATAAATAAAACTAAAATGGGTGGAAACATATCTAAATGAAATTAAAGCTTGTTGGAATTTTAATACTTTTGATAGATATATTTATTGTCAGAAACATGTACAATGTACGACTTCAATTAATACGTAATTAATGTGGTGTTTTCAACCAATCAGTGCTGATATATTCATGGCCAGTATCCATCCATCTATAGTAATTCTGCCCGAAGGCAGGTCCTTCACTGCATTTTCATGCTATGCTTGCAGCTTTACTAGGGTATTGTGTAGGTGTGGTAGCTTCCCGTTGCTTTCCACACCTGTGAAGGATGATGATGATAATGGTAATGATAAGTATGATGATGATGATGGCCATATGATTTCGGGGACCGTTTGGGCCTTAACGTTTTCCTGACATTTGTCTTACAGGTGAGGAAAAACCCCGATAAAAACCTCACCCAGAAAAACTGCCCCGACCGGGGATCGAACCCGGGCCCGCTGCGTGACAAGGCAGCACGCTACCTCGAGACCACAGCGGTGGACATGGACAGTATAAAGATGATTTAAAGTCAATGCTGATTTATTTATTTTTTAAATTTTGAAACAAGAAAATACTCTATACCGTCTTCAAGACTATTGAATATATTCACGGATACCATCTTATAACTATATTGAGTTATAGTAAATTTACATTAATTGGAGACTATTTTTTGATGATATTTGTGTATGTCCTATTGTAAGACAAGCAATGACTCTTAAGCGATTTGAAAAACATCGCAGTATCTCCATTTGAGTGATGTTAATGGAAGAATATTACGAAATAATATTGAAAGTGCGCCACGCACTGAACATCATACAGTAAATACTCGTATGTTAGGGCTGATAGTAAGAGGTCTTATAAATTTATATCACAGTGAGAGAGGAGTGCAAATTAAAAATTAGTGTTAATTTAAAGAGTTTAAATTCTAATTTAGGTAGAGTGATTTTTTAAGTAGGGCCCATAGTGATATATGTGTGAGTCACATGAATATAACAATAAATATTGTATATTATGGCAATTGAGAAGAACAGCTAGACACGAAAATGGTGAGTACTCTTACTAAATTAAATATTTAATAATTTAGCTATTAGCGAGTTAAAAAATATATTCAAATTCGGTAATTACTTCGTTAAATTTAATGGGAGACCAAAATTATAATAAATTATTTTTAAAAGTATAAAACTCATATTTTGTCGGTATATTATATTAAAATTATCACGGCATATGGGGGAATTTTTTTTCTTCAGATATAAAATATATATATAGAGAGAGAGTAATAAGAAAATAAATTGGCAAATAAAGTAGTAAGTAAATTTAATAAATTTCAACAAATATACTTATATCCGTATTCGAACATTGGAATTGCTTATGTAATCAATGATACTACTTTCTCTGTGAGTACATTGTTTTATTTATTCAATATATGTTATTTTTTTAAACATTGGCATAATACTTTCAACTGGAATTTAAAATTTAGTAATTCCCTAATTAATACGGTTTCTTAATATATTGATTTTAAAAATATATGTTATGGATATTGTAAACAATACCATCTCCATAAGATGTTGATTTAAGATTAGTTAATATATATATATATATATATATATATATATATATATATATAGAGTATCTTTACATATTTGCTTAATTATTTCATGAAGAAATTCGTAATTACAAAACAACCAGATTCTGATGTAATTTGTTTCACGTTATTTTCAAAGAATTATTCCTCATATGCCACTCTTCAATTACAATAGTCGAGAAGACATTTAAAATTTAAATACCCCAAAATGAATATGTCTCTCCACAGCTAACTAGTAGAAATCATTGAGCGGAGCAAAGGGTTAAATAAACCTGCGAACTAAGATTTTGGTCGAAATACACACCACGATTTTTCACGGAGTGTTTAAATGGAATTCGAGTTGATTTATGTTTACAGAAATTATCGATGAATAATCAGTTTTCTTTAATAGACTTTGATGACCGATGACAATTGCTTGTGACTTCTCAGGATTTATAATAAGGTCTGTTTGTTTCGTCCACGTTGCTGTGAAGTCAGGGATGCTTGTTTTCTCAACTTGTCTAAAGCAAAACCTTAAACTGAAAATAAATAACAATGTTGTTTTTTTCAGTTAAATTATATGGATGCGAACTATGGACTCTTACTTTAAGGGAAGAAAGTAAATTACGAGTATTTGAGAATGAAGTTCTTAGGAAAATGTTTGGACCAAAGAGAGATGAACAGGCAGGCGAATGGAGGTGACAAAATAACACTGAGCTACATTATATTTATACGAAATCAGATATAATAAGAAAGTTCATTCTTGTAGACTTCGATGGCAGGACAAGCGGCACGAATAGGGAATGAAAGTGTGGAATGAAAATTTATTGTAGGAAAACCAGAATGAGAGCACCCAGCTGGTAGAACAAGAACCAGAATGAGAGCACCCAGCTGGTAGAACAAGAACCAGAATGAGAGCACCCAGCTGGTAGAACAAGAACCAGAATGAGAGCACCCAGCTGGTAGAACAAGAACCAGAATGAGAGCACCCAGCTGGTAGAACAAGAACCAGAATGAGAGCACCCAGCTGTTAGAACAAGAACCAGAATGAGAGCACCCAGCTGGTAGAACAAGAACCAGAATGAGTGCACCCAGCTGGTAGAACAAGAACCAGAATGAGAGCACCCAGCTGGTAGAACAAGAATGAGTTGGGAGAATAACGTTAGTCATGATTTGAGGGACGTAGATTACACTTACTTACTTACATATTTACTCAGTGGCGCTATCGAAACCATAGGTTCATGGCCGCGCGGACATAAGCTCTACATGAATCGCTGCCCTGAGCTAATGCTTCCCAATCATCCCCTGTGTAATCTACTTCCCTCAGATCATAGTTAATGTTATTCTCCCACCCCATTCTTGGTCTACCAACCCTCCATGATATCTTTACCTTGTCGTGGTGGAGTGGCTTGCGTGCTAAAATGATCCCGAGAGCTATTCCGGCGGTAGGATTGCTGCCGATAGTGTTACCTATGCCGGACTGATCGAAGGTGGTAAGCGAGACGAAAAAAGTACCTTGGTCGAAAGAGTGACGACAATCTTTCACCGTAAAAATACAACCGTCAAGAAATGCGGACATGGATTCAACAGGGGTAAAATTTTCCTGAGGTCAAATAGTCCCCCCCCTCGGTTCTCCGGGCGGGAACTACTTCAGGGAACCCATACCAATGGCTCAAACACTTAGATTATACAGTGGATTATTTTAAAACATTTGTTTAGGTTAGGAATGTGTGGACACCTTATGACTGCGCGGGTACGAACCTACGGGTTCGATATGCCATTGAGTTAGTTAATAGATTTTGGTAAAGATACTAATATGTTTTGCTCTAACACTCGAATTATGCACATCGTTCTCTGTTTCATTTGTTGTCAGTATTTTTAAAATTCGTATTAACCATAATCGAGGTAACTCTGTAAACGTAAAGGTTTAAAATATTATTAAGTGCTCCTGATATCTCAGTCGTCTTCAACTTTTAAGATTTTAGTTTCATCACTTCATGAATCCAAGCACTTTTCAGAATTTGTTTTGAAAAAATGTTCCACAATTTGTATAAAATAAAATGGTTGTATTATCAGGGATATTATTTTTATTGTGACCATGACCAGTTTCATGCTTTAGTCACGGTTTGTGTGTTTGAATCCATAAAACATAATATCACCAACGAAGTTTCATGTGTACAAATAAAACCATTGGGACAAAGAGAATTATTTTATGCAATTTTTTTTACGTTTGTTTGTCGCTTGGCGACTTAATAAGATTTACGGAACGTATGTTTCATACTTCCAATCTGTATGTTCTTTTCTACCTACTGCAATGTAAATTTTACATTTTGTTGTTGCTTTCGAAAGTCCTTTTTCATTCCTATGTTTTTTTTTACCTTTCTCTTTAATCAGAAATGTAACTTGAATTTTACATGAAAATGGCCGCTACCCTCTTACCGGAGAACGCATTTCTGCTGAATCCACTAACAAACCATCACGTAATCCCGCTCTCGCCTGCCGGCTATATATTATTAATTGGCAACTCTCTGATTTCTTGAGTTTTATCAACAAGGAACTGTATTACATTATGCATTACATTTAGCGCCTTCTATGAAAGGGATTATATATTGTAAGTGAAGAATATTTAGTTAACAGACTATGATGCAAATGGTGGACATATTCTCAATTGATACTAAGAGGTGAAAGGTTACTAGTCCTAAGGTCCTTTTGACTCAGTCCGCAAAGATTTCCGACCTTATTAAGGAATAATATTTTCCCATAAGCACGGGCTCAAATAAGTATAGTGATGAAATATAGTACATTCTATCAGTAGTTTTATATATATTTAAGTTATATAATACATATACATTACGATATTATTTAATTTAGACTAAATCAACACAACTTTATGCAGTAATTAATTATAGTGTAGAGATAATGTATATAATCTAGAAACACCAAAGTCATAATGCACAAAGTCCTTATTGAGACCTGTAATGCCAAACAATGTGCGTTGCAAAATAATACAACCACCATGCTAGTGGTCTGGCACATCTTAATAACAAATATGTACATAATCTAAAATTTTATTTGTACACACCTTATACATTGTGATACATGCCTGTCAAATCTGCAACTGAATTTAACGTTTAAATTATCACTTAATTTATATAATACCTGGATAACTTCAACCGAAATTTATGCACACCATTTTTGTGTTGCAAAATTACACAACTATGGGACTAATAGCTAATTAAAGAACTATATTTCATGTACACATTACAAACATGATCACACATGCTCCTTACAAATTTCTTCATCAAGGACAACTCCATTATTGTCCCACTTTTCTGCCTTCACCTCATTGGCATTAGTGTACTGTTTTCCATCAGAATATATATATATATATATATATATATATATAGTACGGCACAAAATGAATGATAGGTTCTCCATAGGATTTAGATCACGAGAATATGTGGAATATCAGAAATTGATCCCCAATCGCTAATCCAAAAGGTACAAGTTGAATAACTAGTAGATCTTGAAAGTCATTCTTCCCTTAAGGAAGACTGTATTTGTTTAGATCTCATAAACAAACCCAGCCCCAATCATCAGTCACTTACTTCCTTATTGAAGTAAAAAAAAAAGGTCCTGTTTCCGAAACTCATGCCAATAGTACGGTTCCCATCCGGCCAGCTGAGTTGAATTTTCTCCCACCTTTAAACAATACTTATTTGCATTGACATTTCCAGGTCATGTGTTCCTTTATTCACGCTAATCTTCGTGTCTTGTGTATTTCGATTAGTTGAGGATGCCTTTTTTCTTTCTGTATATCAACAATTTGTTTCTAACTATCATTCTACATAATGTAGACTTGTGAACATTAATGTTGGAATATTGAGCTAATCTTCTCACGACGGTTCCACCTGCAAGCATCCGTCTTAGAAATAATCACTCTTGTATCAATGTAAGTTTACATTGTTTCCAAGATACCGTACTTTTTTGTACCATATTGCGGCCAGCACTTTAATAAACTATCCACCACGTATGAAGATTTCTCAATCATCTATGCCTCTGATCTACATGTAATCCTTCGTCCTTGTAGGAGAGTATTTAGTCTTCTTCAGCATCTGACAGTCCTGGATTTCGTCCCTTTGCCTTAAACACTAGAAACTAACTTAAAAATCCAACATGCAAGTATACTTATACTACACACTCTCCACAGTAAACACCGGCAGTGACCGGGATTAACAGAAGTAAGACTTGAGTTTCCATACATTCAATTGGTGGTATTATTAACCATAATGAATTTCTTCATTAGATTAACGTACAGTTGAAATCAGTTTTCAAGAAAGTGTTTCCTAATGCCGCCATATTTAACACAAAATTTTAAAGTAAAAACTTGAAAAATAAAAGTTGGGATATCTAATAAATATTTATTATAGGTCATCTAGAGCATATTAGGTAAAATTAACCCTCTATCGGTATCCGGAGTGAAGTGAGGTTTAGGTATAAGATGAGATGAAGTCCCTCTTATTGAAATTCTGTGATATACATGGGTGCTAACTGAGCAGGCCTGTAGCACCATAATCGGGACAGATGATATGAAAAGAATGAAAAGAGTACAGAGATATGGTGTAATTAGGTTTCCAGCAGGAAAAATGGGGGAAAACTCTTAGAAACGTGTCTCAGCGTAATTCATGCACCACGAACGCCAAATAATAAATTGGAGACGCGAACACGTGTCCCAGAGGTAGAAGGCGATTGTCTAACCACAGATTCTATTGATATTGTATTCAACGGCCATCTTTATTATATCCAGTTCATTATCTTCATAACTGAAACCTTCGTAATTCAATTCAATATAACCTGATCCAATTTACCTCTTTCCCAGATATGAGGTTATTTTACATGGAGTAAATCTATATAATTGGACCCATGCCTTTAAATCCCATATACTCAGAATATTTACGCCTTGTAAAAACCATGCTCCGGACTGGATTTAAACCCATAAATCTTGGAAAAAGTTTAGGGTTTAAGAAACCACCAGAAAAACTGTCACTAATGCTGTTTCCGAAGGTAAATAAATTAAAAAAAGAACAAAATTAATAACTCCAGTTGATTCTCAGTGCGCTGTTTTGTACTATAAGAAACAAAATATTTTCATTCAATCCAACGACCAGGAAACTTAGAAATAGGCCTAATACTACTGTAGGTTCAGCCGATTAGGTCGTTAGGGCGCATGGTTGCCCCTTTTGGGGTCCCAGGTTAGAAGTCTGGTGTTTCCGATGTGATACTTGTGGTGGACCACATTGGGATCTTTCTGTGTTATTCTCGTGGTTCTCACATTTTTCGAGTTTCATTCCACCACACTGTTACTTCTTTGTTCGCTCCGTTTGATGTCATTTCATTTCTCATTTTTTTAAAAAAATCATATCACTTTCAACTCATCTAATGTTAAAAAATGTTGGGACTGGCAATCAACAGATGCTGAAAATACGTGGTTGAGGGGATCTAGTGAGTGCCTGATAAGATTCTTGCTCCTGTTTCCGAGCCTGAGCAATCACAATAGGCGGAGGAGGCCAACTGGAGGGTTGTAGTCCCCCCTTCGTAGCCACAGGTCAACACAAAACTGGTGATATGGATAAAGGAGGATAAACCCTGTGTGTCGGATATGGAAGGCGACCTACAATTTATATAACACCGTAGAATGGACTTTCTTTCCACTCATCTCCATAATACTAGAATAGCGCAATAATTATTTCAGATCACGGTGCTCAGAGCAGTTTGCTCTTTCAGCCTGAATAAAGAACTAAAGAACTTTGTATTCAAGTGAAACGGAGAAGAGCTTGCAGGAGTATCATCTTTTCATAGAAAAAATAAGTAAATCGTCCAACAACAGGGACACAACTTGATACATAAAGTGTAAACAGTGTGCAGATATCAGACTTGACCAAGTCATATTGTATTTTATAGTGCCTTACAAACCATGTCTTCCTTTGAAAGAAAAACATAAAATTGTGATTCCCAATGTAAATTTATAGAACTTCAAAATTTGTCAGATTTTTTATACCAATCGTAGATTTGAAACGAGTTATAAATGGGAGTCATTATTTTTTTATGTGATTGTTCCAATTTAGTCTTCTGGACCGATCACGTAAACAGAATGGAGAAGAAGTACGTGACTGGACACCTCAGCAGAAAAGGCTATTAAGAAGACCACAACTAGAATGGAATTACGTCACCGTTGCATGCACCTTAAGTAAATCAACACGCAAGAAATAGCCAGCTTTCTTGCGTACGGGAAGAAGAAGAAGTATAAATTATTTTTTAAGTAGAAATGATCTTTAATATAAAAGTTTATATATATATATATATATATATATATATATTAAAGGGAGTCGTTATTTTAATAGAGATTTTCTTTAATATAAATGTTTATATTAAACTACATATATACAGGGTTATTGAGAAAGAAGGAACAGACTTCAAACATTTATTTCTTCGAAACTACAAACAAAAGCACAATTCCAACTTTCCTAGAAACAGAAAAGTTCAAATTTCACTATTTTATGCATTCAATATGAGTACCATGTGTCACACGACAAATATCAAAACGGTGGCTCATTTCTTCCCACACACGAATCAGCTGATTTCTAATTATTTAAAACACAGCTTAAACAATTCGATGTCGCAGATTTTCAAGAGTGTCAGGCATAGGGGGATAAAAACAAGGTCTTTTACGTAGCACCACAGATAAAAATCACACGGGTTTAGGTCTGATGACCTGGGAGGCCACCGGTAATGAAATTGATCTTCAGCTCCTCCTCTTCCAAGTCAACGTCCTATTGTGTCGCCATTTTAATACAAACAATCAACATGACAAGCAACAGAGCCAATGCGGCCGTGATAGGAACTGCATACTTTTCTCTTTCCAGGAACTTTGGAATTGTGTTTCTATTTTTTGTAGTTTGGAAGAAATAAATACATGGAAGGAAAACATGAAGACATTAATGCAAGCAAGAGCGCTAAGCAGTGAAGATGCCCAATATCGTAGGCTTTGGAGGTTTTGCACGGGAAGACGGCAGCAGCTATAAATACCCGAAGATAGATAGATAGAGAAGAAATAAATGTTTGAGGCTTGTTCCTTCTTTCTGAAT
This sequence comes from Diploptera punctata, assembly GCA_030220185.1. Lineage (NCBI taxonomy): Eukaryota > Metazoa > Arthropoda > Insecta > Blattodea > Blaberidae > Diploptera > Diploptera punctata. Next base: position 2,445,289 of record JASPKZ010009799.1, on the reverse strand, counting down.
AGCCCTGTATATTTATACATATTTAGTATCTACAGCGTAGAAAAATAGTAGCTATTTTGCACATATTTTTCAGATTTGTTTACATATTTTTGTTTATGTTTCCTAAGTTCGCATGCTCAAACCCGCTCTGGACCTATAACTATTAAGCATATAAAATTTTAGATCAATAGTTTGTTGCAGAAGGAAATAAATTTACGGCACATATATTTACGACGTGATAAAAAAGTTGTCGGCCCTCACAAATAAATACATAAAATGTGATTCTAATGAGCTAATCTGATAAAGAGCGTTGATATAAGCCTACAAAATAATAACTCAGTTATATACAGTTATCTTTCGTTTACAGTTTTCTCCTTCATTCCTGCTTTATACAAACAAATGACAAACTCAGATAAGTGTCTAGATTTGAAATATTTGAACTCTCGGGAATCGAACTAGGGTCACCGATGCGTTAATTAGGCACTCTACCAAGCCCGGCACAACTTCATATAACACAATTCCGCTATCTCGGAATATCGTGTAAATAATACACGCTTTATGTCCCCGCAGTATTGAAACCAAGTGTACAACAAGGATACACGCACTTGTTGTTAAATAAGAAAACAAGAATGATATTGTATTGTATACTCGCATTTAAATGTTAAGTGAATTCATACAGGTAACATAGGTGCGAATCATATTTTATGTGGTACTGTACGAAGTTAGTGGCTCCCCAAGAGGATATTTTGAAAACGGCGGTAGAAAAAGTCTCATATCAAGCTATGCTATCGGATATAAATTCCTTTGAGAATTTTGGATTGATTTTTCCTTCTATTCTTAACCCTTTATACTTGTTTTTATTTTATCAAAAAGAATGGAAAAGACTTTGTAGGAAGGAAATAATACTAGGATGGAATATCATGTGTAGATCGACACAAAGCGCTTCTATTACAGTGCGTCAGGAAATATCACGTCATTTCACGCCATAATACACCTTCTTCTGTAAAACAGATAATACGCTAGTTATATGAGTATTTTAAAATAAAATTCTGGTTATTATAGAGTTTTGAATAACATTATCTCCGGATAGGGATATATGGAGGGCTTATATCCGTGCGGCCATGAAGCTATGATTGCTATAGAAGCAGTGAATTAGATAGTGTTTTATTAAGGGAATATGGAGATCGTATTTAAATAATTTCAAAATTCAGTGGTATCTTAATTACCGGAAAGCAAAAACCTACTGAAGTTATTACTGTCAATGCCTAGAAGATGACAGTAGGTATATATGGAGAGCTTATATCCATGTGATATTGTTTATCACGATATACTTACTGTTATTACTACCATTAGGCCTCTCATTAATTTCATTATCATCATCATTATTATTATCACTATTTGCAACCGTTTTCATAAATATTTTCATAAATATTGTTGTCATTCATAGTGTTATTGAATCGATCGGAGGACACGATAATAGAAAAATGAGCAATATTACTATTACTATTAAAGTAAAGTATCCCACAACAGACCCGGAGGTCCTTGGGGTAGTAGGAGGTTAGGGCTCCCACTTTTTCTAGACAATCGGCACTTTATGTCAGCCGGGTTGTCAGCCCTGCGTGACGGCCGCCTTTACCCCCAGAACAAGCGTCTGGTACTCATTTACGTTAGAGGCTGAGTCGACCCCAGGGCCATAGTGCCGCCAGAGGGTTTGGGTCAGTTTAAAAATCCTGACCCCAACGGGACTTGAACCCTCGACCCTCCGGCTTCTAGCTCAGTGCCTTAACCACTACGCTACGGCGTGCCCCATTACTATTACTATTACTATTATTATTATTATTATTATTATTATTATTAGGAGTTAATAGACTGGATCACCAAAGGAACACTACTATCAGAGGAAAACTTGGAGTAGCAAGTTTAAATGAAGATATCCAAAGATACCAACAAGAATGGAAAAATCATCTGAGAAGAATGGCAAGAAATAGACTTCCAAAATTGGCATTCCAATATACCCCAACTGGACATAGGGACCAAGGAAGACCAAAACATCGGTGGAAAGATCAAGACCATCTTCGCTAGGTTTACCGTACAGGCCACATGGCCTAAAACGAATTTGTTCATGATGATGATGATGATTATTTTTTTTATCATTTTTATGTTTACTGCTCGTACGAAGACATACGTTTCTCAATAGCGAAAGGAATTACTTCTTTTACGATTAAGAATGTATTATTATCATTGTTATTATTATTTTTATTATTATTATTATTATTATTATTATTATTATTATTATTATTATTATTATTTTTATCATTTTTATGTTTGCTGCTCGTACGAAGACATACGTTTCTCAATAGCCAAAGGAATTCCTTCTTTTACGATTAAGAATGTATTATTATCATTGTTATTATTGTTATTATTATTATTATTAATATTATTATTATATTATTATTATTATCTTATTATATTATTATTATTATATTATTATTATTATTATTATTATTATTATTATTATTATTATTATTATTATTATTATTATTATTATTATTATTATTATTATTATTATTATTATTATTATTATTATTATTATTATAGAAATATAAATATATAAAACATTTAAAGGTTATCCCAAACGAAATTGGCAAAAATATAAAAACTGAACTGGCATCTTCAAAAGTTTGCTTTTTTTAATAGTGAAACTTTACGGTGCACTGAACACAGTTTGATGAATTGTAATTAAATAATGATGGATGTTTATTATTTTTAAATTAAATCCTTTTGTTTCAGATACTTTTTTCAAAGTGTAACAACTACCGAAACTTGAAAAGGTAGCCACATTTTAGTTTACATTATCCCTTAAAATATAGTACGCTGATATTTGCATTGTACTTTTGGGGATAAATTCATTTAATGTACAATTGATCATTTTATATAGTAAATAATTCATTATTCCGTACTGAACAACTATGGTCTGATAGTTTTATTTATTAGTAGATGAAATGAAATATCTAAATTTATAATTTTGTTAATAATTCCCCAAAGATAAATTGATGTAAATTCTGAATACATTTTAGTGTTATCGGAGAACACTTTATTTACTAAGTGCATGTTTGATTTACTTTTGAATTTGCATTACACAGGCTTATAATCAAAGCGGAAAGTTTGTAGAATTTGGTTTCATCAGATACTTTATTTAATACATTCTTTTAAGCTCTCGCAGTCATAGCATATATTATTTAGCTTATGAAGACTATTCATTGTTCACGAGAAATCTGATCCAGCACAATCCCTCGTTAACATTCTACTCTCGCGCATGCGTTTCGTATTCCCCTCCCAACCAAGTGCCTTCGTAGAAGCTACGAGACTGAAAACATCCGGGAACGAGATACGAACGGAGTGAATGTATACTTTATCGGGTCTAACCATAATAATCCAAGTTTTATGGAACATATCCCTATGTTTAAGACCATTCCATCGATTCCCTGAAGTAGTCACTGCTCGGAGATCCGAAAGGAGGACAATTGTTATCCCTGGAAAATTTGACACCAATGGAACTTTGTAGGCGGTTATATTTTTACGGCGAAAGATCCTAAGATCAAGGTACCTCTTTTATTCTGGTTTATCACCCTTGATTTGTGACTCTTTTACCACCATTGCCTGCACAGTTGTAGGGACAGAATTATTCAGATACATTAAAATTCGCATGATATTTTAAAAGACTGTTAAGTGAATGAAATTAAAAATATATTTAGTGAATAAAAATTTTAATCCGATAATTGTCAATAAAATAAAATTCATATTATCCATTTATTTCATATATCGTTTATTTTAATTTATTGGCAACAATGTTAGGTTAAAATTGATATTCTGCATTCTGTAAATATCAGATTCAACAATTTCCGAATTGCTTCGCATCAGATCTAACAACTTTATTTCGATGTGTAATATAAATTTTAGAATCGACTACGATTGATCAAACAGACACGACTTTAAATTAGACTTGTCAGTACTGAATGCATTCCGTATGAAGAAAACAGTCTGTTAATTTTCATCCACAACCTATAGAAAATTATAATAGTGATTTTAAATAACCCTGTAAAAGTGTTATGAAATAGGGGTTTTCTTGGCCATTTATATCATCCCTCAATGAAAAAAAGGGCTTCTGAAAAGCAAAGTATTATTTTGAATCATGAAGAGGCATAATGAAATGGTTCCCTAGCAACTGTGTTTTTTCTTTTATAAGAGAAGAGAAGAATTTTTAAAGACAGGAAAGAGGCAGAAAGAAAACAAAGGTGAAGTGTAACTACAAGAACCATTACATTCGTCGCAAGTCTCTTGTTATTACCAGAACAAACAAGCAATGTGTTAGCTGACTTGTTTGTTATTCTTCACCTGAACCTCGGCGAACCATTTTCTTCGTGCTGAAGATGATGCAGTACGTGCCTTATATAACATTCCTGACAGTTTCTACGCCAACTTCTCAACTAAGATGGATGGATTCCGCAAAAATAGTCTACCACACCCCTTATCACTTTTGCCACGCTTTTTGAGTCACTAAATAGATATATCAGTTATTACGTCGTTCATTCTATTATATAACTTTCTCTGTTTCATATTACAGTACTTCGGTCTTTTAAAATGGTTTACCTGTGGGACATAATGTATTGCGATATTCACAAAAGACTTGCAGTTTACATCGATACATGATTAAATCGTGACACATTTGATTAACAATTTTACAGGTAAATATGGAAAACGAAAGGCTCTTATGGAAATTACTTATACGAAAAACAGACGGTAAGCGCGCATCCTACTCACTGGGCGCTAAGTATTAAAATATGTGGTGGGAGAATAACATTAGCAATCATTTTAGAGAGATAAATTATACAGGGTATCAATGTATAACATGAGGATTGGGATATATTGGGCGTCTAGTTCTACGCAGCCATTAACCTCTGGGGTTCGATAATGCCAGTGAGTTAGTTAATTTAGAATTAAACATCCAAGCATGCACAACACAAATTATATATACACTTACTCATTCCTACTCACTGAAACTATCGAAACCGTAGATTCATGGGTGCGCGGACATAAGCTCTCCATAAAACCCTATTCTGAGATAATATTTTACTATCGTATCCTGTATAAATTGCTTCCCTGAAATCATGGCTAATATTCTCCGCCTCAATCTTGCCATATCTCCTGGATGCTTTCCTTCTTGTTTATCTTTCATTCCTCACTCGTGAAACACATCCTGATCATCGCAGTCTATATGAATAAACTGTTCTTACTACATCTGGTGTTCCTTAAAGAACAAGTATATCACTTTTATATACTCTTCTCCATTCGCCTGTCTGTTAGTCTTTCTCTCAGCCAAAATTCTTCCTCAGAATTTTATTCTCGAATACTCGTAATATTATCTCTTCCCTTAAGATAAGAGACCATGTTTCACAACCATCTTAAATAAGATTTATATATATATATATATATATATATATATATCAGTTTAAAATTTATTGAGAGAAGTTGGAATTTAAAGGTCCCTGCAATGTATAATTACATGCATTTCCAGAATTGACATGTGTTTATTTTCCTTGTGAATCTCTGTCATATAAGAATAAATAATATCCAATTCATCAACAAAATTTAATAAAATTCATCAACAATTCGTTATATTAACATGTATCCTATGTTCAAAGTTGGAAATGAGTTATTCACCTCGAAACGTTTATAGCAAGTATAGAACATTCCCTACAATTTTAAATATTTATATTGAAAGAGTGTCACAATAATAGAAATACTCGAAGAAGAGGAATGAAGATTTTAATTAACGACTTTCATCCTTGTTCACTTAATTATACAGATGACCACATATTAATAGATTAAGATTCATACGATTTGCTATTTATATTACTAAAGTTGAAATGAAATGTATAACAAATGGCGGGTTTCATTTAATGTAAAAAAGAGAGAGTCCTTACCAGTTATCTGCAATATACAGGACGCAATAGAGATACGTCAAGAAAGTAAATTAATTATGAGGGAAATGTTTTCGCGTGTTTTTATGTAATGAAACTGTTACAGATATTATTAAAATACCGGTAAAATTAGAGGAGAGAGATAGTGTAGACCTACTAACCAATTCGGTTTTGTTGTATAAAAATATGTCCAAAGTGATTAAAAATTAATTTCATAGTAATATGAGAGAAATCATTTTTTGATATGTTATTGAAACATGGTGTATTAAGGAATCAAAGAAAAAACATATTTGGCGTTGGAAATCGACTCTTTAAGAAGCAGAATTTCGGGATTATCAAAAATTGAATAAATATCATGTCAGGAAATAATAAATAGGTTGAATACAAACGAAGCCATCATCAAATCAATTAAACAAAGATCGTTAAGAAGGATGGAACACGTGATGAGAATGAGGGATGATAAGATGCCGAAGGAGATCAATTGGCAACATCCAGGCAGAACAAAGAGGAAAACCAAGATATGTGTGAAAGAAAATATAATGAGAGGGATGAGAATCTAAGGACCGAATTTGGAAGAAAAATGAATGGAAGTACGTGGAAGCTAGGATGGGGAAAGCTGCCACATTCATTGAAATATATATATATATATATATCAATAATTAGCTAATTTTAAGGCAAAATATATCAAAATTATTTCACTTTTAAACATGTTTATAAGATTATTAACAAGCTAAACCATACGTTTATGGCCGCGCGGACATAAGTTCTTCCTACAACCTTATCCTAGGCCATAGGTTTCCAATCACAGTTAATGTTATTCCCTTACGTAATTCTCGGCCTACCTACTGGCCACTTTCCCTCTGGTTTTCCAACAAGAAGTTCCGTGTCATCCTTTCATTCCCTTTTGTTGCTACAAGTCCTTCCTTCCCATCGCAGTATACGAGACTTAACAATTCCTATTATAATGGTTTCCCGTGAAGATTATGTGGCTCACGGTTGCTTAATCCACCCCATTCACTTGTCTCTTCGTCTCTCTTTGATTTAATTTTTTTTTCTGAGAACTTTATTCTCATATATTTGTAGTTTGTATTCTCTCTTACAGTAAAATCCATGTCTAGCATCCATGTAATATAACTACGAGAAAAAATAGTTTTATATATTTTCAGTTTAATGTTTTTGAGAGAACATTTGGGGCTATACGAGTCTCTGTATTTGGTAATATAGCCTATTGAATTAATTAGACATTTGCTCAATTCTCTAAATTTTACAGAATTTACCTATGTTTAATTTTTTATTTACTTAATTCCTCTCTGTAATTATTGTTCCAAGATTTGAATTCTGTCACTTCTCGATATTTTTCCTCGTTTTTCATAACCGTCAATTTCCATTATATAATATACTTATATTTGTCACCATATATTTAGTTTTATTGCTGTTTTCGTCTAGCCATAATTCGTTATTTTTACAAAATAAAATGTGCGTGTTGGCACTTAGTATCTCCTCGCTACAGCCTACTAGAACTACATCACCTGCAATTTTAAGAATTATATTACAATTTTATTTCATTTTGTCCATTGCCATTGACTAAATCTTCATTTCTATTATCGTATCACTATAATAGTTGTACAGCGGCTCGATTTGTTTCCCCGCCACTTTAATTACTCCGCATTTTAACCATTGCCAAGCATTGTCGCACGGCATCCGCTTTTATATAAATGGACAACCATCATAGTGAGGCGATGTATGCTTATTTGTTCCATCTGCAAGGGTTTAAATGCGCCTTAGTATGCATAGTTCATCCGTTTGTACCCATGTTGTTTTTGTAAATATACAATTGCCTTTTTATTATTTACTTGTGCAGAAAATTTAAGAAGGGTGATATTGTGTTCGCGTTGAGAATGTTCTTGAACGAGCCGTAGGCGAGTGTAATACAAGCTTTCTAAACATATCACATAATTTTCACGCTATCAATAAGTTGAAAATTATTAAATTTTGTTCTAACTATGAAGCCTTATGTTTGGATTAGTCATGTTGTGAAATATGAGTTATGTCTCAAAGGCGTTTGTAGCATTGCTATGGAATTAAAAAAAAACATCAAATTATTTTAATTCTCGCAACGTATATTTTATTTGATATTATGATAAATTACAGTACTTTAATTTGTAAATTAATCAGTTAATGTTAATATCTATGCCTACGTTTATTTGAACAATCCTTACTCTACATTAACCCTAATATAATTAAGCTCATGTCATGAAGAACCCAGTTTGATGTATTGTTGAAGTTATTAGGACTGTTTCAAGATAAAATAGTAATAAAATATGTACAAACAAAATATTGCCGTACTTTCCAGTGGTTTAGTGGGCAACCTGTCTAATGGTTTATTGTTGGAAGCAGCCCAGCTACTTCGCGGCGATATCAATTCTTGCTAGAAATGGTCTTCTATATTCTCGTCCCTTTGGTCGACCTCTTATGTATTTTCATTTACATGCTTCAATATCCAATAATGGAATGTATTCGGTTATACTCTACCCCATTATTCTTATCAGAGGTAAAAAATAGAAATTACAGAATGAAATTAATCATTTTCTTCAGACGTATGGGCCTATACCTAGGCAAATCTTACTGCCTGTACGTTCGCCACACGATTTGGCTAAAATGAAACAATTATCCGAAATTTCTGGTATTGGGTATTATTCATTGACAGCATTAAAAGTTGAAATTGAGTAATCCGTTAAAATGGAAGAAAATGCTAAATTTTATCCAAACTGTCCCCAATCTAATCATGCAGATTTTGAAACAATACTGTACATTTACTATTTGCTGCCATTGCAACAATGGTCAGGGGAACTCCTGTTCGCGGACGGTCCCTTGTATAGTACACAGCTGGAACATTAATTGTAACAAAGTTATATATCCGATATGGCGCCTCGCTTAAATGCACTCAATGTGTACGTATTAATAATATCACTATAATATAACAATTAAATTTCCACGCTCATCAATTTTAAACATGACTTAAGTATCGTTCAAGCCTACTGAAGATCTTTGGATTGTTGGCATTTTGTTCTCCTACTCTCTGGATTAAAAACATAGAGAGTTTAATATAGGAACCCACATGGCCTTTATAGATCTAGAAAAAGCCTTCGACAAAGTGATCCGCCCTTTTTATAGAATATAATGTAAAAGAAGGATACCCGAGACACCTAATAAAAACTATTCGAAATTTATATCAAGATACAAAAATAGTAATTGAAATAAATGAAAAAATAACAGAAGAAATAGAACTACCTGTGGTTTAAAACAGGGGTGTAGGCTTTCTCCAACACTTTTTAATATATATTTAGATATCATTCTTGAAGAATAGAAACAATTGGTTCATAAGGGATTAAAAATTGGACGAAATAAAACATGTTGCAGATGGTATAGTTTTCATTTCAGACACAGATGTCAGGCTACAAAAAGCATCTATCAATTAAATTATATATGTTAGAAATATAATATGATAATTTCAAAATGAAAAACTAAAGTAATGGCGTTCCATGGACAGTACCCACTAAGAACAAAAATATTAATAGAAGATAAAATGTTGAAACCGGTTTCACACTTCTAGTATTTGGGCTGCGATATAACCTATGAAGAATAACGAGATATAAATGAGAAAATAGAGCAATGTCAACAATCAGACGGGCTCTGAGGAACAAAGTAAGAAAGGATACACAGCTAAGATTTTACTCAACAATGGCACTACTAGTGGCGATGTATGTGAGCGAGACCTGAATCCTGAAGGAGAAAGATAAAAGTAAAATTCAGGCAGCGGAAATGAGATTCCTACGGGCTGTGAAAGGTTGTACATGAGAAGAACGTATTAGAAATGAGAATATTAGAGAGGAACTAAAAGTACTACCACTTCTTTAACAAATGGAAGAATACAGGAACAATGGGATAGAACATCTGCAAAGAATGAGAGAGGATAGAATACCAAAGATGGCACTGATGTATAATCCTGTAGGACGAAGATCGGTGGGAAGACCAAGATAGCGCTGGGCTCAACAGATATGAAATCGGAACAGGCAAATACCTAATCCGTGAATGATGATAATGATTATGACTCTCTGGATCGTTCGCCTCTCAGATTCCTTCTCCACATTTCAGTAAAATTTAAATTTATATATCGATCGATTTATAATTAGGAGCTTTCCTCTGAAGTCCATCTATCACTTACATTACCTTTCATCTACCCCTCCCCACGTCCATATGAGCGCTCATATTCCTTCGATATTTGAATTCTGTTTGTAGCAATGTGTGGATGGAACTGAACTTTTGGATCTCACATCGCACAAAATTGCTTCTTGTCTGTGATTATAATATATATATATATATATATATATCTGTGTGTGTGTGTGTGTGCAAACTTTATATTTTAAGTTGTAATTGAGTTGTTAGTAGGGGATGATTCATTACAAAAAATAATAAATTATTTTACAATGAAATTGTCAAATTATTCTAAACACAACCACAATACACGTAATCATATAGTTAATACAGAGCCCATTGTTATATAAAATTACATTTTTATTAAAATTTTGTATGTGCTATCCGCGACGTTTTATCGGTGGTATATTCTCGGAGGGGTTGTAGTTTGTTAGTATACACACACACAGATATATATTAAATGAGTTTTACTAGTATATATATATATACTAGTAAAACTCATTTTAAATTTCCGTTGAGGTTTTAGTTCACAGTAATATAATGTACGGTTAAAAAATATAAAATAGTTAACTTGCAGGTCCGTCAACCTAATTGAGAAGACGGACCTACAAGGTAACAATTTTATAGTTTTTAACCGTACATAATATTACTTACTTACATACTCACTGGCACTATCGAACCTATAGGTTCATGGCCGCGCGGACATAAGCTCTCCATACATCACTATCCCGAGCTAATGCTTTCCAATCATTCCCTGTATAATCTACTTCCCTCAAATCATAGTTAATGTTGTTCTCCCACCTCATTCTTGGTCTACCAACTGGGCGTTTTCCTTCTGGCTTTCCTACAAGAAGTTTCCATGCACGTCTTTCATTCCCCATACGCGCAACATGTCCTGGCCATCGCAGTCTACGAGACTTAACTGTTCTTATTATATTTGGCTTCCTATAAAGACCATGTAGTTCATTGTTATGTAGTCTTCTCCATTCACCTGTCTGTTCATCTCTCTTTGGTCCAAAAATTTTCCTAAGAACTTTATTCTCAAATACTCGAATCTCGTAATCTCCTTTCCTCCCTTAAAGTAAGAGTCCATGTTTCGCACCCATATAATATAACTGGTAGAATAATAGTTTTATATATTTTCAGCTTAACGTTTTTTGAAAGGAGTTGGGACATCAAAAGTCTCTGTAATGCATAATAGCACGCATTTCCACAATTGATCCTATGTTTAATTTCTTTGTGCATCTCATTCCTATTTGTGATTATTGTTCCTAGGTATTTGAATTCAGCCACTTCCTCAAAAGTTCCCTCATTTGTCATTAGCTGTCAATTTCCATTATATACTGAATTTCTACGTGTGACTATATATTTAGTTTTATTGATATTTACTTCCAGTCCTAATTTCTTAGTGTTACTCAATAGTGTGTGCGTGTTGGCCTTTAGTATCTCCTCGCTATCGGCCAGAAGTAGTACATCATCAGCATAAACTAACAGCTTATTAATACCATTCAGTTGTAAGCCTTCCTCATTCTCTAAAGATTTAATAGCATGCTCTAGTACAAAATTAAATAGTAGAGGAGATAGTGCATCTCCTTGCTTCAACCCACTCTGGATTTCAAAAGTGTCTGAAAACTGTTTGCCTACATGCACCCTACTCTTTGAGCCATTTAGACACATTCGTATAAGTCTAACTAACTTTTTAGGAATTCCGAACTCCAGCAGGATACTATATAACTTCTCCCTATTAATTGAATCATATGCTTTTTTGAAGTCTACATATAGTTGATGTACAGTACCATTATATTCCCATAGTATATATACCCTCGTAAATGGGTCAGGTCTGTAACATCGCATTTCAAATATGGGCATGATTGGTCCGGTAAAGATGCTCTTGAAATGCTTTTATATGTTGTAAATCTACGAACGGGATTCATGGGTTTAATTTCATTCCGAACGAAACCGGTGTTTTCAGAAGATTTTTAAACCGTGAACCTCTGAATCATAGACGAGCATTACAACCACCGAGGCAAGTACATATAGGAGCATACTGAAGCAGAATGAGATGTTTCTTACACGACTAAGAATGTACTTCTTCTTCCTTTCCAGGATTTGGTCAATGTGACCTGTTCCGGTCTCAAGTCCATCTTTTCCTTGGCCGTCCCAAATATCATTTCCATGTGATTTGTAGGTTTTGATCTTTTTTGGTAATCTTGTATTGTCCATTCCATCTAAATGTTCTTTCCATTGGTATTTGTGCTCTTCTAGTTTATCGACTATTGAAATTATCTACAGTTCATTTCTTGTTGATTCATTGTGTAATCTATCCATGCGTGTACACCCTTTTACGGATGTTAAAAATTTCATTTATGTGGCTTGAATGTGTGAGATATATTTTTTTATAAGTACCCATGATTCAGATCTATATAACAGAACAGGACACAGCCATACTTTTATAAAACCTGAGCTTGAGTTTCTCTTTGAGTCTTTCGGAGGATTCTTCTTATGGTGCCACTCATCATTTGATATCGGTTTAATTTATTATGTACGATCCATTTTCGTAGCTATATGTTATATTTGAACCAAGATACTTAAAGTGTGCTATCTGTTCTATTGTTTCATTAATGATTACTATTTTTGCTCTGACTGGTACTTTGCCCTGAAAGCCATAATTTTAGGTTTTGAAGTTGAGACTTTGAGGATATAATAGAGTCTTAATTGATTCAACATGTAAATGGCTCTTTCTAAATCATCCTCTGATTTCTGTATAATTACTAAATCGTCTGCATACATTAAAACATTCATATATATTTCGTTATTAATTTGTATTCCTATTGGACTTGATTTTTTCCATGGAGGGTGAATGGCGAGTTTCTGGCGCCATAAAACCAGATGCTCGGGGCAGACAGAGCTCTGTAGCCTTGTAAGACAGTCTGTGTAGGAGGAAGACAACTCGGAAATGAAACTCTGGTCCTGCAGGTTGGGGGTTTTGTGGGCTGGTAACCCACACAAGTAAAAGAAAAAATATCACTCAGAAGTTTCAAGTGCGAATACGATTAAGAATAAGAAAGTAATAACTTTTACGCTAGGAGTACAGTTGGTCTATATGACGAACAACTTTTAATTCTAGTCTATTTCGATTAATAATGGAATTTTTAAGTGAATGTCATACTCTAAAGTGATATTTAAGAAGCCATTTTCATGACTTGCTATTGTCCAAGATATTTATTTTCTTGCAAGTTAGTTATAATATAATAACATTTAATGGATTTGAGGAATACTGATAGTTATTTTTTTAACTATTTTGCCCTTTCTTCGTCGTAACACGCTTAAAAGCTCAGGTCATACTTACACAATTATAACGTATATGTGCAAGGGCCAGTATATGTTGTGCACAGGTCTCGTACTTCAGGTTTAGATTCTTTGCGTACCATACATTTACAAAGAAGACCTGCAGCTTTCGAAATAATCCAAATTAAGGTTTTTATGTCCTTAAAAGTGCTAATGATACCGGCCAGGATCAAACCCTTGAACTTCGAAACAGTAAGATTATATCAATGATCCTCAACTGTGAGTGTTAAATAGACTATCGGAAATTTTGGATCTTCTTTTCATTACATTCTATGTTAATTTCAGTAATAAATCTGGGGTATAACATTTAAGGGGCATATGTTCCAATCCATTAATGATTTTTCCCGAATTAAGGTAGCACTTTTCTTCTCCTCTTTGTTATTTACTGTAACCCTAAAGCCTCTATTCGTAGTAACAATTATTTAAATAACTTGAATAATTTAGTATGAATGATTTATATTTTTTTATTCTAATTACAAAAGAATCCTTCGCGATATACCATCAAAAACGTTCTGTAACAACTTTATCCCACACCGAAGAACGGCCAATATTTAAATTTCACACTGATACCCACTTTACTCACTACATGATACATTGAAAAGAAATCACGTGAATAGAATGCCCATCCTAAATTTGTCAGGTTTCTTCAAAATGGACAACCGAACCAATCGCTTCCGTGCTACATCATGCAACTCGGATTCAGATACTGATGTATATTTCCAAAGTTGGAAGGTGTCAAGGTTATTACAAGTACAAAAATATATAATTTTCCTGTTCCCAATTAATCTGTCATTCTGATCCACATTTCTTTATCATTCCAAACTCCATCGTCCAATAAGTTTTCTCTCAGCCTGTTTAAAATATCATCAATCCATATTATTTTTAGCCTTCCTCTTCTTCCTTATAACAGACGACCCTTATTCTAGAATTTTTCTTGGGAATCTGTCTTCTGTCATACTGTTTACAAGACCATACCATTTCAATTGTTTGTATTGCACGAAATCCACAATTGAAGTTTGAATATTCATGTTTGGTTGAATTACACTGTTTGAAATTTTATTTATTTTACTCTTATAAATATATATATGGACTAGTGGTTATGCTCCTTGACTCTGGTCCCGAGGGTCGCGGGTTCAAACCCGGCAGGGGTCATGGATTTTTTAGGAGGGAAAAATCCAAGGAGCAAGTCCTCCGGAGGGACTTTAAGCCGTGGGTCCCGAGTCTGAAGATTTTCAGGCTCGTAAAAGATCCTTAGGCCTCTAAGCAATATTTACAGAATTTTCCCGTCCTAGCACTACCTTGGTTTCCTAGATGTCAGTATAAGGCGGAACGCTGACCACGGACCACTCAAAATGGCATCTATACGAAAACAAATGTAACTGAATTAGTATGGTTCAATTCCTTCCCTGTAGGGAGAGAGCTTTGGGCCGACGTGTAATTTCGGCTTTTTAAAATGTTGATATTTCCATGTTTGCTCACCCCTTGATTGTAACGGGATTAGAAAGGCAATTAGCAGTACTTCGCCCCCTGAAACTTGTTGTATTGTATCCCTCAAGGTTTCGAGGCATCGTAAAAAATATTATATTGTCCATTTTCACTAAAAGGTTTCAGTTCAAAGTGAAACAGTTTCTTGAAGCTAGTGGTTAAGTCAAGTGTGTGTATTTTTAGTTAAACTGCTGCAAATATTTCTAAGTACGTTTTATTAATATTTCAGTATCGTATTTACTATAATTTTTATGATACATATTTTTTTAATTAAATGATACATGGTGTGTAATTTGGGCCTCATGAGAGTGTGTAATTTGGGCCTCGTCTAGAGTTCGTAATCTGGTTCTGAGATAGAGCATTAAAAGGTTTTTAGTTATATATATATTGTTATTAATAATAATTATAATAACAATAATAATAATAATAATTATTATTATTAATCAAATTATTTCTACTATAATAATGAACATAACTAAAATAATTTTATTTTATTCATTTTTATTATTAAAATTACTTTACTACCAACTAAGTCACTGGCTCTATAGAACCCGTACGTTCATGGCCGCTCGTATATATGGTTATTTTACTAATATAATTATTATTTTGGTACTTATTATTTCCAATATTTCTAACAATAATAAATTTAGTATTAGAAAACGTTTATATTGTTTAATTAACGTTAATAGTCCCTTATGATTATTTTAATTAATTAGTTAATGTTGTGTTCGGAATAAGTTAGTTCAACTATGGCTCACTGTTATTGCTGTTTATTATTATTATTATTATTATTTTTATTATCATTATTATTATTATGAATTTATATTTTTTTTATTATTGGTTATATCATTTAACATATTTTGGACTTTCAATTTTTAATGTATTTCTTTGATGATCTGACCTTGTGAATCCAAGAAATGATCTCAAAAATCACATATGTTCATTATTTATCTGCGTGTATTTATTTATCGTGTTTCGATAATTGTTTCATAAACACAAATGAACACAGACTGCACTATAGATTTATAAATCCCGAAAAGATAATGTATTCTCTTACTTATATTTTTAAAATAAATCACTTAAAAAGCAATACCAGTAATTATATT
This sequence comes from Diploptera punctata, assembly GCA_030220185.1. NCBI lineage: Eukaryota > Metazoa > Arthropoda > Insecta > Blattodea > Blaberidae > Diploptera > Diploptera punctata. Next base: position 2,429,175 of record JASPKZ010009799.1, on the reverse strand, counting down.
TGCATGTACAACCTATAAGATATCGGCCCAAATTACACGATTCATCGGCCCAAATTACAAGACCTCGGCCCAAATTACACGGAATCATTATTTATATAAACATAATTTTAAAACATTTTCTGGATATTATTATACGAAGTAGTTATCATAAAAGCAATCAGCACTGTGTATTATTCATCATTTATGAAGTTTATAATTTTCTAAATAGAATTTTAAGTTAAGTGGCCCAAAATACACGACCTTCCCCTATATATATACAAATATACACTGAGGGTGTTTTTAAATTAGACCGAAAAACTTTGGCAGCAGATAGTTCACCTCCATTGAAGTATGTTTTGTTAAGGAACCTGTAAGATGTGACGCTTTTTTTCAGCGCAAGAGGGGTCTTAGAGGAAGGGATGGAAGGAAGTACGTACATGCAAATAACAAATCATTGCCACATAATTCTGTGTGTTAATCCAAATACTTTATAGAAAAAAACTCACTCCAGTGTTACATTGTCAGGATGAATCCAGTTTACTGTCCCATGACAACAAGTGCTGGAACATAATTCTGCGTGTTAATCCAAATTCTTTACAGGAAAAACACTCACTCCAGTGTTACATTGACAGGATGAATCCAGTTTACTGTCCCATCATAACAAGTGCTGGAAAATAATTCTGTGTGTTAATCACAATACTTAACAGGAAAAAAACTCACTCCTGTGTTACATTGTCAGGATGAATCCAGTTTACTGTCCCATCACTACAAGTGCTGGAACATAATTCTGTGTGTTAATCCAAATACTTTACAGGAAAAAAACTCACTCCAATGTTACATTGTCAGGACGAATCCAGTTTAATGTCCCATCACAACAAGTGCTGGAACATACATCCATTGACATCCAGACAAACTCTGCATTGACGTGCCATATTTTGTCGTACCCTTCCAAAGATGCTAGGACCTTCCCTTATTTTAGCTGCTGCGCCAACAATGCATGCTACGAGATCTTCTTCACAGTCAATATCGGTTTCATAAAACATTGTCTTCAAGTAGGCCCACAAAACGTAATGTAAGCAGGTCAGGTTATGCTAGTATATCGGTCAGGCAGTGGGCCAACCCCTACCTATTCAACGAACACCAAATGTAACTGTAATATGGCCACGACTTTATTGCCAAATGCTGCACCTGATGTTCAGAGGTACAAGCTAGGACACATTAAACTGTACATGACAGTACGTACTGCTGTGCTGAATGAGATTCATCAACCAACCTTTGTTCCAACTCCGGATAACAACAGATCGTACTAAATGATATAAACCAACTTGCTGTAATTGATAACGAATGCTATTTTGCTCCGGAAATAAAAACAAACCAAGGTGCAGTACTAATGACAACCTCTCTTGGACTGAAAGGAGTATGTATTAACCGTTTCCTTCAATCCCTTCCTGTAAGATCCTCTAGTACTGAAACGAAACTTCGCAGGCCATAGGATCGTTAACAATTTATTTTTTAATGAAGGTTATCTATTTGGTGTCCCCAACTTTGTCGATCTAATTTAGAAACACCCTGCATATATAATATATATATATATATATATATATATATATATATATATATATACATATATATACATATATATAAGCAGTGAGATAAATAGATATATCGGCAGTATCGATTTAATGACGCTTTCTACCCATCTCAGATAATATATATATATATATATATATATGTGTGTGTGTATAAGCAGTGAGATAAATAGATATATCAGCAGTATCGATTTAATGACGCTTTCTACCCATCTCAGATAATGGTACCTACCGTAACAATTCAAAATAACACTGAAAGGACAGGCAATGTTTGTGGACAAACATTTTGTTTCAATAATACCTACAACGTTCCTTTGATATGCACTGTATTAACAAATATAGTTTCTTACTTTAAACTACTACTACGTCGCTTTGGATAATCGTGTCTAAATGAAATTGGTGACAATCAAAAGAGAAACTCAAAACATTTTTGCTATACCTCATACACATTGAATGCGGCCCCCATGAATGACGCTCCAGACATTCCCATATTTCTATTCACGTCACACATCCTCCAAGATATGTTTGGAAATTGACTGGATGGTAACGATGATACGAAGCTGGCTTTTTACTGATTTTGAGGCAATGGGGGTACAAAGACACGACTCTTTATGTAACCCCATAAAAATAAGTCACAGACCGTCAAGTCAGGTGACATCGGCGGCCACTTGTAGAAAACATTCTCATCATCTCCGGCACGTCCAATCCATCTTCCTGGAAGTCGGTTATTCAGATGCTGCCGAACATGTAAATGCCAATGAGGAGGTGCTCCATGTTGCTGCAAAAAGGTATTCATTGCCTTCTTCTTGTTCCAGTTGTGGAAAAACCAGCCACGATCCACAAAATCACGGCAGCACTTCAAAATTGACTTGTGTGTAAGAGCCTGATGTTGAAACCTTTGCCTAAAAGCACGCTGGACCAGCACCGGTCTCCGAGGTGTGATTTTCCAAAACACATCAATTACGTTCTTGGAGTTTCGTCATAACTCATTAAAACTTGTTTCATAACTTCTTTAATAACAACACAGTTTCAAAAGCACAACAAACATTCACATTTAACCTGTCTGCTAAATATCTAACAATGAACCCAGATCTAAAACAGAAAACATGATTAAATTTAGTTTCATTTCCGTAATGTTGTTCTTTATTCTCCACTCTTGCATTATAAATATGCACAAAACTTTTTTGAGTTTCTCTTTTGATTGTCACCAAATTTATTTAGTTACGATTTTCCAAAGCGACGTAGTAGTAGTTTAAAGTATGATACCATATTTGCGGACACGTTGTATTAATTACAAAATATATACGAATATGTCCAATGTGCGGGAGCTTTGAGGATGAGACACATATATTAGGAAATTGTAACGATTTAGAATATTGGAGGTGTCAGTTATTACCGGAAATATTTCTAAATTCAAATCGTGAAAGATTGGCAGGCTACTAGTTAATGGTAAATCCTGAAAATTGGATAAACATGGGTAAATGTCTGGATAAAACGCGGAAAATAAGTACAACGCTCATTCATGAATAAATACATGTTTTCAAAATGCAATACCATTAATTATAAATAATCCTACATAAATTTTATTAATGTATAATGTTACTGTATTATTATGTAATTGTAATATTATTGTGTTTTAGTTACGTGATTGTAATGTTATTGTTTTTTTTTCTTTATACTATTACCAAATATTACTTTATTGTAACAGACTGTCGACAGCACGTACGGCTTACTGCCCGTTCGACCCATATTTGTAAATAACATTGTATATATCTTACTTTTAGTCTCAAAGTACTATTACTACTTACTACTACTATTTACAATATAAAAATTATGTTGTAAAATTAAATTTAAGTTCTTGTGATTTGTGTTTCCACAACTCATAAATATTTTAAAACACTGTGTTTTGAAAGTATTGCGTATTGTGGAGGCTGAATTTACAAGATACTAAATTTTATAATTCTATATTATAATTTTTACATCTTAATTCAATCACAAAATTTGTTTTGTTGTCGTAAAACTGCATCATGAAAATTCAGCTTTACTTCCATTCTCACACTTTTCAGATCCTAAACAAATTGGCATGCCTTGCTTGCTTCACTCCTCTTGCTGCCCGGGTTCGATTCTTGGTAGGTAGGGATTTTTTAAGCATCCACCTTGGTGACTGGTTTTACGTAAGTCTCTTGTTCTACGTATCCTTAAATGGTACCTTTGGCATCCTGATAAATATAAACACACGGTACACTATTTACATGTCTAGTTTGTGTAAGGTTCAGAGATACATATTGTCTACAGCTGACCACCTAGGCCATTAACCTGTATGTTCCATGTACGTTACCTCTTTGTGGAGTTTGTAAGAGCATAAGAAAATAAATTGAAATGTATAATTGAACAATTATATAGTCACACATTAAATAATACGAGAAAATAAATGTAGAATAATAAAAAATTAAAGAATTAAATAGAATCTGTGTCACAAAATAAAAAAGTACATTTTTAAAATAATGAACACGTCGAAGAACATTTCTTCTGACACAGTTTCACAGGATATTCAATGAGTGATTTGATTCAATGAGTGATTTGATACAAGGAACCCCTGGTACCTCGGAATTTGGTTTGAGAATAATGTGTTATTAATTTGTTAGACGGGTGGCATGTGTTTAGGATCGCGACAACTTGGGATCTGATAGAATGCAAGGGAACATTAAAATCTAATCTCCACCTAATACAGGCACTCTACAAATAATAATCTGCAATTACACAATTCACAAAACTTCACGAGTGGTGTATTGTACAGACAGTTTCTTCATTTAAAGCTGCTGTTCCAAATATCTATCATCATTATCACGAAAAATATGGTATTAATTATTACAGTTTATTATGTATATAGCACCAACTTCACGTGAAGATCAATCGATTATTTTTTAATATAGCATCATAGCCCAATTTATCAGAATCGAAAGTACATTCTACAGGACTACACATTATTCTGCAATAATTCGCCGGATACCATTGATTCTTTATATGTAAAAAATCAGTCAATTTCCCTTTACGTCCCCTGAAATTTTGTAGATGGAATTCTGTTTCATATATGTATACACTTTTTCTCAGGAAGAGGCTTAAATTCCTTTTTTTTTAATTCTAACGACAGAGAACAAATCTGGAAGCAATATTTAATAACAACTTGATATACACAGGTTGCATTTTTAAGTTAATAATATAATTTAATTCATTTCAGTGTATATATATTATTTTTTGAGCGATAGTGCGTTTTGTCGTACTTACAGCAATGGCGACCATGATTGAAAGTTTAACTTCCTAAATTTCGGGATTGCCAACTAAATAACTATACTGTAATAAAATAACTATACTGTAACATTACCTATTACAAATACGTGTATGGAAAGTAAAACCACTGCCTTCTGTGTATACTACATAAATGTATATACTAAAATATTCAACAGATAATGTTAATATACATTATACGAATCAAGTCACTACATATTAAATTAACTGAACTTTATTTGAAAAAAATATTAAACAATAAATACTTACTTGCCACCATTTTATCATTAATTGGTCTCATGACCTCCTGTTATTTCAACTACTAATCATTTCTCACACTGTTAACGTTAGTCAATTGTTTATAATGTCTGCAAATATTTCGAACAAAGATGTTATTATTTTACTATTACTTAATATTTTGAAAACACAATCGCACAAAAACTAATGTACAACGTACGTTTATGAAGCGTTTTACATAACCTGAGAAATTAAAAGCCTGGCTATGGCTCGGTTTTTAAACATTTTCCTCGATTCTGTAAAAGTTCTTCCCAATCTTGCATCGATATACTATTCATTTCAGCAAAACCTTATATTTAAAATTGTGCACATATTTTCTCATATTTTCTGAATCTGCTTTTCCTTCTAGTGTCTGTATAAATATATATTTTTATTTTGTGAGAGAAGACAACGTATATCGCAAAGAGAATGTATAATCATATACATACCTATTCCATAATTGTATAAAGGAGATTCGTTCAGTAAATAACTTTACCATCAACTCTCTACATATATAATAAAACTCTTAAATTTAAGAGAGAAAGCATGCTCATGGAGGGAGCGTTTATATTTCTCTTTGAAGCTATGAGTATTTTTCCGTAAATACGTCTCCAGAGAACAATTTATTCATGTTTTTTTTACAAACGCATACAGCGTCCTGCTTTATATACTAATTTAAATTATAAAACAGTCGAATGCTAGGGAAAATCGGATCTATTTACAGTATTTTGCAATCGTAATAACCTGGCGCTTATAATCTGATTACTATGTTATATGCATTAATTTAACACGTGTTTTGCAGATATAGTTGTCAAAAACAATTTAAAATAATTCAATGAATGATTACCTGGAACAAATGTATTATATACAGGTGGTAATGTAAAATATATTGAGAGAATTATTCCTGCTAAAAACAAGTTATGATCTTAAGTTATTTCATTCAAATTCAAATATCAAATATTGAGGAAATGTTTAAATATTAAACCACAAATCCACCATAATGCTGTGGTCTAATGGCAAGATTGTTGCCCTTGATGCTGAGTTCCCGGTTCGATTCCCGGTCGAGTATAGTTTTCCCAGGTGAGGTGTTTCCTCACCTGCAAGAATATTTCGGAAAGCTTTAAGGATTAAAGAATCCCTGAACACTATCTGACCATCGTATTCATATGAAATTCGTCCTGTTTAGTATGAATGTATATTGTCTAAAAAAATCGAATTGTCTCGGAGTAAGCAATGACATTGATATAATTACTCATCGAGAGAGGTCATTAATGTCCTCGTGTGGTCAAAAAAGTACTACAGTAAAACGTTTAATCCGGAACGTGAATAATGCGGATATCTGTCCAAAGTGAACAAATATATTTGTCCCGGCGGAATAATAGTAAAATAGTATTTATTTAGCATAAAACGGAGTCTGTCCAACGCGGGAGCGGAAGGATATTTCTACACAATTCATGAAACAAATAAAGCGGAAAGACAAAGAGACAAATCAGTTTCCACTTAATTGAATTTCCGTCAGGCCAAGAAAACAATAAGGAATGATTCCTGCCGTCGGGTGAACTAGCGATTCTACCTGTACCAGAAATTTTATTTCGGCCTCAATTCACACACGTAATGCGAAATTGCCATTGCACAGTAAAATATTAAACTAGTTTAAGTTCTGAGACTTATCTTTCACAGGTAGCGTTCTGAATTTATGGAACAAAGATGACTAAAACGAATGTATCATTGTCATTAAACGAAAAAGTGAAAGTGATTGAAGATAAATCTCCTAATTTCCGGACCTTTGGTCCGAAGTGAAGCTCTAGCCGTTGCTAAATCCTTAGAAAATAATTTCAAGGCATCTTCAGGTTGGCTGACCGTTTTAAAATACGATACAATGTAGTGTGGAATGAAATTTGCGGGGAATCATAGGATGTGGCCAAAAGTCTAGTTAGTGAGCGCAAACTGAAACTGAATACACGCCTAAGAGACATTTTTAAAGGTGACGAAACGGGACTGTTTTTTCGCGCGTTACAGTAGAAGTTGCTCACACATAATCTACTTGACTTTTCAACAGCAGCGGAACAACAATTAATCAAAGGTACGTAAAAAAATATATATGGTTCCCTATCATCTAAAATTATTAATACATTTTAGTTATATTATAATGCGGAATTTTGTCTAATGTCGAAAAAAACTTGGTCCCATATGATTCCAGTTTGAGCAAGTTATACTGTACCCGTTCTAGAGTTAAACTCCTCTTCCGAGACTTAGTGCCAGCGGCATGGAAATGTGCCTACAACGGGAGAGATTAAGATAGACAAAGCAAGAATAAATTTGAGCCGTGAACAAGGTCTGCGCTGTTTTCGTTAACCTATAATTAAAAGAAAATAAGTGTAGAGTATTTTGTTAATATTCTGGTATGAATGAATATTTTCACTTGATTTTATTATTAGTACTTTCGGTGTATTAAATTCATTATAGAGGAATCAATAAAACTAGTAATTAAAACCAATATACCTTTTCAACCATTTGTTCAATTATATTAATAACTGAAATCGGTTTTGTTGGTCTCGCTTTGAACATGATCAAGAGAGTACCAATGATATTAATAAATGCCATGAAAACTGTGTATGCAAATTTAGTGGGAATTATACAGTTATTTTAAATGGGAAACTTTAAAGATGAAAAGATGAAGGAAAGAGTTGAAATGCAGATACCCATGTCCTCAGATTGTTGTTAATTTGTGCATGAATTATCTCATATAGGCTATGTAAGCCTTAACACATAGTATGAAATGACCCATAGGTAAGATTGCACTAGGTAATAAATGAATGGTACAGAGATAGGGATGAGATAAAATGTTGAAATAAGGGTTAATATTTTATTTCGGTCGACAGCACAAGGCTTCTTTATACTGGGAATCTTTCAAAATACATATGATTAGACATGGGACTCACTTCGCAGTAATGTGAGGGACTGTCGATCGCTAGAATTATTTCAGTCGAAATTAACTGTTTTTTAAGTCCCACATAATGAAAATACCTGCATAACTATTTTTAGCATTTTGTGTGTACCTACATATTCATCTAGAAACATTCTTTCAATTCATTCTATAACTTTATTTTATTTTATGTTGGTCAGTGTTAATATTAGAATACATTCGCATTGTGTACTTTTTTAGTCCAATATTAATAACATTTTAATAACATAGTCAATTCATCCATAGTAATACTGCCCGAGGGCAGGTCTTTGACTGCAATCATAAAATTTTCATGCTATGCTTTGAAGCTATACCAGGAAATTATACGTGTGGTAGCTTCCCGTTTCTTTCCAAATCGGTGAAGGATGATGTTGGTAATGATAAGGATGATGATGATGGCCGGATGATTTCCGGGGACGGTTGGGACCTAAGCGTCCTGACATTTGTCTTACAGGTGGGGAAAAACCCGAAAAAACATCACCCAGGAGCCTTTCCAGACCGGAAATCGAACCCGGGCCCGCTGCGTGACAAGGCAGCACGCTACCTTCGATACCACAGCGGTGGACTAATATCGTAGGCCCTAGTATTTAAAATGTTCTATAATTTTATTATTCGCTGGTTTGAGTGGAAGAAAATGCCTTATGGACTCAACTCTGCCAGCATAAATAAAGCACCGTCATCATAGTTATTACGGTTTTAAAAAGTAGCTAACAAACAATTCGATTATTCTGGAATTAAAAACACATTGTAAAGAAGGGAAGATAAAACATGAAGCTATCAATCACGTAAAGAAATTTGTAGTTTAATTGTAGCTATACAATACGGCTTCTCGGTTCGCGTTAGGACCAAATATGTCAACATTTCACTCAATTTTACTTCTGTCCCAATAGTGCTGAATTGAACTGAATGCTTACTAGCTAAAAATAAAGTGGTATATATAATAATCATAGATAGCAATCAGTCCTGGTCACTCTCAAAATCTTCGTCCTCCATTCATCCCTGTCTAATGCTTTCCATCTCCATCAACTTACGACAAGCTTGTTAAAATCTCCAATTATTCAATTTAACAATCTGAGCTTTAGTCTGCCTTATTATCCTACTTTCTTGAGGTTTTAGTAAACAGCTTTTTTAAGAGAATTGTCCTCGGCCATCCTGATAATATGGCCAGCTAAACGTAAAATAGCTATATTTATAAGATTAACAAATGCAGGGTCTGCGAATAAGGAATATAATTCATGTTTGTATCTTTTTCGCTGTCTTCAATATTCATTTACTGGTTCAAATATCCTCTTAAGTACTTTCTTCTTCAAAACCAACAGTTGTTCTTCATTACTTTTCGAAACTGTCTAACAATGACAACCATATTTTAAGGACAGACAAGGTCAATTTGGTTTTTAAATTAACAAAACGTGATTGTAATGTATTTTTGAGAGCAGAACAGCACCTGCAAGGCAAAACGTTATGTATTTCATTCATTGTTTTTAATTGATAATTACTGTAAACAATATAAATTGAATGTGTAAAAGGAACAACGCATAATACGCGATGGGATCGAATTAGCAAAATAATATGATGGAAGAAACACTAATAATATATTAATAAAGAAAAGGAAAATAAATGGTTTTGACAGGTATGTCGTTGGAAAGGAACCCAAGATAAAATATCCAAAACATCCCCCCCCCCAGAAAATATATACTCAGAATTACCTTACCAACACGCACGTTTTAAAATTTGTTGATTCTAACGTCGCAGATTAATTGAAATAATTAATTCAAATAGTATTGTGATAACCTTTATTTTGACAGAATATCATTAATATTTTTAGGATTTGTGTTTTTTTATTTCTTCCTTAGTTACTTTTTATAGAGATGATTATTTGCATGGCGATTTAAATATTAATCGATTTATTTTCCTTGTTATCCTATTTGTTAGTGAATGTAAATCCGGGGAATAGCAGATAAAGAAACAATTAGAGTAGAAGGAAAAAATTAATAGAGGAAATAGACGAAAGCCAAGAAAATATGTTTTAAATATGAGAATGCACAAGATAGGAGACGATACAGATTTGGCGGTGGCGGCCGCGGCAGCAGGAGCAGCAGCTGTGGTAGTGTAGTGTAGTAGTAGTAGTAGTAGTAGTAGTAGTAGTAGTAGTAGTAGTAGTAGTAGTTGTAGTAGTAGTAGATTTTATTTAACGAAGCTCTTCCACAACTGAGGTCATTAGTGTCGCAATCAAAAGACGTACAAAGTTTGCTTGAAGGCCTCTTAGTTCTGCCATGAGGGAAATGAATGTACACCTGAGTTCCCATTCGAAATAAAGACAATCATGATTTATATTGTCGATCGCTGGATTTAAATTCGCGAAAGAAGAGACGAGAGCAAGTTAACCACTAGTAGATCAAGAATGCCTACACCCCTGTAACGGAAGGGGCGACAGTGTATCACGATATTCAGCGAACAACAGACACGAATGCTCAGGTTAATGTTAAATTAACATTTGTGTATCGCGTGCCGTAACCAAGAGGTTTGTGGCGTCAAGCCTTGAAGCCAAGCTACGGAACTTACGGAGTTCGAGTCCCGTAGGGACAACCAGTTCTCATGGAAGTTGAGTATGCATCTAGATATATTAAAATTTCTTAAGAATATAAACAGAAACTGGGTACTTGTACGTATATCACCAATGTTACTACTTATATTTATGCTCTAAACTAACTACTCTTCGGTCTAATAAAAAACTCCAAGCGCGAGAGGCCTAGAAGGCCCTTGGCCAACCATCCGACTGCTGGCCTCACGTCCACATGTGTTACTCACAGATGTAGACGATCATAAGCCTGTGTAGGGGTGACATGTGATCAGCATGTCGTGCCCCCCAACCAGTAGTCGCTAATTATTTTAGCTACCCAAATGTCTCACTATAATGGATGGGCACCGGTCCCATACTGGCCGAAATTCCATGAGAAAATTTCTTACTCCATGGAGACTCGAATCAGTGCAAGTCCCTTAGCTCTGCGCCAAGGCATCTTGCCTTAACCACTACGCTATGGCGCGGGACCTTCGTTCTAATAGTTGGCTTGTATTAGGTATACATTGTGTTATTGATGAAAACACATAAGGACAATGTCGTATGAATGTAAGTGGATAAAAAATTGATTGTTCACTGTATTAAGTCAGAAAATGTAATTGGACATATATTATTTTTTAAATAATTTTATTCATAATTTGCGTTGAAATAAACAAGTCGGTTGAGACAATGCGCTACTAGCAGGGAGATCAAGGGTTTCGAGTCTCGGTGGGTCAGAATTTTTAGAATAACCTGAACCCTGTTGTGGCTTCATGGCCCTGGGATCGTCTCTGTCTCTGACTGAAATGAATGCAGTTGCTTGTTCTGGGGATAAAAGAGGCCACCCTTCAGGGCTATGTCCCGCCTAATATCTCGTGCCGAAGAGGCTTAAGTCCTAATATCCCAAGGCTTTCTAAGGCCTGTAGTTGAATCACGTTTTTTTGGATGGGATGTAGACATATTGTCATATTACGTAAAACTCCCACAATTTCTCTATGTTTAATTAATCTACAGTGTTGCCAATTGGAATAAGTTTTAATGTATATGACAGTGCATTAATGAAATTTGCCTGCTTACAAAGGGTCCCTAGTAAGTTACTGTATTTAAAATGACCGTTGTAAAAGGAACAAAACGTGTGCTGAGTCAAATGACACATAATATAATTATAGAATGATGTACAATAAATAAAATACAATATAGGAGTTCAGAATTAACCGATAACCGATTATAAAGTACGTTAATTAAAGCCTTCCTAGAAACGTAATTAAATTGATACATGAAATTAATGACATTATTACAATTTTATAAATAATCAATAATTCTGATTTGACTCTGATTTTCGCCTTAACTGTTATTCAGAAATATTTAATTAAGATTTTAGCAAACTCCATTATAATTATATATGTAATTATATTGAATTCGAAATTACATTTAATAAGTTTGCTATATATTTATAAATTTCTGTAGAAAACTGATATTGATCTTTATTTTCAGGAGTTTCAAGCAATATATTATTTCTAATTAATTTAAAACATTGAATTCCAATTAGTATCAGAAATCTACGAGTACAATTCAATTTAACGCGTTGATGATTGTCATTCTACAAATATATTTCATCTACACTATTATAAGGTCTATGTCAGTAAATCGTTACCCTGCACGTTAACCATGTGGTACGAAATAATTAACACTTAGCACAAGAAATTAGTGACTGCTGGATATTAGCTTCCTTTAAAATGTATTTAAATCTCTCTCTTGTAATTGATCTGTCAGTGATTAATTCGCTTCTGTAATAAGATTAACCTAATTCACTTTAACTTTAGTTTTAAGGAAAATTGTAGGAAAATCACTGAGAGAGAAATATAGCAGCTCTGTTATTAGAGAAGAATGTGAAATTGAAACTATAAACCTCTGGATAAATGATAGAAGACTAAATTGGAACGATCACCTAGATAGAATGGAGAACAGTAGACTAGTGAAGAAAGTACGTGACTGGACACCTCAGCAGAAAAGGTCTTTGGAAGACAACAACTACGATGGAAGGACGTCACCATACCCGGACCTCTAGTGAATGAACATGCAACAAGCTGCCAGTTTTCATGCGTAGTGGAAGAAGAGGAAGAAGAATTTAGTTTAATTTGTATAAATATTTACTTAAAATTCATAAATTATTCTACATCATTATAAGTGAAATTTTACCTATAATACTTTTTCAGTGGCTGAGTGAGCCTTATGGGCTTAATTCCACCAGTTAAATGTTTTTTTTAATATTACCCAAAATAAGTTTAAAATATCCTCAATGCAACAAATCAATGAATGCGAATATTTAATTTATTAACAATTTGATTTTTAGTTTGTTATAAATAAAATATTGATTTTAAAATTAGATTGCAAACCTAAAATGAAGTGGATAATAAATTCGGTTCCTAGAATGAGAGTGCGAAAATTTTAGCCGGACACGTCTTCTCGTAAAAATAATATATTATTTTATTTGTAAGGGCCGCGTGGTGTGTGGCATGTAAAAAGGTACATTTAAGGTTGAAAGTTCAACTCAGTTAATAGAATGGAATGTCTTATTTTAATGAAAGCACTGTTATGTAATTGCAATTGTAATAAATATATAAAATCGAGCGAGTCGTCTATGACGGTAGCGTTTTGAAATCCAACTCAGGAAGATCTCTTTTCGAATACCCGAGCGTTGATTTATTCCTGTATCCCCCTAACATAAAAATACTAAACGCATTTTTTTGTTTACAGTAACGAAGATATATTTCTCTATTGTAAACAGATAGGGTATTATCGATACTATTAGTATGAACTCAAAATTATAGGGTCAAATTTCAGAAGTCATTTCTGACAGGAAAATACACTAGCTCATGGCCATTTATCGTATTAATTGGCATGTGCTGTTTTGAACCACATTTATTCCGCTATGAAATAATATTGTAGCATGTATTGTAGAGGTTTGACTTCAGATTGAACTTACTGAAGTGGAAGTACACTGGTGAGATGTTCGTATCATATAAAAGCAGGGATGGTATTCATATAAAGACAAGCGCATAGGAATTTGGTTTAGGGACCATGTTTACAAAGAAAATGACCTTCACACAGAGCATCAACCTAATTACTAGTGGAAAACATTAAAAGGAACATGTGTGGCCAGGGGCACTTGATGAAATGGGAGCAACAAAAACGGCAGACTGCAGTCACATTTTTGTACCCAACACCTGCAGCAACATGTTCTACTCTGTTGTGTACTTGTGTCGCCATTCATTTTTAGATACAGTAAAACTTATTCAAAGCGGAATCAAATGGGGACCAATTTTTTTCCTCATTAGACAACATTCCGCATTATCAGAAAACAAAATAATATTAACCAATCTTAGATTACAGAGCACCATATATGTCTTTTTATGTACCTTGGATTAATTGTAGATCCGCTGCCGTTGGAATCTGAAGTACGAGCAACTTCGACGATAACGCGCGAAAAAACAGTCACATTTCGTCACCGTTGTAAATGTCTCTCAGGCGCGTATCCTGAAATTAAAGTATGCAGTTTCGGTTTACACTCACTAACTGTACTTTCGTCCATATCCTTTCATTCCCCGCAAATTTCATTTCATACTACATTGTGTCGTCTTTTAAAACTGTCCACAACCTACTTGAAGGTGCCTTGAAATTTTTATTCCCTAGGGATATAGCAACAGCTAGAGCTTTTTAGGACTTTCCAGTATTTAAAAAATTCTTAATTAAAAGTTTGCAGCAGCAGCTGCTATGAAATCACGAAATCGATGTTACAAAATATTTGTACATCCGTAGCGAGATTAAATTAAGAACCGACAGCAGTTTCAAAATACAGTACAAATAGTTTGTGAAAAAAAGTCGGAGGTCTTAGAACTAGAACGCACCACGTGCTATATAATTTCTAACTGAAGTCGTTAAGAGGATTGAAAATCAATCGCCTAAATTGTATGGTCATGTAGAAAGAATGGAAAATTAAAGCTGGTAAAAAATATATACGAATGGTCACCCCGTGGACTAAATAAGCGTGACAGGCCAAGATGGAAATGGAAAACCTAGGTCAGAACTATAATGGATGACAGGAATTTGGAAGAAGCAGATTGGAATGATGCATACAAATGGCAACTGAAGACAGCAAACCTATAAGTGGAGAAAGGCCGAAGAAGAAGTCATGTTTATATCTTATTAATATTTGTGTGTCTATGTAATTTTAAAGGATTGCAGTATGATTTATTTGTTCGTTGCAGATATAATTTGTTTAGAATATTTAAGTAATATAGCCGATTACAATTTTATAATTGCAAATTACTTGCAAATGTTAGTTTTTTTTTCCTCAAAATTTTAATGTTATATTTTAGATTCGTATGTGATATATTGTCCACAATTGTGGTCTCTGCGTACCGTAGCTGCCGTGTACGCAGCGGAACTCGTTTCAATCCACGGTCGGGAAAATCATCCTCGATTATGGTCTTTGTGAGATTTGTAAGTCAAATGTTGGGAAATGTTTAAGTCCAAACGATCCCCGAACATAATCTGGCCATTATAAGCACCATTAATGTATTCGACAAATGTATTATGAATGTGTGAGTGAATGTTGTGTTTAGTCTTGAATGATTGTGTTGTATCGGAATAAGCTTTCGATAGGGCTGATATTTCATTCGGGGAGATCTTCCATACTCTCGTGTGACAAACGGTATATGTGTAATCCAAAATTTAAAATTCCTCTTCCTACACGTCCCGCCATTTTAATGCGTGGGCGACTCAGCCTCTAACGGAAATGAGTACCAGACGCTTGTTCTGGGGTAAAGGCGGCCGTCACGCAGGGCTGACATCAAGTGCCGATTGTCTAGAAATGGTGGGAGCCTTAACCTCCCACTACCCCAAGGGCCTCCTGAGGTCTGTAGTGGGATTACTTTACTTTACATATAAATATACTTATAAAGTGAGAGGTTAAATTACGCAGTGAGATATTAGCTATGAAAATATATATTGTAAGAAAATTAAGGCAGGCACACTTTAATTTTAAAATGAATACAATTAAATGAAGTAATTACACCATCGTTCATTCCTGGTGTTTGTATATATCAATACAAATTGTATGCCAGTTTTAGCAAGATGATGACTACATGTGATCTGATGTCAAAACTAAGCCATGTTATCAGGTAAATATAAACATTATTTTAAAAATTACATGATACATGAATATATAGATCTCTCTATATAAAGGCGTAAATGGTGAATGTCTTGTATATACGAGGATATACAAACATTAATACTTATTTTTTGCGCGATAGTGCGTTTTATCGTACTTACAGCAGTGGCGACCGTGATTGAAAGTTCAACTTCCTACATTTCGGGATTGCCAACCTAAATAACTATACTGTAATATTACATTTATACCCATGTACGGGAAGTAAAACCACTGCTCTCTATATGTACTGCGTACAATGTACATACTAAAAATTATCCAAAAGATAGTGTTAATATAAATTATACGAAAAAAAATCACTGCATTTTAAATTATTCGAACTTTATTTGAAACAATACATATGTACTTGCGGCTTGTTTATCATAAGTAATGCCACGAGCGATTTCCAAATTATCGATAAATTCACGACTCACGAAGTGAGGAGTGAATTTATGTAAAGAATTTGTAAATCAAGAGTGGCATTTGATAGGACTATTTAACGAATAAAATTAAGCTCTTTACTCACAAATCATTGTTTAACTATAGTTATTTTAAAAATTTATGTATTTAATGTAAACGGCGATGTTTGAGAACAAATCAGAATTGTGAGGTTGTGTTCATTCACTGCAGCTTGATCATATTATTTATTGCCAAATAAGATCGCAATATTGTAAGAAATAATGAAACACATCAAACTATATATCATAATCAACATTACGGGTTATTCATTTATTTTTTTAGTAAACAACTCAGTAAAATCAAGGACCCTGTTCATTACTTGCTATATTCAATGTATTTGATGGAGAAAAATAATGTTCTGTCCTGTTCAGAACATTAAAAAGGAGAAGCTTTCTTTATCACAAAAGCAGGATCTGATAAAGAGAAATCTATAAAGAGCGAGGTGAAACACGACTGTCATAGGTTGTAAAACAAAATTCATTGAAAAGTGATTGTTCATTGATTAGCATTTGTGGCATGAGTTAAATAGTCAATAATAATGGTTTCACGGCCTCCTGTACTTTCAACTAATAACATTGCCCACACTGTTAACGTTACTCAATTGTTTATAATGAACGCAAATATTTCCAACAAAGAAGTTATAATTTTACTACTATTTATTATTTTGAAAACACCTTTAGCGCAACGTTGATTACAACGCACGTTTGTGAATTGTTTTACAGAATCTCGGAAATTAAAAACCTCGCTGTCGCTCGGTTTTTAAACATTTTCCTTAATTCTGTAAACACCACTTCCCAACCTTGCATCGTAATATACTATTATCACCTACAGTACAAATTACGATCCACCTTGACATGTGGAATAAAATAAGATACTTTTTATCGGAAAATACTACAAGGAATCAAAGCAGGTAGTTACAAATCATCATACTTATTTTGTAGTGATTCGAAAGTGTACTAAGGACATTCAGGATACCAAAAGTCATAGAGAAAAAAAAAATCTACCCATCCATAGTAATTCTGCCCGAAGGCAGGTCCTTCGCTGCAATCGTAGCATTTTCATGCAATGCTTGCACCTTTACTAGGGAATTGTGTAGGTGTGGTAGCTTCCCATTGTTTTCCACACCGGTGAAGGATGATGATGATAATGGTAAGGATGATAATGATAAGGATGATGGCCATATGATTTCGGGGACCGTTTGGGCCTTAAAGTTTCCCTGACATTTGTCTTACAGGTGAGGAAAAACCCCGATAAAAACCTCACCCATAAAAACTGCCCCGACCGGGGATCGAACCCGAGCCCGCTGCGTGACAAGGCAGCACGCCACCTCGAGACCACAGCGGTGGACTTCTACCCATCGTATATCTTAAATTGAATACTCTGTGTTTATTAATTGTATACCAAGATGGAAAATAATGAATATTCGTGTGTCTCGGTTTTGAAAAAAGAATTTGAGTTAAATCTATAAACAATGTAACATTTTCTTTCTCATTTTTTCAGAAGATTGAAAAATACTAACGTATGCGCATATGTTTCCAATTGGAGAGAAGAACGTCGTTATAGTATGTGGAGCAACTGATATACCTTAAATTAACTACTTTATTCAATTACTCTGTATTTATTTATTTCAATGGTATCTATTTCAATCTTTGTTTGTGAATGACGGTTTGGTTAGTTCAGGTTATTGACTTATTTATCAACCTACAATCATCTCGTTGCTCTAGGGAGCTATAGCGAGTAGCTCTGCTCTGTCGTACGTGAGCCATGGGCTATTATAGGAAAAGATAAGAGGACGTGAAGACACTGGCGGTTCTTAAAACTGCATACAAGTATTTGTTTTCATGCGAAATTATTTGAATGCATTATTAATATATTATTACTATTATTACTGTTATATATGATTAATAATACTGTTATATCCATCCAGCCATAGTAATTCACCCCGTAGGCAAGTCTTTCACTGCAATCATAGCATTTTCATGCTATGATTTGCAGCATTACTAGGGAATTATACGCGTGGTAGCTTCCCGTTGCTTTCCACGCCGGTGAAGGATTATGATGATAATACTAAGGATGATGATGATGACCGGATGATTTTCGGGGATCCTTGCGTCCTACGCTTCCTGACATTTGTCTTACATGTGAGGAAACCCCCCGAAGAAACATCGTCCAGAAGCTTGTCTCGTCCGGGAATCGAACCCGGGCCCGCTGCGTGACAAGGCAGCACGCTACCTCGAGATCACAGCGGTGGACAGACTGTTATATAAGAATTCAAATTATATGTATATCCAAGATACGGGCTATTAGCTTAAGACAGGTAAAACTACTAGGAGTATCATTATTATTATTATTACTATTATATTTTTGCGAATGTGCACATGTAGGACTACCCAAAGTCTTAGAGGCGTTTCCTTTGACTCCAAATTTCCGTATTTTTTGGTTATGTGCTTTCTTTCTCTCTCCTGTCCATTTTTTTTCCAGTTTATAGTTTTTTTTTTAGGTTTGGCTTCTTGATCAACCTGCCATTTGTGCACCATAATTTTAAACATGTCTCTTTATTATAAGTTCTTCAGTAATTCCTGCTAAATTGAAGTAATATTCACTTCAATCCATTGCACAAGATCCACTCGTGCTTTACTTATATTGTCGTAGAACTCTATTGTTCGTTTTCGAAGTATATTTCGGTTTCATTCGTTTAATATGCCAATAAAATTTTAATTTTCGTTTTCTAATATCACAATAAAAGTCTGTATAGAATTTTATTTCCTTTTTACTTTTGAGTCTATATGCTTCAACTATGACTTGTGAACCTAAAATATTTCGATATCATTTCTTCTCTTCAAAAATATGTTTCTTTCCCATAGATATATTTTGATTTAATTACAGTGTCTTATTTTTGTATGTATAGATGTGTTTTTTATTACAGATGTTTTGAATAAGCCGAAATACTGTTTCAATTTTTTTGGCATCTAGTTTCGATGACTTAAGTTTTGATTCCATTTTCCTAATTTCTTTCTCCAAGATATTTTAATTGTGAAACTCATTTAAATTTACCAATTGTGGTTTCCAGGTATTTAGGTGCTTGTTTGTTGCATGAAATGTATTCCTATGGTACATTTCCTGGATTTTAGTTTCAATTTAATTATTTTCAGATATTGATCCAAATCGTTCCAACTTGTACATTATGAAATTTCTCTGTGGTGGAGATATGAAATCACCACATGATCAATTAGATAGTCACCTGGAAGTGAGTTCGGTATACGTCATATCAGTTATTGTTATTATTTTTATTATTTTGCTGTTATTGTTATAATTATTAATTTAAATAAACATTTTAAAATAAATATTAAACTGTTGAATACAGTATTATTTGCCGACGACCATGTGGTAATTTACAGTTCAAAAGATAATCTACGAAGAGCTATTTTTAATTTGGAAAAGAATAAGTGCCAATTATAATTTAAATCTTTCAAAGATAATATACACTTGAAATTCATGTTAAAGCACCGTTTATGTTATGTAATATGGTGTTAATTACATAATGTTTTACCTGGTAAGTCAGTCATCCTCAACTAAATTATTAAATTTTTCAAGTTATTCTAATATGGAGGCCTTTCGAAAACAATATTTCATCTTCTGCGTTTTAACTGGAACTGATGGTGTTGTATAGGTTGAATAATGGATTCTGTCTGCGGTTAAGTTCTCGTAGAGCAGATGTTCATTCCTTGCTTCTTCCAGAATCTCTACGTCTTCAAGAATGCTGGTCCTTGTTATACTCTTTGTGTAGTATTGACATAGAGTTATCGATTTTTTGAAATCGATGACCTGTTTGGAGTATATGTTTGGCAAAACTTGCTTTATCTTCATTATTAATAAAATTTTAGAAATGTTCCGAATATCATGTATTAAAGGCAAAACAATAAGAAAATTTAATACACGATATTCGGAACATATGAAACATTTTATTAATAATGAAAATAAATCAAGTTTTGCCAAACATATACTCGAAATAGGTCATCGATTTGAACAAATCGATAACTCTATGTCAATACTACACAAAGAGTATAACAACAACAGGATCAGAATCCTTGAAGACGTAGAGATTCTGAAAGAAGCAAGGAATGAAGACCTGCTCATCGAGAACGTAACCGTAGACATAAATCCATTATACAACCCATACAACACCATTAACCATCAGTTCCAGTTAAAACGCAGAAGATGAAACATTGTTTTCGAAAGGCCTCCATATTAGAATAACTTGAAGAAATTTATTAACTTAGTCGAGGACGACTGAGTCGCGAGGTAAAAAATGATATAATTAACATCTTATTTCAAAAGTGCAAAAATAGTAATTGATATTACATTTTTAGAGTAAGTGAACAGTTTTAAATATCTAGGTTTCAATTTAGTATATGTTAAAATTGAAGATATTAATGACAAATAAATACATTTAATCCAATGTCTGGCACTATTAAGGGGCACGGAGGCGTGAAATCCTAAAAAAAAATCTGATTTTTTTTATTTCATGTTTTGATAGTATAGGAATTCAACTATAATTTCTCCAAGTTTCATAACCCAATTCAAATTGCTTATGCTTTTAAAAAAATAATTTACAAGGTGCTGCCATCAGCCACGCCCACCTTCTTTTCCTGCTTGCTGTCATAATTTGGTTCTGTGTTCTATTTTACTGCTTATTTTGCAGGCATGTAAGTGTACAATTATCTAGAAGGCACTGTTTTGTAATTTATGAACAGACAGAAATCTAAGACACGTCAGACCTTTTGCAGAAGGCTGTTGTTTATACTTTATGGTAGCACATGGTTAGTACATATTTATTTTGTTGTTAGTGTGAGGTTTCACTATTTTGAAACTCTGTGAAGTATAATTTGATACTCCATTACTCTGTAAATATTTATATTAATAATGGGGAGGTCTGAAAGAATATTCAGAAAAAATAAAAAGTCTGAAATTCTGAATACAGTATAGGAGAGGTTAGAGTTGGTCAGTCATAGACACCTCCAAGTGCTTCTAAGAGTAAAATTGGTTCAGGTATAAATGTACAAAGGAATGCTGATGAAATAAACAGTGGATATAGAATTATACATTTGACATTAATATCTGTGGCAGTAACTTGTGCTTGTCAGTGCTCATTTTATATTGGTCATATTCAAAAGTGAATGGGTGGAAGACTGCGAAGACTTGTAGAACAAAATAAGGGCAAAGTTATAAAAGATGGAAAGCCAATTGGGAAAAAAAAAAAAAAAAAAAACAGACTGACCAAGGAAAGAATTGATAGTTTGCAGAATTAACTATGGTAATGCTATTAGATGCAGGCAGTGTGAATAACCTTCAGTCCATGAAAAAAGTTGTGTGGGCACTTGGTTTCATTACTCATCAACAGATGACAACCTTCAACATGATCTTTGGTCTGAATCATGGTATAAGTATAAAATAAAACAAAAAATCTGGAGAAAACTATGCCCAAAAGAACAGCCTTCCAGAAGAGGTAATGCTGACAATCAAACCAATTTATCAAGCACTTTGTGATCCAGAACTGCTGAGAAAGTATGTCTACATGGCAAAACTCAGAATTAAAATGAGTGTTTCAATTCTCACATTTGGGAGAGATGCCCATAGACAACATTCATGTCTAATCTAGTTGATAGAATAGCAACTTTTGATGCTGCAGCTTTATTTAATAATGAAAATATAGCAAGACTTCGGGTCTTTGAAAAGCTAGGAATCACTCCAGGAGTGTTTATGAGGCAAATTTAGGGACGGGTCGACAGAACAGCGCATCACCTTCGCTGAAGTTAGGATTGAAAAATTAGCCCAGCAGGTCCGACTGAGGAACAGAGGGAAGAAAGGGGCTGCAGAAGACCAGGAAGAGGATGAAGACTACAGTTATGGGGAATTTTAAATAAGTTGTGCCCACGAAACTACAAATTTCATTTTCTTTTCTCGTTTTCTCAGTTTATTAATTTTCAGACTTTATGTACATTTTTCTCAGAAACTAGAACACATATCTCAATTAAATTTGGTACTGCACAGTTTTATGCTATCATGATGATTATTTTGATGCACGGATTTTCTTCTAGAGCCATTTTTTTTTATTTTGTCATGTGAAATGTACTGTATTTTGAAGCAAAAATGTTTGTTCACATTAAAAATTCATTTAAAAATCAATGAAGAAAGATATAAAAAATCTGTTGCATCAAATTGTATTGTTATTCATATAATAATATATGAGCAAATCTTCATGCATTTTCTTCAAAGGGATACTGAAAAAAAGGTGCATAGTCATCACAATGTATTAAAAAATAAAAAGTAATGCATCCAAAAAATTAATGTGCCAAAGTAATTGTAACAAAGCACAGTATTATAAGATGCAGTGATAAATATATGTGCAAAATTTCATCCCTGTATGACAAAAAGTGTAGCTATGACAGGGTATTAATTATATAAGTGCATTTCTGCCAACGTGTCTCCTTAAAATAACCCTTAGAAACACAAGAAAAGAAACAAAAATGAAATTTTATTAAGTAGTGGCTCTTCCTATATTGATGTATGGATCAGAATGTTTAACGATCACTAAAAGACAAGAACAAAGATTGGAAGCAACTGAGATGAGATTTTTAAGTAATATGGGAGGATATAATCTTCTGGATTGGAAAACAAATGATATAAGAAAGGAATTAAATATTTTCAAACTTACAGACCAAATAATTAAATATAGGAACGCCTGGAAAGAACATATTGATAGAATGCCAGAAGAAATATTTCCAAAATGATGGCTAAATTATAAACCGCAAGGAAGGTGATACGATCTGTCGGGAGAGGGATTTTCATCTATGGATGAATGTCATGGCCTCCTCCGAGATAATACATCATAAGACGAATCACACCATTCTCACACATTCATTTAAACATGGCGAGGACGGTATTTATGTGTATGATGACTAGACGATATCCGGGGACTGTTTGAACCTTAAAGGTTTCTGACACCTGTCTAACAGCAGAGAAAGAACTCCGAAAAAGCATCACCCTGGAATCTTCTCCCGATCGCAGATCGAAACGGGCCCGTTACGTACGAGAAGCGACTATACCCCGAGACAACAGTTGTTGACTACAAATATTTAGCTAAAATATTATTTATTAAAAGTTCACAATTTAGTTAAAGAAATTCAGAATTATGCAAGCAATTGATTACAACATGTCCAAAGAATGGACTCACCTCTCTTTCCAAAATTGGCATTGCAGTATTAACCTAATAGACTTCGAGGACGGATATTGAGATGGGTTCACGAACCACATTTTAAAAACTCATATGAACTGGCTCAAACGATCTAAGTTAAATCTAAATAAATCCATGATGATTATTAATATATACGAAATAACTATATCTTTTTTGGGATCAACATTTTTAGAATTAAAAAATAACAGCACCTCTACTAAAAAACAATAACTATTACATTGTGTGCGTGTGTATGTGTGTGTGTGTGTGTGTGTGTGTATGATCTAATGTCACACACTCCACTTTACGTGTTTGGAGTCCCGCGGTGGGTGGGGAGATGAAGTTAATGTGGTCTTTTTCTTTTTTAAATTTAAGAACATAGTTGCAGAACACTTTATGTGGATGTTGTATTCTTGATCTTATTGCAAATTAAACACTTTGTAGCATTATCTTGTGATATAAAAATATGTTTCCATTCATTAAGTGTTTGTATTGTTGAAAACGTTCTGCCTTTCGTGACACTGATGGATTGTTGGCCTACTGGACATGAGGTATGGATGCCCCAATATGAAAATATATCTACGGAGGAACGTACATATGACGTCAACATTTCCTCTAAATCCTTCATCCAAGTGGTCTCCCACCCCACAACTACTGAGGAATTATGCTCTGAATCTAATTGCTCGCTAGTCTACTATTAAGATACGTCCAAAGATACACCATACTGAACTGAAATGTTAGTTTAAAAATCCCGGCATGTTTACTTCTCTATCTGCACTGACCATATACAGGAGGATATATATCGTACAATTAGAATTCGCTTGAGTTCGGCATTATACCTAAGGAGGCAGATTATTATCTCTCCCAAGTACCTAGCCCAAGGAATACATATATGTACAGTATATTGGTTTCTAATTTAAGAATGGTATTGATTGATACATTTGTAAGCATAGGAATACTTACGTAACAATCGATTTTACTGCCATACGGTATTATATAATTCAATAATATGCCCACCGCTGTAGTGTCGAGGTAGCGTGCTGCCTTGTCATGCAGCGGGCCCGAGTTTTATCCCCGGTCCGGACAAGTTTCTTGGGTGAGGTGTCTTTCGGGGTTCTAACTCAGCTGTAAGATAAATGTCAGGAAACATCAAGGCCAAACGGTCCCCGAACACCATCTGACAATCATTATGATTAATAACATATTCGCATAATTAGCTTAAGTTTAGTTTAAGGTTTCTCCTGGCGCATCATCAACTCTCATATCATCGGGACAGCCTTCCAGGCGCCCTAACATCAGAAGTGGGTTACAAGTACGCCATGCCAGGAGAGATCTTCAGAAATGCCGAAACGACAACCTGGGCATTTGGAAAAGAATAAAAAATCAATAATATATTTGAATCAATATAACATCATTCAATAGAGAAGAATAGAAAGATTGTGGTTTTATTATATTTCTTCGGATATGGTTTGAAGGTTGCTGTTTCTTTTATAAATATGTGATTAGTATTCTTAGGGTGAGAAAAACTATATGGAAAGTTAGATATAATATACGGTCGTTTCTTTAGACAGAAGCGACAGTATAAAGGGTGATAGGATATTCCTATAATAATTTCAAAATGAAGCAATCATTGTTTTTCACTCGATTAGTCTACTAGGAAATAATAACTAAACCCATAATCAGAAAAATTAGAAATTCTCAGACATTTGCAGTTCGCAGTTACCTGTTTGAGTGTGTGGCTGCAGAGGCAGGTTACATAGAATCCAATATGCGTCAGACGAACTACAAATATTTCTAGTGTGAAAAAAGAATAGCGTGAAATAAACAAGTCCACGTTTCGACTGAATTGCAAAGATAATGTAGGCCTTAAATTTTCATAGAATATTTTTTTTAACTTGTGTTACATTTTACAGTTTCCCTAAAATATAAAGACAAACATTTTTCAAAACAAGCATATATTTATATTTTTACGTTCCCAATATATTACTTTTGGGGAACAATTAAGCAATTTCCTGGTATGATTGTGTGCCATGGCATAACCGTTCGGAATCTTAGTATTAATATATATATTATATATATATATATTTATATCGTTATTATTTGTAGATACCCCGTATTGATTACCCGGCGTTGCCCGGGAATCTACGCATCCCGATGTAATTAGCATAAATAAGCTGAAAGACAAAATTCGTTATTTTCAGTTATCCATAAGAGAATATCTGCTGTGCGCTGCTACGCCTGCCGGGAATCTATTTACGAGTATACCTATCTTCTTCGCATCAATGAAAGAATAAAATGTTATTGTGAGTTATCCTTAAAAGATGAACATATGCTGTCAAGGACTTTCCTGTTGAGTTTTATGAGATATTCAATTCTGTGTACAACAATTTTGTGTATTTGTTATGGTTTAGGCAGAGTAAGACAATTATGCGTAAAAGAAGGGAATTTTTCACGTTTTTCACTACAAAGAGGGTTTTTTTAAAGCTCTAGGAGTTGACTACCTCGACTTTCATATAGCCTATGTTCATCCTGGGAAAACACTGAACATTTTGCAAAAACAAATCACAATCGGATCCACGGTATGGCCGCGCACAAAGTACGAACAAAAAAACAAAGAAACAAAAATTCATTATACGAGTATATATCATCATCCTCATCATCTACATTCATGGATTAGGTCTGTTGACCCGTTCCGACTTCAGCCCATCTTTTTCTAGGTCTGCCCACCACATCTCGGGTGGCTTTAGGTTAGTATTTTGTTATTTGTTTTGGATCTCTTACTTGATTCATTTTGTCTATGTGTTGCTTCAATTTTTGTCTAAGATGTATCTATTTTATCAGCTATTGCAAATATTTCAAGTTCCTGTCTTATTTCTGTGTTCATTATATATATATATATATATATATATATCCATCCATAGTAATTCTGCCCGAGGGCAGGTCTTTCACTGCAATCATAGAATTTCCATGCTATGCTTGCAGCTTTATTGGGGAATTGTAGGTGCGGTAGCTTCCCGTTCCTTTCCACACCGGTCAAGGATGATGACAATGATAAGGTTGATAATAATAATGATGACCATATGATTTCGGGGACCGAAAAACTGCCCCGACCGTGGATCGAACCTGGGCCCGCTGCGTGACAAGGCAGCTACCTCGAGACCACAGCGGTTGACTATATATATATAAAGTTATTCTATACCAACTTGAAGCCTCAGGAACCCACATTTTAACCTAGTATTCTTTTATTTTTGTGCTCATGTATGTGAGGGCGATAATCAATTCACTCACAAGAATAACTTCCCTGAAAAATTATTCAAATCCAGGGAAACGGTTGTAGCGCTATTAGATTTGGAGAAAAGAGGGAGGACTTTAAATCCCACTGGAATACAATCAAATTTATTCGCTACACTAGATTTAAAACCATTTTATCTTCCGTGTTTACCATGCGATTTCTCTTAATTTAATATATAGGCCTATGTCAGTTTCTAAACAACGAGAAATATTAGATAACCTTCCAACATTTCTAAGGTATTTTATTGCACTGTTTTAGGATATAGGATATTCCTTTCGCAGAGAATGCATTACTTGAAATGCACTTGACTAAAATTATAGATCAACTAAAAACTTCATAAAATAGTTCTTAATAGGCCTACTGGCGAGTACCTGGAACGTATTTATAGAACCAGGATAATATATCGTACGTGTAAAATATTAGATAAAACAAATTATTAATCATTATATAATAAATAATTGTACTAGGTTTAACGCTTTTAATGTCACCAAGTTTTTTTTTCTGTACTTCAAATAATATATTCAATCTCTTCGGAAGAAAATAATTTTATATTGTATGATGTGGATTTTTGAGATCCGGGTTGTATACATTTTGGAAGGAAAATGTTACCCCATAGCTCCAAATTCGGGAGTCCTTGTGTGAACCCAAATAGAATAATAACAGTTGTGATTTTGTTTTTGTGTTATGCGAGCTGTCAAGTAGCAAAGCAATTTATAGTTTTGCAAAACAAATCGAGTGATTTTATAGAGTTTGATAATTATCCTTTATGATTTAATATTATTGAGCATTCACGATGTATGCAAGATTATAAGCAGATCTTAACAGAACAAGAATGGGAAACTGTTAAAGAGAAGGGTCTGTGACGTCATCCCCATTCCATGTGCGTAGTACAACAGTGGGGGAACGCTTCAAACTAAACGACGCGTAAATTATAATATTTTTGGAACCTTTCAAAATTTTGTTTTTTTAACCTTTCTTCGGATGCATATTTCTTCGTAATTTCATTTTATCCGACACTCTGACGATACGCCAGACTGCGTGGTCCGGTATTATTGTCATTCATAGACTTTCAATGTAAGACGGACAGTCTCTAGTGCATCAGGTCTAGATGGCATATCATTCATCCACATTTGTTATTCACAGAAATGAACGATTATCCACCAGTATAGAAATAGCACGTTGTCAGCGCGTTCGATCTCCCAGTTGTTAAAGTTGTTGCTACCCAAAATCCTCACGATGCTCTAATGGTACCCGTCACGTACTGCCGAAATTTAATGAGAAAATTTCTTCCCCCATTGTACCCCGAACCAGTGGACACAATATTAATTCACAATTAAACTCTTATAATTTATTATATATCTTTAATATCACTCGGTTTTATAGTTAAATTGGTAATCTTTCCTCGT
The DNA here is from genome assembly GCA_030220185.1 of Diploptera punctata. Classification (NCBI taxonomy): domain Eukaryota; kingdom Metazoa; phylum Arthropoda; class Insecta; order Blattodea; family Blaberidae; genus Diploptera; species Diploptera punctata. The sequence continues at coordinate 2,400,924 of JASPKZ010009799.1, read as the reverse complement.
GATTACGAAAATGGAATTGATTTTCGTCAGGTTGAAAAATATGAGAACAAAATAAATGTGGATGTTGATTCACATTTTCCTCGTTATGTGTAGATATAGAAGAAATATACAATTTTAAAGTTGAAATATTTTTACGGTTAGCTGTAAAGAAGAGAAGCTAAAACTAGAAACATATTAAATATAGGTCAATTTAGGTGTTGGGTACTCGTATCTAAAATAATATATTTACATTTTGACAATACACATTTTGTAGGGTACCCTCAGAGATCATTTGTTATTGGTGTCATAAGTTACTCTTGTAGGAATGTGTCGGTTAAAATGTACTTACTTCGGTTTATATGCTCGTGTTTACAGTTTGTATGAATAATATTAGTATTTTAAAAAATAATTCCCACAATTTATTAATATTCCATTAAATATCACATTTAATTTACTAATAACTCATTGCCACTATCCAACTCGGAGGTTCATGGCCGCGCGGACATAAGCTCTCCTGGGCTAATGTTTTCAAAACATTCCTTTATAATTTACCTCCCTAAAATAATGGTTAGAGATATTCTCCTATCTCATTCTTGATCTACCATAGGCCGCTTTTCTTCTAGTCTTCCTACTAGGATTTCCCATATCAATATTTCATTTCCATTCGTACCATACAGAGTGTAACCTAGTTCCCAATACAGATTTTGAGAACGAATAGTAAGGATCAAGAACGTTACGTTTACTATAAAAACCCATATCCGGAAACATATCGTTTTTCCGCTATGTTGCTCTCACAAACGCCTGCTGCTTGTGGATTGGTTTCAATTAAAATTAGGGCTCGATATGGCGACCACTGACGTGACGTATACATAGACACCGTACCTCCATTGTACGTTCTGGTACACACGATTACCAATTATTGGTTTTGCAATATCTGCCACAATATCTGAGCAAGTAGGTCTTCATCGGATGCATCAGGGGACTCGTAAATCAAGGATACCAAGTTATTTCTCAGGCAGTACTGTAGCGGGTATAAGTCGGGAACACATACTGGCCAAGCAGTTGAAGTCACCATGAGCCATCCACTTTTGCCCATATCGTTGATTTTGATGATCTCGGACCGGAATTGAAAAAAATTAGTTGATAAGCCTTCTTCCTGGAACCACGTGTTTCGATGCACTTGAAGTGACACATCTTGCGAGAACCCATGAAGTACGTCTTCAAGGAATCGCAAGTACGCAGCACCCATGAGTTTCGGCAGAATATATTTTGGCCTAATTACACATCCATCCAGGATCCCTGCCATGATCAGTGAATGGAATCCGCCGTTGGAAGTCGCGCTCTTCCACACAACAGTTGAAGAACTACTAACAGAAGTGAGCTCGTGACGCTAATTCATGTGGCTGTACCTTGTTGAGGTGGTACTCATGTAGCTGCTATTCATGTAGAATACGCCAGACAGTTTGGTGATCCACATTCAGCCTACCTATTATGGTTCTGGTACTCATCGTCGTGTCCTCTTCCACTGCATATAGTACAACTTCGTCAAAGTCGGGTATGCGGGGCGGCCGTGGATCACCACAGGCGGGCCCTTTTAGTGGTGAATGCACCCGTATCCGAGGCCTGCTAGTAAACATTAACAAAGGGGGAGCGCGAAGGAGTCTGGCGGTGTGAGAAACGATCCCTATACAACTGACGAGCAGCCCTCCCATTGCACTGAGCATCTCCTACAATAACCCCATGTCGGCGTATATCACAAACGTGTAGTTCACAATGGTTACTAGCAACACACTCCAAATGAAATGTAATACGTGCAGCTTAGTACATTACAAACAAAGGCTACAAGCACAACAGCAGGTACAAATGTTTCTGGGCGGATTACAAACTAAACTGAGTGGCATATAAATAAACATGTAGCCGGCATGGGGACATCAGGTGATTGGTAAATGACGTAAGTAATACCTAATTATTTGGCGTCCAAAATGAGAGAGATTTGAATGTGTATTGTGGTAAATTGCGTTTAGCGGGAAAACTGTACGTTAATGGATATGAGTTCCTATGCTAAACGTAACAGTCTTGGTCCTCACTACACGTCTTCAGAGTCAAAAATGGGTTTTTATATCCTGTATATACTGTTCATTGCAGTTATAACTTAATTGTTATAATTACATCAGAATTTCCGTAACGTTCTTGTAGCTCATTTAACGTATTCTTCTTTATTCGCCTGTCTGTTTGTCTCTCTTGGTCCACACATGTTCACAAGAAATGTATTCTGAAATACTCGTAATCTTTTCTCCTCCCTTTAAGTATTAGTCACGTTTCGTAACTTTCGAATGAACGAATGATACAGATTGATAAAACTTATTTTGTTTTACTCATTACATTTGTTACGAAAATTAAAATATATTATAGCCTTTGATCAAGCATGAAAAACTACATTGTGTGAGGAATAAAACGCCCATTAATTATAATCAAATGACAATATATTGTGGATGTGAGGAAACGAGTTTATGATCAATATGACCGTAATACTTTATATTAACGTCAAATATTAAAAAGAAAATAGTATTACCAAGGGCAAAATTTATTTTTCCCCCTTAACGTCTGCAGATACAAAATGCTGTACTAAATTTTATGTATAAAATATAGAAGTGGTATAAGTGTACTAATTTAGGAAGGTGTTGACTTACTAGGTACAGTCATTACATTTTGAGACTGAGCGCATAATGGCGCTGTGCACTGAAGCGCATATGTGATTCCGTGGTATGGTACCTTGTTAGTTAGTCTCTACTTCCAGCAAGGGACAGTAAAGTGCATGCACTGCAAGCAGAACTACGGTCAACTCGAGAAATCATAGTTTTTGCAACGGGCAAACATCACGTTCTGCCAGAAATTAGGCAAAAACGATGCTGAAATGTTTCAAATAATTCAGAAAGTTTACGGTGAGGATGCATTCGGTTGCTGTGTTGTGGTTAGATGGCACCGAAGCTTTGTTGCAAGGAAGAGTCAGTTTGGAAGTCGATGTGCGTACTGGTCGGCCACAAACAATTTTAATTAAATGCAAGATCGAAGATGTTGCAATGGTATTGCGGTCTAACCGCTCCCAATCTCGCAGCAGCAGTAGGGTTCGGCCATGGTACTTACTACAAAGTTATGTCTGATCACCTGAAAATGTCTCGTGTTACCCAGCATAGTGTGCCACGAATTCTGTCGGAAGACCAAGATGACGATATGTGGTGACCTCATCAGTAGTACTGAGTTTATCCGACGATTCTCAACCGGATAATAACTGGAGAATAAACATGGTGTTTCCTATACGATCCGCAACTGAAACCACAATCCGCCTTCTGGAAAACACGATTTTCACAACGACTATAAAGACTGCGACATGACAGATCGAAAGGCAAGGTGATGCTTGAACTCTTTTTTTTCATTCACAAGGATTCATCCCAGAAGGTGCAACTGTAAACAAATCCCGCTACAAAGAGATCCTTGGCCGTTTACGCAATTAAATTCGCCGTAAGCGACCTGATATTTGACGTACAAAGAATTGGCTGTTCCAACAGACAGCGCCCCTGCACACCGTTCTGTCCTTGTCCAAGAGGAACTTGCAAGGCAACAGGTGACAGTTTTGCCACAACCTCTGCACTCACCTGATCTCGCACCATGCGATTTTTTCTTTCCTCGCATGAAAGCAATCCTACGTGGTCGTAGATTCCATTCTTCCGAAGAGGTTATGACTGCCACAAGAGACGCCAGTCGAGACGTTCCTGCCAACATATTTCAGCGGTACTTCCAACAGCTATACTAATGTTAGCAAAGCTGCATAAAGGCCAACGGCGACTATTTTGTGGGAGAATATGGTTCTATTTAAGTGTACGACGAGTTATTGGCATCTTGTGAGACATCCAAATTTTTGTCGGTGTCTATCTTCCAGGCGTTAACTCTCAGAATTTATTGACTGTACTACGTACAATAAAACAAACATATCTCTTTCATTTTGTGATTAACCCAATGGTTGATGTTATAATAAAACCAAACTATCCGAAAATCGTAACAGCGCAAGTAATATTTTCGTGATTCATGTAACGAGAGGAACATAATTTTATTTTAAAACAGTTATCTAATTTTGTTATATATATATATATATATATATATATATGTATTTATTAATTTTAAGTTATGTTTAATATAGGTAGGGATAAACCTATTTAATGATCGCAGTTCGCGACGTTGCCATTAATTTATGTTTTTGTTTTATAAGTCAGATATTTTCACTAAATATGCACAAAAACTATCAATTTATTTGAAAACTGCAAAGGAAGTATATATTATGATGATCTTGAAGAGGATTTTCGGGCTGTAGGCCGTGGTCGTGAGGCTTTTAGTTCCCCGACGTTTCACCAGAGACTGCGTCTAGCATCATCAAGGGTTTTCTTGAGACTGGCAATTCTTTTTTTTTAGACAGTGACTTGGCGCCGTTCATTGTGCCACATAGAAACCCACTGGTTTACCTGGCAGCTAATTACTTGATGGCCAACAATTTGGGGTTCTGATATATATAAGCTTAGCCTTTGGGGACAAGTATTTCGCTTGCAGATCCAGGTTTGAATAAATGGTGGACATTTCCACCTTAAAAGAGGGCATAAGAAACTGCACCGCCAGCAAGCAGAAAGTCCGAAAGTCGGACGGCGCAGGATGAGCCTCATTCTTTCAAGCCAGTAAACCTCGCACGATTTATTTGATGGTTCCATCTAATTGGCTAAACTATGCTAAGCATAGGTTAACCAATTGATGCATGAAGATGAAACGCTCCATAGGACTTGACAATTCAGCCAACATGGGCTGAATGTCCCGGAGCATCTCCTCTGCACGCTCACTCAATAATGCTGCTGGCAATCCTCGGTATTGTTCTTGAACAGTGTTGTTCACTTTTGTTCTGGAAGAAGTTCCAGTCCTTAAGGCTTGTGTGAAGGATATGGATGGATCGATCCTAACCGAAGTGAAGGTCTTTGGTTGAGATGGATTTTCAGGGTCTTTAGGTTTGGGTTTTGCAGCCCTATCATAAGCCTCAAGTGCTGCTTTGTAAACAGGGCAGCCACGGTATGAAGCGGGGTGACCGGACCTCCCGCAATTTAAACATTTAAGGAAATTTGGTTCTATCTGCACTTGGGCTCTTTAAGAAGGCACCGTCTTTGTGCCGGATGGTCCCAGGCGCAGACTACCACAGACGTGGGCCTCGGTTACAGGCTAGGGACGGTGTGATTAAATGACTGGCACTTGTAACACTGTTTTATGTCGCAGACCGGCGAGGTTTGTATGTCTTCCACGGCTATAAACGGCATATATAAAAGGCGCTTTAAGTCTATAGAGATTTAGAGGCATCTTTTGTTCGCTCAATTTGTAAGATGAAAATTTACTCTCTTAGTATTTCGCTTGACAGATTTGAATTGGAAATCCTAGGAGCTAGGATTTCCTCTTTAATTTCATTTATTGTGTGGTTCTGGCAGGCATGCCTTTTAAGTTACGAGCGCGACGAAGCCTGGCAGAGAAGATCTTTCATAAGTTGGAATGTATATTCCTTCGGACGGAAGTAGAAATAGCTCCCTCCACTTAGCAAAGTCTTTCCGATGAAGACGCATAATATCTCAATCCTATCGTCAGTGCTGACTCTACTTTTGGGTCACTACTTATTTTAGTTTCGCTCATTTCTCTATTCATTCGGAACACTAGTCCCCGTGGCCAAAGGACAGATTATTGGCGGAGCGTACGCTGTCCAGTAGTAGGCAACATTTTAAGCGAAAGAACTGATGGTTGGCTGTAGCCCGTATAAGGTCCAGCGAGCCATTGGAGGAGTATAAACCACCCTGAAAGTGTTACCATGCAAGTTAATCTCGCACGGTATCACAATTAAGGCTGAGAATTTACCATTGTTAGGAGTTGCTGGAACTACATACTGGTGATTCCACAGGTTGCTCCAGATCGTTTTGGTAAATTTCTCTATGTTCATATGTATTAGTTTTCTTTAATACCACTCTAGTTTTCTTTTTCTTTAGATTTTTTGCGGGGGGGACTTCCTTTTTTTTTTTTTTTTTTTTTTTTTGGAAGTTTCATTAGAGTTACTTTTCTCTTTCTCTTTAAGAAAGTTCTCCCGACTAGTTGATGGTATTTCTACAACAATTAGTTTACTTTCTGTTTCTGATTCTGAGTCCCGCTCCATGGGTTTCTGGGACGAGAGAAAAGAGCTCGATTGAATTTCAACCGCAGCTGCCTTCAATTCACACACTGTAGCCTCAAGGACGGGTTGTCCTGGACTTTCTGTTTGAATAATAAGATTAAGTCGAATTAGACAACCTTTTGTGAAATCACGAGCGTCGTCTGACCTCTCGTCCTCATGGTAAGCAGATAGGTAGTTAGAGATAACTAGAAAGGTACTATTTATAAACCGCAAAATGTTGCTCAATTTAGTATCTTTATCATATTTATGATGTCTAGAAAAAATTTCAAATTTTTTTCCCGTATCCTCCCAGATTTCGAGAGGTGAGACATCCTCAGGGTCAAGATCCATGGACCTGTCAGGATCCTGCATAGTAGCCATGCTTGGCAATTACCAAGTCTTAGTTCAGATACTACGCTAGATTCAAATAACACTTATCACCACTGGCCAAGATTTTAACATACAATAAAATATTGTAACACCACAACCTTACCTGTTAACACAACACTCCCTATTAGAAAAAACGAAAACACGTTACGCGGCACTGGACTGGCCCGAGGGCCAGTCAAGAAAATTAGCTGCACTCCTAACGATTGGTCATTATTTGATTACAATAATTATATGACCAATCACGGCACACTTAACTACCGGTCACCATCCGCACAAGTCAGATTCCGTGTTGGAGCACTTGTTGTCTAAGACGTTATTAAGCCAAATTGCGTTGTAGTTGTAGAGTTGCAGAAGATGTTGCTAGCTGTAGAACTCAACGAAGAATCCTGGCAATTCTTGAGGTATGCTCGCTTCAGGTTCTCCAGGATACCGGTGTAATCACCTTGATCTCTTCTTTAGGAAGTGTTAAGTTCAATCAGTTATTTATACTTTTGTGGTAGGCCTAGGAGCACCTAACTTTCTAGGCCAGATAGAACTTTGGCATTTTATATTTCGTCCGTTCCTTTTCGTTGTATGCCCCTAGGCTATTAATAAGAGCATTTTCGCTCAGAGTCGTTTTTGATATAAGTTTCTTGCCAATTTAGTCATCACCTCCTGAAGAAAGTCAATGTTTAAATCTTCATGAATTTTGGTGATTCTCGTCCTAATTGGATATTCTCCTGCACTTCGTAAACACTTGTTCTGAAGAACCTGAAGCAAGTTTATCTTATCCTTTGATAAGGTCAGCCATGCGGGACATGCATATATCATTTGGCTGCGTATACAAGCCCTGTATACCAACGTACGTGATTGAGGTGTCAGAGAGTGGGCTCTCAACATGGGCTTGAGTTGTGAAAAACGTTTATAAAAGTTATTTCGAATCTTCTCGACATGTTTAGCCCAAGTGAGACGACGATCTAGTATAACCCCGAGATACTGAACAGTGAGCTGATATCTGATTACAGTTCCGTCATATTCTAGTGTTTCTGCACCATTAATATTAGGTCGTTGCGTAAAAATTATTCCTTGGTTCTTCTCTTTACCAATTTTAATCCTCCATTTATCAGCCCACCGCTCAATATCTCGTAGGCCTCTCTGAACTTTTCTACTACACCTAATTAAGGATCTGTCTTTACTATATATCGCAATATCATCGGCATACAGGGCTAGTTGCGTATGTGTCCTCCCAGGAACGTCGGCGGTATAAATATTATATAACAATGGTGAAAGTACGGATCCCTGAGGCACTCCAGCCAGAATAGTTCGTCTATCAGAGGTGGCACCCCCCTCGCTGACAACGAAACTCCTATCCGTTAAAAAGGACGAGATGATTCCCACCATCCCATCCGAAAAGCCCATTGAATCCATCTTCCATATCAGGCCTTCATGCCAGGTCGTGTCGTAGGCTTTCTCGACATCCAAGAACACTGCAACTGTGCTCTCTCTATAATTGAAACCTGATGTTATATATTCCGTGAGTCTTACCAGTTGCAGTGTCGTGGAACGACCCGGCATGAACCCGAATTGCTCTTGTGGGATGACGCGCAGATCAGTAGTCATACCGATCAGTCTGCCCAGCACAATTCTTTCAAATAATTTACCAAGATTGCTTAGCAGACTGATCGGTCGTCTATTAGAAACAAAAATAGGATTTTTTTCTTCTTTAGGTAACGTTATAATTTTTTTGCTTCTTTCCATTTACGCGGAAAATAATTTAAATTTAAACATCTATTAAAGATAGTAACTAAATAGCGCGCCATCCCAGATGGGAGGTGCTGAATCATCTCGTTTGACACATAATCTGTACCAACAGCTTTTCTCTTAGGAAGCGTCTTAATAATTTTCTTAACCTCAGCGAGGGAGGCCAACCGCAACCTCTGTAGGGGAGCTCTCTCAGAGATCCGCTCCGCCTCCGATTCCACCCCATCTATCCAGTCATCATCATATTGATCCTGGAGATGAGGTCTAAACCCATCCTCTAGGGAGTCAGCAATAGTATTTACCTTGTCAGTTGCTTTATACTTTAGACCATTTGGTCCATGAATAGGTTTATTATTAATTACGTTACTTTTTAATTTTTTCAAAATGGGCCAAATATTATTTGATCTCTCAGCCTGTTCCAGATCTGCGTTAAATTTCCTTATCTTAAAATTTCTTAAAATATCGTGAATGCGATTAGTCAGATTATTTAAAACAATCTTATCCTCTCTCCTACGGTATCTTTGCCAGTGTCTTCTGACCACTCTTTTCTGCCGGACAAGTGCCTCCACTTCCGGCAGATTCCCCGTGGTGTGACTACTAACATCTACAGTAGTCACTTCTCTAAAATTGTTTACAATTGTATTAGTTAAAATATCTATTTCCAGATCCAGAGCCTCAGTTGATTCATTTCCGCGATTATCCGGGAAAATACAATCTTTCATATTCTCTGTGAACGCACCCCAATTAGTAACCGAGGCCCTGGATCTGAAAAGCGTCTTTTCTACGTTAAAATTTAAAATTAATTCCACGGGGGAGTGGTCAGAATTCAATTCGTCCCTAGTTTCCAATGACTCCACCGCCACATTTATTTTTACCATGAACACATCCAGCACATCGGGGTTTCCCACTAGTGTACTTGGGAAATAGGTCGGCGTGTCAGGTCCAATAATTTCAAAGTCCTCCCTCTCTGCCAGGTCCTGTAAAATTCTTCCCCTCGGCGATATCAGCCTCGAATTCCAAATGGTATGCTTAGAATTTAAATCTCCTCCAATAATAAAATTTTCTTTAATTCTTATGATGGTTTCAAAATCGTTTAACACTATTCTTTTGCTGGGAGGCTGATACGCCGAGCAGACCAGGACCTCTTCATCTTCTAACATTAGAGTGATGGCAGTGACTTGCAGATTCTCAAGTCGAGGGAGGACAACTTCCAAATGTGATAATGTGGACCTGACCACCACAGCCGTACCCCCATGTGCCGGACTGGGTCCATCCGTGATATAAACTTTGTAGCCCGGGATTCGCCAGCCGAACCACACTGGTTTTCGCGTTTCTTGTACTAATATGATGTCAATTTCATCTCTAAAAATGTATTCTTGTAAATTTATATATTCGCGGGTCAAGCCGTTAATGTTTATTGAAACAATCTTTAAAGGTTTAATAGCCATTTTCGACCCCGAAAATTCGCAATAAACCGAGACATAATGTGGTGACCCTCCCAAAAGTGTCTGTTTGAATTTTCACATCTTCAAAATAGATTTAATCTGCTGGATATACCATTTTATGTTTCCCTTACGAATCCATTCAAAAATATCTTTAAAATCATTTAAATCGTTTTCTACTCGATTTACATTAAATTTAGCATTTGGTATATTATTTTGTGCCACAGGGGTCATTCCTGGAATCCCATCCCGTTGGGGTAAGTGCGGGAAGTCCGCCGGTTTCACTGTAACCCGGGGCATATTGGTTGGTCTACTATTTTTTGCTCTAACTTGTTCAACTACTCTGCAGCCCCGGTAGCTAGCAGGGTGAGCTTCACCGCAATTTACACACTTTGCTGGTTCGGTCAAAGATTTCCTGCATTCGCGAGTATTGTGTAGACCGGCGCACTTCACGCACCGTGCCATCAGATGACAGAAGTTTGCCTTATGGCCAAACCTCTGACATCTGAAGCATTGTTGGAGTCCTGGTTGACCCCTGTAATCTTCAATTTTTACTTTGAAATTAAAAAGACCAGTTAGTTTTTTCAATTTGTCTACATCGTCTTGTGCCCTCGGTAGGGTCACCACCCAGAGCGGTAATGGAATTAATTCTTTTTCTTAGTTACATTATCAATGTTTACTTTTAGATAACTGGCGGACCCGGACCACTGAAATTTCCAACCTAGACAATTCAGCCAAAATTGTTAAGTTATCAAATATGGGCGGTAGACCCCTTAGAACGAATTTGGCAAACTTTCTGCCGTCGTTGTCGTATGTATAATATTCAACAGAATCTTTGTCAAGTATGGATATCAATCTATCATAATCCTCTTTAGTACTAGCTTTAATCTTTAATCCACTAGAAATGTATTCTGCTATGTATTCCCCCCTCATAATTTTCGTAAGCTGAGTCAATATAGTATGGTTAATTGCCTTCAGGTGTATTATGATGGGAGGAAAAAATTTTGTTTTCTTTGTCTGTTGTTCTTCATTAGGTTCATTTGTTCTATCATTATTATTTTGCAATACGTCAAAAGCGTTCGAAGTGGCAAGGGGATCAGGCTCGTTATTTCGAGACACTTTAACAGTTTTATTGGGTATAATAAATCCTTCGTCATCTGGGATTATTCTCTTCGCCATGTCTTCCCCTAAAATCAGCTACAACCGCCTCTTTAAAAACAAAGAGGGGTGAGCACCTCCCCACGACAGCAACGGCAGTACCTATTACGTGTACTCAAAAACCAATACACGAAAAAATATCAAGAGACGACACAAATAAAAACCAATATAAAACCTAAAAACACCAATTTTAAAATAAATAAGTAGGAACAGGTTAGAATAAATTGAGTAAAATACTGCAGCTGACAAGATATCACAAGTTTTAAAACAAACACAAAAAGCTTAGTCAGTATAAACCTAAAATAACTGATAGGTTACAATTCTTAAAATAATAATCGCTGACACCCCAAGGGCCGGGTCTATTGGGAGTCCACTAACCTGAATTTTGATGCAGCACCAGTCACGTCCCGCTGGTCAACTCCAGCTAAGCCACAGACTTGCACAGACGCTTTGCACTAACTCAATTTAAAAATATTTTCACTAAAAACATCTAAAATCACTATTAAAATCACTTATTTTTTAAAATTTTCGCTGCAGGACCACACCCACTTCAAGCAGACACGTATATGAAAGCACTGACGTCACAGTCACAATACGACTGGAAGCGATCAATAATTCACCGCTACACTCTGACGTCACGTATTGTCAGCTGGTACACAGCGCTTACGTCTTACTCCACTCACTGCTCTGCTGAGACCTCACTCTCACTCTGAGACTCCTCTCACTCTGGCCACTTACTCACTCACTCCCTGGCAATTCTGTCCGCTGTCTGTCCTATTTATACGTTCACTGCGATGTGTTCGTAAGTTGTATCTGCCTTCTGATTGGTCAGCGTTAGGGACTTCCATTGCTCCAATGAGATTGCTGTTTGATGATCTAATCGTTTGTATGTTATATCTGTCTTCTGATTGGTCAGCGGTAGGGACTTCTATTGTTCCACTGAGATTGTTGTTTGATAGTCTAGTCGACTATGCTTGTAGAGGTTTACATTTTGCGTTTTTTAAGAACCGGTATCCATACATTCTTGACTTTTAATGATTCTTCTTTTCTGTTGAAACTGTTTTTATGTTTGAATATTTCGATGGCTTCTCGTTGTAGACGGGTAAAATAGTGTGTGCAGTTAGGTAATATGTCTGTATTCTGATATTGTACCCTGTGGCCATCAAGTAAAGAGTGTTCTCCTACTGCCGACTTATCCATTTGTTTAAGACGACTGTATCTTTCATGCTCCTTAAGTCTGGTTGCGATGGTGCGTTTAGTGGTGCCTATATACACTTTTCCACAACTGCATGGAATCCTATATATGCCTGCTGTCTGATGAGGATGGAGTTGATCCTTTATAGGTCTGAGAAGGTTCTTGATTTTCTTGGTAGGCCTGTATACTGTCTTTATGTCTTCTTTCTTTAGTAGTTTTCCAATGCGGTCCGTTACATTCTTGATGAACGGTAAAAATGCCCTAGTTGAAGTTATTTCCTCTGATTCATTGCTGCTGTTACTGTTGTATCGTCTGGGATGATTGACTCGGTTGATTTCTTTCGTGGTGTATCCATTGACTGTGAATACCGTCTGGAGGTGTTGAAGTTCCGTTTTTAATAAATCCGGATGACAAAGTTTTTTGGCTCGATCTGTCAATGATTTGATGATTCCAAATTTTTGCTTAGGGTGATGATTCGAGATTTTATGAATATACCTGTCCGTGTGGGTAGGTTTTCTGTAGATAGTGTGGTAAATGTTGCTGTCTTCTTCCCTTTTGATCAGGATGTCTAGGAATGCTATGTTGTTGTCTGTTTCTTTTTCTATGGTGAATTGTATACTGGAGTTTATGTTGTTGATGTGTGTCAGAAATTCGTCTAATCTCTCTTCCCCGTGGTTCCAGATTACAAAGGTGTCATCTACATAGCGAAGCCATATCTTGGGTTTGATAGGTGTCGTATCTAAGCATGTTTGCTCAAAGTTTTCCATGAAGAAATTGGCAACTACTGGGCTCAAGGGACTGCCCATAGCTACTCCATCTGTTTGCTCGTAGAAGTCGTTGTTGAATAGAAAATAGCTGGTGGTTAAGCAGTGTTCGAAAAGTTTTGTGATGTCTTGAGGAAACTTGGCAGCAATGAGGTGAATAGTCTCATTTATTGGAACTTTGGTGAATAGTGAGATCACGTCGAAACTCACCAATTTATCGTCCGGTTGCAATCTCTTTTAGTTTTTCTAAGAAGTGCATTGAGTCCTTGACATAAGTGTCACTGTTGTTAGTATGTGGTTTCAATAAAGTAGAGAGATATCTAGCCAGGCTGTAAGTAGGTGATCCTATTTGGCTGACGATCGGCCTTAAAGGAGTATTTTCCTTATGAATTTTAGGCAATCCGTATAGTCTTGGTGGCTGGGCTTCGTTCTTCTGAAGTTCTTTCTTCACGTCGTCGGGAAGCGAGGAGGCCTTTATTAATTTGTTAGTTTCTCGTAGTATCCGTTTAGTTGGGTCGTCTGACAGCTTACGGTAGTTACTAGGATCGAGTAACTCGGTGATTTTTCGGTTGTATTCTTCTGTGTCTATAATAACTGTAGAATTTCCTTTGTCTGCCGGTAGAATAATAATTGTTTCATCCGTTTTTAAGGTTTTGATAGCCTTCTCTTTCTTCGGTGGAGAGATTGTGTTTAGGTTTCGGAGCTTTCCTTAGAATGCGAGAGACCTTCGTTGCGGATTGTTCCGGCCTCTTCCACTGGTAACACACATATAGCAGATTCGACATTAGAAATTATTTCTTCGACAGGTATAGCTGAAGGTGTAACTGCGAAATTGCCCCCTTTAGTAAGAAGTGAAGTTTCTGTCTCTGAAAGTTGACGGTTGCTGATATTTACTACGGTGCGTGTGGTGTCTAATTTTGTGATGGGCTTTTGTCTGGCCGTAGACTCGAATATTTGTTCCGTGTATTGGTGGATTGGTCCCACATTGATACCATGGATTGATAGGTGTTCCCTTCTATTTTGTTCCAGTCTTTTTCCGACAGTCTGTTGCTCAGTAGAAGGTGAATGTCTAGACGTTAGGTGTCAGTGATGGCAAGGGTCTTTTGCGAGTCGTGTGAATGCGTTCTCTTAATAATGACATCTCAGTGCGTTGGTAAATCCTTTGCGTTTCTGGAGATATTAATGTTCTTTTTATCCCGATGAATTTAGGGATCGTCTTGTTATCTCTGTGACGTAGAAGAAATGTAAGGGACGAGAGCAGTCGTGCCTTATTCTTGCGCAGTTTCTCAAATCGTCGTATATATCTGTGCATTTCCTCCCCGAAGAGGTGACTAATGTATTCACGTAGACTTTCACGGCCGGAGTTGCTATGATGAACTTGAAGAAGATTTTCGGGCTGTAGGCCGTGGTCGTGAGGCTTGTACTTCCCCGACGTTTGGCCAGAGACTGCGTCTAGCATCCTCAAGGGTTGTCGTGAGACTGGCAATTCTGTCCGCTGTCTCTCTTCTTTATTTACTTGATGGCTACAGAGTACAATACCAGAATACAGACATATTATCTAACTGCACACACTATTTTACCCGTCTACAGCGAGAAGCCATCCAAATATTCAAACATAAAAACAGTTTCAACAGAAGAGAAAAATAATTAAAAGTCAACAAAGTATGGATACCGGTTCTAAAATACGCAAAATGTAAACCTTTATAAGAACAGTCGACTAGACTATCAAATAGAAATCTCAGTGGAACAATGGAAGGCCCTACCGCTGACCAATCAGAAGGCAGATATAACGTACAGTCGACTAGAGCATCAAACAGCAATCTCATTAGAATAATGGAAGTCCCTAATGCTGACCAATCAGAAGGCAGATACAACTTACGAACACATCGCAGTGAACGTATAAATAGGACAGACAGCAGACAGAATTGCCAATAGTAAAGACAGATCCTTAATTAGATGTAGTAGAAAGGTTCAGAGAGGCCTACGAGATATTGAGCGGTGGGCTGATAAATGGAGGATTAAAATTGGTAAAGAGAAGAACCAAGGAATAATTTTTACGCAACGACCTAATATTAATGGTGCAGAAACACTAGAATATGACGGAACTGTAATCAGATATCAGCCCACTGTTCAGTATCTCGGGGTTATACTAGATCGTCGTCTCACTTGGGCTAAACATGTCGAGTAGATTCGAAATAACTTTTATAAACGTTTTTCACAACTCAAGCCCATGTTGAGAGCCCACTCTCTGACACCTCAATCAGGTACGTTGGTATACAGGGCTTGCATACGCAGCCAAATGATATATGCATGTCCCGCATGGCTGACCTTATCAAAGGATAAGATAAACTTGCTTCAGGTTCTTCAGAACAAGTGTTAACGAAGTGCAGGAGAATATCCAATTAGGACGAGAATCACCAAAATTCATGAAGATTTAAACATTGACTTTCTTCAGGAAGTGATGACTAAATTGGCAAGAAACTTATATCAAAAAGCGACTCTGAGCGAAAATGCTCTTATTAATAGTCTAGGGGCATACAACGAAAAGGAACGGACGAAATATAAAATGCCAAAGTTCTATCTGGCCTAGAAAGTTAGATGCTCCTAGGCCTACCACAAAAGTATAAATAACTGATTGAACTTAACACTTCCTAAAGAAGAGATTAAGGTCATTACACCGGTATCCTGGAGAACCTGAAGCGAGCATACCTCAAGAATTGCCAGTCTCAAGACAACCCTTGAGGATGCTAGAGGCAGTCTCTGGCGAAACGTCGGGGAACTACAAGCCTCACGACCACGGCCTACAGACCGAAAGTCCTCTTCAAAATCATCATAGCAACTCCGGCCGTGAACGTTTACGTGAATACAGTAGTAAACATTCTTCAACTTCGTCTTTAAATGTATAAGTAAATATTATACTAGTAAAGCAAATATTAATGGAGTTTTAAAGATTAGGGAGAAACATTGTTTCTAAAGGAAAGTATTTATTTGATACCCAAATTATACGGAAATGTTTTTTTTTGCATTCGACCCCTGGAATACGTACTTAAATGTACTTATGTTACTTTTGTCCTCTAGGCCTACTTATGATTTATACATTCACAATAATGTACTTTCCTTAGAAATTGTTTTCAGACTTGTGTCTAATATTGTTCATCACTTCTTTGCATCATTTCTTCCTTATTTTGGGAGTTATAAACGTAATATAGCTCATGTAGAAATACAATCATAGACTTTCGTTAAGAGAATAGAAATTCAGATGTAATATTACTCAAGTGGCAGGCTGATAAACAAAAATCGTCATATCGTCAATAAATGTGGCCAGTGTGTGAAATGAAATTCATCTGTCGATCTTGCTGCTTCGGTATATCGCTTCTATTATTTGTAACTCCATTTCCAGCCAGCAATAAGTTAATTGCATTTTTTGAGTGGCAAGTTGAACAGAGTGTTTTTCGTTCCCTTAATGTGAGGCACGAAAATGATACTCTAGCGTTACCTGCAGATGCAGAGGCTAATAGCATCATTCGTGAATAATCGACAAGAGAGAGGTGGGTAAAACGCAGGGAATTAAAAACAAAACAAATCGGTTTCGCCTCCATGCTCTTGTTACCGAAGTAAATAGTATTACTGTGAGAAAATTGAGTACTTAGATTATATTCTTTCTTACACTCAAACAACACATGTAGGTTATGGATATGTTAAGATTGCGTAAACTGCGTAATTAAACAATAAGCATTCAGAAATTATTTCTTAAATAAAAAACAATTACTTTATTCATACAATTACTTTAATAATACATTTAAAGTAGGAAAAACTTACACGTTTTCTTGATAGGGTAAATTGAATACTGCAACTTCCTGAGTTCTTGATAAAGATAGCATACTATCATTTTAAGTGAAATGTTATCAAACAAGTTTTTTAAACATTGAACACTGGCCTGTATATAGTAAAAAGAGTGGAATTTGTCTGTAGCATCATTGATGTTAGATCAGTTAGAGGGACAGACTGCAATTCGGATCATCATCCGGTCAGAGTGAAAATCAGACAACAGCTATCGCTTATCAGAGGAACAAACGCTAAAGATGATTATGTAAAATTTGAATTAAAAAACTTGAAAAATGATGAAATGCGGCAAGAATATCAAATCAAAATAGCTAATAGATTTGAAGTACTGGAATCTTCAGATGACAATGTGGAAAACGAAGAAGAAACTTATATAAATAAAGAATGGGAGGCTATAAGATATACTATTAAATTGTCAGCATCAGAAAGCATTGGTTGTTTACAAAAGAGGTAAAACAAGAAATTGTTTGATGAGGAATGTGCCGACATTGTGAAGAAAAGAAAGCTAGCAAAAATGAAATGGCCAAATGGAGTAAATTTAGAGCAATTGGGAAGTGTTAGACGGGAAACCACCAAGTTACTAAAGAGTAAAAAGAGAGAATATTTGAGAGAGATGATTAATGATCTTGAAATTAATGCAAAAAATAGGAACATCAGAGTATTATATCATGGAATTAGTATAGAGAAGAAAGGGTTTCAGTCTAGAACAAACGTAATTCGGAATGCAAATGGGGATATGATTGCAGATTCTAGGAGTATATTAAATAGATGGAAAAGTTACTTTAATCAGCTATTAAATGTACATACAGAACAGGACATTGAGGAGGATAATTTACAGACAGCAGAAATGCTAGTCGCAGAGCAAAGTGCATTAGAGGTTGAAATGGTAATTGAAAAATTGAAGATGTATAAAGCATCAGGTTCATATGAGATCCCAGCAGATCCCAGGGGGAGAAAAATTGATGGACAAAATACGCTGGTTACTTAGTATGATTTGGGAAAAACAAGCTCTTCCAGATGAATGGAAGGAATCAATTATCGTAGCAATTTATAAGAAAGGAGATAAAACTGATTGCAATAACTACAGGGGCTTCTCATTACTTTCAACTTCGTACAAAATTCTAACAAATATATTAGTAAGCAGACTTACTCCCTATATTGATGACATTCTAGGTGATCATCAATGTGCATTTAGAAGAAACTGGTCTACAACAGATCAGATTTTTAGTATAAGACAGATTTTAGAACAGAAATGGGAATATAACGGTACTGTACATCAACTATATGTAGACTTCAAAAAAGCATATGATTCAATTAAGAGGGAGAAGTTATATAGTATCCTTCTGCAGTTTGGAATTCCTAAAAAGTTAGTTAGACAAATGTGTCTAAATGGCTCAAAGAGTAGGATGCGTGTAGGCAAACAGTTTTCAGACACTTTTGAAATCCAGAATGGGTTGAAGCAAGGAGATGCACTATCACCTCTACTATTTAATTTTGTACCACAGCATACAATTAAATCTTTAGAGAATGAGGAAGGCTTACAACAGAATGGTATTAATAAGCTCTTAGTTTATCCTGATGATGTAGTACTACTGGCCGATAACGAGGAGATACTAAAGGCCAACACGCACACACTATGGAGTACTTACTTACTTACTTACTCACTGTTACTAACGAACCCAAAAGTTCATGGCCGCGCGGACATAAGCTCTCCATACATCCCTATCCTGAGCCAATGCTTTCCAATCATTCCCTGTACAATCTACTTTCCTCAAATCATAGTTAATGTTGTTCTCCCACCTCATTCTTGGTCTACCAACTGGGCGTTTTCCTTCTGGCTTTCCTACAAGAAGTTTCCATGCACGTCTTTCATTCCCCATACGTGCAAGATGTCCTGCCCATCGCAGTCTACGAGATTTAACTGTTCTTATTATATCTGGCTTCCTATAAAGACCATGTAGTTCATTGTTATGTAGTCTTCTCCATTCACCTGTTTGTTCATCTCTCTTTGGTCCAAAAATTTTCCTAAGAACTTTATTCTCAAATATTCGTAATCTCCTTTCCTCCCTTAAAGTAAGAGTCCATGTTTCGCACCCATATAATATAACTGGTAGAATAATAGTTTTATATATTTTCAGCTTAACGTTTTTTGAAAGGAGTTGGGACATCAAAAGTCTCTGCAATGCATAATAGCATGCATTTCCAGAATTGAGCCTATGTTTAATTTCTTTGTGCATCTCATTCCTATTTGTGATTATTGTTCCTAGGTATTTGAATTCAGCCACTTCCTCAAAATTTCCCTAATTTGTGATTAGCTGTCCATTTCCATTATATAATGAATTTCTACGTGTGACCATATATTTAGTTTTACTGATATTCACTTCCATTCCTAATTTCTTAGTGTTACTCAATAGTGTGTGCGTGTTGGCCTTTAGTATCTCCTCGCTATCGGCCAGTAGTACTACATCATCAGCATAAACTAACAACTTATTAATACCATTGAGTTGTAAGCCTTCCTCATTCTCTAAAGATTTAATGGCATGCTCTAGTACAAAATTAAATAGTAGAGGAGATAGTGCATCTCCTTGCTTCAACCCATTCTGGATTTCAAAAGTGTCTGAAAACTGTTTGCCTACACGCACCCTACTCTTTGAGCCATTTAGACACATTCGTATAAGTCTAACTAACCTTTTAGGAATTCCGAACTCCAGCAGGATACTATTTAACTTCTCCCTCTTAATTGAATCATATGCTTTTTTGAAGTCTACATATAGTTGATGTACAGTACCATTATATTCCCATTTCTTCTCTAAAATCTGTCTTATACTGAAAATCTGATCTGTTGTAGACCTGTTTCTTCTAAATGCACATTGATGATCTCCTAGAATGTCATCAATATAGGGAGTAAGTCAGCTTACTAATATATTTGTTAGAATTTTGTACGAAGTTGAAAGTAATGAGATCCCCCTGTAGTTGTTGCAATCAGTTTTATCTCCTTTTTTATAAATTGGTACGATAATTGATTCCTTCCATTCATCTGGAAGAGCTTCTTTTTCCCAAATCATACTAAGTAACCAGCGTATCTTGTCCATCAATTTTTCTCCCCCTGATTTTATCAGTTCTGCTGGGATCTCATCTGAACCTGATGCTTTATACATCTTCAATTTTTCAATCGCCATTTCAACCTCTAATGCACTTGGCTCTGCGACTAGCATTTCTGCTGTCTGTAACGTATCCTCCTCAATGTCCTGTTGTGTATGTATATTTAATAGCTGATTAAAGTAACCTTTCCATTTATTTAATATACTCTTAGAATCTGCAATCATATCCCCATTTTCATTCCGAATTATGTTTGTTCTAGCCTGAAACCCCTTCTTCTCTATACTAAATCCCTGATATAATTATCTAATATTCCTATTTTTTGCATTCATTTCAAGATCATTAATCTTCTCTCTCAAATATCCCCTCTTTTTACTTTTAATAACTTGGTGGTTTCCCGCCTAACACTACCCAATTGCTCTAAATTTACCTCATTTGTCTCGTGTAAACCATTTAATTTTTGCTAGCTTTCTTTTCTTTACAATGTCGGCACATTCCTCATTAAACCATTTCTTGTTTTGTCTCTTTTTTAAACAACCTATGCTTTCTGATGCTGACAATTTAATAGTATCTCTTATTGCCTCCCATTCTTTATTTATATCAGTTTCTTCTTCGTTTGCCACATTGTCATCTGAAGATTCCAGTACTTCAAATCTATTAGCAATTTTGATTTGGTATTCTTGCCGCATTTCATCATTTTTCAAGTTTTTTAATTCATATTTTACAGAATGATCTTTAGCGTTCGTTCCTCTCATAAGCGATAGCCGTTGTCTGATTTTCACTCTGACCAGATGATGATCCGAATTGCAGTCTGTCCCTCTAACAGATCTAACATCAATGATGATACTGTGCCAGCGTTTATCCACTAATACATGATCTATCTGGTTCCGAGTTTCTCCATCTGGGGACGTCCAGGTGTATTTATGAATATCCTTATGCTGAATTGTTGTGCTCTTAACAATGAGATTCTTTGATGTGGCAAATGTGACTAATCTAACCCCGTTGTCGTTACTATCTTCATGAAGACTGAATTTACCTATTGTTGGTTTGAATATCTATGGAGTAACACTAAGAAATTAGGACTGGAAAGTAAATATCAGTAAAACTAAATTTATGATCGCAAGTAGAAATTCAGTATATAATGGAAATTGACAGCTAAAGACAAATGAGGGAAATTTTGAGGAAGTGCCTGAATTCAAATACCTAGGAACAATAATCACAAATAGGAATGAGATGCACAAAGAAATTAAAAATAGGCTCAATTCTGGAAATGCATGCTATTATGCATTGCTGAGACTTTTGATGTCCCAACTCCTTTCAAAGAACGTGAAGCTGAAAATATATAAAACTATTATTCTACCAGTTATATTATATTTGTGCGAAACATGGACTCTTACTTTAAGGGTGGAAAGGAGGTTACGAGTATTTGAGAATAAAGTTCTTAGGAACATTTTTGGACCAAAGAGAGATGAACAGACAGGTGAATGGAGAAGACTTCATAACAATGAACTGCATGATCTTTATAGGAAGCCAGATATAATAAGAACAGTTAAGTCTCGTAGATTGCGATGGGCATGACATGTTGCGCGTATGGGGAATGAAAGACGTGCGTGGAAACTTCTTGTAGGAAAATCAGAAGGAAAACGCCCAGTTGGTAGATCAAGAATGAGGTGGGAGGTCAACATTGACTATGATTTGAGGGAAATATATTATACAGGGAATGATTGAAAAGCATTAGCTCAGGATAGGGATGTATGGAGAGCTTATGTCCGCGCGGCCATGAACCTACTGGTTCGATAGTGCCAGTGAGTAAGTAAGTATATTAATCAATGATCTTCTTCTTGTAAGCCCATGTTTCCCTTAACTGAGATTTACTACAGGGAAGAATTTTAACCATACTAATTTAGTTAAACTTGTTTTCGTATAGATGTCATTTGAGTGATCCGTGGTCAGCGTTCCGTCTCATACTGAATTCCAGGAAAGCAAGGTAGTACTTGGACGGGAAAATTCGGTAAATTTTGTTTAGAGGCTTTTTCATTCAGGCTTAAGTATCTTTTACGGGCCTGAAAATCTTCAGTCTCGGACCCACAGCTTAAAGTCCCTCCCGGAGGACTTGCTCCTTGGATTATTCCGTCCTAAAAAACCCATCGACCCCGGCCGGGTTACAACCCGCGACCCTAGGTACCAGAGGCAATGAGCATAACCACTAGACCATTGCGGCCGACTTTAATCGATGATGCTGGACTATTATTTTTCACAGTAGATATTTAAGGTCAAAATCATGTACCAAATAACTAAATTCAATCCCAAACTAATAAAATAAAGACATATCGGCAAAAAGTTGTTAATTACTTATTTAAATGTTTGAAATTGATAATGTAGCAGTGGTGTACTTTGATTTATCTTATGTTCGCAGTTTCTCTCAAAGTTTCATATTAATTAATTCTATACTCTTTTATGCTTTTATTCTCTTTTTTAATAATTAATTTGTATGTGAGGGTGCAATTCCTCTTTTAAAACTTGTTCCTAAATTTATCAGTGCTGATTTCCTCCTCTCATTAATTATAACTTTATAATGCATGTTTTTTTTTTGTATGTATTAAATTGTGTACACGATCTGTACCCTCGCACGAGAACCTCTCACATTCGGAAGGCAATACCGAGAACTACGAACAAGAAGTTAATCACAAAAAAAATTATTATAAAATTCTAAAATATTTTGAAAAATAAAAGTAAAAATCGATATTTTGTAAAAATGGTAGGCTTAATACCTGAACACCATATTTTTATAAAACCAGTGAGCTTCCATATAAAACAATACACCTGACAATTCTGTAAGGAATGACTGCTTCAAATCTATTTGAGAATATTGGTAAAGCTATCAATAAAAAAGACAATAACTGTGATACCTGTGAAAGAATAGTATATGTTGCTACCACATCTGAATATATTTATTACATTTTGTTTTAATTACGAGTATATTGAGATTCCAGGAGCTATTTTAATGAACATTGGAAAAGTAAATTAAAATATAACTAATCAATATGAAGAAATCTTTGCTAGTCTTGCTTAAACAAAGAAGACATACTATCAAAATAAAATAATTTTATCTATTGCGGACTTTTCCCCAAGAGAATGCTTCGTTCAGTAATTTAACAAACTTATAATTTAACGACAATATTAATTTAGATTTGGTTACATTGGCTAGCGTAAGAGCTAAGATTAAGTAGATTCCGTCTGTTTTAGATTATGTAAAGTTCGGTTAAATAAGATTATACAGGTAATATTAGGATAGTTTGATTAGGTAATATAAATAATCAAGTATATTTAATTTAAAGTACTTCGGTACTGTACTCTATAAACGTTTTATAAAAACGCTGCAGTTTATAGATTATACTCAAAACCTTTTGCTGAATGTTACTGTTAGATTTATTTTAGAACGCTCTCTTACAGAAATTATTAGCGTTTCAATTAAAATATGGGCCGAAACCTCTTACTTAGATACTCCTTTTTCAGGTTTGAGACTCTTTTCCGTGGGGTAAATCTACTACACGTGATTTACAGCTGTCGGTTCTTCAGATCGAAACGATACTCAGGCGTTTTATTCCTTGAACATCCACTGGCACTGACCGACTTGAACCCGCGCACCAGAGGATAACGTGGTACCCACTAATGCACCGGAACCAACAATTTTTCTGAATATCATTACAGTGGACATTCCTTTCAAATTCATTGCTGTGTAATACGAAAAAAAAGTAGTTTGCTCTTTAATGTGTTAGTTTTTCTTGTAACATGAAATTGAAATATATTTTGTAATGAATATTGGGTATGACATGAATATTTTATTTAAAACTGTAGGGATGATCGGATTATTATATTTAACTTTTAAATAAATCGTTTACATTTTACTTCATTTACGAGAGATTAAACTCATCACAAATCCAATCTGCTTTTTTCTTTTGTTATTCAAAGCAGATAACTTTCAATATCCGTAAAGAATATATATTCGTTATATTTAATCAAATTTTATAATTAAATCACCAAGCAGAAATATCGTAAATATTATGTTTCATATCTAAATATTTAAAACTCGCGACAGTATAGGCAATATATACATTTAATGTAAACGTATTTATTTTAATAATTTTTGCATTTTAAAATTAGTTACAACGGTGGTTCTGCCTAATAACAACAAATTCCTTTCCGTACCCATGGCTCAATCATTTCACACGAAGGAGACAAATGAAAATTGTATATTGGAAAATATTAAATGCACACTGTATGGACGGAACATTAGTGATTTGATGGTAATTTCACTTATTCTTGGCCTTGTAGCAGGTTTACTTCCTAGAATTAAAATTTATTAGGGACCACACAACATGCTGTTGTTATACAGTGGTTAACGGTAACTCAAGGATTGGCAAGAACATGTACTTAGCGAAGCGAAAGTAATGTTTATTATAAAAGTGTAAATTTGATTGACGTTTTGGATAAGGTCAGATTTGCAAAACAATGCATTTTGTTAAAAGGAATATTTGAGCCAATTTAAAAACTTCCTTGGAAAATAATTATAAAGGCCAAGACACTTTATTGTTAACATACAGAGTGTGGCCAGTAGCTCCCATACGAATACATACAGAGAGGAGTCAGTAGCTCCCTTACGAAAACAGAATGGGCTAGTTTAGCATATTACGAGTATTCAGAGGAGCCTGTTGCTCCCATATTAATACCTAAAAGTGTGAAGCAATCTATCGTACGTAAAATACAGTAGGGGAGTCTAGATTTGCTCAAGTAGTCCAATATATTATTAATTTGTTGTGTATTGTGTCATTCATAAGAGGTTAACAAAAAATCCTTTATAATTAATTACACAATGCATTGTTACTGATTATCGAATTCTTTGTCCTTCACACCAGTAAAACCCAGAAATAAGCTTAATCTAAAAGACACCCTGAAGAGACGCTGGCGCATTACAAAAGCAAGCTGCAAATGGTTGCAACCAACGGTGTGGCCCGAACAATAGATTAATGGCCGGGTGAGAGACAAAAATAAATCAGTAACAGAGTGATCGAGAAAACTACGACGCCGGAAACAGTGTGGGTGAAAGGTGAAGGAACGAGAATGGGCTGCAGACGCTGAGCTGCGAGGAACCAGACGCAGATCGAATGAACTGAAGGCAGCGACATCATTGGACGCGTAAGTCAAAAAAGAAAGATAATATAATTAAATAGATAAAAACCGTTTTTTTATTGATGAATAATAAAATATACAATATGTGTTTAGAATCTAGAGATGAAACAAATGTTGTAAGAACATATATGTATAATTGGACATTCCATAAAAGTAAATGATACTCAGAAATAATAAGAAGTTGATTAGCCAAAAGTCAAATGTTAACAATATGGAAAATTTTAATTTAAATAATGAGTTCGCACAAAGGCAGGACAGTATGGAATCTCCAATTACAACTGATGTATGTGTAAATGAGGTTAATTGTGGTAGCTCCACATCGACAACTCTAAAAATTAATAAGAATATCCCGAGTAATATTAATGAAACTCGATAATCGTCCATACAAAATAGTCCCCAGATAGATTTGGAATATTTGATACAAGCCATACAAACGGCAAAAAAGTATATGAAAGATGAATTGATTGGATCAGTTGAGTCAGTAAGGACCGAAATGGAGCAAAACAATAAGCGAATGAGCGAGAAATTGATCATAGTTGTATACAAGATCGAGCAATTAGCCACGGTTGATAATGTAGTTCAGAACCTCAATACGACGGTTAATAATTAAAAAGACGAAAACGAAACTGTCCAAGTTGTGCTGGCTAATGATTCTAGGGAACGAACGGAACAAGTTGAAAAAATGCTGGAGGAAATGGCAAGCAAAATAAAGTATGAAGAAAATAAAATAAAGTCAATGGAAAATAACCAAAAAGAATCCGAATTAACGGTAACTAATAACTTTAAAGAGATAAAGAGAATCGCGGACATAGTGAACTGATAAATAAAAAATTATCGAGTTTTGGAGACGTAATGGGACAGGTACAATGTCTAGACAAAAAATTAAATACGATTGAAGAAACGCGAGGCAACAATTGAGCCAAACAACTTGGACTTTTAGTGCTCGGAAAGTAGAGAGGTTAGGAACAAACCAGCCGACTTAACACCTGAGAATATGCGAATGTTAATTCCGGCAGTTCGATCCACTAGTGATATAGCAGAGAGAAGTGTAGGCCTATGTACATGTCACACGATACCCCAGCTCTAATCGTATCTGTTGGATAAACCACTGCCCAAATATGACCCCAAAGACGATGATAACCCTATACAATTTTTAGAAGAGATGGATAATTATTTGAAAAATAAAATGATCCCGACTCACCATTATATGTATGTAATCCGTAAGTGTCTGATAAATCATGCGCTTAGTTGGGTAGATGTGACCCTTAGAATTGACACAGATTATGAAACCTTTAAACGCGCGTTCCGTAACAATTTTTTTAATGCAGAACGGCCGATGAGATTTTGTAATGAATTGCGCAATGATATATTCACAGGAGATAACGGCGTTACATTCTCCAAGTATTTTCTGACGCTAGCGAAAAGGAAAAACTGTTATCGTCCCCACCGTCAGAGACCGAGTTAATACAGGTGGCGATAAATCATTACGCAGTATCAATAAAACCATGAATAAGTGACATAAATCATATGCTAGAGTTACTTCAAACTTTAGAACCTGTATATGTAAATACGGGGATAAATTATAGAGGAACGGAAGGAAATGGTACCGATGGGAAGAAATATGGTATAGATATACCCCATAGTAAGAATTTAAAAGTGGACGGAGAGGCAGGTATCTACGTCAAGAATAATTACAATTCCAGGGAAAATATATACGATTCTAGGAACGACAAGTATCATAAAAATAATGAAACAGGAACTATAACCAGAATAGACAAAGTGAATACAGACGGCCCAATAATAATGCAAATAGGCAATTATATATGTGTAGTATAGGGAAGATGCTACAGTACAGAATAGGACCTTAGTAAATGGTAGCATTGAAGAAAACATATATGTGCCATTTCGCGACACAGAGGCTAGAAATGGTCGGATAAGTGACCACAATAACGATAATTACGTAATCATAAATAATTGCAATTCTTATTATGATTCTCAAAGTACTGGGAGCATATCGAATAGAAATCATTCTAATGTCACAGGCGACCAAAACACGAATTCAGGATCCATTAGGAATATAGAAAGGTCCGAGAATAATTGTCGAGAAATATGGCACGCACATTTTCAAAATAGGTCATATGAATGATTTAAACAAAAGCCTGGGCTTATTCCACCTTCAAACACTACGTCCTTATAAAGAATTGGGATAAAAGTGCTCGGTTGAATACAAACACGCAAAGAATGGCATGGTGCGAATGTAACAGCAAGATGTATGTTTTCAAGTGTCTAATGACACAGTAATTGAATAAAGTGTAAAGGAATGTGGTCTACAAAAACAGTACAGCATTTAATAAGAAAAAAGAGTAACGTGTAAAACAAAAATATATATGGAGAAGATGACTATTCTAATATTACTATAAGTATAAGGGTTTATGTTTTGTATTTATGCGTTAAGATTTAGAAAATGATTCTACAAGTTAGTGTTTAAGTGTATTGAAAGTTGTATGTACCATGTTTTCAAACAATGATCAAAAAAGTGGACATTGAATCAAAAGAAAAAAATTTTCTCAATTTTATGTCTTTGGATTCAGGAGGCATTATGTTGCAGGGGTACTTCCTAGAATGAACATTTATTTGGGACCACACAATAAGCTGTTATTATACAGTGGTTAACGGTAACTCAAGGGTTGGCAGGCACATGTACCCAGAGAAGCGAACCTAAAATTTATTATAAAAGTGTAGATTTGATTGACGTGTTGAATATGGTCAGATCTGCATAACAATACATTTTGTTAAAAGGAATACTTGAGCAAATTTTAAAACTTCCTTGGGAAATAATTATAAAAGGCCAAGACACTTTATTGTTAACAAACGGTGTGTGACCAGTAGCTCCCATACGAGTACATACTGAGAGGAGCCAGTAGCTCCCTTACGAAAAGAGAGTGGGCTAGTTTATCATATTACGAGTATTCAGAGGAGCCTGTTGCCCCCATATTATTACCTAAAAGGGTGTATCAATCTATCGTACGTAAAATATAGTAGGGACGTCTAGATTTGCTAAAGTGGTCTCAAGATATTATTAATTTGTTTTGTATTCTATTGTTCATAAGAGGTTAACAAAATAAACCCTTTTTAATAAATTACACAACTCATTGTTACTTAGGGTGCGTGTAGGCAAACAGTTTTCGGACATTTCGAAATCCAGAATGGGTTGAAGCAAGGAGTGCACTATATCCTCTACTATTTAAATTTGTACTAGAGCATGCCATTACATCTTTAGAGAATGAGGAAGGCTTAAAACTCAATGGTATTAATAAGCTGTTAGTTTGTGCTGATGATTTAGTACTATTGGCCGATAGCGAGGAGATACTAAAGGACAACACGCATACACTATTAAGTAACACTAAGAAATTAGGACTGGAAGTGAATATCAATAAAACTAAATATATGGTCACACGAAGAAATGCAGTATATAATGGAAATGGACAGCTAATGACAAATGAGGGATATTTTGAGGTAGTTGCTGAATTCAAATACCTAGGAACAATAATCACAAATAGGAATGAGATGCACAAAGATATTAAACACAGGCTCAATTATGGAAATGCGTGCTATTATGCATTGCAGAGATTTTTGATGCCCTTTCAAAAAACGTTTAACTAAACATATATAAAACTATTATTCTACCAGTTATATTATATGGGTGCGAAACATGGACTCTTACTTTAAGGGAGGAAAGGAGATTACAAGTATTTGAAAATAAAGCACTTTGGAAAATTTTTGGACGAAAGAGAGATGAACAAACAGGTGAATGGAGAAGACTACTTAACAATGAACTACATGGTCTTTATAGGAAGCCAGATATAATAAGTACAGTTACGTCTCGTAGACTGCGATGGGCAGGACATGTTGCACGTATGGGAATGAAAGACGTGCATGGAAGCTTCTTTTAGGAAAGCCAGAGGGAAAACTCCCAGTTGGTACCCCAAGAATGAGGTGGGAGAATAACATTAACTATGATTTGATGGAAATATATTATACAGGGAATAATTGGAAAGCATTAGCTAAGGATAGGGATATATGGAGAGCGTATGTCCGTGCGGCCATGAACGTACGGGTTCGATAGTGCCAGTGAGTATGTAAGTAGGTAAGTACTCATTGTTACAAATTATCGAATTCCTTATCATTTACACCAGTAAAATCCAGATATAAGCTTCATCTAAAACACGCCCAGAAGAGACCCTCGCGCATTACAAAAGCTTCCTGCAGTCTGCAGCTTGTTTACGCAATGTACTGTTGTTTTATTTTTCTGTGGGGAAGCAGGGACAGAAAAAAACAATTACATTAGAAAATAATTACCTAAACGCGAATAGTTTATTCCTGGACAGTAGAATGCGAAACACGACGCATTCTGAAACCTTAAATCTGCATCTACATTCATTACATATCCAATTAAGATTAATGAGGTTTAAAGCCATGGAAAATACTCCTGGTTCCATTTACCTAAAACAAAAGTTTCCTAAAATTAGTGAATAAAAAATTAAAGAATGGATATTCGTGCAGTCACAGATACGATCACCAATGCTTGATGAAAAGTTTGGGGAAGTTTGAATCCATTGGAGAAGGCATGTTGGCAACCATATAAACAAGTTCGTCATTCTGTCACGGGAAAGAGGCATCAAGGCAAACTGAATCCTAATTTGATGGCTGATTATTATTGTTGGACTATCAGAAGGAATGCACCAGTTGAGATATTGCAGAAAATCGTAATTTATTATTTTGTAGGTGAGTCAGAATGTTTGAATATTAGGTCGTTAAGAATGTAGAAAGTATTAAGTTGTTGAAAAAATTAACGCCTCTGTCTCTCGGAAACCTTGCTTGATGGGAAACATTTGAATTAGGGACAAAAAATCTATCAGAATAACATAATTATGTTTCTGAGACAAAAAGATAATATTTTTTGTTCTTCTCTGTGTTACAAGACATTAATCAGAAAATAATTTATTTGCACAAAGTTTGTAGAAAAGACAATAAAAAAGTATAAATTATTATAATTTACTCAATAGTTATATTTTACCTAGCTACTCATTAGAACTAATTAATTCTGTATTTGAGTTATACAATTATGGAGGCTAACTAATTAAATTTCAATTCACACAAAAAATTCAGAACAACAGGAGGGGACAGTAATGGGTAAATAATTTTCACCCTTACTGGCTAATCTTTTCATGAGCCGATTTGAAATATACTTACACAATTATATGGAATGTTTTCCTGGTTTTACCTTAGAAATGTGTATTACATCTCTTCCATTTTTAACACACCGTGCAACATTAAGGAATTTATAATTTGTTAAGTAACTAATTTAATTTAATATCCTCTATTGTAGAATACTAAAGTAAGTTAAAAATTAATTTAATGGTGTTTTATTGATCAATAATTAATTCTGGCGGCACTATGGCCCTGGGGTGACTCAGCCTCTAACGGAAATGAGTACCAGACGCTTGTTCTGGGGTAAAGGCGGCCGTCACGCAGGGCTGACTACCCGGCTGACATCAAGTGCCGATTGTCTAGAAAAAAGTGGGAGCCTTAACCTCCCACTACCCCAAGGGCCTCCTGAGGCCTGTCGTGGGATCACTTTACTTTACTATATATTAATACATGATGTAAAAAAGATTTTCTACGTTGCTTATTTTACACGTAAATTACGTATAACGTACATTCACCTAATTTACTATCCTAATCCTGATTATATCTGAGCAAACATAGTCTATTGACAAT
Organism: Diploptera punctata; assembly: GCA_030220185.1. Classification (NCBI taxonomy): domain Eukaryota; kingdom Metazoa; phylum Arthropoda; class Insecta; order Blattodea; family Blaberidae; genus Diploptera; species Diploptera punctata. The sequence continues at coordinate 2,370,126 of JASPKZ010009799.1, read as the reverse complement.
TGGTTCTTGCGGGAATGTATTTTATCACTTTGGCCAACATGATGCTAATAGTCACTTGATTAAATATTCACAGGTGGTACACTGGCTTAGAATAGACATTTAAAAATCTTCATCTCGCTGTGACTCGAACCCTCGACTTTCCGGCTTGTAACACATTATTTTAAATAATTATGCAAAGCGGCGTTCCCCCGTGATATATATTATCGTCGCATAAACATTGAGATTTTTTCGAACACGCTGTAGAGCTATAGTGTTGAAGATATGAGGAAACATAGGACTGGTGTCAAAGGGCTGTATTTATATATGTGTAGAAATGTCGCCCAAGTGGCTGACACGTGTTAAAGGGAGCAAGTGGTATTGGGAGAGACGAGGAATGTGGGGAATGCTGAAATGGAAAGAACGCCGAGTGCAGAATGATGTTGTCTACGTTGTGATACGCGGATATACTTTCACAGATAGCATTCACAAGTGGGACAAAGAATGGACGACATTTCTACTGTCTGCCCCGATGTAAGATATCTTTTCAAGAGATGCTGCAATGCGATACTAGGAACAAATATATCACATCAAGTGTCTCTACACTCCCCTCTCGATATTACTTACCCTATGAAACGACGAGCTTCTCTTAAGTTCTACAATCCAATACCAACCTTTTCAATAGTAAACATACATATTGAAAACTATGTTTTAATAACAAAGCTTCATCACGGTTTAACGTTGGACTCATATATATATATATATATATATAGGTAACCAGAGAGTAGTCAAGATACGCTGTCAGAAATACGTGGTTTCGCAGGTGAAAACAAGGGTTTAATATACATGTTCTACGCTTATATCATCATCATTGCTTCAACACAAGCTCATTGAGCATACGAATTTCAATAATGAACTATGTTCTTTGTTCATCCCTAGTTGTGTTACTCGGGATATCCACAACATTGTAAAAACGGCTTGAGTCAGACACCCTGTACTTAACTATATACGTATATACGTACGTATGTATGTATGTAATCTAAATTACCATTACACAGTCATCATCATAGGACATTCAATAATGTAAGCCATTTGTTGACCTGTTTCGGTCTCAAGAGAATCACCATCCAGAAGACTTTTGAGTGGACGCCCTGGACTTTTTCTTCCTACAGGTTGATATCTTACCATTATTTGTTTGGGTATTCTGTGATCTTCCATTCGATGAACATGTCGCATCCATCCCATTACACAATATAACAATAAAAGCCTCCGTTATAGCAGTGAAAACTGGATTTTGAATTGTAGGCCTAAAAGTTACAAGCTGCGCGGATTTGACTTCTGCATTATAGGCCTATTTATGTCTAAGCAGGATAAAAAAAGAGAAATTTTGACATTCATGAAAGGCTGGATGTTAAGAACCTAGTAGAAGATCCCTAAATTTATCAATATAAATGGTTAAAAACCGAAACATCGAATGGATTCATATCTCGTTCCGAAGAATATATTCTAGTATTAACCTAAAAGACAGAGACCGAGGAAGCCCTAAAACGTGGAGACATCAAGAACATCCTGAGATATAGGAACAGGCTTAACTAAGCCTAAACCTAACATTTTCGTGATAATAATGAATTTTACCCTATATAAATATATGTCTACTACATTTTTAAAAGTAATATGGTCATATATAATATATAGGTTAGACACAAGCATGTTTAAAATTAATTTGAATATAAACCCGTTAATCTGGAATAAAGTATGTAAAATCACCAAATATTGTAGCTAGTTACATGAATCTGCATCCACTACATATATCTCACAATACTGTATGATCATTGATCGCTGGTCACATGCTGGCCGACATACCATGAGAAAATATATTTCCCCTAGGTGACTTGGGGGCTTGAACCAACTGTCTCGTAGCTCTGCGCCAGGGCACGACGGATTTTACCAATCGATTACACTATATATATTAAATAATGTCACGATTAACTAATTAAAGTTGAAGCAATTTTAATTTGGGAAATCAAATGAGGTTCAGGTAATGGTAAATGAAAATCTGGGTCATCAGTGTTAAATTGTCAGGGTAATGATTCAGTTTTAAGAGGACTTGATTTGGTCATCATCTAAGGTCCATTCTTCATGTGGCTTAGGAATTGGTAGAGGGATTGTCATGAGGTACTGGTCTCATAGCCGAGGGAGTATTCGGATAAAATATTACATTCTTGGATTTTGAAGAGAAAACACTAACACTTGTCAGGCAAACGTTGCAGTCAGTAACACGATCTCTTGAGTCCCTCCAAATCATTGATATGATTTTTTAACGGCTAAAATGTAATATGGTACACACAGCTTCATCATGTAGTGAGTAAAGTACAGTTAGTTCTTGAGAAATGTCTGCTAGTTGGGTGGATTTCAGGAATTACTTATAAACTAACTTTGGCTGAATGTATTAACATATATATATAACTAACTGCACAATTGAACCCGTAGATTCATGGCCGCGCGGACATAAGCTCTCCATAAATCCCTATCCTGAGATAATGCTTTCCAATCATTCCGTGTATAATCTACTTTCCTCAAAAATAGTTAATTGTATTCTCCCACCTCATTTTTGGTCTTCCAACTGGGCGTTTTCCCTCTGGTTTTCCTACAAGAAGATTCCATGCACGTCCTTCATTCCCCACATGAGTCACATATCCTGTCTATCGCAGTCTACGAGACTTCACTATTCTTATTATATCTGGCTTCCTATAAAGACCATGTAGCTCACAACATATATATATATATATATATATCCTTAACTTAAATTTGTGATTGTGTCAAATAATTAAAAATATAGAAATATTTTAAGAGTTGACTTTTAACCCTCTTTACTGCCACTCTTATTAAAACGACTCTTTGTCTACGGCTGTTGTATTGTGAAGTTGTGGGAAAATATTCAGAGAAAGGGGAAGAGAATTTTGAAGACGTTGCAAGGAATATATGTGGATTTAAATACATCATAGGCCAACGAAATAGAATAGATTTTTTTAATAAAAGTAAAGAGGGAAGTAATAATTATTACCGAGCATGTGCTAGATTTATATATGTTTCAGGCGCTGCTTTGAATGCATTATCTATATTTTGAATATATATCAATCGCATTCTATTATATTCGCTAAATGCAAGGGAAATGCTCGTTTTCTTGCTAACACGGGAAATTAAATAACAATATTAGCTTCAAAGTAAGTTATTTCACTTGAAGCGTGAAACTTGCCTCGTAGTCCTGTACATATACAGCGTACCCAAAACGTATCTAATCCCCGCCCGTCATTAATTCAAACACGCTAGCAAACCAAGCGAAGCGCTCCGATTGATCCGTCCATATTCCCACTCCCGCATAGTTAAATCTCTCTAGTTCGCTCATATATGGATCACAGTACGTAAGATTTAGACATACCTCAGGATTATACTTCGAACGATTAAATTGTTTGGAAGTTTTCTTGACATCTAATGATTTTACCTTTTCAGAACAATTCTCTTTCACTTCGATACAACCGATTTAGATATATCGGAAAGTTATTTAAATTCCGATATAAGTGATGGTAACAACAGTGATTGTACTTGTGGTACCGGTATTTGTGAAACTAAGAACAGTAGAATAAATAACATAGACTGTAAAAAAATGTTCCCTAGTATTCATAATTTAAATAGCGACAATAGTTCTATACATTTAACAATGTTTACTTGTATATTTGGATTTTTACATAAAACAAAATTTACTTGAATCATACCATGGGAAGGGGGCTATGGATGCGATTGGCGGCCAAGTAAAAAGAATGACACGGATGTATGGAACATCGGGAAAGAAGATATAAAATTGTAGAAAACTCTGTAATGTGAGCTGTAAAACCAACCAAATAACTGTTCAGGAGGGGTCATAAAATTATGTAGAAGAAGGAATGAAGTTTCTAGAAAAACAATTTGAACACCTTGCTGCTATCACGGACACATTGCGTTCAAAACGTGAAGGTGTTGGATTCTAATGTTATGAACTATACACAATTGTCAAACAAAGAATCAGCGTAACAAATTTATAAGTTGGTATTAGAAAAAAGGAATGGCGAGACATGCTTAGAAAGGCTTTGGCCTACCAGTCGGCTGCTGATCCCACATCAGAATATATCAATTACAGAGGTGGACAATCATCTAGCCAATATATAGGGCCAACATGTGGTCAGCAATGTCGGCTACGCCAGTCATTATGATGATTTTCTCAACTGCAGCCGCTAAATATTGTAGATTCCCAAATTCTTCACGATTCTGGGTGGGCACCAGTTCCATTGTGGCCGAAATTCAATGAGAAAGGTTTTCTCTTTTGGAGACTCAAACCAGTGCTCTCTATTAATGCATCTTGACTAAAACCATTCAGCTACAGCCTGAGATTTCTTGTGTGATAGGAAACATTCTTTTTATTAAAGGGAGTGAAATAATAACTGAATAAGCGAATCTGATACATCAATGTTATGGCATGAGTCACAAGAAGATTGTTGGTTAGGGATAGTTTTGTTTTAGCAGTTGAGTTTGAAATAGAATTGACTACGTTAGCAATTAAACAGCTTACTCATATGATTTATAATAATTTGTTTTGAAATTACATGCATACTGATAAATAACTAACTTATTAAGAATGTGCATACGTTCTGGAAAGCATATTGTGATTTTCATGTTAGTATTTTAATAGCAGTGGTTCAATCTATAAATCAGACATATTAAATCATGGAGAATATTCAAATGCAGAAGACCCAAAAGACGAAATTGAACAAGAATGGAAAAGTATAAGAGTACTCATACGTAAAGGAGCAAAAGAAGTATTATGAAAAAATAAAATAGGAGGAAAGAACAAAGTTCTAAATAAATGGGATCCCGAAATCCAGAAATTGGTACGAGATAAAAAGAGGCCAATTGAAAGTACTTAAACAGCAAGGATGACCAAAACAGAATAGAATATAATAGAAAAAGAGCATTAGTAAAAAATATACCAAAAAGCTAAATAGAGAACATTGGGATTGATACATAGCAGAAATGGAACACAATTTAAACGGAACACAAGACAAAGTATATAAATTTATAAGAAGTCTTAATTCTGAACCAAAAGATGAAACAAATGTGCTAACTATACAATATATAGAACTAGCTAACACCCGGCATCCGCTGCTACTCCTAAATAACTGTTAATGTCTTTTTACCACCAGCCGTGCGCTGTTGTACTCTACTTTTTTGTAGAGTTTTTTTAGATGTTCAATTCTGCGTACATCAATTTGTGTATTTGTTATGTCTTTAGGCAGCGTAAACCATTTATGCGTCAAAATAGGGACTTTACTTCATGTTTTTCACTACAAAGGGTGATTTTTAGGTGTCAAGTGGTTGAGTATTACAATTCTCTTATAGCCTATGTTAATTCCCGGAATCTCCTGAACATTTTTCACAAAGCCACATCTCAAGCGGATGAACGGTATGACAGAGCACGCTTGCCCGGGAATCTATTTAACGCGTTATTCTTGGTATAAAAAACTCAAAGCGCGACAGGCCTAGAAGGCTATTGGCTGACCAGCCAGCTGTTGGCCCCACATCCACAGAGGTATACGATCATCTAGCCAGTGTGGGGTGACATGTGGTTAGCGTGTCGGATCCTCCAGCCGTTATAGCTGGTACTCTCAACCTGGAGTCGCTACTTTTTTGTAGCTACCCAAATGCCTCATGATGCTTGGTGGGCACCGCACAGTGGGCCAGATACGAAATCTAGCTGGGGAAAAAATGTTACCAACTCTCGCCAATTCATCTTTATTGACTCTAAAATTGTTGCCAGATGACTATTCTTCACTTATCTCCAATGGAGGGTAGAATTCTAAAATGTATGTAGACAATATAAACATCGGAATTTGCCGATAGTTAAGAACTCATTTGTTCCGGATCCGAGTTTTGTACCGAGGTGTAGAAGTAAATACGTTTTGTATTAATTCAGTGAGTTTTTCTTCTTATTCTATGTGGATAATTTACCTAGAGGTTTGTACTTTTCTTTGATATATTTAACATGTTTCTACACAACCAGATATTGTGTTAAATACAAGTGGAATCATACCTTCGAAACACCAGAAAAATTACAAAATCGTTTTCTTAATTTGAGATACGATAAAAACAGTTCTGAACAGTAGTACAACATTTAGTTAGGATATAGAGTGATTTATGGACTTCACATCTCACACAATAACATGTGTGCAAATTATTGCGTTTTTTGTAAATACCTTTTTTATTAGAGGAGGCGGCCGACAGCAGAGACCAATCTTCGCGCGCAGAGAATTGTTTCATTTAATATATGAAGATATGATCGATAGAGTCAATAAGTGATCCTTTATTAATAAATTACAGTTAGGGGACGTTCGGAGAATGTTTCAAAACATTTTTAAAAACACTTTTTTAAAAGCTATTTTCTAAAACATAGGAAGTTGTGCAGGAGAAAAAAGTTACAGTTTTACTGAAATATTCTGATTGGCTAAAAGTAAATGTAAACTGTCCCGTTATTAAGAATTTAGAAAACTGATAGTCGTTGGAAAATCCTGTTCCAGCTGCTTATAGTATTATAAGATCCAAAATATATTTTGAATATATATATATATATATATATATGTATTTATTTATTTAATTACTTATATACACAATTATAAAAGTTATATTTAACAATAGTTAAGTCCCTCTGTTATTAAGTATTTAATTAAAGTAAAGTAAAGTGATCCCACAACAGGCCCGGAGGCCCTTGGGGTAGTAGGAGGTTAAGGCTCCCACTTTTTCTAGACAATCGGCACTTTACGTCAGCCGGGTTGTCAGCCCTGCGTGACGGCCGCCTTTACCCCCAGAACAAGGGTCTGGTGCTCATTTCCGTTAGAGGCTGAGTCGACCCCAGGGCCATAGTGCCGCCAGAGGGTTTGGGTAAATTTAAAAATCCTGACCCCAACGGAAATTAATAATTTTGTTAATTTTATATACGGAAAATGCTTCTTATTCGCGGTTAATTTATTCACAGATAAAATTTCTATATTCACGGATACAGTTGGTATATTACAAGGATTAGTGTCCTTTATTAACCATCTGCTGTGTTTTTCCTTATTGTCACTAAATTCATTGTTAGATGGTGTTGTAGTATTTCACGTGCCGATATGTACTGTGATAAATACCTCCATCGCCACGATCGGTATATTATTGTTTCAACTTGTCATTCATTGCAATAATTGTGATTGAAAAGCACGTGTCTCTTGTGTTTTCTTCCCACTTTATAATGACGAGGTAAAAGGGAAAAAATTGGTACCTAGGAGAAAAAAATTAGTGTTGCCGTTCAAAGTAAAAATAGAAATGCTTTACCGTTTATACATGTTTGCGAGTCGTTTGCGTCTATATCACGCTGGTTCAATGTTAATGAATCAAGAAACCCGAAAACAAAAGTAAGGAAATCTGTCGCAGAATTCACAGCTGAATATCAATCTTAATTGAAAGACCTGTTACAAGTGGGAAAACAGAAAAAATAACTAATTTATATTAAGTCGTTGCCTAAACCTGACAGTAATAATTAATATAAATTGTTCAAAATCTCTCATCAATTTATTTTATTTTGATAATTTTTATTTTAGTATGTAACTTTGGAACATATTCCATATATATCCATAAAAATTACCATTCCATATTCGCGGTTTGTATATTCGCGGCATTTTTGTGGAACATATCCCGCGCGAATGAGCATTTACTGTAATTTAAAATGGTACATGGCAAGCTAGTTAATTTAATTGCATTTTTTTATATAAGTTAATACTTATTTTGCAGCTTAATTAAATTTAAATTTTTTCGAAGAAATTGATGCCTTTGTAGTTCTTTATTAATATCTGTTACCGAAGCGGTTAATCTAGTTTCATAGCAATTTGTTACATTTATGTAATATTTGCATTTTGAAATTCTAAATAAAATTCAGATATGTCAGTCAGTCACAGAATGGAGTCAGTCAGTCACATCACATATTAGGTCATAATATTGTGATTGCAGTTACGTTTTTTATTTAGAACCTAACTTGAAATGTGCCCTCCAAACGGTATTTTGGAAAGCTGAATTACGAATCAAAATTCAGAGAATGATGTAGATGAACATGTTAAGCTGCATGATGAGTTGACATGTATGTCAGTCTGTCACACGTACTTAGATAGGTAATTTTTTTCTTCAGAAGTTATATTTTTATGCCCATTCATTGTTATTCTCCCCGAGGGAATTTCTTTCATTGCAAACATAGCATTTTCATGCTACGCTCTGCTGCTTTACTGGGGAATTATAGGTGTGGTAGCTTCCCGTTGCTTTCCAAAATATTTTTATGTACAGTCTTAAATCACATACTTTGCCTCTGTCATATCACTAGCATTCCCCCGAATAAATAATATAAGATTTTGGCTTCTTCCTCCTTCTTTAACTCTCCTCCTAGCAAGATAACACCCCTAATTTCAAACAATTGTTATATTTATTCATGCATTTTGCTGCAAAAGTATATTGTAAATGTCAGTCAAATATGGAATTGCTCATATAATTTAACCAAATCCACGATTAGATGAATAAATATAAATTAACAGGATAATAAAACAATTTGTGAATATCACGCTAGAAACTCAGTTCATAATACAGACCTGATAACAAGATAATAGGAGACAAGAAATGTGAGATAAAGAACATCTTACCTAAATATTACAGTTAATAGTTCAAATTACTAAGAATTCATTACAATGACATGGGGACTTGTATGTATTGGACTTTGATTAGAAATTGGATTAAGCCTTAATAAACTAAAAAAAATAATGAAGTGACGGACTAATCAATTTCGAAGTTGATCTATTACAAAATCTAAAAAAAAAATGGCAGAAAATAGGACTAAAAGCAATTTTACAGTTTCTGCAGAGGCTCAATGCGGACGACTAGATCTAATAATTAAGATTCATCATTGCTCTGAAATCAATTTGAAATTCATTCCATGACTCAATTTTTTTAAATAGTCTGTGTGTATCAATTGTAAACTACATTAAATAATTATAACTGAAGAGTCTTCGTGTGTGACCCAGTGTAATCTAACCTACTCTACGAAGTTTCCTAGCATATCCAAAAATAAATATCCGATTGAATCTGAGTTATTGTGATTAATTATAAAGTTTTCTGTATATTGTAACTTGTTCGCTTATTTTTATTCCAAAAACTCTGTCATGTGTGAGACAATAAATATTTATATTTAATGAGACAATGATGATGATGATAATGATGCATGATCCCCGTCCACGCTACTGCGGTGCTTCCCTAGTGGGAAGGTTTTTAACCAGACGAATTTAGTTGCGCTTATTTCCCTCTTAGATATCGGCAAGCGATAGGATGGTTAGTAGTTCTCCTCGCAGCGAAAATTAGTAGGAAACTAAAGAATTACTCGGATGGATGAATGTCGATTACATTTTGCTCAGAGGTCTTATTATTCGGATTTGAGGTTCTTTTACAATGCCCGAAAATCCTCAGACTCGTTTTAAAGTCCCTCCCGCATGACTTATCCCTTGGAGTTTTCCATCCTAAAATTTATCGAACCCGGCCGGGTTCAACTCGCAAACCCTTAGGAGAAAAGTCAAGGCAGATAACCACTTGACCACCGCGGCCGACTAAACGAATCATAGTAGATTATGGACATTTAGATTATATAATCAACAGATCGCTCCGAAGTTGAGATTACCTATAATATTTCAGAGAGCTGACATTTCACGGATTCCTTAACAAGAAACATCTCCCGTCTTGGGAACGTCAGAATCGAGGATTACTGAAGGCGAGTTTCAAATTCCTAGAATTTTAGGTACGGCATTACCAGCATTAAAACAAAAACGTTTAATTCTTAAATACGGTTACAATATATAGTGTGTGAATTTCTGAAAATCAAATAGCATTCCATAAATAATAATGCAGAGTACCGAATTAACAATATCTACTCATCTTGCAATAAACTATGTGTGGCTACAAATTCTAGAGACCACGCAATCGTACATTGTCAATTGTGTGAAATATATGTAAGTTTTCAATTATAAATAATGTTTTATTTTTATTAACTAAGACATATATTCACAAAATCCGTTTATCTACGTTCAAATTAACATTTATTTAATATATTAATACATTCATAAATTACATTAATGAGACTAGAAAATTTAACATTTCTGGCACTTTAATAACACTGCAACGTGTTCCATATTTACATTACATGTATATATATATATATATATATATATATATATATATATATGTGTGTGTGTGTGTGTGTAATCGGATTAATTTACTAACTGTTTATCCTCATTCCAATTTTTTAAATTATATTTGGCAATCCACACATGAAGACCGGAAGTATCAAAGAGACTAAATCAGAGAATAATCTTCGGTTTATAAGTTCGTTAAAAATGCTTCATATGTGCTAATTTGAGATGCTGTACTGAACGCAGAGAGGACTTTCAACTTCGTGGTTGATTGCATTCATAAAGCTTACTTTCAGACAAAATTCGTATTGCTCCTAGAACGATGATCTCTCCTTTACTTCTTCCGAATTTCCATTTCTAAAATTCCCTTCCATGTTAAATTTTGGATTACTCGACATACACAATAAGTGATAATAAGCTTGCCGAACATTTCCTTAGATAATATAATAAAAGGGAGAAACCAGACTTAACAATAGGCAGTGAAAATACTTTTTGCTAAATACATTGTTTATAAATTATGTGAATTTATAAATCTACGCTAGCTTGGAACATTATCATACGTACAATATAAAATAACAAATTTCATACCTGAGATTTGTTTTTCACTACTGCTGAGATTTCCCACTTCGTAAGCTTTTCGGAACAACATGTTCATTATACGCCTCTTTAATGATAACAAATATTGTCTATTACGGTGTAAATATAAAGAGGATACTTCAAGGTTTTTTAAAAGTATGATAGAAACAGGTAACCTATTCAACGTAATCGAGAATGGTGTTATTGAGTCTAAGATAATGGACGAAATTGAATTGTTAAAAAGAAGGTAAGAGTATATACAAAATCAATGAGAATACGCCCAGCGACCTGAACCTTGTGTATAAAATCCTAACAGAAAGCAATTAGTACCCTTTAAAAACTTAACATGGAACATGTTATAGCGAATGGTCTACAAAGTATTTTAACGAGATTTTGCATAGATGAGGACGACTGAGTTCTCAGGTATACATTTTATTATTTTACACTTTACATAGTGACATCTTCGGTGTATCTTAGAGAATTTTAAAATAATTTACCCGTATGATGATTACACTGGTCAACAAAATTTGAATTTTTTATGTTACAACGGAGAAAATGTGTGTTTCTAACTTACTTTTTTGAGCTGATTTCACATCTTTTTACAGAACGTTTCCATCGCCCAGGGTTTTCGAGTAATCACATGAAAAACATTTTTCGTGTCTATACATTACAATTTATTATATCTTAGCTGAAATTAATTTGCTCATCCAATAAGTATGTGAATTGGATTTTCGGCTGTATTTCGCTTTAGGAATGTCCCTCTTCAGTGTCCAGCAGTAGTCTGCTAATATATTTGGACACCATTTACCCTGATAGCGCCTTTCAATTTCCGCAATGTCCTGGAGGAAGCGCTCCCCGTGTTCGTCGCTCACAGCCCCTAGATTTTCAGGGAAGAAATCAAGATGGGAGTGCAGAAAGTGAATTTTCAAAGACATATTACATCCCATTACCTTGTAGTTCTCAATCATCTCATTGACAAGTTCTCTGTAGTTATCAGACCTGAAGTTCCCCAGAAAATTTGAGAAAACATTTTTGAAAGATTTCCATGCAGCTGCTTCTTGCATATTTAACTTGTTCTGAAATTACGTATCTTTCATCAGTTACTTTATTTGAGGGCCAACAAATATCCCTTCTTTCAATTTAGCTTCACTGATCCTTGGAATTTTATTTTTGAGGAAGAGAAATGCACTGCCATCACGATTCATTGCTTTCACAAATTTTTTAATCACGCCTTGTTTAATATGTAGTGGAGGTAATACGATTTTTTCAGAACGTACAAGTGGTTGGTGAAGTGGTCCTGGATTAAGTGACTCTCTCTTTGGCAAGTCCTTTTTAAAATAATGATTACTTCTATCTCTGCTATTCCACTTGCACAAGAAGCAGCAAACTTTAGTATAACCAAGCTGTAACCCAAGTAAGATGGCTATAACTTTCAAATCCCCACATATCTACCAAGTAAAATTGTCATACTTTATAGCGGATAGTACGAACTTCATATTCTCGTAATTTTCCTTCATACCAACTGCATGGGCTAAAGGAATGGATGGATATATGTTTCCATTATGTAGTAACATTCCTTTCAAACTTGTTTTCGAGGAGTCTATGAATAAACGCCAATCCTCAGATTTATGCTCAACACCCAGTGACTGGAACAAATTCTCAACATCATTGCAGAAAACTAGGACCTTCTCTTTAGAAAAGAAATCCTCAAATTCCTTTTGGCGATTGCGGAAAAAAGTTACTTTGGTGTCATCTTGCAATAGCTTCCATCCTTTCAAACTTGAAGCAAGTAATTCTGCCTTGCTTTTACTTAAACCAAGATCCCGAACCAAATCATTTAAATCCTCCTGTGTTAGAAAGTGAGTTCCATTTATAGCATCATCTTCCGCAAAATCTTAATCATTCTGTAAATCCTGAACATCAGAAAATTCTTCAATCATTGTTATGTGATCAGGTGGAATTGGTATGGGTAAACCAGGCCCATGAAGTTCCGGTCGAATTGCTGAATCTAACATTGGATATTTAACGGTGTGTCTTGACTTTGAAGTTATTCCAGATATACTTGTCAAGCAGAAGTAGCAGTCTGTCAAATGATCCTTAGGTTCACGCCATAGCATTGGGACTGCGAAAGGCATATGACGGGATCCTTTCAACCAGCCAGTTAATAGTGTTACACATTTGGTACAACATATTTCCGCGGCCCATGTCTTGTTCTGGTCTATTTTGTTGTTAAAATAACAGTGATAAGCTCTTCTTATTAGAGGAGTAAACTTTCGCTTCTGCGCTTTGAAAGTGAGCTCACCACACACGAAACAGAAGTTGTTTCTATCGTTAACACACTTTCGAGACATATTTCTTATACAAATACAATTTTACTCTTCTCTTTACAATACACTACAATACAATACACTACTTAGTCTTTACAATACACTTCTATCACAATTCACTTAACTACGGAAGTGAGCACAGAATTAGATTCTTTCTTTTAAGAAAGCATCTATTCAACTGCGAACTTAAAACATACAATCACAGTTTTGTAGGAGAATATCATTGTTGTAAGTTATGAATTCAAGGCAACAATCGCAAAACATTATAAGTCCATTGTTGGCACAATGAAATTAAATATAAATGCAAAAGAATCCTTCTAATCATCATGTTATATACCAAAAAATGCTAATACATAGGAAAATTATTATTTTAAAAATTACAAAAAAAATGGTGGGTGATGGAAAATTTCTGACTTAATTTTTGGAATCAGCAGATGAAAATATATAAGAATCGCCCAAAATCTTGTATGTAACAAAATCGCTGTTGACCAGTGTTATCTGTATTGTACATCTTCACACTGTTATATCAATATATACCTGTAGGCGTGGTTTATTGTTATGATGAGTCAATCAACATTGGGATACGAGTTGCCTAAAATCAATGATACGATTATGTGTTACCGTCAGGTGAGGGAAAATAGAAAAGGGGCTCTTCGCATCTATCAGTAGTAGTATTCTGGCAGAAGACATCCACAACATACTACCTTGTTGCAATCCACTGACGCGATGCCTTAGAAAAACGGGGAATCTTCTTTATCGTTCCTTTGGCTACAGGAGGCGTAATGTGAGAACACATGCATTTAAGGACGTTCTGAACGAATGCTTTAGTGAAGAACCTTCGATCAGCACAAAATCCGAGGCTCATGTTATATGCGTAAGTCAGTAAATCAGTGTGAGGTTATTGAGGTAGTACAACCTACACACACACTACCTTCTAAAGGTGCAGGCAATAGGAACACAATATATGTTCCTCGTATATAATTTGTATGCAGACATTTCTGCATCAGAATGTTAATAATGCTTCCTACACGTGGTGCATTTTATAATATCAAATATTACTAAATAGGAATAGTCACATCTGACGGTATGCAATTGCTGTTCGTAATTATTGACACTCATTTACCGTCCGAATCTGGACTAGAATGATTGGTACACATCTGCTGGTACTTGTAAATATACGGGGAAGTTTAACTGGATCAATTTACCCACATTTCTTACTGGCCACACTTATGTAGGTCTGAGTACCGCTTGCTATGCACCGTAATCTGTCAATGGAGCCCCATAACACGTCAGCGTAGTCACAAAAAAAAGAATAACCGTCTACAATGTTGAACATTGAATTGGATAAGCAAAGACCTATTTCCTGGCCAATGAGTTGCCCAATTTAAAGCTCTACTTTTTATCTTTAGAAGTATAGCACGAGTATGGTCTACGTAACTACATTTGCCACTACTCCCTGATTATCCCCATAAATGCTGCATTTGATCACGTTATTGGTAAACCTGCTATTTACGATAAAGTTCGGAGGTCATGTAATGAGGCGCAGGGCCGACTGTTTGCGTCCCTATTGTCAGAATATGCCTTTCAATGAAGTTTTACTTGTGCACAACTTTTTGCAATATATTGCCACGCTTAAGACCAAGCACCTTCCCCTGCAGATAACTTTAAAATGGACAGTTTAGGATAATATGTTCCTTGACAAAAACAATCCTATCTCCACGACCTGTCGTTCCTATCAATTTGTCGGTGAAGTCCTTTTACATCCCGTGATTGTATAAGAGCCGCTCCTGAGGGGGTACTTGCTGGCAGAGAAAGAGAGAGTAATAAAATCGCTCTGTTACATACGTAAGGTGAGCTGTTTCACTTAACACCCACCTCATGAACTCGTGGCGCTTACTCTTCATAATATGAAATACGACCATCATCCTCACACCCATTAATTAAGAACATTATACTGCAGTACAAAATCCGATCTTGTGCAGTTTTATTCTTTAAAGGCAACGATTCCGGAAAATGGCACAATATGTGTTGTTCTCTATTAATGTACACGCATCCAAGGAGGGAAATAATTAAATATCAGATTTTTTAATTTGCTGCAGCGATTTCTTTATTTATATGTTCCATTCTCTTCATGATATTTATTTTTATATTCATGTATCGCCTTACCACCAGCAGTGCCGTTATGATTTTTGTAATAAAGATATACTCTGTCAAGTAAAATTACATTTTAGAAATAATATTTGAGGACAGTTTAGTTATATTTTCTGTGAAAATAGACGTAATTTATTTATTCGTATATACAAAGTCTTCTACTCCTGACTTGGCCAGTGATCGCAAGCATGAATACTTTTTTGAGTTACAATCGATGAGGAGAATTGTTTTAAATTGTACCTAAGAACGTCTTGAATTGGAAAATATTGGAAAATAGGTGGGGAAAAACACGAAGGGGAAGACCCAAAGAAGATTGGATGGATGGGGTAAGAAGAGGTATGAGTGAAATGGAACTTACAAATTAGGATGTTACAAATGAGGAAGTTTAGGATATCTACAAATGCAGATTCCTGAGAGAAACGGAAAATCATTGTATCATGGATAAATTACGAAATAAAAAATTTACCCTCTTACTAATAATCCATATATAACTTTTTTAAAAGGTTTATACACATCTCAGTTAAAAATTCTTACTAATAAACACTGTATTAGCTGTTCAGTGTAGAAGAGGTGTACAACTTTACATGGGAATCGTTATACAGGCCCCCAGCCTTGTTTAAGGATTGTATAACTAGACAAAATATCGGACTTCAAGATCAACTGATTGTTTTCTTATGATATTGATGAACGTTTCCATAAATTTAACCCAAAATTCAACACTCTAAGGACTGTTTGATGGATGCACAGGGCATAAATAATATTAATAATGCTCTGGGTAGGAACATAATGACATCATAAAATGCCTTTCGTTACACTCATTTTCGATTAGGCCTAATAATATGTTTTTCAAATTGAACATTTATTCACAATAGAATATGTTCTACAATAATTGCTGTAGACAATACTTAACCTGAATGTAGTTTAAATGCTTCGTAATATTATTTTAAGAAAACATTTTTGCATCTTTAATACATAACACGCACCTATATAAAAATGTATTTACACTGCTCAAAACAATCAGAGGAACACTTGTAATAAATTAAATAAGTAATTGTTTTTTAAAGCTGTGATGCTGAAAGTTGGACAATATGTAAATTGAATTATTAATTTTATCATTGGATACAAATTTTAAAGATCCATGACCTAAATACAGAGAAATTACCTCAAATAACAAATATAGATAATTTTTTTATTTTGGAAGGCACTGGTCACTT
Source organism: Diploptera punctata (assembly GCA_030220185.1). NCBI lineage: Eukaryota > Metazoa > Arthropoda > Insecta > Blattodea > Blaberidae > Diploptera > Diploptera punctata. The sequence continues at coordinate 2,353,605 of JASPKZ010009799.1, read as the reverse complement.
CTAATTGGTAAGCTTCCTGATGTTGCTATAGTGACGAATGTTGATTATTGCCTTGTTTATTGAAGTCTCTGACAAAATGAGGCATTTAAATGTGTATGAAATGTATCATGCTCTACATCTTTTACGACAAGGTCAATCTCTGCGACAAGTGGCTAGAGAGCTTAGGGTTTCTCCTTCCGTGGTGTCCAGATTACGCAAGAGGCACAGAGAGACAGGTCAGTGTTGTAGAAGACGTTGGCCAGGGCCGTAAATTTAAAACAAGTCCCCAGGATGACAGATACGTTGTTCTTTCTGCTCTTCGACAGCGTACAAAAACTGCACAAGACTTGCAGAATGACCTTCATGTGGCTTCCGGAATCCGGGTTTCAGACCAAACCATAAGGAACAGATTAAGGAAAGAGAATATTCGTCCAAAAAGGCCCGTTAAATAACCACGCTTAACAAATGGGCATAAGGCAGCAAGACGTACGTATGCTGAAAACCATGGTGATTGGAACCTGAACCAGTGGGAGTCTGTGCTCTTCTCGGACGAATCCAGGTATCGTCTTACACGTTGTGATAGTCGATTGAGGGTGTGGGGACGGCCAGGAGAAAGATTTTCTGCAGGGGCTGTACAGGAAATTTGATAGATTCGGAGGAGGTTCCATAATGGTGTGGGCCGGAGAAATGTACAACAATCTTACAGACCTTGTACTTGTTCCCCAGCGATTGAATGCTGTCCGGTATATCGAGCACGTTCTCGAAGAGCATGTAGTGCCTGCTGCCATTGGAGTAGGCCCTGGATTTCTGTTTATGCAGGATAATGCCAGTGCATATTCTGCGTCTGTCACCAGGGATTTCCTGAGGAGGAATGAAATTGAGGTAATGGAGTGGCCAGCGGTCAGCCCATACCTCAACCCTAATGAACACTTGTGGGAACTTCTAGACAGGAAGGTCAGGGACCGACATCAAGTTCCACAAACTCTGCAGCAACTTGGAGATGCTCTGAAGGAGGAATGGGAGAATTCCCCGCAAGAGGAAATCCAGAATCTTATTGGTAGCATGCCACGAAGGTGCCAAAGTGTCATCGAATGTCGTGCAGGCCATACACGATACTAACTCTATATAACGAGTGTTTAACTTTGAAAAATGAGCACAAGATTCAATTGCTTACATAGCGGAATTATTTGAAAACTTAATTGTCAGCGTTATTCATTTGTTTTTACTGACATGGGCAATAAATAAATCAATAAATAACCACAAATAATGTACTTTATTAATTTCATGTTTGTACGCCTATCCAATAAAAAAATATTTGCATATTTCATAGTGTTCCTCTAATTGTTTTGAGCAGTGTTTTATAGAGGTACTATTATTGCAGCAACCTACATGTTAACTTTATAGTCTCGTGGTTAGAGCTTCTGACTACGGTCCGTGAGGCCATAGGTTCGATTCCCGGTCAAATTGCAATGATTTTTTTTGGCTTAAAGCGTTATTCTGTTGTCGGTAACATTTCCTACTATTTTCAACGTTTTCTAACCCATCTTAAGACACTGCACATAATTCATGAGTAATGGGAAAAGCTTTTATTAGTTTCCAAGAATTGTTCGAAATTCTTGATGACAGATGGCAGCACATTATCTGTGAAACCAATTCTACGATATATTTGACCTAGCGTAAAGGAAAATGTATATAAATTAATACACACTAATTTTTTTCGTACCTCCCCAATTAGGGAATCTCTTTTAATTCTCATCCACATTCAGTTCTTACACAATTAATCACTAGTTGATGGTTTATTTCTGTTACAAACTGCGCGTAATATTGTTCTGACGTCATTATGATGACGAATATGTGACGTATTGTGTGTGGTTATTGTTTTGTTATATATCTCCGACACAACGCTTATTAGTAAGGAAATTATACGTGATCTACATATGGCTTATATATTGTATAATCAAAGAACTGTTGAAAGCCTGTATAAGATATTTTTATTAGTAAGACTGATTGTGTTTAGGTGTAATATTCTAGTACCAAGAATATTTTAACACACAATATAGGAGGGAAATTAATATCTGAAACATTAAAAGTTGTACCTGTGATGGCAGTCGTTATCTGGATTGTTTGTATATTCTGTTACGTTTAGTATGGGATGTGCTAAGATATGTAGTACTGTTTGTGCAGTTTGCGACTGAATGACTGATTTGGCTATCATGGAAATCATAATTAAGATCGGTTTGTATATTGAAAACTAATTGACTCCATGACTGTTCACAACCTTCTGTTTAGATCAATGAAAGAATCATTGTGTGATCATCAGTTTCGATGATAACGGTGTGGTGATGGAGTTCTAGCAAAGATGGTTTAATACATGTATTTCCTAGTTGTCGGGAAAACAGAATCGCCTAATTGCCTATCCATTAGAAAATAAGTTAATTTGAGTTTGCCGAAGCTACGTAGTAAAATGAGGCAAGTGTTTTGTACCGGTATTTTGTTTCAATAAATTACGAAAAAATAAATTACTCGTTTATATTTTATTCGCCCACATGCTATGAGTAAACTGATTAATTTACATATTTTTATCCACGGAAATTACATACATTTTTGGTCAGGTGTAAATAAATGCAAAAGAGCTAAAGCGGGAGTATCAATGTTTGTAAAAAAGAAATACATTAAAAACATAATAGATTATGAATATGTTAATCAAAGATGCCTAAAGATTAAAATGAAGCTTATGGGAAGAAAAATGTTGTTCTTAGCGGTCTACGCACCAACAGATGATGCTGCACAGAGTCAGAAAGAAAAGTACTATTCAATAATAGTGGAACAAATAGAGAAAATACGAAGTAATGAAGAATTAATACTAATGGGAGACTTAAATGGGAAAGTGGGTAGAAGAAACAATGATGAAGCAATAGGAAAATATGGGGAACAAGAAGTCAACGAAAGTGGAAATAGAATCTTAGAGATGTGCAAACAACATAAATTAAAGATAGTAAACACATTTTTCGATCATAAGGATATCCATAAATTTACTTGGGAACGACCTGGTCTCAATCAGAAATCAATAATAGACTACATAATTCTAAAGCAAAATACTTCCTTATTTATTAAGAGGAGCAAATTGTAGTTCCGACCACTACTATCTACTCACAGCACAGATCATCTCCAAATTCCCTTCAGGGAAAAAAGTGCATGATGAAGCAAGGGAATCAACTATGCCACTGAAGCAGGAAGAAAATTCAAATTGTATTTATTTAATCAGGATAGTATCAAAAACTTATATAAAGAAAGACTGAGGATTAAAATTGAGAATTTGGATTACAAGGAAGACATAGAAGAAGAATATAATCAATTAAAGGAAAAAATACATTCGGCAGCAAAAGAAGCAGTAGGCACAATAAATAAAAAACAAAATGCACAAGATTGGTGGAATGATGATATCGAAGAATTAACCAAAACGAAGAAAAAATTCTACTTAGAATGGTTGGCTAATAAAACAACAGAGAATTGGATAGAATACAAGAGAACAAACGCCAAAGTTGAATGGAAAATGATAGAAAAAAAAACTAATTATGGAAAAGCAAATGCCAAGAAATAGAAAGTTACATAGGAGGATCACAATCATCGGAAGTATGGAGATTTCTAAAAACACTGAAAACCAACCAAGGATCCAGCAAAATAAATTTGTTAGTAAAATCTGACGCACAAAAACATTACAAAGCTTTATTGTCAGAAACTAGAAATGAGTTTATGGAAACAATAGAAAATCCAACTATAGAAATGAACGTCCTGGAATTTGATACAATAGATGTAGAATTATAAATTCAAACCCTACAGAATAAAAAGACACCAGGGCCGGGAAACATACCCAATGAGTTAATTAAATAAGGTCCAAAAAATGTAATAGGTAGATTGAGGTACTTGTTTAATAAGTGCATTGCAATACAGAAGATTCCTGATGAATGGAAAATAAGCTACATTGTACCAATATACAAGAAGGGTGATAGAAGAGACGCAAAAAACTACAGAGGACTAAGTATAAATAACACATTATATAAAATATTTACGAAGTTATTAAAAACAAAGCTACTAAAAGATATTGGAGACAAATTAGGAGAAGATCAAAATGGATTCATACCAGGAAGGTCATGTGTTGACAATATATTTGCAATACAACAGTTAATTGAAAAACGGACTGCAGTTTCAGGAGAAACCCGTTTGACAATGATAGATTTAGAGAAAGCTTATGACTCAATTCCGAGGAACAAATTATGGGAAGTATTGGAGAAATACAATATTGATAGAAACCTTATAGAAATTACTAAACAAATCTATAAAGATAACTCCGCTTATGTTAAAATTGGAAATATAATGTCTAATCCTATAAAAAACACAAAGAGATTGAAAGAAGGGAGCAGTCTATCACCAATTTTATTTAATATTTATGTAGAATTTATATTAATGAAATGGAAACAAAGCTGCAAAGGTATGGGGATCCCAATAGGCAACAGATTTTTGCTGACATTACAATTTGCCGATGATCAACTGGTTTTAGCGCAAGACAAATTTGATATGAAATTCATGATAAAAAGGTTGAAAAACACTTATGAATCATGGGGTCTCACAGTAAATTTACAAAAAACAGAATATCTGGCAATAAATAGCAATGAACGAGAAAATTTAATATAGGAAGAAGGAATCCAAATAAAGCAAGTAAAACAAACTAAATATTTGGGAAGAATTATGGATAACATTGAAGGTATAGGCAAAGAGAACATAAAACATTAAATTGAATTGAGTAGCAAAATAATATCATCGTTAAATTCCATATGGTGGGATAAGCATATTTGGAAAGACACAAAAAAATATATTGGTAAAACATTGGTGGAATCTATTGCAATGTATGGAAGTGAGGTATGGACAATCAATAAGTACTACAAGAATAGACTAATAGCTCTAGAAATGGATTATTTACGCAAAAGTGCCAGAAAGTCTACATTAGAATATGTCACAAATAAGGAAATTAGAAACATAATGGAAGCAGATGAAAGCATAATTGAAAGAATTGAGGAGAAGAAATTAAAGTGGTTAGGACATGTCTTAAGAATGGAAGATGACCGATGGCCGAAGCAACTATATGAATGGCATCCGAACAGAAAGAAGAAAAGAGGGAGACCAAAGTTAACAAAGAACGAAAACATGAAGACAGTAATGCAAGCTAGAGGGCTAATCATCGAAGATGCCCAAGACCGTAGGCTTTGGAGGTTTGGCACGGGAAGACGGCAGCAGCTGTAAAAACCCGAAGATAGAAAGATTTTTATCCACATTACACAAGCCAATTAACTATATGTTAAGAATGTAAATACTTTAGACGGCAAGTGCGAGTGTAATTAAACAGCCGACAGAACAAGATTGAAAACGTACTTTGTTTCCTCTCAAGTTCAGTTTTCAATGGGATATGGTTGTTAATGGCAAGTGGGACATTCTTGCCACTTAGAACTATAATTTTTGAAAAGCGTTACAACCTTGTTCTGGGCGGCTATTGAATTAATTTTCTAGTTTACATTTTACTTTCAAATGTTGTTAAGTGATACGTGTGTAGTGTTAACACGATGAGGTGATGTAACGATAATAGATATTCAGCGATTAAAAAAAACAGAAGCATGAACCAGTAGAATAAGTATAATTTGTATTTTATTTGACATTTTATCGGTGTTATTTATAATTTTAAATTGTATATGAGCCAGTACTTATATCTTTTCAGTTTCAGTAAAAAACGATGAAATATTTTGTTGCTCCAATTGAAGTATTACAGAGCTCTAAGAAAAAATGTTGCCCTGGATATCTCTGCGAATTTCTATGTTTTTCAAGTGCACAGTTTACTAATATATTCATGACAGTGCTGAATGTGCTCTAAAAATTATAGACGAAAATCTTATAAAAGGCGTTTCACTGAAGTATAACATGGGTTTTGACATTTTTCTTTCTATTTACGTCAGTGTATACGAATGTTTCAAAAAAGCAATTGGCATTATAAATATATATTGACTTAGGCTTTCACGGCCGGAGTTACTATGATGATCTTGCAGAAGATTTCCGGGCTGTTGGCCGTGGTCTTGAGGCTTGTAGTTCCCCAACGTTTCGCCAGATAACTGCGTCCGGCATCCTGAAGGGTTGTCTTGAGACTGGCAATTTTGTCGACTACCTGCTCTATTTATACATGTATCCGCGACGTGTTCCCTGCGCGGTCGGTTGCTTCGTAAATTGTATCTGCCTTTCTGGTTGGTTAGCATTAGGGTCTTCGACTGCACCAATGAGGTTGCTGTCTGATGTTCTAGTAGATTGTTCTCGTAGGGGTTTACATCTGGCTTTTGTTAAGACTGGTATCCATGCTTTGTTGACTTTTAATGATGCTTCTTTTCTATTTTAACCATTTTGATGTTTGAATATTTCGATGGCTTCTCTTTGCAGACGGGTAAAATAGTGTGTGCAGTTAGATAATATATCTGTGTTGTCGTATTGTACTGTATGGCCTCCAAGTAGAGAGTGTTCTGCTACAGCCGACTTTTCCACTTGTTTAAGACGGCTGTAACTTTCGTGTTCTTTAAGTCTGGTTGTGATGCTTCGTTTAGTGGTGCCTATATATACTTGGCCGCAACTGCACGGGATCCTGTATATGCCTGCTGATTGATGAGGAAGAAGTTGATCCTTAATAGGTCTGAGAAGGTTTTTGATTTTCCTGGTAGGCCTATATACTGTTTTTATGTCTTCTTTCTTTAGCAGTTTTCCAATTCGGTCAGTTACATTCTTGATGAAAGGTAAGAATGCCCTGGTTGACGTTTTTTCTTCTGATTCGTTGTTGTTGTATAGTCTGGGATGGTTTGCTCTGTTGATTTCTTTGTTGGTGTATCCATTGGCTGTGAATACTGTACGGAGATGTTTCATTTCAGTCTTTAATAATTAATAATAGGTATCATTGCAGCCTATGGCCATGTAGAAAGTACTGTTTTCATGTCTTACAAAAGTCTGTTATCGATATTCCTATGTTTTTACACTGTAATAGGTGATATCGGTCGCAGTGCGATCTACATAGCTTGCACTTGCACTTTTCTTCTGGGTTATGGCGCTTCACTGTTGTGCATATCCTGTGGAGGAAACCATGGACCGCGACTCTCGTTACGGTGTGTAGTCTTTAATAATTTAGGATGGCAAAGTTTCTTGGCGCGATTTGTCAATATTTTGAAGATACCAAGTTTCTGTTTGGGGTGATGATTGTAGGGTTTTATAAATATATCTGTCAGTATGCGTAGGTTTTCTATATATGGTGTGATAAATGTTGTCATCTTCTTCTCTTCTGATTGAGATGTCCAGAAAGGCTATGCTGTTATCTTTTTTTTTTTCTACGGTGAATTGTATATCGGAGTTTATGTTGTTGATGTGCGCCAGAAATTCTTCTATTCTATCTTCCCCGTAGTTCCAAATTACGAAGGTGTCGTCTACATATCGAAGCCATGTCTTGGATTTAAGAGGGGCAGTCTCCAAACAATTTTGTTCGAAGTTTTCCATAAAGAAATTTGCAACTACTGGGCTTCAGGGACTACCCATAGCTACTCCATCTATTTGTTTATAGATGTCGTTATTAAATAAGAAATAGATGGTGGTTAAGCAGTGTTCAGAAAGATTAGTGATATCTTGAGGAAACTTGTCAGCGATGAGGTGAATGGTCTCCTTTATAGGAACTTTAGTGAATAGAGAGACCACGTCGAAACTAACCATTAGATCGTCCGGTTGCAGAGCTATCTCTTTTAGTTTATCTAAGAAGTCCATCGAATCTTTGACATATGTATCACTGTTGGATGTATGGGGTTTTAGTAGAGTATATAAATGTCTCGCTAGGTTATAAGTTTACGAAGTAACGGACCGCGCAGAGAACACTTCGCGGATACATGTATAAATATGGCAGGTTACTTACTTACTTACTCTTACTCACTGGCACTATCGAACCCGTAGGTTCATGACCGCGCGGACATAAGCTTCAATAAATCCCTATCCTGAGCTAATGATTTCCAATCATTCCCTGCATAATCTACTTCCCTCAAATCATAGTTAATGTTGTTCTCCCACCTCATTCTTGGTCTACCAACTGGGCGTTTTCCCTCTGGCTTTCCTACAAGAAGCTTCCATGCACGCCTTCCATTCCCCATACGCGCAACATGTCCTGCCCATCGCAGTCTACTAGACTTAACTGTTCTTATTATATCTGGCTTCCTATACAGACCATGTAGTTCATTGCTATGTAGTCTTCTACATTCACCTGTCTGTTCATCTCTCTTTGGTCCAAAAATTTTCCTAAGTACTTTATTCTCAAATACTCTTAATCTCCTTTCCTACCTTAAAGTAAGAGCCCAGGTAGTCGACAAAATTGCCAGTCTCAAGACAACCCTTGAGGATGCCGGACGCAGTCTCTGGCGAAACGTTGGGGAACTACAAGCCTCAAGACCACGGCCAACAGCCCGCAAATCCTCTGCAAGATCATCATTATAAATATATATTTTTTTTCATTTTTTCCTATTTTTGTAGTATAAAATGAAAATAAAATTAAAAACAAATCCATTCTTCCAAAATCATTGATAGTTTCATGAATTGTGAGCATAAATATATACGAAATTAATCTTATATCAAGGGCAATAATACTACTGTTGACCAGTGTTATCGATACAAATAAACCGGTCAATATTTCACTATAAAAGTTTTATTTCCGTTAAAAATATGAAGTTACTTATATGAAAGGTTTATCGTACTTTCCTTGAATTTTAACTTTGGCGCAGTGATTTTACACTTTTACTCGTTATATATAAAACATAAAAACTTATGCCCTTTTCATAAATGTTTGTCTATAGATTTGGAAAGAATGTATGGTACAGTCTTTATGCTAGAGTCAAGTATGAATATGAGGAAGATTCAAAATAAGGAGCAGAGTAATGGATAGTCATATTCATATATCATAAAAACTAACTCATAATGTGTTCTATTGCTGGCACAGGAATTTTCTGGAGGTGTTATATAAATGTGACAAATTAGGAAAACAAGATTGCCCAAACAGTTCCTTCATGTTCTAATTCCAAATTAATAGACGAAGAGGGAACGTTGAAATTCGTATATGTAGCATCGAATAAGGTGGGCTTGATAAAAAGTTCAGAATGTCATGCGATACACTCTTTTCGAAATATCACTTCAGAAACTCCATAAACATATATGATGCATAACATGATATATTTTATGAATACATTTCCAACATAATTACATATGCTTTCTGCAAGTAATGTTTTTTAAACAAAGTTTTATTTGGAATGTCTTAACAAGGAATTAAACCACTCTTCAAAGTAGAGACCTTCAGATTCTATGGTCCTTGAGTCATCTTTCAGCGAAGTATATTATCATGCTACGGCACCATTCCTAGGTTTGGATGTGAAGAAATCGTTGAGACCAACATCCACAGCTTCAATATTTTCAAAGTTTTCGAAATTTCACGAAATAATGAGTCATGGATCGAATCTGATGTTATCTTAAGGGTCAAGATAAGGGTTGTAACTTGGGTTGTGGGAGGAGTTCAATTCCTCCAAATACCTGAATTTTTGTCACGAGTTTTCGTACAATATGTGATCCAGTCAGCTTCAAACTCGCGACCCTCAAAATTCGATGACCTCGTTCCAGGTATTGAGAATGATGATCCACATCGTCAGCACACCCGTTTAGAACAATCTCCCAGTCAATCACATCATCAAAAGTCCACTAGATACATGTCATTAGATTAAATAATCATTATTTACGAGACACTATAATTAACGGGGTGTCCACAGAAGAATTTCCCGGTTGTAAATAGTTATATCGTCACTGCCACTTGTTGGTTTTACCTGGAACTGGTGTCCTTAGAAAGAGAAACTCAACCAATTTCAGGTGTTGTGCAAATTATATTGTTGACGCGCAAAATATGGAAGCACAAGAAGAAAGTAAAATATTGTAAACAGACGCTGTTTGGATTTCGTTTACCATTGTTGTTGGTGATAAATGGCCTGAACGTTACAATTGTCAAGTCTTGGTGAATTAACGATCTTATAGCAAACTCACAGGAACGTAGAGAGCGTAGTTGGTGTGTATTGGAACATCATAGCACACGAAGTATACGTGTTCAGCGTGCTTTCAGACAGAATTTCTAACATGAGGCTCCTAGTAACTAAACGATTCAGAAATGTTACAGACAATTTGTTGAACATGGATGCGTATGGGATAAGAGTAAAACCCATTCAGGGAAACGACCTGTCAACGTGGAAATTATAGAAATTGTGCGGGAGGCATTTGTACGTAGTCCTCGAAAATTTGTGCGATAGTAGGTAGTCAAGAATTAAAAATTCCTACATCCACTGTTTCGTAGATCCTACGTTCACCACATTAAGTGGCTTTGAGGTTTATCTTTCTAATAACAACTGATTTCTCTAAATCCAAGAGACTGCTAACGACGTTTATAACCTGTTTATAACGGAAAGTATTTCTGTGGACACGGTGTATATTTATATATACATACACACAATAGATCAGGTCTTTCACTGCAAACTCCACATTCTCCACTCATTTCTTAACTCAGCCATCATTTTTTTATCCGCACACAAACTATTCATTTTATTATTGTCTATCACCTTAAACATTTTTTTTATGCCTCTAACCTTCTTTCCGTTGACCATTTCTTTTTGGGCATCTGTCAGCAGGCAGTAAAACCCATTCAGGGAAACGACCTGTCAACGTGGAAATTATAGAAATTGTGCGGGAGGCATTTGTACGTAGTCCTCGAAAATTTGTGCGATAGGCTAGTCAAGAATTAAAAATTCCTACATCCACTGTTTCGTAGATCCTACGTTCACCACATTAAGTGGCTTTGAGGTTTATCTTTCTAATAACAACTGATTTCTCTAAATCCAAGAGACTGCTAACGACGTTTATAACCTGTTTATAACGGAAAGTATTTCTGTGGACACGGTGTATATTTATATATACATACACACAATAGATCAGGTCTTTCACTGCAAACTCCACATTCTCCACTCATTTCTTAACTCAGCCATCATTTTTTTATCCGCACACAAACTATTCATTTTATTATTGTCTATCACCTTAAACATTTTTTTTATGCCTCTAACCTTCTTTCCGTTGACCATTTCTTTTTGGGCATCTGTCAGCAGGCAGTTTGATCTTAGCCAGTGGCCAATACAATTTATTTTCCTATTCTTTATGAGTTCCAGCATTGTTCTTCCCTCATCCATTCTGTACCGCATATTAATTTTTTATTATATCTGTCCATTTTATACGCTCCATCCTATTTTTATCCACATCTCGAAAGCTTCCCATTGTTCGTCCTCGTTCCGACGTAATGTCTAAGTCTCTGTACCACATAATGCTACACTCCACACAAAGCACTTCACTAACCTGATCCGTAATTGTTTTGCCAAATGTCCATAGAAAATGCTTCTCTTCTTGTTAAAAGCATATTTTGCCATTGCTATCCTCTGCTTTACTTCTTGACAGCAGTTTATGTTACCACTGATAATACAACCAAGTAATTTGATATCTCCGCTTGCTCAATAGATTCATATTTAATTATCATGTCCATCATCCTTGGTTTCCTTCCTATAATCATGGTCTTTGTCTTATTTATATTTCATCCTATAATCCTCGCATCAGTCATTTAGCTCCATCAGCATGTTCCTCAGTGTCATTGTATCTTCTGCTAGGAAAGCGACATCGTCAGCAAATCTTATGCACTTAATTCTACTTCCTGCCATGTTTACGACTCCTGTATTCCTGAAACAGTTTTTCATTAGCTCTTCAGGATAGATGTTGAAAAGTGTAGGTGATACATATGTATAATGTACGCTGATTACCTTATTGAAGCTTGCATAGAAAACGTTGGTACCACGGGTCTAATATTACTGCTACATGCCGGTCCTGCAGTACTCATTACACATATCATTTTTGGTTTGTTTCGGTTTCTAAAACACAGAGAACCACACACCTTGGATTTCCTTTGTAATTTATTAAGTACACATAACGACTTTCAGTGGCATGGCTCTCAAAATATTAAAAAGTAACTAAAGTAATGCTGATACACCCAAAGAGCTGAAGCAGAGATAAAATATTAAATTTCCCGATAATTGAAAAATTCTTTTCATTCGCTTAGTGTCATTAATGGATAGCTCTATATGTTGTTCATGGACACGGATTATAATTTTAATTAACCAATGTCAAATACTGGAAATACGTGTAATAAATATTGTCATCAGTCGCGGTGATGTTGTAACAGGAAGAATTTTTATTAACTTACCACCGGTTTCAACGAATTTTTTTAATTAAAAAAAGTATTCACAATAATTCACTGTAAAGGTACAATTGATCATCCTCTCTGAGCACTTTGCGATTTTACAGAATCGCCAAAGCTAGTTCCTTCCACACTGTAGTAGCACTCAGTTCCTAGATTAATTAATACATGCTTACAGTTCACTTTCCTCAAGCAACTTCCAGAACCACAACTCACTCGTGACTGACTACTTCTCAAACTACTATTCTCAGATATATTAGGCATAGAAGGTTCTAGAAAGCTCGCGAACCTGCGAGATGACAATTATTCTCGACCTGACCTCCTAGAAATGAACATTTCCTAACGTAATACGCCAATAAACGGCCCGCGAACTTGCAATCAAATGCAGCACAAAAATTCTTCAAAATATAAAGATAATTACCCATACTTATTTACATCAGTTCTGTTAAAAAGCACATGTATTTATACCCACTTCCAAATTTCTGGTAATTTGTCTGAATACATTAACACCTTATTTATCATCATATACATAACATTAAGTGATTATTGAAATTAATAACATGAGAGAGGATCGCAAGGATCATAAAAACAAATAATTAATACTGATTATAATATTACAATGTCGATAAAAATAAATATTATAGATCAATAATTAAAATACCTGTAAAAATCCTTATCCCGAACGATAGTGTACTATCAATAATTGAAAATGGCTGAGAAAATAGTCAACGGATTAGGGTTAAGAGAGTGGTTTTAAAAATGTATATCTTCTTGAGACAAAATATAGACAGTAGATTATCATATAACTCTTGGACCATAATAATTCTAATAATATCTAGTAATCTACTTAATGATATCTTATATAAAAAAATTAATGTGTGTGTGTTTCTATGTTTGTTTGTTTTATCGAACTTCATGTGCGGCCATACCCTTGAACCGATTGTGATGGGGTTTTTGCAAAATGTTTAGGAGATTCCCGGAATGAACATAGGCGATAAGAGAGTTGTGATACTCAACTCTTAAGACTTTAAAAAATCGCCCTTTGTAGTGAAAACGTGAGAAAAGTAGCGCTTTGGATTCTTAAATGGCTTACGCTGCCTAAAACATAGGAAATACACAACATTAATGTACTCAGAATTCAATATCTCAAGAAGCTCTAAAAAAAGGCCTCGACAGCATATCTCTTACGGACAACTCTCAATAACCATTTTTATCTTTCTTTGATACCAAGAGTACCGCGCCGTAGGCGAGTGGTTAAGGCATGGCGTCTTGGCTCAGAACTACGGGACATACGCTGGTTCGAGTCTCCATGCGAGAAGAAATTTTTCTCATGGAATTTCGGCCAGTATGGGACCGATGCACAGTGGGCCAGAAATGAAATCTAGCTGGAAAAAACTATTTTCAGTCACCCTCATCAATTTATCTTTCTTTTTCATTCTAATATAATTGTTATATGACAGTTCTTAACTTATCTGCAAAGGAGGGTACAATTCTAATGTTTATGAAGACAAAATAAACATCGGAAGTTGCCGATGCCTAAGAACTCATCTGGTCTATATCCGAGTTGTGTTATTAGAGTTATGTGTTCTAATTCAGTGAGCTATTCTTGTTATTCTATATGAATACTTCACCTCAAGGTTTGCCATTTTATTGATATATTTAATGTTTTTCTATATAACCAATTATAACGTTAAATACATGTGGAATCATATTTTCCATGCACTAAGAAATTTACACAATCACCTTATTTTAAATTCAGCTACAAAGAAAACACTTCTAGACAGTAATACAAATTTTAGCTATAATGTAGAGTGATTTGTGGACTTTAATTCCCGCACAATAACATGTGTTCAAATTATTGCGTTTTTTTAATTAGCTTTCTCATTATAGGAGGTAGCCAGCAACTGAGGCCTACCATTACGCACATAGAACAATTGTCTAATAGGAAAAAATGTTAGATAGAGGCAATGAGTTATCATTTAGTAAACAAATTGGGGGTAGGGGGATGTTAGCAGAATGTTTTAAATAATATTAAAAATCAATAATATTTCGAAAAGCGATTTTCTCAAACGTACGAAGTTGTGAGCGAGAAAAATATTCTAATGAAATATTCTGATTGGCTAGGAGTGGATGTTAATTTTCCTGTTATCAAGAATTAATTTAGAATAATGACAGCCGTTGTAAAAATTCGGTCCCATCTGCTTATGGAATTGGAAGACCCAAAATAACTTTCGAAGAGGCTGGAGTAAAAGAAATGTTCACGTAAGCAGGAATTCTCTCGTGATGAACTTGCTCTTGTAACAGAAATATCACTTTGGTCAAAAGTTAAACAGAATACTGCTGATGTTTTAAAGATATTACTCAAAAAACACAAAAAAAATAGTTTAAAAATAATAATAAACATTACAAATCACTCCGCTCAATTCTTTTATCTTCAATGTCGGACGACGAATTCTCGTTTTTGACAATAATATATCAATATGTCGATATATTAACATTAGACTAGGTGTCAAAAAGAGAGGTTGTGATATTTTATTCACCCTATAATGCTTCAAGGAAAGCAAATTTGTTATGCTGCCGTTCCCAAGACAGACATTTTAGCAGAAATACGATTTTTTTTTGTATTTATTCCAGCCACGTCGAAAGTATTTTGGGACTTTCAATTCCATAAGCAGATGGAACAGGATTTTCCAACGACTATCAGTGTTCTAAATTCTTAATAACGGCAAAGTTTACATTTACTTTTAGCCCATCAATATATATCAGCAGATATCTAACTTTTTTTTCCTCGCACAACTTCCTACGTTCTAGAAAATCGCTTTTAGAAAAATGATTTTAATGTTTTTAAAACATTCTCCTAACATCCCCCAACTGTAATTTATTAATAGAGGATCACTTATTGCCTCTATCGATAACGTTTCTTCATATATTAAATCAAACGATCGTCTGGGCGCGAAGATAGCCCTCAGCTGCTGGCCGTCTCCTTTAATATGGAAGCTAATTACCAAAAACACAATCATTTGCGCACATGTTAGTGTGCGGGAATTGAAGTCCATAAATCACTTTATATCCTAACAAAAGTTTGTACTACTGTTGAGAACTGCTTTTTTCGTAGCACAATTTAAAGAAAACGATTGTGTAAATTTGTAGTGTTTCGGAGGTATGACTCCACGTATCTTTAACACAATATCTGGATGTATAGAAACATGTTAAATATATCAATGAAAAGTACAAACCTTGAAGTAAAGTATCCATATAGAATAAGAAGAATAACTCACTCAACTTTAATACAAAACATATTTATTTACATAGCTCGGTACACAACTGGGATGCGGATCAGATGAGTTCTTAACTATCGGCAACTTCCAATATTTATATTGTCTACAAACATTTTAGAAATCTACCCTCCTTTGCAGATAAGAGAAGAACACTTAGTCATCTGGCAATCGTTTTAGAGTGAATAAAGATGAATTGGCGAGAGTTAGTAAAATACTTTTATCCAGCTAGATTTCGTATCTGGCCAACTGTACAGTGCCCACTCAGCATCGTGAGGCATTTGGGTAGCTAAATAAGTAGCGACTCCATGTTGAGAATACCAGCTGGAGGATCTGACATGCTGACCTCATGACACGCTACACTGGCTAGATTATCGTCTACCTCTGTTATTATACATGTAGATGTGAGGCCAACAGCCGGCTGGACGGCTAAAGGTGTGTTAGGCCTATCGCGCTATGAGTTTTTTTATAGCAAGAAAGTTAGGATAAGTAGATTCTCGGGCAAGCGTGCTCTGCCATACCGTTCATCCGATTGAGATGGGGCTTTTTGAAAAATGTTCAGGAGATTCCGGGAATTGACATAGGCTATAAGAGAGTTGCAATACTCAACCACTTCACCCCAAAAAATCACTCTTTGTAGTGAAAAAGGTGAAATAAAATCCCTATTTTGACGCATTGGTGTACACAGAATTGAACATCTAAACAAACTACAAAACGTACAGTATACCAGCGAACGGCTGGTGGTAAAACACAGTAACAGTTATTTAGGAGTAGCAGTGCACGCCGTGTATTAGCCAGTCTAATATATGACTTTTTTTGTTCGTTTGTTTGTTTGTTCGTATTTTTTTCGCGGCCATACCGTTGATCCGATTGAGAGGGCGTTTCTTGCAAAATGTTCAGGAGATTCCCGTGATGAATATAGGCTATAAGAGAGTTGCGGTACTCAAATCCTAAACTCTTAAAAAACACCCTTTTTAGTGAGAAAGCCAGTTTTTTTATCCTTCGATGGCTTACGGTGCCTACACCATAGCGAATACACAAATGAATGTACACAGAATTGAATATATGAAAAAACTCTACAAAAAAGTCCCCGACAGCATGTATTTATCTTTACAGATAACACACAACAGCCTTTTATGTCTTTCAATGATGCCAAGAAGATCGTGATAATTAGATTCCCGGGCAAGCATAGCAGTGCACGGCGGGTATTCTTTTATGGATAACTCAAAATAACGAATTTTGTCTTTCAGTTCATTTATGCCAAGTACATCGGGATGCGTACATTCCCGAGCAACACCGAGTAATCAGCACGGGATACCTAAAAATAATTATATAAATTTATATTTATTTATCCTTTTACTTATTCAACTAATTGCAAAAACACATTATAATTTATTTATGTGTAGCAGCGCACGCCGGGTATTAGCTAGTGAATTATGAATCTTAAAACATATAGGAGTGTTTTGTATGAAATCGGCAACAAAAAATGTATAAGCCTATATAAACTGAATTTGCATATTGAAAAGTTTAAAAAATATTTAGTGAAATATTTTGATGCACTTAATTTCTAAACTGATCTTCTTATTTCAGTTTGATATATACTGCAATTGAACAATAATAGTTCTGCCAATTTATTTTATTTTAAAGAAGAAGCCTTTTGTTTTTAATTGAATGTTTTAAAGTGCAACTTCTGTCTTCGATTAATATACAGCCTTTAAAAAAATGATGGCGTAATTCTTAATGATGGAAAGTTAGAGTTTTGAAGAGCGATTCACGCAACTACGTTTTTGCATGTTCTGACTCGTTTGAGTATAAAGCGGATAGCGTAAGTCTCTCTTCATGCAGCATTTTTATCGATGGCTAGAGTGGAGCAATCGGTAAGATGCTCATTTTGCGATGACGCAGGCCCAAGTTCGATTGTGGATTAGGTATATAACCCTTTAGGTATACATATATATATATATATATATATATATATATATATATATATTATTTAATAAGCCGTTAATTTACATAATGCCTATATGTTACCAGGCTATGTTATATTAAGAAAATGTGTGTGTATATATATATGGGAATATTCCCGGTCTAGACAGGCTCCTGGATGAGATTTTTTAGGGTTTTTTCCTCACATGTAAGATAAATGTCAGGAAGCTGAGGGTCCAAAGTCCTCGAAAATCATCCGCCTATAATAATCATCCTTATCATTATCATCATCATTCCTCACCGGTGTGGAAAAAAACGGGAAGCTAACATACCTACAGTACCCTAGTAAAGCTGCAAAGCATAGAATGAAAATGCTATGATTGCAGTGATAGACCTGCCCTCGTGCAGATATTACTATGGAATGGAATATATGGAAACAAATAAATTAAGAACAGCTCATATATATCTATATATAGAATACCAATAACGATTGTAACGTCTCATTACTTTGTTTACAATACACATGACATAATACAATTATTTACTTCCATTACTAATACAAAATGCCTCGGATCAACTTGAAATTATTTAATATCAAACTGCATTATTCAAGTAATTCCAGAAGTACTGCATCGCTTCATACAGGAAATTTTTAGGAGAGATGGTTGTGGTTCAGTGGAGTGCGTACCTGTTTCTCGTACATGAGATCGTGTGTTCGACCCGGCTGACATGTTTCTTTTCTCTCTCTCTCTCTCTCTCTCTCTCTCTCTCTCTCTCTCTCTCTCTCTCGTCCTTACTTCAATTGATTTTCTTTCTTTTATTTCATTTATTTTGATTTGTTTTATTTTCTGTATTTACCGCTCTACTTATATACACGAAATTGTTTTCCATTGCATGACACACAACGAAACGGAACGAATTTAGTTTCTCAAATAGTTGTATACTTGTGAAACAAATATCTGATCTCTGATCATGCGCAGTGGCTTCGTTCTGAGACTTGAAAATTATCTGTGCGCCATCAATTATTTCAAAGGCTGTATATTCGACCATTCTAACTATTACGGAAAATAAAATATATAAGTTATTCCTTACTTGCCAACTATTGCCTGATATTTTTATTTATCGGTAAATGAAAGGGAACGTCATAATATATAATTTCGTTAACAATTTGGCTTGGAAATAAATTAATGTACATTTTAAACACATGTTTAGTGCTGTCGTAGTATATTTTATTTACAGTACTAAGTAGTTAATACTTTTTGGACGCTTTATATTAGCTTGACCTACATCTATCTATCTATCTATGTAACGGAACATTTCAACACGATTTTCACCCACTTATATACATTGCCTCGACTTGAAACTTTGTGTATTTGTAAAGAACCAATGAAGTACAATAATTTCTAAAGGTTTTCTAAGATCCTGGCCAGGGATCATCAGGACATCAAAAAATAAAGACCGGTATAATAGGTTGCGAACGTAACGACTTTTTATTCCATCGTTGTAATAAATTAATATTATATCCTCTGGTAGCTCAGTTAGACGAGCGGTGGACTGTAGTGGTATATAATTTTAGAAATCCATAGGTCGCTGGTTAAAATCCGGCCTGTAGGATTCTTTTTAGAAGAGTAATACTTTTAGCTCATACTACAATAGTATCGAATTTAAATATATTTTATATTTTTATGTTATTCTGTAAAATATTAATGACAATTTTGTAAACTTACCATATTGTAATTTATCCAAAACATATGATAAGGATACGATTAACTATAACTATTTATCTGTATTAAAATATTATAATAAGGTTAGATAATAATAATTTAAAAAAATATAATTATATTCGTGCATAGACACTAAAAATATCGTAAGCAATTAAATTTCCACGGGATTCCGGTTTATGACAATCAAACTAAAAATTAAAATAATAAATTATAGTTAAACAAACTAAAAACAACACGCTTTATTAGAAACCCGAACTAAACATGAAAAATAATTTTAATTTCCAAGACGCTTGGGATAAAAATCAAAGTGGTCAGCAAAAAAATCATCTCCAATACATCTAGATTAAAAGAAGAGTTATCTACAAAAGAAAAAAGTACCATCAAAATCGTGGGCTGCTTTTTATGGTTTTTACGTTTTCTTCTTAGAGATTTCACTTTTACCAATACCTCTTTATTATCAAATATATTAATTGATATAGAGTTTTGATGGTAAAATTATTTTTTGTAGACAACTCTAGTTTTATTCTAGATATGTTGGAGACGATTTCTTGTTGACCAAATTAATTTTATTCCAAGCGTGTTGGAAATTCAAATTATTTCACACCTTTTAGTTCGGTTTTCTAACAAAGCGTGTTGTTTTAGGTTTTTTAAAATATTAATTAATGCACATGCAATATGCAGGCTTATATTCAAAGCATAAGGCTTACAGAATGACTGTTCCATCAGATACTTTATTTAATACATCCTCTTTAGCTTTGAAGTGATTACATACATTATTTTGCTTATGAAGGCTATTCACTGATCACGGAAAATCCGATACAAGTTGTAACAGAAAATATGACTCTGTGATATTTTCTTATAGAACTGCCATATTTGGGCAAATGAATATTACGGCTGAAGACATTAAATAAATTATTTCAACGTTGTAACATTTTTTAATGCAAGTTAGCAGTCTAGGCGCTCTCGTAGTTGTCGAAGTTGCCCTTATAAGAACTGCTGTCAATTTAACACGCATAAATGTAATGTCTAGTTAGATGCTCTGAGTTTCTTCGTTTTTTTTGTCACTAAAAACCTAGCAAAAATAATATGGTTACACGAGCCAAATGATTTAAATTTAGAGCAATTGGGTAGTATTAGACGCGAAAACACGTGATTACTAAAGATAAAAAAGGGAATATTTGAGAGAGAAAATTAATGATCTTCAAATGTATGCAAAAAATAGGAACATTAAAGAATTATATCGGGGAACTAGGATAGAGAGGAAAAGGTTTCAGGCTAGAAAAAAACGTAATTCGGAATGAGAATGGGGGATATGATTGCAGGTTCCTGGAGTATATTAAATAGATGGAAAAGTTACTTTAATTAGCTATTAAATGTACATACAGAACAGGACATTGAGGTGGATCATTTACAGACAGCAGAAATACTAGTCGCAGAACCAAGTACATTGGAGGTTGAAATGGCGATAGAAAAATTGAAGATGTATAAAGCATCAGGTTCGGATGAGATCCCAGCAGAACTCATAAAATCAGGGGGAGAAAAATTGCTGGAAAAGATATGCCGGTTGCTTAGTGTGATTTGGGAAATAGAAGCTCTTCCAGATGAATGAAAGCAATCGATTATCATAACAATTTATAAGAAAGGAGATAAAACTGATTGCAACAACTACAAGGGCATCTCATTACTTTCAACTTCGTATAAAATTCTAACAAATATATTAGTAAGCAGACTTACTCCCTATATTGACGACATTCTAGGTGATCATCAATGTGATTTAGAAGAAACACGTCTACAACAGATCAGATATTTAGTTTAGGACAGATTTTAGAAAAAGAATGGGAATATAACGGTACTGTACTTCAACTATACGTAGACTTCAAAAAAGCATACGAATCCATTAAGAGGGGAAAGTTATATAGTATCCTGCTGGAGTTCGGAATTCCTAAAAAGTTAGTTAGACTTATACGAATTTTGTCTAAATGGCACAAAGAGTAGGGTGCGTTTAGGCAAACATTTTTCGGACAATTTTTAAATCCAGAATGGGTTGACGCTAGGTGTTGCAGTATCTCCTCCACTATTTAATTTTGTAGTAGAACATGCCATCAAATCTTTAAAGGATGAGGAAGACCTACAACTCAATGGTATTAATAAGCTCTTAGTTTATGCTGATGATGTAGTACTGTAGGCCGATAGCGAGGAGATACTAAAGGACAACATGCACATAATATTGAGTAACACTAAGGAATTAGGACTGGAAGTAAATATCAATAAAACTAAATATATGGTGACACATAGAAATTCATTATATAATGGAAATGGACAGCTAAAGACAAATGAGGGAAATTTTGTGGAAGTGGCTGAATAATCACAAATAGGAATGAGATGCACAAAGAAATTAAACATAGGCTCAATTCTGGAAATGCGTACTATTACATTTGCAGAGAAGTTTGATGTCCCAACTCCTTTAAAAAACGTTAAACTAAACATATATAAAACTATTATTCTACCAGTTATATATAATGGGTGCGAAACATGGACTCTTATTTTAAGGGAGGAAGGGAGATTACGAGTATTTGAGAATAAAGTACTTAGGAAAATATTTGGACCAACGAGAGATGAACAGACAGGTGAATGGAGAAGATTACATATCAGTGAACTACATTGTCTCTATAGGAAATTAGATATAATAAGAAAAGTTAAGTCTCGTAGACTGCGATGGGCATAACATGTTGCGCGTGTGGAGAATGAAAGAGGTACATGGAAGTTACTTGTATGAAAGCCAGAGGGAAAACGCCCAGTTGGTAGACCTAGAATGAGTTGGGAGAATAACATAAACTATGATTTGATGGAAGTAGATTAAATGGGAAATGATTGTCAAGCATTAGCTCAGGATAGGGATGTATGGAGAGTTTATGTCAGTGCGGCCATTAACCTGCGCGTTCGATAGTGCCAGTGAGTAAGTAAGTAATTCCAAAAGTTAAAACTAGCATGTGTAAACTAATGTTTTTACAAGCAGAGCAAATTTTATCAATTTTTTGTATCTTGTCCCGACTCTGGACTTTCATTGTATCCATCCCCTGGAGTTTTTAGACGATATTCTTTTTTTTTTGTGGAAGTTATGACAGAACAGTTTCATCAGAAAATTGCCTCGCACCTAAAATAATAGTAACAAGGCCTCCATTTAGTCCCAGACGACTACCTCCTATGGAGCCTCAATAGAAGGAAAGTGTCACTTTCTTAACTAATAGCTGGACACTTGCAGAGCCGACGTCCTTCTGCAAGTGTCATTTAGATTGATGTCCTATTTCGGGTATCTATTGGTAAGTATTATAATTAATATGGACTTCACTATGGCACGCCGTAGCGTAGTGGTTAAGGCACTGAGCTACAAGCCGGAGGGTCGAGGGTTGAAGTCCCGTTGGGGTCAGGATTTTTAAACTGACCCAAACCCTCTGGCGGCACTATGGCCCTGGGGTCTACTTAGCCTCTAACTGAAATGAGTACCAGACGCTTGTTCTGGGGGTAAAGGCGGCCGTCACGCAGGGCTGACAACCTGGCTGACATAAAGTACCGATTGTCTAGAAAAAAATGGGAGCCCTAACCTCCTACTACCCCAAGGGCCTCCGGGCCTGTTGTGGGATCACTTTACTTTTACTTTACTTCACTATGGCAAACCAGCAAGTTACCCAACAGCAAACGGTCGGGTAGAATTTAACATCTCTCGAAAATGATATAAACTGGCAAAAAGCCTGAATCTAATTGAAATTCGTATATGTAATCTAAGTTAGAGTGACGATTATGTATTTCCTGATAATATAGAAAAGTATTAATTTTGCAAAATTCTGAAGGGTCGTGGCAATCTTAAGATACGCCCTTTTAAATAAACTTAACTAGGGCTTAGCCAATCATACAATTGGTGTTGATATTTCGTACTAACAGGTATGGATATATGCCTCGCGACAACAGTAATTATAAAATATGATGTAAGACTCTCCAGTGGACCTGTTTTGTTACCCTCACGACACCGCGAGGTTATTCGGCCAGATATTGGGCACTCGTATAAGGCCTATCGATATCGACCAGTAGAAGTATTTAAATAATTGTTTTAGTCTTAAAGTGTATGATTGCGATAAATGCTACCATGTTACATTTGAGTAAGTCAATGACAAACACGTTTAAATTAATTTTGTTTTAAAAACTTTGACAGTCGTAATTCACATGGCTGTTTATCGATTTCTCTTTATCAGCTCATGTCTTCTGATAAAGAAAGCTCTTTTTTTTTAAATGAACAGCTCGGAGCATTATTTTTCTCCGACTAATTCATTGAATATAGTAATTAATTAATAGATTTTTTTGATTTTACTGATCTCTTTACTAAAAAAAATAAATAAATATCCTATAATATTGATTGTAATATACAGTTTCACGTGTTTCATTATTTCTCCACTAGGGTGCATTCTTACTATATTACGATCCTATTTGGCAATAAATAATATGATCAAGTTGCTGTGAATATACATTACCTCACATTTCTGATTGTTTTCAAACATCGGCGTTTATTTTAAATATATAGATATTTAAAATATCGGTAACTATATTTAAATAATGACTTTTGAATGAAGAGTTTAATTTTATTCGTTAAATATTACGAACAAATGCCACTCTTGATATCCAAATCCTGTAGATAAATTGGAAATCACTAGTAGCATTACTTATGATAAATTCGCAATGTATATTTAAATAGGTCCGTTGTAGACCTTAATTGTGATATTAAGTCTAAAAGTGCGACAAATTCGCTAAGTTTTTTTTTTTCCATTAGGTGTATTACTGACCGTAATTACAAAAAGTGTTATTCCGAAGTGATATTTGGGAATTATTATTAAGAGTCATATGTCCAGAATTGGTAAAGAGTATTGTAATAACTGTAATTGCCCGTGTGCTAAAGTTTATAAATAAGCAGTTAATTGTGATACGTGTTTATTCTAGAAAGCCTCCTACTGTACTTGTAGTCCTTGTTCCGTTCGTAAACCTCCCACGACGGAGATCCATTACCCCAACATAAAAGCTCATGGACTAATCGCCATTCTTCCGGCACAAAGAGTATTCCCCGTCATTCTTGGTTGCATATTACTCGCGCGCACGTGTTTGGAATTTCCCTCCCACTCTCCTCAATATGTAATTTTACACCGTAGAAACAACATGATGGGAAGCTTAGGGAGCTAGATTCGAACTCGTGTTAATGCGTACTTGACCGCCTGTAATTTTATAATTATATTGTGAAAATAAAAATTAATGTCTGAACTAGGAATCAAACCGTGGACCTCTCGTATTCCGTTAAAGCGAGCAAGACCACTACACTATTCGTGGCATGGTACGAACATTAACAATTATTTCCACATATACAAATCTATAATATTCGTTTCGTCCGCTTCCACGTAGATGTCACTACCTACGTCAACGGCCAGCTGCATTTGCAAATATAAATGTTTGAGAATTTTACACCACCATTTTTTTAAGCAGTAATCGAAGTTATTTAACACTTCCCAATATTGTTACTGTAACTATGTTAAAATAACAATATTGAAAAGTGTTATATAACATGGATAGTTGTTTATAAAAGAACTATGGTAAAATAACAATATTAGAAAGTGTTACATAACATCGATCACTGCCTATAAAACTGGTGACGTAAAATTCTCAAACATAGATACTTCTAAAGAAGCCGGTCGTTGACGTTTGTAGTGACATCTACCTGGCAGCGGACGAAACGAGAATTATAGATTTGTATATGTGGAAAGAATTGTTGATGTTTGTACCATGTGTCTAACAGTGTAGTGGTCTTGCACGCTCGTACGGAATACGAGAGGTCTACGGTTCGATTCCTGCTTCAGACATTAATTTTTCTTAATTAAATAAAAATAAAACGTTGTTTAATTTGATTTCCATATTTATTATTTCATATTTATTATTTCATAATTATTATTATACATGATGATTACTTTTTCTTTTCACAATATAATAATAATAATATATATTCCATTATTGGAGCTGTGTTAAAATAATAATATTGAAAATTATTAAATAACATCGACTACTGCTTATAAAAGTGGTGGTGTTAAATTCTCAAACATAGATACTTCTAAAGAAGTTTGCCGTAGGCATTGGAAGCGGACGAAACGAGAATTATAGATTTGTATATGTGGAAAGAATTGTTAATGTTTGTACAATGTATCGAATAGTGTATTGGTCTTTCATGCTCCTACGGAATACGAGAGGTCCACGGTTCGATTCCTGGCTCAGACATAAATATTTCTTTTCACAATATCTTATTCTCCTTCCTCTTCTTCTTCTTCTTCTTCACTTCACGGGCTAGGCAAATTGACTGTTCCGTCTCACAGTTGTTCTGTCCATCTTTTCACTGGCCTTCCTACATTCCTTGAACCTCTTGGTTCGTAGTTGAATGCTGCCCTTGGTAATCTTGTTACATGCATTCTTTCCACATGTGTAAACCATTTCTCTCTATATTCATTGATTTTTTCATCCAATAGATGTATATTTAACTCTGTACTTATATCTTCATTCCTTATCCGATCCAATCTTGTGCAGCCTTTTTATTCTTCTAAGGAAGTTCGTTTCTGCGCTTTTTATTCTACTTTGCAATTTTTAGGTCATTACCCAAGTTGCGCTTCCATAAAGTAATGCAGGAATTGCCAATGCTTTATAAAACTTCAATCTAGTATCTCTTCTTCTTTTATTCTTTAATGTTATATGTATAGTTACGCATATCATTTGAAATTTCGACAGTTTCATATATATGTCTCTTTCAGTTTTTGCGTTTATAGTAAAATTATAACCCAAATAATTAAAATTTGTTACTTGACCCAGAGGTTTGTTGTCTATTACGATTTTTGATCTTATATGATCGTTTCCCCAAAATGACATTGTTTTTATTTCTTTTGATATTTTGAGATCATACTTTTGGCATAACTGATTTAATTGATGTAAAGAGTACCGGAAATGATTTTCATTTTCTTGAATAATAACCACATAATCACCACACATTAAAATGTTTAATATTTCAAAACGGTCCATTCTTATACCTATAATAACAATATTTTTCGAATTTTGCATGACGTTATTAATATATAGATTAAAATGGGTAGGTGATAAAATACACCCTTGTCATTCACCTCTATTTATTAAAATAGCTTCGGTCTTTGAAGTGCTTATATTTATTATAATTTGAGACTTTACATACGAACGTTTTATCACATAAATTAATTTTGCGCAGTAGCCATGTATTTCCCCTCCATGGTATCTTTACCTTGTCGTGGTTGAGTGGCTTGCGTGCTTAAATGATCCTGAGAGCTATTCCGGCGGTAGCATTGCTGCTGATAGGGTTACCCATGCCGGACTGGTCGAAGGTGATAAGACAGACAAAAAAGTACCTTGGTTGAAAGAGTGACGATCTTTCACCGTAAAAATACAACCGTCAAGAAATGTGGACTTGGGATCAACTGGGGTAAACTCTTCCGGAGGTCATATAGTCCACCATTCGGTTCTCCGGGCGGGGAATACTTCAGGGAACCCATGCCAAAGACTCAAACACAGGGACGTATTCCTAGAAACATGGAATGGTATGACTTTATGCAATAGCGGGGCACTAGAGATATTAACGCGGGAATTAGATAATCGCACTTGGATATAGCCGCTTTACAGGACGTTAGGTGGCCAAGAGAAGGTAGTAGAGAAGGTAGTCAGGAATCAGTAAGCTTTTCATTATACTACGGGGGTGCGAATGACCTGCTTTTGGAACGGGTTTTAGTCAGAAGAAGGATCTATCCGCTATCCGAGATATTAAGTTTGTTAGTGATAGGATATCATACATAATTCTAAAGGGTAAACAAAGTGATTTTATAATTGTAAATATATATACCCCACAAAAGATGAAGATGGTAAGATCAAGGATGAGTTCTATGAAGAATTAGAATGCGTATTTGATAGCCTTTCACGATATCATATGAAAGTTGTCTTAGGAAACTTTAATGCAAAAGTGGGGCGGAAAGATATATTCAAACCAAGAATAGGAAAATTCAGTCTTCATGAAGATATTAACGAAAACGGGGTTAGATTAGTCACCTTTGCCAAATCAAAGAGTCCCATTGTTAAGAGCACAACGTTTCAGCATAAGGATATTCATAAATACACCTGGACGTCACCAGATGGAGAAACTTGGAACCTGATAGATCATGAATTAGTGGGTAAACGCTGGCGCAGTAGCATCATCGATGTTAGATCAGTTAGAGGGCAGACTGCAATTCAGATCATCATCTGGTCAGAGTGAAAATCAGGCAACGGTTCTCGCTAATGATAGGAACAAAAGCTAAAGATGATTCTGTAAAATTTTAATTTAAATACTTGAAAAATGATGAAATGCGGCAAAAATATCAAATCAAAATTGCCAATAGATTTGAAGTATTGGAAACTTCAAATGACGATGTGGCAAACGAAGAATAAACTCTGATATAAATAAAGAATGGGAGGCTAAATGATATACTATTAAATTGTCAGCATCAGTAAGCATTGGGTGATTAAAAAAAGAGGCAAAACAAGAAATGGTTTAAAGAGGAATGTGCGGACATTGTAAAGAAAAGAAAGCTAGCAAAAATGAAATGGATACACGATCCAAATGAGATACATTTGGAGCAATAGGGTAGTATTAGACGGGAAACCACCAAATTATTAAAGATTAAAAAGAGGTAATAATAGAGCGAGAAGATTAATGATCTTGAAATGAACGCAAAAAATAGGTACATTGGAGAATTATTTCAGGGAATTAGTATATAAGAGAAAGGGTTTCAGGCTAGAACAAATATAAAACCGAATGAAATGGGGATGTGATTGCAGATCCCAGGAGTATATTAAATACATGGAAAAGTTACTTTAATCAGCTATTAAATGTACATACAGAACAGGAAATTTAGGAGGATAATTTACAGACATCAGAAATGCTAGTTGCTGAACCAAGTGCATTAGAGGTTGAAGTGGCGATTGAAAAATTGAAGATGTATAAAACATCAGGTTCAGATGAGATCCCAGCAGAACCGATAAAATCAGGGGAGAAAATTGATGGACAAGATACGCTGGTTGCTTAGCATGATTTAGTAAACAGAGGCCAATCCAGATGAATGTAAAGAATCAATTTATCGTTTCAATATATAAGAAAGGAGATAAAACTGGGTGCAACAACTACAGGGGCATCTCATTACTTTCAACTTCGTACAAAATTCTAACAAATATATTAGTCAGCAGACTTACTCGATATATTCATGACATTCTAGGAGATCATCAATGTGCATTTAGAAGAAACAGGTCTACAAAAGATCAGATTGTTAGTATAAGACAGATTTTAGAATGAAATGGAATAATGGTACTGTACTTCAACTTTACGTAGACTTCAAAAAAATCATATAATTCAATTAAGAGGGAGAAGTTATATAGTGTCCTGTTGGAGTTTGGAATTCCTAAAAAGTTCGTTAGACTTATTCGAATATATCTAAATGGCACAATGAGTAGGGTGCGTTTAGGCAAACAGTTTTCGGACAGTTTTGAAATCCAGAATGGGTTGAAGCAAGGAGTTGCACCATCTCCTATACTATTCAATTTTGTACTAGAGCATGCCATTAAATCTTTAGAGAATGACGAAGGCTTACAACTCAATGGTATTAATAAGCTGTTGGTTTATGCTTATGATGTAGTATTATTGGCCGATAGCGAGAAGATACTAAAGGACAATGCGCACACAGTACTGAGTAACACTAAGAAATTAGTAGTGGAAGTGAATATCAATAATACTAAATATATGGTCACACGTAGAAATACATTATATGATGGAAATGGACAATTAATGACAAATTAGGTAAATTTTGAGGATGTGGCTGAATTCAAATACCTAAGAACAATAATCACAAATAGGAATGAGATGCACAAAGAAAATAAACATAGGCTCAATTCAGGAAATGCGTGCTATTATGCATTTCAGAGACTCTTGAAGTCCCAACTCCTTTGAAAAAACGTTAAACTGAAAATATATAAAAGTATTATTCTACCAGTTATATTTTATGGATGCGAAACATGGACTCTTACTTTAAGGGAGGAAAGGAGATTACAAGCATTTGAAAATAAAGTACTTAGGAAAATTTTTGGAACAAAGAGAGATGAACAGACAGGTGAATGGAGAAGACTTACATAACAATGAACTACATGGTCTTTAAAGAAAACCAGATATAATAAGAACAGCTAAGTCTCGTAGACTGCAATGGACAGGACTTGTTGCGCGCATGGGGAATGAAAGATTTGCATGGAATTTTCTTGTAGGAAAGACAGATGGAAAACGCCCAGTTGTTAGACCAAGAATGAGGTGGGAGAATAACATTAACTATGATTTGAGGGAAGTAGATTATACAGGGAATGATTGGAAAGCATTAGCTCAGGATAGGGATGTACGGAGAGCTTATGTCCCCGCGAACCTACGGGTTCGTTAGTGCCAGTGATTAAGTAAGTAAGCATTTCTACCAGTAACACTTATTTATTTCGATGTTATAATTACATTTTTGATATTTAACAATGATGGACAATTATGGCATGAATATAAACATAAAAGTATAGTTCACTTATATTTCACGCGGTTTTCTAGTGTAAGACATGTATTTCCATTATTTTCCCCTAAAATTACCTCTATGAACACGATCAAATGCCTTCCCAAAATCAAATAATTTAACATGTGTCTGTAGTTCATTCCTCTCCTTTTTTCTAATATTTGCTGTAATATCAATAGTTTATCTGATGTACATCGCGCCGTTCTAAATCCATATTATTCTTCTTCAGGTATTGCTTCTGCGATTATTTTAAGTCTTTTATTTTTAACCCTTGCATAAATTTTATAAATTGAATTAAGAAGGCTAATTCCTCTATAGTTATTACATTCTCTTCTGTCTCCTTTCTTAAATAACGATATGATTTCAGCTATATTCCAACATTCTGTTATTCTGCAGTATCTCCAACATTCATTAAACATATGCAATATTCTCCAATGTAGAAATGTACCACCATATTTTAGAAGCTCCATATTTATCTGATCAGGACCAGCTGCTTTTTCTGTTTTTTTGTTTCTATTAAGAGAACTTGAAGTTAATCAAATGTAATCATATCAATTTGAGATTCTCCTGTTTCATTATCTGGATACGATTCTTCTTTTTCTTCGTCTTCTTCTTTTTCTCCTTTACACCATAAATTTGCATAGTGTTCTATCAAACTTTCTTTGTTAATAACATCTATCTTTGCAGTATCCTTTTCTGATTTATTTAAAAGTTTTATAACTTTGTATACAAAATTTTGTCTGTCATGAATATAATTCTCTATTTCACTTATAAAATGATTTCAAGGATGTTGATGAGCTGTCCTAATAATTTGTTTTGCTATATTCTTTTTTTCACATGTTGTTGTCTCAATTCTTCCGTTTTTTTTGTCGAAGCCACTGTTTATATGAATTTTGTTTTTGTTTAATTGCCAGATCCATTTCTTCAATCCAAATTCTTACACCTTTCCTGCTTCTAATTTTTATTTTTTTCCATTTTGCTTCCTGGGCTGCCTTTTCAACGCACTTTTTAATATGGTTCAATTAATCATCATATATATCGCTAGTTGGTGTGCGCATGAGGTATTGTTATAGTCTTTGTTGATATAATTTTCTTATGCTTTCCTCTTGCAAAAGGTATACTTTGTATACTTCTTCATTTGTTGATTTATTCCTGATTTTACTTTTTTTCCATCTTGACCATAATTTAAATTTGCCCATAACCAAAAAATGGTCGGAATCAATATCGCAGCCTCTATATACTTGTACATCTTTGAGTTGTTGTCTTAATATCACAATATCATTATAATATTATTATATGTTCCGTTATTGGAGCTGTGTTAAATTAACAATATTGAAAATTGTTACAAAACATCGATAAATACTTATAAAAGTGGTGGTGTAAAATTCTCAAACATGAATACTTCTAATGAAGCTTGCCGTAGGCATTGGCAGCGGAAGAAACGAGAATTATAGATTTGTATATGTGGAAAGAATTGTTCATGTTTCTACCATGTGTCTAATAGTGTAGTGGACTTGCACGCTCGTAAAGAATTACGAGAGGTGCACGGTTCGATTCCAGCTTCAGACATTTATTTTTCTATTCACAATATCATTATAATATTATAATATATTGCACTATTGGAGCTGTGTTAAAATAACAATATTGAAAATTGTTAAAAAAAACATCGATTATTGCTTATAAAAGTGGTGGTGTAAAATTCTCAAATATAGATATTTCCAATTAAGCCGGCCGTTGACATTGGTAGTAACATCTGCCTGGCAACGGACGAAATGGGAATTATGGATTTGTATATGTGGAAAGAATCGTTAATGTTTGTATCATGTGTCTAATTGTGTAGTAGTGGTCGTTCACGCTCGTACGGAAAACGAGAGGTACACGGTTCGATTCCTGCTTCAGACATTGACCTTTATTTTCACAATATCATTATAATACTATAATACTTACTCACTGGAACTATTGAAACCGTAGGTTCATGGCCGCTCGGACATAAGCTATCCATACATTCATATCCTGAGTTAATGCTTTCCAATCATTCCCTGTATAACCTACTTCCCTCAAATCATAGTTGATGTTATTCTCCCACCTCATTCTTGGTCTACCAACTGGGCGTTTACCTTCTGGCTTTCCTAGTCCTGCCCATCGCAGTCTACGAGACTTAACTGTTCTTATTATATCTGGCTTCCTATAAAGACCATGCAGTTCATTGTTATGTAGTCTTCTCCGTTCATCTCTCTTTAGTCCAAAAATTTTCCTAAGTCTCTTATTCACAAATACCTGTAATGTCCTTTCCTCCCTTAAAGTAAGAGCCCATGTTTCGAACCGATATAATATAACTAGTTGGGACATCAAGAGAGTCTGCAATGCATAATAGCACGCATTTCCACAAATGAGCCTATGTTTAATTTCTTTGTGCATCTCATTCCTATTTCTGATTTATTGTTCCTACGTATTTGAATTCAGCCACTTCGTCAAAATTTCCTTCATTTTTTTATTAGCTGTCCATTTCCATTATACAATGAATTTCTATATGTGACCATATATTTAGTTTTATTGATATTTACTTCCAGTACTAATTTCTTAGTGTTACTCAATAGTGTATGCGTGTTGTCCTTTATTATCTCCTCGCTATTGGCCAATAATACTGCATCATAAGCATAAAGTAACAGCATGTTAATACCATTGATTTTTAAGCCTTCCTCATATTCTAAAGATTTAATGACATGCCCTAGTACAAAACTAAATAGTAGAGGAGATAGTGCATCTCCTTGCTTCAACCAATTCTGGATTTCAAAAGTGTCCGAAAACTGTTTGCCTACACGCACCCTACTCTTTGTGCCTTTTAGACACGTATAAGTCTAATTAACTTTTAGGAATTCCGACCTCCAGCAGGATACTATATAACTTCTCCCTCTTAATGGATTCTTATGCTTTTTTGAAGTCTATGTATAGTTGAAGTACAGTACCGTTATATTCCCATTCTTTTTTCTAAAATCTGTCCTACACTAAAAATCTGATCTCTTGTAGACGTGTTTCTTCTAAATCACAGTGATGATCTCTTAGAATGTCGTCAATATAGGGAGTAAGTCTGCTGACTAATATATTTGTTAGAATTTTATACGAAGTTGAAAGTAATGAGATGCCCCTCCAGTTGTTGCAATCACTTATATCTCCTTTCTTATAAATTGGTACGATAATTGATTCCATCCATTAATCTAGATGAGCTTCTTTTACCCAAATCATACTAAGCTACCAGCGTATCTTGTCCAGAAATTTTTCTTCCCTTGATTTTATCAGTTTAGCTGGGATCTCATCTGAACCTGATACTTTATACATCTTCAATTTTTCAATCGCCATTTCAACTTCTAATGCATGTGGTTGTGCGACTAGCATTTCTGCTGTATGAAAATTATCTTCCTCAATGTCCTGTTCTCTATGTACACTTAATAGCTGATTAACCCTTAAATTGACAAAACACAAATTTCTTCTGTTAGTTATTTGAATGCGGCGGACCGCAGTGGAAAACGGAATATTGTATAACTGTTATTATCAGGTATATTGTGTAATTAGACACACATTTAAGTGGTTTATTTTTGTCATTTTCTTCTGATTTATTTACAATATTAAAGTAATTGAACCAACTGATGTATCCAAAAGGATACATTACGAATTTAAGGGTTAAAGTAACTTTTCCATCTATTTAATATACACCAGGAATCTGCAATCATATCCCCATTTTCATTCTGAATTATGTTTGTTCTAGCCTGAAACTCTTTCTTCTCTATACTAATTCCATGATAGGATTCTGTAATGTTCATATTCTTTGCATCTCATTTTAAGACCAGTAATCTACTCTCTCAAAAATTCCCTCTTTCTTCCCTTTAGTAACTTGGTTGTTTCCCGTCTAATACTACCCAATAACTCTAAATTTACCTCATTTGGATCGCGTAACCATTTCACTTTTGCTAGCTTTCTTTTATTTACAATGTCAGCACATTCCTCATCGAACCATTTCTTGTTTTGCCTCTTTTTTTAAACAACCAATGCTTTCTGATGTTGACAATTTAATAGTATCTCTTATAGCCTCCCATTCTTTATTTATATTAGTTTCTTCTTCGTTTGTCACAATGTCATCTAAAGATTCCAGTACTTCAAATCTATTAGCAATTTTGATTTCGTATTCATACCGCATTTCATCATTTTTAAAGTTTTTTAATTCAAATTTTACAGAATAATCTTTAGCATTTTATCCTCTCAGAAGCGATGACCGTTGTCTGATTTTCACTCTTACCAGATGATGATCCGAATTGCAGTCCGTCCCTCTAACTGATCTATCATCGATGATGCTACTGTCCCAGCTTTTACCCACTAATACATGATCTATCTGGTTCCGAGTTTCTCCATCTGGGGACGTCCAGGTGAATTTATGAATATCCTAATGCTGAAAGGTTGTGCTCTTAACAATGAGATTCTGCGATGTGGCAAGGCTGACTAATCTAATGCCGTTGTCGTTACTACCTTTGAAGACTGAATTTGCCTAATGTTGGTTTGAGTATATCTTCCCGCCCCACTTTTGCATTAAAATCTCCTAAGACAATTTTCATATGATATCGTAAAAGGCTATCAAATAAGCATTCTAATTCTTCACAGAACTTATCCTTGATCTTGTCTTCTTTTTCTGTGGGGGCATGTACATTTAGAATTATAAAATCATGACGTTTACCCTTTAGAATTATGTAAGATACCCTATCACTAACAAACTTAATATCTCGGATAGCGGATAGGATCCTCCTTCTGACTAAAAAACCCGTTCCAAATGCAGGTCTTTCTGCACCCCCGTAGTATAATGCAAAGCTTCCTGATTCCTGACTACCTTCTCCTAGCCACCTAACTTCCTGTAAAGCTACTATATCCGAGGGAGATTTATCTAATTCCTGCGTTAATATCTCTAGTGCTCCGCTATTGTATAAAGTCCTAACATTCCATGTTCCTTGGAACATGTTCCTGTGTTTGAGCCTTTGGCATGGGTTCCCTGATGTAGTCCCCGCCCGGAGAACCGAATGGGGGACTATTTGACCTCCGTAAAATTTTACCCCAGTTGAACCCACGTCCGCATTTCGTGACGGTTGTATTTTTACGGTGAAAGATCGTCACTGTTTCGACCAAGGTAATTTTTTCGTCTGGCTTATCACCTCCGACCAGTCCGGCATGGGTAACCCTAGCGGCATCAATGCTACCGCCGGCATAGCTCTCAGGATCATTTAAGCACGCAAGCCACTCTACGACGACAAGGTAAAGATACCATGGAGGGGTATAATATTATAATATTTTCCATTATTGGAGCTGTGTTAAGAAACAATATTGAAAATCGTTAAATAACATCGATTACAGCTTATAAAAGTGGTGGTGTTAAATTCTCAAACATAGATACTTGTAAATGAAGGCGGCGTTGACGCTGGTAGTGACATTTAGCTGGCAGCGGACGAAACGAGAATTTAAGATTTGTATATGTGGAAAGAATTGTGTTTTTACTGTGTGTCTAATTGTGTAGTGGTCTTGCACGCTCATACCGAATATGAGAGTTCCACGGTTTGATTCCCTGTTCAAACATTCATTTTTCTTTTCACAGTATCATTATGATATTATAATGAGATCCATTATTGGAAAAGTGTTAAAATACCAATACTGGAAAATATTAAACACCGGTAATTTGTACGATACCGGTAAAACTGATTGTGATGTTCAGTATTAGTAGTAATAGGAATAGTGGTAGGAGTGGTAGGACTTTATTGGAAAAAAAAGACAGTACAGTACAATGTTATTTCACAATTATTTTGGAGTCCATATCAATACATATATGTACATTAATAGGAAATACACATGAAAGAAACTAAACAGTAGATGAAATTACAATTATGTTCCAAATTAAGAAAATAATGTAAATAGTAAATTTAGGTAGTTTTCTTAATTATACTTCGTTCACATATTTATTTATTCATGAATGAATATATTTCTGTTACATATCACTTATTTATTAAACATTTTTAACGGAACATTTTGTTACTTTTATATACTTCATGTAGGAACATATACAATAATTAATTAAATGTTGTAAACCGTTTAAACCTAAAGTATGAATAAACTTTCGTACATTTCAGATTAAAACTTACATTTTTGGCACATCAAATATTTTAATTGTATTTACGTCTTGTAAAATCATGTTAAGAATCTGTCAAAAAGTATTATTTGCACCCTCATATTAAAATTAATGAGAATACATGGATAAAAAAAATACAACACATTACTTTCTATATAAATCAAGGAAAACTACTTTAATAATTTTACTTCGCCATAATCATCATCATCATCATCTTCAAGGTATGAGCCTGTTGGCCCGTTCCGCTCCCCGGCGCAATACATGCCGCAGGCGCAGGTCGTCCTTCCAACGACGTTTAGGTCTTCCTACATTTCTTCGGCCTAGAGGCATATAATGAAGCAGCTGTTATGATAAACGATTATTTGGCAATCTTTGTATATGTTCAAACGAATTACGTTTATTTGTGTGTATTTTCTCGTTTATATTATAGATTTGTAGTTCATCTCTAATATCTTGACTTCTCTTTTGATCTCTTAGAGATACACCTGCAATTGATCTGAGAAATCTCATTTCTATTGTCTCAATTTTATTTTTATCAGAGATCGTTAAAGGCCAAGTCTCAGACCCGTATGTTAATGTTGGAACGGCTATTGTTTTGTGAAATTTTAATTCAGTTTCCCTTGTGGTCTTATTTCACTTTTAGTAAACTTTTTTTTTAGTCACAGCAATATTACCAAAATATATTTTTAACTTTTAAACTACAAAATCTAACTTCTGCCTTAAATTAGTAATTAACAGAAAAAAACGATGCGCTTATCCTGTTCTCACACTCATTCAAACGTGTGAATAGAAACACAACCTA
Organism: Diploptera punctata; assembly: GCA_030220185.1. NCBI lineage: Eukaryota > Metazoa > Arthropoda > Insecta > Blattodea > Blaberidae > Diploptera > Diploptera punctata. The sequence continues at coordinate 2,316,714 of JASPKZ010009799.1, read as the reverse complement.
TCTGAATTATTTAACTTACATCGTGTCTAACTATCCATCGGATAATAATTATGTAACTCTATCGCCGAAACTAACTAATTAATGAGAAGAAAACTAAAGGCAACATTAATATACGTTAGTCTTTTCACTCATTATTTTCACTATCCAAACAACTTATGTCATACCACTGCTTATGCACAGGAAAAAAATTCCAATTACATAATATCGCTCAATGCATTCTGGAATAACTTTTCCAAATTCAAATATCGCTCAATGCATTCTGAATTTAGTATTTTAGTACCATTCCTACGTCAATAGATGAAGCATGCATTCTAATTCTATTTTGCGCTCATAATTCAATTTAATAAAAAATGCTCTTTATCCACTTAACATTCTCTTACTTTCGATTGTACTAACCAAAATTCATTTGAACTCTGAAAATGAATCATAAATATGTCGGGGGTAGCGACATTGCCTCCTACGCAGCGGTCATGGTTTCGATAACTTTTTTTTCCTTGCCTGTAAGACAAATTACTGGAAACATTGAGGCTCAAACAGTCACTGAACATCGTTTGGTCATCATAATCGTAGTTGCGATATGGGCCATGTACCTTATGAATGTGTGACTGATTGGTGACTTTCGCCTTAATGATGGTGTTGTTTCTGAAGGGGGTCTAGTTTCAACTGATCACACATTTGGGAAGCCTGTGCATTCTCGTATGTTCTAAAAAGTATGTCTGTTTTTAAAATCCGTGGCTCGACACATAAATAATATGCCACGGTAAGGACCGTGTACAATGGGTCACGAAATAGTGTATTACGATTCGAGGTTGGGAAGTGATTTTGGCAGAATCGAGAAAAAATGTGTCAAAAACGAGCGATAGATAGTTTTTAATTTCCGAGATTCTGTAAAACAGAAACACAAATCTGCATTGCATATTAGTTTTTGCGCGAAGGTGTTTTCAAAATAATAAGTAGTAGTAAAATATTTTACTATGTTATTTAAAATAACATCTTTATTAGAAATAGTTGCGTTCATTATAAACAATCGACTAACGTTAACAGGATGAGCAATGTTTACTAGTTGATACAACAGAAGGCCGTGAGATCAATTTAGTGATAAAATGGCGACAAGTGCGTATTTATTGTTTTATATTGTTTGAAATAAAGTTCAGTTCATTTAAATGCAGTGATTTGTTTCGTATAATGTATAGCCTATTAACAGTACATTTTGGATATTTTTTTGTATATACATTGTGTGTAGTATACATAGAGAGCAGTAGTTTTAGAATATTGGAGACGTCAGTTATTACCGGAAAGATTTCTAAATTCAAATCGGGAAAGATTGGCATGCTACAAATTATTGGTAAATCCAGAAAATTGGATAAACCTCGGTAAATTTCTGGACAAAATGCGAAAAATAAGGACAACACTCATTCATGAATAAATATATGTTATCAAAATGCAATACCATTAATTATTAACAATTATATATAAATTAATTAGTGTATAATGCTGTTGTGTTATTATTTAATTGTAATATTAATGTGTTTTCTTTATGTAATTGTAATGTTAATGTTTTTTAGTGTATAATGCTATTGTGTTATTACTTAATTGTAATAATATTGTGTTTTCTTTATGTAATTGTAATGTTAATGTTTTTAGTGTATAATGCTATTGTGTTATTATTTAATTGTAATATTATTATTGTGTTTTCTTTATGTAATTGTAATGTTATTGCTGTTTTTGTTGTTCATTTTTCTTTACACTAGTACCAATTATTACTTTACTGAAACGGACTGTCAACAGCACGTACGGCTTACTGCCCGTACGACCCATATTTGTAAATAATATTGTAAATATCTTACTTTTTGTGTCTAATAAAGTCCTACTAATACTTCCCGCACACGTGTTTTTAATGTGTAATATTACAGTATAGTTAATTTATTAGAGTATAGTTATTAGGTTGGCAACCCCGAAATGTAAGAAGTTGAACTTTCAAACATGGTCGCCATTGCTGTAACTACGACAAAACACACTATCGCGCAAAAAAGTACATATTTGGTGAGAGGTTGAACTATAATGGATAAGAAGACAAGAATATAAGAGCACGCGCCGTGGGAATGCCATTAAACCCGTAGTGACTTCGAAAGATACTGGAGTAAAGTTAAATATATTAGAATACAAATAATGTTTCACTAAATAAGAAATAGATTTAAATCTGAAACATTTATGTTATTTAACTTCTGTTTTAGATCTGGGAAATTTCCGGAATCTTTATAAAGGAAACTAAGAACATTTCGTTTTAACCCGATTAGAAGAGAGTCCTTTATGTTGAACAACGAGCTTGTAAGGTACGTTACTTATAAATACAAAATATCTCTTCAAGATGAACAAAAAACGAAAGCATCAGGAAATTGCTAAATCGTGACCGGGCGTACACGAAATGAGGAACACGTCTTTGTGTTTCTGGAAAGAAGGATGTGACAGTGTATTGCTCTTATGGGATCTGTGTGCTACACGTATCTTGTTCACTGGAGTGCACGTTAATTAAAAGAAGCATGTTCTAGTAGCCTTCTCCGTAATCGTGCAGACTCAATTGACTGGCACTCCAGTTACAAACGTTTTCAAAGAGGGAAACAAAAGAAAAATACGACTAGTAAAAGAAGAGACAAGATACAGTCGCTAAGCCACCAGCCTTAAAAATAAATAGGAAGAAGATAGAGATAAAAGAAAAAAGGAAAAGCAATTCGGTTTAATTGTAAGAACCACAGAGGTAGTTTGAAAATGCTTAAGTATGGCACCCGTAGGAAAGAAAGAATACTTCGGTGTTTTTACTTGTGCTGTAATATCTGGGGCAAATTATATAAGTAATGGCATGTACACTTAAATTGGGTCTGTTTTTAATTGCTCAAAATGTACAGTGCTTGTGAAAAGAAGAGCTTGTATAAATATCTCATAGAGAAGAGGAAAAGAGAGAAAAATTCTAGAATGCTGCTTTGGCCAGCAGACACTGTCTATTTTGAAAGTCTCTCTCTCATTAACGTTGAATAGGGCTATTTCCTTTATTACTTTTTCATTGAGTCTTTTTATTTTTTAAGTCGTATTACTTTTTTATTTCTTTTACGCTTTCTTCCTTTCGTCGCCAGTTCGTGCTATTTTTCTGCTACTTCATTATATTTTTTTATAGCTCAGGGAAATGTAAATTCTATTGATAATACTGAAGTATAAATGAAACTTTTTAAATTCTCGGGAATAGCTTAAATCGATCAACGAGAAATTCACACACACTCATTTATATATATATATATATATATATATATATATATATATATATATATATATTACACAAAAAAATAAACACCCGTGCCGGAATTTGATCCCACGACAACTACCATTATACGTTAGCTCACTCCCCAATTCGCCATTAAAGCATCCTAGCACACATTTTAATTTTTCTTCCGCTTTTGATGACAGACAGCGGGACATCGATCGCATTGCCATTTTAAGGCTTGTATAACAAAGTAAGCATTTCTACCTATAGTCGCTTTACAGGAAGTTAGGTGGCCAGGAGAAGGTAGTCAGGAATCAGGAAGCTTTGCATTATACTACGGGGGTGCAGAAAGACCTGCATTTGGAACGGGTTTTTTAGTCAGGAGGAGGATCCTATCCGCTATCCGAGATATTAAGTTTGTTAGTGATAGGATAACATACATAATTCTAAATGGTAAACGACATGATTTTATAATTCTAAATGTACAAGCCCCCACAGAAGATAAAGATGACAAGATCAAAAATGAGTTCTATGAAGAATTATAATGCTTATTTGATAGCCTTTCACGATATCATATGAAAAATTGTCTTAGGAGATTTTAATGCAAATAGGCGTGGGAAGATATATTCTAACCAAGGAAAAGGCAAATTCAGTCTTCATGAAGATAGTAACGACAACGGGGTTAGATTAGTCACCTTTGCCACATCAAAGAATCTCATTGTTAAGAGGACAACATTTCAGCATAAGGATATTCATAAATACACCAGGGCGTCCCCAGATGGAGAAAGTCGGAACCAAATTGATCAAGTATTAGTGGATAAATGCTGGCACAGTAGCATCATAGATGTTAGATCAGTTAGAGGAACAGACTGCAAATCAGATCATCATCTGGTCAGAGTGAAAATCAGACAACGGCCATCGCTTATGAGAGGAACAAACGCTAAAGATGATTCTGTAATATTTGAATTAAACAAACTTGAAAAATAATGAAATGCGGCAAGAATACTAAATCAAAATTGCTAATAGATTTGAAGTACTGGAATCTTGAGATGACAATGTGGCAAACGAAGAAGAAACTGATATGAATAAAGAATGGGAGGCTATAAGAGATACTGTTAAATTGTCAGCATCAGGAAGCATTGGTTGTATAAAAAAGAGGCAAAACAATAAATGGTTCGATGAGGAATGTGCTGATATTGCAACGAAAAGAACGCTAGAAAAAATGAAAAGGTTACTCGAGCTAAATGAGGTAAATTTAGAGCAATTGGGTAATATTAGACGGGAAACCGCCACTTTACTAAAGACTAAAAAGAGAGAATATTTGAGAGAGAAGATTAATGATCTTGAAATGAATGCAAAAAATAAGAACATTAGAGAATTATATCAAGGAATTAGTATATAAGAGAAAGGGTTTCAGGCTAGAACAAATATAATTTGGAATGAAAATGGGGATATGATTGCAGATCCCAGGAGTATATTAAATAGATGGAAAATTTATTTAATCAGCTTTTAAATGTACATACAGACCATGACATTGAGGATTATAATTTACAGACAGCAGAAATGCTAGTCGCAGAACCGAGTGCATTAGAGATTGAAATGGCGATAGATAATTTGAAAAAGTATAAAACATCAGGTTCAGATGAGATCCCAGCAGAACTCAATAAATCATGGGGATAAAAATTGATGGACAATATACGCTGGTTGCTTAGTATGATTTGGGAAAAACAACCTCTTCCACATGAATGGAACAAATCAATTATCGTACCAATTTATAAGAAACGAGATAAAACTGATTGCAACAACTACAGGGGCATCTCACTACTTTCAACTTCGTACAAAATTCTAACAAATATATTAGTAAGCAGACTTACTCCCTATATTAATGACATTCTAGGAGATCATCAATGTGCATTTAGAAGAAACAGGTCTACATCAGATCAGATTTTTAGTATAGGACAGATTTAGACTTCAAAAAAGCATATCATTCAATTAAAAGGGAGAAGTTATATAGTATCCTGCTGGAGTTCGGAATTCCCTAAACTTTAGTTGGACTTATACGAATGTGTCTAAATGGCACAAAGAGTAAGGTGCGTGTAGGCATACAGTTTTCGGACACTTTTGAAATCGAGAATGGGTTGGAGCAAGGAGATGCACTATCTCCTCTATTATATAATTTTGTACTAGAGCATGCCATTAAATCTTTAGAGAATGAGCATGGCTTGCAACTCAATGGTATTAATAAGCTGTTAATATATGCTGATGATGTAGTATTGTTGGCCGATAGCGAGGAGAAACTACATGAAAACACAGCACACATTATTGACTAACACTTAGAAATTAGGAATGGAAGTAAATATGAATAGAACTAAATATATGGTCACACGTATACTAATTTATTATATAATGAAAATGGACAGCTAATGACAAACGAGGGAAGTAGTTTTGAGGAAGTGGCTGAATTCAAATACGTAGGAACAATAATCACAAATAGGAATGAGATGCACAAAGAAATTAAACATATGCTCAATTCTGGAAATGCGTGCTATTATGCATTGCAGAGAAGTTTGATGTCCCAACTCCTTTCAAAAAAACGTTAAACTAAACATATATAAAATTATTATTCTACCAGTTATATTTTATGGGTGCGAAACATGGACTCTTGCTTTAAGGGAGGAAGGGAGATTACAAGTATTTGAAAATAAAGTACTTAGGAAAATTTTTGGACCAAAGAAAAATACATAGACAGTGAATGGAGAAAACTACATAACAATGAACTACGTGGTCTTTATAGGAAGCCAGATATAGTAAGAATAGTTAAGTCTCCTAGACTGCGATGGGCAGGATATATAACACGTATGGGGAATGAAAGACTTGCATGGAAGCTTTTTGTGGGCAACCCAGAGGGAAAACGTCCAGTTGGTAGACCAAGAATGAGGTGGGAGAATAACATTAACTATGATTTGAGGGAGGTAGATTATACAGGGAATGATTGGAAAGCATTAGCTCAGGATAGGAATGTATGGAGAGCTTATGTCCGCGCGGCCATGAACCTACGGTGTCGATAGTGCCAGTGAGTAAGGTAGTAAGCATTTCTACCAGTAACGCGTATTTATTTCAATGTTATAATTACATTTTTTATATTTAACAAAGATGGACAATTATGGCATGAGTATAAACATAAAAGTATAGTTCACTTATATTGGGCGCGGTGTTCTAGTTGTTATAACCTTGTATTCCAATTCTGGGAGTCGCGGGTACAAATCCTCCTGTGGTCGATAGATTTTTAAGTTGTAAAAACTCCAAGGAACAAAACCGCAAGTAGTGACTTTAAGTGGTGCGTCCCGAAACTGACGATTTCCGGGCTCGTATAAAATCTGAAGCCTAAATTAGTGCCTCTGAGAAAACTTTAACCGCCCTTCTCCTTGCAATGAATTCCTTAGTTGCCTACTAGATGTCTCATTGAGGCGATGTGCTGACCTTATGTCACTCATTAACATAAATAGAAAAATAAGCGTATCTAAATTAGATAATTTAAAGAATCTGTCTCTAGGAGAGCTGATGTCTCCAAAAGGGAGGTATGGGTTGTATACATAGTTCACTTATGTAATGAAGAATTAATACTTAATCATTTATTTGCAAATAATTACCTCTCAAATTAATGTTAATTGTCTTTATTATCCTATTCTTTTTATTTTATTTATCTACCATCATATTTCATTCACTGCAATAACGGATGCTGGTTTTTATTTACAAACCAAAGTCTTGGGCTTTTAGGCAGAGAGCTCAAATAATCTGAAGTACACATTGTCTAAGTGATATTGATTCTGTTATGGCATGATGCCAGTGTCACAGCCGAAAACAACTCAATTGAAGGGAGAAACACACATTATGAAATGAGGATGCCAGTGTAACAGCCGAAAACAACTCAATTGAAGGGAGAAACACACATTATGAAATGAGGATTTAAAGTTCCTTACCACACCGAAAACTGAAACGGATCGCCGGAGAGCAAGTATTAGGTGAATTATCTTAAGAAATTAGGCAACGATTTATTCGCGTGTTTATCAAAAACATATCTTCACTCCGACCTGCAATGAACATTCTGGATGTCAGAAAATGTAATTAATGAAAAATATATGTTCTTTAATTACAGAACATTAATTAATAATTATTAATCCGTGTGTATCTGCATAATGTTGGCTGATACTATTCTGATATAGGAAGCATGTGAATTCCATGTTATGGCAATTGAAACTCTACAATAAAACGTCAATTGTGTATAAAAATTTCATCTCATCAGAAACTAAATACACATCTTTACTTGACCCAAGCTTGTCACATGTTGCCCGAGCGCACTTAAGCTATATTAGCGGCAGTACTGCGCGATGTTTTTCAGCACGACCTGGAGTTTTAGTGCAATTCTCATTCTACGATTTACGCATTCCTGCCCAATTTTTATCTGGTTGCTCTTTGCCCTCATTTATATTGCGAAATTTTAAGAAGATCGGAAAATGTTCAACCTTTTTCGCAGAGAAACACCTTTTATTTTAGATACACACGTAATCCAGAAAGCGTTGTTAACACACACTCTTTCTCAAAACGGTACTTCTTTCACTGTGATCGGAAGATTAGGCTTTGTGATATGATCCTGTTTATGGACACGTGTCGATTCCGAAAAGTTGAAAATGGTTTGTTAATTTTGCGCGTACGCAGTAAAGACGTTCGGCCGGCATATATGTCGGAGTGACAATGACAGAAAATTTATGTCTAAGTTCTTAGTATTTTACCCGACGTAGTTTTTCTATAAAATAAATTAATTAGATGAAATCTACTCTACGGTGGTATTTAGTGTGTTCGGTGTTCCTGATCTCACACACACAACTCAGAATGTAATTTATTTGTACTGGACCCAATGCCTCGAAGAGGGATTACAACCCTCCTCTTGGCCGTATTCTGCCGTAAGTTAATACACGGTCTCGGTATCATGGGGACGTACATTAGTACACTTGCATTTGGTCACCACAACTACATATTTGAAACACCTGTGATTGCCTAAATTAGTATTTTTCCTAACATGTGATATGAGAAAGTTGATAGGAAATGAATGAATGAAGATGAAATGATATGTTGGAGGAATGAAGAACAGTGAAAAATATCGGACGGATTAAATTCAAAATAACGGGCACCCGAGAAAACCCCGGAAAATCCCGACGTACCATATCACAAATAACCATCTGAAACCACCAGGATTCGAACCTAACATCCCAACGTCCGCGCCTATTTAACTTCTCATTAGGTAATGTATCGTATAACATATGAGTATAATTTATTAAAAAATATTTAATATTTTAAGTACATATTAGAAAAGCGAATCAGTGACTGTATAAAATATATTTTAATTACACAATATAAAGTAATAACTTTACTGTTACATGCGATTTGTTTCTCTGCGGTACTACATATTTAAGTAATTGACATGATAAATATGAGTTAAAACGAGGCTATGTTGAAGGTGTCATCCTAAAATAACTGTAAGGAATAAACCTTGTAGGGATTGATTATAATTATTTTCTATGAGAAACTGTGTTCCATTTCGTTGCGATTACCTCATCGTATCCGACACCTCTTTAAAGAAGTTTTTACGTCAATGTAGGGAGAACAAGGCGAGGAACAGAAATTGTTGTTAGTCCTGAATCAGAAAATGAAGCCACATACGGAAGAATAACTGAATATTAAGAAATGTTCAAAGTGACCTAAATATTCTGACATTTGGATCATATTCTGAGACAAGTCACGCAAGACATTGAACTAAATGGAGCGTTGTTAATAGTTTACCATAATTACATTTTATTAAAATCGATCTATGAAGTGAGGAAGTATTATATTTTATTTGTGATTTATTTTAATTATGAAGATACATATAAACCATCTATAATAGTTTTAATCTGATATTTTTTTAAACTTCCAGCGTTATGCTAACACGTATTTTACATGGACGTGCCTTTTAAATCATCTAAAGTGCTCTTTGATAGTTTTTATACATCGCTTTGCTTCTTCGTGCAGATTCTTGTGTTCGACTTGGAATTTCATTGCCATTACTCCCATCCATTGATATTCTTGAGAACCTCGATATCTTAATTGGACGTGTAATTAATTACTTGAGAAATTAGGTCCTGAACAAAACCTTAAATGTTTGTTCACATTTACAAATTTCTGATATTTGGTACTCAGTAAACTTATCTTCCACGTTTTTAGTTGGAACAGGGTCTTGTTCGGGTGGGTTTGCTTTGTTGGCTTAGAGTTCAGGGATATAGATATCTGGACAGTTTCGTGTGCCGGACTAGCTGGTTCAGGGTTCGGCAAGGTAGAGATCTTTCTAGGTATACGAGAGGATAAAGAGGTATTTGTTAGGTAGAAGACAACTCGATGTGGCTCCCAATAAGTTATTGTTTTATTGTCAGTTTATAGTACACTCTGTCGGTATTACGACACTTATTTAACGCCGTAGGTCACAGGTGGTGGGAGAGTAACTTATTGAATTAACGCTCTGGTTTTAAGTATTCTTTACTAGTGGCTGGTTACTATTTTCTGGGATCCAAACTCACTACGCTCCGAAATTCCACACCGTTCTAAAATGTTTTACTTAAACTTTCACCGTTGCACACGGATTACTTTTTTTTTACAACTGTCCAATCTCCGTGCCCTATCGGGTATCACTAGTAATCTAGTGCCAATTTGTGGTAAAACAATATTTTTTAAGATTTCCCGAGGTGTTGTTACTTCACTCTGACCACATGCTACCCACGACATTTTACAAAGTTGCGTTATTACATCAATCGTGATTGATACTTTTTGTAATTTGGGAGGTTGTAACAGTAAACCCTGTTTTGGAATGGAAACCTTAGGGAAGACGAGGCAGAGGAAGACCTAAAACTTCGTGGAGTAAGGCAATGTATTTATACACGAAGGAGGTAGGATGGAACGAGAAAATTGGCTATTAGGATTCAAACGATGTGAAAATCATTAAACAACCGATATATATTATCATCGTCATCATCACTTACGATATTGTCCTTCATTAACAGTTGTAGATAAAATTATTCAAAATGTAATAATGAAGTTAATGTACTTATGTTTGCAGTTTGTGTGCAATAGTTAATACAACTAAAGAGAAAAACGTGTGTCTAAACCTGGATCTGAACCTGGATCTCCAGTTTTACGCGCAAGTGTCCTAAACCATTATGCTACTTAGGCATTCGTCTGTATTTAGCTTATTCAAAGCTGAATAAATTACCATTGTTACGTCTTCTTAGTAGAAGCGGTTGGTGTTATTTTGTGAATAGAAGTTCAAAATTATCACATGAACATTTCAAACAGAGAATCACTCTCTAAGTAGCACAATAGTTTAGTGCACCAGTGCGTAAATCTGCAGATTACGGGCTCAAATCCCTGTTTAGACAGATATTTTTCTCTCTACTTATATTAGAAATCATTGAAATGAACATGGACCTATCCAAAGCATTGAATCGAGAAGAACAAATTTACGACCTCTATTCTAAGTCCTATTTTAAGTATTTTATATGTTAGACCAATTGATAGCATCAGGTTTATTTCTGGATTCCAGGAGTTCAGTCTAATTTGGTTTTTTTTTGTAGCGAAATAAGTGTAACATCGATAAATATATGGAGGTAAAATTGTCGTTACCAAAATTGTATTATTTTAGTAGCAATAGTGCGAAATCATTTGTACTGCAATTTAAATATTTAACACCGTTGTGATCTCAAGGTAGCGTGCTTGGGTTCGATCCCCGGTTGGTTTCCTGGATGATGGTTTTCTTCGGGGTTTTTCCTCATCTTTATGACAAATGTAAGAAAACTTCAAGGCACAAACGGTGCCCGAATATCAACAGCCATCATTATCATCAATAGCACATTCATTAAGTTTCAGATTGAGAACTCGCCTGGCGCATCATTACAATCAATATCATCACCTACCATACATCATCTGGCAGCGTAACTCTGCCTACCAGGCGCCCCAAACTCAGAAATGGTTTACAATAACGCCATTTCAGGTGAGAATACCAGAATATCAAAGTGAAAACGTGGTGGCATTGAGTATAAAAAAAGTATTTTATGAAAATCATTCAGATACCTCGCTATGATTATTTTCTTGTTAGTTCTCTCAAATGTCTGTCAAAACCACCCACATTTAGAACACTTGTGTAAACGGTATACGGTATTATTCTATGTCTCTAATTAACCTCAATTATGCAGCAGATTGCATTCTGCTATGACCAATTTAATTGTATTTATAACTGTAATTCTTAAATTGTTAATTTAATATTATAAGATATATTGGTTTAATTTGTTTGATATTCAGAATTCATGGGGTCCCGGATTCGATTTCTGGTCAGACCACGGATTTGTTTTACTTCCTGTGGTCTCTCATGTTCTAGACTTAGGCGCTTCATTATCATTCAACACCTATCATTTCATCGGGGTAACGTAACTCCGCCTTCCTGGTCTCTCTACTTAAGAAGTAGGATTTCAATTCCGCCAGTGCCAGTAGAGAATACAACTAACGTAGACTAATAAGACAACATATAGGCTTTGATAAAAATATTCTTATAAATCAATGCACACACACGAAACAGTAGAAATTATCAATTTTTTGTCAATTATACATTAATATGTAATAATAATTTACGGATATGATTGATTAGTTTTCACTGCAGTCCGATACACTTTAATAAGTTGGCATTGCAAAATTCAGCTATTCTATACCACCATGCCATCTGTGAATATTTGATCGGAGAACAAGTAAATTTTAGCGTCATGTTGACCTAAGTGATAACACGTGTTCCTCTAGAGCCAATTAACATGTAACATCACATATTAGGTGATTTTGTCCCAGAAGTTCATCTATAGAAACGGGAAAGTTATGGTGAGCAAATGGGCAAGTTTCTACACCATATACTTTAGCGTTCACTTGTTTGTTAGCAGACTTTTGTTGGCTACTCTCTCTGAGAAATGACTATTACATATTGTTCATTGTAAATATTCTGATTTTAGGTTATTTTGAATCTTAATATCTCACTGTCCCGCGCCGTAGCCGAGCGGTTAACGTAGGAAGCCTTGGCGCAGAGCTTCGGGACTTGCACTGGTTCGAGTCTCCATGGGGGAAGAAATTTTCTCATGGTATTTCGGCCAGTATGGGACCGGTGCCCACCCAGCATCGTGAGGCAATTGGGTAGCTACAATAAGTAGCGGCTCCAGGTTGAGGAACCAGCTATAACGGCTGGGGGACTCGACATGCTAACCACAGGTCACCCCTACACTGGCTGTTGATCATCTACCTCTGTGATTGACACATGTGGATGTGAAGGGCCAGCATCCGGCTGGTAAAAGGGCAACCGCTGAAAAGTGGAAAGACCCTCAATCGGAATAACTCACTAAGTATTAAGGCATTTCTCACAATTGTTTCGGGGAAAAAGTAACATATATACATATCTATCAGGTATTATTCACATACTGCAACAATAAATTGTGTGTTTTTCTGTCTTTTATTCGAATTAATAATGGTGGCAAAAATTCCCAAAAATTCAATCGAGTCTTCTCCGATGTGTTAATTTAAATAATAATAAAGTAGAAATGCGCACAAACCGTGCAGATATTGTGTTAATTTTAATGAGTAAATAATTAATATTTAGTTAACTGTGTGTTACGTCCATAGCTGTGATCTCGGGGCAGATCGAAACAGCGGGTCAGAGTTCGATTCAAAGTCGGGAGAAGTTTCCTGGCTGATGGTTCCTTATAGGGGTTTTTCCTTAAGTATGAGACAAATATCAGGTATATTATCTGGCCATCATAATTATCATTATCGCATTGCCACGTTTAGCATGAATGTATGAGAATAGTGTGTTTCATTTTAATGTTGTGTTGTTTAGGAGGAGGCCACAGCATCGAACTAATCACTCATTCGAGAAGACATTCCATGTCTTTGTGTGGTCAGAAGTATGTGTGTGATTCATTGTTTAAAATTCTTTTGCTGACATGTCGTACAACTCTAAGGCCCGGGTGGCAAGTGCATGTAAAATGCACCTAAAGCTGAGAGGTTAAACTGAGTTAAAAAATAATAAGAACAGTGTATTCGCGTAGACTTTCACGGCCGGAGTTGCTATGATGATCTTGATGAAGAATTTCGTCTCAAGACAACCCTTGAGGATGCCAGACGCAGTCTTTGGCGAAACGTCGGGGAACTACAAGCCTCACGACCACGGCCTATAGCCCGAAAATCTTCATCAAGATCAATAAGGACAGTGTTTTAATATTTAATTACCATATATTCCTACTCCATGATGTATGAGGGGTATAAGCTGAATTTAGGATACCTAACTAACTAACTCATTGGATTTATCGAACCAGTATGCTCAAGGCCTCGCGAAGTTAAGCTCTCCATACATCCCTATCCTGAGTTAATGTTTTCCAATCATCCTCTATATAATCTACTTCCCTCAGACCACGGATAATGTTATTCTTCCACTATATTATGGGTCTACCAACGGGGCGTTTTTGTTCTGGTTTTCTTCAAGAAGCATGCATGCACCTCTTTCATTCCCCATTCGTGCCACATGTCCTGCCAATCGCAGTCTAAGAGACTTAATTTACAAATATTTAATCAATAGCTTTAAAAGCTTGTCTCAGTAGAGATTGCTATATATATAAGGATAAAGGTATTAAATTATACCTAATATGGTAACTGTCATTCATTATATGTCGGAAACTTCCAAACAAGCGTTTTGATGTACCGTAGTAGTGTCTAAAATGTTGTGTGTCTCATTGTCCATTCGTGTCACATGTCCTGCCTATCACAGACTAAGATACTTAATTTACACATTTTTAATCAATAGCTTAAAGCTTGTTTGAGTAAAGGTAGCTACAAAAAGGATATAATTATAAAATTATACCTGATATTGGAATTATCATTCATTATATGCCGGAAACTACTTTCTAAATTTCTCCCAAAGAAGCGTTTTGATGTAGCGTGGCAGTGTCTAAAATGTTATCTGCCACTTTTAAATCCAAGACACTAAAATCTAGCGCCAAATATTTCATTTAAATCAGAGGTAAGTAATAGCACTCCTGACTTGGTGGATTAGATAACCGTCACAACATGCCGTGCGCCTCCACTCCGCTCTAATTCAAGCAAGGGCGTCCATCAACTTCACACAGTGGTGAATCATTCCTGGATTGTTACTTCCATTTCTGTCCCTTGTAGTTAAAAGCGGCAGATTCATTTTTGGTCACGGATTTGGTACCAGTGGCAGTTATTCAGGACAATTAGGTGAATTGTCACTAAATCTTATTTTTATCACAATAATGTTTAATATTTTTCTACATACCATAAATATTGGTCTTGATAGAAGTATATTTCTGTATTATTGTACGAGCCGGGACTCGTCGTTATATCATTTTAGAGTACGGCCAGCGCTCAAAGTGAAGGATTTTTGTTTTCCACTCTGCTTGACCTCCGTAGTCGCCATGCTTGAATTTTTGGTATCGCGTTATCGGGTTATTAATATGGTGGTTTTAAATATGTATCCTGTTAATGGTTATGTTTCATCAAAATTACCCTCTTGACGTTGGAAAAATGAAGTTTTAAAGTGTGAACGTCTTACTGAATCTACACAAATGTCTAGTACAAAGTAAGTTAAACACTACAATCTTAATTATATTATTTTTGGTCTGGACATCTGACCTCAATATTAATGTTGATTTGTTCTTGGACATGTTTCAAAACAATTCTGTTTTATCGTCAGCTTTCCCAGACTGGTTTTATTTATGTTGCATTATCTTGCACCACCTGGATGTCGATGTCAGCTCCATCCTGTGATTGGCCAAAGAACCTCCAAACAAGGTCACCCTCCATCGGAATATCAAAATTCATAACTCAGTTTCTGTTCTTCTGATTATAATTTTTTTCCCAAATAGTCAGCTCTTTTGTATTTTCTAACTGTTTTAATAATTTAGTGTCTGAATTTATATTATGTTTTTCAGACCAAACATGAGCAGCAACTGCAGATTTTTCAATTTCTCCATTTTTAATATTTCTTATGTGTTCTTTGGTTCTAATTTTTAGGTTTCTTTTTGTTTTCCCTATAGGCCTATATATCTTTTCACAACCCATGCATTCAATTTGATATATTCCTGAATTTTTATTTTTATCAGTTTTTTTCATTTTTGTTGGTTTTTATTAGTTTATTTAAACTGTAGTTATTTTTTGGTGCTAATTTAATATTAAACTTCTCAAATATATTTTGAAATTTATTATGTACCCAGGGGTGATATGTGAATCTCTTATATTTTTTCATGTGGTTCTTCTTTTTCAAGATTACTTCTGTTTATCATTTTTTTTGTTTTTTATACTTTTCTATCCTTTTATGTACCATTTTTTCATCAAACCCATTGTCTCTTGCTACTATGATTATGTGTTTTTTCTCATGTTTGAAATCTTCTTCGTTTAAGGGTAAGTTTACCAATCTATGAGTTAAACTATTAAATGCTGCTAATTTATGTCCAATTGGATTGAACCCTGTTGATTTTATAAAATTTTCCGTATGAGTTTCTTTCCCATGAATCCTGAATTCAATTTTTCTTTTTTCTTCGTTTCTGACAAATTTTAGATCCAAAAAAGGTATTTGTTTATTGTCTTCTATTTCTTTGGTGAATTTAATGTTTGTACTCTGTAAATTTAATAGTTTTAGGGAATCTTCTACATGTTTTTCTTTAACAATACAAATTATATCATCAACATATCTACTCCAAAATTTAAACATTGTGGGATGTGCTTTGGTGACTTTACATTCAAAATCGCTCATAAATAAATTTGCCAGGAAAGGTGATAATGGGTTTCCCATTGAGAGCCCTGATTTTTGTCTATAGAAACTCCCATTGAATGTAAAAAACATTTGGTCAATGCATAACTCAGTTAATTTCAAATAATCTTCTTTGATCTCTCTGTCTATGTTGTATTTTCTTAACCAATTGTTCAATATCTCCAAAGTTTTTTGTTTCGGTACAAACAATTTGTTCCCATGTTCATTAGAAAAACCGTCAAGCATAACAATAACAGCAACAACAACAAAAAAATTTGGAGAACAAATTACTAAAACTAGAAAAGAATAAACACTTTGAAATAATCAGTAATCTGGATATTGAAATGTATTCGTTACATATCAAATTGTCTAATATATTAGGAAACATCATGTGGGAAAACTTAGAAAATAAATTGTTCACTTTTTTTAACATAACCATGAAAAAGAAAATTGAGAAACAAAAGACAAAGATAAATAATTTGTTAACTAAATCAAAGGAAAAGAAGAATACATCAAATAAAATCAAACATCAGAATAAAACCAGAAATGAAGAAAATTCAGAATCCACCAGAAATTATGTTCAAAATTTTTCAAAGGCAACCTTTAACCTAAAAGAGACAAAATTGTTAGAAAACGGTCGAAAAACATCAATAGATTATTCCAATAGAATAGAAGAATACATAGTAGACATTGAAAATTCAATAGAAGGGTTAGTTACAGAAGAAAAAATAATCATCAGAAAAAAATGTGAAGAAATTTTGAATAAAATAAAGAATACAAATAAAAACCCAGTTTGTAAGGAAAATTTAAAAACACTCAAAGAAATAAATAACAAAAATGTTGTATATACAAAATCAGATAAGGGTAACCAAATTATAATTCTGGACAAAGAAGATTATCAAAATAGAATGGAAGAACTTTTGAAAGAAAAAGACTATGAAAAAATTAAGAATGACCCCCTACCAAAAACCATAAAAAAAGTGGAAAACTGTTTTAAAAATGTTAAAATTCTATCCAAGAAAGAAAAATTTCAATTAAAAGTAAGCAACCCAAGAAACCCTAATATACATGGACTTCCAAAAATTCACAAACCTGGAAACAAAATGAGGCCAATAATTAACAATGTTGGATCACCAATCTACAAAATTTCGAAATGGCTGAATAATCAATTTAAAAGAATTAATAATTTTGAAAGTCTGCAGATTGAAAATTCATTGGAATTAGTTAAGAAATTAGAAAAAGTGGAAATTGAACCCGCAGATAGGTTGGTTTCGTTTGATGTAGTTTCACTATTCACAAATGTACCGAAACAAAAAACTTTGGAGATATTGAACAATTGGTTAAGAAAAAACAACATAGACAGAGAGATCAAAGAAGATTATTTGAAATTAACTGAGTTATGCATTGACCAAATGTTTTTTACATTCAATGGGAGTTTCTATAGACAAAAATCAGGGCTCTCAATGGGAAACCCATTATCACCTTTCCTGGCAAATTTATTTATGAGCGATTTTGAATGTAAAATCACTAAAGCACATCCCACAATGTTTAAATTTTGGAGTAGATATGTTGATGATATAATTTGTATTGTTAAAGAAAAACATGTAGAAGATTCCCTAAAACTATTAAATTTACAGATTACAAACATTAAATTCACCAAAGAAATAGAAGACAATAAACAAATACCTTTTTTGGATCTTAAATTGGTCAGAAACGAAGAAAAAAGAAAAATTGAATTCAGGATTCATAGGAAAGAAACTCATACGGAAAATTTTATAAAATCAACAGGGTTCAATCCAATTGGACATAAATTAGCAGCATTTAATAGTTTAACTCATAGATTGGTAAACTTACCCTTAAACGAAGAAGATTTCAAACATGAGAAAAAACACATAATCAAAGTAGCAAGAGACAATGGGTTTGATGAAAAAATGGTACATAAAAGGATAGAAAAGTATAAAAAACAAAAAATGATAAACAGAAGTAATCTTGAAAAAGAAGAACCACCTATGAAAAAATATAAGAAATTCACATATCACCCCTGGGTACATAATAAATTTCAAAATATATTTGAGAAGTTTAATATTAAAACGTCATGTTTAAACTTTTCAGTAGACTTCTACTGAGGCGAATTGAACCAACATTACGTGCTATCATACCAATGAATCAATATGGCTTCACCCCGGGCAGATCAACGCTACACGCTGTACATGAAATTATAAAAGAAATAACAACGACCTTGGCGCAACCCACCACCCCTCTGTACGCAATCTTCATAGATTACGCTAAAGCCTTCGATAGCATCAACAGGAATATACTCGTTCAAAAGCTAGAAAGCGTACTAGGTAGGACTAGCAATGAACTACAAATAATCGCGTCTGTGCTAACCGCAAACTCTGTGGCTATACACGACGGCATAACTACGTCGAAAAATATCATCCAGACAAGAGGGGTACTACAAGGAGATCCGCTGAGCCCGATACTCTTTAACGTCATGACGGCGGACATCGGTCAGGTGATAGACACAAGGAACGTCAAACTCCTTATGTACGCAGATGACATGGCTATCCTCTCCAGGAGCCTAGAAGACCTACAAGCAGCCATGGAGAAGATGAGGAAATGGGCACTAGAAAATTCAATGGTAATAAATAGCTCAAAGACCAAAGCTATGAAATTTAGGAGAGGAGGAAGACTATCCAAGAGAGATCACCTCACATGCGACGGGTCAACTCTAGAATTCGTTAGCAGCTTCAAATACCTAGGAATAACACTACAGACCACCGGAACAGTATTCTCGATGCATATACAAGAGCGTGCTACAGCTGCCACAAAAGCCATTTATGACATTCCAAAGTTACGAAACCTATCCCTACCAACGGCAATAGCATTATTCAACATCAAAGTTATGCCGGTTGCCACTTATGGAATCCAGCTAATATGGACATATTTCACAGCCAAAAATTTCATGAAACTTGAAAGCATAAAAGCGAGATTCCTAAAACGGGCTCTTTCAATTTCAAAATTCACAAGACATAGCTATGCCTACATAATAGCAAAGGAGTCTTACTTCATAGAAGACATCCGAAAACACTTCGATCTACCAGAAACGCAGGCATACAAAACAGCAATCGAGGAGAGACAGAGAAAAGCCAGAGAGATTCCGAACGAAATCACGGAAACGGAAGCGTTAAACACAGACGAATGGAAAGGACCAAATTTTCGACTTCGCCACTTATACACACGCTTCGCCGCTCACGGCTTCCATGGCAAAATATGTCATAAACAAAGTTACCATGAACCTGAGGAGTCCTGCATCTGTAAACTCTGTAGCAAACCGTGCCCAAAGTACCACTTAGTGAAGTGCGAAAACAGAACCAAAACAATTCACGAATTAATAGCAAAATTGTAAACCATGTATATAATATTAGTGTACACATTGTGTTTAATAAATATATATATATATATATATATATATATATATATTATATATATATATATATAATATTAAATTAGCACCAAAAAATAACTACAGTTTAAATAAACTAATAAAAACCAACAAAAATGAAAAAAACTGATAAAAATAAAAAGTCAGGAATATATCAAATTGAATGCATGGGTTGTGAAAAGATATATATAGGGAAAACAAAAAGAAACCTAAAAATTAGAACCAAAGAACACATAAGAAATATTAAAAATGGAGAAATTGAAAAATCTGCAGTTGCTGCTCATGTTTGGTCTGAAAAACATAATATAAATTCAGACACTAAATTATTAAAACAGTTAGAAAATACAAAAGAGCTATTTGGGAAAAAAATTATATTCAGAAGAACAGAAACAGAGTTATGAATTTTGATATTACGATGGAGGGTGACCTTGTTTGGAGGTTCTTTGGCCAACCACAGGATGGAGCTGACATCGACATCCAGGTGGTGCAACATAATGCAACATAAATAAAACCAGTCTGGGAAAGCTGACGATAAAACAGAATTGTTTTGAAACATGTCCAAGAACAAATCAAAATTAATATTGAGGTAAGATGTCCAGACCAAAAATAATATAATTAAAATAACCTCAAAATATAACTTCCTAAAATTAAATATTAACTACAATCTTAGTTTCATGCGGCCTTTGTTTAAGGATTTTCCATGGTTATGCTCCTCTCCCTCTTCAACAGGATATGTGGAAAGAACATTTTCTAGTGTGAAGCATACAAAAACATAACTGAAGAATGCTATTTCAGAAGAAATACTTTTTTTGGGGGGGGGATTTTTACAGTTCAGAAAGAATTTCTACTGCAGTTAACGAAGACGTTCCCTATCCATGAAGGTATCACCGACAGCTTTACAGCCATGAAGGACTGAAGGATAGATTGCTATAAAATAAATGAGTTTAATAATAATTAAAATGAGCATGCGTACACATAATTTTGTTACTAGCTCTTCACCTAACTTCAAAGCCACTGTTTAATTAATCACAACACGTCTCTGGAAGAGGTAGGTTTCAACGTGCATTGGTTGAGAGTTACCTCGTGAGATGCAAGTCGTCCTCTATTGAACTCCATGGCAGGACAGGCCTCGTAATATCTATTGCCATCCTATTCATCCTTCCTTTATTTAATTCCAACTTCCGAGGAATCCAATTTTATCCTAACAACCAAATTATATTCTGGATTATAGTAAATAAAGTAATTTTATTAACATGAATCGGAGCACAACCTATAGAAGACCCCTACATTATTACAGGGTAATTACTAACGGTGTTTATACTTCTTACATTATATTATTAATCCTTTAACTATTTAAACATTGGATAATTTAATTCTAACATAAGAGAGGATTATTTTCTTTATATATGGGGCTTAATTCCATTGCACTATTCAACCACGTTAGAATCAATCATTTGTTAATATGGGGGTACTTTGGTCAGATTGATTAGTATACGTTCCCTCAGGGGTCCTCATCTAGGGAGTATGTGGATGGCGACTACAAGGTGTCCATGCTGAGCAAAACATTTCTTCCACTTACTTGTGTTTTGCACTCTTTTAACTTTACTATCTAACCTCTCTTCGTTAACTCTTGTTTTTTTCGACCCCAACGCTAGGGAAAATTTTCTATAGGATCGTAACAGGCCTTGGCCTAATACTTGGAAGGAAGAAGAAGAAGAAGATGATTAGTATACGTCAAACGGATTTGAAGTCCTTAATTGCTTATTCTTCAGTGGCACATATATGGATTGTTACTGATGGTTTAATAACCCTAACGTATTGGGGATATTACGGAAATTTGAAAATATTATGAATTTAAAATTGGTTATTTTTTAAAATTGGTTATTTATTTAAGTATCTTAAACGTTTACTTAAAATGTTTTAATTTTTTTTTAATTTAAAATCTTACTGTAATATTTTAATTAGAGAAATCATGCCAAACCCAGAAAGAATTAAAATATAGACTTCTGGGTTACCAAAAATCAAAATAAACGTTGATATAGAATAGGATTCCCTCCCCCAATAGGCTGCTGGCCTTACATCCACAATGTGTTAATCATATAAATGGACTATTACCATATTGACAGGTTTAAAAGACCATTACTTGCCTTACGTCATCTGATTATTGTCATATGTCTTGCCCCCAATTCGATAAAAAACTGAAAATCGAGAAAAACTATCCCCATTACAATGAGGATTTGATCCTGAAAGGTATCCTCGTTACGATTTTTCCTAATCGCAGTCAACTTCCTAATCCAGCAAGGATAGTGGTGACATGAATGCGTTCAACATGTCGAATATCTCAGCCGTTATTACTGCCTTTCTCAACCTGCAGGCGCTACTTATTGCAATGAGCCAAATTCTTCATGAGCTGGGAAAATTCATGAGAAAATATCTTCCCCGTGCGGATTGGAATCAGCGCGTATCCCTTAGCTCCACAGCAAAGTATGATTCCTTAAACTACTCGGCTACGGCGCGGGAACAACGTATCCATCCATCCATCCATAGTAATTCTTCCCAAGAGCAGGTCTTTCAGTGCAATCATAGCATTTTCATGCTATGTTTTGCAGGTTTACTAGGGAATTACAGGAGTGGTAGCTTCCTGTTGCTTTCAACACCGGTGAAGGATGATTATGATACTGATGATGACAGGATGATGTTCGCATACCGTTGGGCCCTTAGCGCCCTGATAATTGTCTTAGAGGTGAGGAAAAACCCCGAAAAAACCTCACTCAGGAGCCTGTCCCGACCGGGAATCGAACCCGGGCCCGCTGCGTGACAAGGCAGCACGCCACCTCGAGACCACAACGGTGGACTTACAACATACAAAAACTATAAATTCAAACATTTATAACAGTAAAAAAAAAGTTTCAAAATTCTCTTTTAATAGAATCCCTAAAAATCTCTATTATAATGATTATGTAGTGTGTAAACTTAGTGGTAGCATTTCAAAACACAATCTTTTAGATGTTAAATAATAATTGGTAACTGGTAAAATATATCTAATAATATATTTCAAACGAATCTTGAATTAAAATTAATTCCAGACCTGCTTCCTTTGATCTCATCGCGAAAGCCATTAAAACGCGATTTTTTTTTCTTTGTGCAAGCATTTGCTTTAATCTGGCAGACCATTATCGAATGACAAAAAATTTAATTAAACAGAAAGAAGAGAAAACAAGGGCATAATCCCCACGATATTAAGTATCTACTTCCTAGAGTTTCCTGCAATTACCACGGACATATCTCAAGAAATCAATCAAGCTAGATTTAACAAGATTATGAGGGCAGATGTGTGGAATCGTTGCATTGGAAAGGAAAGTTGGCCAGTGAACTCTAGGGAATGACCACGTCCTTGCAAGTGAGATGGGAAGAGAAAGGTTGGGATAATCTCATTTCCCCAGGGTAACTTGCAAGGCGGACTGATAAACTGCTAGTGCACTGGAGCGAAATGCACAAGTTGAGCCGGCCATGTCAATCAGCCAGACAGCACAAGGTTTCTTTTCTTCCACATACGATTCAATTATACCGCCTCAAGTAATCTTTTATCTTCCAGATTCCAGGACAACACCTGCTCTTTACAACTTGTACACGTTGCGTAATGCTCGAGAAAAAATGCCTCGAGCTCGCATAAAGAGTCACTCAATTTTCCTCACACAAAAGAACCAAGATTTCACTATCTTCCTCTACCAATATTATATTACAATGGACTTCAAAATCTTAGGTAATATTTCGCGGTTTTAAATTTTTTATATAAATATAAACGTTGAAGAGAATTGACCTTGGAAGGGCAAGCTCCTAATCTCCGACCTGAATTGCGGGCTTATAAATAGAGAATTTGCACAAAATTCCAATGTTAGTCATGGTCGGCAGTTTGTTTATGTTGAGGAAAGTTAGAAAATATTATTGAGGAATCTATATTTTCAACTATTTCCCGTAAAGATTTTCCCTAAATAGTTTTAGATTGTTTTCTTGTAAATTTTTGTCGAAAACTTTTTGTATATTTGTGTCAACCACATTTTGTAAATGTTTGTCTACAGTTTTTCGTAATTTTTACCCATTATTATTCCTTTTTTGTCCACTATTTTTCGTAATTTTTATATCGATAATATTTCGTAAATATTTTGTCGACCACTCTAAACATATTTTTGTGGACTATCTGTCATAATTTTTTCTACCATTTTTCGTAAATATTTTCGACAATTTTTCGTATTTTTTTGGATCATTTCTTGTACATTTTGTTTCTAATATTTTTCATAAATATTTTCACTAATAATGAACTACATGGTCTTTATAGGAACCCAGATATAATAAGAACAGTTAAGTCTCGTAGACTGCGATGGGCAGGAGAGGTTGCGCGTATGGGGAATGAAAGACGTGCATGGAAACTTCTTGTAGGAAAGCCAGAAGGAAAACGCCCAGTTGGTAGACCAAGAATGACTTGGGAGAACAACATTAACCATGATTTGAGGGAAGTAGATTATACGGGGAATAATTGGAAAGCATTAGCACAGGATAGGGATGTATGGAGAGCTTATGACCGCACGGCCATGAACCTTCGGGTTCGATAGTGCCAGTGAGTATGTAAGTAAGTAAAGTAAGTAAGTAATATTTTTCATAAATGTTTTTCGTAAAAATGTTTCGATTATCTCTCGTAATTTTTTTCCACTAATGTTTTTAACATTTATTGACTATTTCTCCTAAATATTTTTCTACTAACTAACTCACTGCACTATCTGATCCATAGGTTGATGGCCGCGCGGATATAAATAATCTATACATCCCTACCTGAGATAATATTTTCTAATAGACTTCTGTATAATCTACTTCCCTCACACCTCATTTCTGGTATGTCAACTGGGCGTATCCCCTCGGGTTCATCTACAAGAAGTTTCCATGTCTTTCTTTCATCCCCCATTCGTGCCACAAGTCCTGCCCATGTCTATGATACTTTAACTGTTATTACATCTGGTTTCCTATAGAATCGTGTAGCTCACTGTTACGAAGTCTTCTTCATTCGTCTGTCCATCTC
Organism: Diploptera punctata; assembly: GCA_030220185.1. NCBI lineage: Eukaryota > Metazoa > Arthropoda > Insecta > Blattodea > Blaberidae > Diploptera > Diploptera punctata. The sequence goes on along the minus strand of JASPKZ010009799.1, from coordinate 2,292,068 downwards.
GGTTGGTTCAAAAATTTTCTAACAACTGTATTCTCAAACATTTGTAATATTACCTGTGTCTTAAAGTAAGTATATATTTTTCGTATTCACAGAACTTGGAGAATAACAGTTTTATATATTTTCAGTTTAACATTTTTGAGAGAAGTTGGGACGACAGTATTCCTTTTAATGTATAATATTTCATAAGTGACCCTATGTTTAATTTTTTTTGCACCTCATTCCTCTTAGTATTTTTGTTCCAAGATATTTGAATTCAGCCACTTCTTTAAAACTTAATTCATCCATAACAATCCGCCAACAACCATTATACAATATACTTATATGTGTCACCATATATTTAGTTTTACTGATGCTTTATTCCAGTCCCAGTTTCTTAGTTTTACTCAATAGAGTGTACGGATTGATCCTTAGTCCCACCTCGCTATCGCTTAATAGTATTATGTCATCATCGTAAACTAACTGCTTATTAATAGATTGAGTAGCAGGCCTTGTTGAACCTCTAAATATTTTTGATAGCATGTTCTACTACAAAATTCAATAGTAGAGGAATAGTGCATACCCTTGTTTGGCCCGTTGTGAATTTAAAAAACAAATATCCGAAAACTGTTTGTCCACACCCAAACGCTTTGTGCCATTTAAACATATTCGAATAAGTCTATCTAACATTTTGGGAATTCCGAACTCCGGAAGGATACTATAAAACATCGCCGTATTAATTCAATTGTATACCTTTTTTAGGTCTATATACGGTTCAGGCACAGTACAATTATATCCCCATTTATTTTCTAAAATAATCTTAAAATACTACAAATCTGATCTATTTGAGACATTGATGATCACCAATGTTGTCGTCAATATAGGAGAAAGTCCTAAACACTAATATATTTTATTATTATTGATTTCGTACATCTCAATGATGGATAAATCATATTTGAAGAGAAAAATTATACGCTCAGACCGGGACTTGAACCCGGGACCCTTGGTTCTCTAGACCAAGTGCTCTACCAACTGAGTTACCTGAGCTCAGGTAGCTCAGTTGGTAGAGCACTTGGTGTAGAGAACCAAGGGTCCCGGGTTCAAGTCCCGGTCTGAGCGTATAATTTTTCTCTTCAAAAAAAAAAAACTAATATATTTGTTTGAATTTTGTAATAAGGTGAAATAATTGATTAGCACTATATAGTTGTTTCTTTACATATTGGTATGATAAACGATTCTTTCAATTCATTTGGGAGAGTCCCATTTTTACAAATCATTCTAAGAAACTCACGTATCATGTCCTCCATGTTCCCCTGAAGTTACCAGATTTTTTGGGATTCCATATAAACCTCATGCTTTAAATATCTTTAATTCGTCTATCGCCATTTGAACCTCCAATGCACTTGACTCTGTGATTAAATTTCTGGTGTGTGTAAATAATCCTTTTCAATATATTGTTCTGCATGCAACATTAAGAACTGATTAAAGTAACTTTCCCATCTACTTAAAATAGTATAACATCCAGATTTTTGTTCAAAATTGTGTTTGTTCTAATCACAAGCCCTGTCCTCTGTATACTAATTATCTGATATAGTTCTCTCATGTTCCTATTCTTGCATTCATTTCAAGGTCATTGATCTTCTCGCTCAACTATTCCCTCTCTTTACTCTTTAATAACATAGAGGTTCCACGTCTAATGCTATTTAATTGTTATAAATGTACTTCATTAGACTCGTGTAACCAATTTTTTATTAGCTTTCTTTTCTTTACAACGTTTTGACATTTCAAACCATTTTTGTTATTCATCTTTTCTAAATGATCTACGCTTTCTGATGCTAAGAATTTAGTAGTATTTCTTACAGCTTCCCATTATGTATATGTATGAGTTTCTTCTTCGGCTGCCACATTTTATTTGAAGATTCGTATTAGCTATTTTGACCATTTCTCTTAAATTAGAGTAAATTCAATACATATATTTGAAGAACAGCACCAAACAGTCTTCATGTTGTAATGTACATTGAGAGATATGTAAAGAGAAAGGGAACACATATGCATGGGCACGCTGTTTGGTTTGGCTCAACTCTGAAATATGTAGCCTCTAGTTAGTCACTCTCTTGTGCTTACTTATTGCATTCGATGTAAAAACCGATTAAAAATGTAATGTGACGAATTTTGAACGTAAGTCGATCCTAAGAAAATATATATCCCTTGGCCAAATCTTAAACATCTCTACAAAAAATTCCAAAGCATGTAATTTTTTAATAGTCGTTCTTTCAGAAGAATTACAAAATACGCATTATGTGAGCGTTCGAATTGTGACATTGACATAGATATTTATACATATCATATCCCGTTCGCAGTTATTTTATTGATAGCTCTCAATGTAAATAACATTGAAGGAGTAGAGAACAAAAAGGCAGACAACATACATTACATGTCCCTTCCGCAATTGCCAGAAAACATTGAATCCAGATCCAAGAAGGTTTAGTGCCCACGACCTGTGTTAATTGAAATAATTTATGGTGTTTCTAATTTTAAAATTGCAAGTTATGTCTCTAATTATCCGAGTATATTCTAATTAAGTTCGTTGCGAAAGTTACCATCTTGATCGGTAATTTTAAAGAGGATAAAAATTACAATATTTTAAATTATATCGTTATCATCATCATCATAATCTAAGCCTACATTTCAGCTAATCACACGATACTTTCTCTTATCGGTTACGAAGTCAATCCAACATTGAACGTCAATTAATGCATTATGTCCGCGTATATTTAAATTAGTTAATACCATTTTACTATCATAATATTCTTTATTTTTACCTTAGTTTAAACTCTCCCTGTGCAGGTAGCCACACGGCACCCGGGACTTAAGATGAAGACGAACTGTAGGGAGAGGATTTGAATAATCTGGATCACGCACATTTTGGTCAAAGTAGCTAATAGGAGGCCTCTCCGGATGAGTGACTAGTTCAATGTAAGGGTCCCCTCCGAGAAAACATGAACAATTGGGATATAACAAGTCACTCTAATGTACTAAACAAGGCAGTGCAATATTGTGATGAAAGTGATGGCCTGTTTATGTTCGGGGTCCATTTGGACCATAAGGTTTCCTGACTTACGTTTTACTGGCTAAAAAAAATAATAAAACTCTGAAAATAACTGACTCAGGGAACTAGTCCCGACTGTCGATCGAACCTGAGTCAACTTCCTCTGGTTGGCTACCATCAGTCTCAAAACGGAGTGTGTGATCTATCATACCAATTTTCAAAGATGGTCTAAATGCATAATATTAATTCGTCTATTACTCCCATTTACTATTTTAATATTAAAAATATAATATTAGTACCTGATAAACCAGTCGTCCTAATCCAAAATAAGGTTTTGATTGAAATCTTCATCAAGTAGTTAAAAATGTGACGACCTTTCAAAACAATGTTTCATCTTATAAAAGCGGGCGCCGCGACAGTGCCTGACGATGATTAACGTGCGGAATTATTATAGTAGCGGTAGTCGGCATCTTTGTATTTAATTACATATAACATCTGCGGGGAAAAAAAGCGAGCCGCTGGACAACATAATAGTGAGGCTTTAATAGTAATGTTGTTGTATAAGTTGTACAACGGGTTCAGGTTTGCGGGCATGTTCTTGTTGAGCAAGTCTTTATTCTCATTCTTTTAAAATTTCTATCTATTGTAGGATGCTAATCTTGTTATTTTTTCTGTGTTATCTTGACATAGTATTATCGATTATGTTGAACTGATGAACCGTTTGTATTATATATTTGGCAAAACATGAGTTTTCTTCGTTATTAATTTTTTTTATGTTATGATAACATAAAAAATAACATATCATAAAGAATTACACAAATCTCATGTGCCTGTCTTGGATACGAGGGCACCAGGAAACTGTGGGAAATTAATGTGCTGATAAACTAGCTAAATCTGCAGCCTCTTCTGAGCTTCATTATTCATTTTCAAAGTGTCCAATATCATATGTTAAAAATATATTGTAGGAATATATCATCATTGATTGGAATGAACATTGAATAAGGAGTACAAATGGTGCTTTGACTAAATACCTTTTCTTTTCTACAAGCTATATATAAAACATTTAATTCTGAATTTCATTTTAATACAATTTATGACTGGCATTGGAAAATTTGGAACTTATTTAAGATATTACATATTAACCCAGACAATGACCATAATTGGAAATGTGAAGAATTAATACAATCTCTAAAACATGTTTTAATTTATTGCCCTATGTTCGAAAGACAACGTTTCTGGTTAAACTTACATTTATATGAAGATGAGGCTTCTGCCTCAATGTGTGAAGTGATTTTTAAGAACCAAAATTATTATAAAAATTTTATGAAATTAATAACACACATTCATAACAATATGTAGTATTATCTAAGACACTTAGAGACGATTTACGTAATTTAAAACACTCATTCGAAACCATAAGATAATATTTCTCTTTTATAATGTATAGTATAATAATCTACAACCCTAACATGCCTTTGTGGCCATATAGGGTTCCAAAATATTTGGAGATTCATTAATGATAATGTTGATGATGATGATGATAATAATAATAATAATAATAAATATGTTTTTAATGTTCTGTATACCTTGTGTTAAAATTTCATCTTGTTCTACCGATGTAAAGCTTATCGCAATTTTGTACTTCAGTTTATAAACGTCCTTCGTATTTATTTGTTACTTTAATTTAGTTTGATACGATGTTGTTGAGTTTATTAGTTTTAAAGGCGATATTTATATTTTGTCTTGCTTTTCATCGAATTAGGTAATTTAACCGTTTCAAAATTGGGGAGAGATATTCTGTGCCAAAAAATACGAAGCCATACTCATCATTTCGTATGGCGAGTGAAACTGAATCAAGTCACGAGGTTCAGCAGAGCGCTCCTGGTGTATATCGGAGCGCACCGTCGCACGGAGCTCGTGTTTTACATCGCTGTTATAAATCAAATAAGAAACAAAATTATTGGCAAATTGTATCAAGACGCAAACATATCCTAATTTGTATCGAATTCATTTTGAAAGCGGGCTATTTCTTATATTAATAAACTTGTCGCGACCCACATAAATTTTACAACAGTCAATTTAATGGATGTACTGAGTTTTCCAGATTCAACACTAACTAAATATTTGGGAATATTTGTCAATGATACCAGTGACCGGTTAAAAAATATCAACGAATACATTCGGCCTGCAATCCACCTGTACACTGTAAGAGGGGGGAATAGAGGCAAGTTGTTCTTTTATATTTAAAATTGCATTCAAATATTACTGAATGTCCGTGTATTTACACTGACATGCTATATTCACGGTACATTTTCTAAACTTACTACTAGGACTGTATTAATTGTTTGCTATGAAAAAGGAAATCAAGCTAATATACACCACTGGGATGTTAACAATCGCACTCCTCTGTCTGTGGAATAAGTGTATTTATTTTAACGTTTGAATATCAGATTATTTTTTATGTTTATTTTTTTTCAGAAAAACACTACATTATTGCTACGTGTAAGAAGTCAGAATCAGGAATAAGTCACAAGTAATTAGTAAAAATATGAAGAGACGTAATACCTTTGCAGTTATCTGCGTTCGTATTTAATATTAAGGTAAAGTTGATTCTGACTGTTTAACCCAAATGGGAGTCAATGGCCAATCGCATTTCATTGAATTTTGATTTACATCCAAATCACAGTCTTTTTCACCTGGATTTCATCAGTTTAATTTTAACATATTAAAATCAAGCTCCTCCTTTTTAACATTCTGAGTAGGTCAGAGCATTATTTTGCAGTGACTAACTCTCTACGAAATGCAGCTACCAGATTGTATATACAGTGCACGAATGTAAACAGATATTACTTACAGGATATAATAGAAAAACATTCGTAGTAACTGAGTATACCAGTATAATAAGAAATCATTGTTTGCACTTTCTTAAACGTATTATTTCCCAGGGATGTACGTTCTAATAAATATAATTTACATCGTAGGACATCAGAAGTCAACTAATAACATATAATGTTGGTTAGAAACACTTTGATGTTTCATTTTGTTTCTTTTGTTTCCAATACGGTGCATTCTTACAATATTGCTATTCTTTGACAATAAATAAGATGATATGGTTGCAGTGATGAACAAATGAAGCATAATAAATCTTCTGCATTTGTTTTCAAACATTGCCTTTTACATTAAATTTATAAATATTTTAATAACTATATTTAGATAAAGATTTGTGAGTAAACAGCTTAATTTTGTTGTTAAATAGTCCTAACAAATACCACTTTTTTTTTTCCAAATTCTCTAGACAAATCACTCTTCAATTCGTGAGTCGCGAATTTATCCATAATTTGGAAATCAATCGTGACATTACTTACAATAATTTCTCTGCATAATTTATAGCGTAGATATATGTTTACTTCATGTAATTATGCGTGTTATTTCAGGTAAAATGAACTATTATCATTGACATTGCAATTGAGTTCATTAAAGCACAAATGCGTCTCACACAACCTGTGGTCCCGCTGGCATAAAAAGTGTCTGCGGCAGCGAGTCATCAACTCGCGCTGCCCATAAGTGTAACTGGCGCTTGGCGGAGTGAGTCAGTCGAGTTATATAACTGTAAGGTGAAACACGCTTTCCACTGCAACACTGTATTCTCGTGTTATAAAGTAAAATTAAGCAATTAGTTAAGATGCTCTTAGTTCACAGTTATTATTATGCCTCGATCTGTGTTCATAGTAGAGCAAATGGTATTTATTGACAATAATTATGTGAACACAGTCTTGCAGAAAAGTCGTTAAATGATTCAGAACACAATTCCCAGGTGTTAGTTACATGATGTCTTGTGAAACAAATGTAGAAAAACGGGTTCTGTGCTCGATAAGAAACCAAGGGTAACAAAATATGCGCTGGCAGAGGATAAATTAGACGAAATAGGAGAAATATTTCAACATGCGCCTACTAAATCTCTAAGGCGTTGGCCAAGTAACCGGTATTTTGAAGAGCACGGTATGGCGAAGTATGAAACTGTTACGTATTAAACCAGCAGAATAACGATTAGTTTCAGAACTTCGGCCATATGATCCTGAGATGCGATTATTAACTAGGAAGGAAGTACATTATCATTAATATCGATAACTGGCAGTAGGCCTACTTATCTACCTGCGCCGCGTGGTTTTAAGGTTATTAATGCTAGTTATTTGTTCAGACTTAGCGGATAGAATGCCCTAAGCACCGTGACCTGAACTATATGTTGCGCTATCCGAGTACATTATGGATGAATGGAATGAAGCCTATTCTAAGTTGGTAACTGAGTTCTAGCTCGTCTTCCGAGTCTATCACGCCAGGTTCTTTTCTCATGACCCATAGCATCATTTTTGTTTTGGTCCCTTGTCCTCAAGGACGGTCTATAACCCTCCCGTTCGCTCCTTCTATCCTTTTTTTTTTTATCAGGTTCGGAGTCATCAACCCTCCCGTTCGCTCCTTGTATTTTTTTCTGAGGCTCGAAGCCATGAACCAGCACCATTTTCAACACCTGAGAGTGCCCACCAAAATATTTATCCATACATGAAATGTATGAACGAGATATGAAATGACGTTGAAAGGTTGCAAGGGGAGAATATATAATGTTGGTGGGATTGAATTTGAGAATGAAAGAACCCTGAGAAATATTCGAAAAATCACGGCATGGCCCATCATCGATAACCATCTGGAACCGCCAGGATTAGCACCTAAGTTCCCAGTCCGGACAGGCGTGCGCATATACCGGGACAGCGTTTTTGACATTACACTGGAGATAACAATTGACAGGTACGTTGTTGGTTCTGCTGTGGGCGTTTATCCAGAACATCTCTTGTAACAACTTAGTGTACCTTGCTAAAATATATGAATAACTTCAGTTATAAAATGTTCAGTATTAAATACCTGATAGATTGTCCGTTTGTTTTATATAAAAAAAATTCCTGGCGTCGCAGAGCTTGAATAACTCGCCTTAATAGCTGTGATTTGTTTAATACTTTGATTCATTAACTTATTATGTTAATTATGTTTTAATTTTTTAATTATTTCGCCCCATAAAATTGGCATATTATGAAAATTCAAATATTGAATTCATATTCAATTATATGATTGAATATTGTAATACCACGATTAAATTAAAGAAAAAATGTATTATTTCTAAACAAAATTAACCATCAGATTGAGAAAAGTACTAATAGGATAATTATATTTACGTGTTAGGCGAACCAGAGAATTTATGGATAGCCTTTGATTCTTGAAGAAATAAATCTTAACAATTTTATGTCAGATAAAGTGTTATGAAGGAATGACTTCCAGCCGCGCCTACGTATATGTCTGTTCTACATAATAGGAAACAATTGTTATACTCTAATGAAAAATGTCGTTCACGCGAAGACAAATCTACGAAAGGGGAAACATAATTTAACAGTTTGTTCATATACTTGTAGAATAAGTGGATTTAGCGAAAAATAAATTATCTGTTAAAAATCTTTATTTGGTTTACACACCTATATTATGAATTAACTCTTCATAAGTTCAACACTCTAAAAACATGAAAATGCCTCCTGAGGTGAGTAACGTCACACCCATACATAATAGTTAGGCCCTTTCGACAAGGTTAGCTTTGGGATTGGAGTTAGGTAACCCACGAAAACCTGAAAGATGGTCATGTTCCCACATGGAGATGATTAACCAATCAGCTTCGTTATACTTTCAATCCTAAAGACTGACGAACTTCCGAAAATACAACCAGGTTCAAACCTGAGCTTCATAGAATGTAAAGACAAGTCGTAATATCGATTTTCTACGTCCGTCGCCTTATATGTGAGTATAACTATCGTGTAGCGTCACCGAATTCAACTTCGTGTCGCCGAATACGCGAGTTCAACTTTCGCTAATCACTTTAAGTTTCTGACCAAATGTAATATTTTTAAGAATATTTAGGACTTAAAAATATTCGAGTCACTAACGGGAGAAGCAAATAGTTACTGCTGTCGTTGACTTATGAATTTACCGATCGTCTTGCAGTTGTAAAGAAAAAGTTAAGTTTTTAAATCTAATTAACTAAATAAATCAGGTCGTCCCGTAAATTAATCATCCCTACGATGGAAAAACTAATTCTACGTAACGTCTTGTACCATTTATTGATACATTGACATAGAATAAACTCTTAATTAAACTCAACGTATAATAATTTCATCATCATCGAGTATAAATTTTCATCTACAATTTCTACCTTCCACTTCTGGGAACCCGATATCCTCATAAGTCAACAATATATCTAGCACTCAAGCGTAACACTCACACGCACCGGCTGCTGGCCTCTCACTCACAGAGTTAGATGATCAGCCAGCACCGAGTGACATATCATCATCGTGTCGGTTCCCCAGCCATTCTAGCTGTTTATATAACCTAGGCCCTCTAGTTATCGTTATTAAACAAATTCCTATAGGGTAGGCGAATAAAATTCATGAAAAATCGAAAGGGAAATCGAATTACGATGCGTCCTATAGAGCTGTGCAAAAGTTTTTTCATCTAAACGCTTGACCTCTTCTTCAGTTCATCTTAGTGTTGAGCTAATTCATGTAATTCTGTATAAAGTGTCTGCTAACAATCCCTCTCCACAGCAACTCTTCTTGTTTTACTTATTTCACAAAAGCCTTTATCCGCTTCTGGATATATCTCTCTAAATATATCAGGGGTGCCGCACAGTTAACGATCAATATAATAAATGTTGTCCACAAAGTCCTGTTACCAAAACAATCTAACTTAGATGGTAAACTATTGGAGATAGAGAATTTCTGTTTTTGCAACGTATTCTACATCTGTCGAAGTTGTGTTTACATTTGTTTCAGATTGTGTTTTAAATGCCAATGACGACACCTCAGAAAAATATCCAATGTGTATGGTGGTATGCTGAGTCTGGTAAATCACCAGTAACTGTTAAACGAAATTTCCGCCGGCAATATGCAAACAAATCATCCACCCAAATATTCCATAATTAGATAGGCCGAGAAATGTTTAGCAACTGGCAGCGTAATGGACATGCCACGGAGTGGACGGCCTGGTGTGGGCCAAGAAATTATCGACAATATGCAACTTGAACGTCAACGCAGCCCTCAAAATTTCATTCGTCGTGCATCACGAGAACTGCATTTACCAACATCAACCATTCATAAAGTCCTCCATGAGTGGCTACATCTTTATGCCTATAAAGTGCAAATTATACAAGCGCTGCTACCTAATGACTTCCACCAGCGTGCTCAATTTGCTGATTTTAGCTGAACGCAATTGACGAAGACAATGAGAACCTGCAGAGTGCGATGTTCTCTGATGAAGCGACTTTCTTTGTGTCTGGACCTGTTAATCGCCAAAACGGTCCGACATGGAGGTACTGGTGATTTACCAGACTCAGCTTATCATCATACATATTGTGTATTTTCCTGTTGTGTCATCATTGTCGTTTAAATCACAATCTGCAACAAATGTAAACAAAACTTTGTGACATGTAGAATATGTTGCAAAAAATCGCATGTCTCGATATCAAATAGTTACGAGCTAGGTTACATTGTTTTAGTAGCAAGGACTTTGTGGACACCTGTAATACTTGTTATATATAATACTTGTTTTATCATATTTCTCCATCATTCATTTTCCATCTCACACATTTTATTCGTTATACCAAGAATAAAACATATATTGAAGATAATAATTGTACTGTTTACATACAATGTAATGATGTACGTTTTTTTAATTTACATATAAGACTAATTAACGTAAATTTTATGTAACATGGTTGAATGGTAGAAACGGTTTAAGGTCTTAAGTTTTGCTAGGTAAAATAAAAATATTATTATTGAAGGATGTAAGTATACATGTAGCCAGTATATTTATGGATACATTATTATGTGTAGATGCTGTAATGGCAAAATATCTGAAGAGACAGAACATATGTTAACTAACACAAGAGTAATTGCTGTATTTGTGACACACACCCTGCTGAAATTTCGTGAATTCTCAATAAATATCATCATCAGTTTCTGTCTGTTATAGTGTTGCCGCTTCTACAGGCCTAACCTCTTTTTTGTATAATTTATTTAGTTTTGTTAGGGTTATTTGAAAGACCACAGTTATTTTAGTTTAAAGTAGCTACACAGATAGTTAAAGTATATTACACTGAAAAGCTAATATAATATTATAATTATAATTAATTTGGCCACATAGAATTCAGGAGCATCTGTTTGTTGAAAATTCTTCAGCTAGTGACTACACTTCTATAACGACTGTAGCGCTCCTGCTCAAACTTTGAAGTACGAGAAGGTCTGGTTAATCAGTATAAAATGAATTGGTAAATCCATAGTCTCCTAGCAGATTGGAGACACACAATACAGAAATATATAATTACAAAAAGTAAATAAAGTACTACTAAAGGAAGTCTTAATTCTAAAGTAAATATTAGGCTAAGGGACCAAAAAGATATCGTGTAGAAAATAAGAACAAATTTATAATCATAACTATTCATGATGTTCTTAAATTTGGCAATATTATTACATTATTTATAAAACAATTAGTAATTATATATTCTTATACGGTAATCAGGGCATTTGCTTTATTCCGGCAAACTTAGGAACTGAAATATGAAACTAAATTTTATGTCGAGTTTCATATTGTTTAAATCACTGCTATGTTAAAATTATGAATATCTGAATGAATGACCTTCTTAATTTAAGTTCTTGCAAGCCGTAAATGTTAATATACTATACCGTAAATATATTCTCTACAGAATATACGACTGTCAACGCCAACCAAACACCTGACAAACACTTCTCAACTATAAAGTTATTCCCATATAATTCTATACGACGTCGTTAATGCTACCCTCGGTTTAATTGGATATGGTGCACTATCATAAAATTCTTCTGCAATATATGTAAAATATCAACTGTCTTCTCACGTTAAGTCCATTTTATTTGATATCGAATATTTATTACCGCGGGTGCGTGATTGGCAAGTTTTATAGAGTGGTATTTTATTTAAGGATGCTCTACACGGACTCGGGCAATTCATATCACAACTTAAATCATGAGGTGAAGGGATCGAAACAATATGCTTGGTACTTTCTTTTAGAGTGTTTATAGCTGTAAATGTACAAGACTGGACAGATTGGTTAATTCCTTCCTTCATGAAAATATGTTTTCACCAATAAAATGAATCGGCATTGGCCGGGTTTGAATCAGAATCAAGCATGGTGCAGTTTATTTCCCGGAACAGGTTTCGGTTGTATAGTGCCACTCATCAGCTCTCCCTCTAGACACACTCTCCAGTACTGAACTTCAATAACGAGTGGTAGATTTTCATTGGGGGCATAGATATTTATAAAAATACTGACGATTACTATATGTGATTATGTCGAATCATCGGTAGTTCTGAAGACGAAGTACATATTACTATCAAAGTATAACGATTTTTAATATTTGATATGTCAGTTGAAATATCTAATTTTATATCCTCATAGACCAGCATACAACGAGTTAATGGTAAACATAGACAATTGGATAAACGTGGGGAGATCTCTGGAAAAGACGTGGATAATAAGAACAACACTCATTCATAATTAAAATATGTGTAAACAAAATGTAATTATTCACACTAAATAATTTTACTACTTAACTTAAATCTTGATTTCTACTACAATTACAATTGTTTATAATTGTAATCTGAAAACGTCTTAAAGCATCTACGATGCTCTAATGGATGGTAAAATAAATATATTTTTTTAATATTATTACTAAGCAAACACGCACGGCCTACTGTCCGTGCAGTCCATATGTATATAACGTATTTTATATATTTTTAACTCAAATATAGCCTTACTAATATAATGAAGTTCCGCCGCTGTGGCCTAGTGGTATTGTTCCTTGCCTCTAGTCCCGAGTGTCGCGTGTCCAAACCCGCCGGCAGTCGATGGATTTTTCTAGAATATAGAAAACAAGGAGCAAGTCCTCCGGAAGGGATTTTACGCCATGGGTCATGAGTCTGGATATTTTCAGGTTCGTAAAAGAACTTCAAGCTTGAAAAACAGGCCTGAAAGCAACATTTATCAACCTTTATCATCCCAGTAATAATTTAATAGATTATTTTATGTCTCATAGGGTCGGTATGCTTACCACATGCCATTCTTAATAACTGTATAAGTGCAACTAAATTCGTCTGGTTAAGAAACGTCCCACTAGGGAACCACGCAAGGACGAACGGTGTAGTAAGATAGACTGGAGTCGATATATCCTTTATGACAATTTTATCTATAAATGGAAGACTTTCCTTCACGAATGTTAGTTTTGGTGGTACGTCGCGGTATACCACAATAAGAACGTATTCGTAATATTTTGGCAACTAATTGCCGTTCAGTTTCACAAATTGACGAAGCACGTAATAAAAAAAACAGCACTATCATCTAATGTTACTCCTCCATATTCCACAAGTCTATAAACTAAAAGCTGGAAGGTCGGTGGTTCGAGATCTACAGGAGTCAGATTTTTCAACTGGTCTAAACCTACTTGCAATACCATGGCCCATGGCTCCATTCAGCCTCTAAAGAATATGATTACCGGACTTTCTTGAGATAAGACATCTGTCATGCAGAACTGACATCACGGTTGACATCTCGTGCCACTGGCCCAAGGGCCTCGCAAGGCAAATACCGTAGTGCCCATAAGGGCACTAAAGAGCAACAAATCTTCCGGTCCTGACATTGTATACAATGAACATTTCAAAAAAAAAAGCTGTATCATCCTGGGAAATGAAGAGGTACAACTTTTTAATAAATATACACAACTAGGACGTACGCCAGAAACCTACGTTCCTGTCATGCGCATCGACTTCCGTCAATTCAATTTTATTTCATATTCTTCTGTGATCCTATCCATTCATTGTTCCTGCATTTTTCCTCTTCTCCTCCTGCCTTCAGCATTCCATTCCAAAATAATTGTGGGAATTTTATCTTCTCGCATTCTTTTAACGTGTCCAAACCATTTAAATTTCCGTTCTCAATTACTTGAAGGATATGTTTATTACTTTCATCATCTCTCTATTACTTCGTTTTCTAATTTTATCAATTTTTTAATATTCATGCCGCTCTCTGCTTATTATCAACTAGACAATAACAATAATAGTAATAATAATAATAATAATAATAATAATAATAATCATTATTATTATTATTTTTATTACTATTATTATCATTATTATTATTATTACTATTATTATTACTTTCTTCTTTATTTCTTATTTATAGTTTAATCTCTTCCATTTACGTAATTTTATCCGCCACATCCTTTAGGGCCATAGGCCTATTACTTACTTACTCACTGGCACTATCGAACCCGTAGGTTCATGGCCGCATGGACATAAGCTCTCCATACATCCCTACCCTGAGCTAATGCTTTCCAATCATTCCCTGTATAATCTACTGCCCTCAAATCATAGTTAATGTTATTCTCCCACCTCATTCTTGGTCCACCAACTAGGCGTTTTCCCTCTGGCTTTCCTACAAGAAGCTTCCATGCAAGTCTTTCATTCCCCATACGTGCAACATGTCCTGCCCATCACAGTCTACGAGACTTAACTGTTCTTATTATATCTGGCTTCCTGTAAAGACCATGTAGTTCATTGTTATGTAGTCTTCCCCATTCACCTGTCTGTTCATCTCTCTTTGGTCCAAAAATTTTCCTAAGTACTTTATTCTGAAATACTTGTAATCTCCTTCCCTCTCTTAAAGTAAGAGTCCATGTTTCGCACCCATATAATATAACTGGTAGAATAATTGTTTCATATATTTTCAGTTTAACGTTTTTTGAAAGGAGTTGGGACATCAAGAGTCTATGCAATGCATAATAGCATGCATTTCCAGAATTGACCCTATGTTTAATTTCTTTGTGCATCTCATTCATATTTGTGATTATTGTTCCTAGGTATTTGAATTCAGGCACTTCCTCAAAATTTCCCTCATTTGTCATTAGCTGTCCATTTCCATTATTTAATGGATTTCTATGTGTGACCATATATTTAGTTTTATTGATATTTACTTCCAGTCCTAATTTCTTAGTGTTACTCAATAGTGTGTGCGTGTTGTACTTTAGTATCTCCTCGCTATCGGCCAACAATACTACATCATCAGCATAAACTAACAGCTTATTAACACCATTGAGTTGTAAGCCATCCTCATTCTCTAAAGATTTAATGACATGCTCTGGTACAAAATTAAATAGTAGAGGAGATAGTGCATCTCCTTGCTTCAACCCATTCTGGATTTCAAAAGTGACCGAAAACTGTTTGCCTACACGCACCCTACTCTTTGTGCCATTTAGACACATTCGTATAAGTCTAACTAACTTTTTAGGAATTCCGAACTCCAGCAGGATACTATATAACTTCTCCCTCTTAATTGAATCATATGCTTTTTTGAAGTCTACATAGACTTGATGTGCAGTACCATTATACGTATTCCCATTTCTTTTCTAAAATCTGTCTTATACTAAAATCTGATCTGTTGTAGACCTGTTTCTTCTAAATGCACATTGATGATCTCCTACAATGCCATCAATATAGGGAGTAAGTCTGCTTACTAATATATTTGTTAGAATTTTGTACGAAGTTGAAAGTAATGAGATGCCCCTGTAGTTGTAGCAATCAGTTTTATCTCCTTTCTTATAAATTGGTACGATAATTGATTCCTTCCATTCATCTGGAAGAGCTTCTTTTTCCCAAATCATACTAAGCAACCAACGTATCTTGTCCATCAATTTTTTCTCCCCCTGATTTTATCAGTTCTGCTGGGATCTCATCTGAACCTGATGCTTTATACATCTTCAATTTTTCAATCGCCATTTCAACCTCTAATGCACTTGGCTCTGCGACTAGCATGTCTGCTGTCTGTAACTTATCCTCCTCAATGTCCTGTTCTGTATGTACATTTAATAGCTGATTACAGTAATTTTTCCATCTATTTAGTATACTCCTGGAATATGCAATCATATCCCCATTTTCATTCCGAATTATGTTTGTTCTAGCCTGAAACCCTTTCTTCTCTATGCTAATTCCCTGATATAATTTTCTAATGTTCATATTTTTTGCATTCATTTCAAGATCATTAATCTTCTCTCTCAAATATTCCCTCTTTTTACTCTTTAGTAGCCTGGTGGTTTCCAGTCTAATAGTACCCAATTGCTCTAAACTTACCTCATTTGGCTCGTGTAACCATTTCATGTTTGCTAGCTTTCTTTTCTTTACAATGTCGGCACATTCCTCATCACACCATTTCTTGTTTTGCCTCTTTTTTAAACAACCAACGCTTTCTGATGCTGACAATTTAATAGAATCTCTTATAGCCTCCCATTCTTTATTTAAATCAGTTTCTTGGCCCTAAAATTACATTATATTTAGGGAGAGGAAGTACATACCTTGGACCACTTGCACATTATTATGAGTGCACATAGACTCTCTGATCGAGGGTTTCGTTCTATGCTGAGCCACCTCCGAGAAAGCAAGATCATTTAATTCAAGAAATACAGTTCACTCACACTTTCATGCAAAACAAGTCAAATATGGTAGAAGGAATATGATTGCCAAATGGCGGACAATAACCATATAGAAATTAACGTTTTCCGACATCTATCCTATAAAATTGAGGACAATTAAATATATAATAATAATAATAATAATAATAATAATAATAATAATAATAATAATAATAATATATAATAATAATAATGATTATCAAAGGTCCTGTAGTTATATCAACACTTGCTAAAATGGGAACGGAAGTACTATTAAAATATTTTAGTTATGTTTTGTGGAAAACAAATAAAAGGCGACGAATATAATTATTGCAGTCAGATGAAAAAAGTAAAATTTTATTATGCTAATTTATTATTATTATTATTATTATTATTATTATTATTATTATTACTAATAGTAGTAGTAGTAGTATTAGGAATAGTAGTAGTAATAGCAGTAGTAGTGGTATACGTTGGTGTATAATGTGCAGCGTTCAATATTCAAGTCAATATAGTAGTAGTAATAGCAGTAGTAGTGGTGTACGTTGGTGTATAATGTGCAGCGTTCAATATTCAAGTCAATATAGTAGTAGTAATAGCAGTAGTAGTGGTATACGTTGGTGTATAATGTGCAGCGTTCAATATTCAAGTCAATATAGTAGTAGTAATAGCAGTAGTAGTGGTGTACGTTGGTGTATAATGTGCAGCGTTCAATATTCAAGTCATATAGTAGTAGTAATAGCAGTAGTAGTGGTATACGTTGGTGTATAATGTGCAGCGTTCAATATTCAAGTCAATATAGTAGTAGTAATAGCAGTAGTAGTGGTATACGTTGGTGTATAATGTGCAGCGTTCAATATTCAAGTCAATATAGTAGTAGTAATAGCAGTAGTAGTGGTGTACGTTGGTGTATAATGTGCAGCGTTCAATATTCAAGTCAATATAGTAGTAGTAATAGCAGTAGTAGTGGTATACGTTGGTGTATAATGTGCAGCGTTCAATATTCAAGTCAATATAGTAGTAGTAATAGCAGTAGTAGTGGTATACGTTGGTGTATAATGTGCAGCGTTCAATATTCAAGTCAATATAGTACTAGTAATAGCAGTAGTAGTGGTGTACGTTGGTGTATAATGTGCAGCGTTCAATATTCAAGTCATTAGTAGTCTCGTTCTCCAGTACCTTGAGAGTTTTGGAAGTTTCCTGCTTGACAACTGCACCCTTTCTAAGGGGTTTTCTTTCCTTTTATTCCTCCTGGTGGGTGCATAGAATGTATCTGGATGTAGACAATATATTTATCGTAATAATTATTATTAATGTCGCTATTATTACTATTATTAATACTATTACCACTACTAAAATACATACATAGTGGCGACGTTGACGGGCACTATTCAGTGTGCTGCATACTGTAGTCCACGGTTCCTCTTGGCAGCTAATTCCTTCGTGGTTATCAAGATGGGTTTGCCGTTCTTTAACCCAAGCCATATGGCGGCAAAATATGTTTGCCTCACAAGTCGATGGTTGGTATAAAATTTGGATATAGTCGCACTAGATTAGGTCATCGGAAACAGCACTGCTGTCACGCCGAGAGTCGGAAAGCCAAACAGAGCAGAATAAGCCTCGCACAATGTAAATTGTAGGCCATCCAGAGGAAATAAGCCTGTGCAAAGCAAATGTTAAAAAGTCGGATTATGAAGATAAAACGATCCTAGAGGTTTAATAATCCAGCACCAAGGGCTGGAAATATTGGAGCTTCTTCACTACATGAGCACTTAGCGGTGGTATTGACATTTACCGGCAGTGAGTTTGAACAGTATTGTTCTGAATTATAATTTTGGAAGAGGTGCCAGATTTTATAGCCTCAATGAAGGAAATAGAAGGAACTCACCGAAGTGAAGGTTCGAGGTAGGGTTTTGAGTAAAGGAAGTAAAGAACATTTTTGGTTACCCTGCTATAATATTCAAATGCCGCATTTAAAGCAGGGCAGCCACGAAAGGATGCTGGGGTCAAGACCCCTCGCTATTTGCACACTTTGGTAAATGATTGTTAGTCCCGCGCCGTAGCCGAGCGGTTAAGGTAGGAAGCCTTGGCGCAGAGCTACGGGACTTGCGCTGGTTCGAGTCTCCATGGGGGAAGAAATTTTCTCATGGTATTTCGGCCAGTATGGGACCGGTGCCCACCCAGCATCGTGAGGCAATTGAGTAGCTACAATAAGTAGCGGCTCCAGGTTGAGGAACCAGCTATAACGGCTGGGGGACTCGACATGCTAACCACATGTCACCCCTACACTGGCTGTTGATCATCTACCTCTGTGATTGACACATGTGGATGTGAAGGGCCAGCAGCCGGCTGGTAAAAGGGCAACCGCTGAAAAGTGGAAAGACCCTCAATCGGAATCGGTAAATGATTGTTTCTCTGAGCTGAGGCCTTAATAATATTTATGATTGTGGCACTCAACGCAGACAATACAACGCGGAGTCCGGCTACACCCAGGAAATGTGGGATTGAAGGACTGGTACCTAAAACTCTGTTAAAGTCCAGACCTCGGCTAGTAGGCCTCCACAGTAACAACAGTTCATAAGAGACGCTTTATTTGTCGTGCTGGAATAGTGTTTTCCAGCTCAAACACAAAAAGGTTAGGAGCTAGATAAACATATTTTCCGGCTTGGAAATTTGCTTTATGGAATTTAGAGGAAATTCTAAAGTAAGGATTTTCCTTTTAATTTCTCCAATAGGGGTGCCTGAAGGGAGCTTTTCAAGACCATCTTTAGTGGCAGCTCTTTCATAATTTGGTATGTATAATACTGCTTTTTGAATTAATTGAAATGTTGCTTCAACTTAAGGAGGTCTTCCACCGAAGATGCGTAATAACGCAAACCGTCGCGTGTATTGACCACTTTGAGATTTCTGCAAATATGCGATTTAATTTCTCTGTTTATGCAAAACAGATCCCCATAACATTTACAGTTATTGGTGGGGTTTTTATTCCACGGTGACATTAGCACGAGAAGGTTCAGTTGTTGATGTAGCTGTAGGAGTACCATATCCATGGGAGATGACAATAATTGTGAGGATGTTCCAGCTGATGAGATTGAGATTTCAGGAAGTACTGATAATTGTTTGTCAATACAACCGCTAGAACAAAGCTGGTGCTACTTCAGGCTGCTTGGATCAGCTTTGCTCTATGAAAGGATTGGCGATTGTCTTAGACATATCATTAACTATTTATCTTTTATTAATAGGACATGAGTCCTGATGTGTCTCAATTTGTATTTCAGGTTCTGTATCCTTATCATCTTCATCATCAAGGCGAGAGGGAAAGCAACACGATTCGAGTTCAATCGCAGTAGCCTTTAACTCACACAGCATTTCGATGAAGGGAAGGAAGAATAAGTAATTGATTATAAAGTACATCGTTGATCCGATCCAAGCACCCTGATGTAAGGTTCCGAGCTGCATCGAACCTCTCATTCTCAGAAATAGTATACAAATGATTTAATGTAATAAAGAAAGTATTTAGTGAAGGACTTCGTCTATAATTTGACATTTTATATATTTATGGTGAGGTAGAAAATATTCAAATTTGTTTAGGGAGTCCTCGAAAGGTATGAGAGGTGCGATATACTCGTCCATCGAGCCGTTAAAACCGACATAGATGTCATTCTATAATTTATATAGTTATCACTATTAATAATATTATTATGATTATTATTATAAGATAAATACTACCATTATTATTATCTATATTTTATTATTATTAATATTATTATTGTTATTATTATTAATATCATTATCATTATTATTACTATTTGTTGAAAACAAGATAGTTACAATGACGTTTGTAGCTTTTAACAGAGTAAGGGTAAAGGAAATGTTTCAATTGGAAAGTTTGGCAGCACTGGCTGCGAGTAATCCAATTTACTGGTACACTTGACACAATATATCGAATTACTCTTCAGCACACTGGGAATTAGGAATGTCCTATGTAAATTTCACATCAAAGTGTTCGTCCGGACGGGCTGAGGAGCACCACAGAAAACCCAATTAGAATCACCTCCCCTCGCACCAACTATAGGGGAGGAAATTAAGGAATCCTTTCCTTGTAGGGGTTAGTGTGGTCAACTCTGGACGTCCATTCCCCGAACAGCTGCGGTGTCATATCCGTAATTCATTAAACTCCCTGGCTTTCACCCCCCGCTAGCTTTAATAATTCTAACATTCCCTCTCTAACTGCCCCATTCAGCTCCTCTCCATTTTATTAAACATTTCTTTATTGGACTTATTTATACAAATTCATGAATACCGCAGTGTCAAATAATATAATGTTATATCGGGATAGGGATAAATAGAGTAAAAATAATGAGGTTTCCATATGCAGCGATTGATTGTTCAGACAGCTGACTAAAATGTAGAGTCTCACCGATTTTGGCATATGACTGTGAAAAATAGACTATTAAGATACTAATGAGACTCACCTGAGTGCAGGTGAGATGAAAGTCATTAGGTATACAGGTGGAGCCATAAAGAGGGATCTTATGAGGAATGAAGACGTTCTTGATGGTTAACAAACCGCGCCAATGTTATAGTATTTAAAAACACAGGGAGATATTTGGTAGAAACACGTAAAGAGACTTAGCAGAAACCGAAATCCAACATATATCCATCAGTACAGGTCACATAAGAAACAATAATTTAGACTTCAAATAAAAAATGGTTCCACTCCAAATCAGGTCCCAATGACTGGAACAAGAGGCTTGGTTTTAATAATACATCGTTATTTCTGTCGGGGCGAGTTTACTGACTGACGTTCCTAATTCGCATTTTTATTCATTCTAAAATATAATTATATTCTGGACTTCATAATCACAAAAATCAGATTTTTTCAGTAGATGATACTCAAAGATTTAGTTTCAAACTCGATTGGGGTGGATGGACATTTCAAGGCATAAAAGATATTCATTAGAATAAAGATAAATCCACGCGTCATGCAATACATTTATAACACGTAAAAGAAACACCGTGAAAAGTTCCTAGTCCTCCCTCGGGACCAGTGATAAATATGGGCATGTTCGCCACGTTTGGAGGGTACTAGACAAATGAAATATCCTGGGTGAACCTAAACCAGCAGGGCAGTTTTGGCTCTATAACTGTAGTTGAAGCAACAGACCTAGGAAGACGAAAACTCCGAAATATAACCCACCAACAGCCAGCATAAGAACACTCTCGACATGTTTTTATTCAAGCTCAAAATGTTATTAATGAAGAGAGTATTGAAGGAAGACGACCTTAGAAAGTCGAAGGAAAAAAACGATCTTCGAAAGATAAGTTACCAGAAAATGGAACAACGACACCTGGAATACCAAAAAATAGACGAAGGGACTCTTAATTCTGGATGGAACAATCGTGCACTCAAAACAAAGAGAGAAGAAGAATAAGTATAAGGAACTCAACTCTAAAAATAGATAAGTATCTGAAAAAATCGGAGCTTTCGTACGCAGATTTGAATTGTGACGCAAAAGCTGTTAATGAATGATGTTAAATAAAATAATAGCACAAAATGTATAATTCTCCAATCTGTGTTGACGAAATTGTAGTGGCATATTTAAACCATTTTTGGAGTGTATGACTTTATAAATTACCAGTAAATAGCAGAATAAAACATGTAGGAAGAATCGTACCTCCGTAATTTTTTATTATATTTCGTAAAATGTTGTTTATTATAGTAAAGCAGTTCTACGCTGTGGTCTCGAGATAGTGTGCTACTTTGTCACGCAGTGGGCCCGGCTTCTATTACCGGTCGAGACAGGCACCTCAGTGAGGTTTTTCGGGTTTTTTTCCTCACCACTAAGACAAATGTCAGGATGCTTAGGCTCCAACTGTCTCCTAAAATAATCCGGCCATCACCATCATTATTATCCTTATCATTATCATCCTTCACCGGTGTGGAAAGCAACGGATAGCCATCACACCAAAAATTCCCTAGTAAAGCTGCAAAGCATAGCATGATTGTCAGTGTAAGACTGCCCTCGAACAGAATGACTATGGATGAAGTTGATAGTAAACCGCGATTTTTACTTGTTTCGTAACGCTACAAATTATGTCTTAATATATAAGAATACTACGTAGTACAGCTATTTTTTTACCTTCTTTTTAAAAAAGCAGAAACTCTTCCTCAGAAACATTTCAAAATAATACAAAAGGAAATGAGCAATATAAAGAAGGAAACGCAATGTTAACAATAGTAAAATATGGGGTGAACTAAAAGATAAGAACAACAATACGATTATTCTCTACTTTACGAGACATATGAGTAAGCTGGATTTTAAGATAAGTTAAGTTTCGAGATGAATTCACAAAACAATTTCAATATTGGAACTTCTATTTATGTAATAGTATTTGTTTTTGAAAAATAATAACAACATTGAAGATTGATACAAAAATAACCTCTGTTGATTAGACCAGACACGAGTAATTAGAATATTTCAAGATAAAATAAGAATAAAAGTAATATATAAAATATATAAGCTTACAAAATATGAATCAATCCTTAAACTCATTGTATGAAGAATAGTCAGTTACCAGAAATATTTCAGGTAAAAGAAAAAAATAATAGAAGGCTGATTCAATGAATGTAGATCAGTATTATCAATCCACAAAGATAAATACAAAATTGTACATAGGATACACCACTCCAAATATTGCCCACGTGATATAAATTTAAATTGAAAACTATAGCTATGGCCATATCACGTGTCAGAAAGCCATAATGTGAAATTTTACATTATAATTTACATATCATATAAGTGAAGTTTTATTAGCATTTTAATATAATAAATAATTTGCATTTCCACTCAGATGTTTGTCTTCTGAACAAAGGTTACCCAAAAACGTCCATTATACATAAAAACTAGTCCAAGAAACATCTGCAGAGAATACAGGAAAACTAACTATCATTACACACTGGAATATATTTATTATATTGGATTGAACTGGAATATGACATACATAACTATTTTTTTAAATATTAAAATATAGGTATAGGAAAGAATTCCAACAGGATAATTACAGCATGACAAATTTCTCTGTTGAACATCTGAACGAATACTTTTCAAACACTATGACAGATAAGTCTCGAGGTAGCGTGCTGCCTTGTCACGCAGCGGGCCCGGGTTCGATCCTCGGTCGGGGCAGTTTTTCTGGGTGAGGGTTTTATCGGTGTTTTCCTCAACTATAGGACAAATGTCAGGAAAACTTTAAGGCCCAAACGGTCCCCGAAATCATTTGGCCATCATCATCATTACCACTCTTATCATTATCGTCATCAACATCATCCTTCACCGGTGTGGAAAGCAACGGGAAGCTACGAAACCTACAGTTCCCTAGTAAAGCTGCGAAGCACAGCATGAAAATGCTATGATTGCAGTGAAAGACCTGCCCTCGGGCTGAATTACTATGGATGAATGGATGACAGATAACAATATTACAGTGAGATTTGTGAGGGAATTTACCGTTTAACTACTCTCCCGTTTATGAGAGAGGTTGGTTGAAAAGGAACAATACACGATACGTGACCAGGCAGCAGCTACAACTTAAGTTCTGTCGAGCTGTTTCGTTAGTGCAGGAGTGTTATCTTTCAGTTATGGCAAATTACAGTTTAGCACAAATTATTTATTGTGAAACCGTATTACTGTATATTTCAGCTAGAGAGTGTGTTCGTGAATACAAATATGA
The DNA here is from genome assembly GCA_030220185.1 of Diploptera punctata. Taxonomy (NCBI): domain Eukaryota; kingdom Metazoa; phylum Arthropoda; class Insecta; order Blattodea; family Blaberidae; genus Diploptera; species Diploptera punctata. The sequence continues at coordinate 2,267,750 of JASPKZ010009799.1, read as the reverse complement.
ATTTCCAGGCGAAAGGGTTTCTGAACGTTGAAAAATTCACCGATTGATAAATAAATTCGAGGAAACGGGCTCCAATTTGATTAAGAAAACTCAAAAAGGCATTGTACAGTGTTGACTGAAGAAAAAATAGACGAAATAAGCGCCAGGCTTTAACATAGTCCTCAATAGTCACTAAAGCGTTTAGCTCAAGAAACGGGGGTGTCTAAGTCTTCCGCGAACGAGTAAAAAAAATTGAAATCAAAAATGTACCACAGCAATCCACATATATTACATGAACTGAAAAATATTACACTTGGTAACAATTAAATTGTCCTCTGCATATTGTAAGATTTTCTGACTCCGTTTTTTGGGCTGATCTCAAATATGTGATTTTTTGTCTCCAAATGTCGACGATTCGATAGTAATCACGAATTTTGTGTTGGTTATTTTTTCAATTTTAAATATATGATTAATATTATTTTTCCCCAAATGTTAAGGATTCGATCGCATAATGGTTTTTGTTTTTTGTTAGTTTCAGATATATTAATCAATAAGTGTGGCTTCTAGAAGTTACCGTAAGAAATCACCAGCGTATTTCTGCTACGTTTGTGGATATTACATAAGTTCAAAAGAGAAGTACAAAATAACACCATATATTATGTATAAAGTACTGTGCGTATTTTGTAGTTTCTATAGGCGAAAAAGACAATTCATTGTCTCCACATGACTGCTTGCAGTTCTGGCAAATTAACGTTGGAAGGATGACTAAGACGATCTCGGAAATGCGTGTAATTTGTAGTTCCCAGAATTTGGAGAGAGCCAACGAACCACCATGATGGTTGCTATTTCTGCATGGTTGACTTCTCATCTTTCAAAAATATAAAACATCGGGGGAGAATGCAGTATCCTGATATTCTTCTCGTTCATCGCTCCTGTTGCACATTCACTAGAATCTCCTACTCCTGAACCACCTACCTTTGGAGCACAAGAAATTGCATCGCCAATAAAACCTTGTACTGTGCAAGTGTGTTTTTCATTGATTCTGTTATGTTGCCGTGACTTTGTTGATTGTTTGTTGTTTTGGTATGTGCCTCTTTGCTTCCTCCTTTTTCACTCATTCCCGTGTTTTTTTGGATACACCATTCTCGCACCCTCTGTGCACGCATATCTTGCGCGAGAGAAGACGTCCCAGTGTAGCAGGATGAAACGTTAAGCAGTCTTCCAGTGGATCTGGATGAGTCTTCTTCAAAGATCGGAAACTATTGTTTCGACGAGGGATTCGGGATGGTGAATACCTCGGCCAACTGCAGGATTTTGTATTCATTTACGTTAGGTTGTATGAAGAAGAAACTAAGACGTTAAGTATCTATTTGAATGTATGTCTAAGATTGGTTGTGTTGTATGAGTGAGATGTATATTATTATTATTATTATTATTATTATTATTATATTATTATTATTATTATTATTAATTATTATTATTATTATTATTATTATTATTATTATTATTATTATTAACGAGAAGAAGACAGTTTTGTAGTATGTTAATTTTCAATATGTTTGCAAATTTGGCTTACAGCCGCTATTATTGTTTATTTAACATTTTGACTACCATTTGTATTAAAAATACTTTCATTTTTAGTTAAGTGCTGTCAGTTAATTATTTACTGCTTTGCAAGGGATTCCTTTCAATATGAGTATAGCTAATGTACGTTGTTTAGTCTCCTCAAATGTACTCATTCATGATCTTAATCAGAGTTACGTCAAATACGATGAGTGAGGTTAAAGCATTTATCATTCAATTCAATTAAAGTGTTTGAAAGAAACATATGTTTATTCAGGAAATGAAGAATTTCTACGTAATATCTGGGGCCAAGTGCGTAGACTCCCTGCCGTCGTAATAGGTTTAGTATTATTTACAGGTTTTCTCTCTCTCTGATTTATGTTATTTTCGCAATATTGAATCATTGTATTAATGTTGAATGTTATCCCGAAAAGCTATAATCCTACGTCTTGGATGTTATTGTAAATGCCCGTAGAGTTTGAGTAATATTATTGTAATCGGATATTATTCTGTGATAATCCACGGAGGGCAAGCATTGGGCAAGAGTAAATATTAAAGGCGAAAAGTATATTGTAAGAAGAGTCGATAGAGGTCATATACCTTCTCTTCATGACCGTGCAACATCTATGCTTGTCTGATAACTGTGATTATGACTATGTTGACAATTCAATCAGGAACCCTCATTTTCCATCTCAGAAGGAACTTGACCTAATATGTAATCTGACTTTACTAGAATCAAAAGCAGAGCTTCTGGCATTTTGCCTACAAGAGTAGATTTTGTTGACTACTGAGTGCACAGTCCCGAAATATAGGAAGCGCCATGAAAGGTTTGCACAGTATTATGAGTACGATGATTGCCTCTGTTATTGTGGCAACATAGCGGCCTTTTGATACAATTGGAATGGAACAAAATCACGCCGAATGGTATATTTTCATAGAGAAGCATCAACAAGTGTTGCCTTAAAAAAACGAACTGCTTCTAGGAGAAAATAATGCTCTACGTGAACCTCTTGACAGGAAGAAGATCTTATCACCTCTCCCACATAAAATTGAGACTAGCAAAGCAGGATGTTAATGATTTGGTTAAACCATCAGACGTTTGCAACATATTCGCACTATGTTCTCATGTTTGTCAGATGTAAAAGTACTTGCTGGAGTTTATACAGAACCTCAAATAAGACAGATGCTGGAGTTCGCAGAATTAGAACAAAAGATAACACCAATTGAAAAAGTGCATGGCAAGCTTTTTATAATGTTGTGCATGGATACCTTGGAAACAAGAAGAGTCCTAATTACCGAGAGTTGATTGAGAATTTGTTGAGTACATATCGTACAACCTTCGACAAAAAAAAAAGAGTCATCTCTTGAACGCACATTTCTTCTAAGACATACTCGGCAAAGCGCTGGGTTCAAACTAGGAAACTAGTCATAATTGTGCAGTCCCTGAGCTACTGTCTTATGTGGCATGAACTGAAGACTCTTCTACGTTTCCCGATAGCTCAGCGGTAAAGCACGGGGTCACTGTTTCTGTTAATGAAGATCGCAGGTTCGGGTCTTCAATTACGCACTTTCTTTTCGTGATATTTATATTGAAACGTTTTATGAATTAAATACATTTTATTTCGACATTTGAATTAATCTATACTTTTTAAGTTCATAATTTCTTTATACCGTTGACGTTATAACAATGTTAAATTATATATTTTACACGCTTTATATTAGCTTGACCTGTATATGTCTATGTAACGAACCTGTATCTATGTAACGAAATTTTTGAACACGATTTTCATCCACATAAAAACATTGGATTGACTTGAAACTATGTACGCTTGTAAAGGACCCATGACAATATAATAATTTCATAGTTTATTTTCTAAACTCCTGGCCAGAATCATCGGAAAATCGAAAAAATAAAAACCTGTGTAATAGGTTGCGGACTTATCGACTTTTAGTCAATCGTTGTAAGAGCTCAGTTAGTAGAGCGGTGGACAGTAGTGCTATATAATTTCAGCAATCAATAGGTCGCTGGTTCAAATCCGGGCCGGAAGTATTTTTAGAAAATTATTAAGCAATTATATTTTAATGGGATTCCGGTTTATGACAATCAATTAAACTAAAAATTAAAAAAATAAATAATAGTTTAAAAACTGAAACAACACGCTTTATTAGATAACCAAACTAAAAAATAAAGAAAAGAAATAATAGTTTAAAAAACTTTATTAGAAAAACGTACAAAACAATAAAAAAAGTAATTTTAATTTCCAACACGCTTGGGGAAAGAAATTAAAGTGATCAACAAAAAAATCATCTCTAACACATCTAGAATAAAACTAGAGTTATCTACAAAAAAATTACCATCATAATCGTTGATTGCTTTTTATGGTTTTTGCGTTTTCTTCTTAGAGACTTTACTTTTATCAATATCTGTTTATTATCAAATATAAGTATTAATTGATATAGAGCACCCCACGCTTCTGATATGAAAATTATTTTTTTGTAGATAACTCTAGTTTTATTCTAGATGTGTAGGAGATTATTATTTTGTTGACCACTTTAATTTTATCCCAAGCGTTTTGGAAAATGAAATTATTTTTCACAATTTTGTTCGGTTTTCTAATAAAGCGTGTTGCTTTAGTTTGTTTAAACTATTCTTTATTTTTACTTTGTAGACTACCGTCTTCCTCAACTATCTAAAATGTTCGTTGATTTCACTCTGGGCCTTTCGAGGCATGCTTCATCTTCTGGAGTTGTTGTAGTAGTATTGAATTAACTGTATGTCTAATAGATAGTTTTGCTTATTAGGCACATTTTCGTTGAGAATGTTTGTATTCTTGGCCTTCTTGATAATTTCGATTTCTTGTAAAATGTTAATTTTGTGTCTGTTGTTTTCTCTGTGTATAATTTACATTATATTATCGATATTGTTGAAACTGTGGCCGCTTTCTGAAACATGTTTAGCGAAATTTGATTTAATTGTTAAAGGAGAAGGCAAATCAAATTTCGCTGTTCACCAAGTTGAGTCCAATCGATAATGTATGGGCTAAGATGAAAATAGAGATGAACTCTAATTGGCCTGCATATGCACGAAAAACGGAAGATGGCTTATGGGCACAAATTCAAGACACCTGGGATGCTCTAGCCGATCGTCCACGTGCCTGTAGAAATTTTATTGCATCAATGTCCCGCAGATAGAGGGCAGCAATAGATGCTGAGGATTCTTATACCCGATATTGATTTTATTTTTGTTAAAGTTTCATTTTAGAAGATATTATTTTCTTTCTTCATTTAATTATTAGAAGTTTTTAATTTATGTGTTTTGTGTGTGCATTAAAGCCATAAAACTCAAATATAAAATTAAATATGAAACTATACTAACGGCGAAATGCTATCCTAATATTCAGTAAAAAGAAGTAGAACGGGAATCGAACCCGTGAGATTACGAACACAGATGTTGTGTGTTAAACCGCTCGACCACGGAAACACACAAAGGCAAGCTCTCTCTTTTATGTTACTTGAGTATGCACTACGTTAACTAGCAAACACCACAGTACAATTACTGAAAACGTGTTAATGTGAATGAGGCTTCTGCGAGTGCTCACGAAGTTCCCCGATCGGTTGATAGAATCAAGAGATGACTCATTTTTTGTCTAAGGGTGTACATTAGGTTTCAGAATGTCAACTAAATAACATTTTCTGTATTCACATTTGGATTTCTTTAAACCAAACTGAACCGATATGAGTGAAGGACATGGAGAACGATTGTATCAGTATCACCAAATCATAGAATTAAGATATCAGGGCAGATGGGATATAAACATGTTGGGACTGCGTTTGTAGTTTGGTGAGAGACAGTCCACTGCCACACAAAATAAAAGGGCGATGACAACGACAACAATACCAACATAAGCTGGCATTTATTCCATCTATATTTGTGGATACATTTTTGTGTTAATTCTCACATTTTCGAATATATCAAATTTTCCATAGAACTATTGATGCTGTGTGAAAAACTGACATTTTTGAACTCAGGGTGCCTGAATTATATAAGAACCATGAAAAAAGTGAGAGGAACAATGCATTGCCCAAAACTTGTTACCCAGTGTTATAGTTTGAAATCCTGTAGAATTTGAACAAGAATTGGTTTAAAAGATTACAGCTGTGCCTTACTCACAATGGAAGATATTTTCAACATCACCTTAAGCACAAGTAACTGTGGTAAGTTCGTATTCTTATGCTAATGAAAAAAAATTACTTTTCAAGTAAATAATAAATAATAAACATTTAAGGTACTTCTAAAATAAATAATAATAATAATTAATAAATATTATTATAAATATTAAATATTTCAGATAAATAATAATTATGTGATAATTAAAATTATAAATATTAATATTAGACCTACACAGTTCGGTTAAGGTACAGTGGAATAATTAAATAATAATAATAAACATTAATAAATAAAACAATACTAATTATAACAATAAACATTAATGTTAGAATATATACAGATCTTACAGTAAAAAACCAGTTATCGGGGAAGTGATTTGCTGGTTATATATATGCTGTAATAACCAATTACTATAACTACGATAAAGCAGGCAAGCGGTTACGTCTTTCAAGAATCACACTGCAGAATAGATTACTAGGCCGACTGAACTAATCAAATTATATTCTGGACTATGGTAAATACAGTAATCTTATTAACATGAATCGGGACACGTCCCGTTGAAGACCCCTATTTCACTACAGGACAATTATTGACAGTATTATATTTCCTTTATTATATTATTAATCACCTGCTCCCATTCGTTAGTTACATAAATACTGACGACGTAAAGAAAGCATTGCCAGAGATTAAATCTAAGGCTATAGGCGTAGACTATATCAACATGACACTTAGGTCTATTAATAAAATCTTGGACATTATTTTGCCAACTTTAATGCATATATTTAATTCTTCTATTATGACTGCAACATAATCTTCCTTATGAAGGAAAGCTCATGTACATCCTATCCCCAAAGTAAATACACCCTCTTGCCCTCAACACTATATACCTATCACTATCTTACTTATCAAAAGTACTAGAAGTGATTAAAAATAAACAAATCACCGACTATCTAAATGGTAACGCAGTCTTGACACTTACCAATCAGGATTCCGAACTGTTCACAGCAGAGAATTCGCATTACTTTAACATTACTGAAGACATACGTGAGGGGCTATGGAACAGAGTAAATTGACAATCCTAATTATAGTATATTTTCAACAGTTTTGACAAGGCTAATATGAACGTTATGGAATTTTTACTGAAAATTTGATTTAGTGGTTCCACTCCTATCTCACTGCCCGCCAAAAGTGAGTTGATGTAGGTGGTCGTTATTCTTCATGGAAGTCAGTACAGCGCAGAGTACCACAAGGATCAATATTAGTTTCAATTTTATTTTATACTAGCTAATGCACGGCGTGCGCTGCTACTCCTAAATAAATGTTGTGTGTTTACCACCAGGCGTGAACTGTTATACTCTACTTTTTGTAGAGTTTTTTTAGATGTTCAATTCTGTGTATATAAATTTGTGTATTTGTTATGGCTTAGGCAGAGTAAGCCATTTATGCATCTAAATAGGGACTTTATGTCACGTTTTTCACTACAGAGGGTGATTTTTAGGGGTGAAGTGGTTGCGTATTACAACAATCTTACAGCCTATGTTCATTCCTAGAATCTCCAAAACATTTTTCAAAAATCCCTATCACAATCGGATGAACGGTATGGCAGAGCACGCTTGCCCGTGAATCTAATTATCCCGACATTCTTGGTATCAAAGAACTCAAAGCGCGACAGCCATAGAAGGTTTTTGGCTGACCAGCCGCCTGTTGGCCTCACATCCACATGTGTTAATCACAGATGTAGACGATCATCTAACCAGTGTAGATTGACATGTGGTCAGCACGTGGGATCCTCCTGCCGTTATAGCTGGTATTCTCAACTTGGAGTCGCAACTTATTGTAGCTACTCAAATGTCTCACGATGCTGGGTGGGCACCGCACAGTGGGTCAGATACGAAATCTAGCTGAAAAAAGTATTTTTCTAACTCTCGCCAATTCATCTTTCTTCACTCTAAAATTATTGTCAGATGGCTGCGCTTCACTTATCTGCAAAGGTGAATCGAATTATAAAATATCTGTAGACGATATAAACATCGGAAGTTGCCGATAGTCAAGACCTCATCTGGTCCGCATCCCAGTTTTGTACCGAGCTGTAGAAATAAATACATTTTGCATTAAAGTTCAGTGAGTTATTCTTCTTATTCTATATAGCCACTTTTACCTCAAGTGTTTGTACTTTTCATTGATATATTTAACATGTTTCTATACAACCAGATATTGTGTTAAATACACATGGAATCATACTTTGAAACACCAAAAAAAAATACACAATCGTTATATTTTAAATTTAGCTACGAAAAAAAAAACAATTCTGAAGAGTAGTACAAATGTTAGTTAGAATATAGTGATGTATGGACTTCAATTCCCGCACAATAACATGTGTACAAATTATTGCGTTTTTTTTTTGTAATTAGCTTTTTTATTAGATGAGGCGGCCGGCAGCTCAGGCGTATCTTCGCGAGCAGAGAATTGTTTGATGTAATATATGAAGAAAAGTGATCGATAGAGGCAATAGGTGGTCCTCTATTAATAAATTACAGCTAGGGGATGTTCGGAGAGTGTTTTAAAACATTGAAAACATTTTTAAAAGCGATTTTCTGAAACATAAGAAGTTGTGCGAGAGAAAGAAAAAAGTTAGATTTCTACTGAAATATTCTGATTGGCTAAAATAAATATAAACTTTCCCGTTATTAAGAATTTAGAAATCGGATAGTCGTTGGAAAATCCTGTTCCATATGCTTATGGAATTGTAAGACCCAAAATATATTTCGAAGAAGCTGGAATAAAACAAACAAAAAATATTGCTGCTGAAATGTCTGTCTTGAGAAAGGTAGCACTATAAATTTGCTTCCCTGGAAGCATTAAAGGGTGGATAAAATATCACAACCTCTCTTTTTGACACCTAGTCTCTTGATAATGTATCGACATATAGATATTTTATTGTCAAAAAGACAAAGCTACGTCCGACATAGAAGCTATGGGAGTTGAGCGGGGTGATTTTTAATGTTTATTATTATTTTGAAGCTGTTTTTGTGGTTTTTTGAGTAATATCGTTAAAACATCCGCAGTAGTCCGTTTACCATATGACCAAAGTGATATTTCTGATGCAAGAGCAAGTTCATCGCGAAGGAATTCCTGCTTAAGTCAATATTTCTTTTATTCCAGCCTCTTCGAAAGTTATTTTGGGTCTTCCAATTTCATAAGCAGATGGAACAGAATTTTTCAACGACTATCATTGTTCTAAATTAATTCTTGATGACGGGAAAGTTAACATCCACTCCTAGCCAAACACAATATTTCATTTTTTCTCGCACAGAACTTCGTACGTTTGGGAAAATCCCTTTTCCAAAAAATGTTGATTCTTAATACCATTTACAACATTGTGTTCACATCCCCCTACCCCTAATTTGTTTACTAAAAGATAACTATTTTTCCCCTTATTATATCAAAAAATTTCTCTGTGCCCACAATGGTAGTCCTCAGTTGCTGGATACTTCCTATAATGAGAAAGCTAATTAAAAAACGCAATAATTTGCACACATATTACTGTGCGGGAATTAAAGTTCGTAAATCACTCTGTATTATAACTCTTCAGAACTGTTTTCTTTGTAGATCTATTTAAAATCAGATGATTGTGTAAATGTTTTAGTGAATGGAATGTGTGATTCCACATGTATTTAACATAATATCTGGTTATATAGAAAAACATTAAATACAATTACAAACCTTCAGGTGAAGTGTCCATGTAGAATAAGAAGAAAAGCTCACTGAACTTGAACACACAACGCTAATAACACAACTGGGATATAGACCAGATGAGTTCTTAACCATCGGCAACTTCCGATGTTTATATTGTCTTCATAAACATTAGAATTGTACCTTCCTTTGCAGATACGTTAACAACCGTCATATAACAATTATATTAGAGTGAAAAAAATTATAAATTGATGAAGGTGAGTGAGAATAGTTTTTTTCCCAGCTAGATTTAATTTCTGGCCCACTGTGCACCGGCCCCTGAGAAAAATGTCTTCCCGTATGGAGACTCCAACCAGCGTAAGTCCCGCAGTTCTGCGCCATTACTTCTTGCCTTAACCACTCGGCTACGGCGCGGGACTCTTAGTACCAATGAAAGATAAAAATGGTTGTTGTGAGATATCCGTAAGAGATAAACATATGCTGTCGCGGACTTTTTTGTAGAGCATTTTGAGGGATTCAATTCTGTGTACATTAATGTTTTGTATTTCTTATGGCTTAGGCAGCGTAAGTCATATAACCGTCCAAAGAGCTATTTTTTTCACATTAGAATTGTACCGTCCTATGCAGATAAGTTAAGAACCGTCATATAACAATTATATTAGAGTGAAAAAAATTAAATTGATGAGGATGAGTGAAAATAGTATTTTTCCAGTTAGATTTAATTTCTGGCCCACTGTGCACCGGTCCCATACTGGCCGAAATTCCATGAGAAAAAAATGTTCCCCATGGAGACTCGAACTAGCGTAAGTCCCGTAGTAATGTGTCAAGATTTCTTTTCGTAACCATTCGGCTACGGCGCGGGATTCTTAGTACTTATAATAAAAATGAAAGTTTCACCCGAATGGGTATTATTATCTTGGTATCAATGAAAGACAAAAATGGTTATTGTGAGTTATTCGTAAGAGATAAACATATACTGTCGTGGACTTTTTAGTAGAGCATTTTGAGATATTCAATTCTGTGTACATTAATTGTGTGTATTCACGTAGACTTTCACGGCCGGAGTTGCTATGATGATCTTGAAGAAGATTTTCGGGCTGTAGGCCGTGGTCGTGAGGCTTGCAGTTCCCCGACGTTTCGCCAGAGACTGCGTCTGGCATCCTCCCTCAAGACAACCCTTGAGGATGCCAGACGCAGTCTCTGGCGAAACGTCGGGGAACTACAAGCCTCACGACCACGGCCTACAGCCCGAAAATCTTCTTCAAGATCATCATTAATTGTGTGTGTTTCTTATGGTTTAGGCAGCGTAAGCCATTTAAGAGTCCAAAGAGCTACTTTTCAACTACAAAGGTCGATTTTTAAAGGTGTAGAAGTTGAGTATCACAACTCTCTTAAGCGTATGTTCATCCCGGAAATCTCCTGAACATTTTGCTAAAAACCCCATCACAATCGGATCAACGGTACGGCCGCGCATAAAGTACGAACAAACATACAAACAAACGAACAAACAAACATTAATATTTATATATAAGATATTCATTAACGACTTCACTGACCACATTCAACATTACAAATATATGGCTACAACTACATATACGTATGAGACCAGAATTTATTAACGATGTAATTAAACAACTTAATGAAGAGCTTGACTCCATAGAAACGTGGACAAAACAAACAGATATATCCTGACAAGTCGCAAAATACCAGCCATCAAAATCTATTAAACAAATTTCATTATTCATCGAAAGTTTCTGTAAATATAAATCAAACTGTTATTCTATTAGAATCTTCCTTGTAAAATTGTGGTTTATATTTCGACCAATATCTTATTTGGCAGGTTCATTTATGAGAAACCTGTAAAAATTATATTCGATATTTCATTTCATAAAACGTTTAAAAAATGTCCTTCATTCTTCATTGAAAAAAGTGCTTGTCTCAAATTTGATTATGTCGCATTTCGAATATTGTGACATACTCTTAATCGATAAGAGTATCATATTCGTACACATACTGCAACGAGTTCCTAATGATTATGCACGTTATATATGGAATCTCCGGTAAATCATATTACGTAACTCCAGCGTTTGAAATGTTGCCTTGGCTCCGATTGGAAGACTGGCGATACATACATTGCCTCAGCTTCTTATACAAGACATTGTCCACCTCAACGCCCCTTTATATTTCTACTAGCTAGCATTTGCTATATTCCCATCATAACTATGTAATGACGTCTCATGTCATTGAACCGCGACAGAACTACGCAGTATTAAGTAATCTTTCCGTGAGCCTTATTATTTGACGTGTTCAGTGCACAAATAGCGTTATATCCATCTAGGAACAATTTAGAGACATAGCAAATTTTTACAAATGATATCACGATTTAACGAATATATCAAAACATTTTATTGATAGAATAATACGTAATGAATTCTATCCAAGTATGTTATATTATGGTAAATTCTATATAAGTAGTGGAATTAAAAATAGAGTAATTAGAGATGAATGTGGATTTGCTTAGATTGTGTATAGAATGTATTAATGCAATCAGACATACATAAAGTTTATAGTATATCAACAGAAAATGGGTTCATCATTTTCATTTTCAGAAATTTGGTCTTGTGAAGATATTTAATTTTGTACTAGAGCATGCCATTAAATATTTAGAGAATGAGGAATGCTTAAAACTCAATGGTATTAATAAGCTGTTAGTTTATGCTGACGATGTAGTACTATTGGCCGATAGCGAGGAGGTACTAAAGGACAACACGCACACACTATTGAGTAACACTAAGAAATTAGGACTGGAAGTAAATATCAATAAAACTAAATATATGGTCACACGTAGAAATACATTAAAAAATGGAAATGGACAGCTAATGACAAATGAGGGAAATTTTGAGAAGTGGCTGAATTCAAATACCTAGGAACAATAATCACAAATAGGAATGAGATGCACAAAGAAACTAAACATAGGCTCAATTCTGGAAATGCATGCTATTATGCATTGCAGAGACTCTTGATGTCCCAACTCCTTTCAAAAAACGTTAAGCTGAAGATATATAAAACTATTATTCTACCAGTTATATTATATGGGTGCGAAACATGGACTCTTACTTTAAGGGAGGAAAGGAGATTACGAGTATTTGAGAATAAAGTTCTTAGGAAAATTTTTGGACCAAAGAGAGATGAACAGACAGGTGAATGGAGAAGACTACATAACAATGAACTACATGGTCTTTATAGGAAGCCAGATATAATAAGAACAGTTAAGTCTCGTAGACTGCGATGGGCAGGACATGTTGCACGTATGGGGAATGAAAGACGTGCATGGAAGCTTCTTGTAGGAAAGCCAGAGGGAAAACGCCCAGTTGGTAGGCCAAGAATGAGGTGGGAGAACAACATTAACTATGATTTGAGGGAAGTAGATTATACAGGGAATGATTGGAAAGCATTAGCTCAGGATAGGGATGTATGGAGAGCTTATGTCCGCGCGGCCATGAACCTTCGGGTTCGATAGTGCCAGTGAGTAAGTAAGTAAGTAAGTAAGAAGTCTTGCATGTATCCATAATTAGAAATGCCAGTTATGAGCATTTATGAGAAAATTATTTTTTTTACCTGGTTTCATGTCATTAACCGTACACCAATTACGGAATAGGGATTACATAGGTACATGTTCCTTATATTGATCACAGAGCTAAGTAATTATGGGTATGGAATGTGTTTTCTAGTACAATGTTTCTAACAGCCAAGAAATAATTGAATGTGCTCTTGTATATTGCTGGTATTTACTGTATTTGCATGTCCCTTTAATCTCCTTGAAACTATTACTATGAATACCTACTATGTCCTCAAATATTCACATTGTACTGAAACTCTAACGCTAATAGCACTAAATGAATTTCCATTCATTTTTCATATATAAGAATGGATTTGCTGAGTTAATGCTCTTAGCAAAAGAACAAATCATTCAAAGCACGAAGTGCAACTATTTCAGTAAAATATTGTATTGCTGGAGTTACCTAAAACACAAACTATTATCCTCCACATTTCAAAACGGTAAATTTAACTCCAATTTAAGAAGAACTCCTAATTTAAATTGGGGAAATTGCTGCTATAGCTATATGTTTGGATTCTTGTTCCCTGTATATTTGATGGACGCTGATACAAAATCGTAGTGTTTGGTAGAAAAATGTGATAATCCGATTACACTCGTATTATTTTAAAGTGGATAACATATTAATTTCTTACTTATGGATGGATATAACGAATATAAGAATGAATTAACTCTGTATAAAATATCCTTAATTCCAATGAACACATGTATCAATATTCATAATTATCTTGTTATCACTTTCTTATTATGACATATATAAGCACATATTTCCTCTATCAAAACAGCGAAATAAAATATCTTTAGATTTTATATTTGTAAGCTGTCTACTGTAAATATGGATGTTGAAGTTTTGTATTGTTTAACTAAGGTAAAGTGGAAGAGAAGACCTTACGAAATTCAGTATGAAAGTGAAAATGATTATTATCATTTACATTATTATAATATTATTTTAACATTTCTTTAATATTGCCTTCAATTTATTGCTAAGAGTTTACTTAAAAAGAGTGACATAGTTTATTTAATTTTAAAAAAACTCCATAAACTAGACATTCATTTCTTTGATATTTAGAGGAAAATGAAAGAAATAATATTGCATTACATTTACTGAGATTCGTAATTCAGGACCTGGAAATAAAAATTCGATATCGACGAACATAAATGAGAATTTTCTTACTTTTTCTCAATCGTTAAGGCAAATGCTTGGTTGGATTTGTTCTATCAGAATCCATTTCTTCCTATTATTTTCTTACAGCTTAGGATCCTATGAAAATCCGAAGTAGTAAAGAAAAAAAACTAATATCTTGTAAATTTGAACTAAAATTGTGTAAAATCACATAGATTATATATAAAAGAGTATATCCAAGTAACATAAAATTGCTAAAATGCGCTACAATGTTTATCACTCAATATTTTATTGTTTTTTTAAAGAGCTGAACATTACTGAATGTCTCTCAATTATAATTAAAAACTATGTAGGCAGTTTTAAAATTACGACATGGCCGTGTAAGTGTAATTCTTGCACCCATTCCAATCATATTCACTGTCATTTGGATCGTCTATTAAACGGTCTACTTCAACCAACATATTTAGAAAATAAAATATTAATAAAGTTATTGATGTTTAGAAATGCAAGGAGTGTCACGCAACTATGAATTCGTAACAGAAAGTCTTGGAGAAGTTTGGATGGAGAAGGGAACGAATTTGGTGGAGATTCATGACGAACATCACATATGTATTCTGCTCACCTGCTTCACGGTGGCCATGTTCAGAATTAACTAACAGAAATACACAAGTTCCATACTGAATTCTGTGAAGGATTTGTCTTCAATGTGACATATTATCTTTCAGTTGTATTATATTCATTAATGATGATATCTTTATTTACAATATATTTATTATAAAAGTGGTATAAGTGCCATATTCTAGTATATTGTCAAACTGTGTCGTAAGTGATCTATAGGATAACCTGGACAGCCCATTATTTATTTTTATTTATTTAAACGACAATGATCCAAAACATAGCATGCAATATATTCTACGATAGATGCAGGAAATATTCTCAGAAAAAAAAACATAATCGGCTACACGAAGTATTTTATACTGTTCTCCTCTCATAACTCACAATTTGGCAATAATCTAATTTAGGCATTACCAGTATTATTGTAAATAAACATTTGTTATTATTAATTTAACCCCTACCGTTTATGCACGTTAGCGTGTCTCGTAACATTTAAGACTGTAGATTGAAGCGACTGTAGAAGAAAGACTTTTAAACATTGAATCACATATCATTTTAACCACACAAAGATATGGAAGGCCTCGCGGAATGAGTAATCAGCGAGCATATAAGACAAGACACAGATTCAAATTCAAGCAAGGCGAATATGATATTATGACTATGATGGTCAAATTAAGATAGGGAACTATCTGGGCCTTCAAGTTTTCCCACATTTCTCATACAGGTGAAGACATGAAAAATTAAAACCTTACCCAGGAAACGTGTCCCGAACAGGGCCCCGCTGCGTACGAGGTAACGACGATATTCCGAGACCTCATGGTGAACTATTAAATAAATTAAGTTTTTATATTAAACTAGCTAATACCCGCGTGCGGTGCTATACCTAAATAAATAATAGATAATAAATAAATAATAGATAATAAATAAGTAAAAGAAAAAATAAATATAAATTTATATCGTTATTATTTTTAGATACGCCGTGTTCATTACCCGGCGTTGCCTGGAAATCTACGCATCCCGATGTACTTGGAATAAATGAGCTGAAACACAAAATGCCTTATTTTGAGTTATCCTTAAAAGATAAACATATGCTGTCGCGGACTTTTTTTGTAGAGTTGTTTTGTGATATTGAATTCTGTGTACATTAATTTTGTGTATTAGGTATTATTTTGGCAGCGTAAGCTATTTAATCGTCAAAAAAGGATTATTTCTCACGCTTTTCACTACAAAGGGTGATTTTTAAGGATGTAGGAGTTGAGTGAGTATCACAACTATCTTATAGCCTATGTTCATCCCGGAAATCTCGTGAACATTTTGCAAAAAAACCCATCAAAATCGGATCAACGGTATGGCCAAACATTCATTTGTATGTAAAGTGTGTCCCAATAAGAACGCCAGATCCATTAATGCACAAAATAAACTATATTTGAAAGAAATTACTTATATTTGTACATGAACAAAAGGGCATATGTTCAGATTTAAGTATGGAAAATGACATCATGTCCACCACGAGATGCTCTGCAGGTAGTGACTCTGTCCATGAAATTTGTGATTACTTTTGCACAGTCTTACACGTAGAATTTCCTGCTTCAGGTCTTGCATGGTTCGGGAATTATGTTCATAAACCTGTGATTTGAGAAACCCCAAAAGAAAGAAGTCGCACGGTGTCAGGTCACATGGTGGCTAGTTTTGGTAACCTCTGCGCGAAAGGAGTCGGTTTGGAAATCTCTCATGCAACAGATGAATAGTCTCGTTGGAGGTGTCGCCATCGTGCTGGAACCACAACTGTTCGTAATCAATGTCATCCAAATAAGGTCACAAGAAATCACTAACCATATTACGGTAACGTTCTTCATTAATTGTTGTCGCATTACAATCGTCACCTTCTAAAAAGTAAGGCCCTATCACTCCACCGGTCCAACGTCCACACCAAACAGTCACTCGTTGAGAGTACAATCCCTTTCCAATAATTTTTTAGGGTTTTCTGTTCCCCAAATGCGACAGTTCTGTTTGTTTACGAAGCCTGAAAGATGGAAATGAGCTCGTCGCTAAAGATAATTTTGTTGGCAAAGTTGTTGTGTGCATGGTGCCTCTCACGAATCCACCGAACGAACTTTCTTCGTTGCAAATGGTCTGTTGGTTTCAGTTCTTGGGTTAACTGCACTTTAAATGCATGCATGTGCAGATATTTCACGAGAATCCTCTGCAATAAGCTTCTTGAAATGCCTAACTGCTGTGAACGTCGACGAATGAATTTGTTCGCACTCACTTGAACACTATCTCTCACAATGACGATGTTCTGAACAGACCGCGTACGACGAGTGCATTCGGGTGTTGGGATTTCTGCAGTGTTCCCTGTTGCCTCGAATTTCGTCATGAGCTTGCGAACAGATGACTCATTAGGCGCATTGTTCCGGCCTAACAGCGCACGAAGCCTTCGAACAGTTTGAGCATAACACTCTCCATTCTGGTAATGAGTTTTCGCAATTAAAACTCGTTATTCAGCAGTGTAGCGCTCTATATCCAGTAATTGCAACAAATATAGAAAATAAACGTGTAGGTAGAGTGCTGCCGACCCCATAGTAAAAAATGGCGGCCAATTCACATCCGGCGTTCTTATTGGGACACTCTATATTAGATAATGTACAACATTGGTTTGATAAAATATTCTCCTAAGACGATTTTACTTATTATCGTTTCCAAGGATACACATACAGTAGCCGACTCTAATAAACAGCCATTACGTTTCTGATAAAGATGTAATTCGGTCAACATGATAGTCGAATTAAAATTTTGTAATCACATGAGAATTCAATGCAACGACATCAATATCGTACATTCAGCTCTGCTCAGTCGAAAACATCGCCTAGTTGTTTCGTTGAAGGTTTTCACCAAAAGAAACACTACACTACAGTTGTCTAAAATGCAAGATATGGATATGTGCTTGTTGAAATAATTATTAATTTAATCGATAATGGAAATGATTTCGGGCACTTTTGAAATCAAGAATGGGTTGAAGCAAGGAGAAGCAATATCTCCTCTACTATTTAATTCTGTACTAGAGCATGCCATTAAATCATTACAGAATGAGAAAGGCTTACAACTCAATGGTATTAAGAAGCTGCTAATTTATGCTGATGATGTAGTATTATTGGTCGATAGCGAGGAGATTCCAGGAGACAACACGCACACACTATTCAGTAACACTAAGAAATTAGGACTGGAAGTAAATATCAGTAAAACTAAATATATGGTCACATGCAGAAATTAATTATATAATGGAAATGCACAGCTAATGAAAAATGAGGGAAATTTTGAAGTGGCTGAATTCAAATACTTAGCAACAATAATCACAAATAGGAATGAGTTCCATGAAGAAATTAAACATAGGCTCAATTCTGGAAATGCGTGCTATTATGCATTGCACAGACTCTTCATGTCCCAACTCCTTTCAAAAAACGTTAAACAGAAAATATATAAAACTATTATTCTACCAGTTATATTATATGGGTGCGAAACATGGATCTTACTTTAAGGGAGGAAAGGAGATTACAAGTATTTGTGAATAAAATACTTAATCAATTGAGTTGGTGTTTACTTGATGAAAATCCATATTTATTAATTAAATAAAAATAAAACGTAGTTTTATTTGATTTTCATATTTATTATATAATTCAGTGACAGCTGTTTCGGTATAATTTGTTAACATGTCTGATGAAGGTACAGTGTACCGAAACAGCTGTCGCTGAAATATATAATACATATGAAAATCAAATAAAACTACGTTTTATTTTTATTTAATTAATGAAATACTTAGGAAGATTTTTGGACCAAAGAGAGATGAAACAGATAGGTAAATGGAGAAGACCACATAACAATGAACTACATGGTCTTTATAGGAAGGCAGATATAATAAGAACAGTTAAGTCTCGTAGACTGCGATGGGCAAGACATGTTGCACGTATGGGGAATGAAAGACTTGCATGGAAGCTTCTTGTAGGAAGGCCAGAGGGAAAACGCCCAGTTGGTAGACCAAGAATGAGGTGGGAGAATAACATTAACTATGAATTGAGGGAAGTAGATTATACAAGGAATGAGTGGAAAGCATTAGCTCAGGATAGGGATGTATGGAGAGCATATGTCCGCGCGGCCATGAACCTTCGGGTTCGATAGTGCCAGTGAGTAAGTAAGTAAGTATGGAAATGATTAATTTGTGTAAAGAGACCTTTAGCAAAACTCCATGTAGATTATCGAGCTATGTTGATTATCCACAATTCGACACCAGCCTTAACACTAATCTACGGAAACGAATCTCTCACCATTCATAAGGGAAATGGTCTAAATATCATAATTTGAGTTGAGTTTTAAGATTTGAGAGAGGAAAAGGAAGGTTACATAAAGCTATGTTAATAATTATTGATACATTGAGACGTCAAAAATACTTACACTGTAGTGTAACATTAATTCTATGATTGTCAACAAATTGTATGCTATTAACTGGTTATGTGGCGCATTCAAGAGTGTGCGTATCAAGTTAATTTATATCGTATAGCTAGTGGAATATCAGATTGATACATATCCATCCATATCTTTTTAAAAACAATACATAATATAAATGGATTACTGATATCAGTACGTGGAACTACTTTTACAGATATGTTCGATACTTAGATTGTCATAAATCAAGGTAGAATATTACGGAACACTCGCCCGTGCTGCTACCGTTCTATAGGCTTGTGATTATTCCTGTTGACTTTCTCTGCCTGTGTAGTCGCTTATGTGTTCGTGTGCTGAGGAAATGCATTTTTTACCACAATTAAAAAAAAACAGTTCGTAACTAGTTTAAAATCCATGTATATATAAATTAGTAAAGACATAAAGTTATATTTGGATCGAAATATATATCTAAATACATAAAAATTACGTGTCACGTTGTTTGTCCGCGATGGAATCCTAAACTACTGAACCGATTATAATAAAATTTTGCACACTGTGTGCAGTTTGATCCAACTTGAGACTTAGGGAAGTTTATAACTAAATTTATAGTCGCATTATTTTTATTGCAAATTATTTGTTTATTATTTAACAAATAGTTATAATTATCTGTGAGTTCCATACGATTCTAACATATGGCCGTGTAGGTAATTGGTTAATTATTTAACCAGGTGGCTGTGCTTTTTGTTGCAACCGCGAATTTCAATTGAATTACAAATATTGATTATTTCATAATTTAAGTGAGTTTGTGTTTATTTTATTTTCAAAATATTGAAGATAATATTAATGCCGTGTGTAAGTATTAGTTTTAAGTAATCTGGAGAAAGACAGCAACTTAATTTAAATTTAACTGGACCGAGAAGGAACATTAAACAATATGGCGAATCAGTTTTTAAGACCATGAATGATAAGATATCAAGTGAATTTCCGTAAATTGGTATAGGCCTATGTGACATAAATCTTACATTTAAGACGAATGTCATTTTTAAAAATATATGACGGTCCTAAGGAACGGAATAAGAGTACTGTAAGTAATTTGGTTAGTTATAATAATATGCCTAATATTACATAAACAATGTTCATGCCTCAATTAAATGAAAAACAAGATGACTATAATATATCACAAGATGATATTACTATACAGAGAATTCTTGATGATGATGAGAATCCAAACTACCAAAATGTTCGTAGAAAAAATCGAAAGTATAATTAAATCAGCAAGCCTCCTCAAAATATTCCATCAATAAATGTATATAATCCTTATGATACACTTATGGATGATACTGAGAATACAGACAACATAAATTCATCTCAATCAACAAAACCACTTCCTCATAAACCAGCACCCATACTTATACCGGGTGTAGTTAACGTACCAGAACTAAAAATGTGTAAAACAAAAACTTTCTGATTTAGATATATATATATATATATATATATATATATATAGTATATATATGTGTGTGTGTTTGTATGTGTATATGTATATGTATATATATATATATGTATATGTATATATATATGTATATGTATATGTGGGGGCACGCCGTAGCGTAGTGGTTAAGGCACTGAGCTACAAGCCAGAGGGTCGAGGGTCCAAGTCCCGTTGGGGTCAGGATTTTTAAACTGACCCAAACCCTCTGGCGGCACTATGGCCCTGGGGTCGACTCAGCCTCTAATGGAAATGAGTACCAGACGCTTGTTCTGGGGGTAAAAACGGCCGTCACGCAGGGCTGACAACCCGGCTGACATAAAGTGTCGATTGTCTAGAAAAAGTGGGAGCCTTAACCTCCTTCTACCCCAAGGGTCTCCGGGCCTGTTGTGGGATCACTTTACTTTTTATATGTATTTGTATTTGTATTTGTACAGCCTATGTATATGTATGTGTATGTATAAGTGTATATAATAATAATAGCTTTATTTTACCTCTCAGAGTTAATTCCTTAAGGCCTTGTGTACCACTCAAACTGGTTTCAAAAGAATACAAAAAATAGTCATCTAAATTACAATAGCCTATATATATGTTAAGGACAAATTAGGAGAAGATGAAAATGGATTCAGACCAGGAAGGTCATGTGTTGACAATATATTTGCAATACAACAGTTAATTGAAAAACGGACTGCAGTTTCAGGAGAAACCCGTTTGACAATGATAGATTTAGAGAAAGCTTATGACTCAGTTCCGAGGAACAAATTATGGGAAGTATTGGAGAAATACAATATTGACAGAAACCTAATAGAAATTATTAAACAATTCTATAAAGATAACTCCGCTTATGTTAAAATGGGAAATATAATGTCTAATCCTATAAAAACCTCAAAAGGATTGAAACAAGGGTGCAGTCTATCACCAATTTTATTTAATATTTATGTAGAATTTATATTAACGAAATGGAAACAAAGCTGCAAAGGTATGGGGATCCCAATAGGCAACAGATTTTTGATGACATTACAATTTGCCGATGATCAACTGGTTTTAGCGCAAGACAAATTTGATATGGAATTCATGATAAAAAGGTTGAAAAACACATACGAATCATGGGGTCTCACAGTAAATTTACAAAAAACAGAATATCTGGCAATAAATAGCAATGAAAGAGAACATTTAATATTGGAAGAAGGAATCCAAATAAAGCAAGTGAAACAAACTAAATATTTGGGAATAATTATCGATAACATCGAAGGTATAGAAAAAGAGAACATAAAACATAGAATTGAATTGAGTAGCAAAATAATAGCATCATTAAATTCCATATGGTGGGATAAGCATATTTGGAAAGACACAAAAAAATATATTGGTAAAACATTGGTGGAATCTGTTGCAATGTACGGAAGTGAGGTATGGACAATCAATAAGTACTACAAGAATAGACTAATAGCTCTAGAAATGGATTATTTACGAAGAAGTGCCAGAAAGTCTAAATTAGAACGTGTCACAAATAAGGAAATTAGAAACATAATGGAAGCAGACGAAAGCATAATTGAAAGAATTGAGGAGAAGGAATTAAAGTGGTTAGGACATGTTTTAAGAATGGAAGATGAGCGATGGCCCAAGCAATTATATGAATGGCATCCGAACAGAAAGAAGAAAAGAGGAAGACCAAAGTTAACTTGGAAGGAAAACATGAAGACAGTAATGCAAGCTAGAGGGCTAAGCATCGAAGATGCCCAAGACCGTAGGCTTTGGAGGTTTGGCACGGGAAGACGGCAGCAGCTGTAAAAACCCGAAGATAGATAGAGATAGATATATATAAACGATTAAATGTTATGAATACATACTATTAATATTTATAATGTATTTTGATTTACTCTAAATTTAACGAATTAAATATATAATATATACAATATATATAAAAAACGAGGAAAAGATTAATGACATAGTGTAAAATTAAATAAATAGAGAAAAATTAATTATTAGACAACAGGTAACTGTATAAGCGTGACTTAAAGGACCAAGTGTGCGGCAACCCCTGATATCTTGAGGAAGGAGATTCCAGGAGCGGGCAGAGGCTATTGTGAAGGAAGTAGATTAGGAGGAAGTGCTATGAAGAGGCATTGTTAGCAGACTGCTATCTTTTGACCTAGTGTCGATATTGTGGTAAGGGGATAACTTCCCAAATCTGGACGCCAGGTAAGTAGGAATGTAGGAATTCAGAAGAGTGAAAAGTAGTGAAAGAGAGTGCAATTTACGTCTGTCAGTAAGACGGAGCCAAGAGAGGTTATTAAAGTGTTCGGAAATATGGTCATAACGGCGGATGTTGAAAATGAATCCAACGCAAGCATTATGAACACGCTGCAGTCTCTGCGACAAGTCATATTTTAGATCATATATAATGTCACAATAATCGAAATGTGGTAACACAAGATTCTGCACAAAGATTTGTTTTAACGAAACTGGGAGAAAATTCTTTAAACGTCTAAGATAATGTAAGATGGAGAAAGTTTTTTACATATGTGTTTCACTTTATGTTTGCCAGGTTAAATTTGCGTCTAGATGTAGTCCAAGATCTATTGCTGAAGAAGAATAAGGGATAATTATATCATTTACAGTAATGTTTGGAAGTGTAGATATGTCAAAGGTCGTAAGCAGTCTTTGTTGTCCCATTAGAATTACTTGTGATTTGTTAGGATTTAGATTTAGACCAATACTTGAAGACCAGTTAAAGATGGATATGAGATCGTCATTCATTTTCCTCAAGCTGTTATAGAGAGAATGAGAAGGTGAATGTAGGTAAATTTGGAGATCATCAGCATAGAGGTGATAACGGCAGTGGTTTAGTACAGTTGGTAAGTCATTGATGTAGATTGAGAAAAGAAGAGGTCCGAGGACACTACCCGGGGGGACTCCAGCTGGCACGTTGCGCCAAGACGAAGATTTAGAGTTTAATGAAACGTATTGTTGACGACCGTGCAGGTATGAGTCGAAACAGGATATAGCGATGTCTGACAAGTGTAGGTACTTGAGCTTTATCATAACTAAGTAATGGTCTACTGTGTCAAAAGCTTTGCTGAAGTCTGGTAAGGTTAATTGCGTCAATTGACGTCTGTCCACGGCTTCACGAATATCTTTAGTAATTTTTAGCAAAGCAGTGGTTGTGCTATAACCAGATCTAAAGCCGGATTGATAAGGATCAAGGAGGTGATTTTCTTGGAGGTATTTCCTCTTTCATTTCCCATTTTTCATGATACATGTCCTGGCCATAGTAGTCCACGAGGCCTAACTGATCTTACTACATCTGGTTTCTCATAAAGATATTGTAGCTCACTATTATGTACTTTTTTTATCTTCTCTCATTAGTTCAAACATTTCCCGTGAAATTTATTCTCGAATACTCGTAATATTTTCTCCTCTGTTACTTTGACATACCATGTTACACATCCATATGAGACAACATATCAAAATACTTATCTCTGTCTCATTATTTTTCACACAAGGAAGATTAATGGCCCAATCATTATGTTAGGAAAATTCGACCAGATTCCCTCAATAAACACTAATTTGAATTTCAAGTTAAAGACGATAATAAACATATATTTTAAGCTATGTGTCCGTCATGCTGGCTCAGATTGTAATATGTCTGCTTCAGGGCCCGCGATCCAAATTTTGATATTCGGCGGGATTAAAAAGTTTAATTGTAAGTTTAATTTTTGAGAAAAAGTTATGGATTTCGGAGCCATCGATAGTTTGTGCACCAGATTCCTGTATTAAATTTCAAATCTCTCCAGTGCCTATGTTGAGAAGACATGTGGTACTCTTTATAACATTAATACATCAGATGGGAACGTTCAGAATGGCCGACTCCTCTGTGTTTTTCGACAAAAGTAGGCTACGGCCCAGCACTGGGTCATCATCATCATCCCTTATACAACACATCTTACACCACACAAACATACACTCACTACTACACTCTACTACACTCATACCTGCATACAACTTACAGGGATTATCGAAGTAAAGTTGTCTGCCGTAGTGATGTGTTAATTGAAAAAGACCACATTAATTACATATTTCCGTCTAGCATGGAGCCCGAAGCATGAAAAACAGGAGTTGGTGGTAATATTACAAATCAAACACAATTTTTAAGCTGCGTAATAATAGGAAAATATTCATCACAAGAATTTACGAACATTTGAAACAACTTACATGAAATCAGGCAATTCATATTTTTCCAGTCGGGGGTGTTGGCTGTACATACCTGTAATAAGAAATAAACAAATTAATTAATTAATTCAGAAATGGAAAGTACGTTATAAAAACTTTAAAAGACCCATAAATACCATGCATTTGGGACGATAATAATTTATCTTCATACAAGCCGTAAATTAAATTCCTTGAAATTTTCAGAGGATTTTAAAAAATCGTTATGCACAATTTAACCGTGGGATTTATCTGAGAAGTAATTATTATTGGATTTATATACATATCTGGAAAAATTTAATAGAGATTAATATTTCAAAGAAATAATCATATTTACGTAAGTAGAGCACGAATAAAAAAATTCTATCTGAAGTTGCAATCAAAGCTCTCAATAAATTAACAGCAACATTTTCATTATTCTACTTTAAAACAGTAATAAGAAAACATTCACTTTATAAGCTATATTTTTAACATTAGAGATAGAGAAAGTTTCGCATCCCTTAAGGGGTGTATGAAAGGCATATCACAGTTATGTTAAATTAACTAAATGTATGCCCCATTTTGTCTAGAAGCGTTGGATATAATGTAATGAATGTTTTACAGTTTTAATTTTTTTCTCTCTCGTGTATTTGCTGGTATAATTTCATCAAGAACAATATAATATATATATATATATATATATATATATATATATATATATATATTAAAGTTGCTTTATATTTTATATACTGAATATAATTTTAGAAGTGAGCATAGTAGAGCAAAATCGTCAAAATTAATCAGTATAATTACAAGAAATACATTTCTACCCTATAAAATCTCCATTATTTGAGGAAAGTATATTATACAGGTAATGATTGAAAATATTAGCTCAGGATAGGGATGTATGGAGAGCTTATGTCCGCGCGGGTCATGTACCTACGGGTTAGATAGAGCTAGTGAGTTAATTAGTTAGTTATAAAAATCTTAATTTGCCTGTAGTTTCGAGGGTCGCGGGTTCAAACCCGCCAGTGTTTAAGACGGTAAAATCCAAATTGCAGATTCGTCGTGAGGCACGCAAGCATAAGGTCCCGAAACTGCAATTTTTGAGCTTGCAAAATAAACTGAAGCCTAAATTAGAACCTGCGAGCAAAATGTATTCGGCCTACTATGTATCTCTTTCAGGCGTTGTGCTAACCACATTTTAAATGCTGACATCGGTAAGGAAGTAAGTTTAACTAAATTACTTTATTTTCAGCAACTTCCGCTAAAGACGATAGACCAATGGACGGGATAAGAACAAGAGGAAGACCAGCCAAGAGACGGATAGACAGTGAATGCACATACGAGGAGTGATTTTAGAATTAAACAGGATGAAAATCCTACAAATTATGAACAAGAAGATGAGACTTCCGTAACGGAATACTCTGGTCTCATGTGGGAATGTACGAGAGTAGATAGATAAAATTACATGCTAATATCTTAAACGGTTTGAGGGAAAGTGATACAAAAGTTTGGTTGATTTAAGATTACCTGCATATTGTTTTAATTAATTCATAGACAGGTTTTAACATCTTGCTGTGACAATGTTCTACACTCTAATTCTTCCCTCCATATCTCTCTATCTTCACAGACCCAGTCTAGTGAACCTTTTTTAATTCATCGTTTTAATTTTATCCTCTAGTCAAGCGCATTTTTGCTGTTCATACTGACTTTAAAAACATTATAAATCTTACCGATATTTCTTGCCTCAAAATAGTATTTAATTCTGTCAGGTAACCATTTAAAAATTAAATCTACACAAACTTAACAAATAGAGAGTAATTTATTTAACGACGCTAGTTGGCATCTGAGTTCATTACTACCAATCTTTAAAACTGATCATCATTTGCCAACTACTTTGTTCAGAGGCCTCTTATTTGAGGTACAATTAATGACCTCGCCGGAAATATATGACACACGTTTAGATCCACTCCGAATAAAATTAAAATGAATTATCTTTTTAATTAAAATATATCTACAGTCAATATGCCCAATTCACCAATTAATGTTTTAAAGCGGTCAACACGTTTCCACAGCCAAGCTGTCATTCTCAAGACCAGATATTGACTGAAGTGAATTGAGCATATTGACTGTATATATATATATATATATATATATTATATATTAATATTTTATCACCAAGAAGATCACTTGTGTATTAAATATCTTTTTAATGATATTCCAACAGATTGTATTACGACACTGCGAGGAAATTTGGATTTTTAGTCCCCTGCCTAAACTAACTATAGTTCTTTTATTTACTCAAATTCACTTTTCTTCCCATGTTTCTTTTTCCCAAAAAGTGCAATATGATAAATCCAATGTTCAGTTTTAAATCAACAAGTAGGGTTTCTTTGAGCTAAATATGTGTTTACTTAACACTGAATTTAAAGGTTTAATCACGTGATAATATTCACAAAATAGATAAGTTCGTGACTTTGTTGCTCCAAAATAATAAAAATAGGACTACTATAATTTTGCTAATATGTTGGTATGGAAGAGAAACCCTACAGTTCTTAATCAAACTCTGTCATAAATACAACTTTATTGCTATTATTATTATTAGTCTATTATTATTTTTATTATTATTATTATTATTATTATTATTATTATTGTTACTTTAATTTTTTTTGCGAATGGGCTCATGAAGGACTATATGAAAATTAGTTAGAGGCATTTCATTTTAATACACATGTCCCCCATTTTTAGGCTATGGACTTAATTTCTCTCGTCTGTCCGTGTTATTCCAGTTTTTTCTTTGGTTTATCCTCTTGGGAAACTTGTCACTTATGCACCTCAATTCTAATTAAATCTCTGTTTAAGATAACTCTTGTAATTCCAGCCAATTTGAAGTTTTTTACTCTTCACCAATCCATTTCATAGTATCCACTGGTGCTCTGCTTCTATTTTCGTAGAATTTCATTTTTTGTTCGTCATCATCATCATTATCATCTTCATTAACATTCACGGATTAAGCCCATTTGGCTTTTTTTCGGTCTCGTACATCCTCACATTCTCATTTAAAAAGTTGAATCCATCTCTTTTCGGTATACCATCATTCCTGTTCCATTTTGGTTTTTAATTGAGTATTTGGTATGCGTTCATCTTTCATTCTTTGAACATGTTCTTTCCTGTTTTTTCTAGATTCTTTTTATTTAATATGTTATTATATTTATTATTATTTTAAATTATGTTTATTATTTTTGTTACCTTTATTATTATTATTATTATTATTATTATTATTATTATTATTATTAATGTTATCTAACTCGGAAGTTTAGGACCATGCTAATATAACCTCTCCATAGAATTATGATCATTATAATACTACTACTACTACTACTACTACTACTACTACTACTACTACTACTACTACTACTACTACTACTACTACTACTACTACTACTACTACTACTACTACTACTACTACTACTAATAATAATAATAATAATAATAATAATAATAATAATAATAATAATCCCTCCATGGTATCTTTACCTTGTCGTGGTGGAGTGGCTTGCGTGCTTAAATGATCCTGAGAGCTATGCCGGCGGTAGCATTGCTGCCGATAGGGTTACCCATGCCGGACTGGTCGAAGGTGATAAGCCAGACGAAAAAAGTACCTTGGGCGAAAGAGTGACGATCTTTCACCGTAAAAATAAAACCGTCAAGAAATGCGGAAATGGGTTCATCTGGAGTAAAATTTTCCGGAGGTCAAATAGTCCGCCATTCGGTTCTCCGGGCGGGGACTACTTCAGGGAACCCATGCCAAAGGCTCAAACACAGGGACATGATCCTACAAAAATTACATAACAGCCATGAACCTACGGGTTCGATAGTGCCAGTGAGTAATTAAGTATAATAATAATAATAATAATAATAATAATAATGAGGGAGAAGTTATATAATATCCTGATGGACTTCGGAGTTCATAAAAAGTTTGATTGATTTATACGAATGTGTCTAAATGGTGCAAAGAGTAGGCTGCGTGTAGGCAAACTGTTTTTGGATAATTTTGAAATCCACAATGGGTTGAAGCAAGGATATGCATTATCTCCTCTACTATTTAATTTTGTACTAGAACATGCCATCAAATCTTTAGAGAAAAAAGAAGGCCTACAACCCAATGGTATCAATAAGCTGTTAGTTTATGCTGATGATGAATTACTGTTGGGCGATAGCAGGGAGATACTAAAGGCCAACACACACACACACACACACTACTGAGTAAGACTAAGAAATTGGGGCTGGAAGTAAATATCAATATAACTAAATACATAGTCACACCTAGAAGTACATTATATAATGGAAATGGACAGCTGATGAAAAATGATAGAAATTTTGAGGAGATGGCTGAATTCAAATACCTAGGAACAATAATCACAAATAGGAACGAGATGCACTAAGAAATTGAATATAGGTTCTATTCTGGAAATGCGTGCTGTTATACATTGGACAGACTCTTGATGTCCCAACTCCTTTCAAAAAAACGTTAAACTGAAATTAATTAAAACTGTTATTGTATCAGTTATAATATATGGATGCCAAAGATGGACTCTTACTTTAAGGGAGGAAAGGAGATTACGGGTATTTGAGAATAAAGTTCTTAGAAAAATGTTTGGACCAAAGAGAAATGAACAGACAGGTGAATGGAGAGGGCTACATAAATATGAACTACATGGTCTTTATAGCAAACCACATATAATGAGAACACTTACGTTTCATAGACTACAATGGTCAGGACATGTGGCACGAATTGGAAATGAAAGACTTACACGGAAGCTTCTTGTAGGAAAACCAGAAGGAAAATCCCAGTTGGTAGACCTAGGATGAGGTGGAAGAATAATATTAACTATGATTTGAGGGTAATAGATTATACAAAGGAAGATTGGGAAACATTAGCCCAGGTTAGGGATGTATGGAGAGATTATGTCCGCGCGACCATGAACCTATGACTTAATAGTGCCAGCCAGTTAGTTAGTTAGTTAGTTACTTAATATTATTATTATTATTATTATTATTATTATATTGATACTGTCACATAAGTAACGTACTTTTTTTAAACAAAATTTTATTAGGAATTATTTCTGACGAGAATATAAACTATTCTTTAAGACATATATCATCAGGTTCTATGATCTTGAGTCATCTTCCAGCGAGGTTTATGATGCCGCGACGGTACATATCCTGGTTTTCGAGGCGAGGAATTCGTTGAGATATATTTCCGCATATTAAATGTTTAAATGTGTTTGAAATTCCACATAAGTAATGGCCCCTGGATGGAAAAAGAACGTAAACTGAAGGTGCAAGTTAAGGGTATGGTATGCTGATACGGTAGCAGGTAGATTCCTCCCAAACGCTGAAATTTTATCATGCTTGTTTGTGTAGTATGGATCCGGTCGGGTTTGCAACCGAGAGACTCAAAATTTCATGAACGCGTTCCAGTTGTTGAGAATAAGTCATCGTCTACTGCATTGCACGTTTGGAATTAACTTGCAGCCAATGACATTCAGAATTCCAACAGCACGCAACAATACATAGTCCGGTCAAAATAGACATTTCAATTTACAAAAATTCGCATACTTACTTACTTACTCACTGGCACTATCGAACCCATAGGTTCATGGCCGCGCGGACATAAGCTCTCCATACATCCCTATCCTGAGCTAATGTTTTCCAGTCATTCCCTGTATAATCTACTTCCCTCAAATCATAGTTAATGTTATTCTCCCACCTCATTCTTGGTTAACCAACTGGTCGTTTTCCCTCCGGCATTCCTACAAGAAGCTTCCATCTTCCATGCAAGTGTTTCGTTCCCCATACGTTGAACATGTCCTGCCCATCGCAGGACTTAACTATTCTTATTATAGGCCTATCTGGCTTCCCATAAAAAACATGTAGTTCATTTTTATGTAGTCTTCTCCATTTACCTGTTTGTTCATCTGTCTTTGGTCCAAAAATTCGTATTGAGCTGAATATTGGTACGAATGTTGGAAACACCATTATAAATAAAATGTGAAAAGTCCCCATCGATTCAACATCTGCAAAAAAATTATTCAATGTCATAGTTCGTGAATAAGGGCTTTTTGCATTCTGCAGCCAAACGGTAAGTTTTATCATAACAATAGGTCAACCAAAGTTGCAGATCATGCAATTGTCTACAACAATTGTTCTTATACGTTTTTTTTATAAGAATCACCATTCTTGAGATATCGCAATTCTAACATTTGAAGAAGTCGTATTCTACATAACATGCACACATTTCCGCACCACCTGTGAGGTAGTGTACTTGGCGCATTTTTTTTAATACGGTTTCTTCAATAGGTATACTCCACGGTCTATTGTGATTAAGTTTTATTAAATAAGATAATATTAATTAAAAATGTACTATTGGAAGTGATTCAAATGACAAAAATTATTCTTGATTCCGGGTAATGTTAATCTGACTGGTTTCGAATTCTACTTCAACAGTAATGTCTTCTTCGATTTCTTCTTCTTCTTGCTGGATACTTGTTAATTGTTCTGAGCAAGATTTATCAGTTGTCTCCTCATTGAAATCATATAAATGTTCTTCTGTTCCCTTTGATTGAATATTGGAGCACGACTGGCTTTGACAATTGTTATATACTGGTGAAGAAAATAATCCGAAATTAAAATATAAAATAATTAAATATTTACCTAAAAGTCCGTCTCCTCAACTTTATTTGTAATTAGTTATAAAACAGTTGAGGAGACGGACCTTTTAGGTAAATATTTCATTATTTTATATTTTAAATTTGATTAATACCTCAACAAAACTTCATCATAAATCTTATTAATTTTGAAAATAACCCGACTTTTTTACAGCCACATTTTGCACTACAACAATTTTTGCAATTACAAAAAATGGTGTTAAGAATATTTGTGGAGCGGCTGGGAGTAACGTTTGAATTGGTTCCAAAGTAATATCTATTAATTGACCCAATAGCAATTTTGGTTTGAAATATCTAGGCTACAGCAGTCTTAACACTGTGGCTCGTATTAATACATGAGCGCCCTATTTGTTTTAACACTTCTAGTTTAAATTGTTTATTTTTAAGAATTACTTGTTCCAAAAAGTAAGTCAATGACTCCGGAATATCCCTGTTAATATTTTAAAACATTCGACTAGGCGGGGGTAATTAGTATTATCAAATACTAAAGATTGAATGTCCACTGGAATGATCGTTGCTGCAGCTTCGATGATTCTAAGTCGTTCTTTCTTTTCATTTTGACTTTTTTTCTCAAACCAGGCTTGGTTAAGAATATCGTGATGATCATACTTTAACTTCAATCGATTCTTAATTGTTCTATTATCTATATCTGAATTTTTACAATTACTTTGTAATTCTTCCAATGCAAACTGACGGTCATCAAATTTTTTCTCCAACATTAGTAGATTCGTCTTGAGAATGACCGATTTTACCCCCAGTGCTGGGTCTCAAGAAGGAATTATAGCAATTATTATGGTACCTAGCCTCGGCAGCAACTAAATCATATTCGTACTGAATATGTGCAGTAATTTTTTTGGCTACGTCACCAGAACGAGTGCGAGCTACTACCTTCTGAATGGATTCTTTAAATTAAAGTATAGCAACTTTATGAAAGGGCTTTTTTTCTTCTCAGCCTCTTCATTTGCTTCATCTCCACAATACAAGCAATTTTTTTAAAAACAAAAAACGGATTCGCTTACGCGTGCTCTAGAACGAAGAGGAGTGATTTCCGATGTAATGGCTTGCTCCATCTCATGCTGTCTTTTAACTGCAGCAATATAACTCTTCCGAGTGTACACGTTACGGCACTGCACATGAGTTTTTACAGAGTTTTTGTCCTTCAGGTATTCAGAAAACCTATAATTTCTTTCAACACTTGAATCGATCAAAGTCTTCATTCCACGATCAACAATAACTGTTTCATTGTCAGTCAAACGTTTACTACAAACAAAGCAAAATTGCGACATTGTTTTAATTATTGAACAGCACAGATTGTTTTAAGAAATATTATTAACAAGCACGTGTATCAATAGCCTCGTGTATTGACTGTAAAGGAACGTTCAACACTATACTAAAAGTCTTTCGTTTATGCCTTCCAGAAAAAAAAAACAAGTATATGACTGTCGCCAGTCGGACAACAATAGAATAGTCGGCATATGTTGCATAAGGTTATACGGGCCAATTAAATTACTGACTGAGTTTCTGTTTTATGTATATTCTCACTATTATATAATATATAATTTGTATATATAAGTATAAGTCATTCTTTAAATTGCTAAATTTGGTAAACTACTTTGCCGCTGAGGGAGCGTTGTCCAGGGTGTACCACGTGGAGGTGAGTTTACCGTTGCGTGATATAAGTTATTCAACCAATATTTTTATTATAATAAATATCCCATGATACGTAGGAGGTAACATGCGGTTGAAAGCGTGCATATTATTATTTTAAATTATTCAAGTGGTGATGTCTCAAGAATGGCGATTCTTATGAAAAAAGTATAAGAAACAATTTTTGTAGATAATTGCATGGTCTACAACTTTTGTCTGGCCTATTTGTATGATAAACCTTTCGTTTGGCTGGAAAATGCAAAAAACCCATATTCGCGAACTTTGACCTTGAATAATTCTTTTGCAGATGTGGAATCGATGGGGACTTTTCACATTTCATTTACAATGGTGTTCCCAACATTGGTACCAATTTTCAGCTCTATGCGAATTTTTGTAAGCCTACCCCTATTTTTAGCTAACTTGACCGGGTTAACATTAAACACCAAGATTAGTTATGAGGCAAAACTGATATTTTGTTATTGTTTTTAATATTATTATAATAAGAGGAAATGCACTTATGATACTTTATATTTTAAGATACAAATTTAATAATACATTATACAATATACGGCCTATAAGCGATATTCTCGTACATTTGTTTTCTAATTACCATCTGCTTTAAAAGATTGTGACATGTTTAACTGAATATTTATAGAAGAAAATAAAAAGTTACATTTAATACACATTAATATATATATATGAATGTATATTAAATGTAACTTTATATATATAAACTTATATATATATATATATATATATATATATATATATATATAGTCACAAATATACATGGGCAGCCAGGGGGCTTAAATCAATTATCGACTATGCTATATGTAATAAAATTAGCATCTAGATTCCTTGATACAAGAGTTTACAGAGGACCTGAAATCGAATCAGATCATTACTTACTTGTTTGTCCAATCCGTATGCCACCGATATGCAAAATAAAAGAAAATGAATAATATAGAATTTGAAAATGTGGACCACACTTATAAAGTAAGTCTTTTCCGAGACCCCGGTATACAAATGCTGATTAAATTATCTAGTTCAAGAAACACCGGTTGGCGAAGATATTGAAGAACAATGGTCTGCTCTACAAAGTATTTTGACACAAGCAGCAAATGAAAGCCTGGGTATCAATACTAAATGGAATCGAAAAAAAGGACTACGGATATGGGATGAAAACATCAACAAGTAATTGATGATAAAAGTGAAGCATACAAAAAATTCTTGTCTACAAAAAAAGATGAAGATAAAGTAGAGTATCATAGGCAGAGAGCAATAGCTAAAATTGAAGTTCGCAAAAAACATAGACAAAGCTGGGAAGAATTTGTATCATTTTTGGAATATTATATCACTAGGCCTCAACCACAAATATATAAAGTTTTAAATAATTTAAATAATGATTCGAAAGAAAATTCACATTTAAATTGTATATCTAATTAATCTTGGCTTAACTACTTTCATCATGTAAGGACACAAAAAGATGATTTATTACAAATACCGATCTCTAATAACACTGCTTTGGAACTAATTCCTATAGATGACTAAACTGATGTTAAATCATTAAAAGTAACAAAGCTCCCGGAGAAGACCACATTAATCAGGATTTATTTAAATTTTCAACTAAAAACTTTTTAGACGGATTTCTTATTCTCCTTAATATGATATGGGAAGGACAATAACTACCACAAAGTTGGAACAAATCCATTGTTATACCAATCTTCAAAAAAGGAAGTCGTAAAATCCAAGATAACTATCGTGGAATTAGCTTGTTGAACTCTGGATATAAAACTTACGCTAATATAATTAAGAATAAATTGAAAAAAAAATGTATGAATATATAATTGGAGAAGAGCAGAATCGATTCAGAAAGCAAACGGGCTAGATCTTGTACAGATGGATTTTTCACTCTAAAACTACTATTAGAAAAGCACAAGGAATTCAATATAGAAACTCATATCGCCTTGTTGACTTCATAAACGCTTTTGACAAAGTAGACAGAAATATATTATTACCAAATTTTAGCAGATGATAACGTTCCACAACAATATATTTCTAATATCTTCAACATCTATAAAGATAATGAAATCTCTGTTAAAGAAGATGACAAAATATCTTCTTGGAAAAAGATCAACCACTGGAGTAAGACGGGATGTGGACTTTCACCGGTGCTTTTCATTATATATGAATATGATTAGAATAAACAAGAGAATGGAGGAAAACACAACGAGGATATATACCCATCAATAGGATCCTTAAAACTCGATGCTATTCTTTTTGCAGATGATTTAGCTCTTCTGGCACTTTTCGAAAATGATTTTCAACGATCAATGTATAATTTACAAAAAACAGCTGCCAAATTTAGTATGGAAATATCAATTAACAAAACAAAAATTATGGCATTTAATGGGAAAGACCCCATACAAAGTAAAATCTGTCTCCACAATAAAATTTTAGAGAGATCTAATCAATTTAAATATCTTGGATATTATCTCTCTATCTGGGATGAAAAGGATATCCCTGAAAAAAATTACTAGTTATAATAAAAGTTTGGGAATTATTAATCAAGTTATAAAACTATCCCTTGTACAAAAAAACACCAGATTACGTTTATGTAACACTTTGGCTAGACCAATGTTGACCTATGGTAGTGAAGCACAGACACTGAAAAGACAACATGAAAGCAGAATAACGGCTTGTGAAATGAGATTCATGCGCAGAACAGTGGGGGTACACCAGGTAGGAGTCGGAAAAGGAACACCGATATCTTAAAAGAATTGAAGACTATGCCAATTTTGGAACTAAATTATACAGTACCAACTAAATTGGAAACACCATCTTGAAAGAACGAGTTCAAATCGGATCCCCAAAGCTGTTTATAATTATATACGAAGAGGACGAAGATCTCTGGGCCATCCTATGAAACGCTGGAGGGAAAATTTTCTATAGGATCGTAACAGGCCTTGGGCTAATACTTGGAAGGAAGAAGAAGAAGAAATATATATATATTTATTTGTGTACCATCGAGCCTGATATATCTGATGGTAGACTTCTCCTCTCATATTTCAGAAAGTACAAATAATACAGTCCCAGTGGGAATTTCTCATGATTTTCAACTATAGAGCCTATTCATAGCAAACGCTGAGTCGTAATTCTAACCATGATCAGTTCCACCAATTAATCGTTCTATAATTCATTAAATCAATATCACTGTATTTGCATAAGACATATAAATACACACAATATATATCGGTTACTCAGGTAAATTAACCAGTCTATATTAAATTATCGCAGTCAAAATATCACTTCAAGGGTTTCAGCAACTATTTATAAAATACTGCAATATCGACAAATCTTTCAGTGACAGTTGTTGAATATTGTGTAATATTATTCGTATATATAATGTGTATAATTAATTTCTTCTTGTTATAATTATGGCATAATATTAATAAAATATATCTCCATAAAGGCAGTACCTCATAAGAAACCTTATAAAATTTCATTTAATTCAAGTATTCAACGTTACTTGGATAAAGCGGTGAATAGCTCCTAGATTTGTGGTTTATTATTATATTAATATTTTAGTGTATATTTTGTAATATTGCGTTGTACATTGTATTCAATTGTATCTTGTTGTACACTATAATTAATTAACTCTGGCAATATCGAACCCGCAGATTCATTGCCGCGTGGATATGAGCTTTCCCCTGTATAATTAAAATTAGCCTCCCTCAAACCATGGTTACTGTTACATTCCCACCTCATTCTTTGTCAAGCTACTGGGCACTTTCCTTATGGTTTTCCACAAACAAGTGTCCATGCGCCTCTTTAACCCTTAAATTCGTAATGTATCCTTTTGGATACATCAGTTGGTTCAATTAATTTATTATTTAAAATAAATCAGAAGAAAACGAACAAAAATAATCCACTTAAATGTGTGTCTAATTATACAATATAGGCCCCTACCTAATAATAACAGTTACACAAGATTCCATTTTCACTGCGGTCCGCCACAATCAAATAACTAACAGAAGAAATATCTGTTTGGCAATTTAAGGGTTAAAATCCTTTCGTCCCATATGTCACAGTTTAAGTGAAACTACTTTTATGTCTGGTTTCGCATAACGACCATTCGGTTGTTACCTACTCCATTCGCTTGTCCGTTCGTCTGTCTTTCTTCCAAATGTTGTCTTAAGAACTTCGTTTTCAAATATTCGTAGTCTTTTCTCTGCCCTTAAAGTAAGGACATGTTTTGCATTTACTTAACTGAAAAATGACAGTTTCATTTCATTTTTAGTTTAACGTTTTTCGACAGGATTTGGAAAGACGAGAGTACAGTAATGATTAATAGTATATTCCATTATATTGTAATAATAATAGCTATGACGGTAGTAATAGAAATAATTACAATAATAACAGTAACAATAATTATAACAGTAATATTTATATAAAATATTGGCCTATAAAAATAGTACTAAATAATATAATAATAATGATATGAATGGTAATAATATGTTTAATGTTAATGTTATTGATGA
The DNA here is from genome assembly GCA_030220185.1 of Diploptera punctata. NCBI lineage: Eukaryota > Metazoa > Arthropoda > Insecta > Blattodea > Blaberidae > Diploptera > Diploptera punctata. The sequence goes on along the minus strand of JASPKZ010009799.1, from coordinate 2,229,960 downwards.
TGATGATGATGAAATATTATGATTGATAATAATGATGATAGACAAAATTAATTTAGTTACGGATAATTGCCCACAGAGTTCATAAATGGTATCCGGTTAACTTACCGAAACAATGAGAAATTCGGCATGCAAGTAATGTATTACTAGATGATGAAGTCGGTAAATTAATTTTACAGGTCATTTCATTCAGTTTTAAGGAATTTTCGTGACCCTGAAAATCTTCATACTCGGGACCCACAGCTTGAATTATCACCCGGAGGACTTGCTCCTTGGATTTTTCTATCCTAAAAAAAGGACATCGATTCCGGCGGGATTTGAATACGCGATCCTCGGGATCACAGGCGATGATAGTAATAGTGGTAACAATAATAATAATAATAATAAACTATTATTATTATGATAATTATTATGGTAATAATGAAAATTATTATAATATTGATTATTATAAAACGAACTGAAATGTGTAATTTACCCAAAAAATGTGAAATATATTTAAAATATCAACAACCCATACATTTCCCCATGTTTTCCTTAATAAGCTCTAGGCCATTAATAAAATATCTCGGTCATCAAATATTTTTATGACTCACACATGTTGACACAATCACTTCTACCTCTTGAGAAATATACAACATTGTAATGGAAAACCTTAATAAAACAACCCATTATATTTAGAAGTTTTTAGAACCAGGCAGAAATTAATGTTGATACAGTTTAAAACATGATTTCTGAGCACTATACACATAAGCTAGCGGTACTCAATAGATTTTTTTTGCGGATCGTAACAAAACCTTATATTCATGTTTAATTATTGAGATAAATATTTTATAATAACAATGAATTGCAGCGGCAGACTAATTCATAATTTATATGGATAACTTAATTTTGTTCATGTGAGAGTTGGAAATAAGAATTGTACTAAATATCGTTTCTCTGAAACTATTATTAAAAATGCAACAAAGGAAAGCCTTAAATCCCGTAGTAGATTTTTCAGTAGAAAAAATGAACAAAAACATATTCAGAATGTTCACGTTCAAAGTCTGACATGTCAGTCGAAGGGATTGTGGATAATCCTTTGGAACAAGAGGATCTAGAAATCAGTACCTACAGTTCAACATCATCTGCTGATATAGATTCTACTACTAGCCAACCTACAAAACCACCTTTCAGCTCTAAACGTGGATGTGCAATAAAAACGTTTCACTGACAAAATCATTGCTTCAGAAAAATTGAAATCCATTTAGCGCTTCCTAAATTTATTTTTGGTTGCAACATTCCATTTATCGTTGTGTACAGCAAATATTTTTAGGATATGCTATAGAAATTGCGCCCATCCTAGCAATCGTTCAAATGAATAATTATTTCGAATATGCTACTCGATGAGAAAAAAATCAAAACGAAGACATGTTGATCCTGATTCAGTGTTATTCTTCGACTGATGAAAGAATTAATACGAAATACAAAAAATGTAGTTACAACGATAAAACATGTTAATGCAAGTACAAAAAAACAAGAAATATGATTTTGGAAGTTTTCGTTCTGTCAGGTGAGATAAAGAGACAGGAAATAAATTATATGAAATTGCAAAAGGAAGCATTTGAAATAACAGAGGCATGCTATAACAGAAACATATACTGCAGTGTGTCCAATTATGTCAGCAACATGGTGATAATGAGCAAAGATCAAAGATTATAGTACTCTGCCTGTTAATTTACACATTGCAAATCTTCTGCAAAAGGATCTGTTACCAAAAAATATATCATAAAAAGTAAATCAAATATTGACATTATTAAAAAGAAGACCAACATCTGCAATTTGTGTTGGATGGTGGTTCTACAGTTTGTCTTGCCGGGTATATCCAGTGGTTCTCTCAATGAGACGCATGTCTCTTTCTGAAAAAAAAAATTAAGCCATAATTTCCCCACTTTTCTGAAATCGGTCTTTTACTAAAAGTATGATCTATTGTAGAACAATATCTTCCAAATCCACATTGATGATCTCCTATTACGTAGTCTATGTAGGAAGTAAGTCTGCATGGTAATACATTAAACGTAAGAGATATAATTCTCCATAAAAAAAGTCCAAAAAGCAGGAACTGCATAAAGTAAGCGAACTCCTTAGCAATTCGGATTTATAATCTTATTTGCTGGTTAAAGAAATATAGCCTATATATATGTATGCATGCATATATCCATCCATAGTAATTTTGCCCTAAGGCAGGTCCATCACTGCAATCATAGCATTTGCATGCTATGCTAGCAGCTCTACTAGGGAGTTGTAGGTGTGGTAGCTTCCCGTTCCTTTCTACATATATACAGGGTGATTCAAAATTGACTTTACAACTTAACAAGCTTATAGAAATGTAGTTAGAAGACCTACAGAATTGGTTTTAATGTCATATGATAGCACAACTCATCCAGTTTTCACCGACATAGTTTTATAGTACCAGTTCTCTCACCGCGTGCGCTAACGTAATTCATATCAAAATGGCTGCTTTCACAGGTGCCGAGCGTGCTCGTTGTGTGTTTTGTTCGAAGAAACTAAATCTGCGACAATTGTTCAGCGTAGATTTCGTACCCAGTATGGTAAGGATCCTCCTAGCATATCCAGATAAATCGTACCGTTGATAGTTTTTTCTTGGAAAAAGAAGGGGCCGTACACTTTAGTTTTACTTAGGGCACAAAACACATTCACTTTCGGGCTGTCACGTACATGTTGCAGATGGAGATGTGGAGGTTCAGAGTCCCAGATCCTGCAGTTATGGGTATTTACTTTGCCACTGACGTGGAATGTAGACTCGTCGCTGCAGATTACGTGGTTCAAATACGTTTCATCTTCCTCAATCCGACCAAGCATTTCTGCACAGAAATCACGTCGAACCATCTTATCATTATCAGTAATGTGTTGCACCATCGAAAATCGGTATGGTTTCAAGTGCAAACGTCTCCGTAGTGTGCACCAAATGTTCGGTTGTGAAATGCCAGTCTCACGTGACGCATGCTGCATTGATTTCCTAGGGCTACGAGCAAAGCTATCCCTCACTTGTTCAACCACAGCTTCAGCCGTACGTGGACGGCCAGTATGCTTGGAATGACTAACAGAACAGCCAGTCCTAACAAATGTTTGGTGCCAAGAATAATTTTTTGGCCTGCTAGGAGGATCCTTACCATACTGGGTACGAAATCTACGCAGAACAATTGTCGCAGATTTAGTTTCTTCGAAGAAAAACACACAACGAGCACGCTCGGCACCTGTGAAAGCAGCCATTTTGATATGAACTACGTTAGCGCACGCGGTGAGAGAACTAGGTACTATAAAACTATGTCAGTGAACACTTGATGAGTTCTGCTATCATATGACATTAAAACCAATTCTGTAGGTCTTCTAAATAAATTTCTATAAGCTTGTAAATTTGTAAAGTCAATTTTGAATTACGGTGTGTGTATATATATATATATATATATATATATATATCCGTCCATCCATCATAGCAATTCTGCCCGAAGGCAGCTTTACTAGGTAATTGTAGGTGTCGTAGCTTCCCGTTGCTTTTCACACCAGTGTAGGATGGTGATTATGATAATGATAAGGATGGCCATATGATCTCGGGGACCGTTTGGGCCTTATAGGTTTCCTGGCATTTGTCTTATAGGTGAGGAAAAACGCTGATAAAAACCTCACCAAGAAGAACTGCCCTGACCGGGGATCGAACCCGGGCCCGCTGCGTGACAAGGCAGCACGCTACCTCTAGACCACAACGGTGGACAATATATATATATATATATATATTTAATTGGACAAACTCAATTTCTGTGCCAGCTTATCTAAAATTGCCAGAAAACAATAAGAAGAATCATGTTTAACCATAATTTATTTCTTATTGCCTTAGTGTTGTATAATTTGATACCAATCTAAATACATACCGATTCATTTTTCCATTTCTCTACGAAACATATTAAGTAAATTAATCTGAAGTATATTTTAGCGTACGTTACCAAATAAATGGTCAATTACATTGTATGGTATACATTGGGACATACCAAAATGGTGGTGAATAGTGTTAATTTTTAGTTTCGGATTTCAGGGTAAAACCGTAACTTAAACCTCGTTCATTTTTTAAGACTATCTTCATGTGTATATTTTAATAGCTTATACTGAGCTTCGTTGTGAAACTTAGGAGTTGCGACCGCTAAAGCGATTTTAAAATTTTTGTTTCAGGTGAAATCGTACACCTAATGGTGCGATTTTGATGGTTAAAGAACTGTACCTTAATTTAATTCATTCATTGATATACGCCATGTTTTTATTTTTCAATTATATGGAGCGTTAACGGACAAACTCAAACACATAAATACATACATATGTTATTCTTAGCTCATCATGGTCATTTTCGGTATGTACTTGATAGGATGTCCACTGCTGTAGTCTCGAGGTAGCGTGCTGACTTGTCACGCAGCGAGCCCGGGTTCGATTCCCTATCGGGACAGGCTCCTGGATGAGGTTTTTCGGGTTTTTTCCTCACCTGTAAGACAAACGTCAGGAAGCATAGGTCCCCGAAAATCATCCGGTCATCATCATCATTATCATCATACTTCACCGGTGTGGAAAGCAATGGGAAGCTACCACACCTATATTTCCCTAGTAAAGCTGCAAAGTATAGCATTAAAGTTAAAGACCTGTCCTCGGGTAGAAATACTATGGACGGATGGACTAGATAGGATCGGTGATGATCTGTAAATATTTTACTAAATTATTTTCATGAGAACAACCTCAATAGTTTAATTATTTTCGAATTCGTTAATATCTAATCAGGAAATAAAAAGTAACATTTTATAAATATATTTATTGCATGTTTATTTGTAATTTAGTAGGGTAATTTTAATTATTGAAACTTTTTAGGATGTTTTAACAGTTTTGTTTCAGAACCATAAAAAAACTACACTACACTATACTTGAAAGACATGCTCATAAAATAGAGAAGAGGGAGAAAAAAAAGTGAATATTCATTGCTATTTCATATTGAATACACAGATGATCCTTCTATTTATGACACAACAAAAAATAAGCCAAGTACAACAGTTCCCAAGATAACGTATGAGTGCCTATTCGGATATACAGTTCACAGGGATCCACAATGTGAAAGTAAAAAGTACAATGATGTGTTGAAAAAATATTGAACACGAAATGTGTAGAGCAGGAGTTAACTACACTTAGAAACGTGATTGACTTTATTTCTCAGATGTTTGTATGTATGTAAGTCTGTCAGTTCTTTATTCCTCCTGAATTTCCTGTATGCTGCGCCTCTCTTAGTCTTAAGCACGCGGATATTATCAGACATCTAGGGTGCAGGTGGTCTATTTATACGTCTAGTCTTGATAGGTGCATGTTTGTGGTACAATTGTAAAATTATTATTATTATTATTATTATTGTTCGGATGTTCGGATAACGTGGACCGTTCTGTTTGAGTGGACCCTGTTAACATCTTCCTTAATTGGCGCTGCTCTCGGACAGAAAATACTTTAACTTCTTCCCTTCATCAACTTTGATAAGTTAAAGTTAAAGGTAATTTTCTTTTATTATTTGTGCGGAGAAGGGTTTATTTTTGACACTTATGAAAATTATAACTTTAAAAGTTTTTCCAGCTAAGAATCAATTCTTAATTTCAGCTATTGAATATTACAAATGCTGAAAAAAACCCTAAACATATTATATTATGTAGATGCTGTTTTAATATACTGACGGGTTTGATTTGATATTATGTAACATGATGGCTGTATGAAATAATTAAACACAACAAAGTAATTCGGTTAATGTGGACCCTCCATCAGGACCTGTGTCCACTTTACACGAATGCGTATATTTCATCAATGAGGATGCAATCTGTGAAAAGCATTCACTTAATTAATTGTATTTAATATCCTTGTAATTTTACCAAACCCAAAGACCGTTACTTTTTGCGGTTGAATGATGTGTGATAATTATAATTAGGGCCCGATGTTTACGACGTTAAACTATTTAAAAAATGGTCTATAATATTCCCTTAAAATTCTATTAAAATGACCTAAAAGTGTAAAAAATGACGTAATGAAAATTATAAATTTGATAATAATTAACTAATTAATTATTATTCATTTATTAATTAGGGATGGTCTAAGAGTACTAATGACTATTATTATGTGTAGTAACTATTCTACAGCAATTCCTGTTCTTAGTAGTATTATAAAATAATTTAAAAAATAATTACTTTCACTAGGCGAATCTCATTTCTATTAAACTAATATGAAAAGTTATTAATTAAACATATTTTAGTGGGCATTGCTATACACCACCATAGTCATCCTTAAGTTATCAAAAGTGAACGATGGGCGGTTGTCAGCTAACAGGTTTTTTTATTAATGTGACTTCATGACATTTTATTAAATATTTTTTGCGCAATGTTGAATCATCTCGAACGGTATAACCTACGGCTTTCAAGGAAATCATATTGTATAGAATTGTTTAATTTTTCTAGTTGAATATTTGCAGTGACAAACACTTCACACAATTCTTACAAAAGAGATGACTTTCTATTTGATGTGGAAGAAATTTGAAATTTGTTTTAACAGTAATTGACACATTTATCTTCTGTTCACGTTTTTAAGAGCCCACAAATGTTTCTCTCGCCCGATATGTTGGTGTACTGTGAAACGTTTATCTGCAGTGACTTTAATTTTGCACACCTTGCAAAATATACACTCCCTATAGTATAAAATACTTGTTCGCCAAATTCTGCACATACTATCTTAAACTGGTAATAATAATAATACTAATAATAATACTAATACTAATACTAATAATAATAATAATAATAATAATAATAATAATAATAATAATAATGCTTTATTTTAGCCGGCAGAGTTAAGGCCATAAGGCCTTCCTCTTCCACTCAACCAGCGAATAGTAAAATTATACAAAAATTACATACATATTACAATTTTAAAATACTATTAAAATACAGACTAAACAAAATACAACGATGATGTGATCTAATACTAGCTAGTACTTACAAAAATATAGAATATAATAAAATTAAAATGATATAAAATAAAGTAAGCAGCTTCCTAGATGATTATTAATGGAATGCTCTATATAGTTGTTATGCAGTTAATGTTTCCATTGTGTCCAACTTAAGATATCAGTTAATTTAGATTTAAATGATGATAGCGATTGACAGTCTCTGGCATGACTGGGAAGTGAGTTCCATGCTCTAGTCATAGTTATTTGTATGATTCAGAGTATAGACAGGTCTTGTGTTGTGGTATCAAAAGTAAAGAAAAGTCTTGTGATCTTGTTCCTAAATTGTGATGAGCCGATAAATGTTGAAAACGTGTTGTTAAATAAGTTGGTAAATATGTGTGCAGAATTTGGAATAGCAAGGTATGTGAATGTAAAGTTCTTATATCATTTAGACGTAGCCATTATAAGGCCTCAAATGGAGACACGTGGTCATAACGACGGAGATTAAATATAAATCGAATGCACGCGTTATGAGCACGCTGTAGTCTGTCAGATAGATCAGTTGTCAGATTAGTCAGTAATATGTCGCAGTAGTCGAAGTGTGGCATTATAAGTGTCTGTACAAGTATTTGTTTTAATTTTGTAGGAAGGAAGTTTTTAAAACTATTTAGTGAGTGAAGAATTGAGAACACTTTCGCGCAGGATTTTCCAGTCTAGGTGTTGGTCCATGTAGATACTCACAATTTTTACTACTGAGCTCTAGGGGATGTTTTTATCATTTAGGAGAATGGTAGGGATTTTTTCGTAATTTATTATGATTTGGATTCGCCGATGTCCTATAACACTAGACATATTTTGTTTTGGCATTTTGCACTGCACGAAAATCAACACAACCACACTAGAGACGGAAATATTACAAATCGAAAGATTATTGCATTGAAGGGAAGTCCCGAATAAATACACGTGGAGGCACATCACAATGGTTTTACGTTATATTGAGGCAACGCGCTGTGGTTTCTCACTGACTTACCTGAGCACAACAAACAAGAAAGCAAAAAAAAATCATAAAAATGAACATTAAACCATAGATTATTTGAAAACTGACGTATAAAAGTACGAAAAATAAATAAATGACCTATTATTTATTTATTTTATTATTCTTATAATATGAACGTGACACAAAATAAAAATATTTAATATTAAAAATAATAATTTTAAAATTAACGTATATTATTAAGAATTAAATACTTTATAGCATTATCTTGTCCTATAACAGAATGTGTTTCCGCCATTGAAGTGTTAATGTAGCAGTGCCCTCCATGATTCCTGACTGATTATATTGTACATGAAAAAATAATAGTCTTAAAAACTAAAACAACACGCTTTATTAGAAAACCGAACTAAAAATGAAAATAATTTTAATTTCCAACATGCTTGGGATAAAATTAGTGTGGTTAACAAAAAAATAATCGCCAACGCATTTAAATTAACCTAGAGTTATCTACAAAAAAAAACCATCAAAAGCTTGGGGTGCTATATATCAATTAATATATTTCATAATAAACGGATATTGGTAAAAGTAAATTCTCTAAGAAGAAAATGTAAAAACCATAAAAAGCACCCCACGCTTTTGATAGTAAAATTATTTTTTTTTTGTAGATAACTCTAGTTTTATTTTAAATGTGTCGGCGATTTTTTGACCACATTAATTTTATGCCCAGCGTGTTGGAAATTAATATTATTTTTCATGTTTTAGTTCGGTTTTCTAATAAAGCGTGTTGTTTTAGTTTTTTAAAACTACTGTTTATTTTTTATTTTTTAGTTTGGTTTTCTTATAAATCGTGTTGTTTTAGTTTTTAAAACTATTATTTATTAGTTTTAATATTTTACAGAATAAGATAAAAATGTAAACATCTTTAAATTCGATAGTATTGTAGTATGAGCTAAAAGTAATACTCTACTAAAAAATCCTTCTGGCCGGATTTGAACCAGCGACCTATGGATTACTGAAATTATATACCACTCTAGTCCACCGCTCTACCAACTGAGCTCTTACAACGACTGAGTAAGACGTTGATAAGTCTGCAACCTATTATACCGGTTTTTATTATTTTGATTTTCTGCTGATTCTGGCCAGGATTTTAGAAACATATATGACATTTTCATATTGTCATTGGTCCTACACACGTATACAAAGTTGAAAGTCGATCCAATGATTATAGTGGGTGAAAATCGTGTTGAAAGATTCTGCTACATATACACAAACACTTTTTTGATTTTCTGATGATTCTGACCAGGATTTTAGAAACAAAAATGAAATTTTTGTATTGGCATGGATCCTTTATATTTAGATTTAGATTTATTTATTTAGCCTGGTAGAGTTAAGGCCATGTGGCCTTCTCTTCCACTCACCAGGGCGAACACATATTACATCAGAATATAACAATCACAATGAACTCTAATATTAAATACTAAATAAAAATTTGATCAAAAAGATAATATCTATTATATTATGATCTATAATGCAACTAGTTAATGTTAGTTAAAATTAAGACTAAAACTAATAATAAAATGTATACAATCAAGACATATTAAATTGTCCCTGTCTAATGTATGTATAAAACAAAGAAAAATAATGAGGTATAGAAAACTAATTTTACGTTTGTACAATACTTAAAACAAAACAAAAGAAAATGTTTGTTAATCTTAATATTATTTTCATAGATAATTAAATTTATTAATTGTTAAAAGAATACTATCAGTGAGGTGTATAAGTTAGTTTGTTATTAAATAATTCTTTAATTTGTTTTTGAAGGATGTTATAGTTTGACAGTCTCTGACATAGGGCGGAAGGGAATTCCATGTTTTGGTAAGCGAGACCGTAAAAGATAATGAATAATATACAGTGTGATGAGGAGGGATATAAAGGAAAATGTGCTGATGGAATCGAGTGTCAAGATTATGTGTGTCGGATAGTCTGATGAAGAGGCGTGATAAATAATTAGGCGATGATGTTTGAAGGATTTTATAGAGAAGGGACAGTGAATGGACAGTTCTACGATCTCTTAGACGAAGCCACGATAATTCTTTCAGGGACGGTGTAACATGGTCAAATTTGCGAATACCAGAAATAAAACGTGCGCAAGAATTATGAACACGTTGAAGTCTTTGAGGGTAAATAATATTTAAGTCTGTAAAAAGAGTGTCAAAATAATCAAAATGGGGCATTGCAAGTGTTTCTACTAACATTTTCCTAAGAGCGAATGGCAGACAATTTCTCACGCGATTTAATGAATGTATTATTGAGAAGACTGTTTTGCATGTATGGTTTATTTGTGTATTCCAATTTAAGTTGTTGTCAATAAATACTCCTAGAATTTTTACTGTTTCACTATAAGGGATTTGAACTCCATTTAGTGACACATGCCGACTGTGTTTAGGTTAATTGTAGATAATAGTCTCTGGTGTCCCATAATGATTGATTGTGACTTTCTAGGATTTAATTGCAGTCCATATTTAACTGTCCAAGTCATTAGTGAGTCAAGATCCTCGTTAATTTTGACAAACAGCATCATTTAGAGAATATTTGTCTCTGTGGATGTAGATTTGCATGTCGTCTGCAAATAAATTACGTTTGCAATGCTTTAGGGAGTTAGATATGTCATTTATGTAGATTGAAAAACGTAAAGGTCCAAGCACCGAACCCTCTGGAACCCCAGCTTTACAGAAGGACCAAGAAGAACATAATGCATGATTTCCTACAACAGATTGCTGGCGCTCATGAGGGTAGGAATTGAACCATTGCGTGGCACTATCAGAGAGTAAGAGGCTTTTAAGTTTATGCAACAAAAAGTCCAAGTCTGCCGTGTCGAATGCCTTACTAAAGTCCAGTAATGTAAGAATGGTAAGTTTTCGATTATCAGCAGCTTCGCGTATGTGTTTGCAAATATTTAGTAGAGCAGTATTTGTATTTTGTCCTGTCCTGAAGCCAGACTGAAATTGATCTAGAAGGTTGTGTTCATTTAGGTAGTCAGTCAGTTGTTTATGGACTAATCGTTCCAGAGCTTTTGAAAGGGTAGGTAAAAGGCTAATGGGTCGAAAGTCGTTCGGAGTTAAGGGCATTTTAACTTTAGGCAGTGGGCGTCGAGGGCTTGTTTCCACAATGAGGGTATGTAGAAGTTTGTAGTGAGGAGTTAAAAATATGAGTTATAGTAGGTAGTATAGCGTCGATTATTTTATTCAGTAAAGTAATATTTATACGGTCAGTTCCTTCTGCTTTGGTTTTTATTCGCATGATGGCTTTCTTTACGTCGTAATCTGTAACAATATACTTACTTACTTACTCACTGGCACTATCGAACCCGTAGGTTCATGGCCGCGCGGACATAAGCTCTCCATACATCCCTATCCTGAGCTAATGCTTTCCAATCATTCCCTGTATAATCAACTTCCCTCAAATCATAGTTAATGTTGTTCTCCCACCTCATTCTTGGTCTACCAACTGGGCGTTTTCCTTCTGGCTTTCCTACAAGAAGTTTCCATGCACGTCTTTCATTCCCCATACGCGCAACATGTCCTGCCCATCGCAGTCTACGGGATTTAACTGTTCTTATTATATCTGGCTTCCTATAAAGACCATGTAGTTCATTGTTATGTAGTCTTCTCCATTCACCCGTCTGTTCATCTCTCTTTGGTCCAAAAATTTTCCTAAGAACTTTATTCTCGAATACTCGTAATCTCCTTTCCTCCCTTAAAGTAAGAGTCCATGTTTCGCACCCATATAATATAACTGGTAGAATAATAGTTTTATATATTTTCAGCTTAACGTTTTTTGAAAGGAGTTGGGACACCAAAAGTCTCTGCAATGCATAATAGCATGCATTTCCAGAATTGAGCCTATGTTTAATTTCTTTGTGCATCTCATTCCTATTTGTGATTATTGTTCCTAGGTATTTGAATTCAGCCAATTCCTCAAAATTTCCCTCATTTGTCATTAGCTGTCCATTTACATTATATAATGTATTTCTACGTGTGACCATATATTTAGTTTTACTGATATTTACTTCCAGTCCTAATTTCTTAGTGTTACTCAATAGTGTGTGCGTGTGGCCTTTAGTATCTCCTCGCTATCGGCCAGTAGTACTACATCATCAGCATAAACTAACAGCTTATTAATACCATTCAGTTGTAAGCCTTCCTCATTCTCTAAAGATTTAATGGCATGCTCTAGTACAAAATTAAATAGTAGAGGAGATAGTGCATCTCCTTGCTTCAACCCATTCTGGATTTCAAAAGGGTCCGCAAACTGTTTGCCTACACGCACCCTACTCTTTGTGACATTTAGACACATTCGTACAAGTCTAACTAACTTTTTAGGAATTCCGAACTCCAGCAGGATACTATATAACTTCTCCCTCTTAATTGAATCATATGCTTTTTTGAAGTCTACATATAGTTGATGTATAGTACCATTATATTCCCATTTCTTTTTTAAAATCTGTCTTATACTAAAAATCTGATCTGTTGTAGACCTGTTTCTTCTAAATGCACATTGATGATCTGTAACATATGAGAAATGGAAATGTTCTCTGTCGGGTTGATTTGTCAGTGATAATTCATTTACAGTTTGTTCTTTATCCTTTGGAGTAGTAGTTATACCTGTGAAGTGATTTTTGAGTGTGTCCAGAGAAAGAGGTAATTTGTCTACCTGCGTGTCTTTTCTCCCAATTCCCATTCTATTCACGATTTTCCAGATTTCTGAAGTATTCGTATCTGTTAGGCTGTATAAATGTCTAAGTTTGGCGTTTCTTATAGCTTGATTTGTCTTGGTACGTAACTGTTTATATTGATTGAGATTTGTGTCTGTTTTATCGAGTGTATATTTCTTATGTGCTGCGTCTCTATCAGCCATCAAGTTAGGAATTGAAAGAGTAATCCAGGGTGCAGGGCGTCATTTCACGAGTTTAGTTTTTAGTGGGGCGTGTCTGTTGTATAATTAGAAGTATACAAAGTTTCAAGTCGATCCAATGTATCTTAGTGGGTGAATATCGTGCTGAAGGATTCCGTTACATAATTACGTAGACACCTTTTGATTTTCTGATGATTCTGGCAAGGAGTTTAGAAACAAATTATGAAATGGTTGTATTGTCATTGCTCCTTTATAAGTATACAATGTTTCAAGTCGATCGAATGATTTAAGTGGGAGAAAATCGCGTTGAAAGATTCCGTTACATAGATAGATACAGGTCAAGCTAATATAAAGCGTGTAAAAATGCACACCCGAACCACCTCGTGAGCCAAAATTGTGCTATCGTGCTCACTACTTGGTGAAGTCTAGAATATATTTATAACTGTATTATGATGGTGTAAAAACTAAACAATTCATAACTCTGCCAAACGATGCAAAAAAATATAATACATATTTTGCTATATAAAAGGAACTAACCCGGTATAGTATATTGAAAATATCATCATCATGATCAACAACAAGAATAGCCTCTTCCGATCTCATTATAGGTCGAATATGTCCTTCCATCTCTTCAATGGTCTTCCCAAAATTCTTCTCCCTTTTGGTTTATAATTATACATTCTTCTTGGTATGCGCTGTTCATTCATTCCTAATACGTTCTGTAGATAAGCATTATGATAATATTTTATTCTTTCACAGAGATTAAATATATTAAGTTCTGTTCTTATGTCCTCGTTTTTCTTTTTATCGGTCCTTTGGTATCCTGCTATTGCTCTCAACATCTTCATTTCAGCAGCCTCTATTTGTTTACTCTCTACCTTTATTAATATCCAGGTTTCACATCCATAGATAAGAGATGTAACTGCCAATACTTTGTAAAACTTCAAAATAGTTTCTTTTCTAGTCTTATTGAATAAAGTGCGTTTAATTGTGCCACATAGATAATTGGATCGTTTGATTGTAGTGTGTTTATCTTAATTTCTGTCATTGCCTAAATGACATCCCAAATAATTAAAATTCTGAACTTGGTCTATAATTACATTGTATATCATTATTTATGTTCTTATTGCACATTTTCCTTTCTGAGCTAATATTTTTGTGTTAGATGTAGATATTCTTAAATTGTATTTTAGAGAGATATTATTTAAAGTATAAAGCATTTTCTGATGCTGTCATTATTACTTGATCGTCTACAAAAAGCAGAGTTGTCAACACACTTATATTGAAAATATTAATACTATAATATTGTTAGACAATTCAAACAACATTATGTCTATGAATGGATCAGATAAAAGACTTTCAAAATTACTAACTGAATATATTAAATATAAAAACGTTATTTGGCCAATGCTAAACTTTTAAAATAACTACAGTCCATATCAAAATTGAATACTAGTTTGTGTTAATATTCTTAATCTGACAACTGCATAGTTTCATAATCAAATTATAAAATTATTTAAAAAATTGTTTTGGATGTACGTGGAAAGATAATTCAAATATATTCAGATGTTGTAATTTAATATTCGGATAAACAATCCGCGCCTTTCTCTTCCGTGATTATCGAGTCTGCAAAATATTCTTATCTCCATCTGTCCGTGAATATAGAAAACTTCAATTCCACTGGTCTACAGTTTTTTTTATGTCAGCTGTTAAAACAAAAGAAGGAATAGCTTCTGTTGGAATAAAGCGTTAAAGAAACGAGCGAGAGAAACAATCGTCATTAGGATAGTGGAATTGATGGTTCTACTTTAGACGAGCTTAGCGAAAAGCTTTGAGCGGAAGAATAGAAAAAAGAGAGGACAGAAGATTGCATTGCAGTAAATGGCAGCAGGCAGACAGCATCGAGAAAACTTTGAAGGCTGTCGAGAGGCGAAAAATTAATATGCAGCTCTTTCCTACAGCGCCAAGTTCATGGATTATTGACAAGTAGAGAAAAGATGGAGGAAGAGGGAGAGAGAGAGAGAGAGAGGGGGGGCTTCAAGTTATTTCCTCAAACCAAGCTATTTCCTTCGATTCAACTAACAGCTACTTTTCTCCACATTTTGTGGTCCATCTCAGCTTCAACTTCTTTTTTTAAAGTAATTTCCTATCGTTATCTGGAGCCAGCTTCATCTAATAAATTGGCTATTGGAATGTAGGAGGGGGAAGTAAAAGTAAAGATGAAGTCACATTAGAGACTAATATAACTTCTTCCATTCTCTTCTCCGACTCTCTCAACTATCATTATTAAATACTTATTTATGAGAACAACTTTTATTTCCATCAGATAAATTTAAGTCAAACAGTTATTCAATTGTTTACTTAGAAATCTCAATATCGTAAATTTTATATCAGTTTTATATAACATAAAAAGTATAAGGTATATTCACTAATAATATCGAAATATTTAACAAGACTTATTCGTCTCGATACAATCGAATAGTAGAATTAGGAACCTCCCTATCAAATCATATTTTTATATGGTTCTTTGCTCAATTTTGCAAACTCTATTTTCAATACATACCCAGTTTTTACTTTTTGAGTTACAAAGATTGAAAGAGGTGTTTTACGGATTGATTTTGAAACCAATTACAAAAATTATTTAACTCCTTCAAACATATAACTCCATAGCACGACAGGCCTACCAGCCTGCTGTTGACTTCACATGTACCAATCACAGAGATGGACGATCATTCAACCAGTGTAAGGGTAATATATGGTCAGCAATTTGGGACTCCCAGCCGTTATAATTGATTTTATAAAACGTGTCCTTCAAATATATAAAATTTCAGTTCAAGTATGTCGAATATAATTTTTTTCGAGATAATAGAGATAATAAGTTATGTGATATTAAAATAACTCACAGTTAGGAATATGTAGTCACTTCCAATATTACTGCACTTGTGAAGAACTAGCAAATGAAGAGAATTCAAACAGAACTGTAAATTAACAGAATTAAATTTCAACAAAACAAATTAACAAATTTGGACTTCATTATACGTACCATGTTATGAAAACTGTTTAGCAGTTTGATAACATATATTTATTTGGACTTCATTATACGTACCATGTTACAAACTACTTATTTATGCCATTATAATTTATTATACTTACTTGATTACAGATTAAGGTTTCCATTATTATTTGCATATTGGTAAAAAAAGCGTATATTTTGTGAATATTACAAAATAGGGTACTGTATTTAGTTTCGTCTATTTATAAAATTGAATGGAATAATAACAGACATAGCATGAAATAGATATCCTCTAATTTTGATTCAAATTTTGTAATTAAAAATGTGTTTTGAATTTATGACAAAGTCCAAACGTTGAATATATTTCAACTCTCGCTGATTATACGCTCTGATTAATCAATAAAACTTTGTTCCATCACAAAAGTTCTGAGATATTTTGGTACAATTTCTAGAATTGTTTTACCATAAGTTCTTCTGGAATACACCTACACTTTTCACGCTAATCATTAGAGAAATTAAATATGTTTTAAAATTTCAACCATCAAAAACATTTGTTGGAACTGAAGTAAGAAGTGTAAAACAAAGACTAAGGAAGAAACGTCTGGAAGACGAGGTAGATTTTTAAAGATATTGGAGAAATACTAGATTACATAGAATACCGAATTACAAAGAAGAAGCCTTGGAGCTGGATTGAACTTCAGTGACGAAATATAGAAGCAATAGCTAAAGCGGTGTGTACTCACTGTCAGAATGGACTATACAAGATGGCCAAACGAGATCGTAGAATGGTTACTACCAGGGAGCAAGATGTTGGGAAGAACTAAACAGAATTGAAAGTGATATCCAGGATGTCATAAGGAAGAAAAGTACAGCTTAAACAAAGGAAACGGAATTTAGAAACGGAGTAAGAACGCCAGTTGTAACTATCTGCCAAACCATATTAATAAATTATTTATAACATGTAATGAGATTAAATTACATGATTATATTTGACCACCGCTGTGGTCTCGGAGTAAGGTCGCGGAGAAGCGGGCACAGGCTCGATCCCCGATCGGGCAATGTTTCCAAAGTGATTTTTATGCAGGTATTTCTGCACTTGTACGTTACGTTCAAGTTACCTTTACGACCCAAGCGGCCCCCGTACATGATCTTGCCGTCATAATCATCATTAACATATTCCTCATGTTTAGTATGAACATGCGAGTAAATGGTATATTTCATATGAAATGTTCGCATTGTCTCGAAGGTTATCCTAAACTGAGCCGATCACTCATTCGGTGAGGCCTTCCATGTCCTTTTAGTCAAATATACATGTGTGTGATCCAAAGTTTATAATCTCTCTCCTGAAAGGCTGTGCCTATAAGGCCCGGGTGGCTTTGGGCATATAAATGTATCTATAACTTGAGAGATTAAATTACGATGGAGAAGAAGAAAAATGTTATTTTATTAGGCTAGTGCCTTGTACAATAAATAAACAAATTATTTGTAAACTTACGGAATTTGGTATCACAGTAACTGCATTAGACCAGAGCTCATAATGGTTATCGAGTTTAATTTCTTTTTCTCCAGAGGTTTGGTGGGACATAAAGGTTACTGGATTATATTGAATGTTTACTTGAATGTTAAGGCCGGGTTATAGGAATGAAACGTGCTCTGGGAGTAATATAAATAATTTACGCAACTTTTTTCTGTGTATGTTTTTGTGTGTAATATCATTTAGTACCCGTATTTCGCCTGATTTTATTCCCGAGCTCTTTAAAAGCGTGCATGGATTATCCACATGCACTTTCTGTTTAAATCTCTCCATAAATAAAATCACATATTTATTACAGTGACGATTATCCTGTTGGGCATACGTCATATTGCTCTTTATCTTTGGTCAACGCTAAAAATAAGTAGTAATTGTAAGTTGATCTTATGTAAGAAGTGATCTTTATGGGAAACCAGTTGATTTAAGAAAGTTGAGTCTCTTAGTCTGGGATTGGCAGGACATGTAGCACGAATGGGGAATGAAACAGGGACATGGAAGCTCCTTGTAAGTAAACCATAAGGAAAGCGTGCAGTGCGTATGCCAATAATGAGGTAGGGTAATAATATTTACCAAGACTGGAGGAATGTGAATTATACATGGATATCTTCTCATAACATGCGTATGGTGCATTGTTTGTAGAATTGAAGTTCTAAATGAGCTCAGTGACAAAATCATACTTTAATAGATTAAATAAAATCTGTTGCTGGAGTATAATTGAATGCTCACTTGGCTGTTAAGATCGGATTACGTGTGTACTTTCTACAGACAAATGAACTTCACATTGGAGACCTGACCAATAATGACATACACTCTCCTTGGTACATAAAATCCTTTGAAATATCTAAATTCTCACACATTTGTCATAATGTCTTTACAACTTCCATTCCATATTTGTAATAGACGATTATTATCTAATAACTGTCATATTCTCCACAGTACAATTTATTCCTCTCATACAGAATCATATCAACACTATAAACATACGCTATACGTTTGTTTATAAAGCCGGTAACCTGCAAATCACGCCCAGAGTAATTATTATTTGGATATATATTATACATTACTCTAATATCAATGTTAAAAGAGAAAAAATGATATAATTTTAAAATCGGCCGAAGTGGAAACAGTCGATAAAAATACTTATCGTGAACCGACCATACAGAAAATCTACATTTACACACGAACCACGGAAACATAGGGTAACATACACAATCTTCACAATTATCTGACTTGCAACACACAAAAATAAAATTATTAATCGAAATAATCAGAAAATTCAGTCTACATTCATCATTATCATCTGCATTATTTTTCTTCTCATGCTCCTTCTTCAACATCTTCTCCCAAAGGTACGTATTTACACCGAAGCACTTATTCTCTTCTTTCAGTTGCCCATTTAATGTCTTGCTAGTGTCCCATCGTATCGTTTTGTTTTTCATATTCCAGAAAATACTTTCTTGAAATTCATCTTATTTTTTCTTTAGTTTTTTTTTACATTTTACCAATACCATCAGGTTGTCGTTATAGAATTCCCGGTATTCCCTCCTGGAATTGCGGAATTGAACTCACATATTAGATTGGAGCGCCTGGTAGGCGAACGTACGTTACCCCGAGGATATGATAGGAGATGAAGCGTCAGGAGAGTCTTTAATCCTAAAATTAAAGTAAATCCAAATCATGGAAGGGGACATTAATAACACTGGTCTACAAAAATGATTTTTTTTCTTTCACAAGAATAAAATAATATATTCTAGAATTATCTTTAATGCTTAATTCAAATATCATTTCAGTTTATCCCCATCAGGCAGGAGATTTGTGTGATATTAATTTGATTTTTTTATAATACTACTCATTCTGATTTACCTACAAAGTGGTAGATAGTGATTTTGTGGCCAATATTAAATCTAGATTATATATCTTGTTTGTCCAGTAGTAGTCAGCTAGCATATTAGAACACCACTTGCTTTGGTACCTGTTTTGCATTGTAGAAATTTGCTGATGAAAACGCTCACCGTGTTCATCTCTGACAGCCCCAAGATATTCTGGGAAGACGTCTAAGTGAGAGTCCAAGAAGTGAACTTTTAAAGAGATGTTGCATCCCATAACTTTATAAGAATGCAGAAGATCAGCCACTAGGTTACGATAGTTTCTGCTTTGTAGTTTTCATGGGAAATTGTAACATACATTTTTTAAAGACAGCCAGGCTGCTTTTTCAAGTGGATTTAACAGTCCTTTAAAATGTTCATCAGTCATTAATGATCATATTTGTGGTCGTATAAAATTCCTTATTTCAGTATAGCATCACTGTGTTTGGATAATTTCGGCATCAGGTACAAGAATCCAACAGAAAGTTTATCCATAGCTTTCACGAAATTTTTCATTATTCCTAACTTAATATGCAAAGGAGGCAAATGTATTTTTTAGGACTGAGTAAACATAAATGTGACATATATTTCTGGCAGGGATAAAAGATTCACGCCAAGATTTTCTAACGTAGTGAGACTGACACATCACAATGCCAGATTAACACGTCTGGGCGCGTCAAAACATGAATGAACCAGCACAGACTTGTATTTTGGTGCTTCAGCTTGATATTATGTATACTTTCCTTAAATACAGATTGAATAAAATCGCTACATATAAGGTAAAGGTTCCTATGACAGGTCAAACAGAATGCAAAAACCAGATTATAAAATGTATTTGTCACACAAACACTGTGCCTGATGGAAATATTCTGACTACATTTCTGAATTCACAATAAAAAATGCACTAGTGTCACTAATCAGATTTCTTGTAAAGAAAATCTTGTCAATCAGTGTAATTATCTTTAAAAAACATCCCTGTGGTCTGACCAAAATTCGAACACGTGACCCATGAACTGTAGTCAGAAGCTCTGACCACTAGAACAAGAGGCTGTTTTACAGAAGTTATTTTGAATGTGAATATTATTATATAATTGAAGGGATTATATTAATTCAATTACTTTCGATTTGAACTGAATTGTTATACAAAATAAAACACTTCATGTTTAAAATGTGCTACTTTGAGAGATAGAAACTGATGTCGTTTAAACGTCTTAGAATGGCGTTATTCCTGGGAACGTGATTTTCACAGTGATGTGAGAACTAGGGTAGATCCGCTAAGTAGCTGGCTGTAATCCACGTGCTATCTGCAAAGTAAGTTGGCATCGTCCCGAACCCCAGCCAATTTCACTCCGTCTTAACGTAGCAAAAACCAGTTCAGAGTTCTTGATACCAGACACGTGATGT
Source organism: Diploptera punctata (assembly GCA_030220185.1). Lineage (NCBI taxonomy): Eukaryota > Metazoa > Arthropoda > Insecta > Blattodea > Blaberidae > Diploptera > Diploptera punctata. The sequence continues at coordinate 2,209,242 of JASPKZ010009799.1, read as the reverse complement.
TTCAAGTTTTAAAGTAAATGGGTTCCCTTTCGCACCTGGCGACACACACAAACGCGTGATTCAAATTTCAAGAGGACCTGCTCATATCGCATATTATTCACATTTCTTCCACAGCAGTTTTTTTCTTTCCTTTGTCTTTCCTTTTATTTCTTCTCCTTTTATTGTACTTTGATGTTGGCACTTATATTTACCAATGACTTACTCCCTTGCTTTCATTTATGTTTGTTTTAGAGAGGGTAGGAGTATAAGTAGCTAACTCTATTGAAATAAAATATTCTATATTTCTATTATCTGACATATTAATATATTTTTTCGTAATTAAGGCTACAAAATTAAAAATAAATTATACGATGTCTTTTAGATATCATAAAACAATAAGTCCAAATTAACATTTAAATAATTATAGTTTGGCAACAGCATACCATTCAGGTACAGTTTTTTTCACTCTGTACAAAAATAAGAAGGTAAAATTTTAATTATAAGTATGTACAAATCTGCCATACTACTTTGGCTGTTGTACCTCTAATATTTTGAATGTAGGTTTATGATTACATTTAACTTACAATATATAACTTTTCATACAAAGTATTGATGAAAATATAATTTAGACCTATAGGGAACTGCTTTACTGAATTTCTTATATAACCTTAAGCATATAATGAGTTAAATATGGAAACTACTATAATTTCACTAACACCATTTTCACACATATTCAAAGTCTTCCTTATTTTATTCACAATGAGTCACTTTTTACACAAAATAATTATTATCCTGTATGAGTCTATTACACACACTTTATTTTATAATTCAGAATTTCTCATTCGTAGCACTTTAATTCGCGAAACATTCTTCCTTGGATATCACAAACCATTCGTCGTCTTGAAATAAAGATTGCTCATTATGGACTGCGCCTGGTCTTATATAACTTATAGGAGTTTCCAGAGGCGGCCGACCACGTACACCGGCCTCCGCGCCGCTAGATCAATCGCAAAAGCGAACCATTACATAAAAAAATAAGTCTGGAGAGATCAGTTGCAATACGAATACGAATCCGAATCCCTTATGACCTATAAGACGGGAATTAAGCCTTCCAGCCGCCCGCGAAATTCAAATACGGACATTTGAGCAACTGATAAAAATCAACATACAATTTATATTAATAAGAGTTACTTTTTACTCCAATTTTCTACCGATTCCCCTTAATACGAGTAGATGAGTTAAATTAGTATATAACATTGTCCCTTATTCTCGTTCTTAATTTATTTCAGGGACGTTCTAGTCCCAGGTTAGGGCTATCTAGGCCTGTCGCTTTTGGAAACATCTAGTGCCAGGTTGCTTAACATCAATTATATCTCTCCACCTTAAGTCGCGTCTGCCCAGATACATATTTTCTTGCGCGGAAAATAATTACATGTTTCATTTCCGAGAACGTTTTATATATTTCTGTAAACACAAAACGAAAATTATGACTTAAATTACATCGAAGGAGACATTATCTACACGTAAAGGCCTAAAATATTTGTGTAAATTAAATAAATTTCATGATATTATAATAACTTTCTTGTTTTAACAGGAATCACCATTATCGTAAGTGCAAATATTTAGTTTAGTTGTGCCTAATAAATTCCGCCTATGTTATGAAATAGATAATTATAACGTATGTTAGAGCAGTCTCCACTTACTAAAATATGTAGAGAAAAACAGCTGTATCGTATTAAAAAAGAATATGAATGTGTTGCTGAAACAGTTGCTGTAAAAATTCACAATTGTATACATTAATCTGACAACTCAAATAGAAAATAAATAACATGGGATTCGGAGAAAAATAAATAATATACTAAGTTAATAAAACGCCTCAGGTAACTTGCGCGCAACTCTCGTGGGAAATCAGTGAACCAATGTGGCATTAAGTATAAACTTCATTTATGTTGAGAGATAAAATCTTTATTATTATTATTATTATTATTATTATTGTTATTATTATTACTATTGATATTATTGTTTTTATTGTTACTAATATTGTTGCTATTATTACTGTTACTATTATTATTGATACTATTATTATTATTATTATTACCATTATTGTCCACCGCTGTGGTCTCGAGGTAGTGTTCGGCCCTGTCACGCAGCGGGCCCGGGTTCGATTCCCGGTCTGGACAGGCTCCTGTTTTTTGGGGTTTTTCCTCACCTGTAAGACAATGTAAGGAAGCTTAGTGGCCCAAGGGTCCCAGAAAATCATCCGCCATCATCATCATCCGTCACCGGTGTGGAAATCAACGGGAAGCTACCACACCTATAATTCCCTAGTAAAGCTGCAAAGCATAGCATGAAAATGCTATGATTGCAGTGAAAGACCTGCCCATCGGCAGAATTACTATGGATGGTTACCATTATTATTACTTTTACTATTATTACTATTTATATATTAGTAATAATAATTATTATTCTTATTAATATTTTATTTATTATTATTCTTATTTTATGAATGTTAAAACATAAATTGTACCTGTTGGTAGGTGCTGTCGTCCTCAACTTTGTTAAAATATTGTATTAAAATTAACTGGAGCGCTTTCGGAAGTAATCTTCCATCTTTTGCAGGTTGAGATTCCGCTAATTGTTGTTGTTGTTTACGGTGGTGTTTACTTCAACTGTTTGTAGCAGCAACTGACTTGTTTTTGACGATCTCGTATAATGGGTTTGACTGGGGTGCGTTCTCATTGAGAAGTGAGGTGTTGTTTGTTTCCTTTATAATTTTGAGGTCTTCAAATATATTTATCCTAGCGGGAATGTTTTCTCGGTGGATTGTCGTGAGAGAGTTTTCAATTGAGTTCATTCAATGATCTGCGTTAATGAGATGTTTAGCATAGCTTGATTTATCACCCGCATTTATGAAATCTTTTAGGTGTTCTTTATATCTTGTATTGAAATTTCTGCTTGTCCTGCCAATGTAAAATTTACTACAATCTTTACATGTTAGTTTGTAGACTCCCTTGTTGTTGAATTTGTTGTGTTCTTCTATGCCATTGTATATTATGTTGTTTAATTTGTTTCCTCTTTTATAAGCTATGTTAATGTTTTATTTATCTTTTTCAAAGTTCTGGCTAGTTTTGTGGTTTAATTTCCTGTGTACGTTAATGTTACCCATGTTTTGTTATTATTAGATTCTCTTTCATGTTTGGTTACATTGTTTGCGTCATTTTTTTTCTTTTTTGTTTCTTTATAAGTTTATCAATGATTTGTTTCTTGAATCCGTTGCTTTTCGCCATGAATTTAAGATATTGAAGTTTTTTTGTTATAATTTGTTTTGTTCAAGGGTAGTTTTAGCATGTTTATTAAACTATTAAACGTGCTGATTTTATTTTGGTATGGGTGTCTAAACTTGTTATTAATGGTGAGAATATTATCTGTGGATTTGCGGAAAATACTTATTTTAAGTTTCTTTTTTTCTATGTTTTTCATTATTGTAAGGTCTAGACAGTTTATTTTGTTATTCAGTTATATCTCTTCCGTAAATTCTATTTTAGGATGCATGTTATTTAGTTCTAGCAGAATTTCCTTTACTTTTCTGTTCTAATTTTCATAAATAATCATGACGTCATCCACATATCTTGTGTTTAGCTTTATATTGAATTTATTTATTAAAATTGCATAGTATTATTTTCCAAATCTTGTAGAAATATTTCTGCCATTATACCTGATGTGGGAGATCCCATCAGACTGTAATCGCTGATGATGGCGATAAGAAGCTCTGAAACTTATGTTCGACAAAAACAACTCTAAGACTTAAGAATGAACAGACAAAATGTTTTAATTATGTGCAATTTATTTGGTTAGATGTTGGAACAAGTTAGTGTGCATCCATTTTTAATAAAACGTATGGAACTTATTTGTGAAGATGATTATTAGTATTCCACAGGTATGTGGTTCCATAAGCATATGTGCATGCACACAATTATTCTGTAGATTAGAAAAATGCATTGGTTAAGTTAACCTACATTTTTTTTTCGAATTTAAGGATAAAGTTTTCATTATGTGACAAAGAAAATTTTCTAAATCTAAAGTAGACTACATGCACCACTGAATAAAAGTGGATACGATTTAGAAACACATGATGCTGTCAACATACATAGCTCATTACTAACTACAGAAGAAATGTCCCAATATTGAAGCATTAAACATAAAAAATAGATGAATTACAAATAATCACTCCAACATTAGTTTTGTCTTAGGTAAGAGTTTGATCATATATTAATCCATCCATAGTAATTCTGCCGGAGGGCAGGTCTTTCGCTGTAATCATAGCATTTTAATGCTATGCTTTGCAGCTTTACTATGGAATTATAGGTGTGGTAGCTTCCCGTTGCTTTCCATACCGGTGAAGGATGATGATAAAGATAAGGATGATAATGATGGCCAGGTGATTTTTCGGGGACCGTTGGGCTGTAAGCATCCTGACAGTTGTCTTACAGGTGAGGAAAAACCCTGAAAAAACTCACCCAGGAGCCTGTCCCGAACCGGGAATCTAACCCGGGCGTGACAAGGCAGCCCGCTACTTTGAGACCACAGCGGTGAATTGATCATATCAACGGTGGGCAATGAAAACCTCGTAACTCCAGTTGCCAGCACAGAAATATGTGATGCAAAACCTGTTGAGAACACGGACTTCAATTTTTTAATAACATGACTTGTATTCTGTAGTAAACCAGGCTCGTCCAATGGTACTGCCATAGCATATACATTATCCAGATCCTGTTCGATACTTGCTGTTAGAAATTACACAAGAAATGTTACTTTGTAAACAATTTTTCACTTTAATTGTTATTTCTTTTGAATAAGAATTACAAAAAATTTGCCAATATTTTTTGTTGTATAACTGTTTCAATGACTTCCTAATAAATAGTGATCTACTTTATCTACTATGTTCATCTACGTATTTAATAAATGCTTAGGAAATAATGTAAATTATTTCAGTCCACTTTTTTAATGAATTCTGAAAAAAAAACTGAAAAGTTGGCAAATTCCTTGTATTTTCTTTCTGAAAAGAGTAAGAATTAAAACCATGCGAAAATTGTTTACAAAATAGCATTACTTGTGTTCAACTTTGAATTTTATTTTAAATGGATGGGAATGGATAGGGAACTTTCCATACGACTGATCCACCGTACCGAGCCAGCGTGCCCTGTTTGAAATTACGTCCTGATTAAATTTAAATGGCGTTAAATTGTTGTAAAATAATTAACAATAAGAGGCGCCTCTATCGGTTCTCTATAGCTATAAATATGTGATGGGGGCTGAAGAATCCGTATAGACAGGACCCCACAGCGAAAAGTTAAATTGTAAGTGAAACTGTGAGGAAGTACTCTGTCTGTAATTGAGTGATAAGTGATTATCTGATAGACTATAAAAAATAATAGTTGTAAGGTTAAATTGTGATAGAAGGTTTAGTAATAATTGTGAGAATTAAATAAAGTGAAAATAAAAATTTTACATAACATCAGTGTATTTATTTAAGTTCAAATATATAAAGGGAAAACCCCGTGCCGTCATTGACATCTTGGTGTTCTGAGGTGAGATTACGTACAAGCCGGTAAAGTAGGAGAAGTCGGTAAAGCAGAGTGCTCATCAGTCATCTATCATTGAAAAGGAGAATTACATCAGTAAGTAATAAATATTACTTCTTCTTCTTTTTCCTTCCAAGTATTAGGCCAAGGCCTGTTACGATCCTATAGAAAATTTTCCTTCCAGCGTTCCATATGACAGCCCAATGATCTTCGTCCTCTTGGTACATAATTATAAACAGCTTTGAGGATCCGATTTGAACTCATTCCTTCAAGATGGTGTTTCCAATTTGAAAAAATTACAAATAAATAAAATGTTGCAAACTTACAAGTACAACAAAATACATCCACTTTAGAAATTAAACAAATGCAAAAGCAAAATGAGCATTCAAAACACGAATTATTTACTCGGATTGAATCGTCTAACCAGGAAACTAGAGAGGTACTAATAAGCCAAATTAATATACAGAATGAGAAATTACAAGACAAAATCGAAAATCATTTCAAAGACGAATTAAAAACATATATCTCTAAAATTTAAGACAGGATGAATAAACAAGAGAACAATTTATACAAAATTAGAGGAGAGATTGAACAAAACCTAAACAATGTTGAATTAAAATGAAGTCGACACAGTTTTGAGCAGCTTGAAATAACATTGGGAAGAAACATTTGACCTACAGGAAAATAATAATTATTATCATCGTTTAACATCAGAAGTACGACGTGCAATAGAAGATCTGCAAAGTGATTCTACGACGAAGACCGAATTTCGACAATCGACTGACGCCCCAAGCCGACATGGAAATAAGAGTCCCATGTTCGACGGATCCACATCATGGGACATATTTAAACAGCAATTTAACTCCATCTCAAAACACAATGGTTGGGCATCGGAGAAAAAGACGACCCAATTAATCGCCTCATTTCAGGGACCTGCCGCAGAAAATCTAAGAAGCCTTCCAGGAGAATGTCGCACCGAGGACATATTGGAAACTTTAGACAACCGTTACGGCAATCATCACCTCAGTACAGCCTACCGCGCCCAGCTGAAAGCCCGCGTCCAACGCTTCGGGGAGTCACTACAAAAATACGCCATGGCCATTGAACAACTAGGCCACAAGGCACTCAGCGGACTCCCAGCAGCGTTCATCGATGGAGAGGCGGCATCCGCTTTCGTCTGCGGTCTGAGGGACCGTGAAATTAAACAACACCTGCTGCTGGCTGAACATCAGGCCATTAATTGAGCAGTGAATGCGGCATTACGTCTCGAGGCGGCAAAGGAGACCACACGCTACCTCGACCTGGCGCGGGTGAGACATCTGACTGCGGAAGACGCCGAGGAGCGACGCTCACCGCCACCCGATCGTCGCAGGTATGGAATACCGACCTGTTGGAATTGCGGGTGAGTTGGACATCAGAGATGGGACTGCGACCGCAGGTCCGCGGAGGACCAGGAAAACTAAAATGGGTCGGTGTGAGGAGGGGGTACCGGCGCCGCCGTCATCATCGTGAACAACATGGACGATGAGGGACTTATAGCCTACGGATGGATCCACGGACGGCCCTGCCGGGTACTCGTCGATACGGAAGCGTCGCTGACCATCCTGCGACCCAAAGCAGCAAAAGGGTTGCCTGAGAGGACGCGGCTGCGGAAGTTTGAGCAGCGTACCGCGTCGGGGGACAGCATGCCTGTGGAGAAAATGGTTCTCCTGGAGTTGGTCCTGGGAAGGTGCAAGCTGCGACTGTGGGCGTTCGTCGCCGGAATTGCCGAGGACGTCATCTTAGGCTTTAGACGCCGTGAGGATGTACGACGCTACTGTGGAATCAGACGACGAGTACTCCGTTTCGGCCGTGATGATATCCTGCTCAACGACGTGGGTCAGAGACCAGCCATCTGCAGGTTAGTCCTGAAGGAGAAGTAGGCAATCCCAGCTGGTTGTGAGAAGTTGGGTACGGACCAGGTTGAATGACGTCCTCGACAAGACATGCTGCTGGACGCCGGACGAAATCCCCAGGATGGGCTGTTTGTGGCTAGAGCCTTGTAACCAGCCCATGAAGTCGTTCCTGTGAGAATCCTGAACCACATATCACCCTATATGTTGGTTAGATGAATGTCCACTTCTGTGATTGATATACTTGGATGTGAGATTAGCAGCCAAGGGCTTGTCACGCCATTCAGATTTTTATAACAAACGGACTTATGAATTTGTTGCGCTGATTATTTGACAGTTGTGCATAATCTATAACAAACGGATCCAAGGCTTTTACGTTCTATACGCAATGAGTCTGTGATAGATGCAAGATATTCGAATTGTTTTTCTAAAACATTCTTTCCCTCTTCTATTCATTTTGTGACACCCGTTATTTGGTAGGTTTTACAGCTCACATTACATAATTCTGCACCATTTTGTATCTTCTTTCCCGATTTTTCATATACCCGCGCCATACTTTTTACTTGGCCGCCAATCGCTTCTATAGTCCCCTTTCCATGATACGATTGAAAGAAGTTCAATTTTATGTCAAAATCCAAATATGCAAAAATAACTCACTAGACCTAATTATATTATATAATATTCCTCGTTTCATGATACAGGTGACAATGCTTTACAATGTAATACATTGAAACCATTAGTTCTGTATCAAGGTATCAGAAGTAATGTGTCCTTAAAACTAAAATTCTGGTTAAAGTCCTGAAAACTGATTGGAAATATGTCAATATGGTTCGTTTCCATTTTGTTTATTCAAAGTATTCAACTTTTATATAGAATTTGCAATTTTGTACCTCCAAACATAAGCTACTTACGAGAAATAAATTTCCTATTAAACGATGTGACTACACCGAGCTAGTTGTCACAGTCGCGACAAAACAGATTATCTTAAGCTGACTAATAGCACGAACGTACTCTAACATTAGCTAGATTCAGCGTAAGACCTTAATCTCTGTCACCTTGTAGAGTGTTCTTCTCTAAAATCAGTAGACAAGAAGTAATGGATAAAGTAGCCATACAAAAAAAGAAATACAAATAGAAAGAAAAAAGAGGGACAGAAATGTTCGATCAATGTCTTTACAATTAAAGAAAATTCGAGACAGTACTTAAAATGTAAACGTAACTGTAAATTTTGAAAGTCTCAATCAATAAAACAAACATTTTGTTGATTGAGTCGCTAATTTTATCAGAATAAATTATTTATCCTACCTGCGTAAGAATGGAAAAGTTATAAATATAATAATAGAAAATAATTAAGTAAAACTAAATCTTCTTCGTTTATTAATGTTATTTATGTTAACCACATCTGAAATTTAAAGCCTTAAATAAAGTACCGGATGGTAAACAATCAATACGCAAATGCTAATAATAAAACTCATAAACAAAAAAGAATTTTTCAGATAAGAAAAATATTTTAAGCAAACAATAATGAAAAGTAAATTACAGAAATCTAACTCATTTAATTACAAAAGTGAACGCAAACATAACGGTTTTTCTGGCCTCATAATCTTATAATCAACGACGAATCAGTAGTTACTAAAACGGTTTAAGGGTCGGTTTCACGAACAGAGGTAACTGTATTACGCCAGTTTTCCCGTGTATAATGTATAGCTTAAACTGGCGTAATGCAGTTACCTCTGTAGGTGAAACCGACTCTAAGTATTAAATTACCAGTTTAGTGAAAATTAATGTTCTTTTTTTTATACATTGAAATGATGAAAGGTTACCATGGACAGAAATATGAGAACGCCTATTAACTGATTTCTCAAGGATAATTTTCTTATTTATTATACGATGGATATATATGAATTAAGGAAACAGACCTGGGATAAGATAATATTTTCATCACTCCTGCTGTTGTATTCATAAAGAAACAAACCGATTTCTCACGAAACAGTTGTAGCACTGATATCTGAACCGAGTTAATAATATCGTGTATCGTGGTTCCAGTTTCTAACTACGCGGGTTGTTAATAGACTGGCATGAACTATGCTTGTACACGAAAACAAAAATTCCTTCTAAGCGGCCAGAATTGTTTTCTTTCCTTAGCAGCCCTATAAAACCACAACGGAGCGTGACTAACTTAAATATCGTTAGAACAATGTGTATACTTCAGAAGGTAGATAAGAATAAACAATTATTATAACCCCCTTTTCCCTTGTATTGCCAATCTGGTTTTTGCCTCCAGGGTTTTCAATACGGGTAGTAGGATAACATTATGATAACAGCACACGTATGTGCTATTATAAAAATATTCAAGTAAACATAATAACAGCATATATTTCATACCCACAATTAACTTATTTAAACGCCATGAAGAAAACTGAAAAGTTATCTTTAACATGTAATATCTCATTTCTTTGAAAGAAATTACTGATATCTTTATTTTATTACAGCAATACCAACATCAGCTTTATTTTCTTTTTATGCTTCTTGTACATTCACGCCACTTAGGAATAATAATTAACAAACAGGAATGAGATGAAGAAAACAATTGAATATCGTACCATCTCTGGAAATACATTTCATTATGCATTGCAGATACTCTTGTCATTCCAGTTTGTGTAAAAAAATAATAAAAAATAAAAATATATAAGATGATTATTGTTCCAGTTATATGGATTAGAAACATGGAATCCTGCTATAAGGAAGGAGAAAATAATATAATAATTTGTTAATAAAGTGTTATGATTTTTTGTTGAAAGGTAATGAAACGGTAATGATCAGAGAGATGAATGGAGAAGAAACTACATAAGAATGAGCTACATTACCTTTATGGGAAATCGAATGGATTAAGAAGAGTCAGAATGCTATGAGGAGATTTTTGTCATGAATAGACATGTAGATAGATATCTTGTAGGAAAACCAGAGGGAAAGCGCCCAGTAGATAGGACAATAATGAGATAAAAGTGAACTTTATCCATGATTTGAGGCAGGTGAATTATGCAGGGAATGATTGGAAAACAAGTTACAATATATACATAGAATGTTTAAGTACGCTCCAGATTTAACCACCGGTTTAATAGCAGCAGATTTACTTTTGGCAAAACTTAAGTTCCTTGCCCTGCATATTTGTGTATTAGTGAGACTTCCAAATTTCTGCTGCAAGTATTATATTATGCTGCTTTCCTGTTTACTCCAAGCGCAACAGGCCTAGAAGGCCCTTGGCCTAACAGCCGGCTGCTGGCATCACATCCACATGTGATAATCACAGAGGTAGATGACCATCTAGCCAGTGTAGAGGTGACATGCCGTTATAGCTTGACTTCTCAACCTGTAGTCGCTACTTATTGTAGCTACCCAAATGCCTCATGATGCTGGGTAGGCAAAATAACATATTTAAAAATGGGTCAATGTTTCTGCCGCATCCTGACTTTCAATCCAGTTGTCGAAATAACTCAATAAAGAATTATAGGGAATTATAAATTAGCACTTGTACCACTAGTATTTATTTATGTCACAAATACTGAAAACGAGATCCTATTGATAGTCTGTCGCCGTAACACAGTCGGTAGTAGAGACGCTACCGTCTACTCCGGCGACCTAGATTTGACTATCGGCGGGAAAGACGAGTTACATTTTCCACCTTGGATTTAGATGTGTATCCAGAGCTGGAGTAAAAATGAAATGAAGGTATAGGGGAATAAATATTTTAAAAGTCATGGTAAACGACTGTTGAGGTTATTGATTAAAATGTTGCAGCTATGAAATTCGTACTCCTTGTAACAGTCGTCCTCAACTAAAACAAATGTCTGTTTATATTACAGCGCCTTTCAGAAGACGGTCTTCCATTTTCAGTATCTACAAAGGTAGAGTACCAATAAAAATATAGGCCTTTCAGAATACAGTATTCTATCATCAGCATCTACAATGGTAGATTTCCATTCTACGGTAGGTGCTGATGATAGAATACTGTCTTATGAAAGACCTATATTTTTAATGTTTGACGATTTTAAACAAACATAAGTTTATTTTAGTTGAGGACGACTGATACAGGTGGTAATGATTTTATTATTTTAATATTTTAAAAGGGAATAAAACAAAAACATAATCGATAAATATTTTAAAAAAACATTAAATTTTTTTTTGTGTTTAGAAACGAATTCCTGAGACATATTTTGTTTTCAAACTTGGATAAATATTCCAAGATGTATTACATTTCAATTTTTTTATATTAATGTGTATGTAGATAGTGACCGATAGCAAGGAATACCTCTAAATAAGATCAGGATGACATAATCGTTTTAAAGTCAATAACACTATTTCGATATAATTTGGGTTAAAATTTAAAACACACACACACACACACACATATATATATATATATATATATATATATATATATATATATATGCTAAAATAATAATCAATAAACACCACTATGTTTTGCATTTCAATGCAGCGAAGTTAAAAGATTTCGATTAGTTTCGGCTATGCAAATAAGTAAATCATTACTCCTTAGAAAGGAATAAACAAATTCTGATTAAATCTCTTCAGCTATGTGACAAATTGAAGTCTTAATTGGAATAACATGTGTTAATTTTTTTTTATAATTTAAAATAATTTATTTTAAATTAGATTTGTAATTAAATATATAATTCAATTTGACTAGATTACACATTTGATGTTGAAAGATACGTGCGTTTAGTAAATATTACACTACATGGAACTTACATTTTCCATTTGTCGACAATTTTATACGAACGTAATATATTGAAACAGTAAAAATAAACCCCCTGCTCCTCTCAGGCGTAATGTAAGACCGAGACATAAGATAGGATGAAACCCGTATTATTGAATTCAGTTATATAGAAGGATGCCGGCTGACGTATGCCTTTCACACCATCACAGAGGGAAATGCAATGAAATGAAATAAAATTAACGACATGAGTTTGGAAAAGAGTGAAATGAAGTTTTTGGCAGGTGAAACGGAAGACTCTGAGAAAAACCTGGCCCGCCTTCGATTAGTCCACTACGAACGCCACAGGAAGTGACCGAATCACGATCTTAGGTTACAGTGGCGAGTGTTACTTGCGCCATCGAACTCTTTGGACGTTACATGAAACAAAATGTTATCACGGAATTGGAGACGAGAACTTTTTAATTCGTTAAAAATCAATACAAACACAAACCAGAAAGTGCATCTCCGCACAAATTGATTAAAGTATTAGCCAGATACCTATAAGAAGAACGACCTAAAATTAATTAGCTTGACAACGTATAACTAACGTAATTAGTATATATTTTCATTCTAAACTCTGGTGAAGACCATAATTTCCTATTAATTCTCAAGTATTTCCCTCGAGGTTTATAATTAAATACACTACCTCAAACTTTAGAGGTGTGACGTCTGAAATATCAGGTACACAGCTGATTGATAAAGTTTTATTATTCATTTTACGATTCCCGGGAGATGTATTCTGGCACTTTATTGCAGTGGCATCCAAGTTATCGACCCGCCTTGTAATATAAATGTCTACTCTTGTTACAATCGCTTGCTAATTCATCAAGCGATGTAAACCGCGGATATATACAACCTGTTGGACAATATTAACACAGCAGTAATGTAATGAGTGCTGTTACCACAGTACGACTCGTCAATTTCTGTTATTCATCACTTCAAATCACTAAAGCTAGATTGTTTGTGAGGCTATGAGGATTACTGATTAGTGAAACGCAATGAGAACACTCAGTTTCATAAATCTATAAGCCTACTTCCACAATCTCGTGCTAATGAAGATTTTAATATTTACTTACAATTATAAGCATGGCTTGTAATACGTCTCTTCAACAAACCTACACAATTACATTATAAATTCAATTGCTATCTCAACCAACAAATGGAGACCGAGGTTGCGGCAACATTCACTATTCTTAAATCAATTTTGTATACTCTGACTATCTTAATTTACTATTTTATCTGAAGTCTTATGAAAGATGATGCTATAAGATTAAAGAACCGGCAAGGTCTAGGGTTATGTTTCATTCTTCTGGTACCGAGGGTTACGAATTCAAACCCGGCCGCACTCGATGGATTCTTGTGATGCGGAATTCCTACAGAAAAGTACCCAGAAACGAACTTTAACAAGTGGGTCCCGAGTCGAAAGATTTTCGGGCCCCTGAAAGATACTCAAAAATTAAATTAGTGTCCCTTAAAAAACCAACCTTACCCAAATAAGTAGTATATTAGTTGCCTACAAAATGAGCTCATTCAAACTATGTGCTTACGCGATGTTACTCACTGACATCTGTAGGGTAATGAACTAACTAAACTAGATTAGTTAGGAAACTCCACGATTGGGGAACACCCCTCTCTCCATGAGAAGGTATAGAGTACATATACACATGTAAGAAACTGTATAAACATGCCTTCATTTCATTTCAACTACCCAGTGAGCAATGTTTGATATTCATATTAGCGGACTATCGTCATTCATTTATATTTTCGCTAGTTGCAAAGGGGTTGGGAACAATCGAATTTCTTTGATTTTACAAATTACCATGTAGAAATCAAAATTAGTCGAATTTCTTTAATAGTACAAATAATAGCCTAACTATATAAAAATATGCTCAGTTTATTTGAACAACTCTGTGAACGATGATCTTGCAGAAGATTTCCGGGCTGGTGGTCGTGGTCTTGTGGCTTGTAGTTCCCCAACGTTTCGCCAGAGACTGCGTCCGACATCCTCAAGACAACCCTTGAGGATGCCGGACGCAGTCTCTGGCGAAACGTTGGGGAACTACAAGCCTCAAGACCACGGCCAAATCTTCATAGTAACTCCGGCCGTGAAAGCCTAAGCCAATATATCTGTGAACGATGTTTGAAATTCATTGTAAAGAACTATTGTCACTAAATTATGTTGTTGCTAGTTGTGAAGGGCTATAAATAAATATAATTTATTTAATTTTACTTTACCCTAATTTTCACAAAACAAATCAAAGTCTTCTATATTTCATTTACAATTATTCACTGCAGGAACACACATTCTTTTCCTGCTTACAGATGTCCTCAAACACATTCTTCCTTATCACTCTTCACATTACTTTTACGAGCCCACGTCTGCACGCGATCTGCATCTGGTTAATATGCGAGGATCGAAATTATGTGGAAAGCCCAGTCTGAACATGTATCAATCAAAACCAAAAGAAGCCCACCCATTCATACAAGAGGTGCATAGACGCACGTGGTAAATTATCCCCCTAGGAAACACGTCCGGAGAGATGAACCGCGAGCTGTACTCGCGACCAACGATCCGATTCCTAATCCCTATTACATTAAAGGCGATATTTATGTCTTGCTATCCCAAGAAATTGAAAGACGATCATTTGCGTAACGAATCAACTCTGTGCCACAATATTTGAAAATTATTTTGTTTCAATAAGTGGAAATTTGAATTTTAGTGAGCATTTACAATCATTGTCTAAGACATAAAACGTTAACAAAAAGAACCAAACCCAACATAAATGTCCTATATTCTAGCGTATTTTGCGCTAACTTCGGCCTGTCAGGTTTTAATAATTCCTTTCATTGTATTCTTAAAAACCCAACACAAATCACGGACATTATTTTACTATTTTGTTGTATAATATTTTAAGGACAATTTACATTTCGTAAAAATGATAAACTAGCTAATATATACGGCGGGCGCTGCTACGCCTAAACAAACGATAATGTTTTTGCGTTTAGTTTAATAAATAAAAGAGAAAATAATTATATACATTTATAATTGTATTATTTTCAGATGTCCCGTGCTGATAACTCGACGTCGCCCAAGAATCTACTTGTCCGTATCTTCTTGGCATAAATTAGCTGAAAGACGAAAATTTTGTTTTTACGTTTAGTTAAATAAGTAACACGAAAAATAATTATAAATTTGCTTACTTCGTTATTGCAGCTAAAACAATCTCTAAGCTAATTAAATTATATTTCCAAACTACATTTCATACAAAGTAATTATTACATTAAATATCTTCCAAAATGTAATATTCCAGCAATCATTATAAGTAAAGCCATATCGTAATAATATTTATATACTCCGTGTTGGTAACCCGGCGTTGCTGGGGAATCTAAGTATCCCGATCCGTGTTGATAACCCGGCGTTGCTGGGGTATCTACGTATCCCGATCCGTGTTGATAACCCGGCGTTGCTGGGGAATCTACGTATCCCGATCCGTGTTGATAACCCGGCGTTGCTGGGGAATCTACGTATCCCGATCCGTGTTGATAACCCGGCGTTGCTGGGGAATCTACGTATCCCGATCCGTGTTGATAACCCGGCGTTGCTGAGGAATCTACGTATCCCGATCCGTGTTGATAACCCGGCGTTGCTGGGGAATCTACGTATCCCGATCCGTGTTGATAACCCGGCGTTGCTGGGGAATCTACGTATCCCGATCCGTGTTGATAACCCGGCGTTGCTGGGGATCTACGTATCCCGATCCGTGTTGATAACCCGGCGTTGCTGGGGAATCTACGTATCCCGATCCGTGTTGATAACCCGGCGTTGCTGGGGATCTACGTATCCCGATCCGTGTTGATAACCCGGCGTTGCTGGGGAATCTACGTATCCCGATCCGTGTTGATAACCCGGCGTTGCTGGGGATCTACGTATCCCGATCCGTGTTGATAACCCGGCGTTGCTGGGGTATCTACGTATCCCGATCCGTGTTGATAACCCGGCGTTGCTGGGGAATCTACGTATCCCGATCCGTGTTGATAACCCGGCGTTGCTGGGAATCTACGTATCCCGATCCGTGTTGATAACCCGGCGTTGCTGGGGATCTACGTATCCCGATCCGTATTGATAACCCGGCGTTGCTGGGGAATCTACGTATCCCGATCCGTGTTGATAACCCGGCGTTGCTGGGGAATCTACGTATCCCGATCCGTGTTGATAACCCGGCGTTTCTGGGGAATCTACGTATCCCGATCCGTGTTGATAACCCGGCGTTGCTGGGGAATCTACGTATCCCGATCCGTGTTGATAACCCGGCGTTGCTGGGGAATCTACGTATCCCGATCCGTGTTGATAACCCGGCGTTGCTGGGGAATCTACGTATCCCGATCCGTGTTGATACCCGGCGTTTCTGGGGAATCTACGTATCCAGATCCGTGTTGATAACCCGGCGTTGCTGGGGAATCTACGTATCCCGATCCGTGTTGATAACCCGGCGTTGCTGGGGAATCTACGTATCCCGATCCATGTTGATAACCCGACGTTGCTGGGGAATCTACGTATCCCGATCCGTGTTGATAACCCGGCGTTGCTGGGGAATCTACGTATCCCGATCCGTGTTGATAACCCGGCGTTTCTGGGGAATCTACGTATCCCGATCCGTGTTGATAACCCGGCGTTGCTGGGGAATCTACGTATCCCGATCCGTGTTGGTAACCCGGCGTTGCTGGGGAATCTACGTATCCCGATCCGTGTTGATAACCCGGCGTTTCTGGGGAATCTACGTATCACGATCCGTGTTGATAACCCGGCGTTGCTGGGGAATCTACGTATCCCGATCCGTGTTGATAACCCGGCGTTGCTGGGGAATCTACGTATCCCGATCCGTGTAGATAACCCGGCGTTGCTGGGGAATCTACGTATCACGATCCGTGTTGATAACCCGGCGTTGCTGGGGAATCTACGTATCCCGATCCGTGTTGGTAACCCGGCGTTGCTGGGGAATCTACGTATCCCGATCCGTGTTGATAACCCGGCGTTGCTGGGGAATCTACGTATCCCGATCCGTGTTGGTAACCCGGCGTTGCTGGGGAATCTACGTATCCCGATCCGTGTTGATAACCCGGCGTTGCTGGGGAATCTACGTATCCCGATCCGTGTTGGTAACCCGGCGTTGCTGGGGAATCTACGTATCCCGATCCGTGTTGATAACCCGGCGTTGCTGGGGAATCTACGTATCCCGATCCGTGTTGGTAACCCGGCGTTGCTGGGGAATCTACGTATCCCGATCCGTGTTGATAACCGGCGTTGCTGGGGAATCTACGTATCCCGATCCGTGTTGGTACCCGGCGTTGCTGGGGAATCTACGTATCCCGATCCGTGTTGGTAACCCGGCGTTGCTGGGGAATCTACGTATCCCGATCCGTGTTGGTAACCCGGCGTTGCTGGGGAATCTAAGTATCCCGATCCGTGTTGATAACCCGGCGTTGCTGGGGAATCTACGTATCCCGATCCGTGTTGGTAACCCGGCGTTGCTGGGGAATCTACGTAACCCGATCCGTGTTGGTAACCCGGCGTTGCTGGGGAATCTACGTATCCCGCTCCGTGTTGATAACCCGGCGTTGCTGGGGAATCTACGTATCCCGATCCGTGTTGGTAACCCGGCGTTGCTGGGGAATCTACGTATCCCGATCCGTGTTGGTAACCCGGCGTTGCTGGGGAATATACGTATCCCGATCCGTGTTGGTAACCCGGCGTTGCTGGGGAATCTACGTATCCCGATCCGTGTTGGTAACCGGCGTTGCTGGGAAATCTACGTATCCCGATCCGTGTTGATAACCCGGCGTTGCTTGGGAATCTACGTATCCCGATCCGTGTTGATAACCCGGCGTTGCTGGGGAATCTACGTATCCCGATCCGTGTTGGTAACCCGGCGTTGCTGGGGAATCTACGTATCCCGATCCGTGTTGGTAACCCGGCGTTGCTGGGGATCTACGTATCCCGATCCGTGTTGATAACCCGGCGTTGCTGGGGAATCTACGTATCCCGATCCGTGTTGATAAGCCGGCGTTGCTGGGGAATCTACGTATCCCGATCCGTGTTGATAACCCGGCGTTGCTGGGGAATCTACGTATCCCGATCCGTGTTGGTAACCCGGCGTTGCTGGGGAATCTACGTATCCCGATCCGTGTTGATAACCCGGCGTTGCTGGGGAATCTACGTATCCCGATCCGTGTTGATAACCCGGCGTTGCTGGGGAATCTACGTATCCCGATCCGTGTTGATAACCCGGCGTTGCTGGGGAATCTAAGTATCCCGATCCGTGTTGATAACCCGGCGTTGCTGGGGAATCTACGTATCCCGATCCGTGTTGGTAACCCGGCGTTGCTGGGGAATCTACGTATCCCGATCCGTGTTGATAACCCGGCGTTGCTGGGGAATCTACGTATCCCGATCCATGTTGATAACCCGGCGTTGCTGGGGAATCTACGTATCCCGATCCGTGTTGGTAACCCGGCGTTGCTGGGGAATCTACGTAAACCGATCCGTGTTGATAACCCGGCGTTGCTGGGGAATCTACGTATCCCGATCCGTGTTGATAACCCGGCGTTGCTGGGGAATCTACGTATCCCGATCCGTGTTGATAACCCGGCGTTTCTGGGGAATCTACGTATCCCGATCCGTGTTGATAACCCGGCGTTGCTGGGGAATCTACGTTACCCGATCCGTGTTGATAACCCGGCGTTGCTGGGGAATCTACGTATCCCGATCCGTGTTGATAACCCGGCGTTGCTGGGGAATCTACGTATCCCGATCCGTGTTGATAACCCGGCGTTGCTGGGGAATCTACGTATCCCGATCCGTGTTGGTAACCCGGCGTTGCTGGGGAATCTACGCCGCCCGATCCGTGTTGATAACCCGGCGTTGCTGGGGAATCTACGTATCCCGATCCGTGTTGATAACCCGGCGTTGCTGGGGAATCTACGTATCCCGATCCGTGTTGATAACCCGGCGTTGCTGGGGAATCTACGTATCCCGATCCGTGTTGATAACCCGGCGTTGCTGGGGAATCTACGTATCCCGATCCGTGTTGATAACCCGGCGTTGCTGGGGAATCTACGTATCCCGATCCGTGTTGATAACCCGGCGTTGCTGGGGAATCTACGTATCCCGATCCGTGTTGATAACCCGGCGTTGCTGGGGAATCTACGTATCCCGATCCGTGTTGATAACCGGCGTTGCTGGGGAATCTACGTATCCCGATCCGTGTTGATAACCGGCGTTGCTGGGGAATCTACGTATCCCGATCGTGTTGATAAACCGGCGTTGCTGGGGAATCTACGTATCCCGATCCGTGTTGATAACCCGGCGTTGCTGGGGAATCTACGTACCCGATCCGTGTTGATAACCCGGCGTTGCTGGGGAATCTACGTATCCCGATCCGTGTTGATAACCCGGCGTTGCTGGGGAATCTACGTATCCCGATCCGTGTTGATAACCCGGCGTTGCTGGGTATTCTACATATCCCGATCCGTGTTGATAACCCGGCGTTGCTGGGGAATCTACGTACCCGATCCGTGTTGATAACCCGGCGTTGCTGGGGAATCTACGTATCCCGATCCGTGTTGTTAACCCGGCGTTGCTGGGGAATCTACGTATCCCGATCCGTGTTGATAACCCGGCGTTGCTGGGGAATCTACGTATCCCGATCCGTGTTGATAACCCGGCGTTGCTGGGGAATCTACGTATCCCGATCCGTGTTGATAACCCGGCGTTGCTGGGGAATCTACGTATCCCGATCCGTGTTGATAACCCGGCGTTGCTGGGGAATTCTACGTATCCCGATCCGTGTTGATAACCCGGCGTTGCTGGGGAATCTACGTATCCCGATCCGTGTTGATAACCCGGCGTTGCTGGGGAATCTACGTATCCCGATCCGTGTTGATAACCCGGCGTTGCTGGGGAATCTACGTATCCCGATCCGTGTTGATAACCCGGCGTTGCTGGGGAATCTACGTATCCCGATCCGTGTTGATAACCCGGCGTTGCTGGGGAATCTACGTACCCGATCCGTGTTGATAACCCGGCGTTGCTGGGGAATCTACGTACCCGATCCGTGTTGATAACCCGGCGTTGCTGGGGAATCTACGTTACCCGATCCGTGTTGATAACCCGGCGTTGCTGGGGAATCTACGTATCCCGATCCGTGTTGATAACCCGGCGTTGCTGGGGAATCTACGTATCCCGATCCGTGTTGGTAACCCGGCGTTGCTGGGGAATCTACGTATCCCGATCCGTGTTGATAACCCGGCGTTGCTGGGAATCTACGTATCCCGATCCGTGTTGATAACCCGGCGTTGCTGGGGAATCTACGTACCCGATCCGTGTTGATAACCCGGCGTTGCTGGGGAATCTACGTATCCCGATCCGTGTTGATAACCCGGCGTTGCTGGGGAATCTACGTATCCCGATCCGTGTTGATAACCCGGCGTTGCTGGGGAATCTACGTATCCCGATCCGTGTTGATAACCCGGCGTTGCTGGGGAATCTACGTATCCCGATCCGTGTTGATAACCCGGCGTTGCTGGGGAATCTACGTATCCCGATCCGTGTTGATAACCCGGCGTTGCTGGGGAATCTACGTATCCCGATCCGTGTTGATAACCCGGCGTTGCTGGGGAATCTACGTATCCCGATCCGTGTTGATAACCCGGCGTTGCTGGGGAATCTACGTATCCCGATCCGTGTTGATAACCCGGCGTTGCTGGGGAATCTACGTATCCCGATCCGTGTTGATAACCCGGCGTTGCTGGGGAATCTACGTATCCCGATCCGTGTTGATAACCCGGCGTTGCTGGGGAATCTACGTATCCCGATCCGTGTTGATAACCCGGCGTTGCTGGGGAATCTACGTATCCCGATCCGTGTTGATAACCCGGCGTTGCTGGGGAATCTACGTATCCCGATCCGTGTTGATAACCCGGCGTTGCTGGGGAATCTACGTCCCGATCCGTGTTGATAACCCGGCGTTGCTGGGGAATCTACGTATCCCGATCCGTGTTGATAACCCGGCGTTGCTGGGGAATCTACGTATCCCGATCCGTGTTGATAACCCGGCGTTGCTGGGGAATCTACGTATCCCGATCCGGTTGATAACCCGGCGTTGCTGGGGAATCTACGTATCCCGATCCGTGTTGATAACCCGGCGTTGCTGGGGAATCTACGTACCCGATCCGTGTTGATAACCCGGCGTTGCTGGGGAATCTACGTATCCCGATCCGTGTTGATAACCCGGCGTTGCTGGGGAATCTACGTATCCCGATCCGTGTTGGTAACCCGGCGTTGCTGGGGAATCTACGTATCCCGATCCGTGTTGATAACCCGGCGTTGCTGGGGAATCTACGTATCCCGATCCGTGTTGATAACCCGGCGTTGCTGGGGAATCTACGTATCCCGATCCGTGTTGATAACCCGGCGTTGCTGGGGAATCTACGTATCCCGATCCGTGTTGATAACCCGGCGTTGCTGGGGAATCTACGTATCCCGATCCGTGTTGTAACCCGGCGTTGCTGGGGAATCTACGTATCCCGATCCGTGTTGATAACCCGGCGTTGCTGGGGAATCTACGTATCCGATCCGTGTTGATAACCCGGCGTTGCTGGGGAATCTACGTATCCCGATCCGTGTTGATAACCCGGCGTTGCTGGGGAATCTACGATCCCGATCCGTGTTGATAACCCGGCGTTGCTGGGGAATCTACGTATCCCGATCCGTGTTGATAACCCGGCGTTGCTGGGGAATCTACGTACCCGATCCGTGTTGATAACCCGGCGTTGCTGGGGAATCTACGTATCCCGATCCGTGTTTGATAACCGGCGTTGCTGGGGAATCTACGTATCCCGATCCGTGTTGATAACCCGGCGTTGCTGGGGAATCTACGTATCCCGATCCGTGTTGATAACCCGGCGTGCTGGGGAATCTACGTATCCCGATCCGTGTTGATAATCCGGCGTTGCTGGGGAATCTACGTATCCCGATCCGTGTTGATAACCCGGCGTTGCTGGGGAATCTACGTATCCCGATCCGTGTTGATAACCCGGCGTTGCTGGGGAATCTACGTATCCCGATCCTTGTTGATAACCCGGCGTTGCTGGGGAATCTACGTATCCCCGATCCGTGTTGATAACCCGGCGTTGCTGGGGAATCTACGTATCCCGATCCGTGTTGATAACCCGGCTTTGCTGGGGAATCTACGTATCCCGATCCGTGTGATAACCCGGCGTTGCTGGGGAATCTACGTATCCCGATCCGTGTTGATAACCCGGCGTTGCTGGGGAATCTACGTATCCCGATCCGTGTTGGTAACCCGGCGTTGCTGGGGAATCTACGTTTCCCGATCCGTGTTGATAACCCGGCGTTGCTGGGGAATCTACGTATCCCGATCCGTGTTGGTAACCCGGCGTGCTGGGGATCTACGTATCCCGATCCGTGTTGTAACCCGGCGTTGCTGGGGAATCTACGTATCCCGATCCGTGTTGATAACCCGGCGTTGCTGGGGAATCTACGTATCCCGATCCGTGTTGATAACCCGGCGTTGCTGGGGAATCTACGTATCCCGATCCGTGTTGATAACCCGGCGTTGTGGGGAATCTACGTATCCCGATCCGTGTTGATAACCCGGCGTTGCTGGGGAATCTACGTATCCCGATCCGTGTTGATAACCCGGCGTTGCTGGGGAATCTACGTATCCCGATCCGTGTTGGTAACCCGGCGTTGCTGGGGAATCTACGTATCCCGATCCGTGTTGGTAACCCGGCGTTGCTGGGGAATCTACGTATCCCGATCCGTGTTGATAACCCGGCGTTGCTGGGGAATCTACGTATCCCGATCCGTGTTGATAACCCGGCGTTTGCTGGGGAATCTACGTATCCCGATCCGTGTTGATAACCCGGCGTTGCTGGGGAATCTACGTATCCCGATCCGTGTTGATAACCCGGCGTTGCTGGGGAATCTACGTATCCCGATCCGTGTTGGTAACCCGGCGTTGCTGGGGAATCTACGTATCCCGATCCGTGTTGATAACCCGGCGTGCTGGGGAATCTACGTATCCCGATCCGTGTTGATAACTCGGCGTTGCTGGGGAATCTACGTATCCCGATCCGTGTTGATAACCCGGCGTTGCTGGGAATCTACGTATCCCGATCCGTGTTGATAACCCGGCGTTGCTGGGGAATCTACGTATCCCGATCCGTGTTGATAACCCAGCGTTGCTGGGGATTCTACGTATCCCGATCGTGTTGATAACCCGGCGTTGCTGGGGAATCTACGTATCCCGATCCGTGTTGATAACCCGGCGTTGCTGGGGAATCTACGTATCCCGATCCGTGTTGATAACCCGGCGTTGCTGGGGAATCTACGTATCCCGATCCGTGTTGATAACCCGGCGTTGCTGGGGAATCTACGTATCCCGATCCGTGTTGATAACCCGGCGTTGCTGGGGAATCTACGTATCCCGATCCGTGTTGATAACCCGGCGTTGCTGGGGAATCTACGTATCCCGATCCGTGTTGATAACCCGGCGTTGCTGGGGAATCTACGTATCCCGATCCGTGTTGGTAACCCGGCGTTGCTGGGGAATCTACGTATCCCGATCCGTGTTGATAACCCGGCGTTGCTGGGGAATCTACGTATCCCGATCCGTGTTGATAACCCGGCGTTGCTGGGGAATCTACGTATCCCGATCCGTGTTGATAACCCGGCGTTGCTGGGGAATCTACGTATCCCGATCCGTGTTGATAACCCGGCGTTGCTGGGGAATATACGTATCCCGATCCGTGTTAATAACCCGGCGTTGCTGGGGAATCTACGTACCCGATCCGTGTTGATAACCCGGCGTTGCTGGGGAATCTACGTATCCCGATCCGTGTTGGTAACCCGGCGTTGCTGGGGGATCTACGAACCCGATCCGTGTTGGTATACCGGCGTTGCTGGGGAATCTACGTATCCCGATACGTGTTGATAACCTGGCGTTGCTGGGGAATCTACGTATCCCGATCCGTGTTGATAACCCGGCGTTGCTGGGGAATCTACGTATCCCGATCCGTGTTGATAACCCGGCGTTGCTGGGGAATCTACGTATCCCGATCCGTGTTAATAACCCGCGTTGCTGGGGAATCTACGTATCCCGATCCGTGTTGATAACCCGGCGTTGCTGGGGAATCTACGTATCCCGATCCGTGTTGATAACCCGGCGTTGCTGGGGAATCTACGTTCTCCGATCCGTGTTGGTATACCGGCGTTGCTGGGGAATCTACGTATCCCGATACGTGTTGATTACCTGGCGTTGCTGGGGAATCTACGTATCCCGATCCGTGTTGATAACCCGGCGTTGCTGGGGAATCTACGTTACCCGATCCGTGTTGATAACCCGGCGTTGCTGGGGAATCTACGTACCCGATCCGTGTTGATAACCCGGCGTTGCTGGGGAATCTACGTATCCGATCCGTGTTGTTAACCCGGCGTTGCTGGGGAATCTACGTATCCCGATCCGTGTTGGTAACCCGGCGTTGCTGGGGAATCTACGTATCCCGATCCGTGTTGATAACCCGGCGTTGCTGGGGAATCTACGTATCCCGATCCGTGTTGGTAACCCGGCGTTGCTGGGGAATCTACGTACCCGATCCGTGTTGATAACCCGGCGTTGCTGGGGAATCTACGTATCCCGATCCGTTGTTGATAACCCGGCGTTGCTGGGGAATCTACGTATCCCGATCCGTGTTGAGTAACCCGGCGTTGCTGGGGAATCTACGTATCCCGATCCGTGTTGATAACCCGGCGTTGCTGGGGAATCTACGTATCCCGATCCGTGTTGGTAACCCGGCGTTGCTGGGGAATCTACGTATCCCGATCCGTGTTGATAACCCGGCGTTGCTGGGGAATCTACGTATCCCGATCCGTGTTGGTAACCCGGCGTTGCTGGGAATCTACGTTTCCCGATCGTGTTGATAACCCGGCGTTGCTGGGGAATCTACGTATCCGATCCGTGTTGGTAACCCGGCGTTGCTGGGGAATCTACGTATCCCGATCCGTGTTGGTATACCCGGCGTTGCTGGGGAATCTACGTATCCCGATCCGTGTTGATAACCCGGCGTTGCTGGGGAATCTACGTATCCCGATCCGTGTTGATAACCCGGCGTTGCTGGGGAATCTACGTATCCCGATCCGTGTTCATAACCCGGCGTTGCTGGGGAATCTACGTATCCCGATCCGTGTTGATAACCCGGCGTTGCTGGGGAATTACGTATCCCGATCCGTGTTGGTAACCCGGCGTTGCTGGGGAATCTACGTATCCCGATCCGTGTTGATAACCCGGCGTTGCTGGGGAATCTACGTATCCCGATCCGTGTCGATAACCCGGCGTTGCTGGGGAATCTACGTATCCCGATCCGTGTTGATAACCCGGCGTTGCTGGGGAATCTACGTATCCCGATCCGTGTTATAACCCGGCGTTGCTGGGGACCTACGTATCCCGATCCGTGTTGATAACCCGGCGTTGCTGGGGAATCTACGTATCCCGATCCGTGTTGGTAACCCGGCGTTGCTGGGGGATCTACGTATCCCGATCCGTGTTGGTATACCGGCGTTGCTGGGGAATCTACGTATCCCGATCCGTGTTGATAACCCGGCGTTGCTGGGGAATCTACGTATCCCGATCCGTGTTGATAACCCGGCGTTGCTGGGGAATCTACGTATCCCGATCCGTGTTCATAACCCGGCGTTGCTGGGGAATCTACGTATCCCGATCCGTGTTGATAACCCGGCGTTGCTGGGGAATCTACGTATCCCGATCCGTGTTGGTAACCCGGCGTTGCTGGGGAATCTACGTATCCCGATCCGTGTTGGTAACCCGGCGTTGCTGGGGAATCTACGTATCCCGATCCGTGTCGATAACCCGGCGTTGCTGGGGAATCTACGTATCCCGATCCGTGTCGATAACCCGCGTTGCTGGGGAATCTACGTATCCCGATCCGTGTCGATAACCCGGCGTTGCTGGGGAATCTACGTATCCCGATCCGTGTCGATAACCCGGCGTTGCTGGGGAATCTACGTAATCCCGATCCGTGTTGGTAACCCGGCGTTGCTGGGGAATCTACGTATCCCGATCCGTGTTGATAACCCGGCGTTGCTGGGGAATCTACGTATCCCGATCCGTGTTGATAACCCGGCGTTGCTGGGGAATCTACGTAACCCGATCCGTGTTGGTAACCCGGCGTTGCTGGGGAATCTACGTATCCCGATCCGTGTTGGTAACCCGGCGTTGCTGGGGAATCTACGTATCCCGATCCGTGTCGATAACCCGGCGTTGCTGGGGAATCTACGTATCCCGATCCGTGTCGATAACCCGGCGTTGCTGGGGAATCTACGTATCCCGATCCGTGTCGATAACCCGGCGTTGCTGGGGAATCTACGTATCCCGATCCGTGTCGATAACCCGGCGTTGCTGGGGAATCTACGTAATCCCGATCCGTGTTGGTAACCCGGCGTTGCTGGGGAATCTACGTATCCCGATCCGTGTTGATAACCCGGCGTTGCTGGGGAATCTACGTATCCCGATCCGTGTTGATAACCCGGCGTTGCTGGGGAATCTACGTATCCCGATCCGTGTTGATAACCCGGCGTTGCTGGGGAATCTACGTATCCCGATCCGTGTTGATAACCCGGCGTTGCTGGGGAATCTACGTATCCCGATCCGTGTTGGTAACCCGGCGTTGCTGGGGAATCTACGTATCCCGATCCGTGTTGGTAACCCGGCGTTGCTGGGGAATCTACGTATCCCGATCCGTGTTGATAAACCGGCGTTGCTGGGGAATCTACGTATCCCGATCCGTGTTGAAAACCCGGCGTTGCTGGGGAATCTACGTATCCCGATCCGTGTTGATAACCCGGCGTTGCTGGGGAATCTACGTACCCGATCCGTGTTGATAACCCGGCGTTGCTGGGGAATCTACGTATCCCGATCCGTGTTGATAACCCGGCGTTGCTGGGGAATCTACGTCCCGATCCGTGTTGATAACCCGGCGTTGCTGGGGAATCTACGTATCCCGATCCGTGTTGATAACCCGGCGTTGCTGGGGAATCTACGTATCCCGATCCGTGTTGATAACCCGGCTTTGCTGGGGAATCTACGTATCCCGATCCGTGTTGGTAACCCGGCGTTGCTGGGGAATCTACGTATCCCGATCCGTGTTGGTAACCCGGCGTTGCTGGGGAATCTACGTATCCCGATCCGTGTTGATAACCCGGCGTTGCTGGGGAATCTACGTATCCCGATCCGTGTTGATAACCCGGCGTTGCTGGGGAATCTACGTATCCCGATCCGTGTTGGTAACCCGGCGTTGCTGGGGAATCTACGTATCCCGATCCGTGTTGGTAACCCGGCGTTGCTGGGGAATCTACGTATCCCGATCCGTGTTGATAACCCGGCGTTGCTGGGAAATCTACGTATCCCGATCCGTGTTGATAACCCGGCGTTGCTGGGGAATCTACGTATCCCGATCCGTGTTGATAACCCGGCGTTGCTGGGGAATCTACGTATCCCGATCCGTGTTGATAACCCGGCGTTGCTGGGGAATCTACGTATCCCGATCCGTGTTGATAAACCGGCGTTGCTGGGGAATCTACGTATCCCGATCCGTGTTGATAACCCGGCGTTGCTGGGGAATCTACGTATCCCGATCCGTGTTGATAACCCGGCGTTGCTGGGGAATCTACGTATCCCGATCCGTGTTGATAACCCGGCGTTGCTGGGGAATCTACGTATCCCGATCCGTGTTGATAACCCGGCGTTGCTGGGGAATCTACGTATCCCGATCCGTGTTGATAACCCGGCGTTGCTGGGGAATCTACGTATCCCGATCCGTGTTGATAACCCGGGCGTTGCTGGGGAATCTACGTATCCCGATCCGTGTTGGTAACCCGGCGTTGCTGGGGAATCTACGTATCCCGATCCGTGTTGATAACCCGGCGTTGCTGGGGAATCTACGTATCCCGATCCGTGTTGATAACCCGGCGTTGCTGGGGAATCTACGTATCCCGATTTACTTCGCATAAATGAGCTGAAAGAGAAATTCTTTCTTTGAGTTATCCGTAAAAAAATACCCGTCGTGCGCAGCTATGCTTGCCCGGGAATCTACCTACCCCGACCTTGTTGGCATCAATGAAAGGCAAAAATAGTTATTGTGAGTTATCCGTAAAATATAAACATATGCTGTAGGGGACTTTTTTGTAGATTTTATGATATTAAATTCTATATATATTAGTGTGATGTATTTGGTATGGTGTAAGCAGCATAAGCCATTTAAACTTCACAAATGGATTTTTTTCACGTTTTTCACTACAAAGGGTGATTTTTAAGGATGTAGTTATTGCGTATCAGAACTGTATTATAACCTATGTCCGTCCTGGGAATTTCCTGAACATTTTGCAAAAAGCCCCATCACAATCGGATGAATCGGCATGGCAGCGCGTAAAATACGAAAAAACAAACATTAATTTTTTATATATTAGATTGCACTGCGAGTATCATCCTTATTAACCTTCGATGAAAACATTATAGCGGGTAAACAATGCCAATAATGACCTGGTCACGTCATAATTAAAATAGTAGTACAGTTCTCGTTCCTTTATTATTACATCATTCCTTCATAATTTCCAACATTGTTGTTCTGCTTTGCGTAACGAGAAACATTACAACGTTAAAACTAGTATTATAGTGGCCTATTTTACAGCACTGAGTGCTGTTAAATAAGGAATGTAATTAGGTACAAGTTCAAAATAAGCAGAAGAACATCTTTGTTAAATATTAATGACAGTGTCATTCATTCTTGTAGCCAAATGTTATGCTATCAGATCTGCTCTAGTCTTCATTAGGGCAGAGTCGTTCGTCTAGTTACACAGTGTGAGTGCGTCTCTCTTTGTTAAACATTTTCGAATTCTAAGTTCCATACATAAATGGGATGAAGTCTGATCAGCAGGACACACTGCATTTTACGTCAATGACACCTAATTTGTTTCTACTACAGCAAAATCCATTTTGAAAGATATGGTAATGAACTAGTTGTTTTTCCTCTTCTCTGTTGTCAGTGCGGCAATCATTCGTGTGAACCCACTGGTCCTCTGGGAGAGCCAAGCCCCACTCCTGTAATAGTGTCTATGACACATTTAACCAATAATATATTTAATTTTATTGATATCAAAGCTGTCAAATTGTTTTCTAGAATTCAATGGAAAATATTTCTCCCACATATTAACAAACCATACAGTAAAATTAATATGACTATTTAACTCATACCCCCAATGGTAGTCAATGACCAATCACGTTAAAATGATTTTTGATTTACAATCAATCACAGTCGTGTTTCTCCTCGCTCTTTATCGATTTCTCTTTATTAGCTCCTGCTTTTGTGATAAAGAAAGCTCCTCCTTTTTAATGTTCTGAACAGGTCAAAGCATTATTTTTCTCCAACAAATATATTGAATATAGCAAATAATGAAAAGATTCCTTGATTTTACTGAGTTGTTTACTAAAACAATAAATTAATAACCCGTAATGTTGATTATGCTATGTAGTTTGATGTGTTTCATTATTTCTCCACTTGGGTGCACTCTTACAATATTGCAATCTTATTTAGCAATAAATAATATGTTCAAGGTGCAGTGAATGAACATAACCACACATTTTTTATTTGTTTTCAAACATCGCCGTTTACATTAAATATACAAATATTTTAAAATAACTACAGTTACACAATTATTTGTGAGTAAGCAGCTTAATTTTATTCGTTAAATAGTCCGAACAAATGCCACTCTTGATTTCCAAATTATCTACATAAATTCACTCCTCACTTCGTGAGTCGTGAATTTATCGATAATTTGGAAATCACTCGTGGCATTACTTATGAAGTTTGTTTTATGAAACATTCTGAAACATCCATAAAATATTCAATGTAGACCCTACCACAAAAATCAAAACTCTGAAGATTTGGGTCAAACAAACCAAATACATCGAGCGAAAGAGATAAGAATCAGGTGGCTAATATATTGACTTAGGCTTTCACGGCCGGAGTTATTATAATAATCTTGCAGAAGATGTCCGGGCTGTTGGCCGTGGTCTTGAGGCTTGTAGTTCCCCAACGTTTCGCCAGAGACCACGTCCGGCATCCTCAAGTCTCAAGACAACCCTTGAGGATTCCGGACGCAATCTCTGGCGAAACGTTGGGGAACTACAAGCCTCAAGACCATGGCCAACAGCCCGGAAATCTTCTGCAAGGTCATCATAATCAGGTGACTGTCTTCTCAACACGAGAAACATAGCATAGGACCGTAACTTAGAGTTAGGCTATATTAGATCAAAATAAATAGTTTATACATTATTTCAATAATGCGTCATCTATGTGAATTCCTCATTAAGCTGATTTTGTGTTCCGGTATTGGTGTTTAGCCGAACGTATTTTTTGTTAATTAAATCGTTTGTATCCACTTGGACTGCAAGGAAATACAAATTCAGGCCGCTGAAATTGTTTTTGAATGTTGAGTTCTAGGTATGCATATATAGTTACTGGTCCGGTATTGCTGATTAACGTACTCCATCTTAATTGTTTGTTTATATATTACGTGTTTCAAAACAAACATGACGGCCGTTGGAGTGATATAAAAAAATTCACTGAGGAGTAAATCTCCGCTCGCAATGGTCCTCATTGGTAATTATTAGACAAAAACTTCTAGTTTCACTTCAATGACATACCAAGTCTTCATCCAGAAATGCTACATTCACATTCCTACGGAATTCGCTACAATGTCATGTTTATTAGTGGAATTGTGATGACATTTAACGTAATTTACATGCTGAATTAACGATCGAATTTAGCATTGAAATGTCATGTAATGATAATGCTATCAGAAATAGTAGATGCATCCAGCAATATAACCCAGGATAGACTATTCTAATATTTAGATTCCTAAACCTCCAGTTTCTGCAGAAATATGAAAATTAGTATCTGAATTGTATGATTGTAGCTAAATTGTTCTTTACTAATAAAATGTATAGTGCTTCTGGAAATATCCATTAAAATGACAGAGAATAATTAAAAGTAATCCAATTAAAAACTTTTTAAAAAACCAAGTTATAAACTCCGAAGCGGTCTCATTTAATTATGAAAAACTGAAAACTGTCGAACGAAAGTTTTGAAAATTGAATGTTTCGTACTATTACCAGTTGACCATGATTTATAATGAATATTCAGCTACTTGTGAATTAAGAATATAATCGGTCATTGATAAAAGGGGATATGTGTCACTTTAATCGAAATTTAGCTGGTAGTGGATTTTTATTCCACGTAAATAAACACATATTTCATTGAAAAGAATACGATGGGTACATAATCATAAGAAGGTCAATAATGGACATTGAAAATGTTTTTTTTTTTATTTTTAAGCGGGTATATCTGTTGCACATATACGCACAGAACACAGGGTGTAGTATGATGCGCCGAGGAAAAGAAAAATATGTAGATGCACAGTTGAAAAATTAAAATTATGCACAATATGTTCATAGAAGTGAACCGAAATTTCAAAGGACACGTTTTTTAATTGAAACTTTGGATATTCTCTTGAGTGACCTCAAGTCGACATTTGTTTTGTGTGTGAAAGCCGGTCTGTGAAGATTAAATATCGCAGCCTAGATAATAATATTATGAAGGAAGCTTTTGCTAAGGGAATTACAAACAAACGAAGAACCAAAACGTTTTATACGGCCTCGAAAAATGCTCAAGAGCTTGTAGGTGAAGACACTGCCATATTAAAATCTAATTACATGCAAAACCTTCCACTGTCTTCTATATCAGTCCAAGAAATATTCTACGTGAGGCAGTTGTGGTGTTTTGCCTTCTGTGCACATAACATAAAACCAAATGAAACAAACATTTTCTTACATCACGAAGGGTATGGAAAGAAGTGCCTGTTCACGTGTGCTCATATAGATTTGACTATTTCAACACAGTGAAACCTGAAGTTAAAAATATCGTTTTCTTCAGTGATGGTTTGTCAAAACAAGAACCATGTTGTGACTAGATTTCTGTAGAATCTGTCTGATAGTGGTTGTTTTAGAAATATTAAACACTATTTTCCAGTACGCGGACATTCATGCCTGCCATGCGTAAGGGATTTTGGATATATCAAAAGGATCATTAAAGAACGTAACATAATTTACACAGAGGAACAATAAAAAGAGCTGATAATCAATTCGAGCTCACAAAATCGATTCACTGTGATTTAAATTAAGATAGAAGACATCCTTTCATTTAACACCTGGTGGCCAAAGAAATACAAGAGACCCTCCAAGGGAGAAAAGTCTATACTTACACGAGGCTCATCAAAATCGTCAGAAGTGTCATTCAAAATCACTGGATATAAAGAATTTGAATTCCAAAAACAGTCTCCCAGGAAAAGTTACTGTTAAAGAGTTTGTAAATGGTTCAACATCTTATACTTTCCGTTTGACTGCTAACAACAGTGCATTTCCACCTTTATCAACCGTATGAGCTTACTCATTAGGACGAGCTCCGATCAATGGAAATAAGTTAAATGTCCTAGCAACCCTTTGTCATTAAGTTGTTGATTATGATTTGTGCTTCTAGTTTCAAAGATAGGCTACTTCATATCCGAAAGTTCAGATTAGTACCGAAGAAAGTTATGACGGAGGTGGTTCAGAATAAGATGCAAAACACCAAAAACGTGTGATTTGTAAAGAAACTTCCACGATGCTGCATGAGTTAAGAATATAATAATGGAATAATGAGACTGGAATTAAGTTGAGGATTTTTATTTTATTATTTTGAGTATATGTGGGTAGTTTAATCATAATTTATGCTATATAATACTGCACATTATATTGTTCTTTATTATGTTCAATATATTAATACAGGAACAGCAGAAGGAAACAAACTGCTCTCTAAGTCATTGCTAAAATAGGATAAACTCTATTTTTGTATGGCTGCCTTGTTGATATATGCACATGTAGATATTGACCGAAGGTTTGGTATTTTAAAATGTGTTTCCTTTTTCACCGCAATCACTAAATATCATGTCCCTTTTAACATGACCCGATTCATGACAGAGATATGTTCGACCTGTCGCCACTTATATTAATAATGTACTGAATATCCTGAATATGTACTGGAATGAAACTACGGCAAACAAGAGTAAAACGCATATTACACAACAGTAACGTTTTTATTCATAACCATCAGCAGCAGCAGCAGAAGACGAATAGACCCACAAGAAAAACGTAAGGAAAAGGATGATGAAGAAAAAGAGGAACGACAAAGTTGAACGAAAGAGATGAACGAAAATATGAACGAAAATGACGAACACACAATAGCAACGAAAAAGATGGACGAAAAAGATCAGCAAAAGAGATAAACAAACGGTATGAACGAAAGAGATGAAGGAAAGGGATGAAGGAACGAGATGAAGGAAAGAGATGGAGAAAAGAGATGAAAATAAGAGATGAAAGAAAAGAGATGGAGGAAAAGGATGAAGGAAAAAGATGAAAATAAATGACGAAGGAAAAGGATGAAGGAAAAAGATGAAAATAAATGATGAAGGAAAAGATGATGGGAAAATGAGAATGCAAAATATGAAGTCAAAAGATGTAGAACGAAGAAGATGGAGAGAGGTGAAGGAAAAATATGAAGAAAAAGGCCATGACGAAAAAGATGAAGAAAAAAAAAGATGTAGAAAAATATGATTATAAAGAAAAAGATGATGATGAAGTATAAGATGAAGACGAATAAAAACTTTTGCTCCTTTTTTATTTCCATGATGTTACATACATTTCATTGCACATAACATTTTTCAGAATTAAGATATTAAAATAACGTAAAATTTAATTGAGCAGACTAAATTGATAACACTGGTCTATAAATATACTTGTTGTCTACTACAGAGGATTTTCTGGCTGATTTATTCTGCACGTGAAGCACTGTTTCCAGATCTGTAATCAGACGTTTCCTAGATCGTCAGGTTTTTGTGTTATGGGACTAAAAATAATCGGATATCTTACTATTCAGTAGTTACTTAATTATAGTAATTTATCGTAATGTCATTGATATACATTTAGTGTATCTAATACATATTGTTAAATTGTATTACTTTAAATTAATGTATCAATATATGTAAACTTACAATTAGTAGCAAGTACTAACACATCTATCAAAAGAGCTTAAAACCTTTGCTATTTCGCTTATGTTTTAATGTAGTTGATCGCTGTAGACACAAGCAGAAATCACCCTAGATACTCGGTCCATATTGACCCTGGTACCTGGATTCCAATTGTATATGTCCTCATGGAAACTCTCACCTTGTTCATAACTAACAGCCCCGAGAGGTGTAGAAAAAAGAATCGAGATGAGAATGTTTAAAAAATTGCATTTTTAAAGACATACGACAACTCAGATTCTCAAATGCTCTAAGCATGTTATGAACTAGCTCAGAATAGCTTTCAGCTCAATAATATCCTAGAAATCTTGTTGCCACAAGTGCAAATGAATCCCAAGCTTCGAGTTTAAGAGCACTAGTTTTGTCCCGAACGTCGTGTCACACACGAACTCTTGGATCTTTGGTCCAATGAAAATTCTTGCCTTCAATTTTGCGTCACTCTTCATGCTCCCAAACTTATCTCTCAGATACTTAAAACCTTCATCGTCAAGATTCAGTGCCCGCATAAAGTTCGTCACGAGGCCCAATTTAATATGAAGGGGTCGAAGAAATATCTTCTCTGCGTCAACAAGCGTTCTATGTTTCACGTTTTTTTCCCCTCACAGTCGTTTCAATCCTTGGAGGCCATTGTTGAATCTTGAAATGATTATTGTCATCACTGCTATCCCACAAACACAAAAAGCACATGTTTTGTTTTTTGTTTAGCCCAACTGTAGACCAAGTAGAAGTGATATAACTTTATAATCTCCCCAAACGTACTACGAAATATTGTGTAGTATATCACTTGCAGAAGGATCTTCATGGATTCATATGTCTCTTTCAATCCGGTAGTATTAGCTATAGGGATTGTTGGTTTATTGTTACCATTGTGTAACAAAACATTTTAAACAGAGTTTGGATGAGTCAATGAACAACCTCCAATCAATGGGTTCGTGTACATTTCCTAATTCTATCATGAGGCTATTTACATCATTACAAAAACACAAATAATTACTTTTTCTACAAAAATAAGCCAATGTCTTATTGCGGTCTCTATAAAGCGTGACTGTGGTAACATTCTTTAATAAATGCCACTCCTCCAGACTAAATGCTAAGAGTTCAAACTTCTCTTTTGAAGGAGACAAATCCCTGATTACATAATTGAGTTCATCCTGATTTATCAAATGAGGTTTAGAATTCCCTAACTCATCTACATAAAATTTGTCGTGTCAAGAGCTTTCTATTTCTTTCTCGTATTTATGGGAGAAGTCAGCAATGAAATCTTTGGGAGAAAGTGGTATAGGATTCTCTGAATCATGAGGAACTGGTTTTCGAGGAGATTAACAATTTGGGTACAAAATTATCAACTTATTTTTCTTCGAAAACCCTGCAATTTGTTTATGCAAAAATTACAATCTGAGGTGTGGGTCTTTCGATCACACCCTATCAATGGTATAGCAAAAGGCAGAGATTTTCTATTGCTAGATAGTCATTGTGTAAGACCTATGTAACATACGGTGCAACAATATTGGGGGTGCCCAAACTTTGTAATGATCATCTACTCTACATCCAAAGTAGTGCCTATAAGCAGTGTTTACTTTAATTGTTATCTTCTTACGTTGGCCATGTGGTATGTATTTAGCACCGATATAGCAGAAATTATCCGGATGGTTAACACAGCTTCTGCTTGTCTTCATATTTAATGGAATGGATAAACGACATGAATTAAAGCAATATACAACTTTCCTTTGTGAACCTCTTTACCTACATGACTAGTATGACATATCAATATTGCATTTGGCATGCAACAGTACTAAACCATTAACAGAAAATATATTTAGAGTATACTTACATTATAGTGCTATAAGGAACTAAAATACTGTTGATATGACTTCTCTTTTACGGAATCACGCACAAGCACTCACTATAGTGGAAATAAACAATTTTGGAGGGAAAAAGTATACCCATGATGAGAAGATATTGAAATGTTAAAACAAAAGATTTATGAATTTTTTATCGAGGAGGCCATGCTCTCAACATATAAGATACTATTTATCTAGATAAGTAATAATTAAACTAAGAAATTAACCAATAATGAAATTAAGGAAACGTTTATATTCTTCTTCTTAATTATAATTTGTAGGATTTTCATCCTGTTCATTTCCAAAATCACTCCTTGGAGGAACACATATTGGATGTGCAATGACAGTCTATACATCTCTTGGCTGGTCTTCCTCTTGTTTTTTTTCCATCCATTAGTCTATCTTTTTAGCTCTTTTTTCCAAGTCGGTTGTCTTCCATTCTTTCTATATGAACTTTCCAATATTTTCGTCTATCTATAATAACTTTTGTTACGTCTTGATTTTGGCAATTGTCCCTAATTTCTGTGTTGTATAGCTTATCAAATAATGTTTTCCCCTGAATAGTAATTTTATAGATACAAAGAAAATGTAAAAATTGAAACTGTAATTATAATAAAATTGTGATGTGCTAGAGAAGAACGGACCTCAGATCTGTAATCAGCATACCGAATTAGGTTAGATTTACTTATTTTTGTTCAGTAGCAAAATTACTGTAGACCGGTGTAATATTTGCTTTCTTATTAATTTTGTAATCAAGTGGTTAACGACTTATTAAATACAAATTCAAACGTAATAAATATTGAAAACAGTTCAAATATATAACTATTTAATATGTAGTGTGACTATAACGATAGGATTACATAGGGTACGTATAAGCAGGCTACCTTAAAAATGTTAATAAACCTTCCAAGTTGTGTGAAGTAGTTCATTGACTAAGTAAAAATCTAGTTATAAACCAAATTTTTTATATAGGCGATACTTTCTGTTACTGCGTCTACTTAATTATTAGCAATACTGAAATGAAACATTGTCTAAAATTAAAAAAAAATTAGTATTGTAAGATCGTACTAAGTCAATATAGGCATATTTTTTATACGGATAAAATCATTCAGCATATTTATATTCTTGAGCTGGTATCTACTATAAATCAACATTAAATCTAATTCCCCATTCTTATATTGTTTCTAAGCAATATTGTTGGCTTGTTGGAATAAAAAAAAAAGATTACGAGTATTTGAGAATACAGTTAATAGAAAACTGTTTGAACCAAAGAGAGATAAGAGACAGGGGAAAGGAGAAGACTTACAAATAAATTACATGACCATCATGGGAAACCGGACAAAATACGAAAAGTTAAGTCACGTAGACTGCCATGGGAAACACACTTGGTACGAATAAGGTATGCAAGAAGGGCATGGAAACTCATTCTAGGAAATCCAGAGGGAAAGCGTCCAGTGGGCAGAACAAGAATGAGGTGGAGGAATAATATTAATAACGATATGAGGGAAGTAGATTAAACAGGCGAAGATTGTAAACATTAACTCATAATAGTGTTGTATGGAGAGCTTATGTTCGCGCTGCCAAGAACATACGCATTCAATAGTGCCAGTGAGTAAGTTCGTAGTTTATATTCTACTACCACCAATTGTTTTCTGGAAGCTAGATAGTACCATTGAATTAGTTAATTGGTAGTTTATAGTCTACTACCACCAATTTTTTTCTGAAAGCTAGACATTACCATTGAATTAGTTAGATGGTAGTTTATATTCTACTACACCCAATTGTTTTCTGAAAGTTAGATAGTATCATTGAATTAGTTAGTTGGTAGCTTATAGTCTACTACCACCAATTTATTTCTAAAAGCTAGATAGTACCATTGAATTAGTTAGTTGGTAGTTTATTGTCAACAAACACCAATTGTTTGCACAAAGCTACATAGTTCCATTGACTTAGTTAGTTGATTGTTCATAGTCTACTACCACCAATTGTTTTCTAAAAAGCTAGATATTACCATTGGATTAGTTAGTTGGTAGTTTATTGTCTACTACCACCCATTGCTCTCAAACTGCTAGATAGTACCATTGAATTAGTTACTTGTTATTTTGTAGTCTACCACCATCAATTTTTTTCAGAAAGCTACATAGTACAATTGAATTAGTTAGTTAGTAGTTTATAGTCTACTACCACCAGTTGGTTACTAAAAGCTTGATATTACCAAAGAATTAGTTAGTTGACAGTTTATAGTCTATACCATCAATTGTTTTCTAAATGCCTAATAGCACCAATGAATTAGTTACTTGTTATTTTGAATTCTACCATCAATTGTTTTCTAAAAGCTAGATAGTACCATTGAATTAGTTAGTTGGTAGTTTGTAGTCTACTACCACAAATTGTTTTCTAAAAGCTATATAGTACCGTTGAATTGGTTAGTTGGTAGTTTATAGTGAATTACCACCAACTGATTTCTAAAAGCTAGATAGTACTATAGAATTAGTTAGTTGGTAGTTCGTAGTCTACTACCACCAATTGTTTTCTAAAAGCTAGATAGTACCGTTGAATTAGTTAGTTGGTAGTTTATAGTCCACTACCACCAATTATTTTCTAACAGCTAGATAGTACCATTGAATTAGTTAGTTGGTGGTTTATAGTGAACTATCATCAATTGTTTTATAAAAGCTATATATTATCATTGAATTAGTTTGTTGGTAGTTTATAGTTAACTACCACCAACTTCTTTCAGAAAACTAGATAGTACCATTGAATTAGTTAGTTGCCTGTTTATAGTCTACTACCGCCAATTGTTTTCTGAAAGCTAGATAGTACCATTGAATTAGTTAGTTGGTAGTTTATAGCCAACTACCATCTATTGTTTTCTAAAAGATAGATATTACCATTGAATTAGTTAGTTGGTAGTTTATATTTTACTACCACCAACTGCTTTCAGAAGACTAGATAGTGCCCTTTATTTAGTTAGATGGTAGTTTATAGTCTACTACCGCCAATTGTGTTCTAAAAGCTAGATAGTATCATTGAGTTAGTTAGTTGGTAGTTTATAGTCAACTACCACCAATTGTTTTCTAATAGCGAGATATTACCATTGATTTAGTTAGTTGGTAGTTTATAGTTTTCTTCCACCAACTGCTTGCAGAAAGCTAGATAGTACCATTGAATTAGTTAGTTGGTAGTTTATAGTCAACTACCATCAAATTGGTCTCTAAAAGCTATATATTACCATTGAATTAGTTAGTTGGTAGTTTATAGTTTACTTCCACCAACTGCTTTCAGAAAGCTAGATAGTACCGTTGAATTAGTTAGTTCGTAGTGTATAGTCAACTACTATCAATTGTTTTCTAAAAGCTAGATATTACCATTGAATTAGTTAGTTGGTAGTTTATAGTTTACTACCGCCAACTGGTGATTTATTGTCAACTACCACTAATTGTTTTCTAAAAGCTAGATATTACCATTGAATTAGTTCGTTGGTAGTTTATAGTTTACTACCATCAACTGCTTTTAGAAAACTAGATAGTACCATTGAATTAGTTAGTTGGTAGTTTATGGTTTACTACCACCAACTGTTTTCAGATAGCTAGATAGTACCACTGAATTAGTTAGTTGGTAGTTTATAGTTAACTACCACCAATTTGTTTTCTAAAAGCTAGATATTACCATTGAATTAGTTTGTTGGTAGTTTATAGTTTACTACCACCAACCACTTTCAGAAAGCTAGATCTTACCATTGGATTAGTTAGTTGGTAGTTTATAGTTAACTACCACCAATTGTTTTCTAAAAGCTAGATATTACCATTGAATTACTTAGCTGGTAGTTTATAGTTTACTACCACCATCTGCTTTTAGAAAGCTAGATAGTACCATTGAATTAGTTAGCTGGTAGTTTATAGTTAACTGCCAACAATCGTTTTCTTAAAGCTAGATATTACAATTGAATTAGTTAGTTGGTAGTTTATAGTTTATTACCACCAACTGCGTTCAGAAAGCTAGATCTTACCATTGAATTAGTTAGTTGCTTGTTTATAGACTACTACCACCAATTGTTTTCTAAAAGCTAGATATTACCATTGAATTAGTTAGTTGGTAATTTATTGTTAACCATCACCAATTGTTTTCTAAAAGCTAGATATTACCATTGATTTAGTTAGTTGATAGTTTATAGCCAACTACCATCTATTGTTTTCTAAAAGATATATATTACCATTGAATTAGTTAGTTGGTAGTTATATTTTACTACCACCAACTGCTTTCAGAAGACTAGATAGTACCATTTATTTAGTTAGTTGGTAGTTTATAGTCTACTACCGCGAATTGATTATTAAAAGCTAGATAGTGTCATTGAGTTAGTTAGTTGGTACTTTATAGTCAACTACCATAATTGTTTTCTAATAGCGAGATATTACCATTGATTTAGTTAGTTGGTAGTTTATAGTTTACTGCCACCAACTGCTTGCATAAAGCTAGATAGTACCATTGAATTAGTTAGTTGGTAGTTAATAGTCCACTACCATCAAATTGGTTTCTAAAAGCTATGTATTACCATTGAATTAGTTAGTTGGTAGTTTATAGTTTACTTCCACCAACTGCTTTCAGAAAGCTAGATAGTACCGTTGAATTAGTTAGTTGGTAGTTTATAGTCAACTACCATCAATTGTTTTCTAAAAGCTAGATATTACCATTGAATTAGTTAGTTGGTAGTTTGTAGTTTACTACCGCCAACTGGTAATTTATTGTCAACTACCACTAATTTTTTTCTAAAAGCTAGATATTACCATTGAATTAGTTCGTGGGTAGTTTATAGTTTACTACCATCAACTGCTTTTAGAAAGCTAGATAGTACCATTGAATTAGTTAGTTGGTAGTTTATGGTTTACTATCACCAACTGTTTTCAGAGAGCTAGATAGTACCATTGAATTAGTTAGTTGGTAGTTTATAGTTAACTACCACCAATTGTTTTCTAAAAGCTAGATATTACCATTGAATTAGTTAGTTAGTAGTTTATAGTTTACTTCCACCAACTGCGTTCACAAATTAGGTAGTTGCTAGTTTATAGACTACTACCACCAATTGTTTTCTAAAAGCTAGATATTACCATTGAATTAGTTAGTTGTTAATTTATTGTCAACTACCATCAATTGTTTTCTAAAAGGTAGA
Source organism: Diploptera punctata (assembly GCA_030220185.1). Lineage (NCBI taxonomy): Eukaryota > Metazoa > Arthropoda > Insecta > Blattodea > Blaberidae > Diploptera > Diploptera punctata. The sequence goes on along the minus strand of JASPKZ010009799.1, from coordinate 2,167,734 downwards.
TATTACCATTGAATTAGTTCGTTGGTAGTTTATACACTGCTCAAAAAAATTAGGGGATATTTTGAAATAACCTATTAAGACTATGTTTTTAGGAACAGTATTAGATGCAATCAATTTCTATTACTCCAAAAGAATGTCAACAAGAGTTTGAAGTCAATACGTAACCTCTGTACCACACCAGATGTCAAAGAGATCCTGATTAGGGATATAGCAAACAAACAAAGCAACATTAACATATGTGAAAATGTTTCTTTAGTATGGTGTATGGTCTCCTCGAACGGCCAGCAGTGCCTCACACCTGTATGGCATTGATGCAATGAGGTTAGCAATGAGTTCTTTGGGGATACGTGGCCACTCTTCCATAAGAGCAATGTGCAGCTCTGGAACAGTTGTGGGAGGTGCTGGTCTCCCTGCAATGCACCTGCCTAATGCATCCCACACATGCTCTATTGGATTTAAGTCCGGGGAGGAAGCTGGCCATTGCATACGCTCGATACCCTCCACTTCCAGCATGTCGTCCAGCAAGCCAGCTCTGTGGGGTCGTGCATTATCGTCCATAAAAAGAAAAGAATCACCTATGGCATCAGCATAAGGCACGACAAAAAGTCGGAGATTCTCATCTCTATACTTTACCGCAGTCAAAGTACCACCTTGGATAACGTAGAGGTCCGTGCGTCCACCACTACTGACTCCTGCCTACACCATCAATCCACCGCCACCATATGGGGATATTTCACGTACAAAAGCTGTATTGTTTCGTGTCCCTTTTTCTCTCCAGATGAATACACGTCGACTATCACATTCCATGTTGAATCGCGACTCATCAGAAAAAAGAACTGATCTCCATTCAGCATGCCTCCACCTACGATGTTCCTCCGCCCAGTTTCTGCGATCTCTACGGTGTTGTGGAGTTAACCTGGTACACACCATCGGCCTACGGGCATAGAGACCACTTCAATGCAGTCGATTAGGGACAATTTGAGTTGACACCCTGCGTCCTGTTGCTGTTTGAAGTGTATTTCGCAGTTGAGTTGCATTCTGCTGTCTATTCCGACGGGCTGTTAACAAGAGGTAACGGTCATCCCTTGCTGTTGTTGCCCCTGGTCGACCTTGTCCGGCTCTTCTGTGAACAGTATGTTCTTTGAAAATGATTCCAAAGACTGGAAATCACGCTTTGAGACACCCCAATAGCTTGTGCCACCTCTTGTTGTGTCTGTTCAGCTTCCATCTTTCCTATGGCCCTCCAAGCCATTGGTTCAGGTAAATCAAGTTGTCGAGGCATTACTGTCCCTAAGGCAAGTCATTCACTAACTGAAAACTGGACTGGATTTAAAAACAGCAACAAAACATTCACCCCCACACTACCCTTTCACATCAACAGTACAGACACTGCCCTCTGGTGTGGTACCGAGGTTACGTAACAACTTCAAACTCTTATTTACATTATCTTGGAGTAATAGAAAGTGATTGCATTAATACTATTCCAAAAAACATTGTCATAATAGGTTATTCTACAATATCCCCTAATTCTTTTGAGCAGTGTAGTTTACTACCACCAACTGCTTTTAGAAAGTTCCATTGAATTAGTTAGTTGGTAGTTTATAGTTTACTACCACCAACTGCTTTCACATCGCTAGATAGTACCATTGAATTAGTTAGTTGGTAGTTTATAGTTTACTGCCACCAATTGTTTTCAGAAAGCTAGAAAGTACCATTGAATTAGTTAGTTGGTAATTTATAGTGTACTGCCAACAATTTTTTTCAAAAAGCTAGATAGTACCATTGAATTAGTTACTTGGTAGTTTATAGTCTACTGCCACCAATTGTTTTCTGAAAGCTAGATAGTACAATTGAAGTAGTTAATTGGTAATTTATAGTCAACTACCACCAATTGCTTTTAGAGAGCTAGATATTACCATTGAATTAGTTAGTTGGTAGTTTATAGTCTACAACCACCAATTGCTTTTAGAGAGCTAGATAGTACCATTGAATTAGTTAGTTGGTAGTTTATAGTCTACTGCCACCAATTGCTTTTAGAAAGCTGGATAGTACAATTGAATTAGTTAGTTGGTATTTTATAGTGTACTACCACCAATTGTTTTCTGAAAGCTAGATTGTACTATTGATTTAGTTGATTGGTAGATCATAGTTTATTATCAACAATTGTTTTCTGAAAGCTTACTTAATAATACTTCAGTCATGCGGTACTAACATTATTTTTGTTGTATTATTAAGATGTAACTTCATGTTATGCATCGAGTTTGAATTATCAACAGCTGTAAACATTAGTTAACCACTGTAATATTCATTTCCGAATCCATGCATAGTTTAATCAGAATTAAAGTTAGCATACAGATATTACAATTTCAGCCTAATGGTATAATTATGACTTCCACTAAGTGGTACAATTTTTAATGGTACCCGAAGCCTCACAAAGCAATTGAAAGTTAATCGAATGCTCTATGATATAGATAAAGGATGCATAGGGTCGTACAAGATGTTATACAGAAGAGCCTGTCAATTCAAAGAACATCTAGGACAGTTGGCAGTACGTTTTATTGTTATGTTTCATTTGCAAGATTCCAGAATGGAGTATGTAGAGAAAAGAATTTATTAAGCAGGGATGGAATATTGGACGATAGTAGAGCCAGTCCTGCCCATATATTGTGTTTTTTGACAAGAACACGAAACACTTTGGGACAATTTTCCAAGTAAGAAAATGAGCCTGTGATTTTGCTAAAAAAGTAAAGATCACATTTCCGTGGGAACAAACGAAAATATTTTTTGAAAAAATATATATTGTATTTCTGTAAAGTAGGGGAAATCTTACTGTACGAAAACTTAAAAATTCGTTCTATAGCACGAAGCCGCGTATAGAATAAAGGAAATATAAACGTCGTTTGAAAAATACTCCTACTAATGCTTCTGCAATTAAAATATGTTTAATACTAAAGTGTAGTGTAATTTCTTGTTAATATAATTCCAGGATAAACATTTACTCCTTCGTTGGCATTCTCGCTCTAAGAAACAGCATACGTATCGTAATAATTTTTCTGAAATTGCTTCTCCTCATAGCTTATCCACTATAGCTTATATGTCTGCTTATAAAGCTTTTTACTATACTTAGTTAATCTTCATCACAGATAAATGAAATTGAAATTAATAATATCTCTAAATTAAGCCGTAAGTATTATTTTTCCATTCCTGTAAGAATTGATAAATATCATCTAACATTTTGGGATGGTGGTTAAAAAGGTTGTTCCCAGTGTAATGTTATATGTATCTCCAAATAGGAAATCTAAAAATGTATCTGAAACAGGATATTCAAAAGTAAGTCTGCTGGTGTTTGCTTTCTTTATTAAGTTAGCAAACAACATTTATATAAAGGGTCTTGGATTCAGGGAATGTGAACCTTGGTTTCATATAATGTAAATGCTAAAGGCTAGAAATGTTTGTGTGTGGATAATATGTGTAATCAGAAACGGGTACGAATATATTTTGTTTTTATATTTTAGGAATATTTTAGGTTTACATTTGTAATCACATAGCTTAAATATCATCATCATCATAGTACATTCACGAATTTAGGCCATTTGTTGACCTGTTTCGGCCTCAAGAGAAACACCATCCAGAAGTCTTTTGAGTGAACGTCCTGGTCTTCTTCTTCCTGCAGGTTGATATCTTAACATTAGTTTGGGTATTCTGTGATCTTCCATTCGATGAACATGTTGTATCCATCTTGACTTATAATCAGAAATTTTGTTTTCTAAAGATTCCATGTGTAAATCTTCTAAGATGTCTTCATTTTTTTGTGATCTAGTAGTGTGTATCCTGCAGTCCTCCGAAGATATCTCATTTCAGCAGATCTAAGTCTCTGTATATCCTTCTGTTTCAACGTCCATACTTCGCTACCATACAAAAGAGTTGGAAGAGCCAGTGTTTTATACACTTTCAGTCTTGAATGCTTTTGGACTAACTGTGGCTTAAAGATAGAATTTATTAACCCTAAAATTCTTAAAAATTTAGATATTTTTGCATTTACATCCTTTTCTTCTTCATATGAGATATTGCATCCTAGATATGTAAAATTATTCACCTGCTCCAAAATTTTATTGTCCAGTACAATTTTACTTCTGACAGGATCTACACCTTGAAATGCCATAATTTTTGTTTTTTCTGTAGATATCTTTAATCCATATTCTTCTGTAATTTTGTTAAGTTACCGAGTCACGGCGGTATAACCGTTCCATCAGGTACTGAGTAAATGCGGTATCCTAATGTCTGTCCAGAGACTAAAAGGTAGCAGCCCTACCACTGGACTACTTAGCGTCGGGCCAGTAACCTGTCCTAAGGAACTTCAAAACTACTTTCAAGTCTCAACACGAAAATAGCTTAAATATGTAGGATCAAATTTTATTTTATAACAATATTTTTAATATCTGTAATTGTAAATATACAATAGATGATAAGAGACGTGCCATGATTTTTGACATTCCAATCTAAATATAGACGGAAATTTGATTTATTTTTTTAGAAGTCTGAATTTTAATTTGCCCCATGGAAACTACTATTTAGTTTTGCTGTGGTCGTCGTCGTTCGATCAGTCCGAATATGGCTTTGGGAGTTCGGGTATTTTTTATATTTCCTCGTAGCAGGTAACCGGCCTGCTCTCATGTAGTAAGAATAAATGCAAAATAAACGTTTATCAAAACAGCTGCTTCATTATAAACCTCTAGGCCGAAGAAAATTAGGAAGACTAAAATGTCGTAAGATCATAAGAAGGACGACCTGCAACCTGAAGCATATTATAGTGCACAGGGGAGCTGAACGGGCCAACAGGCCCATACCTTGAATATGACGATGGAAAACTAATATGATACATGGACGACTAGGTTTAATTCAAAGAGAATTGTTGAACAAACATGTTTTAAGAGTGATCTACCGCCTATCAATTTGGGTAAATGAGAACCTATATAAAAGGATTTGAATCTAGGACACACAACAGCGCCGATTTCATTTGATGGGGATTTTAACACGAGATTATTTTACACTCGGAGGGACAAGTAGCCCCAGGTTAGAGATAAATTTTATTAAATAAGGTTATAACATGATTGAAAACTATGCACCAGTTATGTGGCCCGTCACGTAAAGAACATAGTCGTCTCGTGCACAAGGTGACCTGCGCATGTTTGCCCACGAGTTATCTGGATCTGTATCTTGGACACCAGTTTTCTGTAAGAGCGAGCTTTTTACTATAATATAATACCAAAATTGTAAACTAAGACAAGCGGTAAATCTGTTTTTATTGCGTCTTCCATTTTCCGGTTCTTTATTGCTTTTTTTTTAGTTGTGGACCATTATTTGCAAAGACTTGAAAATAGAGCCAATCGAAATTATTTCTTCAAAACTCAAGTAATGCAATTTTTACTACTCTCTAATTCTGTTTTATAACTATGATTATAAACAGATTTGATATTTTATTTTCAGAGTTCGGAAGAGGCAGAGACCTAACCCGCGAAAGAAGTTGATGAATGTCATGCAGTTGTAAATCAGTTTTTAATTTTCAACAGTTGAAATGCAATTTAAATAAGATTTAATGGTAGTGAAGTATGTTCTTTCAATATATGGATCTGTTTTTAATGCTCATTAATATTGCGAGGAAGTATTTTAAACATTTTAATCAATAAAACTTAATTGTCCAAGGTTTATAGTAATATGGAAATTATGGTTTGTGATATAATGTATTATGAATTAGTTATATCAAATCCGTATTTATAATTTTTCAAATTTTAAAACATTGAATTTATAAGATTGAATAATGCAGAACATGTAAAGAAACCAACATTATTCTTTCAGGTAGGTCCTATACTTCTATTACTAACATGACATTTGGATATATAGTAATTTCACAGGAAATAAATTGTGATAATAGTACATTACAAGTATACGAGTATTTGAGAATGAAGTTCTTAGGACGATTTTTGGACCAAAGAGGATGCACAGACAGGTGAATGGAGAAGACTGCTTAACAGTGAATTGCATGATCTTTACAGGAAGCCAGATATAATAAGAATAGTTAAGTCTCATAAACTGAGATTGGCAGGACGTGTGGCATGAATGGAGAATGAAAGACGTGCATGGAATTCTTGTAGGGAAACCAGAGGGAAAACTCCCAGTTGGTAGACCAAGAATTAGGTGGAAGAGTAACATTAAATATGATTTATAATAAATTATACAGGGGATGATTGGAAAACATTGGCTCAGGATAGGGATATATGGAGAGCTTATGTGCGCGCGGCCAGGAACATACGGGTTCGATATCGCCAGTCAGTTAGTTAGTTAGTATATTACAATGCGAGGTTGTCAAGTGGTTTTTAAAGAAGCGAAAACATTATTTTAAACCGAGCTAGGGGGAAGTTTTTAATTTCCAAAATTCTGTAAAAAATTCACAAACGTGTGTTGTATATTAATTTTTTCCTCAATGGTGTTTTTGTCGGAAATATTTGCGTTCAAAATAAAAAACTGATTGACGTTATAAGTCTGGAAAATGTATATCATACACTAAATGCCGAAAATAGTTTGAGACTACAATAGGCCGTGACACTAATCCGACATAAAATGGCGGCACATATGAATGATGGTAATCAAAGTAACGAAATTAAAGAAGGTTGGGAAGTTGTGTATGCTTCTTTTGTGCCCGAGAAATCTAAATCAAGACGTATTCAATAAGATTCAGTGATCACTACCTTCTGGATACATTTTTTGTGCGATAGTGCGTTCTGTCGTACTTACAGCAATGGCGACCATGATTTAAAGTTCAATTTCCTAAATTTCGGGGTTGCCAACCTATAAATTACTAAATAACTATACTGTCCTTTATGTATAATACGGACAATGAATATACAAAATATATCCAAACTAGCTGGGCCGGCGAAGATCGTATCGCCTTTAAATATTTTTACGTTAATTTTTCCGATGTTTTAATAGTTATCTGCTATTCGGAGCGGAAACAAATCCAACAAATCAAAGATCATAAAAATCGGCCCTGCCGTTCTTGAGTTATAAATAGTGTAACTAATCCGACTTTGTTTATATATATATATATATATAATATATATATATATATATATATATATATAAGTCCCGGCCACACGTTGCTGTGGCTAAGGTATACGTTAAATTATGTTGTAGTAAACTAAGTGAGAAATCTAAATCAGATAGTTCTTGTTTTACACAATTTTTTAGTTCTGGTATGTTAACTACACCCGGTATAAATATGGATGCTGGATTATGTGGAAGTGGTTTTGTTGATTGAGATGAAGTTATGTTGTCTGCATTCTCAGTATCATCCATGAGTGTATTTATTAATGGAATATTTTGAGGAGGCTTGCTGATTTCATTATACTTTCGTTTTGTTCTGCAAACGTGTTGGCAGTTTGAATTCTCATCATCATCAAGAAGTCTCTGTATAGTAATATCATCTTGTGATATATTATAGTCATCTTGTTTTTCATTTAATTGAGGCATGGCGATTGTTTCTGTAATATTAGCATATTATTATAACTAACAGACTTACTTACAGTTCTGTTATTCCGTTCCTTAGGACCTTCATATGTTTTTAAATTGACATTCTTCTTAAATGTAAGATTTGTGTCACATAGGCCTATACCAATTTGCGGAAATTCACTGATATCATATCATTCATGCTCTCTAACTGATACGCCAATTGTTCAATGTCCCTTCTGGGTCCAGTTAAATTTACATTATGTGCTGTCTATCAGCCTAGATTTACTTAAAATTAATACTTCACACGACATTAATATTATTATCAATATATTGAAAATAAAATGAACACAAACACACTTAAATTATGAAATTATCAATATTTGTAATTCAATTGAAATTCGCGGTTGCAACCAAGTGCACAGCCACCTGGTTAAATAATGAACCAATTACCTGCACGGTCATCCGTTAGAATCGTATGGAACTCACAGATAATCATAAATCTTTGTTAGATAATAAACAAATAATTTGCAATAAAAATTGCGCGACTATAAATTTAGTTATAAACTTCCCTATGTCTCAATTTGGATCAAACTGCACACAGTGTGCAATATTTTATTAAAATCGTTTCGGTAGTTTAGGATTCCATCGCGGACAAACAATGTGACACGTAATTTTTATATTTTAAGTTAATACATTATACGAAACAAATCAATGCATTTTAAATGAACTGAACTTTATTAGAAATAATATAAAACAATAAATTCGTATTTTCCGTCATTTTACCCCTAATTGTTGTCACGGCCTGCTCTAGTATCAATCAAATTATTTTCGGCATTTACCGTATAAAGATTGGCCAGACTGTTAACGTTAATGAGTTATTTATAATGAACAACAATATTTCTAACAAAGATGTTATTATGTTACTATTATTTATAATTTTGAAAGCACCATCGAACAAAAAATAATTCACAACCCACGTTAGTGAGTGTTTTACACAATCTCGGAAATTAAATACTTCGCTATCGCTCGGTATAATAATTTACTCGCTTCTGTAAAAATCACTTCCCAACCTCGCATTGTAATACATTATTTGTATATACATTGCACCAGGTATACACAAAGGGAAGTGGTTTTACTTCACGCCCTAGGTAGGTAATTAAAATATTACAGTATAGTTATTTAGTTATTTATAGTTTGAAAACCTCGAAATTTAAGAATTTAACCTTTCAATCATTGCCGTCATTCCTGTAAGTACAATAGAACGCACTATCATGCAAAAAATATATTTATGCAATGGAAATGAAAAAAAAAACAGTGTTTCAAACTAATTGAATGACTTTTAAGTCGAATTGTCAATATTACCGCTACACTAATATCTAATTGTGTGTAGGACTATATATATATATATATATATATTCCACCGCCGTGGTTTCGAGATAGCGTGCTGCCTTGTCACGTAGCAGTACCGGGTTCCATTTCCGGTCAAGACAAAATTCCTGGGTGAAGTTTTTTCCGGAGTTTTTCCTCACCTATAAGACAAATGCCAGGAAGGTTCGAGGCACAAACGGTCCCCGAACATCATCTGATCATCATCATCATTATTATCCACGGTGTGGAAAGCAACGTGAATGTACCACACCTATAATTCCCTAGTAAAGCTGCAAAGCATGCATGAAGGACCTGCCCTAAGGCAGAACACTATAAATATATAAATATATATATATATATATATATATATATATATATTATATATATATTGGGGTGTACCAAAAATAACTGTGTCTTTTATTTTTAACACATCTTAATTTATTAGCAAAATGCAAAAATAAGTGTAATTACAATTTGATGTAAACTTAGCAAAAAAATTAAATAAAATAGCCGCTGCAAAAAGCAGAGTCCCAGTTATGGCCCACTGCGCATGCTGGAAGATCGAAAGCTGTAGTTCAGGATGTAATGCATTGTTAAAATGTTCCAAATAAGCTTTATTTGGTTTTAATCGTCTTAAAGAGTTAAATAACAGTGAAGCAGACGTGTTTCTAGGTATCTACAAGTATTGAACAAATTTAATATTACTCAAATTGTGATATTTGAAAAAAAAGTTCAACTCTCGTCCATAGTGTAAAAGTAAACAAAACAACCAGGATTTAGACAACTAGCATCCGACGTTCGAGTAGCGAAGAACGTTAAACCAATTTCACAAATATGAATTATATATGAGAGCCAATGTTCGAATCCCTCGACAATTTTCTTTTTATTAATTTGTATTTTCGCAAAATATATTCTACAATATTTAATTCCTGCCACATAATATGCTTCCACTATACTATATTAATTAATATCCCTGCCGTCATAAACTCTATAACACTATTTAGCTGCAGGTATATATATAATTAACTTTTATAAGATTCATGATGTGTTCCGTTGAGGTATTATTCAAAATTAAAATATAAAAATTATGGAATATTGGATTCAGACCAGGAAGGTCATGTGTTGACAATATATTTGCAATACAACAGTTAATTGAAAAACGGACTGCAGTTGGAGAAGAAACCCACTTGACAATGATAGATTTAGAGAAAGCTTATGACTCAATTCCGAGGAACAAATTATGGGAAGTATTGGAGAAATACAATATTGACAGAAACCTAATAGAAATTATTAAACACACCTATAAAGATAACTCCGCTTATGTTAACATGGGAAATATAATGTCTCATCCTATCAACACCTCAAAGGGATTGAAACAAGGATGCAGTCTATCACCAATTTTATTTAATATTTATGTAGAATTTAATGTAAACGAAATGCAAACAAAGCTGCAAAGGTATTGGGATCCCAATAGGCAATATATTTTTGCTGACATTACAATTTGCCGATGATCAACTGGTTTTAGCGCAAGACAATTTTGATTATGGAATTCATGATAAAAAGGTTGAAAAGCACATATGAATCAGGGGGTCTCACAGTATAAAGTTACAAAAAAACGAATATCTGTCAATAAATAGCACTGAACGGGAAACTTCGTATTGGAAGATGGAATCCAAATAAAGCAATTGAAACAAACTAAATATTTGGGAATGATTATGGATAACATCGCCGGTCTAGGCAAAGAGAACATCAAACATAGAATTGAATTGAGTAGCAAAATATTTTCATCATTGACATTCCATATGGTGGGTGTAGCCTATTTGGAAAGAGCACAAAGACATATATTGGTAAAACATTGTTGGGAATATGTTGGCAATGTACTGAAAGTTAAGGTATTGACTAATCAATAAGTACTACAAGAATAGACTAATAGCTCTATAAATGCATTTATTTACGAAGCATTTGCCAGAAAGTCTAAATTAGACTGTGTCACACATCAGGAAATTACAACAAAACATGGACGCAAGAGAAAGCATAATTGAAAAGCATTGAGGAAAAGGAATTAAAGTGGTTAGGACATGTTTTAAGAATGGAAGATGAGCGATGGCCGAAGCAACTATATGAATGGCATCCTAACAGAAAGAAGAAAAGAGGAAGACCAAGGTTAACATGGAAGGAAAACATGAAGACAGTAATGCAAGCTAGAGGGCTAAGCATCGAAGATGCCCAAGACCGTAGGCTTTGGAGGTTTGGCACGGGAAGACGGCAGCAGCTGTAAAAACCCGAAGATAGATAGATAGAATATTCACCTGAAAGGTCCGTCTCCTCAAATTAATTAATTATTTAACTGTAGCACTTTCGGGACTGTCCCATCATCGGCAGGATTCAAAACTGGTGTTTCACTCCACAATTTTATATTTTAATCTTCTTCTTCTTCTTCGTTCCAAGCATTAGACCAAGGCCTGTTACGATCCTATAGAAAATTTTCCCTCCTCCGTTTCATAGGACGACCGAGTAATCTTCGTCCTCTTGGTATATAATTACGAGTGTAAACAGCTTTGGGGATCCGATTTGAACTCATTATTTCTAGATGGTGTTTCCAATTTAGTTGGTACTGTTTAATGTATTCCAAAATTGTCTTATATTTTAATTATAAATATAATTGTGTATGCAGTACCAGGTTTTAATAATAATTCTATAAAGTTATGAATTAAAGATAATATAGCTTCATATATATATATATATATATATATATATGTGTGTGTGTGTTTATTTATTTATTACATATTATCGAGGAAAAAGTTTCACCTTCCAATTACAATATTTAGTTTATTATGTCATGTTAATCCAATAGAGATGGTGAGTAATAATAATAATAATAATAATAATAATAGTAATACAAATTGGAGAGGTTTCCTCCGACCGCGGAGTTCACCGTAGTTCATAAAATGTAGATAGATAGATAACTACAGGGATGATTCTCTTGATACTCGTGGTAGAGGAAAAAGTTTTAATGTTCCATAGTCGAAATAAACACCTTTGATAAATAATTATTTATTATTAAAAACACATGATATTAATATTCGTTTCACGGATATTAATTGCACCTTTTAAATTATTAATTTCTAATTTAGTTCCGAAATACACCGACATGGTGGACACGCGCGCTCTTAGTACTTACATTACATCTTACGAGATGTAATAATAATAATAATAATAATAATAATAGTAATAATAATAACAATAATAATAATAATAATAGTTTGTTCGATTTTTGTTTAAGAGTAGAAAGACAGAATAAAATAGAAAACATTTTAAAAATTTAAAAATTTAACCTCATTGGGAATTGAATCTGTGCCCTGTCGAATATGAATCAAGCCACTAAGCACTGACTAACTTTTCTCTGGCTTGCGGTGCTTGAAGGAATTCGAAAATAGAAGGGAAACGCATTATAGCTCTACTCTGCAATTAGTTTACTAGTGTGAATCGCCCGTTAGAAAATATTTGAGATCAAAAGTTGGACTATATTTTTTTCTAAGAGTAGGTAGGCCCACAGCAGCGGCACCCCGTCCGACTAGCTTCAAAACATGTCTGTATTTGCTAAGTCGAAAGAAATTTGAACAATAATGTTTTTTTTATTTTAAAATAGTGAATAGTTATACGTTTTAAACATATTGATGTCACATTTACAAAATAAACATTTAGTTCTATAATCCTTCTATACTAGCTAATTCAAATTTACATATATTATGTTTGGCATGACATTGACACGGTTTGTCGTGATCCAAACGCAATAATATTTGTTATTTGAGTTGTTAAGGTCAAACAGGAAACATATTGCATATGCTTATTTGATTTTGGGAGGAAAAATCTCTTTTATATATTAGGAAACCCTAATATACAGGATGTATAAAAAAGGAAGGCGCAAACTTACATGGTTGAAAGTTCACGATAATAGAAGCAATAATGTCCCAGTAAACATGGGTCCGCAAACGAGCATTCTGCGCGATAATTGCGAATTTATGGTTAAAAGCCGCCACTGACTTCATTACATACATAGTCCTAGTTCTTCTTCTTCTACTACAAGGTTTAGGCTATGCAGCCTGTTCCGGCGAAGTTAAAAGTGGAGTCCATCTTCTACGTGGTCGGCCAACATCTCTCGTTCCTCTGGGATTATACAGGAAGGTTCTTTTTGGGTATTCTTTCGTTGTTCATTCTCATTAAGTGTTCTGTCCATTTCTTATTATTTTCGCTGATTTTATCTTCAATTTTATATATATTTAATTCTTCTCGTATAGTTTCATTCCTTATTCTATCCGCTCTTGTGCATCCTTTCACATTACGTAAAAACAGCATTTCCGCAGTCTGTATCCTGCTTTTATCCCTTGATTTCATTATCCAATTTTCACTTTCGTACAAGAACAAAGGAACAGCCATTGTTTTATATAATTTAAGTTTCGTATCTTTCCTTGTTTTCCGACCTAAGTTTCTTTTCATGGTTCCACAAATAGCCTGAAATTTATTTACTTTATTTTCTATATCTTTATTTTCACTATAAGTTATATCACATCCTAAATATTGGAAATGTGATACTTGTTCTATTATTTTGTTATCCAGTACAATTTTTGATCTAGTTAGTACAAATTAATTTGAATTTAAATTTTACTTTTAATTCTTCATCTCATTTAGTTCAGATTTCACAGTTCAGTTCACTTATGGATTACCTGTTAAAGGAGGTGTTCGAAGTGTCTTTCTTGCATCTGGATGCAATACGGTGCTCATTTCTGCAATGAATGTCGAATTCTTTCGAAAATCCCTGGATCATTTCTGAATTCTTGACAAGCATGTATAACTTTCTTCTCCAGTTCTTTAACCGTGTTAACGGGTGTGCTGTACACTTCGCTTTTGAGTTGACCCCCAGGCACAAAACTCCAAAAGATTTAGATCAGGTGATCTTGGAGGCCTAGGTACAGATCCGCCTCGACCTATCCATCTTTGGCCGTATCTGCGCGTTAGATGCCGTCTCACAGCAGCAGCAAAATATGCCGGAGCTCCATCATGCATGTACCACAAACTCCGACGTTGCTGAACGGGAACATCCTCAAGCAATCCTGGAAGTTGACCTCGCAGAAACCTAAGGTACCTCCGTCCATTACGTTTGTGGAAGAATGTGTGGCCCAGTGAGATGATCACCTAATAACCTAACCACACATTCAGTGAGAAATGGTGCTTATAAGGTGACTCATGAACAGCATGTGGATTTATTTCACAACAAAAATTTGTATTATGATAATTAAAGACTCCATCGCGTGTGAATCCTGCTTTATCTGAAAATATTACATGTGAAACGCGGGTTGACTACAGTCTGTTGTTGCATCCATTGAAATAACATCATTCTAGGAACAAAGTCCGCATCATTGAGACATTGAACTCATTGGAGGTGGTAAGGGTACAGTAAATTGCGCTGTAAAATTATCCATACACTACTGTAGCTTAGTACAGGCACTTGCGTGGCAATTCTTCTCGTCGAGATTCCTGGAGAAGGCTGTACTGCTTCCAACGCCATATCCTCAACCTCAGGCGTAATGCGAGCAGGCCTACCTACTGCTCTGCCATGTGCAAAACCCCCAATTTCTCTCAGGCGCGATGGACCCTTGTAAACTACTTTCGGGGTGTCTTCGATCAGGATATGTTTGTTTGTACAAGAGTGCATAGCCATTATCCCTACCGTACATATATGCATAGTCTTCGTTACTGTAAGGTTCCATTGTAATTACAACACAGCACAAGTGGCACTCTTCAGACGAGACTGATACCTTTTGTAACTGTGCACTCTATCCGTTCTGTACGTTCTGCGTGTATGGTATGATTACAACTCCACCTCTTGGCAATGATCAATTTTGTAAACAAAGAACATAGAACGGCTTCAAGTGCGCAAGGAGTAAACCGTACGATGTTAAAATAATGACGTCAGTGGCGGGTTGTAACCATACATTCGTAATTATCTCGCAAACGGCTCGTTTGCGGACCCATGTTTACTGGGAAATCGTGTACTTTCAACCATGTAAGTTTGCACCATGTTTATTGATATACCCAGTATATAGGGCGTTCCAATTCAAATATTACCATATCTTGAAACGAACAATTTCGATGTAAAATACGTTTGCATATGGAAACACAATGTGCTGATATAATATATATTGTGTTTTGGAATATGTATGACAGACGTTTAAGGGTTGTACTAAAAGTGTGATCCCGTATGGCTCAACAAGATCTGGTGTGTATTCAACAATTTCTGCCGCCGTGAGATTTCGTGCAAGGAGATGTTCCTCCGACTCCACAGGTGTAGTACAACCCCTAGAAGTCTGTACACGATATGCGAATATGTCCAATGTGCGGAAGCTTTGAAGACGAGATACACATTTTAGGAAAATATAACGATTTAGAATATTGGAGACGTCGGTTGTTACCGAAAATATTTCTAAATTCAAATCGTGAAATATTGGCATGCTACGAGTTAATGGAAAATCCAGAATATTGGATAAACCTGGGTAAATATCTGGACAAAACGTAGAAAATAAGAACACTCACTCGTGTATATATAAATATATAAGCTAATTGTAATATCATGAATCCTTACAAACACATCTGAACTCTCTTAATAAAACAGATTTTATTTGCTTAGGAGGAGATTTTAACGCCCGCGTTGGAGAAGATACTGTAGAGAATTTGATTGGTAATAACGGCGAGAATACCTTAAACGAGAATGGAAAAACTCTTAGAAATTTTGTCAGCTTTAATGAATTAAAAATAACTAACACCCTTTTTCGTCATAAAGATATCTATAAATATACTTGGGCAGCGAGAGGCACTTGATCAATAATAGATTATATATTGAGCAATAAGAAATTATCTCCTCATGTGATTGACACTCGTGTATATACAGGATATGATATTAGTTCAGACCACTTCATCGTCATCTCTACGTTTCACATGCCAAATAAATGGATTTACAAGAAGAAAACAAATGTAACAAAAGTAAAAAGGACAAATTTTAAAGTACATTTATTACAACAAGAGAGTATAAGGAGATTATACTCTTCACGATTATTAAACTATGTAGATCAAAGAG
Organism: Diploptera punctata; assembly: GCA_030220185.1. Classification (NCBI taxonomy): domain Eukaryota; kingdom Metazoa; phylum Arthropoda; class Insecta; order Blattodea; family Blaberidae; genus Diploptera; species Diploptera punctata. The sequence continues at coordinate 2,151,728 of JASPKZ010009799.1, read as the reverse complement.
CTGTAAGTACTAATGTGAATGAAGAATGGCAAGATCTAAAAACTATTATATTAAAAGCTGCTGAGGAAGCCCTAGGGACAAAATCTACAAAAAGAAGGAAAAAAGGTTTATATATATGGAATGATGAAATTCAAGAAATGATCGAAAACAAAAAAAGAGCATATTTAAAATACATCCAATCAAAATCAGAAGAAGATAGAATTGCTTATAATTACAGAAGTGCCATTGTTAAAAGAGAAGTAAGGAAGTTGAAACGACTTAGCTGGGACAACTATAGAATACGATTGCCATGGATCACAGGATATGGCTTACAAGGTTTTGAAACATCTGAATACAACTGAAAAAGACACAGCCAAATTAAATAATATACCAGAAAAAGAGTGGCTCAAAAATTATGGAACATTATGGACAGATATGTCAGAAATAAACATTGACCCCAAATTAAAGGAAATGGCACATGTAGATCTTCTTGAAATCAAAGAATTAGAGAACGCTCTAGAAACATTCAAAAATAAGAAAACTCCAGGAATAGACTGTTTAAATATTGAACTTTTAAAGTATGCTCCAAGAGAAATTAAGCAGAGATTCTTAGATGTACTAAATGTGTGCTGGAGGATGTGCATAATCCCGGATGAATGGAAAAAAGGACTTATATGCCCCATATTTAAAAAAGGAAGTAGACACAAGTGCACAAGTTACAGGGGAATCTGTTTATTGAATACAGCTTACAAGATATACGCTAAGATTATTACTAGACGATTAAATATAATAAATGAGTATATATTAAGTGAAGAACAGTGTGGCTTTCGGAAAGGTCGGTCATGTTCAGATGCCATTTTCACAATAGAGCAACTTATTCAGAAGAGAAGAGAATTTAATTTGCCAACTTGCATACTTTTTATTGACTATCAAAAAGCATTTGATAGACTGTCAAGAAATAAACTATGGGAAATAATGTATGACAAAGGGTTTCCAGGACACATTGTCAAAGTTGTGCAAAGCTTATATTTTAAATCAGAAATAATGATTGATAAAGGAGGTACAATGAGCGATAATACATTAGAAATTAATCAAGGGGTCAGACAAGGATGCCCGCTATCTCCTGCACTCTTTAGTATATATATATATATATATATATATAGACGAGATCATTGTACAATGGCAATCAAATTTAACCACAGAGTTTAAAGTTGGCAGTACGATTCTAAATACCATACTGTTTGCAGACGATCAGACAATCCTTAGCTCTTCAGAAGACAATTTACAAATAGCAGCATATAAATTAAACGAAATAGCAAATAAATTCAATATGACAATCTCTGAAAGTAAATCGAAAGTAATGGCATTCAACGGGAAAGACCATATGAGGTGTAAAATCAGTATTAATAACAGTATAATACAACAGGTGAACAATTTTAATTATTTAGGATGCAATGTATCATACTGCCAGAAGGAAGATATTAATATTAAATTAAATAGATTTTACAGAATGTGTGGCACTATAAGACGGACACTGAAAAATAAAACTTTGAGGAGCACACAACTAAAATTTTACAAAATTATGGCAGTGCCTGTCTTAACATATGCAAGTGAAAATTGGACTCTTAACCGTTCAGACAGAAGGAAAATAGAAACTGCAGAAATGAAGTTCCTACGTTCAGTAGCAGGTGTGACAATTTTGGACAAGAAAAGAAGTGAGGATATTAGGAATGACTTAAATATTTTCAATTTAACAAATAGAATTGACAACATGAGAAACAACTGGTATGAACATGTCAAGAGAATGCCTACAGATAGAATCCCTCAGCTGTTACTAAAGTACAAACCAATAGGACATAGAAATGTTGGACGCCCATTTACTAGATGGGAGGATTCATTAAATCCCACTTGATGTGAAAACAGGTCAAAAGGCCTAATTTCATGAAGCAGAAGAAGAAGAAGAATTGTAATATCATTAATTCTTAATAATTTTACATAACATAATCAATGTATTATATTATCTAAGTATAATATTATGGCGTTTTCTTTTTTTATGTATATTAATACCAAAATTTATCTTATTGAAAAAGACTGTCAACAACACATACGGCTTACTGCCCGTGAGACCCTTATTTGTAAATAACATTGTATTTATCTTACTGCTAGTCTAATAAAGTCCTACTACTACTACTACTACTACTACTACTACTTATTCTGAAACTCAAGACACGCGATATCAGCCCATTTTGTTTCGATATTCAAACTTATTTTACATCGAAATGGTACGTTTCAGAACTTGGTTTCCTTATCAAAACTTTATCTTCTATGTCCCCTCTACAACCCCTATAATTCTGTAATACGTATTATGAAACACCCTGTACATATTCGTTATTATACTGATTTACGTATTGTTATTATTTTAAAATTTAAACTTTAAATGAAATGCAGCCGCCAACTAAGGAGTTCACACAGGCAGGCATAGTCTCCTGAGGAAGCCCGCCACCGTGGTAGACGAAATATCGAGTTACATAAGCTCTGGACTATGGTTATTCAGCCCGTTAGAATATTTCAAAATTAATTATAGTATTTATTTTAATTTAAAGCCACATCTTGGTTTTGGAAACATAAATTGTATGCTCAGTATGCTACCAGATATATTATAAGGATGCGAAACATGGACTTTTACTTTAAGGGAGGAGAGGGGATTACGAGTATTTGAGAATAAAATTCTTAGCAAAATGTTTGGACCAAAGCGAGATGAACAGACAGGTGAATTGAGAAGACTACATAACAGTGAACTATATGGTCTTTATCGGAAGCCAGATATAATGAGAAACGTTAAGTCTAGTAGAGTGCGATTGGCAGGACATGTGGCACGAATGGGGAATTATAGACGTGCATGGAAGCTTCTTGTAGGAAGACCAGAGGAAAAACGTCCAGTTAGTAGACCAAGAATGAGGTGAGAGAATAACATTAACTATGATTTGAGTGAAGTAGATTATAATGGGGATGATTGGAAAATATTGGCTCAAAATAGGGATGTAAGGGGAGCTTATGTCCGCGCGGCCATGAACCTACGGGTTCCATAGTGCCATTGAGTTCCTTAGTTTTTTACTTAGTTATGCCCAGTACAAGCAGACTACAGATTAGTCATAATTATGATATTCATTCGTATATAGATCCCTTCGGCAATTTGGGTCGGAGAACTGGTGGGATGATGGGGTCCTTTCTCTTGGATGATAAGAGACCCGTGCTCGGGGAAGCAATAGTAAAGTCCACAACGGCAACTAATGTTTAATAAGTTGGCGGAAATGGCAACCTTCTAAATGGGGTTAGTACAACCAGAAGCTGTACCTAAACTTTGAGGTGGCTGCCCCACCAATGGTCTACTCAGCATAGCGTTGGTACAGCGGTCAGAGGAAAACACAATATTCCTATTATTCTCAATAGAAGCTCGGACGGACTTAACCAAAGAAGATCTCAGCGTAGAATTAAGGGCAAACATTGATATAGTAATACTTACTGAAACAAAAAATAAGTTGAAAGGTATAAAATATATTGGTAATTATATACTAATAAACAGTGGAGTACCTCAAGATAGAAGAGCTTGCAGTGATGTTGCTATACTAATTAATAACAAGTGGAGATAAAAATTATAAGCTACAAATATGTGGATGGCAGGATAATAATGGTAAGGTTAAAATAGATCGGAATTACTTAAACATTGTAGGAAGGTATGCACCAGAAGAAGAGAAAATTGAAGATATCGCAATTTTCCACGATAAATTACAAGAAATAAATAGTATTAAAAACAAGGAAAGTGTTATCTTAGATGGTGATTTAAACGCCAGAAGTTGGTAATCTTCCAATCCCAGGAATAGCAGGTATGTTTGAAGAAGGTGTAATAAATAGAAACGGAGTAGAAATTCGACTATTTGATACGTATAATAAACTAAAATTATGAATACTTTGTATAAGAAGAAGGAAATACTCAAGTAATTATGGTGCGTTAGAAACCTCAGATTTAATAGATTACATAATGATTAATGATAGACTCAGAAATCAAATACAAGATATGAGAGTATATAGAGAATATGGCATATATACAGACCGCTATCTATTGGTAGCCACGATACTTATCATAAAAAATGAAGAAAACCAAAAACTCAAGATGGAATAAAAGAAGTGTGTAAAGTATATATTCAAGAAGAAGAATGTATAAGACAATTATACCAAAGAGGCTACAAGAACACTTAGGAAGAAAAACAATTAATGGGTAATCTAAAGGAATAGTGGGGAAATATGAAAACTGTATTATAAAAGTAGCAAATAAAGCTAGAGAAAATAACAAAACATTGGCGACAAAGATGATTAAATATATGGAATTACGAAATATAGGAGGCAGTGCGAGACAAAAAATTAGCTTATTCAGAGTATATACAAAAGAACATTGAAGAATCTAATACTATATATAAACAAAAAAAGAAATCGAGCGAAACAAATACCTCGAACAGCTTATAAACATTACTGGGAAATATTTATTTCCAAAATAGAGCATGATGTACATGGCAGACAGTCTAAAGCATTTAAAATGACGAAACTTATCAAATACAAAAAAATACTGCAAAATTAACCTTAAGACATGGGAAAATCACTACACAGAATTATGGTGTAACGAAGAAGAATTATATATAAAACGGCCTTCTGAAAGTAAACATTATTCAGAAATAGACAGAATTACTCTAAGCGAAATGAGGGAGGCATTGAAAGGAATGAAAAATAGAAAAACACCAGGTACAGATTGTATCAATAATGAACTAATTAAGTATGCCGATTAATTTTCAGAAATAAGATTAATCTTATTAAACAAATGTTAGAAGACATGTAAAATACCTGGAAATTTGAAAATAGGTGAAGTCATATCTCTCTTGAAAAAAAAGAAAGAATTATATTAGATAGTAAAAATTATAGAGGTATTAGCTTATTGAATTCCACTTATAAAGTATACGCGAAAATAATACATAATAGACGGAAGAAGATATCTGACACACTGTTGGAAGAAGAACAAGTAAGGCTGAGGAAAGGAAGATCCTATAGTGGTAATATGTTTATTATAAAGAATCTAATTGAAAAGAGAAGAGAATTTAACCTGTCAACAAATTTGTTGTTCGTTGAGTTTGAAAAGGCCTTTAACAGAGTAAATTGATTTATACTATGGGAAAAAGAATGAGGATATTCACACCATCTAATAAAATCAGTCCAAGGCTTATTTGAAGAAATTAAAGTAGTGATAAAGCTGATGGAAAAAGGTCAGAAGAAATTTTAATATATCATGAAGTTGGACAAGGGTATAATAAATTATCGCCCCCTCTTTTTAATATATATTGACATTATGAAACAATGGAAAATTATAAGAGGCAACACCTTTAAATTGAACAATAACACAAGTAGTAGTAGGACTTTATTAGACAAAAAGTAAGATATTTACAATATTATTTACAAATATGGGTCGCACGCGCAGTACGCCGTACGTGCTGTTGAAAGTCCGTTACAATAAATTAATAATTGGTACTAGTGTAAAGAAAAATAAACAACAAAAAAGCAATAGCATTACAATTACATAACGAAAACACAATAATATTACAATTACATAATAACACAATAGCATTATACACTAATTAAGTTCTGTATAATTATTAAGAATTAATGGTATTGCATTTTGATAACATATATTTATTCATGAATGAGTGTTGTTCTTATTTTCCGCGTTTTGTCCAGATATTTACCAAAGTTTATCCAATTTTCTTGGATTTATCAATAACTCGTAGCATGCCAATCTTTCCTGATTTGAATTTAGAAATCTTTCCGGTAATAACTGACATCTCCAATATTCTAAATCATCACACGTTCCTAATATATGTAATCTCATCTTCAAAGTTCCCGCACATTGGACATATTCGCATATCGTGATCGTCACTAATTTTTTAGAAATTTCCTTGCCCCTAGCCTAAACCAGGCAAGCCCTGATCTCTCTTTAAATCGTAGGTTGAGTATATAAGATTATTTTCCCCAAACGTTTTTTAGGTCTCTTTGTAATGACAGTGAGCGTTTTCCTGTACATTCGGCGAAAATATCTTGTTGGTTTATATCTAAGTACCTTCTCCTTATTTTTTCTCCACACGTGTTCTTGCGATTTTCAGTCCATTTTTCCCATATCCAACCCATCCCAATCTTTTGGAGTTCTATCCTAACCTCGTCTGCCCAAAATTTAACATCTATGTTTCTAATTTGGTGGTCGTAACAAATTGCTCTAAGCATTGTTTGTTCACCTTGGATTACCCGCAACCAGTATTTGAGTACACGAATTTTGCAGTTTATGTCTTCCTGGAATGACCCAAATTCATATAAAATTCCACACTTAGAAACGGCTTTACTAAGTCCTGTAATATATTTTAGAAAATGCGTATATACCTTATTTAGTATTTCCGTTCTTTGGAAACCCCAAATCTCACTACCATAGTGAATTACTGGCCTGACCATCACTCCATACATTTTTTGTAATGTGCTGACTGGAATATCAGGCACTCAACCCAGAATACCGAGTACACTGTTAAGTTGTCCTCTCCCTTTAAATAATGCTATATCAATATGTTTTTTCCGCTTTCCGTTCATTCTCAGCGTCGTACCAAGATATTCAAAATGTTTCACGTTTTGAAGTACTTGATCTCTGTATTTCCATTCCTCTGCTCTACCATAAACCGTCCCATTTTTTTTAAACGTCATTGTTTTTGTCTTACTAACATTTACAGTCAATCCCCAATTCCTACAGTATATTTCCAGTAGGTCAAGACCTCTTTGCAATCCCTCGATTGTCTTGGAACAGATAATTAAATCATCTGCATACAACAGGACTGGGACTTTAACATTTCTTATCTCCGGATCCTCAATTTATCCTTCTAGCATTACGTCTACAATATCATCAACGAATAGATTAAATAGCTTTGGTGATAAAATGCAACCTTGTCTCACTCCCCGATTGGCTTCACTGCTCTCTGTAAAGTGGCCTTGGTCTACTTTTATACAAAATTTAACATGTTTATAAATTTATATTAATGCATGTACCATTTTATGAGACAATCCTTTCCGATTTAATTTTTCCCAAAGTGCGCTTCGGTCCACAGTATCAAATGTCATCTTAAAATCAATGAATGCACAAAATAATTTTCCTCCTTTCATTTTTAGATTGTCATCAATTAATGTTCTCAGAATAAATACGTTGTCCACCGTGGAGTACCCTTCTCTAAAACCTGACTGATATTTTGAGAGCCTATTGTTCTCTTTAGCCCATTGTCTTATTAGTTCGTAAAGTACTTTACAATATAGTTTTCCGAGCACTGACAAGAGACAAATTCCCCTGTAACTTTCTGGTATCTGTGCCCCACCTTTCCCTTTGTATAGCGGTTGGATGACACCTGTCGCCCAGGCTTCCGGATAATCTCCTCCATTAAATAGTTTGTTGAACGCAGTTTTCAAAACGTCTAATAATTTACGGAAGATATCATATTTTTCAAGAATTCCCCTGGCATTCCATCAATTCCAATTGCTTTACCATTCTTTAAACATTTAATGGAAGAAACCACTTCATTTTTCGAAATATCCTGATCCAGTAATTGAATATGAATTGGGTCAGGGATCTCAACTATATTTCCTTGATTATATCTTAACCTCTCATATAATACAAGTAATAATGACTTAATTTTCGCGCGATGAGTAGTCTTACTACACCATGTAGAAGATCTGTTACAAATGGCTGCTTAGAAACTAAATGCAATATGTAGCGATTATTATTTTAAAATTGCAGTATGTAAAACAAAAGTAATGGCATTTTGTGGAAGAAATGCTCTGCGTGCAAAAATAAAAATTAGAGACGAAATTATTGAACAAGTATCCCACTTAAAATATTTAAGATGTGATATCAGATATGGATATGATAAAGATATTGAATATAAAACATCCGTTTTAAGCTATTTGTGGCGCAATGATTAGAACACTGAATAATAAAGCCCACAAACAAACAAAATTAAAATTCTATAAAACGGTCCCTGTCATTTTGTATGGGAGTGAATCTTGGATTATCACTACCAAACAAGTACGTAAAAACCGAGCAGTCGAGATTAGATTTTTAAGAAGATTACAAGGATGTACTACAATGGACCAGATAAGAAATGAGGATATCCGTGAAGAACGGTAGTTCTAGTTCATAGTAAAAAAGATATTTAACAACAATATTCAGTGGAAAACACAAGTAGAAAGAATGGAAGAAAGTAGATTAACAAATAAGATATTAGATTATTTTCCGAGAGAAAGAAAAGATGTCGAACGTCCTCGGAGATGGTCTTAGATCTATTAGTGAAGGCGGAACAGGCAACTAATGCTTAGGCAGGAAGTGAAGTAGAAAAAGAAGAAGGTTCGTATATAGATCTACATTGTATATCTCTAAAGATCTTAAAATGATAAAAAAAGAAAAAGGTGATATGATACGAGAATGTATTTTCAATGAAAAACGGATTATTAAGAGAGTCTGCAGTGGAGCTCTCAGAAATAATCTTTATAATGTGACGTCATATGACAGATTCCACGGATCCTAAGCCACATGTCTATTTCCTGCCGCAACATCATTGATTCGTCCGCCTGAGAAGGGAATTACAGTTTGTAATAGAGGATTTACAGTTTTCCAAGCGATTCTTCCACTCCCACCTTCTGCTCGCAATCAATATGGAACCCATCTGGCATCGGGCAAGGGGTGATAAATACATTACTCTAGACAACATATTCACATATTATTCCTAACCTGCGTGTTTAGGAATTCCTGAGTTTTCGACATGAAGGACTGATAATGTTTGAGGCACTAATATTTCAATGTGAGGATTGATAACGATTCAGTCACGGTAATATGCCATTACGAAGAGCTGGTAACGTTGATACATGTATATATTTCAATTTGAAAGATTGATATTATTTCAGGCACGGTAATACTTTAGAGTGATGGACTAAGAATGATTATATGTAGAACTATTTAACTCATTGCTCCATATGGGAGTCAATGATCACACTCAACCTTTCATCATTCAACGAATGTTGATTTAGCAATCAATAACAGTCATGTTTTTTTTTCCCTCGATTTTATACATTTTTATTTTATCTTAAATCAAGCTCCTCCTTTTTAACATTCCGAATACGTCAGAGCATTATTTTGCAGTGATTGACTCACTAAGAAAAAGGTTGAATATAACGATTAATTACATTAAGATATAAGAATCCTAGAGTGCAAGTGACTCCCAGATTATATATATATGGAGAGAGAGAGAGAGAGGAGAAGAGAGAGAGAGAGAGAGAGAGAGAGAGAGAGAGAGCGCATGAATGTAACCAGACGCAGTTTGCGGGATATAATAGAAATACATTTGTAGCAATTGATTATACCAGAAAAAAAAGAAACCACTCTTTGCATATTTAAACGTATTATTTCGCAGGTGATAACGTTCCAAAAAATATATACTTTACATCATAGATCTTCAGAAATTAATTAAGAACCTATAATGCTGATTATAAACAGTTTGATGCGTTTCATTTTTCTCCACATGAATGAATTCTTCCAATATGCGATCATTTGTCAATAAATAACTAGTTCTGCTTGCAGTGGATGAACAAATGCTTCATTATAAACGTTTCAAACATCGCCGTTTACATTAAATACAAAAGTATTGTAAATAAATAAGTTTAAATAATGATTTGTGAGTGAACGGCTTAATTTTATACGTTAAATAGTCCGAACAAATGCTACTCTTGATTTCCATATTTTCTAGATAAATTAACTCATCACTTCGTGACGTCAAGAATCTATCGATACTTTGGAAATCACTCGTGCATTACTTATTATAATGTTTCCATTTAAAGGACTTAAATTGTTTCAGACACGGTAATATATTATAACTAATGCCACGAGTGATTTACGATTTAATCTAGAGAATATGAAAATCAAGAATGACATTTGTTAGGACTATTTAACGAATACAATTAAGCTGCTCACTCACAAATCCTTATTTATATATATATATATATATCTATATACGTATTTAAAATATATATATATATATATATATATATATATATATATATACACATAATGAAACGGCGATCTTTGAAAATAAATGAGAAAAGTTTGTTATGTTTCATTTGTTCATCGACTGCAGCCAGATCATATTATTTATTACAAAATAAATATTATAAGGCAACTCTTGCCCAAACCAGGATGTGAAGAAGAAGAAGAAGAAGATGTTATAATGATATTGTGAAAAGAAAAATTAATGTGTGAACCAGGGATCGAACAGTGGGCCTCTAGTTCTCCAGACTAGTGTGCAGCCCACTACACAATTCCATACCTGGCACAACCACCAACAACTCCTTCCACATATACAAATCTATAATTTTCGTTTCGTCCGCTGTCAGGTAGATGTCACTGCCATCGCCAACGGGCGGCTTCGTTCAGAAGTATCCATATTTGAGAATTTTACACCACCACGTTTATAAGTAGTAAACGATGTTATTTAACAATTTACAATACTGTTGTTTTAACACAGTTCCAATAATGGATCATATTATAATATTATAATGATATTGTGAAAATGAAAATGAATGTGTGAACCAGGAATCCAACCGTGGACCTCAAGTTCTCCAGACTAGTGTGCAGCCCACTACACCATTTCACACCTGGCACAAACACCAACAATTCTTTCCACATGTACAAATCTACAATTCTCGTTTCGTCTGCTGTCAGGTAGGTGTCACTGCCATCGCCAACGGCCGGCTTCGTTTAGAAGTATCTATATTTTATCATCATCATCACTGCAGGGATTAGGCAATTGCCCGTTCCGACTTCATATTGCATCAGCCGAACGTCTTTTAGGTCTCCCAACATCACGCCTTCCTCTTGCTTGATAATTTCTGGCTAACAATGGATATCTCTCCTTACTCATTCCATCCATGTGATCAATCCATTTCTGTCTGTAATTCGTGACTTTATCCAATAAAGGCTGTACTTTCAATTCTTCTCTTATATCCTCATTTCTTATTCTATCAAGTCTTGTACATCCTTTTACTTGTCTTAGGAACCGCATCTCTGCCGTCTGTATTCTATCCTTCTGTCTTTTCACTGGAGCCCAAGTTTCACATCCATACAATATTGTGGGAACCGCCATAACATTATACATTTTTATCTTGGTTTCTTTTCTAATTTTATTTTTGAATGTTCTCTGTATTGTTCCACACACCGTCTGAAATTTATTTATTTTGGAGTCAATATCTCTTTCCACATTGTAGCCAACATCACAGCCCAAATATTTGAAACTAGACACCTGTTCTATACTTTGATTTTCTAAAATAATTTTGGTTCTCACTGGATCTCTTCCTCTAAAAGCCATGGTCTTCGTTTTCCTTACAGAAATCTTTAGATCGTATAATTTACATATTTCATTTAATGCATGCATTGATTTCTGTAAGTCGTCTTCATTTTTCTGTATTATGATTACATCGTCAGCAAATAGAAGATTATTTATGCACATTTTATTATCCATTCTTATTCCTGGATTTACTAAAACTTTCCATTTATTTAAAATATCGTCTATATATATATTAAACAAAGTGGGTGATAAACTACATCCTTGTCGTAATCCAGTATTTGTTTTGATTGCATCTGTTCTTTTGAATCCGGTATCTATAATTATATTTGTGTCTTCATATAATGTCTTTATTGTTTCAACAAGGCACAGCGGGTATCCTTTCATTCGTAATATTTCCCATAATTTTTGTCTGTTTACTCGATCGAAGGCCTTATCCAAATCTATAAATCCTATGTGAGTTTCTAAGTTATGTTCTCTTCTCTTTTCTATGAGTTGTTTCAGTGTAAAGACATTGTCTATACATGACCTTCCCTTTCTGAATCCACTTTGATTTTCACTTATTATTACTTCTGTTATGTTTCTCAATCTATTATTTATTATTTTCGTATATATCTTGTAGCCAGTATTCATTAAGCTAATCCCTCTGTAATTCTCGCAATTTCTCCGGTCTCCTCTTTTGAATATATTCTTCACAATTGCTGTTTTCCAAGTGGTTGGAATCCCATAGGTCTGCCAACATATATTAATTAGATGAAGTATTCTTAGTTTACACAATATTCCACTATATTTGATTAATTCCATATTTATATTATCTAATCCTGTTGCTTTCCTATTCTTAGTGGTTTTCAAAGCCATTTCTAATTCATTTATGTCTATTACATCAATATTTTCCACTTTTATTTCTTCCTCATTGTTCTCTTTTCCTTCAATTTCCTCCTTTTTCCAAAGTTTTTCATAATGTTGGATCCATTCTTGTTCTGGGATTATATTCAATCTGGCAGAATCTTTCTCAGTCTGATTTAGATGTTTCACTAATTTATAACCTATTTCTTGTCTTCCATACATATCATGTTCTACTGAGCTTATACATTTATCCCATGACTCCTGATGGGCTTTTCTTATAATGCTTTAGCAATTCTCCTTTTCATTTTATATTCTTCATAAGATTCTTCTGTTTTCAGTCGTAAGTATGTATGATATGCTTTTTTGTTTTTCATTCACTGCATTTTGTATATTCGCATTCCAAGTTCTCAAGCCCTTCCTATTTCTTATTCTATTTTTCTTTCCTAATATCTCATTTGCTGTTTTATGTATTACATTTGATATATTTTCCCATTCAATATTTATATCTTCTGACATCGCTATCTCTGATATATATTTATTCATTCTGCTTTCATAATGTTGTCTAATACTTTGATCTTGTAATAAATATACTTTATATACTTCTTCTTGGTTTCTTTTGTTCTTTATGTTATTTTTCCGCCATTTAGCTATTATGTTTATTTTGCTTATCACGAGATAGTGATCAGAGTATATATCGCTGCCTCTATGTACTCTCACATCTTTTACCAAGGCTCCTAGCTTGTTTTTTACGATTAAATAGTCAATTATTGATCTTGAGTTATATCCACTTCTTGTATATTTATGTATGTCCTTTTTTTCGGAAATAGGTATTCATTATTTTTAATTGATTATAGGCTGAAAACTGTCTCAAATTCTGTCCATTATCATGTATTGTTATTTCTCCATTTTCCTATTACATTAGGTATAGGGACATTGCCTACTCTGGAATTTAAGTCTCCACTTATTATTAAATGATGATCTTTTGTATTTTATCAACTAATGTTGTAATGTTTTATAATTTTTTTGTTTTCTTCTTTCTTACCTTCCTCTGGGGCATACATGGCAATTATCATCATATATCCTCTTTTAATTTTAAATCTGGCTATCAGGATCCTTTCATTTATAAACTCATAGCTATTCAATTTGTTCTTCCATTTTTCATCTATTAAAATTGCTACTCCACACTCCGCTCTTGTTGCCTGTTCTACTCCGCTATACAACATTGTATAGTGTTTTAAGTCCTTTGTTCCTTTTAGTTTCTTTTTTGTTTCTGTTATTGTTGCTATATATATTTCTTTTTTCTTTAATTCTCTTTCTAATTCTTCTTCTTTTGTATTTATTCCCCTTACGTTCCATTTACTAATTTCTAAATGTCCTTTATTCCAAATCGTATCCTTTTATTTGCTTGGGTCGGTTTTATCTTGCTTGGGTCGGTTCTTTTTATGACAATCCGGCTGATTTCCATGAAGCTTCTCAGTAAGATAAATGTCTCCTGGAAGCTTTATGAGCGCTTCGCAGGACAAGGATGGTGGAAGGGCTGCTTCCTCTGAGCCTCCAAGCATGCTCCTCTGGGTATCCACCCCCCAAGAGAGGGCTGCTTCTTCCGCTCTTCAAGCCCTACAAGTTTAGCTGTGCTACTCCTTGTCGCCCTGTTGACCGTTGAAGACTTGACGAAGATGTGGCCGCCCAATATGGATACAGACGCCATTCCTTCGTTGTGAGCTATACTTAGTTCCCCTCGCCTCTTACCCACCAGCAAGATTAACCTAAGTCAATCTTCCCCAGTAGAGTCGTCTGGTTCATCGGGTACTAAGCCACATTTATAAGTAGTAAATTATGTTATTTAACATTTTCCAATACAGTTGTTTTAACGCAGTTCCAATAATAGAGCATATTATAATATTAAAATTATATTGTGAAAAGAAAAATTAATGTGTGAACCAGGAATCGAACCGTGGACCTCTAGTTCTCCAGACTAGTGTGCAGCCCACTACACCATTCCACATTTATTTTCACAATATCATTATAATATTATAATATGATCCATTATTGGAACTGTGTTAAAACAACAGTATTGGAAAATGTTATATAACATCGTTTACTACTTATAAAAGTGGTGGTGTAAAATTCTCAAATATAGATACTTCTAAACGAAGCCGGCCGTTGACAATTGTAGTGACAATTACCTGACAGCGGACGAAACGAGAATAATAGATTTGTATATGTGGAAAGGATTGTTGTAGCTTGTGCCAGGTGTGGAATGGTGTTGTGGCTGGCTGCACACTAGTCTGGAGAACTAGAGGTTCACGGTTCGATTCCTGGTTCATACATTACTTTTTCTTTTCACAATATCATTATAATATTATAATATGATCCATTGTTGAAACTGTGTTAAAACAACAGTATTGGAAAATGTTAAATAAATATTGTAAGAATTCACCCTAGTGGAGATAAAATGAAATTATCAAACTGTATATTATACTTCCTTACTTACTTACTCACTGACACTATCTAACCCGTAGGTTCATGGCCGCGCGGATATAAGCTCTCCATTCATCCCTATCCTGAGCTAATGCTTTCCAATCATTCCCTGCATAATCTATTTCCCTCAAATCATAGTTAATGTTAATCTCCCACCTAATTCTTGATCTATCAACTGGGCGATTTCCCTCTGGCTTTACTACAAGACGCTTCCATGGAAGTTTTTCATTCCCCATACGTGCAACATGCCCTGCCCATCGCAGTCTACGAGACCTAACTGTTCGTATTACACCTGACTTCCTATAAAGACCATGTAATACATTGTTAGATAGTCTTCTCCATTCACGTGTCTGTTTACCTCTCTTTGGTCCAAACATTTTCCTAAGTACATTATTCTCAAATACTCGTAATCTCCTTTCCTCCCTTAAAGTAAGAGTCCATAAAATAATATAACTGGTAGAATAATATTTTTATATAATTTCAGTTTAACGTTTTTTTAAAGGAGTTATGACAGCAAAAGTCTCTACAATGCATTATAGCACGCATTTCCTGAATTGAGATTATTTAATTTCTTTGTGCTTCTCATTCCTATTTGTGATTATTGTTCCTGGGTACTTGAATTCAGCCACTTCCTCAAAGTCTCCCTCATTTTTCATTAGCTGTCGATTTCCAACATATAATGTATTTCTTTGTGTGACCACATATTTAGTTTTATTGATATTTACATCCAGTCCTAATGTCTTAGTGTTACTCAATTGTGTGTGCCTGTTGTCCTTTAGTATGTACTCACTATCGGTCAGGAATTTCGGGGGGATAATATAGGTTCTAGTACATGATGGTAAATTGTATTGATGGATTTGGTGATCGCCGGATTTAAAAAGGACTTCCTCGGTTCATTAAGGATTTTGGGTACTCGGTTTTGTCAGATAAACATCGGCAGGCATGAGGTTATTTTTAAGGGATTCCACGAGAATTTTGTGGGGCAGATTTAATTGTGTCGAATAAATTGTGTTGAATGTAATTTATTATATTTTGAGACACACTCGAAAAGGTTAACACTGTACATTGTTTTTATTATATTCCTTCGTACTGATCTCACAATCGGCGATGGCGTTTATCGTGGGTTTGCTATCGGTCGCGTGAATTCGCGGACACTCTAATTTTATCTTGAGATTAATAAAAAAAGTGTTTAAGTTCAGATACTTCAAGTACCTCCGTGAAAATCCTAAGTCCTTAAATTCAGATTACCACTGGTGACCGCGCTGCTAGTGTTTGATGAAGACGCGGGACAAGCCCGAGCACAAGTGTTCGAGGTTCGTCTCACTTATCCATTAAGTAAATTAGGTTCTCCCACTATACCGACCTTGTTGACCTGAGATCTGCGCTTACGCACACGTAAAAATCAACATGATTTGTAAATGAATCCATATATTATAATATGATAAGGGGTTACAATTTTGTTATTGGTCACTTTGTCGTCGGAGTTTGGGACCTATCCGCGCTGGCTTCGCGTACAGTTGGATAATAAGTTTTATTACTTAGGCCACTGGGCTTCCCAGGTAATTCACCTAGGCCTATACTTATAATAGGCCCTAACGCTTAGGTTTTCTCTCTTCCCACACTTTTTTACAAACGTTGTTTGTTCAAAGTTGAAATCCCCGCTCATAAATTCTGTCATTTTATTCTGGTTGTCTGCGTAGCATTGTTCAGCTTTTGCCTCTGAACGAAATTCTAGTTAATCCCTTAGGATAAAGGATTGTGCGAAGAATATAACTGTCTATGTATGTCCGTCACTTGCATCTCTTCAAAAAGAAAGGGTTGCATTAACCTGAGGTCTTCCCTCCTATTAACGACCACTCATTAGTTCCCATTAGTGCTAATTTCGTTGGATCATTTTATTTGTCATTCATCAATTCATAACCATATTCTACTCGCTTTCCTGATTAATTCAAGTACACTTATGACCTATGTCTCACAAGTGCTTCCCTCAATGGCCTTTCTTATTGTTTATTTTTTCATTTGCCTGGCATTGGGATTTATTAATTTACTCAGTTACTCTATGCAAAGGAGGATGAGTGAATGACTGGGTGCATATTACTACATCATCAGCATAACCTAACAGCTTATTAATACCATTGAGTTGTAGGCTTTCCTCATCCTTGAGACGAATATGATACGGCCCTAATAGTGATTAATGAATATAAGAATTTAATAAATAATGAAGAAATAAAATATAGTTAAAAATAAATTAAGTTTCATGTTGGTAAATAGTTCTCACAAGAAGCGGTTGAAACCCTAAGTAAAAGAGGTCATAAACATGTAACTCCTCAAATTAGACCTGAAATGTTTAAGCTGGGTCTAGCATCAAAACTCACGTTTGAGAGAAATGTCAAACTCCAAATTTACAATCGCGAAAAGCCCAAGCTGGCAAACACGGTCCCTAGCCGTGAGAATAAAATCAAAAGGTAGGTGGTGGTTTAAATAAAATAGTTACGCCCTTGGAGGACATGTGATTGAATATTCTAACCAATCAAAATCAGAGTTAGGGTATAGACCATATATATGGGAATAATTGGTCCTGACTTCGATACGGAACTCATGAGGACAAAAATTTAATACACTTACACTTCTACTCGACACTTAGAAGGAAGGAGCTCTGAATGTATAGTAAAAAAATATCTTGTAACAACGATTATGGACTTAGGGAAAATATCCCGAACTCATTAGTCATTTGCTAGTCCTCATTAGCGAAATATCGAAGGCCAGGGACAGAACAGTTTTATTTTTACTGTGTAACGTTCATTTAAATTGGCAGAGATTAATTAAATAAAATAATTCAAATAATTAGTGATTGTCTGTTCCCACGCAATTCTCCTTCCGAACCCGTTATAGATAGGAGTCTCAGCGCTCACCCTGAAACAGGAACCGACTAGCTACCGAGGAAGGGCAAGTAACGAAATTCACAATAAAATCAAAGTGAAACCCAAGTGACATTTAACAGCCACTCCAAAAAAATACTGCCCCAAAGTGTCGCCCAACGAAAGGGTCTTTTTACTGTGACAAAGTGTTTTCAACGTGAGTGCATTCAAAATAAGAGTGACTCACGAAAGTATGTACCGAACATCATGATCCAGCAACAGTGTGGAAGACAACATTCAAACCACGAGATGGAAGGTGCAGCTAGGAGTGGACAACAATCCAGGAGCAGATCAACCTAGATAACCGATGGCGGATCTCTACAAACCTGACGTAAGACAAACAAAGAAGATATACCAAGGTAAAGTGACAGATTTGTTTAAAAAAATAATAGAACATGAAAGTTGTCAAAAGACGGATAAATAACTTAATGTGGAAAATCAACGAATTAAACGAAAGTGTTAAGAGTGCTGAATCAGACAAAAAATATTTTTTGTGAATAGAAAATAAATATTAATATTAATAATTGTAGAATTAAATAAATAATGGAGGGAAATAATATAAATTTAAATGGTGGAGGAAGTTTGTTAGAGGGTCAAAACAAAGAATCAAATAAAATAAATATGACCCAAATTAACCATGAAGATTCCTTGATGTTTTTTGCATTATATTAAGAATATGCTAGATTCATTGGGAGAAAAAATGAAACAATGTCATAAAGAAATTAGGGAAGAAATGAAACAAAGTCATAAAGCAATGAGGGAAGACATGAGCATTGGAGATTAGCAATAAAACAAACTGGAGATTCTTTAAAATCAGAAATTCAGGGGACAGGAGAAAAATTGACCACTAGTTTAGCAGGAAAGGGTGAGATAGGTAGAAATAATTACGATGAAAGGGAGACAGGATATGAAACTCCCCAAGAAAATAAATGTAAAAGTAACAATGATATTTGTATGGTAGTTACTACAACAGGTGAAAGTACTGTAGATCGAACTCAAAGGGACTCAGATAGGAAAATGACACTTCAGAATGAGGGGAAAGGATGCGAGCCAACTATTATAGATGTAAACAAAATACCTCAAACCAATGATGATGAATTACATGGAAATATATTTAAATGCAATAATGAAATGCATGTTATTAATGATGTTAAATTAAATCAAAATGGAACAACTGACCTGATGATTTCGGTACAGCCAAACATCCGCTCAGTATTCCAATTCGAAAATGTGGATATGCAAAGTAGATGCATGGAAAAGATACGAACAAAGTATGAAAAGAAAAACAAGAAAAAGGTAGTACGTAAAGAAAATATGCGTAAGTCATACCGCGTAATAAAGAAGCGCCAAATAAATAGGAGGAAATGGTCGAAAAACAGTCAATACGTTAGATTCAAAAGTAACATAATGAAGTACTGTACTAAATTAGCGCATGATGAGAGAAAATGTTATCTAGAAAAATATCGTGCTGAAATATTTGATCCGGGCGCGAAATTATCGCAAAGTGGTAGAATGCAAAATTCATACTATCCTGTTAGAATGGATGTAATATCAGTTAGACATTAACATGCACCTGCATTGTATGCACAACAATTAAATAAATGTGTAATTAAAAAGTAAGAATATATTAGTAGGATAAATGCAAGAAGTGTTGGTCATGCATATATCAGATTAGTATTAGGAAAATTGAATGAGAAATAGTTTAAAAGGGTTTATATTGGTACTCACTAGAAAACATAATTGAGACTAGATAAATGTTGACGAAAACAGGGGAAGAAAATTTAATTTACAGAGGGAGCGAGAGGCACCACCCCGCTTTAAAAAAAATAATAAAAATAATTAGCATGTATATTTGCCGTAATCTAAAGCGTGAACAAGAACAGAGACGATGATAATAAGTAAATTGTGAAAATTATAAAGAAACGAACAGCTGATCGTAGCGGGAATATGTAAGAAAACGTTGAACCCAGTCTAGAATAGAGATAAAAATCAGTTCACTAAACTTAAAATGTTTGTAAAAGAAGAAAGAGTGCGAGTGAGACGGAAATAGGCACACCCTTCACAGGTACAAAATTCATTTGTCGAAAACAAGTTACTTACCCAAATACGATGTGAAACGAAGGAAATGAATGTTTAAATCCAACTTTTAAATATCATTGAAAAAAAAATATACGTACAAATTAAATATGTGCTATTATAACTTCATAGTTAATGTTCTTAAAAATCTAATATTATTCTTAAGGAGTAAAATGGAAGCGTTATGAGCATATGAAAATTTAAGAAAGAGATTAAGGCATCGTCCTTTTAACAGTTTATAATGGGTGACAGATAAATATATAGCGTAGACAAAGTGAAAGAATTAATTGATACAGGATCAAAGCCCGAAGGAGGCGTTTATATTATGTCCTTTTAAACGATAAACGTTCGCTCAAATGGTAGCGAGAATTGTTATGGGTAGATATAGCGACATGATTTTGATTCGACCGGTGTTGTCGAGTTGTTTTACTAATGAAATATAAATTGTCGTCAAAAACGAAATTGACGAATATGAGCTACGATGATATAAAATTCTGTATACAACGGCGGTTCTGCGCGTATGAAATGTGATATTATGTTACCGAGAAGTAAATAAATAAGGATAATTTCCACCTTAATCGATTGAATAAAAATAATATGCGAATGATGAATAAACGAGTTCTATAAAGAATAAATAGATTATCAAGGTATTGTGAAGATCAGTCAGTGAACATGCTGAGAATAAATTTTCAATGACCACAGCTAAAGGGAGCGCCTATTTAAAAAAATAAAAATAAAATAAAAAAAAAGAGATAGATTTACAAATGAATTATTATGATGAATCGTGAAATGTTCTGAAAACTGAGATCGCGGTTATAAACATATAGGATTATTATTAAGTACCGATATGCTTATTTATAAAGGGTGATCATCGAAAATTACATAGGAAACTAATTAGTAAAGTTACCATTTGATTAAAAGAGGGCAAATATGTTTACGGCAACATTAAGATCTATGTCTCATTAAATAAAATAAATGACCCAAATAGAATAAATTAGTAGTTAATTTGAATAAAAAAATGTTAGTTTATAATAAGTGAGTTCCAGTGCATATGTAAAGTGTGAACCATGGAAAGTGCGAACGATATAGAGGGGTGATATAAAAAAAAATGTTCATGACATTGCAAAAATAAACTGAGTGATATATGGAAAACGTATTATGCGAAATTACCTAGCGTGTGAAAAAAAAGTGACGTAATTAAAACAGAAACAAACGTATAATAAAGTGAAAAAAAACGAGAAGATGTATGGGATATGATAAAGTACCCATAGGGTTAAAATAAGAAAAACATTTGTTGATTATAAAAAAATAAGTAAGGTGAATCACCGATCGCAAATTGAGTTTAAATGTACATGTTTTTGTTGTTGTTGTTCTAGTGGTAATATGCAGAAAACTGTAGTAAACCAGGGTGATATATGTTCAATAATATAATCTATTTTGTGTTTGTAAAAACATTTCCATATATGGTACTTGTAGGAAAAGTAATAGTGTAATACTTTTTGGTTTGATGTAATTAGCATATTTAATTACTTCTCTTCTAAGGGGAGCTGTGTTAAAAAACAAAAAAGATATTTTTAACTTTACGTTAGTATTTTTTTTGTTTTAACAAGAGGCATTGTGAGACGAATATGATACGGCCCTAATAGTGATTAATGAATATAAGAATTTAATAAATAATGAAGAAATAAAATATAGTTAAAAATAAATTAAGTTTCATGTTGGTAAATAGTTCTCACAAGAAGCGGTTGAAACCCTAAGTAAAAGAGGTCATAAACATGTAACTCCTCAAATTAGACCTGAAATGTTTAAGCTGGGTCTAGCATCAAAACTCACGTTTGAGAGAAATGTCAAACTCCAAATTTACAATCGCGAAAAGCCCAAGCTGGCAAACACGGTCCCTAGCCGTGAGAATAAAATCAAAAGGTAGGTGGTGGTTTAAATAAAATAGTTACGCCCTTGGAGGACATGTGATTGAATATTCTAACCAATCAAAATGAGAGTTAGGGTATAGATCATATATATGGGAATAATTGGTCCTGACTTCGATACGGAACTCATGAGGACAAAAATTTAATACACTGGCACTTATACTCGACACTTAGAAGGAAGAAGATCTTGAATATATAGTAGAAAAATATCTTGTAACAACGGTTATAGACTTAGGGAAAATATCCCGAACTCATAAGTCATTTGCTAGCCCTCATTAGCGAAATATCGAAGGCCAGGGACAAAAAAAGTTATATTTTCACTGTGTAACGTGCATTTAAATTGGCAGAGATTAATTAAATAAAATAATTCGAATAATTAGTGATTGTCTGTTCCCACGCAATTCTCCTTCCGAACCCTATATAGATAGGAGTCTCAGCGCTCACCCTGAAACAGGAACCGACTAGCTACCGAGGAAGGGCAAGTAACGATATACAATAAAATCAAAGTGAAACCCAAGTGACATTTAACAGACACCCTCCTAAACGTACTGCCCCATCCTCTAAAGATTTGGTGGCATTCTCTATTACAAAATTAAATAGTAGAGGAGATAGTGCATCTCCTTGACTCAACCCATTCTGGATTTAAAAAGTGTCCGAAAACTGTTTGCCTACACGCACCCTACTCTTTGTAACATTTAGAAACATTCGTATAAGTCTAACTAACTCTTTAGGAATTTCTACCTCCTGCAGGATTCCATATAACTTCTCTCTCTTAATTGAATCGTATGCTTTTTTAAAGTCTACGTATAGTTGATGTACAGTACCATTACATTCCCATTTCTTTTCTAAAATCTGTCTTATACTAAAACGCTGATCTGTTGTAGACCTATGTCTTCTAAATCCACATTGCTGAACTTCTAGAATTTCATTAATATAGGGAGTAAGTCTGCTTACTAATATATTTGTTAGAATTTTGTACGTAGTTGAATGTAATGAAATGCAAATTTCTTCTTCTTCTTCTTTCTTCCAAATATTAGGCCAAGGCCTGTTACGATCCTATAGAAAATTTTCCTTCCAGCGTTTCATAGTACCGCCCAGAGATCTTATTCCTTTGGGGATCCGATTTGAACTCATTCTTTCAATATCCTGTTTCCAATTTAGTTCGTACTGTTTAATATATTCCAAAATTGGCGCAATCTTCAATTCTTTCAAGATACTGGTGTTCCTTTTCCGGTCCCATCTGGTGTAACCCGCTGTTCTGCGCATGAATCTCATTTCATCAGCCGTATTCTGCTTTCATGTTGTCTTTTTAGTTTCCATGCTTTTATTACCATAGGTCAACATTGGACTAGCCAAAGTGTTATATAAACGTAATCAGGTGGTTTTTGTACAAGGGATGGTTTCATAACTTGATTAATAATTCCCAAACGTTTATTATAACTAGTAATTTTTCAGGGATATCCATTTTATCCCAGATAGAGACATAATATCCAAGATATTTAAATTGATTAGATCTCTCTAAAAGTTTATTCTGGAGACAGATTTTACTTTGTATGGGGTTCCTATGAAATGCCATAATTTTAGTTTTGTTTATTGATATTCCCATATTAAATTTGACAGCTATTTTTTTGTAAATTATAAATTGATGGTTGTAAATCATTGTCGGAAAGTGCCAGATGAGCTAAATCGTCTATGAAAGGAATATCATCAAGATTGAAGTTCCTATTGAGGGGTATATATCCTCGTTGTGTTTCGCTCCATTCGATTATTGATATATTCATATATATAATGAAAAGCATCGGTCAAAGTCCACATCCCTGTCTTACTCCAGTTTTGATCTTTTACCAAGAAGATAATTTGCCATCTTGTTTAACAGAGATTTCATTATCTTTATAGATGTTGAAGGTATTAGTAATATATTGTTGTGGATCGTTATCATTAGCTAATATTTGTAATAATATATTTCAATCTACTTTGTCAAAAACCTTTATGAAGTCAACAAAGGCGATATGAGTTTCTATATTGAATTCCTTGTGCTTTTCTAATAGTAGCTCTAGAGTGAAAAATCCATCTGTGCAAGATCTACCCTTTCTGAATCCATTCTGCTATTCTCCAATAATATTTTCTTTTTTTTTTATTCTTAACTATATATTTTATATCCAGAGTTCAATAAGTTATTTCCACGATAGTTATCTTTGATTTGGCGACTTCCTTTTTTGAAGATTGTTTTTACAATGGATTTGTTCCAGCTTTGTGGTGATTGTTGTCCTTCCCATATCATATTAAGGAGAATAAGAAATTTGACTAAACATTTTTTAGTTGAAAATTTAAATAACTGTATATTATAACCTACATTAATTAATTAATTAATTTATGATGTCCTATGATGTAAATATGTCAATTATATTTTTCTGGAACATTAATACATGGGAAATAACACGTTATAAGAAAGTACAAATTGTGGTTTCATTTTATTGTGATATAATCAATTGCTACAAAAACCTATTACTATTATTTCTCGCAAGCGGTACTTGCTTACATTCGTGCACTATATATACAATCTAGAAGCCACATGAATTATAAGATTCTTACATCTTAATATATAAATTGTTATATTCAACGTATTTCGTAGAGAGGCAGTCACAGCAAAATAATGCTCTGACCTATTCAGAATAGTAAGAAGGAAGAGCTTTCTTTAATATGGTAAACTTAAATTGATAAATATCTAGGTGAAACACGGCTGCAATTGGTTGTAAACAAAATTCATTGAAACTTGATTGGTCATTGACTCCTCGTTGGGGCATGAGTTAAATTGTAAATGACTGACAATGTTTAAGATACAAGATAAAGAATAAGATCAGAATATCACGTGGCATTGTTAAAAAGGACCAAAGAAAGTCAATGGAGGAATAAAATTTTCCCTGAAGACTTTTTTCACCAATGTGTATTCATATTATAGTTATTACTGTTATTATTATTATTATTATTATTATTATTATTATTATTATTATTATTATTATCATTTAACATAAATACCTAACACAACCTGAAACATCGGAACACCTAGATTATTTAGAGAATGGAGAGAACAACTGCATGGACATATACAATTGAATAGAAATATCACATTAGATAAGTGAATTTTCGCAGACGATGTAGCATTAGTGGCACCTTCAGAGGTAGAATTACAATATTCAGTATATAATTTTAACAAAATAACCATAAAATATAACGTGAAATTCAATACGGAGACAACATAAATAATGGCTTTTCAAGGAAAATACCCTGTAGGGAGCAAAATATGAATAGAATCAATAATACTGGAAAGAGTAAATTCATTTACCTACCTGGGATACATATTTGGATAAAGTAGACATAGCAAATAAATTTATCAATTTTAATAAAACCATGAGAATAATAAATTCAGTAATGAAACCTTCGCTAGTGCAGCGACATACTAGAGTACGATTATACAAAACCTTAGCAAGACCTGCACTTTGCTACGGCAGTGATGCAAGGACTTTGCGGAAAGGACAAGAGAGCAGGATAACTTCTAGTCACATGGGCTTCATGAGATATTCAGAACATGGAATAATGAGTTCACAAACGCGATGACGATATTTTTAGGAACTACGTTTACAACCAGTCATTGAGTACATACATAGATACCAGAACAACTGGATGAATAAATTGCGGCGAGTGTGTTCAGATAGAGTTCCCAGCGCCATGCTTCGTTGATGTCCGACAGGGAAGCGATCTCTGGACTGTCCAAGGAAACGCTGGGTACACAATTCATCAGTGAGATCGTAACAGGCCTATAAGCCTAACATTTGGTTGGATGAAGAAGATGATTATTATTATTTAATGTTTAATTTAATTTTTAGAGGGAAATAGACTTAAATATGAAATGTCATTTGACATCATATACGACATTTTTGTATTTTCCCTCGTATAGCTCTTAACATTGACTATCAATTTGAATAAACTGCGATTTTTGTTTTATTTTTAATTTATAAGCTATTGTTTTAACATCACGGAAATAGGATACCGCTTTCATAGATTTCGGAGGTATACCACGAACACCCTTCGAAAAAAAAAGTCATCTCTTGAACGCACATTTTCTAAGTTATACTCGGCACATCATTGGGTTCAAATTAGGAAACTAGTTATAATTGTGCAGTCCCTGAGCTACTGCGTTATGTGGCATAAACTGAAGACTCTCCTACGTGTTCTGATAGGTCAGCGATAACCATGCGGTCACTGTTTCTGTTAGTGAAGATCGCAGATTCGCGTCATCAATTACGCAATTTTTTTCGTGATATTTGTATTAAATATTTTATGAATTACATGCATTTTATTTCGACATTTGAATTAATCTATACTTTTCAAGTTCACAATTGTTTTTGATACCGTTGAGGTTATAACAATGTTAAAATATATATTGTATACGCTTTATATTAACTTTACCTGTATCTGCCTATGTAACGGACCTGTATCTATATAACGGAATCTTTGAACACGGTTTGAACCCTTAAAAACATTAGATCGAAATTAAACTTTGTATACTTGTAAAGGACTCATAACAATACAATAATTTCATTTTTCTTTAATCCTGGCCAGAATCTTCAGAAAAAAAATTTAAAACCGTTGCAATAGGTTGCGGGCTTACCGACTTTTTAGTCAATCGTTGGTGGAGCGGTGGACTGTTGTAGTGTATAATTTCAGTAATCCATAGGCCGCTGGTTCAAATCCAGGCCGGAGGATTTTTTAGAAGAGTATTAAGCAATTACATTTTCATTGGATTCCAGTTTATGACAATCAATTCAACTAAAAATAAAAAAATAATAGTTTAAAAAACTGAAATGACACACTTTATCAGAAATCCATACTAAAATATAAAAATAAATAATAGTTTAAAGAAACTAAAAAACACGCTTTATTAGAAAACCGAACAAAATATAAAAATAATTTGAACTCCTGACACGCTTGGAATAAAATTAAATTACGATTAAAAACGTGGGGTGCTTTTTATGGTTTTTACGTTTTCTTCTTAGAGATTTAATTTTACCAATATCTGTTTATTATCAAATATATTAATTTGTATAGGGCGCCCCACGCTTTTGATGGTAAAATATTTTTTGTAGATAACTCTAGTTTTATTCTAGATATGTTGGAGATGATTTTTTGTTGACAACTTTAAATTTATCCCAAAAGTATTGGAAATTAAAACTATTTTTCCACAAGGCAGCAGATTGCAAAGGAGAATTAGCATGCCCCTTTTGCACCGGCAATCACAGACTGAATGAATGTAAAGCTGAAAGGAAGGACTTAAAGTGCATAAACTGTATCAACCACAATAAATACAGCAACAATGAAAACGTGTGGATTAATCACTAATCTACAGATAAGAACTGTCCATCACTGCAAATGTTAATTAAAAAGTACAGACAAAATACCGAACACTAGGTCCAAAATGACAAATCGATCAATACAAATAAAATGTCTGCAGATCAATTTGCAACATACTAAAGCTGCAATGAGCAATTAGATGCACACCATTGAACAGAACAACGTAGATCTGGTACTCTTACAAAAACCATATGTAATAAACAACAAGGTGGCAGGAGTAATCCGAAATTAAAAGTCTTCACCGACGGAAATAATAGAATAAGAGCAGCAATCCTTGTTACAAACGAACACATTGATGCGATAGAATAAATCAAATATCTAGTGAAGATGGTGTCGTCATAGAACTCATTCACTAAAAGTTCAGGGTACACGCAGCAATTATTACTTCGACATCGAGAGAGATGTGAATAATGATTTGACTAAAGTGGATAATGTTTTAACATTTGCAAATGGCAATGGATTGATCATCGGCATGGACAGCAACTCCAGATCTAAAGCATGACATGACGTCATCACAAACGCGCGAGGAAAAGTAGTCGATGAATATCTAGCTTCCAGTAACTTATATGTATGAACGAAGAAAATGAAACACAACCTTTGAAAACAGGAAAGAGCAATGTAGGTCTAACTATAACTAACAACATTTTATTAACAAAACTGACCGACTGGCAATGCAACGGAGACGAAAGCTGTTCCGACCATCGCTACATTACCTTCACTATATCTCAACGGTCAACTCATGGCAGGACAATTAATTTCTATAGCTCTAAATTCATCATAAAATTAGACAAACTCGAAGAGTTCAGCGAAATCCTGGCAAGAGAATTTACCAAGAGACACCATAGGACAAATCCGCAAGTAATATTATCAATAAACAAACTAGACGTATAACTGTCCCAAATTGCTAGAATGGAAAAAGACTGTGAGAAACTTGTAATGGACCTTGCAGAAACAATAAACGAAGCTTGCAAAATGTGTTTTAAAATCAGCAAACGTACCTGAAGAACTATTCAGAAGTAAACAGTTCCATGGTGGTCAGACGCTCTTACAATACTACGTAAAGAACAAATGCGCTTAGAAGACGCTACAAGAAAACAAAAAATGATCAGCTTCTCAGAGAACAAAGGAAGAACGAGTACATTAATGTCAAAAGGAAATACGAAATGGATATAAAAAAAATGAACTCTTGGAAAGCATATTGCAGCTTAACCCCCAGCAACAATCCGTGGATCGCAGTGTACCACATACATCAGGGAAAATGAAGAAGATGCCACAGCTGTCTACTCTAAAGAAACTTGATGGCTCGGTAACATCGGACATGTACAAAACGCTAAAACTACATGCTGGACTCTTTCACACCGGAAGACAAGAAGAGTGAAGATAATGATTATCATATATTACTGCGAGAGGAAACCCACCACCACATAGATACACCAACGATAGAGAGTTTACAGCACAAGAAATAAAGGGAATGCTCACAAGAATGGATCCAAAAAAGCGCCAGGAGAAGATGGAATAAATAGTACAATTCTGCTCCAAATTTTCAGATTGCACCCAAGGTACATGACAACCATCTGCAATAGGTGTTTAAACAATGACCACTTTCCACAACGATGGAAGAAGGCACGTCTGCTACCGATCGTCAAAACAGGAAAACATACCAGTCCAGACGTCTCAAAGTTTCGACCAATAAGCCTAATAAATATTGGTGGGAAAGTACTGGAAAAAATTTAATAGACAGGATCATGCACAATCTCTATTCAAACGACTTGCTGAACCAAAATCAGTTTGCATTTACCCCAACAAGAAGCACAGTTGATGCAACGAAGGCAGTAAAAGAGTACGTACAGCAAAGCTTCAAACATTATCCGTTTGTAGTACTGGTTGGTCTGGACGTACATGGAGCGTTCGATGCGGCTTGGTCACCCAGTATCTTAAATGCCTTGCGGAATTTTAAGTGCCCTCTGAACTTATACAACCTAGTAAGGACTTTATCTATCCATAATATTAAAATAGAAAAGGCAGTAACAAAGGGTTGTCCACAAGGATCCTGCTGTAGACCTGGATTTTGGAACATCCATTACAATTCTCTACTCAACCTGGTATATACTAACCACACCAAAGTCATTGCATTTGCGGACGACATGTTAATAATGACAAAAGGCAGAACTATACTTGAAACAGAATACTTCACCATTGTTGAACTTCAGAAGATCACAAACAGGGCCAAGAATGACAAAGTTAAATTAAATGAACAGAAATCCAAAGTTCTGTAGGTAACAAGAAACAGGCGGTAAGATCAACACAAGGATAAACATATTTCTAAATAACAAACTTCTGTAACAGGTGAGCACAATGCAGTAGCTAGGAATTGTACTTCACCTTCAGTGCTCACGTGCAACACATTGCGGACAAAAGTACAATACTTATCAATGCGTTAGCAAAATCAGCAAAACTCGACCGGGGCCTTAATCATGGAGCTCTAAGAACAATCTACAAAGGAGCAATTCTGCCCTTACTATCATATGGGGTTCCAGTATGGATCGAAAGGCTCCAGAAAAAATCTAACCGCATAAAACTCATTAGCGTGCAGCGATTGATAAATCTGAAAATCGCGAAGGAATTCCGGACTACGTCCACTGAAGCATTCTGCACGATAACAGGTATGACACATATAATCATCAAATTAGAAGAAATGTCCAAAAACTATTATATAAAAGAACAGGGACCGATAATAATTTAGAAACTATACTGCCTCTCAAGAAATGGCCTCGCCTAGCAAATATTCCTGCCATAGAGAATGTTAACCCAACAAAACATTATGCTGTTAAAATATACACTGATTCCAGCAAGTCCGAGGGCGGAGTTGGCTCAGGAATTGCAATGTTACAGGATGGTGAGATTGTCCAACAATTACAATATAAACTAGATGACAGATGTTCCAACAATCAGGCGGAACAATTCGCAATTATGAAGGCGTTAGAAAGAATACCAGAAGCAACACTGAGCCCAAATTCTCCAAAAACTCTAGTTATATATACCGACAGCAAAATTACAATGGACTCACTAAAAATACCAGAACTATCAATCAATTAATAGAAAACACCAGACAGGCACTACGTTATCTGATAAGCAACCATTGGACAGTAGCAGTATCCTGGGTCAAGGCTCACGTAGGAATATACGACGATGAAGTTGTAGACAAACTCGCCAAACAAGCAGCCAGAAGCGACGAGCCATTATCCTATGAGAAGATCCCGCTCAGTGCTAAATTAAAGGAACTACAAAATATCAGCATACAAAAGTGGGAAAACGAGTGGACCAAAAGAACAAACGGAGCGGTGACCAAGTTATTCTTCCCTAATATCAAAGATAGGCAAAAATTAAATATTCCACTATCGGGAAATATAACAACATTTTTAACCGGACACGGAAAGCTAAACACATATTTCTATAGATTTAAAATCAAGAACTCTTCCATGTGTACGTGTGGAGTAGCAGATCAGACAGTCTTCCATATATTATTTGGATGCTCTAAAGTACAAAGTGGAAGAAACAATTTCAAAAGGAAAATGTTAAGCAAATATGGAAATTGGACTTATAATGAACAACAATTAGTAAGCGAATACACAAGTGAATTTATAGTATATATGAAATCAATTAATTTAGATAACATCTAGACACTAAACAGACTCTATCAAGACAATATGAACAAAAGACAAATAATAACCAATAAACAAGAGTATATAAGATTAAAAAATAATTAATGTTAGATATATTAACTATGTATATAATATGTTATAAGTCATGTAGAATTGCACCTATTGTAATGGAACATGCCGTAATAAATCAAAAAATAAATGAAAAAATGAAAAAGAAACATTAAAAATATTGTTGCACGCAGTAACCTATATCACAGTTAAATATATGATATTCATTGAATACACTTGGAATTTCATGTCACTCTGTTCTATTAACTTAGTTAAAACTCGCATCTAATAGGTACTTGTTACATGCCTCCTGCCATCCGGACCTTAGAGTTGCAGCCTCTATCGAGAGATTGATGCTTTACTATGGATCACAATCATGAATTTTTTTGATCTCACATTGGGATGGAGAGCCTCCATGAACGAGTGGACATTGGGAATGTAAGATAAGAAGTCCGTCAATCCCGACCAGGTTTGAACCCGGAAACGTTTGAACTTTTGGCTAGAATGATAACTACGGTGTTGCTATGCCGAGATCATCCCTTCTGAATAGAATTTGTTCAAAGAATGGAAAATAGAGGCTCTACCATCTATACGATAGCGGTGACATAATACTTTCTATGCTAATTAGAATGCATTATGATGCAGTAACATTACATCGTGTCTCTTTTGATGTTGAGTGCAGTTCCAGGCAAGCTAGGGAAGTTTTAATTAAACAGAAATTGTGTTATTCCTTTAAAGTCATCTTAATTAACTACAACAAGAAATTTTGAAGTCATACACTACACTTATTAATTTACTTGAAGTAACTTTAATTTCACTCTGCTGCTTCATGTTAACTACCTTGTTATAATGTACATTACATTAAGACAAACTTTTACGTCTCAACATTTCAGCGTCAAGTATTATTCTAGGTTCTGAAGACACACGCCAACGTCACAACCGCGAGAAGGTGAACACCCACCACTAGTTCAAATATTTTTCACAATAGGCTTTACGTACTGATGTAGTTCTCATGAAATTAGTTTTTCTCTATATTATAAACCTTATCGATTATATTAATCAAAAAGATCATGTATAAAATATACTCGAGTGTGTGTCTGTGTGTGTGCGCGAGGTCTACTTTCGAAACCAAACTCGGAATATAGAAATTCGTTTAAAACATGAGACAGGTTTGTTTAACCAAAAAAATCGGACCTGTATGAGTAGGGGTTAATATAAAGTTAACCACGTTCCAGCCGCCGCAATTTTCGACGTTTCGTAATGAACCTCGATATATGTCCTCGAAGTAAGACAAGAAAATGTTTCTCCTAAATCAGCTATATTTGACATTTCGAAGTACAGTTTTACCTACCTGAAAACCAATATTTAAAAATCGCCCTAGTAGTGTCATTTTTAAACTCTCGCTGTAGCAAATCAACTTTCTGCCTAAGATGGAACTATTGCCGAAAGACCTACAGTAAAATTAATGTATGAGTTGAGGTGGCGTACATACAAGGTACATGATTTTACAATTTTATATTATAATTCTACTAATGTGACTAATATATGAACGAAATTTTTCAAAATTCTTCAGACAGTCAGGCTTTAAACATGTTAACTTTAAAATGATGCTACACAAAACCTGTACAACAATGAAGAATGGTTAGACACAAAATTACATCTCATTATTATTCTACAATTAAAATCAAAGACACTCGTTACACAGCAATAAATAAGCTGATATGTTTATGCTAAAGAACTGAACCGAAAGTGCAATTTTCGGTTCGTACTATGATTGCCGTTATCCTCCTTGAACTGAAAGATTTGTGAACAATGCCAATTTCCCTTCTTTCTGTATCTACTCCACTCTCCTTTTTACCTCTTCCACTGCGCTAATTGTACTGCGCATCTTCCCTTCTACCTCGGAACGCTCAAATACGATACGCACATTCTGAACATTATCATGCGATCGGACATTTTGGTTGCAACGTTGTCGTCTGGAGGACGCGAGTGGCTTGCTTTGGGTTTTGGCCCAGTGGACCAGGGAAAGCCACCGTGGCAAGGACTGAAAGTATGTGTGTGAAGTTGTTTGAGTGAGTAATGATATTTTTTATGTTAATAATTATTACTTTGTCTTTTAATTCATGAATTATCAAAATTACCTTTTAATTATATTTTTCTATTACTTCAGACGTACAATTAGTATTAAACATCATATATATATATATATATATATATATATATATGTAATGTTTACTTTTTTGTGTGTATACTGCTGTTTGCCATATTCCCGTACACAAGCTTACCTACTTAGAGAGGTCATAGAAACTACGATTTTTTTCGTCGAGCTTTGATAATAACACTACTTTCAGCTTAGCTAAGTATCATAGATTACGACAGTGTTTTAAGATCTATTGTTGATTGATGTTTAAGTATTTAGAAAGGAAAGATGAATCAATCTTTGCCTCTCATGGGCCCGGACAAAGGCTTTTGAATAATCCTGATAGTTATGAACTCAAGGCTAATATATATACAAGGGAAACAAAAGACGATACACGGCGGCGCGAAATTTTGGTTTGCAGATCTTGGTTTAATAACCTAACCCGGCACAATTTGTAGCAAATCGCGTGGTTAATAAAGCGCCACAAATGGTAGCAGACCGTTGGATCTGTTTCTTTCTTTTACAAAATAATTTTGTATTGTATTGGCAGTAGTTCATGTGGTCGTCGATTCAAAATTTTTCAAATTTAAGTTTTGGTTCTGGATTCAAGTGCCAGCACAGAGAATATATTCTGAGTGATCTTAAATCGTTTTTTGGAATTATAAAATATTTTGATATCGACATTTTTCAGAGATATTACTTCATGGATGATTGTTTGTTTTCGAGAGTCATTATCTACGTAAAGGTTATGGAAATGTGCTTATTTACGTATTTCTCAACTGTTTTGCGTAAATAAATTGATTCATCTCCCCTTGTTTATAAACACAGAATAATTT
Source organism: Diploptera punctata (assembly GCA_030220185.1). NCBI lineage: Eukaryota > Metazoa > Arthropoda > Insecta > Blattodea > Blaberidae > Diploptera > Diploptera punctata. Next base: position 2,117,952 of record JASPKZ010009799.1, on the reverse strand, counting down.
GTGCATAACTAATTGCGTTCTCTTACAGCTGTTTATATATTTTGTTTACTCTGTTTAGGAAACATGCCTAGTTGGATTGATATTGTATCTAAGGACAATTTAGTCCGAGAGTAGAGCTTATTAGGCATATGCATTGAAGGTGACGTAAACATATTACGTCAACGACTTAAAATTCATTTGAATTCTCTGCCCCATGCTGAACAAATAAATGTAAAACGAAAGTTTATCGCAGACAGCTCTGTTAGTGAAGATAATTCTGTAGAGCAGAATACGAATATTGTTGATCGTAGAACTAGCTCTAACAAAGATTTATCTGACGAAATTGCTTCCAATATTTCTTCTGACATGGAAGAAAATAATCAGCGAATATTCCGAGAGTTAATTTCGAAAGTCGATCCCTGTGATGGAAACGATAAAGAATTGTGAGTGTTCTTCATAATAAAACTCAATTCGATTTTTGAATTGATACTAGTTAAAGATGAATATTTTGTTTTTCGATTTTGAGTTGTGTTGGAGGAATCCTATTGAAGGTGTGGAATAACGTCGTTAAATTGAGATTAACTTGAATAGAGAGTTTAGAACATGTGAAATGTTCGTTAATGCCTTCCACGTTGTTGGAAGATTACTGGATTACATTTGTCTCTCGTCGATTCGAACTTTCTGAGGAATCTTTAGTGGAGTTTATTTGCGAAATTCATGGAGCCTCATTGATATTAAATCAACTGTTTTCGGAAAAAATTTGATTCATATTATTCTTCAAAATATGTCTTCTGCCATTAGACAACATTTGATCTTCGCTACAAAACCCCAAAGTGGAGCAGAAATGTATGTCTTGGCAAGAAAAGTAGCTAATTTTGAAATCGCTGGAAAGCAAAAGAACTTTAGTGAAAAACATATGACTAATAATTCAAGTAGAGCAAGCGCTCCTGTGAATCGATCTTCACGCAGAAAATCCTGGCAGCAAAAAAGTAATATCCAATGTTGGAAATGCCAGCGCTATGGACATTTTTCTAGAGAGTTTCGATCTATGAACTTGGATACTCCGCATGTTAATGTTGTGGCTTTTTCTTCTGAAAAATATAAGAAAAGAATTCAAACGTCTAAAAGAACTTTTCCTTCTGCAAATAATAAACCGACATCTTTTACTGCAAACTTGTCTCATTTACCTGTGGAAGTTTTCCACCAGAAATTAGACGGATTGTTATATAGTGGCGCGTCTATTTACCTTGTGCGGGAAGATTTCGTCTCCACACTACCCAAGAAACTTTTGAAGAAAACTTCTTTGAGGTGTAAATCAGTTAACAATCAAGTCTTCTCTGTGAATAAAATGGTTCGTTTGCCTTTGAAGATAAGTAAATTTTCATGGGACCAGTTGTTTTATGTGGGTTCGGATTTACCCGTTCCTATTATTCTGGGCTAACGATTTTATGTCGAAATCCGGCATGAAAATTGATTTTCAAAATAGAGTCTGTAAATTTAGGTTTGCGCGAGAAGTTTCTCTGCCGTTTAACGTACATCCTTGTGTGTACGGGCATGCGTGTGTTAAGAGTCCTTCAAAACAACGTTGCGTTATGTCTCTTAATAGTCTTAAGGAGGATGAGGAATTATCTAAACAGGTGAAAGAATTTCCTGGATTATTTAGTAATCAGTTGGGAAGAGCTAAAGATAGTTTTTGTGAATTGGAATTGCTGGATAATATCCCCGTACGGCCTCCACCTTTCCAGTTTTCTCCTCCTAAGTTACAAATGCTGCAAGGCGAAATTCATAAGCTTAATGCAAAAAGGTGTCATCAGGCCAAGCCGCTCGATTTATGCAAGTCCTACTTTTCTTGTTCCAAAACCTAGTGGAGGCCATAGGTTAGTTATCGATTATAGGAAATTTAATAAGAAAGTAGTATTATATTGTTTTCCATTGCCTACTCTTGAAGCGACTTTCCAAATATTTCATGCAGCTACGGTACTTTCTGTAATTGATTTACATTCCTCCTTCTTTCAAATACCGTTGACTCCGTCCAGCAGAAAGTACACTGCCTTCGTTACTCCTAATGGTCTTTATGAATTTAATATGCTGCCCATGGGTTTGAGCCTAGGTAGTCAAATATTGAGTCGTGAATTAGCAAATTATTTGGAGACCTAAAATACAAGTACGTCTTCCACTACTGAGATGACCACATTGTCTATTCTTCTGACATGAAGCAACACCTTACTCATTTGAGATAAGTTTTTCATAAAATTTTCATAAGTTGAATCATGAGGGATTTACTGCCAATCCTGAAAATATCACTTTGGGTTGTTCTAAGATAAACCTTTTTGGTCATTTGTTATCGGCCGAAGGTATCCAAGTGAATCCAGAGAGAGTTGAAGTCATTAAGAATCATCCTGCACCTAAGAATTTAAAAGGCGTTAGAAGTTTCATGGGAACGATAGGCTTTTATGCACAGATTTATTCCTAACTTCTCTCAGATTGCCATTCCTTCGAATAACTTGAAGAAGAAGAAGAAAACGAAATTCTTATGCAGTCAAGAATGTGAAGCGCCTTTTCAACGCCTCAAATTAGCTCTTTGTGAGGCTCCTACTTTGCAAGTCCCTGACTTTAATAAAAAAATTGTTCTTCAGTGCGACACCAGTGATAGAGCGTTAGGCGCGGTTCTCAACCAAGAAATTGACGGCAATTTGGCGCCTGTGGAATACGCTAGCCGCACATTGAATGAAGCCGAGATTAAGTATAATATTTATGAGAGAGAAATTTTAGCTATTGTTTTCGGTTGCGAAAAGTGCACTCCTTCTGGAACACAACCATTTTGTGGTTCACTCAGATAATCAAGCAGTTTCTTGGTTATGTAAGAATAGTGGAAATCTTGGTAGGATTGGTAGGACGGTCATGCGGCTTTCTGCTTTCAACTTTGACGTAGTTCATGTTAGAGGATCTGAAAACGCGGTAACTGATGGTTTGTCGCGACTGTTCCTTGAAGAAGATGTTTCAGAACACCCTCAAGTCAGTCTTCTATCGAACTTCCCTCAGTGATTCAAAGACTGTAAGTTGTATCATCAAGAATATAATGATTGTAAGAGATTATATGCTCAAATTAAAGCAGACACTAATAGCCGATATTTCTCTTTACATAGAGGTCTATTAGTGTACAATTCTCGTAAAGGTCCGAAGAATCGTGTTTTGGTCCCAGTAGTATTGCGAACCGTCTTACTTAAGTATTATCACGATTCTCCTCTTGGCATGCATTTAGCCATAGCCAAGACTATGGAAAAGCTTAATAGACAGTATTACTGGCCTCATATGGGTGACGATGTGCGTAAATATATATTGAATTGCGTTGATTGTCAACGAGCTTAGCCCGCCCCTAATACGAAAGTGGGTCTTCATTCAGCGGAGCCTTCCACAGCTCCTATGAAAAGACTCTATATTGATTTTTTGGTCCCTTAGTTCGCTCTAAACGAGGTAATGTTGGTGTTCTAGCAGTTGTCGATGAGTTTTCTAAATATGTCGTGCTTCACCCCGTGAGATCCTTGAAGTCTAATGCCGTTGTAGAATTCTTCACTAGGAATTTCTTTCCGAACATTGGAGTCCCTGAATACATTGTTTCTGATAACGCAAAAGCCTTTACTTCTCATATGTTTTGGAATATGTGTTTCGATTGGGGTGTTCGTCCTATTACTACTTCCCCCATTATCCACAACCCAATCTTTGTGAGATGTTTTTCCGCTCGTTGAAAACTGGTCTTACGATTTTTCATAACGTTACGCAAAATGTTTGAGATCAACATTAGCTGTTGTTTGCTTTGGGATGTAATGATGCTGTCCACGATTTTACAAAAACTACTCTAAGCGAATTGTTTTTGGGTAGACGTATTGTACATCCCCTTGAATTAAGTTGGCGCGTTACGGAAGCCGATTTGGGCGATTTAAAACAAGGCAATAAAGTTCAAAAGTGGGAAGAGGCATTCAGGAATCTTAAGATCGCAAACGAGAACGTAGCTAATAGGTATAAACCTTGATAGAAAAGACGATTCTTATAAAGTTGGCCTTTTTTCCACTCAGTAATCGTGGGGAGCAACGTATGGGAAAGCTCATGTTTAAGTGGTCTGAACCTTATATTGTAAAACGCTTTCTAACACCTGTTACCCTAGAGTTGGAAAGCGCTGATGGCCACTTAACCAAGCAGCATGTTAGTCAAGTAAAAGTATGTTACGTAGTGGATTAATGCCACTGAAGTTTTGTAAAGGACAAATATGATTCTACTTACTTAAAATAGTAAATCTTTTGTAAAAACGTTTGAGGTTCCGCTTTCTGTTTGCTTGTGTTTTATCATTTCAGTTTACCCTTCCCGATATTGGCATAGCGGAGAAAAACGGAACTCCTGGTAGTCGAGTACTTGGTGGGTTCGGCCGACCTCGAGTGCCCAGCTGGCCGAAATCTTGGTTCTGCAACTACGGAATCCAAGCGTGCGGCTTATCGGGATTGCTATCCGGCAATCCATGTTGTTGCATATCGTCACCCTGGATTCACGTGGAACACCGCGGAGATCGACTATGGCGGCTGCGTCATCAGTAAGATTTGAGTCTATATTTACAGCGCCTGGACGGTTGACGATGGAGCTGGTATGGTGATGTTAATCGTGGTGACGAAGAAATTTGTCGAAAAGTTTTATGCTCGGAAACGTGTAGTACTGGCGTGCCCTCCCTACGTTGTATTTGTTATCCAGTGTCATCGGGACAGTTTTATAGTGATTTAAGTCTACAAGACTTGTGATTATTTCATCGTTTGGAAATTTGTGGGACTGTTCTTACCCGGAGGGCCGGAGGAGGCGATATTGAACCTAAAGTGCAATTTTCGGTTTGTAACATCAATGCTGTTATCCTCCTTGAACTGAAAGATTCGCGAACTATGCCAATTTCCCTTCTCTATACATCTACCCCCACTCTCCTTTTTACCTCTCCCACTGCTATGATTGTACTGCGCATCTTCCCTTCTACCTCGGTACGCTCAAATACGATACGCACTATCAGAACATTATCATTCGTTCGAAAATTTTGGTTGCAACATTGTCCTCTGGAGGACGCGAGGGGCGTTCTTTGGGTTTTTGGTCCAGTGGAGCAGGGAAAGCCACCGTGGCAAGGACTGAAAGTATATGTGTGGAATCGTTTGTGTGAGTTATGATATTTATTTATGTTAATAATTATTACATTGCCTTTTAATTCTTGAATGATCAAAATTACCTTTTAATTATATTTTCCTAATACTTCAGACGTGCAATTTGTATTAAACAGCATTTTTTATATATAATGCTTAATTTTTTGTGTGTATACTGCTGTTTGGCATATTCCAGTAAACAAGCTTACTTACTTAGAAACGTCATACAAACTACTTTTTTTCCGTCTAGCTTTAATAATAACACTACTTTCAGCTTAGCTAAGTATCATAGATTACGACAGTGTTTTAAGATCTATTGTTGATTGATGTTTAAGTATTTAGAAAGGAAAGATGAATCAATCTTTGCCGCTCATGGGCCCGGGCAAAGGCTTTTCAATAATCCTGATAGTTATGAACTCAAGGCTAGTATATATATATATATATATATATATATATATATATATACAAGGGAAGCAAACGACGATACCCGGCGGGGCGAAACTTTAGGTTTGCAGATCGTGGTTTAATAACCCGGCACAATTGGTAGCAAATCGCGTGGTTAATAAAGCGCCAAAGAACAAAATGAAACCCCCCTACAGGGAAGAATTTGAACCTTACTAAATAGTTACACTTGTTTTCGTATAGATGTTATTTTGAGTGGTACATGGTCAGCGTTCCGCCTCATACTGACATCCAGAAACCAAGGTAGTACTAGGACCGAACAATTCGCTAAATTTTGCTTAGAGGCCTTTTCATTCAGGCTTAAGGATTTTTTACGAGCCTGAAAATCTTCAGACTCGGGAGCCACAGCTTAAAGTTCCTCGCGGAGGACTTGCTGCTTGGATTTTTCCGTCCTAAATAATCCATCGACCCCGGACGGGTTTTAACCCGCGACCCTTGGGACCAGAGGCAAGGAGCATAACCACTAGTCCACCGTGGCCGACTCTTATATACCTCGCATCATTCTGCTGCCGCCGCTGTGAGCAGTACTATCGCAGCGATGGAGACAAGTTGTACACAACATCCCAGCGGTTAGTTGCTTCAGTTTGTTGTAGTGGGACACATGTAGCATGTTGTAAGCACGATAGCGGGAAAAGGGAATGCCGCTGTAACCCTGTACATGGATTCCCTGTATAAGAATTTCATTTCTTTCAGTAATAAATTATTACCATATACGAAAAGCCGTTACAAAATTCGGAAAATGCTGGTTAATAGTCGGAAATAAGGAGGAAATTAATAAAGTTACGTAAACCCATTAGGAACAATAAACAATAAGTTGAAAGTAAAATGCGTAATACATATTACGAACATCTGACACAATCACAAACCATACAACAAGGAAAATAAATTAGCACAAAACCTATATTCCCACGAATAATGTAAAAGTAATTTCAAAATTATGATAATTGATTGCGAGATCACAAAAAGTATACTTGCAGTTGAGTATATAGACTACGCTAGATACGAAGCCTCTAAAAGTTAAAATAAATTTTACCAGATATACACTATAGTGAAAAAATCATAAAAATTAAACATAAAATCCAAACTTAGGAGCAACAATTTCATAAATAAAAAAAGACAATAAAACAAAGCATTAATGCTCATGTAAGATAACTAATATATCGATAAAGCTAAACAATTTTTAAATGATAATTTTAAGAATATGAGGAAGGACCTCATAGTAAATTACAACAGATCAATCATCATCATCATCAACATCATGATCGGCGTTACAGTCATTTCATTTGACTTAAGCCTCCCTCATAACAACCATCCATTCTCTTCGGTCAATAGACTAATTCCAGCCAATTTATTATGCCAATCTTTCGCAGGTCCACCTGTACGTTGTCCATCCATCGTAACATAGGCCTCCCAACTTATCTCCTTCTATCCAGCTTAGTGTTTGATAAACAGATCAATAAATTAATTAATACAATAAATTATTTTCGTTACTACCAACGAACAAAAGAAGTACGCAAAAAATATCTGGATAAAGAACAACCCATTTTCACATAGAATGAAAGCTCTTCCGAAAATTCAAAAAGACGACTCTCCAGTGAGACCACTCTTAAATTGAACAAATGCTACTGTTTACAAAATATTTCATTTAATTTCCCAGAATTTAAAAGAAGATTACAAACTTCAAAATAGATACAAAATAAAAAAATCTTACGATCTAGCGTATATATTACACAATACAGGAATCAATACTTACTTAGTCACTGGCACTATCGAAACCGTAGGTTTATGGCCGCGCGGACATAAGTTCTCCATACATCCCTATCCTGGGCTAATGATTTCCAATCATTCCCTGTATAATCTACTTCCATCAAATCACAGTTAATGTTATTCTCCCCTGTCTGTTCATTTCTCTTAGGTCCACAATTTTTCCTAAGAACTTTATTCTCAAATACCTGTAATCTCCTTTCCACCCTTAAAGTAAGAGTCCATGTTTCGCACCCATATAATATTATTTTGTAGAATAATAATTTTATATATATTCAGTTTAATATTTTTTGAAAGGACTTGTAACATCAAGAATCTCTGCAATGCATAAGAGCACGCATTTCCAGAATTGAGCCTATGTTTAATTTATTTGTGCATCTCATTCCTATTTGTGATTATTGTTCCTAGATATTTAAATGATTACATTAATTGATGATAATCTGAAAAACAAGAGGGGCAAATTATTTTGTGCATTCGTTGAATTTAAGATGGCATTCGATACTATGGACCAAAGTGCACTGTGGGAAAAATTAAATCGGAAAGGATTGTCACATAAAATGATACATGGTTTTATGTAAATTTATAAATAGGGTACCCCGGGGCTTTTTCGCATACGGGGTTTTTTCGCACACTTTAAGTATTTTGTGTCTTCCTAGAAACCTTTGGAATTTTCAAGGACGGATGACCACGTCTTTTCACCCCCTGTCTGTCTGGTATTCAGTCCCCATCTGTTTGTTTGAAAAAAGATTCTACGTTGTTGTAAGAGAAGCTATTGTCAACCACGGTATGTATTATTTGAGCCATATACCTGCTTGAGTAGTTTATACATCTCACTGTTTAAGTTATAATTTTTATATAGATTGATGTAAACCAATAATTACTGTGCCAATTTATAGTAAATATTTGCAATTATCATATCAGTTAATTAAATTTAGGAATTATAAGTGGTTATGAAATTATAGAGCTTTATTATAATGTAGTAAATGGGGGCTATTTCGCACAGAATAACAGGGGCTACTCCGTACACTTCTTAAGATATTATTCTTTCATAAAAACGTGAGTAAACTATCAGAAGTTATTTATTAAAATGTTACAGACGGTTCGCACATATAAATCTAAAGGGGTTTACATGAAGTGGATTAAAGGAGACATGCAAATAAAAGAAACACACATTCCTCGTCATATGAAGACGATCCACTTACACTTCAGCCAACAGTGAATGAGGAGGAAGATGAAGTGCCATGTTATTTTTTGTTGTGTAAGGTAAATCATTATGTATGGGAGAGTGGATCAGATGTCAGAGATGTTTAAAATGTTTTCATAAGGTGTGTCTTGGTGCCTTTGGCAATAAACAATTCACTTTCGGTAAATGATTGTAATATTAAAATGTGGACGGAATAGCCCCTGTCTGTGCGAAGTAGCCCCGCTTAAGTTCATAATGTTAAGGCACGTCATGTCTCAGATTTATATTTCTTGTTTATTAGTGTTAACACTGATGAGTTTCTAAATACTTTGTACACATTTATTGATATCTCAGTAATAACAAATATATATTTTATTTTCCTTGAAAACATTTTCCCGAAGGTTATACAACTTTTAATTTGAAATGTGCGAATTAGCCCCGGGCTACCCTATGTAATATTGTGCATAAACGTAGACCAAGGGCACATCACAGAGAGTAGTCTAGCCAATCGGGGATGAGACAAGGCTGCATTTTGTCGCCAATGCTATTTAAACTATTCGTTGATGATACAGCAGCCATGATGCTAGAATGAGACACTGAGGCTCCGGAAATAATACATGTTAAAGTCCCAGTCCTGTTGTATGCAGATTATTTAATTATCTGTTCCAACACAATCAAGGGCTTGCAAAGAGATCTTGATCGACTGGAAATATACTGCAGGAATTGGGGATTGGCTGTAAATATTAGTAAGATAAAAACAATGACGTTCAAAAATGGGACGGTTTATGGTAGAGCAGAATAATGGAAATACAGAGATCAAACACTTCAAAACGTGAAACATTTTGAATATCTTGGTACGACGTTGAAAATGAACGGAAAGAAGAAGAAAGATATTGATATAGCATTATTCAAAGGGAGGGAACAACTTAATATTATTCTCAGTATCCTAGGTAGAGTGTCTGATATAGCAGTTAGTAAGTTAAAACAATGTATGGAGTGATGGTGAGGCCAGTAATCTACACTGGTAGTGAGATTTGGGGTTTTCAAAGAACGGAAATACCAAATAAGGCATATAGCCAACGTATTTTCTAAAACATATTACAGGACTTAGTAAGGCCGTTTCTAACGGTGGAATTTTATATGGATTTGGATCATTTCACGACGACCTAAACTGCAAAAATTCGTATACTCAATTACTGATTGCGGCTAATCCAAGGTGTACAAACAATGCTCAGAGCAATTTGTTACGATCACCAAATCAGGAAGGCAAATGGGAAATTGTGGGCAGACGAGGTAAAGAGAGAACTCCAAAAGATTCTGATGGGTTGGGTATGCAAAAAAAGGGACTGAAAATCGGAAGAATGTGTGGAAAAAAATAAGAAGGTGGTACATATATATGAACCGACAAAATACTTTAGCCTAATATACGGGAAAACGATAACTGTTTTTACGAAGAAACCTAGAACGTGCCAACCTAGGATTTAAAGAGAGATCAGGGCTTGCTTGGCTTATGTTAGGGGCATGGAAATTTTTAAAAATTAGTGACGATCACGATATGAGAATATGTCAAATGTGCGGAAGCGTTGAAGACGAGATACATATATTAGGAAAATGTAACGATTTGGAATATTGAAGGTGTCAGTTATTACCGGAAATATTTCTAAATTCAAATCATGGAAGATTGGCATGCTACGAGTTATTGGTAAGCCCAGAAAATTGGATAAACGTGGTTAGACATCTGGACAAAACGCGGAAAAGAAGAACAACACTCATTCATGAGTAAATAAATATGTTAACAAATTGCAATACCATTACTTGTTAATAATTCTAATTAACTAAGTTAATGTATAATGTTATTTTATTGTTATTGAATTGTAATATTATTGAGTTTTCGTTTTTGCTTTAAGTATATTATTATCAAACATCTACTTATTTTAACGGACTCTCAACAGCACTTATGGCGTACTGCCCGTGCGACCCATATTTGTAAATAACATTGTGTGTATCTTAATTTTAGTCTAATGAAGTCCTTATAATAAGGTGTGAAAGATCATAGGCCTAGACGGCTGCATGTACTGCAAAAGAGCACGGATCAGTGATGGAAGTGATACCATGCACATAGTGAGATCACGAATGTTACGTACTGTGTATGTAATATGTGATTACGAATTAATATAAAGGATTTCAGTTTTACATTTGCTGTTATTTTATATTCAATATAAACGCTACACATTAATAAATGTTGACGTACAAAAGGTAAATGTGTGTATATGTTGTTCAATACCACTTACCTTCTGGTTTCTTTTCTCCTAAGAATGAGTTAATGGTGGAAAGTGACTAGACGCGTTGTATATCGCTCGTGACCAACATATTATTTTGAAGGTGTGAACACATTCTAAGTCGCTTAAAACATCAATACTTATAGTTTGTGTTATATAAAACAATTTGGCTAAGTATAAACTTATAAGGTCCCGCGCCGTAGCCGAGCGGTTAAGGCAGGAAGACTTGGCGCAGAGCTACGGGACTTGCGCTGGTTCGAGTCTCCATGCGGGAAGAAATTTTCTCATGGTATTTCGGCCACTATGGGACCGGTGCCCACCCAGCACCGTGATGCAATTTGGTAGCTACAATAAGTAGCGGCTCCAGGTTGAGGAACCAGCTATAACGGCTGGGGGGACTCGACATGCTTACTACATGTCACCCCTACACTGGCTGCTGATCAACTACCTCTGTGATTGGCACATGTGGATGTGAAGGGCAAGCAGCCGGCTGGTAAAAGAGCAACCGCTGAAAAGTGGAAAGACCCTCAATGGGAAAAAATTGGAATAAACTTATAAGATGGGCCCCAAGAAGAATAACTCAATGGAAATACGAGAGGTGGTGAAGCGTGTCTTACAAGAGTCGCTACAAGATTCTACCATGCTGCCAAGTGTTGCCAACGTAATAAAGGAGACTGTTGCTGCGGCGGTTATAGAATTAAAAGTGGCATTAGCGCAAAGTCACGCCTTAATCAGTGAACTCCAGAAGTCTATTCAGGACCGCAATAACAAGATAGTGACGTTGGAATCTAAGATTGATAGCTTAGAACAATACCAAAGGCGTCAGTGTGTGCGTATTTTTTGGCATTGCGGAGGAATAAAACGAAGTCACAGATGCCATCGCCTTGCAGGTAGCAGAGAAAGTTGGTGTTTGTCTCCAGGTCAGTGATATTGATCGTAGTCATTGTGTAGCTAGAAAAAGTTGGTGGATGACGTAGGACTCTCATTGTTAAATTTGTGTCCAACCGTAAGCGAAGTGAGGTGTTCCGCAATAAAAAGAATTTGAAAAGCAGTAGAATTACGATTCGTAAGGACCTTACTAGTGCTAGGCATCAGTTACTTCGCTATCAATATTCATGGCGTAACCAATGTCTGGACCCAAGATGGCTCTGTCATTGTTCAGGTAGCAGACAGAAAAAGCGGATAAATCATCTATCAGATCTCAGGTCAGAGTGATAATTATAAAGTCAGAAACTTGTGTAACTCGTTATTTTTTGTAATTTATTGCTATTAGTATTTAATTATTTACTGTGTTCATTTTTTTCATTTTTTCGTGTATATTCTATTTTTTATTATTATTAATTAATTTACACTAAACCAACTATTTTTAATTTAATTTTGTACTTCACATACTAAACACCAATTTATATATAATATTTACGGTTTTCTTGTTTCAGTTAGTAACATTTCAACCATTGATTTAACTAATGCACCTGCAGCCCCTTTGCGGTCTTTGACAGTACCATTGTCCCCATCTCAACACACCCTTCCACCTCGGACCTTTTAAAATCACGTTTCTCTTTGAACAGCAATAAGATCAAAAGAACACACTGTAATACACAGCCACTCCTGTCCCACTTCTCAGAATTCCAAACTATATTTTCAACACTAAATCTGCATGCCATTTTAATTTCTGAAACATGGTTGAAAAATACCCTTCCTTCTTTTCTTGTAAACATGCAAAATTACACCTTGATAAGGAATGAAAGAATAGGGAAAAATGGAGGTGGAGTGGCGAAGTATATACGTCCCGATCTGCAACCGAAAATTGTATGCCTTTCGCCTAGTGAATACTCGTCTCGAACAGAATACCTATTAGTAGAAATTAGAGCAAAAATGCAGAAATGTTTATTAGGAGTAGTTTATAAGCCCCCAATTGTCGGACACCTGCGTGACATTGAAACAGTTCTCCAAAATCTGATACCATCTTATGAACATGTAATTGTACTAGGATACTTAAACACTAACCTATTAGCCACAAATTCTTACAACGCTATACAACTACAGATAATATTTCAGTCTTGCAATATGACAATACTGCCTTCAGAACCATCTCATCACACTAGCTATTCTGACAGTCCAGTAGACTTAATTATAACAAATAATCCTCAAAAAGTTATAACTAGTGGACAGATAGAAGCTCCAGGCATCTCTGCACATGATTTAATATACACTGAATATTCACTCCTTGCCTCTAAACGTAGACCTAGACTTGAAACATACAGAGGCTAAAAACATATAAATTATGAGCAATTAATTTATGACGCTACACAAATTACCTTGGAACAACATATGGACACTTAGGACTGTAGACGAGAAAATTGAAAATTTTAATGACATGATTTTACAATTGTATGACAAACATTCACCTATCACCACTAGACGTATAAACAGACCACTTGCACCCTGGATGTCTGATAATATTCGCTTGCTTATGGCAGAGAGACGCTGCATACAGGAAATACAGGAGGAATAAAGAACAGACAGACTTACAGACATACAAACATCTGAGGAATAAAGTCAACCAGACTGTCAGGAATGCAATACTAAGATATGCCAATACTATTATTACACAATATATGCCCAACTCATCTGACATGTGGAACAATTTAAAATCAATAGGCCTCTGTCAAACTAATCTAAAGGTAGAAACAGCTGAATTACCACTAGATGGGTTGAATGACTATTTACCCGCCTCCCTACTGACAACAACTCACAACACAAACAACAAGCAATAGATGAACTAGTGTCATATCACCAACCTACCCGAGACAAATTCATTTTTTCCTATATCTCACCTGATGACGCCAAAAGAGCACTATTACGTATTAAATCTAAAGCACAAGGAATATACAATATAACAATAACTCTCCAACAAAAAATAATTGACATTATTCTCCCAACAATAACCCACATTTTTAATGCCTCTATAATGACCGGGGCCTATCCCAGACCCTGGAAAACGGCTCTAGTTCGTCCTACACCGAAATCAAACGCTCCCACAACACTCGATGATTATAGACCTATTAGTATTCTTCCCTGTTTATCTATAGCACTAGAACACATAATACACTCACAGTTAACAGACTATCTCTTAACGCACACGACTTACTTGATGAGCATCAGTCTGGTTTTAGAACAGGACATCATACAAGTACTGCACTACTTGACATTGTAGAGGGCATAAGAGACCCAATGGACAAAAGCAAATTCACCGCAATAATCCTACTCGACTACAGCAAAGCCTTTGACACAGTAGATATAGACTTAATGCTAGCGAGACTAAAGACACTACATCTGTCGGAAAACTGCCTTGATTGGTTTAGATCTTACCTCACAAATCGTCAGCAATCAGTTTCTGTTAATAATCGCATTCCTTCCTGGCGCTTGGTGAGGAAAGGAGTACCTCAAGGCGGCGTCCTCGCTCCTATTCTCTTCTCAATTCATATTAATGACGTGACCAAGAAACTACAAAACTGCAAGCATCATCTTTACGCCGACGACTTACAGATTAAACACACTTTAGGCCTGACGAAATTAATGAATATATTGACAAAGTAAACACGACCTCAGGCATATATCGTTATGGTCCAGACAGTATGGGCTGAAACTAAATGTAAACAAAACGCAAGCAATAATTATCGGACATCCAAGGCTATTACACTTCATAAACAATGGCAATATGCAAGCTGCCATATTAGATAATGAACAAATTCCTTATACCGACGTCGTAAAAACTTGGGATTTTACTAACTTTCTAATTTAAATTAGCACGTGCAAGTAAAACAAACATCTAAAAGGACCTTCTTAATAATGCATTCCCTGAATGCCATTTAAACATATTCTCCCTACAGCTCTTAAAAGAATTTTAATCGAAACCTTAGTGATGCTTCATTTTGACTACTATGACGTTCTACCAACTGACATAAGTGATGGATTGTCGGACAAACTGCAGCGTGTCCATAATATGTGTATCAGATTCATATTTAATGTTCGAAAATACGATCACATTTCTCCATTATTCCACGAATTGTCATGGCTACATCTAAAAGAGAGAAGAAAATCGCACTGTCTAATTCTCTTATTAAGATCCTACATACCTCGATTCCCAATTATTTATCATCCCGTTTCCAGTATCTATCCTCAAACCATAACTTAAACACAAGATCACAACATAGTCTCTTGTTTAATATACTCAACATTGGACATCACATCACACCATATCATATACCATCTTCACTTCTCGCAACTGGAATTCTCTATCACAAGAAATAAGGGGCTGCCGGACATTGGCATCTTTTAAAAGAAATCTAAATTTATATTTGTTCTAACCTCGACTTCATTACAACCCAGTGTAAGGTATATATATTAATTGGTGTTTCTCGTATAACTTATCATATATATTATTATTATTATTATTATTATTATTATTATTATTATTATTATTAATATCGTATCATTATTGTTATTACCCTATAAAATGTTGTTTGTACATTAAATTTACTTTGCTACATTTATTGTACATTTAACTGTTTATAATTAGTATAGTGTATATATAAATTAGTCAAATATTTACTTTTATTTGTGCTGGTTGAGTGGAAGAGAGGGCCTGATGGCATTAACTCTGCCAGAATAAATAAAGTATTATGATTATTATTATTATTATCATTATTATTATTATTATTATTATTATTATTATTATTATTAAAATTATTAGAATCGATACACTTATCTATGGATGCGAAATATGGTTTCTTATATTAAGAGAAGTAACCAAGTAAAAAGTTTTCAAACTGAATAGAATATTTGGTGTGTTGATGATGATAATAAACAATGGAGGAAAGTCACAATAAGCATAACAAAAACTTATATAATTCACTTTCTTGACTTGTTCCTCCAAGGTTGTCCTACGACATAATTGACATTCCCTCCTAGCACGGCGGATTTGTAATATTTGACGAATTGAGGCTGCTAGAAAGTGAAGTTATGTTACACGGTTAATGATGATATAACTCCTGGACGGTCTTTAAACTTAAACTTAAATTGGAGTACAGACCATGGGCGACCACTGGAATAATTCACTTTTAGAAAATAATTCTGTTTACTGACTGAATATCGAAACAGTGACCAGTTGAGTTGAAATTAGAACCTCTCACCATTATTATCGGACATCCAAGAATATTACTCTCTATAAACCATGGCAATATGCCGGCTGTCATATTAGATAATGAACAAATTCCTTTTACCGACGTCGTTAAAAACTTGGGACTTTACTTAGATTCTAATTTAAATTAGCATGTGCAAGTAAAACAAACATCTAAAAGGATGTTCTCCATAATGCATTCCCTAAAACGACTTAAATATTTTCTCCCTACAGCTCTTAAAAGAATTTTAATCCAAACCTTAGTGATGCTGCATTTTGACTACTGTGACGTTCTACTAACCGACATAAATGACGGATTGTCGGACAAACTGCAGCGTGTCCATAATATGTGTATCAGATTCATATTTAATGTTCGAAAATACGATCACATTCCTCCATTATTCCACGAATTGTCATGGCTACATCTAAAAGAGAGAAGAAAATCGCACTGTCTAATTCTCTTATTTAAGATCCTACATACCTCGATTCCCAATTATTTTTCACCCCGTTTCCAGTATCTATCCTCAAACCATAACTTAAACACAAGATCACATCATAGTTTCTTGCTTAATATACCGCAACATTGGACATCACATCACTCCATGACATATACCATCTTCACTTCTCGCAACTGGAATTCTCTATCACAACAAATAAGGGGCTGCCGGACATTTAATAATAATAATAATAGCTTTATTTTACCTGGCAGAGTTAAGGCCTTAAGGCCTTGTCTACCACTCAACCAGGTTTAAAAAAAAGTACAAAAAATAGTCTTAAATCTAAATTACAATATATATATATAAACGATTACAAGTTATGAATACAATACAATTAATATTTATAATGTATTTTGATTTACTCTAAATTTAACGAATTAAATATATAATATGTACAATATATATAAAAAAAACGAGGAAAAGATTAATGACATAGTATAAAATTATATAAATAGAGAAAAATTAATTATTAGACAACAGGTAACTGTATAAGCGTGACTTAAAGGTTCCAAGTGTGCGGCAACCCCTGATATCTTGAGGAAGGAAATTCCAGGAGCGGGCAGAGGCTACTGTGAAGGAAGTAGAATAGGAGGAAGTGCTATGAAGAGGAATTGTTAGCAGACTGCTATCTTGTGATCTAGTGTCAATATTGTGGTAAGAGGATAACTTCTCAAATCTGGACGCCAGGTAAGTAGGAATGTAGGAATTCAGAAGCTTGAAAAGTAGCGAAAGAGAGTGCAATTTACGTCTGTCAGTAAGACGGAGCCAAGAGAGATTATTAAAGTGTTCGGAAATATGGTCATAACGGCGGATATTGAAAATGAATCGAACGCAAGCATTATGAACACGCTGCACTCTCTGCGACAAGTCATAGTTTAGATCATTATATATAATGTCACAATAATCGAAGTGTGGTAACACAAGATTCTGCACAAGGATTTGTTTTAACGAAACTGGGAGAAAATTCTTTAAACGTCTAAGATAATGTAAGATGGAGAAAGTCTTTTTACATATGTGTTTCACTTGTGTTTGCCAGGTTAAATGTGCGTCTAGATGTAGTCCATGATCTATTACTGAAGAAGAATAAGGGATAATTATATTATTTATAGTAATGTTTGGAAGTGTAGATATGTCAAAGGTTGTAAGCAGTCTTTGTTGTCCCATTAGAATTACTTGTGACTTGTTAGGATTTAGATTTAGACCGATACTTGAAGACCAGTTAAAGATGGATATGAGATCGTCATTCATTTTTGTCAAGCTGTTATAGAGAGAATGAGGAGGTGAATGTAGGTAAATTTGGAGATCATCAGCGTAGAGGTGATAACGGCAGTGCTTTAGTACAGTTGGCAAGTCATTTATGTAGATTGAGAAAAGAAGAGGTCCGAGAACACTGCCCTGGGGGACTCCAGCCGGCACATTGCGCCAAGACGAAGATCTAGAGTTTAATGAAACGTATTGTTGACGACCGTGCAGGTATGAGTCGAACCAGGATACAGCGCTGTCAGACAAGTGTAGGTGCTTGAGCTTTATCATAAGTAAGTCGTGGTCTACTGTGTCAAAAGCTTTGCTGAAGTCAAGTAAGGTTAAAGGAGTCAATTGACGTCTGTCCACGGCTTCACGAATATCTTCAGTAATTTTTAGCAAAGCTGTGGTTGTGCTATGACCAGATCTAAAGCCGGATTGATAAGGAACAAGGAGGTGATTTTCTTGGAGATATTCAGTCATTTGCTTATGTACAATATGTTCCAGGGCTTTAGATAATGCCGGAAGGATGCTAATCGGTCGGTAGTCATTACAGTTAGTTGGTGTACTTATTTTTGGTATAGGCCGAACTCTAGACTGTTTCCATACAGTAGGGAAGATAGAAGTTATAAGGGAAGTATTAAAAATATGAGTCACTGTGGGTAGTATAATGTCAATGATTTTATTTAGTATTAAAATGCTGATGTTATCTGTTCCTTGTGCATTGGATTTAATCCGCTTGAGTGCTTTTTTAACGTCTATAGGCTAAATGTCGTTAAAGTAAAATTTATCTCTTCCTACATGGGGGGATGGGGATAAGTCTTTAAGAATGTCTATTTTAGTCTTGTTGTCTGGAGGTGTCATGGGTATTGAGGTAAAATGTTCATTTAAGTCATCTACAGAAATGTCTATAGAGTCAGTTGAGGGATACAACTGTCTAAGTCCCATTGCACGGAGATTTCGCCGAAGTGTCCCGTGCACTTATTTCAGGTCCGATTATACTGTGGGCGTGTCGTAGTTTGGCATTGCGTATAGTTTGTGTAGTTGTGTTTCTAAGTTGTTTGTACAGTTGCCAGTTGCCAGTTGCCAGTTCTCGTGCCGAAAAGAATATTTGGTGTGTTGATGATGATAATAAACAATGGAGGAAAGTAACAATAAGCATAACAAAAACTTATATAATTCACTTTCTTGACTTGTTCCTCCAAGGTTGTCCTACGACATAATTGACATTCCCTCCTAGCACGGCGGATTTGTAATATTTGACGAATTTGAGGCTGCTAGAAAGTGAAGTTATGTTACACGGTTATTGATGATATAACTCCAGGACGGTCTTTAAACTTAAACTTAAATTGGAGTACAGAACATGGGCGACCACTCGAATATAATTCTGTTAACTGACTGAATATCGAAACAGTGACCAGTTGAGTTGAAATCAGAACCTCTCACCACAAGACAAGGAGGCTGGTATCATTGTTCTAATATTTTCAAGGTTAATTAATAGGTATAACTAGAATATTGAAAAGCTAGTCAAATTGCTCGAATTAGTGATAGTAGAAATACTTTCAGTATCTTATTAGGAAATTATTTAGGAAAGATCATTACAGGACCTAGGTATTAGGTAGAAAACATGAGACGAATATGATACGGCCCTAATAGTGATTAAGGAATATAAGAAATGAATAAATAATCAAGGAACAAAATATAGTTAAAAATAAATTAAGTTTCGTATTGGTAAATAGTTCTCACAAGAAGCGGTTGAAACCCTAAGTAAAAGAGGTCATAAACATGTAACTCCTCAAATTAGACCTGAAATCCTTAATCTGGGTCTACCTTCAAAAATCACGTTTGGGAGAAATGTCTAACTCCAAATTTACAATCGCGGAAAGCCCAAGCTGGCAAACACGGTCCCTAGCCGTGAGAATAAAATCAAAAGGTAGGTGGTGGTTTAAATAAAATAGTTACGCCCTTGGAGGACATGTGATTGAATATTCTAACAATCAAAATGAGAGTTAGGGTATAGACCATATATGGGAATAATTGGTCCTGACTTCGATACGGAACTCATGAGGACAAAATTTAATACACTTACACTTATACTCGACACTTGAAAGAAGGAAGAAGATCTTGAATGCATAGTAAAAAAAATATCTTGTAACAACGATTATGGACTTAGGGATAATCTCCCGAAATCATAAGTCATTGCTAGTCCTCATTAGCGAAATATCGAAGGCCAGGGACAGAAAAGTTTTATTTTACTGTGTAACGTACATTTAAATTGGCAGAGATTAATTAAATAAAATAATTCAAACAATTAGTGATTGTCTGTTCCCACGCAATTCTCCTTCCGAACCCTATATAGATAGGAGTCTCAGCGCTCACCCTGAAACAGGAACCGACTAGCTACCGAGGAAGGACAAGTAACGAAATTCACAATAAAATCAAAGTGAAACCTAGTGATATTAACAGCCACTCCAAAATACTGCCCCAAACATGATAATGGAGATATTCACACTATTCTTTTGGGTGAGAATAAGAACTCGTTGAGCGCCTTAGTGATACGCTTTCTACTTACGGGATTTGTTATCCATACAATTACTATCGTTATACACTGTAAAGTATTTTTAATTATTCAAGTATTATTGAGCTGATTGAATATAGCAATAAAAGTCAGGCCGAGATAAAAACTTATATATTTACGAAAAAAACATAATTTCAGTGGAAGGAAATTTATTAGTAGAAGCATAATAAATAAAAGTTACATAAATAATGTACATGACTGGCCACTGATTACAATGAAAATAAATATAATTAATTTCAGTCATGGATATATTAGAAGGATTTGTTTAGCTTTATTTTCAGGGTTATTTCTAATATTTACAAATGGATTCTCAAGCAAAATATACATTTTCTTACTTCAACACTTCCCGGTCTTGCGTGTCTGCTTCTGTCATATTTCTCTTCTTCATGTTGTCTTGAATTCCCTTTATCCACGTTGGCTTTCGTCTACCACTACTTCCCTTTTCCAGGAGGTATCCATTTCAAAACGTCTTTGTTTGTTTCTGTGTCCCTTCTTCTTATTATATGTCATAACATGATAGGTGGATTTCTTCAATCTCTTATACAATATCGTTTTCTACATTCATTATTTCTCATACTGAATTATTTTTTATTTTATCTAATTTTGATATTGTTGCCAATCTTCTTAAAAAGTCAATCCTGTGATTAAAATTTTATTTCTATACTTTTGCTTCAATGTCCACGTTTCCGCACCATATAACACATACTCTTCATAACTGTGTTAATATTAATAATTACTTCGTCTTGATTATATGCTTACTTCATAAAATGTATATTAATATTCCAATAATTTTCTTTGTTTCTATTATTCATTTTTCGATGTCTAATTCAGATGATCCATCTGGATTAGACGTAGGAGGATTTCTATGTGCTAATAAATATAAATAATATATTAATAAAAAGGATTGCATTTAAAAATTATGAGATAACAGCTTCTCAATATCAAGTAATTTCGGTCAATAGTCAATAGATAATAGTACAAGACGTCAGGTTGTCATTTCACCTAAAACATTAATATTAAGTTTTTATAATTGTTATTTATTATCTAAACTGTTATATAGGTCTCAGAACTGAGTGGATATCCACCGAGGTCTTATATTCAAAGCGAACATCTGGTGGAGTCTGGAATCGAATACGGTGCCTTGAGTTGCTACTCAGATGCCATATCCTTCAGATCACAGAAATTAAATTAATTATACAATTTATCAGTTAGGCTAATTAAGAATGGATAATATATTATAATATATAAAACAAAGGGAATATTCATATATATCTAACGAAGGTGCTCCGTCCATTCAATAACTACAATCTTTCATGACCCAAAATGTGAGCAGACTGGCAACAGATATACAAAATGCAAATGTAATATCAGAAGAATTATTCCTTTATTTCTTGTGAAACAATATTATATTTAAATTAAATAAGCAACCGCTTTACGGTTAGCAAGTGATTAAGTTGCAACTGTTGAAAAACTCTCATTAAGGATCCGCAAGACATTCACGTCGCTAAGTCCTCCATAACTTCCTGTTAATGGGACTTGTTTTAGAAATGCCGCAGCTTTTGTTTCAAACTTCCATTAAGAATATTATTTTAAATATCTCTATTTTAACTGGCTCTATAAGAGACCGTTATTTGAATTCCTACGTCCAGATCAATACAGTAATATTATAAAACACTCCTACTTTGCGATGGTGAGAAAGAAGAGGAGATATTTTCAAGTAATATGCCTGTGTTCTAATGCTACCAATTGAATTCTTCGTGTTTCGTACTAGGCGGATCGATGCCGTTAATAGTTTTTCTGTTAAAGCATCACCTCAATAGAGCATGTTACCAAGGTTACATTATTTGTATATGGATAAATGTAAAAGGTGAAACAAGATCGTTAAATAGCCTTTTTCTGTTGTAAAGCACCGAATAAACCGTCAGGCTAAATGTTATTTTCTGACGGATAAGTCATTATTAAAAATAAGAATCCTTTGCGGAATAGAATAGAACTTAATCCAAACAATCTGGTGATTACAAATTGTACAGTACCATTCATATTAGGATCGATATTGAAAATTATACAATATCTAGTTCCTCTGAATAAAAAAAAGTACACAGCTAGCAAGGAAATGTACATTCTTCTACCGATTAAGCTAGCGTGTATTATTTAAATTCATATATCTTAGTTTTGATATATGAGAATGCGTTGGTTAGAGTTTACATGAGCGAAAAACGTTTCCCATTGAAATTTCAGCTATTATAGGAACGATGTCAATCCGGCATTGATACATTTGGATAACTACAACATGTAGCAGCTCCATGTAAAGAAAACAACAACAACGGCTGGAGAATCCGCCGTGGTGACAACATATCACGTCAAACATTTATGTACGATAATCCACTACTGTATATGGTATACGTAGATGTGTGGTCAACAGCTGGCTGATAGGCCAATGACCTTCTTGGCCTGTGTTGCGCCAAGGATTCTTAATTTAGTTTTTATTCCATACGTTATTGGCGTGATTATTTGTAGATTGTCTACAATATTTCTAGACGTATAATAACGTTTGTAGTATTTGTGTCTATACGACTTCCTTTTGAGTGAGTAATGTGCATAATAGCAACTAAAAAAGTAAATTGTGACAGTTTATGACAAGGGAATAAATATTTAATATGAATGAAAAATATATAATCAATCTCAAAAGAAAATGTGAAGAAAATGTAATCATTATTAAAACTTAAAGCCGAATGAAAAGAACAAACACAGTCGTCTTAGATATTAAAAAATCGTGAAATATAATTATTAAGAATAGGATATGTTAATCATAATTATAAAATTTATATCAAATAATTTTAATACTAATAAACTTTAAAACACATTAATGAAACATAATAAAATACCTACCCCATTACAAACAGTAAATATAATATGTAGGGCCAGATCACACTTCGTTTACACACCCACTAAATTGTCAATGTACCATATAAGAATAGGTGTTCATATTATTTATCTTCCTGGAAATAATTTGCAAATAGGCTATAGTATAAGAAACAAATGGAAATTCGTAATAAAACAATTATGCAGGATATATGAGAAGTTACTAAGGGCGGATGAATGAAAACTATTACACAATGGGATTTAAATTATCAAAATCAAAATTATTATAATTTTAGATGATTTCTCTGATAACTACTGTAGTATATCCAATGCGAGTCCAATAATGAAGCAGTGGGGATCAAAAGAGCACGTGGGAATTCAACACATAAGCTTGCTGTCAGATACGCACCACTGAAGGACCTGTAGGGCGTGATAAGAAGCGCTCTTCACTAGAATATGGAAATGTATCCAGGTCATGTCCCCGATTTGAACATTGCAGAAAATAATTAGGACTGAAGAAACGTTATTAAGACAACTACTGTTTTCAACAGATTAGTAACGCCTATATAAGAGGAACGAATTGCGAATTTACTACTAAAAGATTTCTATTGGCCTCCGAAACTGAATCTAAACAAGGTTAGTTAGAACCGAAGATTTCTTGGTTATTAATTTTGGGCTCGCGTTCCTTGGTCTTCAGACTCTGTAATTGCTGTTATTAAATGTTTGTATTCATAATAGCTTAATAGCTTGAAGAACCGCGAATAATTAAGTAATAATTTAAGAAGGCCCTGAAGATTCAACCTGCTCTCAATCTACCTTGTAAATAAGAGCAATTCATCGCTCTAGCCCTTTTAATACCATCCTAAACTATATACAGTATCCCAGTAATTACTAAAACAGGTGACATTATTTTTTGGAAGTTCCAATCCGAGATCCAGTTACATGATTCAATCATACGCTAATTTGAAACCAAAATAAGGAATGATGTGCTGTAGTAAAATAAGAGCGTTTCTCTCAAATAGCAGGGCCGTGATTGACTCCTGATCAGGTCTAATTTGAAATTGAGATTTAAATATTATTTCTTAATTTTATACCATTAATCAATTTTAAATCTACAACTTTTACAATAAAAGTTGATTGAAAATATTGACGGAAATATTAAGAATGAAACAAAAACTGGAATCATGAACTCCAAAAATGTAAGAAGAAGACTGAAGTAAAGAATGAAGAGAAGTAAATAAAGTAATTCCGATTCTGAAAGGATCCATATTGAACAAGTCCATGAAGATGGTTATGAACAGCATACAGTTAGTTTTAAATAATTATAATTCAGTATGAATAAAAACTTGCTATTAAAATTTACTGTCTATTTATCTAAACTATGATAGTCTATTTCTTCGTTTCTCTATGAGACACATTCTGTTCTTCTTTTAGAATAGAAAATGAAAGTAGAAATCATGGACCTAATTCTCTGACAGAACCAGGTTCAAAGGTTATCTATTTCTTTCTGGCTACTTGCCCTGCCTCTTGTAACTAATTCTTTACCCTTTTCATTCCCCTCCCCATCCTATTTTCTCTCGAACAAGTCTGTGCAACATTGTGTGTGTTTGTGAATAACACACAAACACACATATATATATACATACATATTCTATTTAATGTTTCATTCTCGTGTTTTATCGTGTTATATTTTATCATTAAATAATTAAGGCAAAAATGGCACTTCTTTTAAATGAAGATAATACAAAGTACATGATTATTACCCAAATGGCACGTGGTAGAGAATCTATATCAATCATACCTTTAAAACATCGAAAGTTTTATATATTTAAGATATTTAATGACAAAATCAAGTGAAATATGTTAATAAATTAATACGCGAATCAATATACAAACATATGTAAGGTAATCGTAACATATTAAATCTAAATGTTTTACGTACATTAATCAAATCAAGTGACATTAACCAATGATACAATCAATCTTGACGGACGGAAGAGAAATATGGGTAGCCGACTAATTATTCTGATGAATATAAATTAGATAATGTTGAAATAAAAAATCTGAGCAGAATACATGAGTCAATTTATAGAAATAGAAATTACACATTGAGAACAACATAAGGCAAGAAGAGGTAACATCGGACAGTTTTTTTCAATTTTCTTGAATGCCATTTTTACGTTTAAAGATTTCTATTTCATTTTTGTACTATTAGAATGTCTATGGTTTATGGTAACTATTCAATTTCTAATATAAGGCTGAATATAACCTATTTTTTAAACACTAAATACTGCCCGATGTCACCCCGTATATTGGGAGTTTTTGCACACTCATAAATGTATCTGATTGTATGATGCTAATCAATATATAGTTTGGTTTCGAACACTTGAATTACATTAAATAAATAAGATAGCAAATTGGCAGAATATCAAAATTATTTTGTTGATAAAAATAGAGTTTTACACAAAATAAGTCTCTCATTTACAAATAATCTTTACGAAATATATTTTCTCTCTCTTCATTACGAGCCGATAACGGCTTAGCAACATGACTCTTCGTTGTGGTACCTCATTTGAAACTATTGGAAATACAAATGAATCGGGTATTTGGAAAAGGCCATATATCAATTTTTCTAAATTTTATAGCCGACAAAAAAAAATGAATAGTAACTGTTGAGGAAAATATATTATTTTGTTCCAGATTTATTAATTCCTAATTAGTATGATACTTAATACAATGTTACAAAGAAATGATAGTGGTTTTAATAAGTGAAAAAAATTAATGATGTGGAAAATGGCCTTGTCCTATTACATGTAGATATGAATAATTTTATTAAATTAATAAGTGTGCCTTGTTGATATTGAAATTATTAAGAAGAATGTACAATAATGCACAAATTTGTTATATTGAGAAATAGAAGTAAACTACTTTTTTTAATCCTCTTCCACAGGTGTACTTTTTTCTTTTATAGCCCATAGGCACAACTTGTTATAGAAGTATTATTCTCCTCGGCTTTATATTGTAGCAGCTTATTCATATCATTCATTTTTTAATATTTGTTAAGATTTTGCCATTATACGCTAGCGTATGTGGCAGTAGCGGAGCTTTATGTGCAGGTCTGCTCAATGAGAACTCCTTTTTCACAAGTCCGACGATAGTAGTGTCGGCAATGACATTATCAGGTTTGGTTACAGTGTATTCAGATTGAATATACTTAGAAATTTGGAACTGGACTTTCTGTTCTTTCGATATATTTGCCGGTGAGCTAATTGAAAAAGTATTATTTTTCTAATAGTTTGCAGTCTAACAATCTTCATTTCCATGTTTATTATCTTAAATTTTGAGACGGATGAACTGATTAATTCATAAAATTCTGCTGGTGTATAAATTCTGACGTGCCTCCTACTGAGTATCTTCGCAACAGCAAAGTCTCTATCGTAAGGCAGAAATATAATCGGAGATATGACCTTTGTAAATTAACAAGCAAGTATCCTCACAATTTTTAATGCCACGTAGGAGGTATAGAAAATGATTCTTTCACAGTACTTGGGCACCTCTTTTCAGAGAACTAATTTCTGTAATAAAGTGAAATTTTGAAAAATCTTGAAAACAGATATTTTCTTCAATATACTTTCACTAATGTCGTGTTGACGTAGAAATTTCGCAAAACTCTGTCGCTACTCGTACAAATTTTTTTTTGGATGTATACATTCCTTCCCTCTGTGTATTCATAACATCATGTAACATATTTTAACTTTCTGTTAGGGTTGTGTTTAAATTGTTATTCTTAATTTTGTATACCCCAAAAGTATTGAAAATGGTCATTATGTTCCGTGAATGTTACTTTTCTGATATGCACTTTGATTTATATCTCATTTCAATTGTTTTTCAGCAAGAAACACGTGAATGTTCCTTGTGATGAAAGTGTTGCTGTAAAGTAGTTTAGATAGAGTAGAGATAATAATATACGTCCCATCAAGAGGTTGCAAGTATGTGGTAGATGATTTTTGTTATGCTTAAGACTAGTGTATTACGACATGTGCAAAAAATTAATCTGTACAAGCATCCTTTAAAATTTGTGAGATCTACAAAGCTAATTTCGTCGCGTCTGTTGCAGATTATGACAAACCCTGGGCACCTCATTTTGTTTGCGAATACTGTAAAGTGCAGTATAAAGATCTTGCTTAGAAGGCTTGAGGTATGATGAGTATGGGTTTGAAATTATTGAAGACTTGAAGATGATCGAGTTTCTAATGGGACTCCAAGATGCTTTTACCAAGTTTGATTGCTATCTTTGTCTTAGGAATGGCAGAAACCAAGGTGCTGTACAACAAGCTAATTTGGTCTCAGCGGACTGAATGCTCTGGGGGAGACATAATGTTAAGTGGGAGCCATAGGTAGAAAGTATGAAGGTGCTATGGCCACATCTGCAAATAAAGTTGGGGCTTATGAAGCAATTTGTAAGAGTCCTGGATAAAGATTCAGCAGCTTTTAAATACCTTGTAGGCTTCTTCCTTGATTTGTCCAAGACAAAGGTCAAATCAGGTGTTTTCGTGGACCACAAATAAATAGGATCCTACAATACAACGAATTTCCACAGATGCTTGATGAGAAGAAGAAACCTGCATTGCCAAATTTCATTGCAGTTATTCAGGGCTTTCTGGGCAATAACAAAGTCGAAAACTATGAGCATCTGGGCCAGAACGTAGAGAATAACTACAGTGCAATGGGCTAAAGAATTTCATTGAAGATCCATTGTGCTTGATTCTCATTTTAATATATTTAATGAGAATATGGGAGCTTACTCGGAGAAACAACGGGAGCGCTTCAATCAGGATATGCTGATTCTTGACCGCCACTACCAGGGGCAGTATAGTGAGAGTATGATGAGACACAATATTTGGGACGTGAAAAATATGTTCGTGTATAAACATTAATCGAAAACAATACACTTATAAATATACGCTGATATTTTATTACTATGTTGCATGCAATTTAATTGCATTGAACATAATATTTTTCTATGCAGTTATAATTTTAAAAAATAGCTATTTTTTTCTGAACCAAAAATAGTGAATATCAAATTTATGAATGTCCTGTTCACAACACAAAGTTTGACATAAATAGTTATATTTTCCTAACTTTTTTCAGATATGATCAATTAGCAAATAATATATTTTAAGGACAAGAATTGTGTTATATAATGTAATTGGCGATCAGAAAGTCTCCACATCCAATATCAGTTCTTCAGAATTATCACCGGTACTGATATCTCTTTCATTTTTCAAGTCATTGTTGCTGCTTGTACTGTTACTATTGCAGCTTAAAGTGTAGATTTTTAATATAGTTGACACAACTTCATTCTGTGCTAAATGATGTGCGCTAAAACTCACGTCCCCGGTAGAATGTCAAGTTTCCTTCGTATTTTTTGTTACACTTGTTTTCCTATTATCCTTTATTGCTTTGTTATCCTTTAACAATTCATCGAAGCTTCAACACTATATTCTTTTAGATATATTATCAGGAGATTCTCCTGAATCTGGAAATTTACTGAGGACGAGGTTAAGATTAAAGGGGCGGAGTCATGTTCCTCGAAACCACTGATTATGTTGTCTGTTTTGTCCATATTTTTTCCCAAAGTTTCCGTTTAGTTGTGATAGAAAAATATCCTTAGAAATCAATCTCTTTTAAATTTATTCTACGCGTTTAAGACATCACGCCAAGGTTTTGGAAAGCTCATGTCCAGTGACTTCAATAAATCGTGCTGTTTGTTGGAAGTAGTACGAAAATGATGTTATGTTTGACAGACATTTTTACTCTCAGAGAAATTCGACTGTTTAGGTTGTCTCTTATAATAACTTCGCCGCCATCAAATTTCCTTAAATGTTGCAAAGAAAGTGTGTCGAACCAGTCTTCATAGGTTGACAGGTCGAACCATCGACATTTATTACGATTGTAATTCGTACATGGAGGCCCACCTTCTTGTCTCGCGCTCCACATATGTTCGCTTTGTATATAAAATATATTGTGGAAGACGTTCTCCATTTTCAGTTACTGCCATCATTACAAAACCGCTGGTCTTACTTGATTCCTAGACACATTCAGCGTGTTTCACTCCTTTTTTGAAAATGGCGACTTTTCAACTAGTTATCATTGACATTTGTCTCACGACAGTTCAAAAGGTTACTAGGAGGAATACAATCAAAAGTCGGCAGATGCGTATCGAAGTAGTCTTACTTGGGATTCTTTCTTTCTCTCAGCTCTTTATCTCTTGACATTTTCACTGAGACGAAGAATAGCTATCTTACAATGTCCTTTTATAAAATTATGACTTCCAGTCAATTCCTGGTAAGTTAATTTGAAGCGTATGTTCTTTTTACCGCCTCTATCAAGATATATTTTACTAGCATATCTGATTCCTGGATGTTAAAGCAAAGTCCCTGAAAGCAGCTCTCAGGATTCTCCCTACAAGAATTTCTTCCTCGACATTAGAACTGGTTGGCAAACCATTTATTTGGTTGATATTCCACCAGATTTTGACTCTTGTACATCCCTGATAATGTTTACTTTGGCTTGATAATTTTGTCTGAGTAGCACTTCTTACACGCGCTTTATATGTAGTCATACTACCATTTGTCTGAAGTCACACCGTGCTCACTTGATTTTGCACTAAACTACTTCTAGAAGCAGTAATCTGAATTATTTTAAATAAAAAAATGAATTACTATTTTTAGAGATGTGGACTTTCACCGATGCTATATATATAGAATAATAAACGAATGGAGGAAAACACAACGGGGATATATACCCACCAATAGGAACCTCAAACTCTTAACACAGAAGACGATATGGGTAGACTCAAAGGGCGTAATGCCAATAAGCAAGCAAATTATATGGTAAACCGTTATCATTTTTTAAATGCATCTCGATATTATGTAAGCGAGAAATTAAGAGAACAGTATTTCAAATTAATATTTATTTATTTATTTATTTATTTATGTATTTATTTATTTATTTATTTGTATTTAAAGCAATACAACTTTCATCAAGATATGTGTATGATCAATGCTGACCAATTGTTTCTGGGGTTTACACAAAAAAACAACCTAAAGCAGAATGTAACCAAGAATCATCATATGTAGTAATTTAGATTATCACAAGTGAGGAATACAATATTTACGTAAATATTAATTCTACAAGAAAATCTGTCTTATAAAAAGTACACTCTAATTTCAATAAATGAACATCGTGTGAAAAGAAATGTTATTTGTTCCCTTAACCTTAGGTCTTTCTCTAAACTGTGATACAATAAGTTTTTATAAGGAATATAAATAAATTTCTGGCCTACAAAAATTGCATCTTTAATATTTCCGTCAATGTTTCCTTCTCTCAGTTATATGATTTAATTCTGGCATAAATATATTAACGTATACAATCTTTTTTTTATAGCAGAGGACTGCTAGTACTATGTTTTACAATAAGTGAAGAAAAGAATATAGCGGTCTGTTGATGAAGTCAGTTTGTCTGGTTTTACGTCAGACGTAGAACTGTAACAAGAAGTTGCACGGTACACTACACTAAGAAGCTGTCTTGTTTCTATTATTACCAGTTTCCCTGAGTGGAAAAGATGGCTACACGTACAATGAGATTGTTTGCGCTGGTTTTTAAGACACCCTTCCTGCACGTAATAAGGTCGTTGGTAGAATTAGCATTTATAACAAGGTGCGGATGTTTGCAACCTTCTCTCTGTCTCTGGTTTTTCTTCATATGCAGATTAGCCTTGTTTATACAATGGCATCTCCTTTCATCCAGCTATTCAACACTTGCCAATATTTCCCTCCAAATTGACTCTTCCAGATTTCCATATGTTATTTAACAACATATTTACTAGAAATGCAGTTTTATTACCGAATTCCGAATGAATTGCTATTGCCGATGTTCTTGTGGAAGATATTGGAAATACCCTTTACATATTTGCAAGACAAAAAAATATATATAAATATAAGCCTATACACATGTACATACATATAACCAGTTTAACATATAAACACATCTTCCTGTACCCAATGCTCTCACCCCATTTCTCTCTCTGTTGTGTCTCTCTCTCCCTCTCTGTCTCTCCCTCTCTCTCCCTCTATATCTCCGTATATATATATATATATATATATATGTTATAACTATATTTTTGACATTTGGCAATGAAGGCTAATATGATATGAGAATACTACATATATGAGAAACATAAATGTTAGTGTTACAGAATTTAGAAACTCGGGTTCAAATCCCGATTCAGGCATTTATTTTTCTTATATATATATATATATATGTGTGTGTGTGTGTGTGTGTGTGTACATGCGTGCGCGCGTATCTGTGTGTGTGTGTGTGTGTGTGTATGTGTATGTGTGCGCGAGCGTCTATGTGTAAAAAAAGTAAAGTGATCCCACAACAGACCCGGAGGCCCTTGGGGTAGTAGGAGGTTAAGGCTCCCACTTTTTCTAGACAATCGGCACTTTATGTCAGCCGGGTTGTCAGCCCTGCGTGACGGCCGCCTTTACCCCCAGAAAAAGCATCTGGTACTCATTTCCGTTAGAGGCTGAGTCGACCCCAGGGCCATAGTGCCGCCAGAGGGTTTTGGGTTCAGTTTAAAAATCCTGACCCCAACGGGACTTGAACCCTCGACCCTTCGGCTTGTAGCTCAGTGCCTTAACCACAACGCTACGGCGTGCCCCAGCGTCTATGTGTGCCGATTTTTTTTTTATTTTTCGCATCGAAACTCCGTCTATGTCATTGAAATAAAGTGAAACGATACACAAAAATTTGTGAAATTCGTCAGTTACAATTGATCGTTTCACTGAAAGACAAATTTTGAAAATACTCTAACTTCTGTGATATTTTTATTCCTACAACCGGAATGTATATCTAGGATTTAATTAACAGACAAATATATATTCCGTAAACAAGCAATAAATGTAACTTGCCGAGGAATTCCCTTACTTTACAAAGTTCCTGCACGACAGACACCTTCCTTATCATGATAAAATTTTAACATGTATTTTTATTATATAGCTGATACCCGGCGTGCGCTGTTACTCCTAAATAAATGTTAATGTGATTTTAACACCAGCCGTGCACTGCTATATTCTACTTTTTTGTAGAGTTTTTTTAGATGTTCAATTCTGTGTACATAAATTTGTGTATTTGATATGGTTTAGGCTGGGTAAGCCATTTCTGTGCCAAAATACGGAATTTAATTAACGTTTTTCACTACAAAGGGTGATTTTTAGGGGTGAAGTGGTTGAGTATTACAACTCTCTTATAGCCTATATTCATTCTCGGAATCTCCTGAACATTTTTCAAAAAGCCCCATCTCAATCGGATGAACGGTGTGACAGAGCACGCTTGCCCGGGAATCTACTTATCCCGATCATCTTGGTATCAAAAAAGAACTCAAAGCGCCACAAGCCTAGAAAGCCTTTGTCTGACCAGCCGGCTATTGGCCTCACATCCACATGTGTTAATCACAGAGGTAGACGATCATCTAGCCAGTGTAGGGTGACATGTGGACAGCATGTCGGATCCTCCAGCCGTTATAGCTGTTATTCTCAACCTGGAGTCATTACTTATTGTAGCTACCCAAATGCCTCAGGATTCTGGGTGGGCACCGCACAGTGGGCCAAATACAATATCTAGCTGGAAAAAGTATTTTACTAACTCTCGCCTAAAAACAAATATAGAAATAAAGAGACCACATTCAAAGTACATTTATTACAATATAAAAGTATACAAAATCTGTATCAGAATAGGCTAAATGAACAATTAATATTAAAACCTACTTCCGAAGAAATAAACCGAGAATGGGATAATATAAAAGAAAGCATTGATAAAGCAGCATATGAGGCATTAGGAACAAAATATAAAATATATAACAAGAAGGGTTTAAGAATATGGAATGAAGAATTAGAGAGGATAATAAAAGATAAAAAAGAGGCTTATCACAAATATTTACAGAATAGAACACCAGAATTAAGAGCTGATTACAAACATAAAAGTGCAATAGCCAAAAGAGAAATTAAAAAAGCACACAAAGTCAGTTGGGATAGATATATAAGCAGACTAGAATACAATATACATGGGCAGCAAAAAATAGCCTATAAAGTAATGAAACATCTAAATAAACAAGAAAAAGATACAATACAGATCAATGCAATTGAGGAGAAACAATGGGAAGAACATTATAAAAAAACTGTGGTATAATGAAAATAAAATAACTAAAGATAACATATATGAGTGTGAGATAGGAATAGATATGATAACAATGGAAGAATTAGAAGAAGTACTGAAAACAACAAAGAACAGAAAGGCAGCTGGAATAGACGGAATTAATATGGAATTAATAAAATATGGAGGAATTTTTTTAAAACTGAGATTATTACATTTTTAAATTTATGTTGGAAACAAGCAACAATACCAGAAACCTGGACAACAGCAATAGTACAATCTATTTTTAAGAAAGGAGAACGTAAAGACTGCAACAACTACAGAGGAATAAGCATTTTAACTGCAGGCTATAAAATATACTCAAGAATCTTAACATTTAGATTAAAACAAATAACAGAGGTAATGTTAACAGAAGAACAAAGTGGATTCAGACCAGGGCGTTCATGTATGGATAATATATTTACGATAAAAGAATTTATAACAAAAGAAGAGAATATAACATGGAAACACACATAGCTTTTATTGATTTTGTCAAGGCATTTGATAAAGTAGACAGAGGAAAACTCTGGACAATTTTAAAAGAAAAAGGAATTCCGAAACACTTAATAGCAGCTATAAAGAGTTTGTACTGGAACACAAATTTTGTTATAAAAACTAGAAATGAAGTAAGTAAAAATAAAATTCATACTAATCAAGGAGTTAAACAAGGATGCAGTATCTCTCCAGTTTTATTTAACCTATACATCAATGATATAATAAAAAAATGGAACGAAGAAAAGAAACAAATAAAGGAATAAAATTAGATAAAACACACTACTTGAAAACATTATTATACGCTGATGACCAGGTAATAATAGCAAATACAGAAGACGAACTTCAGAGGAATATTTTTAAACTACATAATATATGTGAACAATATAATCTCAAAATATCCATAGAAAAAACTAAGGTGATGGCATTCCAAGGGAAAAATCAAATCAGATCGAAAATAGTAATAGAAAACAAAATCATAGAACAGGTGAACCATCTCAATTATCTAGGATGTGACATTTCATTTAATTATGATAATGATATAAATAATAAAATAGCAAAATTCCAGGGAATATGTGGTACGATAAAACGAACACTAAATAACAAAACGAGAAGAGAGACCCAACTGAAATTTTATAAAATGTTGGCAGTACCGGTACTGCTCTATGGTTCAGAAGCCTGGATACATAAAAAACAAGACCTAAGTAGGATAACGGCGGCAGAAATGAAATTTTTGAGATCTGTTAAAGGGTGCACTAAGGAAGACAGAATCAAGAACACAGAAATAAGACAGGAACTTGAAATATTTGCAATAACTAATAAAATGGATACATATAGACAAAAATGGAAGCAACACATAGACAGAATGAATGAAGATAGATATCCAAAACAAATAACAAAATACAAACCTAAAGGCACCCGAGATGTGGGCAGACCTAGAAAGAGATGGACTGAAGTCGGAACGGGTCAACAGACCTAGTCCATGAATGAAGATGATGATGATGACTAACTCTCGCCAATTCATATATATTGACTCTAAAATTATTGTCAGATGACTGTATTTCACTTATCTGCAAAGGAGGGTAGA
Source organism: Diploptera punctata (assembly GCA_030220185.1). Classification (NCBI taxonomy): domain Eukaryota; kingdom Metazoa; phylum Arthropoda; class Insecta; order Blattodea; family Blaberidae; genus Diploptera; species Diploptera punctata. The sequence continues at coordinate 2,082,923 of JASPKZ010009799.1, read as the reverse complement.
ATTCTAAAATTTATGTAGACAATATAAACATCGGAAGTTGCCGATAGTTAAGAACTCATCTGGTCCGCATCCCAGTTGTGTACCGAGATGTAGAAATAAATAAATTTTGCATTAAAGTTCAGTTAGTTATTCTTCTTATTCTATATGAATACTTTACCTCAAAGTTTGTACTTTTCATTGATATATTTAACATGTTTCTATACAAAAAGATATTGTGTTAAATACACGTGGAATCATACCTTCGACACACAATCGTTTGCTTTAAATTGAGCTACGAAAAAACAGTTCTGAACATTAGTACAAATTTAACTTAGAATATAGAGTGATTTATGGACTTCAATTCCCGCAGAATAACATTTGTGCAATTTATTGGGTTCTTTTAATTAGCTTTTTTTTTTTAGAGGAGGGGGCCGGACAGCTGAGGCCTATCTTCGCGCGCAGAGAATTGTTTGATTTAATAATATAAAAGTGATCGATAGAGGCAATAAGTGATTTCCTCTATTAATTAAATTACAGTAGAGGATGTTCGGAGAATGTTAAAAAAATTAAAACATTGTTTGAATCTACTTACTAAACATAGGAAGTTGTGCGAGAGAAAAAAAAGTTAGATTTCTTTGAAATATTTATGATTGGCTCAAAAGTAAACGTAAAACTTTCATCTTATTAAGTTTTTAGAACACTGATAATCGTTGGGAAATCCTGTTCTATCTGCTTATGTAATTGTAAGGACCCTAAATACTTTCGAAGGGGCTGGAATAAAATGACAAAAAAAAGGTCTTATATTCTGTTGAAATGTATGTCTTGGGAATGGCACGATAACAAATTGCTTCCCTAGGAAGCATTATATGGTGGGTGAAACAACACAACCCCCCTTTTTGACACTACATGTTATTATATCGACATATGATATTTTATTTTAAAAAAGACAATGCTTCGTGCGACCTGATGTCTATAAGGGGGAGTTTGAGCGGGGTCTGATTTTTATGTTTATTATTATTTTGTAGCAGATTTGTTGTGGTTTTTGAGTTATGTCTTTAAAACATCAGCAGTATCCAGTTTACCATATGACCAAAGTGATATTTCTGTTGCAAGAGCTAGAAAATTGTAAGATAATTCCTGCTTAAGTGAACATTTTTTTTATTTTTTTAAATTTATTTTTTTATTTTATTTCCACCTCTTCGAAAGATATTTTGTTCTTTGAATTCCATTAAGCAGATCGAACATAATTATATACTACTGTCATTGTTCTAAATTCACTTCTTCATAACGGGAAAGTTAACATCCACTCTAAGCCAATCTAAATATTCATTAGAATTTTTTTTTTTAGTGCAGGACTTCGTTACGTTTGAGAAAATCGCTTTCAAAAAATATTGATTATTAATATAATTAAAAACATTCTGCAACATCCCCATACCCCTATTTTTTTACTAAAGGTTAATGTATTGCCTCTATATAATTTGTATCATATTAATCAAACATTATTCTCTACGCGCAAAGGTAGGCCTCAGTTTCTGGCTACCTCCTGTATGAGAAAGCTAAGTAAAAAAACGCAATAATTTTGCACACATATTATTATGCGGGAATTGAAGTCCATAAATTCACTATATATATAACTAAAATTGTACTACTGTTCAGGAACTTTGTTTTTTTTAGCTCAATTTAAAATTAAGATGACTGTGTAATTTTTTAGTGCATGGAAGGTATGATTCACATATATTTAACATAATATCTGCTTATATAGAAAATTAATTTACATATATGAAATTACAAACCATGAGGTGAAGTATCCATATAGAATAAGACGAAATGCTCTCTGAAACTTGAACAAAAAACGCTAATAACACAACTGAGATATAGACCTGATGAGTTCTTAACCATCGGCAACTTCCGATGTTTATATTGTCTTCATAAACAATAGAATTGTAGCCTACCGTCGTTTGCAGATAAGAACCGTCATATAACAATTATGTTAAGATTGAAAAAAAAATATAAATTTAATGAGGGTGAGTGAAAATAGATTTTTCCAGCTAGATTTTCATTTCTGGCCCACTGTGCACCGGTCCCATACTGGGCGAAATTCCATGAGAAAAATGTCTATCCCCAAGGAGTCTCGAACCAGCATTAGTCCGGTAGTTCTGCTCCAAGACTTCCTACCTTAACCACTCGGCTACTGCGCGGGACCCTCGGTATTAGAGAAAGATAATAATGATCAATTATTTACTTGATGAAAATCCATATTTGTTAATTAAATAAAAATAGAACGTAGTTTTATTTGATTTTTATATTTATTATATAATTCAGTGACAGCTGTTACGGTACACTGTACCTTCTTCAGACTTGTTAACAAATTATGAATTGTGTTCCAACTGATCTAATGAACAATACAACAAATATTTATTTAATTTTTTTTAATTTAACAAAGGGGATTCATTCAAATCAAGTTGAGAATGTAACAGTTTTTTACTATTTTTAAATTTATTAATTTCTACAGCCTCCAAAAGATCTAACTTCTTACCCTTATCACAAATATGTAAAATTTCAAAATTTGGATCGAAACAATGATTAAATTGGAATAGGTGTTCAGCATATTTTGAATTTTCTAAATTTCTGTTAAATGCTCTCATGTGTTCCTATATCCGAGAGATAAAAGGTCTACCAGTTTGTCCTATATATAGACATTGTCACATGTGCCACACTTCAATTTATATCCACGTGATATTTTTTTTAAAGTTGAACATTAATGTATTGTCCCGCGCCGTAGCCGAGCGGTTAAGGTAGGAAGCCTTGGCGCAGAGCTACGGGACTTGCGATGGTTCGAGTCTCCATGGGGGAACAAATTTTCTCATGGTATTTCGGCCAGTATGGGACCGGTGCCCACCCAGAATCGTGAGGCAATTGGGTAGCTACAATAAGTAGCGGCTCCAGGTTGAGGAACCAGCTATAACGGCTGGGGGACTCGACATGCTAACCACATGTCACCCCTACACTGGCTGTTGATCATCTACCTCTGTGATTGACACATGTGGATGTGAAGGGCCAGCAGCCGGCTGGTAAAAGGGCAACCGCTGAAAAGTGGAAAGACCCTCAATCGGATCGGAACATTAATGTATTTATTATATAATTCAGTGACAGCTGTTACGCTACACTCTACCTTCTTCAGACATGTTAACAAATTATGAATTGTGTTCCAACTGATCTAATCAACAATACAACAATATTTATTTAATTTTTTTAATTTAACAAAGGGGATTCATTCAAATCAAGTTGAGAATTTAACAGTTTTTTACTATTTTTAAATTTATTAATTTCTACAGCCTCCAAAAGATCTAACTTCTTACCCTTATCACAAATATGTAAAATTTCAAAATTTGGATCGAAACAATGATTAAATTGGAATAGGTGGTTAGCATATTTTGATTTTTCTAAATTTCTGTTAAATGCTCTCATGTTCCTTTATCCGAGAGATAAAAGGTCTACCAGTTTGTCCTATATATAGACATTGTCACATGTGCCACACTTCAATTTATATACACCTGATATATTTTTTTTAAGTTGAACATTAATGTGGCATTTAAAACTAATAAAACTGTACGAAATATAATAAAAAAACCATAAAACAAAAAAAAATTATCAGGTGTATATAAATTGAAGTGTGGCACATGTGACAATGTCTATATAGGACAAACTGGTAGACCTTTTATCTCTCGGATGAAGGAACACATGAGAGCATATAACAGAAATTTAGAAAATTCAAAATATGCTAACCACCTATTCCAATTTAATCATTGTTTCGATACAAATTTTGACATTTTACGTATTTGTGATAAGGTAAGAAGTTAGATCTTTTGGAGGCTGTAGAAATTAATAAATTTAAAAGTAGTAAAAGCAAATGTATTCACGTAGATCATCATAGTAAAAAACTGTTTAATTCTCAACTTGATTCGAATGAATCCCCTTTGTTAAATTAAAAAATTTAAATACATGTTGTATTGTTGCTTAGATCAGTTGGAACACAATTCATAATTTGTTAACATGTCTGAAGAAGGTACAGTCTACCGAAACAGCAGTCACTGAATTATATAATAAATATGAAAATCAAATAAAACTACGTTTTATTTTTATTTAATTAAGATAATGATGGTTATTGTGAGTTATCCGTAACATATAAGCGTATGCTGTCGCGGACTTTTCTGTAGAGTTTTTGAGATATTCAATTCTGTGTACATTAATTTTGTGTATTTCTTATGATTTAGGCAGCGTAAGCCATTTAAGCTTCCAGAGAGCTACTTTTTTCACCTTAGAATTTTCCCTGCTTTGCAGATATGTTAAGAATCGTCATATAACAATTATACTAGAGTAAACAAAAAGATAAATTGGTGAGGGTGAGTGAAAATAGTTTTTTTTCCCCAGTTAGATTTCATTTCTGGCCCACTGTGCACCGGTCCCATACAGGCCGAAATTCCATGAGAAAAAAAAATTCCCCACGGAAACTCGAACCAGAGTAAGTTCCGTAGTTCTACACCAAGACGTCTTGCCTTAACCACTTGGCTACGGTGGTGGATTCTTGGTATTAGTAATAAAGATTACAGATTCTCCCGAATGGGTATTATTCTCTTGGTATCAATAAAAAACAAAAATGGTTATTGTGAGTTTTCCGTATGAGATAAACATATGCTGTCGCGGACATTTTTGTAGAGCTTTTTGAGATATTCATTCCGTGTTCATTAATTTTGTGTATTTATTATGGTTTCGGCAGCGTAAGCCATTTAAGGGTCAAAGAGCTACTTTTTTTGACGTTTTCCACTACAAAGGGCGATTTCTAAGGGTGTAGGAGTTGAGTATCGCAACTCTGGTATGGCCTATATTGATCCCGGGAATCTCTTGAACATTTTGCAAAACACCCCATCACAATCGGATCAACGGCATGGCCGCGCATAAAGTAGGAACAAACATACAAACAAACAAACATTCAAACAAGCAAACATTCATTTTTATATATAAGATACCAGGAAAATATTCTACATAAACTAAAATATGTAAACATGTCAATTGCATATTACATATTACGGTGTTTTATTTTACATAAATATTCCTTGGTCATCATTTTGTAGGAAATAATATGATTTGAGTAAGAAGGAACATGAGAAAGAAACTTACGTCACGCATGAAACTAAACGAATTCCTAAGCTAGTACAATTTTTGATCCTATTTTGCTGGTTTACAGAATATGTATTTGTCTTTTAAATTACAGAAACTCTATTTCTCATATATCTTACTTAAAACATTCTCTGAACAAAGTGAACACAAATTTTGTATAACCGTAAGAGTACTTACTGAACGTTGATGTCTAATTTAACAGAAAATTAAACAATTTATCCTGATTCACTTTTTCATTATATTATTAAAAATATTAAATTAATTTAATCCAAGTATGTCACATGGTACATTGCCAACCTAAGTGTTAATTTAATTGTAGGGTATACAAAGCTATGAAATAAACAAAGTTTGTAAAGCGAATTTTTAAATTTGGGTTTCATATTAACCCTCACTTCAAAAGGTCGGATTGTTTTTGAGAATAACTGCCTCGTTTTGTTTTAGTTGCAAATACCTGTATTGAGTTTCGTCATGAAATATCAAGAATTGCGAACGAAAAAGCGATTTTTAAGTTTTTGTTTAATATCAAACTCTTACGCTTAACAGTAGTGATGATTTTTTTTAGTAACAATACTCGCCTATTTTTTTAAATTTAATTTTCTAAAAGAATTACTGTATGTCAGGTACCGTTGTGATAAAACATAACGTTTTGTACGATACAACGTTAAATGACATACACATAAACTCATACATATACAAATTCACGATGATCATCTGTCTACTAGATGGAATTAGTGAAGTTTTGTAATAATTTAAAAATATATTTTCATGAGAATAACGTTAATAGCTTTATATTTTCGGAAGTTGGTAAACCATATTTTACTGAATTATTTCTTCCTTTTTAAGGAGGTACTTTACACATACTATACGAATAATCCTAATGATTATTTTAGGCTAAATATATTCAGTTATTATAAGCAATTTATAGATCTCTGACTTTTATGTATTGAAATATGCATATTTGGATATGTGAAGTACACTTTAAAAACTGCAAAATAGGTTCTAAAGGTACGATTTTTTTTTGTAAAACTGTTCTGCGTATTATTGTTACAATTTACATAAACCTGAATATAACAATTTGTTATGAAATTAAATAAAAGAGATTATGATTAATTACAGCACGTTTATTTATTGACACAAACTAAATTATTTTCCTCTTTTTAACGTCATTTCGATGATCTGATTAAATTCTGAATATATCAGCAAAAGTCCAGAGATGTGACAATGTTCAACAGGGATGAATTATCTAAATTGTAATAAGTGACGTTATTTTCTGTGTTAATAATCACAAAATGGGCACTATAAAAATAATATTATATTAGTCACAGTTGAATTTTAGAATGTTAAATCGCCATCATCATCATTCCTCACGTATTACGTCTTTGCCTGTTACGATCTCACATCTGTTCAGCCTAGCACTTTCTTGGTCTTCCTACGTATCTTCGTCATATAGCATTATATATCAGTGTCATCTTTGATATCTTATTCTGTGTCATTTTTAGCACATATTCTATCCAATTGTTCCTGTGTTCCTCTATTTGTTGAAGAAGTGGTTGTACTTTAAGTTTATATCTAATATTCTCATTTCTAATATGTTCTTCTCTTGAACAACTCTTCACAACCCATAAGAATCTCATTTCTGCTGCCTGAACTTTACTTTTTTTCTTTTTCCTTCAGGATTACTTCCATAAATCGCCATTGAGTAAAATCTTAGCTGCGTATCCTTTGTTTCTTTGTTCCTCAGTTTTCGTCTGGTTGTCCCACAAATATGTTGAAAATGTTATATTTTCTTATTTATATATTTTTCTTTTCGTAAGTTGTATCGCAGTCCAAATATTGTGAATTGTGAACCCTCTTCCAACACTTTATCTTCTATTGCCATTTTTTAACTTAATAGGTACTTTCCATAGAGCGCCGTTACGTTATGTTAAGTTTAGGCTTAAATTACAGAATTGTGTAAATAATAATCATTTTGGGCACATTTAGAGATTGTATGTAGTACGACGATATATCTATATATTACTTGAGAAATAAGTGTATATCCTATTATTCGAGGTATACTTAAATGAAACAGTAATTTATCGCCTAAAAGAGGGGGAAAATGTATTACTTCACTAATTAACAAGCACTGTCGAACCCGAATGTATATTCACACGCGGATATAATTAATCCATACACACATATCCTGAGATAATTATTTCCAATCATCCTTATACAATTCAGTTCCCTTCATTCATGGTTATCATTATTCTCCCATCCCATTAGAACAGCTATGTAAAACACGAGCTCCGTGAGACGGTGCGCTCCGATATGGACCAGGAGAGTTCAGCTGGACCGGTAACGCAATGTGGTGTCTTGGTTCAGTTTCACTCGTCAAACGCAATGCTGAGCATTGCTACTTTTAGCAAGGTAACCTTGCGAGAATCAATCCTTCATATTTTTGGCACAGAATATCTCTCCCAATTTTGAAACGTTTCGATTAGCTAATTCGATGAAAAAACAAGATAAAAACATAAAAATCGTCTTTAAAACTAATAGCTAACTGCAAACCAAACATCGTATCAAACAAAATTGAAGTAACAAATAAAAATAAACGAAAATAAAGGGTTTATAAACTAAAGTACAAACTTCATTGTCAAAAAACTCGTTTTAATTTGTCTGTTAAATTACGAATACTTCATTTTTAAATGCATTACCCATTTGTTCCGATATAAACCTTCACATCTTTTTATTTACTCTGCTCTCTCTCGTTTCTCTCCAACTAGATTTACATTCGAAACTAGATGTCGATCAATAGTAATTCTGCCCGAGGGCAGTCTTTCACTGCACTCATAGCATTTTCATACTATGCTTTGCAGCTTTACTAGGGAATTGTAGGTGTGGTAGCTTCCCATTGCTTTCCACACCGGTGAAGGATGATAATGATAAGGATGATGATGATGATGATGATGGCCGGATGATTTTCGGGGACCTTTGTGCCCTAAGCTTCCTGACATTTGTCTTACAGATGAGGAAAAACCCCAAAAAAACCTCACCCAGGAGCCTGTCCCGACCGGGAATCGAACCGGGCCAGCTGCGTGACAAGGCAGCACGCTACCTCGAGATCACAACGGTGGACTAAACTAGATGTAACACTCGATAAATCGCATTTGGAAGTATGTAGTCCTACCTGTTCAGAAAAAAAATGTGAATTCTTGTGGAAAGAAAGAATAGATAAATTTCTTATTTCATGCTGGCCACGATAAAATAAAACAATCCAAAATTAAAATTAATAGCTCCATATTGTTAGATAACTTGCAATTACATACATTCTCTTTGTTTGTAGATAAAAGAACATCATAATGAAATGGAAGTTTACCTAAAATGAGAAAAACTATATGTTAAAAATATTTTTACTTTTTAATTGGACTTTTTTAAACATATAAGTTCACAACTTCTTTGTATGCTAATACGATTTTTGTATCTATGATGTAAAATCCACATTTTCCATCATTTTCATGCAATTTAAAAATAATGAAACTATTATAAATATATTGTTTTGTGTATCTCGAATGGTAGAGAAAATCGCACCCACCATTTGCATGACTCAGAAAACTTAAATAATGATAATAATAAAAACAATGGAATTTGAATCAAATACAACGGTTACCGTCTAAGTAAACACTCTGGATGCTATATATTTGAAGGATTGCTGGAGAAATTTCTGGCTAAGAATTACAACAATTTTTTTAATTATAAATATATTGTATATTTTAATTCAAAATTCCTACGTCATTTTTCTCCTCTCCAGAGGAACGTGCCATAACGAATTTGGTTAAGGAAATAAGCAATAAACCAGAAGATCGCGGCTTGAAATATCGATAGGGTCATGATTTGTAATCTGGTCTAAACCTCCCGGCACGGAGAGGTACTATGGCCATGGGGTTGACTCAGCCTCTGCTGTTGTAAATCAAGTTAATTCAATACATTATGAAACGTCAAAGCTCCCATCAGTTTTACAGGACAGCTACACCCGAGTATAATAATCATGAATTAAAAGAAGTCCACCGCTGTGGTCTCGAGGTAGCGTGCTACCTTGTCACGCAGCGGGCCCGGGTTCGATTCCCTGTCGGGATAGGCTCCTAGGTGAGGTTTTTTCGGGGTTTTTCCTCACCTGTAAGACAAATGTCAGGACGCTTATGGACAGCGATCCCCGAGAATCATCGGCCATCATCATCATCCTTATCATTATCAATATCCTCCACCGGTGTGGAAAGCAACGGGAAGCTATCACACCTGTAATTCCTTAGTAAAGCTCCAAGCATGGTATGATTGCAGTAAAAAACCTGCCCTCGGGCAGAATTAATATGGATGGCATTAAAATATTTGTTATAATAGATTAAAATAACCTTAATATTTTATGGCCAATATTCTGAGCATTATTTTTACTACAGCATATTCAATCTAATCAATAAATCAATCAAACATTCCAAACAATCAATTTTGGAATACTTCAGACCGAAGTCGATACTTTTTCTCGTTCACAAAAGATTCTCCATAAATCTTCCATGTGGTTTACTTGTGTAAGATCTTGATTCACGTTGCCTTTTCCAACGTAGCTTTGGTCTGCCCAATGTTATTTACTTCGTCGATACTAGTTCCCCATAGTTATTCTTGTTAACATTTTCTTCTCTTCATATAATTTATGACCAAACCACCTTAATCATCTTCTCTTCAGCATTGCTCTTGATACTGACTCTTAAATATTAGTTCTTTACTCAGTGTTTATTTCTAATGTAATATCAATTTGACAGTAGCAGTATTAATTAATTTTCAGAAACTACGAATGATGCACCCTATTGATTATATTGTTAAATGCAATATTAGTGAATTTAATTTAATGTAGTATTTGCGCAATAGTGCGTTTTGTCGTACTTACAGCAATAGCGACCATGATTGAAAGTTTAACATTCTACATTTCGGGGTTGTCAACATAAATAACTGTACAGTAATATTACATATTACAAACCACATGGACGTCCCCTGGGGGAAAGGTCGGTGGATCTGCTAGATAGTCCTCCCGGCTACGTCCAAGGGACTCGTGAACCATTAGTGGGGTCGGCAGGAGTTGAGCGCCTTGTCGTACTATTGCTCACGTGTTGGAGCTCACGAACTCCGTGCTGGACCACAACTGCAACAGGACACGTCCCTCGGGACACACCAGGGAAAGGCTCGGACCAGTGCAGAGGGGAGCAACTGTGCTGGTTCCCGGCTAAGGCTATGGGCTCGTGGACAAACAGTGGGGTCACCAGGAGATGAGCACCTGGATGTACTAAAGTCTCACACTGTGGGACTTGTGGATTCAAGCCCTAGCCGGTCTCACAACGGCTGCAGGATGTTCCTGGAGGTAGAACAGAGGAACGGTCGGTGGAACTGTGACAGCAGTCCTCCCGGATAGGCTCGAAGAGCCCGTGGACCAACTGTGGGGTCGTCAGGAATGAGCGACCTGACGTACTATGTAGTTCAGCAATTTCCCTGAAGTTGCGACTCCAACACCTTCTCCCTGAGGTGTTGGTTTTAAGCCGAGAACCTTTGAACGTGGACGCGAATATATAGGGAGAACAATATACTGGGACTTGGGAGTGTGGTCTTTGACCGAGGTATACCAAGGGGTGGAGGCCTGGGCCCAGATGTGCGAAGTAAAACCACTGCCCTCTATGTAGCTATACTACGTACAATGTATATACAAACATATATTTAAAAAATATCCACTGCATTTTAAATTAACTGAACTTCATTTGAAACAGTATAAAACAATAAATACGTACTTGCCGCCAGTTTATCATTGCTTGGTATCACGGTCTCCTGTAGGTTTAACTAATAAACGTTACCCACACTTTTAACGTTAGTCATTTGTTTATAATGAACGCAAATATTTCCAACAAAGATGTTACTTTTTTTTTTTTGAAAATTCCATCGCGCAAAAAAAAATTACGAAGCACGTTTGTAAAGTGTTTTACAGAATCTCGGAAATTAAAAACCTCGTTATCGCTCGGTTTTTAAACAATTTTCTCGTTTTCTGTAAATACCAACCTCGCATCGTAATATAATATTTCGAAACAACGATATTATTTCAATGAATGAACTTGGCAGAAAGTATTTATGGTTGCTCTCATATTTCCAGATGTAATAAAATTGAAAGAGATAAAAAACACTGATGTATAATTATAGAGGCGGTAAAAGGGCACATATGTCTATATTCCTTTTTTTCAGCAACTGTCCGGATTAACTGCTCAATGATTTCCGGTAATAAACTTATTTTAATCTAGAATTAGTCTTAGCTGAGGAGAATCACATGAAATAGTTCCGTACATGTTGGCCCTAGTAACTGAACCCATGGATTTCAGAATACGAGCCTAAAAGGTAACTATACTAGTGAACTCTGTTGATTAAGAAGTAAGTTATATTAGCATAAATATTACGAAGGACATTTTTTATGATTTTTAACATTTCTCTTGAAGATAGTTTAACCATTACATCTTAATTGTTGTGTTTGTATTCTTACAAATTTGTCTTCAAGACAATAATTTTCGATGCATGCCACAAGTTTACTCTACAATTTCATAAGGATTTCCTATCTTCTGTAATCATTACAATATAACTCGAAATATTCGTCCGAATTGATAGTGAGAGTGGAGTAAAACGCTCATATCGACCTTTCACCGGGCGAAATAACTCTCTCGTATATTTTTATTTCTTTGTGTACTTTTTAACACCTCACTTCACTGGCATCACTTTAATTCAGGGCGTGAAAGGGGCGATACATTTTGCACAGAGGTTTCCTTATTCAAACTTGAGGCACTTATGTTCCATAAATCCATAGGGCCACACCTTCTGAAGGAAGCCACAGTCAAGAATATATGGCCTGAAGAAATTCATTGAGCTCGGTCGGATTTGAAGCCGCGAACTATAAGCGAGTATTGTAGTCATTAGTCCTCCGGGAAGGACTTCTCATACTAAAATAGTGACCTTGTGAACATGCAATTGCGATTAGCAGTTGTTCAATATAAGTATCCGATTCTAACAGACTCTGTTAGAATGAACATAAAGGACCTAAAATAAATGTAGTGCTTATTGAGGGGTTGAATACTAGTAGTTTGAAATAAATAATCAGTCAAAAAGAACCTACAATATCCGATGAAAAACGTACTAGTTTTTTAACTTAAATGTAGTATTAAGATTAAATAGTGGTAGGAAAGGAATGAGATGGTTTCGGATCTTAAATAGGGACTAGATGAATACCAGCTATTAAGAACTAAAATCGGTTTACTAGTGAATGAGGTGTCTATAACCGTTGCAGGATATGGTGAAAGTATTAAGAGCCAGACGATAAAAACCTCTCCCTCTACACATGAATGCATACACAGTTGATGGATAACGAGCACTTGTAAGTGATCCGATATGTTTTTAATGTAACTAAACGATACACTAATTCAAACATATTGAATGCCACGGTTAAAAACCTATTAAGGCGGGCTATCGTGACGGAAATAAAAACTCTAAAGATTTTTTAACCCTTCACATTCCACACATCATTGGTGAAATCTGGTATGCAGAGGTGCAAAGAAATCAATGACAGGGAATCTTTCCTAAAGGAACAGCATCAACAATGCCCCAATTTGTGGCTCTCGCTATAGTAGCAGTGAAGCTAGAGAATCAATTGCTTTGCAATTTAAAAGTTCGATGAAGAGAAGCAGCTCAAACATTTATCAATTCCGCTTAATAAACCTGAAATAAGAAAAAAAAACATACGAAATTTACGTTTGTTTTATGCTTAAAGTACACACTGCAGATTGACTTCCCCCTTAAATGTGTAAATTTAAGCCTATTAAACTAGCATGGTTAAATGTTAAACAGGCTTATATGAGCCAAAATCGTTAACGCGGATCTATCATATTTAAAATTAATTGAAACAAACTAGACCGGAAATGAAGTTTGACAGATTGTGACGGTTGCACGGAAGCTCGAGATTTACTACTAGGCACGATATGGTGTGGTCTCAAACGCAGTAAAATAATAATTGACATGAATGGCGATATTCATAGAATAACAAGCAGCTACTCACAAGAAATCAACTGAAGTATAGATATGTTTTCTATGCGAGTCATTTCAATTTCAGAATGCAGGTGTTGCCTTCCCTAAATATTCTCTCTTTCCATCTGTACCAACTACTGCCCTACTCCGAGGGATGGAAACCTCGTAACCAAACAGTAATCAGAATATGTTCCAACTTTAGAGAAACTATAAAGTTGCCAGAGAGTGACAACTCATTAAAATATAACATTTTGAAAACGAGGTTGATTTATCTCAGTAGTTGCATCATTCCGTTCATTAAGTCTTGAATTCATCACAGTCCTTCCTGTACCCACACTATGATAGTAATACTGGATTACGTGTATCAAATGTAAAGTCACTGATAATTCTGACGTTTTTGTCTGAACTCGTGGCTATATAGCATGTCTACTATCAAGTAATTCCATTAGTTTACCTCGTTTCTTATTTTCCATGTCCTTAGATATAAATAATAGTTTTAGAAAACTAAAACAACACGCTTTATTAGAAAACCGAACTAAAAAATGGAAAATAATTTTAATTTCCAACACGCTTGGGATAAAATCAATGTGGTCAACAAAATAATAATCTCTAACACATTTAGAATAAAACTAGAGTTATCTACAAAAAATAATTTTACCGTCAAAAGCGTGGGATTCTCTATATCAATTAATATATTTGATAATAATCAGATATTTGTAAAAGTAAAGTCTCTAAGAAGAAAACGTAAAAACCATAAAAACACCCCACGCTTTGATGGTGATTTTTTTTGTAGATAACTCTAGTTTTATTCTAAATGTGTTGGAAATTATTTTTTTGTTGACCACATTAATTTTGTCCCAGGCGTGTTGGAAATTAAAATTATTTTTCATGTTATAGTTCGGTTTTCTAATAAAGAGTATCGTTTTAGTTTTTTTCAAAATATTATTTATTTTTAATTTTTTAGTTTGGTTTTCTAATAAAGTGTGTTGTTTTACTTTCTAACCTAGTATTTATTTAAACTATTGTTTATTTATTAGTTTTAATATTTTACCGAATAAGATAAATATGTAAATATCTTTATATTCGATACTATAGCAATATGAGCCAAAAGTAATACTGTACTAAAAAAAATCCTCCGGGCCAGATTTGAACCAGCGACCTATGGACTACTGAAATTATATACCACTACAGTCCACGGCTCTACAAACTGAGCTCCTACAACGATTGAGTCTGAAGTTGATAAGTCCGTAACCTGTTATACCGGTTTTTATTTTTTTGACATTCTGCTGATTCTGGCCAGGATTTTAGAGACATTTATGAAATTATTGAATTGTCATTGGTCCTTTACAAGTGTAAATAGTTTCAAGTTGTTCCCATGATTTTAAGTGGGTGAAAATCATGTTGAAAAATTACGTTACATAATTACACAATCACTTTTTTATATTCTGATGATTCTGGCCAGGATTGTGAACACTATTTGTGAAGTTATTTTATTGCCATTGGTCCTTTACAAGTATAGAACGTTTCAAGTCGATCCAATGATTTTATGTGACTGAAAATCATGTTGAAAGATTTCCATTACATAATTACACAGACATGCCGGTGGTAGCATTGCTGCCAATAGGGTTACCCATGCCGGACAGGTCGAAGGTGATAAGCCAGACGAAAAAAGTACCTTGATCGAAAGAATGACGATCTTTCACCGTACAAATACAACCGTCAAGAAATGCGGACATGGGTTCTACTTGGGTAAAATTTTCCGGAGCTCAAATAGTCCCCCATTCGGTTCTCCGGGCGGGGACTACTTCAGGGATACCATGCCGAAGGCTCCTAGGAACATGGGATGTTAAGACTGTATACAATAGCGGGGCATTTAGAGATATTAAGGCGGGAATTAGATAAATCGCCCTTGGATATAGTCGCTTTACAAGAAGTTAGGTGACCAGGAGAAGGTAGTCAGGGTCAGGAAGCTTTGCATTATACTACGGGGGTGCAGAAAGACCTGCATTTGGAACGGGTTTTTTAGTCAGAAGGAGGATTCTGTCCGCTATCCGAGATATTAAGTTTGTTAGTGATAGGATATCATACCTAATTCTAAATGGTAAACGACATGATTTCATAATTGTAAATGTACAAGACACCACAGAAGATAAAGATGACAAGATCAAGGATGAATTCAATGAAGAATTAGACTGCTTATTTTATAGCATTTCACGATATCATATGAAAATTGTCTTAGGAGATTTTAATGCAAAAGTGGGGCGGGAAGATATATTCAAACCAACAATAGGCAAATTCAGTCTTCATGAAGATAGTAACGACAATGGGGTTACACTAGTCACCTTGCCACATGAAAGAACCTCATTGTTAGAGCACAATATTTCAGCATAGGCCTAAGGATATTCATAAATACACCTGGACGTCTCCAGAAGGCGACAAACGGAACCAAATAGATCATGTTTTAGTGGAAAAACGCTGGAACAGTAGAATCATCGATGTTAGATCAGTTAGAGGGACAGATTGCAATTCGGATCATCATCTGGTCACGGTGAAAATCAGAAAACGGCTATCCCTAATGAGTGGAAAAATCGCTAACGATGATTCTTAAAAATTTGAATTAAAAAACTCGAAAAATGATGAAATGCGGCAAGAATACCAAATCAAAACTGCTAATAGATATGAAATACTGGAATCTTCACATGACAATGTGGCAAACGAAGAAGAAACTGATATAAATAAAAATGGGAAGATATAAGAGATACTATTAAATTGTCAGCATCAGAAAGCATTGGTTGTTTAAAAAAGAGGCAAAACACGAAATGGTTTGATGAGGAATGTGCCGACATTGTAAAGAAAAGAAAGTTAGCAAAAATGAAATGGTTACCCGAGCCAAATGAGGTAAATTTAGAACAATTGGTTAGTATTGGACGGGAAACCACCAAGTTACTAAAGAGTAAAAAGAGGGAATACGTATTTGAGGTAGAAGATTAATGATCTTGAAATGAACGCAAAAATAGGAACATTAGAGAATTATATCAGTGATTTAGTATAGAGAAGATAGGGTTTCAGGCTAGAATAAACATAATTCGGAATGAAAATGGGGATACGATTGCAGATTCCAGGGGTATATTAAATATGAGGAAAAGTTACTTTAACCAGCTATTAAATGTACATGCAGAACAAGACATTGAGGAGGATAAGTTACAGACAGCAGATATGCCAGTCGCAGAACCAAGTGCATTAGAGGTTGAAATGACGATAGAAAAACTGAAGATATATAAAGCATCAGGTTCAGATGAGTTCCCAGCGGAACTGATAAATCTGGGGGAGAAAAATTGATGGAAAAAATATGCTGGTTGCTTAGTATGATTGGGGAAAAAGACGCTCTTCCAGATGAATGGAAATAATCAATTATCGTACCAATGTATAAGAAAGGAGATAAAACTGATTGCAACAACGACAGGAGCATCTCATTACTTTCAACTTCTTACGAAATTCGAACAAATACATTAGTAGGCAGATTTACTCCCTATATTGATGACATTCTAGGAGACCTTCAATGTGGAACTAGAAGAAACAGGTCTACAACATATCAGATTTTTAGTATGACAGATTTTAGAAAAGAAATGGGAATATAATGGTACTGTACATAAACTATATGTTGACTTAAAAGAAGCACATGATTCAATTAAGATGGAGAAATTATATAGTATCTTGCTGGAGTTTTTAATTCCTAAAACGTAAGTTAGACTTATACGAATGTGTCTAAATGGCTCAAATATTAGGGTGCGTGTAGGGAAACAGTTTTCGGACCCTTCTGGAATCCATAATGGGTTGAAGTAAGGAGATGCACTATCTCCTCTACTATTTAATTCTGTACTAGAGCATGCTATTATATCTTTAGAGAATGAGGAAAGCTTACAAATCTATGGTGTTAATGAGCTGTTAGTATATGCTGATGATGAATTACTATTGGCCGATAACGAGCAGATACTAAAGGACAACACGCACACACTGTTGAGTAACACTAAGAAATTAGGACTATAAGTAAATATCAATAAAACTAAATATATGTTCGCACGTAGAAATACATTATATAATGTAAATGGACAGCTAATGACATATGAGGGACGTGTTGAGGAAGTGGCTGAATTCAAATACATAGGAACAATAATCACAAATAGGAATGAGATGCACATGGAAATTAAACATAGGCTCAATTCTGGAAATGCATGCTATTGTGCATTGCAGAGACTCTTGATGTCCCAACTCCTTTAAAAAATGTTAAACAGAAAATATATATAAAACTATTATTCTACCAGTTATATTGTATGGGTGCGAAACATGGACTCTTACTTCAAGGGAGGAAAGATATTACAAGTATTTGAGAATAAAGTACTTGGGAAATTTTTGGACCAAAGAGAGATGAACAGACAGGTGAATGGAGAAGACTACATAACAATGAACTACATGGTCTCTATAGGAAGCCAGTTATAATAAGAAGAGTTAAGTCCCGTAGACTGCGATAGGCAGGACATGTTGTACGTATGGGGAGTGAATATCTTGCATGGAAGCTTCTTGTAGGAAAGCGAGAGGGCAAAACGCCCAGTTGGTAGACCAACAATGAGGTGGGAGATTAACATTAACTATGATTTGAGAGAAGTAGATTATACAGGGAATGATTGGAAAGCATTAGCTCATGATAGCGATGTATTGAGAGCTTATGTCCGCGCGGCCATGAACCTACGGTTCGATAGTGCCAGTGAGTAAGTAGGTAAGTAATTACACAGACACGTTTCTTTGATTTTCTGATGATTCTATTCAGGATTTTAGAAAAAAACTAATTATGAAATTATTGTATTGTCATTGTTCTTTTACAAGTATACAAAGTTTCAAATCGATCAATGATTTTAAGTGGGTGTAAATCGCGTTGAAAGATTCCATTACACAGGTACACACAGGTCAAGCTAATATAAAGCGTGTAAAAGTCAGGTTAGGTTCTCAGTTGTGAAAGTTATTTACGTATGGTAGTAGTAATCCAGTATTAAAACAATTCTTCAACCGAGGGAATTTAACCAGTAATTTTAATCCTAGCTTTAAAAAATAATGAGCAACTGATATCACCCCTCGGCTGTTTTCCAAGATTCGCGTGTCGAAATCTGGCCTTAGTACAATGTATTGTTTAGGGGTAAAATTCCTGACTTTGCGTTCGTTCCAAGTAAAATCATGGATCCCATGTTGTTGATTTGCAACTTGTAAAAGTATATGAAGCCTGTAATAAAGAATCCAGATTTTAATTACGCTACTAATGGCCTAAAGTGTTAACGAACACAATGAAATAAAATAAATAAGTGCATAGGAATAAAAATTAGCCTATACTTACTTACTTACTCACTGGCACTATCGAACCCGTAGGCTCATGGCCGCACGGATATAAGATCTCCATACATCCCGATCCTGAGCTAATGCTTTCCAATCATTCCCTGTATAATCTACTTCCCTCAAATCATAGTTAATGTTATTCTCCCACCTCATTCTTGGTCTACCAACTGGGCGTTTTCCCTCAGGCTTTCCTACAAAAAGCTTCCATGCAAGTCTTCGATTCCCCATACGTGCAACATGTCCTGCCCATCGCAGTCTACGAGATTTAACTCTTCTTATTATATCTGGCTTCCCATAAAGAAAAATGAGCCTATAGTATATAGAATACACAATACAAACTTTTTAGATTTAAATTAATCAACAATCTATTAAATTGTAACTATGGAAACACGCGTATCGTCTCTAAACAGTTGAAGTATGTAGAAGTATTACTGCTAGCATTCGATGGACTACCTTGCTTTCATCTGTCCCAAAGGTTCATAAGTTCAAACCGGCCACGGGTCAATGGATATTTTAGAAAATAAACAATATTTAATATTCCTTCCTTTTTAATAAACCTAACGTTTCTAACCGTACCGTAGATTTACGTCACACAAAGAAACTGAAACATGAAACAAGAAGTTTATGAGCAATACTTATAGTTTCGGACTGAAAACATAACATATGTTTTTAAAGAGCTTCGTTAAATAAATACTATTGTATGCTACGTTTATATTAGATAAAAAAAATGTTGTTAGTAGAGGTACGGGAATGACATTCTTTCAAATGGGTGTGGTTAGCGGAGGAGTAGAGATAAAATAATAAATCATGAGTTAGGTTCACTGCAAATGTAAGTAGTAGGTTACGGTATAGTTTCATTTAATTTCGTCATTCTGTATTGGAAATTAAAATGAGTTAAATTACACGATGAAAATAAGATGAACAATTTAATATTTACATAGTTTGTGACATTTAACGAACACAATATCCATTTGGTCACATTCGTGGATACATGTTGCTTATTTTCATCCAAGTTAAAGTCACGCAAGAGGAAAATATAATATTATACTGAAGTAGAGAAAACTTAACGTGAGAGCAACATTAATTTCATTTCAGTGTGTAGATGGTCAATGATATATTACGGTAATACATAAAATTCCAAAAGTCACCGGAAAAGCAATGTATTGTAGATACTTATAAATCTTAATTGTAAAACATACCATATCTAACACTACTATCCTATCAATCTGCCGTGCTGGCTCAGTTGGTAGTATGACTGCTTCCTGACTAGCGGACCCTGGTTTGATACGCGGCGGGATTGAAGAAATAACTGTAAAATTAATGTAATTGCGCAATTATTATTTTATTAATTTATTGTAAAATTAATTTAATTGTGCGAGAATGGACATTGAAACAGTAGGATATACAGAGACTTAAATCTGCTGAAATAATATATGTTCGGAGGACTGCAGGATACACAATACTAGATAACAAAAAAATGACGACATTGTAGAAGAATTACACATGGAAGCTTTAGGAAACAAAATTCTGATTATAAGTCAAGATGAATACAACGTGTTCATCGAATGGAAGATCACAGGATACCCCTAACAAATGTTAAGCTATCAATCTGCAGGAAGAAGACCAGGACGTACACTCAAAAGACTTATTTTGGGTGTTTGTCTTGAGGCCGAAACAGGTCAACAAATGACCCAAATTCATGAATGTACTTCGCTGATATGATTTAATTGTCAAACTATTCAATCTTGGGGCAATGAGGGAGGTGATGTACTATTTATAATTGCTAGACTGTACATTATATTCCTGTATTGAATTGCAAATCCCTCTTTAGTTCATATAACTTATACTCAAAAAGCATATGGCACTGATGATTGCGATTCTTCCATCGAATGGGAATATTAAACCTGTCGGCCCTGTAGTGCATTTCGACAGGTGCGTGTCGCCTTCTCACTTCTTTTCATCATCCCTCAAACAAAATACTTTACACAACATATACATACGCTCATCCTATACTCATCACAACACAAGAATGTTTTCAACTTCGTAAATTACTTAATTACTTACTCACTGGCACTACCGAACCCGTAGGTTCATGGCCGCACGGACATAAGCTCTCCATACATCCCTATCCTGAGCTAATGCTTTCCAATCATCCCCTGTATAATCCACCTCCCCAAAATCATAGTTAATATTATTCTCCCACCTCATTCTTGGTCTACCAACTGGACGTTTTCCCTCTGGCTTTCCTACAAGAAGCTTCCATGCAAGTCTCACATTCCCCATACGTGCAACATGTCCTGCCCATCGCGGTCTACGAGACTTAACTGTTCTTATTATATCTGGCTTCCTATAAAGACCATGTAGTTCATTGTTATGAAGTCTTCTCCATTCACCTGTCTGTTCGTCTCTCTTTGGTCCAAAAATTTTCCTAAGTACTTTATTCGCAAATACTTGTAATCTCCTTTCCTCTCTTAAAGTAAGAGTCCATGTTTCGCACCCATATAATATAATTGGTAGAATAACAGTTTTATATATTTTCAGTTTAACGTTTTTTGAAAGGAGTTGGGACATCAAGAGTCTCTGCAATGCATAATAGCATGCATTTCCAGAGTTGAGTCTATGTTTAATTTCGGTCTACCGAAATAGTATGTGAAATGAAAATATACCTATATCGCCATCTATCTGCTCGAGGCGAAACCCGAAGCACGAAAACTGAAGTGGGTGGCATTAGAACACACTTTCTACCCTAACTTAAAATGTACTATACATTAAAGAATTTATGTGCAGTATCCTCGCCACATTTATCACTCTCCAAATTCAATTAAATTTTGTGAGAGAAAAAACAGAGAAAGGTTGATATATTTGTGTCGGAGATTAATGATTTGGGGACATGAGATTCTGCGATTTGTAAGAAAACATTTCCTTTGTAACCAAAGTCAGATTTCTCTCACACTTCTTCATATCTTTGCCTTATACAAAAGGTTCATCATATTTTTTGTTTCAAAATAGAATTACCCGAACCTCTGCAATCCTATACCTTCATTTTATATTGGGGATTCTATGCAACGATATCACACACAACGATTAAATTTTTTTTTTTGCTATATGCGAATAATTCCCCGAGAGGATTAATATGAAGATGTGAGAAATGCCTTAAAATAAAGTAAAACGTTGAGTTCAAAAATCCTAAAATAACTATACGTAGAATATAAAATACAGTATGTATTTGTCATTGCTCACACAGTGTAGCCAACGAATCTCAAAAACACGTTAACGGTAATGTGAACTCAAAACTAAACTGGGGTGCATTAATTCGCCCATTTTCACACCCTAACTTGCCCTAACTAATGTGGTGTACACTAACTTACTCTATTGACCACCTTATTTCCCCATAAATGTAGTTGGACTCCTGGGATAGAATCACTTCATATGTGAGCAAACATATTGGCAAATAGTTTAAAAAGGAACGAATGCTATCACGTTGGCCAACATGAAGATAGCAATATCCGATCGAAATTCACAGGTAGTATCCTGTCATAGAATAACCTTTATATTTAATTACGTATATTTTAGTACTGACTACGCTACCCGTTATTACTTATACCACTATGTTCTGTGCTCAAAATCGTGTTATCTTTCATCATTCTATATTTTTAGTTTGGCAGTATTAAATGTTACGTTATTCGCTTCTTATTGGGTATTACATTTTTCCCCTAAAGACAAAACATAAGCTATAAGTGAATTACTACTGACAAATCCACCAGGCAGAGAAATTCAACATTACTTTCTTCTTGGACCAACCGTAAAGCTAGAGTTCCATTGTTTTTTTTTCAATATATATATATATATATATATTACATATCTGACTCTCCAAAATATTGCAAACATAATTGATTCGCGGGCCATATGCAGATCTATATTCATGCAGACAAATGTTCTGTAAATGACGCCGTAACCAAACTTAATGAGGACCTTGATACGCTAACGGCATGGGCAGACAAATATGGAATTCAATTAAATCTTAGAAAGTCACAAGCAATCATTATTAGCCTCAATTAACACAAATACAGTATTACATGTGTCATTTAAAGGGGTCAAATTCCTTATATTGAGACAGTATAAAATATAGGAGTGTTTATGGATAAATATTTAAATTGGAATAAACAAATATGCAACATTTGCAAAACAATCTTCCCAATAATAAACTAATTAAATCGTATAAGAAATTGTTTACCATTTGCTATAAGCAAAATATTAGTAGAAACAATTACAATGCCCCATTTTGATTACTGTGATACTCTTTTTACTAACCTAATATTTTCCTTACCCAAACTCTACAACGTGTTAATAATTTTTGCATACGTTTTATCTGTGTTATTCGCAGATTTGATCAAGTTACACCATCCCTTGGAACAATTGTCATGTCTTCGTCTACAAGATCGTTGATCCAACCATTCCCCATCTATTCTGTATAAAATATTACACATTATTATTTATCTCACCTGCTTCACTGGACCCTCTGATGCACATAAATTAGATCCTGATCCCATCAGCACATTGTCCTTTATATCCTTCCTCATCACACTACCTATTACTCGAAATGTTTTGCTGTTCCTCTTACTTGAACATGGAATTCTCTTCCACCCTATGTCAAGACTGCCAAACTTGACCATCTTTCAGAAACAAATTGAAAATAGCATTATTATCTTAAACATCTCACTAATATTACTTTTTTTAACAATTAATAATTTGTTTTTTCATAATTTAATAAAAATAGTATTAATATTTGCCAACATATTTATCTAATGTCTTATATACATAAGCGCCCTTTTCATGGTGGCGTGGCTTGCGTGCTTAAATAATCCCTTGAGCTACGCCGGCGGTAGCATTGCTGTCGATAGGATTACCCTTGCGGACTGGTCGAAGGTGGTAAGCCAGACGAAGAAAGTACTTAGGTCGAAAGAGTGACGATCTTTCACCGTAAAAATACAACCATCAAGAAATGCGGACATGGGTTCCACTGGGGTAAAATTTTCCGGAGTTCAAATAATCCCCTTTCAGATCTCCGGGCAGAACTACTTCAAGGAACCCATGCCAAAGGCTCAATGTGAGGGAAGTAGGTTACACAGGGAATGATGGGAAAACATTAGCTCAGGATAGGGTTATATGTCCGCTCGGCCATGAACCTACGGGTTCGATAGTGTCAGTCAGTTAGTTCTTATATATATAAGCGATATATTAATTCATTAGAGTTTATTAGAAACTTCGTATATATTTTTTCTTTCCATTTTATGTACAGTAGATTTGACTGTTATTCCTTCGAGTGTACATTATTCCATTTGTTTAATTTTAATTTTATTGTATTATTAGACATTATTTTGATTATTGTTCAGTTTGACCAGATATTTAAATGTTTAGTATGTACTATTATTGTAATTTTTTTTTGTATTTAAATGTAACACATTTTTTTTTTCTGGTGAGTGGAAGAGAAGGGCACATGGCATTAACTTCCCCATTCCATTCTATTACTATTACTAATTAATTATTCATTAGCCCAGAAATATCAAATTAACTCCTTCCGTTCTCGAAACTTTTCGTAGCTTCCAGAGTGTTATACGGATATACGCGTACAATAAGGTTTCTCACCTCTTCTTGTAAAGCTTCATTTATCTTGCTTCGGCGTCAATACGCCAGCAAATTCAGTTTCACTGTCCTTGAGTTCGGACGTAGTTCAGTTCATGTCAGCTTCTAATATAATGTTCTAAGCACAAAACATGCAGAAACGTGCGCTTTAAGCTTGTCATATAACCACTACATTTGTAGATTTTATTTACATTAATTAAATTGACATTTATAATATCATCATCATCCGGTATTATGGCAGCTGCTGCCGTCTTCTGGAAACCAAACGCCATTCGTCTCTGTCGATCCATTGACCTTCCTCCAATCCTCTGATATCCATTGCTGCTTGTACCCCTTCTATCCGAGTTTTCTTCGGTCTTCCTTTCTTCCCCCTTTCTATTGGGATCCATTACATAACAATTTCAGGCAATCTTTGCTCTGGCATTCTTTTGATATAGCCATACCACAGTAATCTTTTCTTTTCTATAATGTCTATGATGTCCGGCTCCTCTTGTACACCCATAATTTCCCTTATTTCTTTATTTTGCATTTTATCCATTCTAGATTTTCCAGCTGATCATCTTAAAACACATTTATAAAACGGACAATTAAACTGTCAACCATTCAAAGCCGAATCTATTTTTGAATATCTCCCAAAGAAGCTTTGTGATGTACCAAACGAGTGTCCAAATTATCTGCCGCTTTTAACTGTAAGACACTAAAATCCAATTCTAAATCTCTAATTCAAACTACAGAGAGAAAAAACAATTCTTGGCTTGGTGAATAGGATAATCATCACTACCTGTCGTCCGTAACTAGCGCTCCCTCACTCCGCTCCACTCTCTCTAAACACTGACATTCATCTGATTCGCACAGTGGGTTGCCATTGCCGGATTCTGGTTTGGACGTCTGTGCTTAGTAGTTAAAATTGGCAGACAATTTTCCGGATATGACCTTAGTACATCAGAGTGATTCTGTGGGAGAGATTTTGAGGTATGTTTCGACATGCAATAGTTGATGGTTCTCTTTTGAGTTTTGAAAAGTGATACATTAAGGAATAAATTACTTTGGTAACGTAAATTGTGGTTTTCATTCTGCTTAAAGAATCTAGTCCTCAGGGAATAGTTACATCTACGTCCACTGTGGATGTGAATTTTAATGTTTTGGAAATGATTGCTCGTTCTTTACATCAATCACTTACCGATGGTATATCGTGCAATATCCCATGAGATATCCAGTTGTCAGATTGACAACTGTTCCCACCTGCTGAAGTGGACATACTAACAGGCGCGTCTTCGAAAGCCTAACAGGCAATCCTAGAAGGCAAAATGGTCATCGGACAACTTTAAACAATAAATTTGCAGCTGTCCTTGGAGGTGAAATATTTTCAATTTGTACTAAAGAACCGCAGAGTTCTCTTTGATATTCACTAAAACCAACGTTCTTATTAAAAAGCTATGTATGTTGTTTAAACTTGAGGCATTCACGAGTTTACTGAAATTCATGAGAATAAATTCTGCAAACAACAATGCCAATGAAAATTGTACTCGAACTCAGGAAGGTCAAATTTGTTGTTGGATTGCGAGTAAGATTGGAGATTAATATTGGCGATACCCATAACAAAAGCTGCTAATCTAATGAGTTTTCCTGAAAGTAAAATTGATTATAATTTTCATTATTCACATTTTATGAATTAATACATTTCTCTGGGACAGAAGAAATCCATTTTAATGAATTTGAAGATATGGAATTTCACATTCCTCATCATGCTGTTCTTAAACCGTCATATTCTATTGTTATATTATTCTATATAACTTTCCTCATTAGTGGATTGCCTCTAGGACAAACTGATACACACAAATAATTTTTGAAATTGATGAAATACATTTTGTAAATACATTGAAAAAATCAAATTGTAATTGAAGTATACATACTATAAAGTAGATATTTCGTAAATATGTTTTTTTTTAATTGACATTGATCCTCTAATTGCAGCGATAACCATTTTGGAAAGATACATCCTGTCCAAATATAAGGAATTCCAAAATTTAGCTAAGAATCTTGGTATAATACCTCTTGCCCCTCATCAAACCTGTGACGGTTATACTATCTAATTGGTATGTATCTTTGTAATAGTTAATTGGTGGCTCATATATGGCTTTCGCTTCACAGTCAACTTCCTCAGGATGGCCACTGTAAGTCTCAGAACGGATTGTGGGATCTAATATCTTACCAATTTTACAAGATGGTCTAAAAGCAAAAATATCTGTTCGTCTGTTACTCCCATTAGTGGCCACACCATGAACCTCCTCTTAAACTGTGTATCCATATTCTCGTAAGGCTTCTGCCATCATATTTCGAACAGTGTGGTGTGCCGAATGTTTCTCAGTGATTCTCCAAATGAACAAGCTCCCAAGGACGTGTGCAAGAGTTTCGTGCTCTCTGCGACAACGTCTACAGAGGTATCATCCCTAGACCTGCCCGGCATAGATCGCACCGCCGCGCCGATACATTGGCTTGCATTTTAATCGCTTCCCTCCATTCGCAACAAGACAATTCCTGATGGTCACGAATGCATGGATTTGTATATTCATTGTAGAGAACAACACGTTTTCCTTTAAGAGGAAGTTGACTCCAGAGAACTGCTTCTTTGTATCTTAGTTGTTTCCTGAATTTCCTTGCATCTGGTAGAAGATTTCGAGTATTAATATTGATGTCACTAGGTTCAATTTTAAGGTCTCTCACACATTGTGAACTTCCTCTTTTAGGTTTCGGAGAGTAGTAATATATGTATTATTGTCTTGGTAGAGAAAATGGCAAATAATACTATTAAGACTAGTGATGTATTAATAACGGTGCTAAATCTGTTAAAACAATCTCGCTTAAGGATATTTTGCGAGTTGAACCCACAGTCCAGGATTGTCTATTTTCGATTATGCTTCATTTTAGAATGCATTACTAAGATATATCGGCAGATTTTGATTCATTCTGATAAGGGGCAACTGCTAAAATTGGAAAAAATTCACTGGTGAGAAGTTACATACATAGGCCTATAACGTATTCACAGTTAATTAAGGACTTCCACTATGTGCTAGTTCTGTAGCTAGTCTTCTTGCTATTGAACATAATGTAAAATTTGCTACTTTAAGTATTACTTAATAGTTTTATGTTCACCTTAATGGTAGTTTTGCTTCATTAGAAGAAGCTAAACATCTCTGTTAGCAATTATTGACACGATGTTAAAAATTGGTTGCTTTGTCATTAGAACGTTGTCGACTAATTCTGAGTAATTCAATACAATGACCCCTCATTACGAATCAAATATTTCGCTGCAAAAATCTGTGAGAAAATAATGTTCATATTTTAGATATGGACTAGAACTCCGGCAACATATTCAATTTTCTACATACATACATGCATATATATATATATATATATATGATAAGAAAAGATTTCAGAGTAGAATGAACATAATTAGTGATGAATATGGGTATTTATTGCAGATTACAGGAATATATGAAACTGATGGAAAAGTTATTTTAATCAGCTACAGAATAGGTTATTGAAGTTAATAATTCCAGACAACAGAAACGTAGTCACAGAGCCAAGTGCATTAGAGGTTGAAATGGCGAAACATAATTCGGAATGAAAATGGGGATATGATTGCAGATTCTAGGAGTATATTAAATAGATGGAAAAGTTACTTTAATCAGCTATTAAATGTACATACAGAACAGGACATTGAGGAGGATAAGTTACAGACAGCAGAAATGCTAGTCACAGAGCCAAGTGCATTAGAGGTTGAAATGGCGATTGAAAAATTGAAGATGTATAAAGCATCAGGTTCAGATGAGATCCCAGCAGAACTGATAAAATCAGGGGGAGAAAAATTGATGGACAAGATACGCTGGTTGCTTAGTAAGATTTGGGAAAAAGAAGCTCTTCCAGATGAATGGAAGGAATCAATTATCATACCAATATATAAGAAAGGAGATAAAACTGATTGCAACAACTACAGGGGAATCTCATTACTTTCAACTTCGTACAAAATTCTAACAAATATATTAGTAAGCAGACTTACTCCCTATATTGATGACATTCTAGGAGATCATCAATGTGCATTTAGAAGAAACAGGTCTACAACAGGTCAGATTTTTAGTATAAGACAGATTTTAAAAAAGAAATGGGAATATAATGGTACTGTACATCAACTATACGTAGACTTCAAAAAAGCATATGATTCAATTAAGAGGGAGAAGTTATATAGTATCCTGCTGGAGTTCGGAATTCCTAAAAAGTTAGTTAGACTTATACGAATGTGTCTAAATGGCTCAAAGAGTAGGGTGCGAGTAGGCAAACAGTTTTCAGACACTTTTGTAATCCAGAATGGGTTGAAGCAAGGAGATGCACTTTCTCCTCTACTATTTAATTTTGTACTAGAGCATGCCATTAAATCTTTAGAGAATGAGGAAGGCTTACAACTGAATGGTATTAATAAGCTGTTAGCTTATGCTGATGATGTAGTACTACTGGCCGATAGCGAGGAGATACTAAAGACCAACATGCACACACTATTGAGTAACACTAAGAATTAGGACTGGAAGTAAATATCAGTAAAACTAAACATATGGTCACAGGTAGAAATTCAGTATATAATGGAAATGGACAGCTAATGACAAATGAGGGAAATTTTGAGGAAGTGGCTGAATTCAAATACCTAGGAACATAATCACAAATAGGAATGAGACGCACAAAGAAATTAAACATAGGCTCAATTCTGGAAATGCATGCTATTATGCATTGCAGAGACTTCTGATGTCCCAACTCCTTTCAAAAAAGGTTAAGCTGAAAATATATAAAACTATTATTCTACCAGTTATATTGTATGGGTGCGAAACATGGACTCTTACTTTAAGGGAGGAAAGGAGATTACGAGTATTTGAGAATAAAGTACTTAGGAAAATTTTTGGACCAAAGAGAGATGAACAGACAGGTGAATGGAGAAGACTACATAACAATGAACTACATGGTCTTTATAGGAAGCCAGATATAATAAGAACAGTTAAGTCTCGTAGACTGCGATGGGCAGGACATGTTGCGCGTATGGGGAATGAAAGACGTGCATGGAAGCTTCTTGTAGGAAAGCCAGAGGGAAAACGGCCAGTTGGTAGACCAAGAATGAGGTGGGAGAACAACATTAACTATGATTTGAGGGAAGTAGATTATACAGGGAATGATTGGCAAGCATTAGCTCGGGATAGGGATGTATGGAGAGCTTATGTCCGCGCGGCCATGAACCTACGGGTTCGATAGTGCCAGTGAGTAAGTAAGTAAGTAAGTAATGGCGATAAAAATGTAGATGTATAAAGTATCTGATTCAGATGGGATCCCAGCAGAACGTATGAAATCAGATGGTCAAGATACGTCGGTTAATTTGTATGATTTGGGAAAAAGAAGCTATTTCAAATGAATGGAAAAAATCGATTATATCTATAAGAAAGGAGATAAAACTGGTTGCAACAACTACAAGGGCATCTCATTACTCTTAACTTCCTACATAATCCTAACAAATATATTAGTAACAAGACTTACTCCCTATATTGATGACATTCTAGGAGATCATCAATGTGCATTTAGAAGACACAGGTCTGCAATAGATCAGATGTTTAGTATAAGACAGATTTTAGAAAATAAATTGAAATATAATGGTACTGCACATCAACTATACGTAGATATCAAACGGGCATACAATTCAGTTAAGAGGGATAAGTTATATAGTATATTTCTGGAGTTTGGAATTTCTAAAACATTTGTTAGACTGATACGAAAGTGGTAAATGACACAAAGATTAAAGTGAGTGAAGGCAAACAGTATTCTGATACTTCTGAAATTCACAAGGATATACACTATCTCCCTACTATTCAATTTGTATTAAAATATGCCATCAAATCATTGGAGAATGAGAAAATCCTAGAGCTCAATGGTATTAAAAGCTTTTAGTTTATGCTGATGATGAGTATATAAAGGGCTAACACGAACACTCTATTGAGTAACACTAAGAAACGTGGACTGGAAGTAAACACCAATAATGCTAAATATATGTTCACACATATACATGTCTTATATACACTTCCCCAAAAATAATGGGTCGGTGGAATATTTGAAGTCCTAGATGGATAACTCTGCGCATGCGCGTACAGCTTGAGTCAAGATAGACACCCTATCACATCAAGACTTATTTATTTCTGTTCTCTTGTAGGTTGACATAATAACTGGCTCCGAAAGTCACTAAAACTGAGATGAAATGATATATATATATATATATATTATATATATATATATATATAATAATTAAATATTTAACATTGATATATATAGTTTAGGGAATATCAACAACCATAAATAAAATTCAACCTGATGTAAGTAAGTAGATATGAACTCCCCTCGGATCCTTAAATTTTCAATTCTGTAGTCCCATGCGGCATCGCCCGAGCTAATCTGACGTTCTCTTTGCTAAACTATAACTTAATGTATCTATATGAAATGGTGTCATACTTTGTGGTTTCTTTATATTATATAATTGAACTTAATTTGATTGGTTTAGAATAACCTATTTGGGCACAATGATAATCTTGTATTATCCTGTTATTTGAATTTAGTTTTGTGATATTCACTATTAAGGGGTTTGATGTGTCTCTTTATTTCATATTAAATAGTCATTGTCTATGCATAATAACTCATGTTGTCCCTCATTCTTCACAAACGTGGCGAAAAGGCATGATCTGAGACAAATCGCCCCATTTCTGGGCGTGCATGGATTTCTTTAGCGGAAGATGATGCTGCTGCCCTTATTCGAGGCAGATCGACAGGAACCCTTTTTTCGGACTGCTAACGAATTATGATCGACATCTGGCTTCCTCGGTTGTGATCAAACTGTAACCAACCGATTAAGGAGCACTGCTATTAGGAACCGGAGGGCTGCTCAAAAGAAATGTTAGAGGGAAGAACATGCCATCAACCGTCTTGCCTTCGCAACCAGTCGAATGGATTTCGATTGGAGATGTGTAATTTTCTCGCCGACGAAACAACCATCTCGATAAATTACGATGATGTTCAACAGACATGATGAATGCTTTGTTCATCGCGGCTCTTTAGCGTATCGTTGTGGGGATGGATGTCTTGCGATAGAAGGCATTGATGGTCGGTTCGATGCAGAGATGTATGAACATATTCTGGAAAATGTATTCCTTCCGTCCGCCCTAGAACTTTTTTCAATGGAACATTACTGTTCCAGCAGGACAACCACCTTGTGCACTATGCCGGATGAATTCAAAGATGATTTCGGAAGAGGCCCGAGTTCGAAATAATTTATTGGCCTCCGAAGTCACCTGATTTGAATGTCATCGAACATCATGAGCAAAATTGAAACAGGAGAGGATTAAGAAGTATGCCCGCCAACCCCCTCGAAATAAAGACGAGCTGTGGGATCAAGTTCTCGATACCTGAGAATATCTCGCCCGGGAAGAGTAGGACAATTCTAATCGTGAATTCTTCCGCGACCTCGTCAAATCCATGCCGAATCGACTTCGAGTTTTAGTAGAAGCTGATGGCTCGTGGACAAGATATAAATTCACTGGTCTCTTTTATTGTTTTTTATTATTTTTATTTGAGGAAGTAGACTTTGACTTCAATATATGGTTTGTTTTTTTAATGCCAGGTTCAGCCGACCCTTGGGAGTTGGGTATAAATTATTTCACTTTTTTCGTTATTAATTTAAGTGGTCCAGGAACTCTAAAAATTATAAAATAAACTCGCATTAATATTTAAAAAAATGGCTCTACGTAGGATCGAATGTGAGACACTCCCCATGATAAGGTATTGGACCAAGACTCAAAGTATGTGCTATGGGAACACGATGGTATGATTAGCACCCATTGCGCTCTTGTTCTTACAGCTGATTCGTATTTTTTCGAAACAGGGGAGGAAATGTTCTCTTGTAAATCGCGCTATGGATCATAGACATGTGCACGAGCCAGAGTCGACCCATTCTTTTTTTTTTTTGTGGAGAAGTGTACATAATGCAAATGGACAGCTAACTAATGACAAATGAAGGACATTTTGAAGAAGTGGCTGATTTCAAATATCTAGGAACAATAATTACAAATAGAAATGAGATGCAGAAAGAAATTAAACTTAGGCTAAATTCTGGAAATGCATGCTACTATGCATTATAGAACCTCTTGTCCTCCTAACTTCTTTCAAAAAAAGTTAAACTGAAATTATGTAAAACTGTTATTCTCCCATTTATATTGTATAGATGTGAATCATGGACTCTTACTTTAAGGGAGAAAAGAAGATTACAAGAATTTAAAAATAAAGTTATTAGGAAAACGTTTGGGCCAAAAAAGATTAACAGACAGGTAAATTGAGAATACTATATAATAGTGAGCTACATGATATGTATAGGAAGCCAGATATAATAAGTACAGTTGGGGCCTAAGTATCGTAGACTGTTTTGATCAAGACACGTGGCACATATGGGGGATGAAAGTGGTGCATGGTAGCTACTTGTAGGTAAGCCAGAGGAAAATCGGCCAGTTGGTAGACCCAGAATGAGGTGGGAGAATACTATTTTTCATGATTTGAGGGAAGTAGATTATACAGGGGATGATTGGAAAATATTAGCCCAGGATATGGATGTATGGGGTGCTTATGTCCTCGCGGCCATGAGCCTCCAGGTTAGATAGAGCCAATGAGTTATTTAGGTTGTTAAGTAAATAAGTAAGTTTACTAAAATAACCTTTTTTTTACAATTTCAAGTATTTTCCACACGTTATGACTCTTAGCCCCTAGAATTATCAAATATAAAATTCTATTAACCCTGGAACCTGATGATAGAGTCTTGGTGACCCAGCGGATATTTCTATAAAGCTGAATATTCGTAATTTCGGACTCACTATTCCAGAGCTTTGTGAGAATTCAGTTCTAACCTTTTTCTTTAAGTGGCGAGAGTTTTGTGAGTTTTTATAAAATAGTTTACAAGAGAGAGAGGAAAATGTTTGTTACGGTAGTAGTAGTTGGAGTCATACAATCCCCACCGTCAGGTAGTAATGTATGTTTTTCTTCAAACTGAATTTCGAGATTAGGCTTATAGGCTGTCAAATCTTTCAATTATATAGTAATTATCTTTGTTAGTGAAACAGTAATTTCTTCCTTTTTATTTTATTTTTGTAATGGCATTTTCAATTATATGGCTTACAAGTGATGAAATAAGTGAACTCGTAAACAGAAGTGATAGTAAAGGGATGTAATGTAAAGTGATCCCACTACAGGCCTAAAGAGGTCCTTGGGATACTAAGAGGTTAAGGCTCCCACTTTTTCTAGACAATCGGCACTAGATGTCAGCCGGGTTATCAGCCGTGCAGGACGGCCGCCTTTACCTCCTGAAAAATTATCTGGTACTCATATCCGTTAGAGACGAGTCGACTCGTGGGCCACAGTGCCGCCAGAAAGTTTGGGTCAGTTTAAAAATTCTGAAGTCCAACAGAAACAGGTCACAACAACATGATAGAAGCTATAGCTTTCAGTGGAAGAAAAATATGGAATTTGTGCCCTAGAAAAATATAATAGGTAAGCTATGGGATATGTAGACTGCAATAATCCCATGTGGAATGATCACAGGTCCCTCCTTTGTGCTTCTTGTAGTGAACTGTCAAAATAATATTTCATTGTGATTACAATGTTATATAGTTATATATATATATATATATATATATATATATATATATATATATAGTTAATTGGTTATGTAGTCCCTTACCCTCTATGGTCTGCTTCATGGTATTATATATGATAGTTTAATTTACTAGATTGCATAATATGATAAAATAGAAAACTTTATACAAATCCTATTAAAATAAACAAGTTTTAAACTAAAATAATGTGAGGGGTCACTGTGACCCGACCCCACAATCAGAAATATTGATGCAAAGTTTAACCGTCAGATTCCAAGGTTAAAGACTACTTAAGGCAGGTGCCCTACCACATTCAATAAGAATGGAAAACCATATCCTGTACTATTTATTAATTGAAATGGTTAGTTATTTGTTATGGATATTTATTTCTTCTAATATAAATAAATTGAGATATTTTTGTGATTCTAGTATATCTGCTAATGGTGCCTCGGTACATGTTAATTCCACTGAATATTTAACTCATGCCCCAAATTGTAGTCAATAAACTATCACGGTTCAATTAATTTTGTTTTACTACCAATGACTGTTTCAGCTCGCTCTTTATGGATTTCCCTTCATCAGCTCCTGCTTTTGCGAAAAATAAAGCTCCTCCTTTTTAATATTTTGAACAGGGCAGAGCATTATTTTGCAGTTTCAGACTCTCCAATAAATGCTTGAATACATCAAATAATGACCAGACTCCTTGATTTTACTGAGGTTTTTACTACAAAAATGAATTGATAACCTATAATGTTGGTTATAATGTACAGTTTGAAGTGTTTCATTATTTATCCACTAGGGTGCATTCTTAAAATATTGCAATCCTATTTGGCAATAAATAATATGATCAAGTTTCAGCGAATAAACACACCTCACATTTCTTGTTTTCAAACATCGTCATTTACATTATACATATAAATATTTTAAAATACCTTTAACTATATTTAAACAATGAGTATCTGGAAAACAGCTTAATTTTATTCGTTAAATAGTCCTAACAAATGGCACTGTCGATTTCCAAATCACTCGTGACATTACTTATGATAATAATGGGTCTGGCAATATTTATTTTTACTTCTTTCTCTAGGGATGCATCTACAAAACATCAAACTTTGCCTCATCTCGAGCTGGTTTACTTGCTAGATTTTAAAATTAAGTCTATAAATGCTCTACGGTTGAGCAGTTCGGATTATATTTATTTGTGGAGTGACTCAATGATAGTCCTCTATTGGTCGATTCTCTTTTTTTCGGATGTAAAAGCATCCTGAACTTTAAAATGCTATTTCCTGCATTATCTGGATAACCAATTAACTGAGTAGTTACGTACTGCTAGAGGTCGCGTGTCTTTCCCACAAAATTTTACTGTTGTTGATTATTCTAGTCCTATCCAAATAAAATATGATATTCCTAGGTATAATGTTTTTTATCTAAAGCTTATATAGCTTAATTTGTTTGTCTCTCTGCTAAATACATTTACATTATAGTTGTCGCTAGTCTTTTTACAAATTATTTCATATGTTGTTTAATGAGATTTATTTTTAGGCGAAGTCTTTCTCGGAAAAACATGTTAGTGATAATAGTACTAATTTTGTTAGTACAGCTGCACGACTTAAAACTATTCTCACTGGTTCAGATACAGTTAAATCTATTGACAATTCCTGTATTACTCACTTTTTGAATAGAACATTATTCGAGCTTGCATTCTCCACAGGGATGAAATTATCGCAGTCTAAAGTTAGATGTGAGAAATACCATTCAAGGAATAAATTATTATCATACAATAATGGAGAAAGGTGACTTAAAAATCTGTAACTAAAAAGATTAAGTGCCATTACATATAAGAAAGCAGGGCTCTCGTGGTATAAAATGAATAAGCTAGTCTTGTAATGTATGTTTCAAGTTTGATGAATATTTTCTTTTTGGGGTTAAATTGAGACTAGGATATTTCATTTCGTTTTTTGCATTTTATTGAAGGAGAAATGAAGTTATTTTATGTATATTCATAATAAGATATATTAAATGTATTTACATGCTTCCAATATCATGTTGTTCATGTTATTTCTTTATTTATTCCTAAACTCTATTTCATTATCTAGACGAATAGATTCTGAATGTGTATACGTTTGTGAAAAAAACTAGGAATAATTTCAGTCAATATTTTTAAAATACATTACGAAAGTCCGTTGAGGTCGCTGTGTTGAAGTTTTAAGAAATGTAAAGCAGTACCTGATATCTCAGTCGTCCCCACTAATCAGCAGTGTTGTTTTGTAGGAGGCCTTCGATAACTTAAGTGTAATCTTTTGCTTTTAGTTTGGTACCAAACTGAAAGCAGAAAATAATACTGAAGTTTCTCTTGGAAGATGAATTATTCACAAAATTTAAAATATGCCTTGTCATTGTTTTTTTTTCAAAGTTATACAGTGAATACTATTCCGATTTCCAGAGAGGTATGTCTAATGGATAGATATAAATGGGATATACAATCGTATATTGACTTCCCTCGAAGACAACTCGAACGTCGCTACATATGTTCATGCTACTATAATTATTATACGTAATAAAAAATATCAACTTCATCACAAACGTTTTCTGAAAATTGTACTTCCACATAATTCGGAATTGTTCGTAATTTTCAAATATAAAATTTAATCGGTTGAAATTCATAGAACCTCCAAGTACATTTGATAGATCTCCAATATAATACAACTCACCGCCGCACAGAGTTATTTTTAACTCTAGTTACCAGTAATTAGGAACAGTCCTTAACTCATCTAATCACTAAAGCAACATTTAATATCTAGGTGAGATAAGACCAATAAATGTTGTTCAAAGTCCATTTATTCCAAGCTTTAAGTACTTTTACGTGTCGTAAATCTACGGTGGACGCACAGTTTTAATACTTCTCCGAAGGGAGTTCTTTTCACATTTTGTACCATCTTAGAAGTCTATGAGTCACAGCCGGAATTGAATCCGCGATACTTAGGACCAAACTCGCACGTGATGACAATTGTTCCAAATTTCATAATAATTGAATAACATGTTTAATGTAAATAAATCATAAATTGCTTGACTACAATAACTTGTATTGACGTATAATTTGAAAGCGACAATTGATGGAACTCTGTATTCCTGTCTATCATCTACTAGTTATCGAATTATTTGAGGACGGATAAGTTGTCTCGTATTATTTGAAATTCACCGCTTGGTTCGATATTCGTATACCTAATCACTTCGAGAACTTTGACGGCCTTGATCAGGATAGAAATCATCAACTATTTTTCTCTGACGTACTTTAACCCCTCACCTTAACGTATATTTAGATCCCCTATGCTGCCCAAGCCTTACAGTGGCACAACCTGTGGGTAAAGGGATTTTAAACTTTGGATCAAACCCATACTTTTTGCTCATGCATGGTCATAGAGAACCTGCTCGAATAAGACTGCTAAATCCTCCAAGACAACAAGAATATTTAATACGATGCACATCTCTCACGCGCACATTCATAGTGGTCTTTATGGGTAGATGATGTTTGGATACCTTTTGGGCCTTGGAGTGTCGTAATATTTGTCTTGCAGCTGAGGCAAATCCGCAAAAAACCGTTACCCTGAAAATATTCCCGGCCGGGGAACGAACTCAACGCCCACTGCGTTGGAGGCAATCGACTATACCCCGACGTTACAGCGTTAGACAGGTAAATTCATGACATAATTATAGAGCGATTCCATGAAAATGTCATACCGAGGTGAAAATTTTTAAATTGACGCAGGAATATTTTTTTGGCGTAATATATATCTTCTTCTTCTTCCTTCCAACTATTAGGCCAAGGCCTGTTACGATCCTATAGAAAAGTTTCCCATATGGGAAATTCTCGTATAAGACTTGAAAGCATAATAATAGTCCCTTCGATTGGTTGCTGGCCAAAGGAAGGCAATACCAGCGATGGGGCTGCCATCTTATAGCCTCTGGTCAGACTTTTCTGGAGGAGAAAAGAAAATGAAGGAAAGACGAAATGGAAAAAAGAAGGACTCCCTAGCCCTCGGATGCCCTAATAGCGTTGGGGTCGAAAAAACAAGAGTTAACCAAGAGAGGTTAGATAGTAAAGTTAAAAGACCCCTGAGGGGAATATATATCTTTAAGGATCAAATTTTCCGATTCTATAAGATAATGTCCAAAAGTGTATTATTTTAATCTAATATTAGTGGTAGAACTTGTCAAATTCCAAACCTGTAAAAACACGCAAAATTTTACCTATTTGTTGTTTAATGATTTGATCGTATTAATTCGTTTTATTTTACAACCTCTCTTGTTAAACCATACTTTGGTCTTCCCTAGTCGTAAATGCATTGATATTAATTGGATTATAATGTTCTATATACCTTAAATATTTAAATGTATCCTATAATTTTTAACTGCAATCTATGTAATCTATGGTCAGTCAGTCACGGAAAACGTATAAAAATCACTGTACACAACATAATAATTGATGGAATAAAATTTCCTCACGTATTCTACGTTATCGGTACATATTTAACAAAAACGTATTGAAGAGATATTCTTGTAAAGTCGTTATTTTTCCCGCTAGTGTCCCGTGAATGACTGACATTTTGTTCTATCATATATATGCTAAAACGCATGGTGCAGTCAGTTGCTTGCTTCACTCCGCTGAGGATGAACATAAACATGGTTTAGAAAATCTGGTAGACTGTTCGACTCGGCTGTTCCATAAATTAATTACTGAACTTTTTTCTGTGTTAATTTGAGCTAAAAGGCAGTTAGCGGAAGCATTTAAATATATTCAGGAAAAATATTGCAGTAAACGAAGCAGCCATACTTCATGATTTCTCAGAAAATTATACCTACAAAGAACAAAATGAGTTCCAGGCAGTTCATTAGAACAATTAGCATATCTAATATTAACTGCTGTTGCCTAGTTTATATGGTAGGCGACGAGAAGTTCAGAAGAAATATTTTGTTCTAGTGTCAGGTTATGTAACACATAGCAAATGTGCTACTGATATTTGCTAAAGTAAAGTGTTTTATTTTAACTATAGTGATTTGTTCCAAAACTTGAGGTGATAGCAATTTTCAGTTGGAGCAACTGGTAATAGAAATATACTATTAAATATATATATAGAACCATACATTTAGCAATGTGACACTGTATAATCGCATATTTCAATTTTGATATGAAATGAAATTTATTTGAATCGTACCATGGAAAGGGGGTTATAAATGTGATTGGCGGCCACATAAAAAGGATGACACGGATGTATGAAAAATCGGGAATGAAGATACAGAATGGTGCAGAATTATGTAAAAACAAATAACTGGAGTCACAAAATTATATAGAAGATGGAAATATTTTTTTAGAAAAACATTTTGAATATCTTGCATCTAACACAGACTCATTGCGTATACAACGTGAAAGCGTTGGGCCCGTATGTTATAGAGTATGCACAACTGTTAAACAATCAGCGCAACGAATTTGTAAGTTCGTGTGTTAAAAAAACTGAATGGCGTGCAGGCCTAGAACGCTCTTGGCTGCTAATATCACATCCAAGTATATCAATCACAGAGGTGGACAATCATCTAACAACATATAGCGTGACATGTGGTCAGCATGTCAGATACTCCAGCCGTTATGGCTGTTTTCTCGACCGCAACCGCTAAATATTCAAGCTGCCAAATTCTTCATGATCCTGGGCGGGCACCAATCCCATTGTGACCGAAATTCCATTGAGAAAAATTTCTTCATCTCATTTTGGGGATCGAATCAGTGCTATCCATTGAGACATCTAGGTTCAAATCATTTAAGTTAGAGCTTGGGACTTCATGCGTGACAGGACACATTATTTTCATTAATTAGTCAGGTCAAGTTAGGGCGAAGACTAGAGAGAGAAATGTTTGTATAAGCGATCTCATATATATA
Source organism: Diploptera punctata (assembly GCA_030220185.1). Classification (NCBI taxonomy): domain Eukaryota; kingdom Metazoa; phylum Arthropoda; class Insecta; order Blattodea; family Blaberidae; genus Diploptera; species Diploptera punctata. The sequence goes on along the minus strand of JASPKZ010009799.1, from coordinate 2,043,029 downwards.
TATATATATATATATATATATATCGATATTATGATGTGAGTCATCAGTATTCGGGCTAAATGGAGTTATGGTTTTATGGTTTTTTAAAAGTAGAATTCAATCACGTCAGCAATTGTTACTAACTATAGCTTCCTAATGCGATTTATGATAATTTGTTTCGAAAGTACATGCACTTTGATAAATGACGAACTTATTAAGAATGTGTACAATTTCTGCGGGGAGTACATTTTTTATTGCAGTGGTTCAATATTAGAAATCAAAAATCTAAATCTTACATCAGGTAAACTGTAAGGAACTCCACTCCAAGCGCGAGGCCCAGAAGGTCCCTTGGTCTACCAAACCGGCTGCTGGCCTGACATCCAAAAGTGTTAGTCACAGAGGTAGACGATCATAAGCCTGTGTAGGGGTGACATGTGCGTCAGATATCGGGTTATAGCGTTATAATGGACTTATAAACCGGAAATCGTTACTTATTGTACGTACCCAAATTCCTCACGATGCTGGGTGGGCACATGTCCCATACTGGCCTAAATTCCATGAGAAAATATCTTCCTCCATGGGGACTTGAACCAGTCCCATAGCTCTGCGTCAAGGCTTCTTGCCTTAACCACTCGGCTAGGGCGCCGGACTAAATTGTAATCAGTTACTATATATATATATATATATATATATGTGTGTGTGTGTGTGTGTGTGTGTGTGTGTGTGTGTGTGTATGTGTACAAGCATACAATTTTAAGAGGTACATTTAAAAAAAGAAAAGACACTTTGTTATTAATTATTTAATAGTTTCGTAATTTAAAATGGCACATGGCAAGCGAGTTAATTTCATTACTTTCTTGATCTAATTAATATTTATTTTACAGCAAAATTAAATTTAACAATTTTCGTAGAATTGAAAAAGTAATGCAGTTCTCTATTAAACTCTGTTACTGAAGCTGTTTATCTACTTTCATAGTATTTTGTTAAAATTGTGTATTATTTCCATTTTGAAATTCTAAATAAAATTCAGATATGTCAGACAGTCAGTCACAAAATAATGTCAGTCAGTCACACATCACATATTAGGTCATTACGGCGGTATTAATTGTGATATAGGTTTACTTTTTTATTTAAAATATAAATTGAAATGTGCCCTCCAAACGGTATTTTGGAAAATTGAATTAAGAATCATATTTCAGAGAATGATGCAGATGAGCATGTTAAGCTGCATGATGAGTTGACATTTATGTCAGTCAGTCACACATACTTTGATAGATAATAAATAACAATGTTTTTCTTCAGAAGTTGTATATTTATGTACAATCGTACAGAAGCTGTATATTTATGTACAATCTTAATCAGACAATTTTCTCTATCGTATCACGTACATAACACGTGTAATTTCAACCAACTGTAATATTCATGTAAGCATTTTGCAGCAAACGTGTATTGTAAATGTCAGTCAGTCACATATGGAATTACTCTATAATATACTTCATGTTTCTTGAATATAATTACAAATAAATTAAGGAATACATTTCCATTTATTTTCATATTCTCATATTCTCAATTTAATCAGTATAAATTTAAGACAGGATCAAATGCAATGGCCTATTAATGAGAAGTCAATATTGTCTAGCGGAATGAGGTTTTAGAATCATGAATTCTAACAGGATCACTTTGCGATGGGATGCATATAAAGTATGATGATGAACACATTTGTTATCGCGGCGCGCCGCTTCGCTAAGCTCCTGACAGGAACAAGACAGCGAGATGGTATCGCACAGTGTGCTGTTAAGATTGTGCAGGAAGCTACTTTATCAGAACTACTGTGCAATCACCTGTAACCTCAATCACTGTGCACTGTTGTACGATTTGGTATCAAATATAAAGAAACAATGAAGAGTTTTAGGTATTAATTACACCGGTCGAAAAAAGTATATAAATGCAGTATACATGCAGAGAATAAGATAATTGGAAAACCAGTATCACAACTTAACTTATCTTATGTTGTTTTAAAGCAGAATTACTTTAATCTAATTAAGGACATTACCTTTAAAGGAATGGGTATGTGGATATTAGATAAGTGCGAACATAAAACAAATTATAGTATAAAAATACAGACAAAGTTAGATAGATTATTTCTTCATATACCTGATATGAGAATGACAAAGCAATATATATATATATATATATATATATATATGATATGAAAAGAAAAAAGAATGCTTGAGTCGGGATTTGAACTCGAGTCTCTAAAGTCTGTACCTTTAGCGCTCTAACCAACTGAGCTACCCAAGAATTCCAAGTCAAACATACAATTTTCTTATACATGTAGTATTCTCAATTCACACAAGAGGTAGCGGAAATATCATTCAACTGCCATCTAGCGGCTAACCTAACAGTTAAGCAAATTATTAAATAGAATATTTACTTTATAGCACTTTATTAGCCGCTAGATGGCTGTTGAATGATATTTCCGCTATCTCTTGTGTGAATTGAGAATACTACATATATAAGAAAATTGTATGTTTGTCTTGGAATTCTTGGGTAGCTCAGTTGGTTAAAGTGCTAAAGGTACAGACTTTAGAGACTCGAATTCAAATCCCGACTCAAGCATTCTTTTTTCTTTTCATATCATATTTGCCTTCATTGCCAAATGTCAAAAATATATTTATAATATCTATATATACAAGCGTTACTGTTATAAAGTAAATATTCTCTTTAAATAATTTGCTTAACTGTTAGGTTAGCCGCTAGATGGCAGTTGAATGATATTTCCGGCTACCTTTTGTGTGAATTGAGAATACTACATGTATAGGAAAATTGTATGTTTGTCTTGGAATTCTTGGGTAGCTCAGTTGGTTAGAGCGCTAAAGGTACAGACTTTAGAGACTCAAGTTCAAATCCCGACTCAAGCATTCTTTTTTCTTTTCATATCATATTTGCCTTCATTGCCAAATGTCAAAAATATATTTATAATATCTATATATACAAGCGTTACTGCTATAAAGTAAATATTCTCTTTAATAATTTGCTTAACTGTTAGGTTAGCCGCTAGATGGCAGTTGAATGATATTTCCGCTACCTCTTGTGTGAATTGAGAATACTACATGTATAAGAAAATTGTATGTTTGACTTGGAATTCTTGGGTAGCTCAGTTGGTTAGAGCGCTAAAGGTACAGACTTTAGAGACTCGAGTTCAAATCCCGACTCAAGCCTTCTTTTTTCTTTTCATATCATATTTGCCTTCATTGCCAAATGTCAAAAATATATTTATAATATCTATATATATATATATAAAGTATTCCCATTTTTACAAGTTCACATTTCATATTGTTTCTTCGGAACGAATTACGAATAACAAATTATGGCGCAATGTAAGATTTACGATTAATGGATTGTGTGAACACCTAAAGTTTCAAACGACGAAGCGCCACTAATGGAGATTAATGATAATATATGAATATTTCTTCCAAAATGTTCCTTGAGTTTGTACCTAACGAAAATTGCAAACAGCCAATACTTAACGTTGCCGCTGACATTATATCTAAGATTCGTTGAAATGTTTTCATTGTTATTCGGAGAAGACATGTTGTTAGACTCGGTTGGTAGCATTCTGGTATCTGCGGTTACAATTGAACACTAGTAGCCTACTTGTCAGTTTTATAACTAGGGCTAGAATTTTTATGTAATAAAAAATAAGATTGCAATGCAGATACCATTATTAAACTGTTTGTGTGTGAAATCAAAACAAAAGACAGAAGTCTGACTTCTCATTATACTATTCAACTGTTTGTATACGTGAAACCAAATCAAAAGACAGTCATAAGTCTAACTTCTCATTATACTACGAGTATGTTGCAATCAATAAACCACATTTTTTCCACATAATAATGCTAGCCCTATTTATAACGTACTAATAACGGAGTATACTGGTATTCATGAGGTCGTGTATTTGATCTGATTTAAAACTTTATTATTGTTTAGTAATTAATATTAAGTTCATTAATTTATTATCGCATGAAATTGACATTACTTGTTTTTACTGTATGGCTGTATATATATATATATATATATATATATATATATATATATATATATAGTAATTCTGCGCGATGGCAATGCTATGCTTGCAGCTTTACTAGGGAATTGTAAGTGTGGTAGCTTCCCGTTTCTTTCCACACCGGTGAAGGATGATGATGATGATGCTAATAATGGTAAGGATGATGATGATGGCCATATTATTTCGAGGACCGTTAGGGCCTTAAAGTTTTCCTGACATTTGTCTTACAGGTGAGGAAAAACACCAATAAATACCTCACCCAGAAAAACTGCCCCGACCGGGGGTCGAACCCGGGCCCGCTGCGTGACAAGGCAGCACGCTACCTCGAGACCACAGCGGTGGGTTATATATATATAAATGAATGAAAGAAAAAATTTACTCACAACAAAATAATTTCTCGTGGCATAAACCATAAATGCGTACTGGCGGCTGCTTTAGATAATTCAAAGAATCAAAATTAAGAAAACATTATTCAATATTTAATCCGTTTCTTCCCAACTCGAACAGATATCCCAAACAAGTGGGGTTGTAATAGCGACTATTCTCTGCCTTTGTATCTCAGTAATGGAACGTATTAATCGTGAGTGTAGGTATTTTCAGAAACAAGTAGTGGGATTCGTGTCACACGGGAGTAAAGGCAAATAGAAATTTGGCGACAGAGCCAATTAGTCTTGTAATTAATTTTTTTCATATAAATAACTTGTTACAATTATAATTTGTCAAGGAGATAATTCGTTTTCAACACTACTCTTCATGTTTAAAATTGGCCACAAATAAAATTCTCTACAATTAAAATTAGTTAGGTAACAATTAGTCATATAATTAAAATTAACTGCAGAGATGTAAACAAAATTTTAGTTAAATTAAATTGATAATGAATTAATTATCACATAATTGCAAATTATCAGACAGAATTCGTGTAGTGAATAGTTAATAGACTTACGGTATAATTAAAATTGGTTAAGAAACAAAAAAAAATGAAAACAAGAACAAGGCTCGAAGTCACAGTTTTAGAATTATTAAAGCAAGCGCTATACCACTTTTCCATTAGATATAGTTATGACTCTTTATTAAACATTACTGTTCAGAAATTAATTCAACTGTGCATCTACAAGCATTGTATAAGAGCACCGTGTTCCGAAATGTAGATTGAAATACATTAGAGCGCGGTCACTTTACGTTTTGAAACTGTAAGTGTATTATTTAAAACTATTCACTATAAATCTTTACCATTAGAAAAAAAAAGTTTTTAAAGATGCACGATATAATCTTCTTCAATGATTTTATAGACATGTACTTCATTATCTGGCTTTCAGCTACATGACATTGATTCGTTTTTCAAATGCATCCCTTATCTTAAATCTATTTATTCTGTCGCCAAATAGGATTAATATTGGTATCTTTACGGTACTTCTTAAAAATTGTTATTGAACTGTGGTGACTGAATGAGTTGAAAGATTTTCAACATAACGTAAGCTATATCATGATACAGTGTCATTTAGGGAATATAGGGCTTTAGTGGCTACAAACAGAAACATACGCCAGCTGAAAATTTGGGGAAAACATTCCAAGTGCATTTTATCACAATTATTGTCACGAGTGATTTCCAAATTATCGTTAAATTCACGACTGACAAGTGACATTTGTTAGGACTATTTGACGAATAAAATTAAGCTATTTACTCACAAATCATTATTAATATATAGTTATTTTGAAATATTTATACATTTAATGTAAACGGCAATGTTTGAAAACATTGTTATGCTTCATTTGTTCATCACTGCAACCAGATTATATTATTTACTTCCAAAGGATTGCGATATTTTAAGAATGCACCATAGTGGGGAAATTTATAACCAACGTTATAGATTATTAATTAATTGTTGATGTCCTATGATATTAATATGTGAAGTATATTTTTCTGGAACGTTATTACCTGCAACATAATACGTTTAAGGAAGTGTAAACAGTGTTCTTTGTGGTAAAATCGATACCTACAAATGTTCTTATATTATAACCCGCAAGCACTGTCAGATAACACTCGTGCACTATATATATATATACATAACCAGATAACCACGTGCAATCACTGCAAAATAATGCTAAGATCTATTCATAATGTTAAAAAGGAGGAGCTTGAATGTAAAGTGATAAAATTAAATCAATAAAATCTAGGTGAAAAACGACTGTGATTGGCTGTAAATTAAAATCGTTGAAATGTGATTGATTATTGACTCCCATTTGGGGCATGAGTGAAATAGTCTCCAATAATATGTCAAATTATAAATATCTCCATACCAGCAGTTCGTATGTACCCTATTTTTATTCATATTCTTATGATTTAAGGTCTATATGATATCTTCATCTCTTTTCAGATGTAAGCTCATCGCATTCATGCGCGTTTTTTTCACCATAATGATAGTCTGTTGAAAAAGTATATTTACATTTTTTTGCTCGTATTGTAAAATTATTTATGACACGCGCATCGCCTTCTTTCATGAATCTTTCTGTATCAAATTTTTTTTCACGAATATACTTTCGTAAATGGCACTGACATGGAAATATGAACCACTATCAAAAACATACTTACTTTCGTTCGGTGATCCGGAAAACCCAATTATTGCAGATAAATGAGTGTTTGTTTCGTTGCAGTACCGGACAAGGTAAATTCGTGATATGACAGATCCGAAGAGCTAAAGTCAACTAAAGTATTTGTTTCCGTTATTATTTAGCTATTACATTTATAGAGACTCAATCTTTAGAAATTAATTATTTTTATCTTTTAAATTTGACATAATACTTTTCTAACATTCTATTTCCATTTCCTCATTTGGGTTTTCACATTTGTTAAAATAACAATTAAATTTACATTAATTAAGACTTTCATGGCTATCGGTATATATTCTAAAATACCTTTTCGGGATTCTTGGCCGTGTCTAGGAGTGTTGTCTTCTCGATGTTTCATCACCTTCTGTGGATTACATCTTCAGGAGGTTTTTCTTGTGTAAATTTTCGTAGTGAACTATTTGTCAACTTGTACGATTTAACGCAACTCTGATTTTTAGTAAATAATTCATAATTGTTTGAGTTAATCACAGAGTAGCTCGCCCATTTGCTGTTGTCATGGTATATGGTATATTATTATATTTGTCAAAAATGTTTTATTTAACACTTTTCTATGGCAGATACCAGGTTTTATTAATTCTGAAACCTTCATCTTTTCCGTTGAAATTTTATTTATGTGTTAGTATATTACAATAGCTTCTCTGTTCAATCAAGTATAATAATGTACTGTATTAATAAAACCTGAGCAATTGCTTCTCTGTTCAATCAAGTATAATAATGTACTGTATTAATAAAACCTGAGTGTAGCTTCTCTGTTCAATCAAGTATAATAATGTACTGTATTAATAAAACCTGAGTGTAGCTTCTCTGTTCAATCAAGTATAATAATGTACTGTATTAATAAAACCTGAGTGTCATTAAATAAAACCATGTGATTAGTATTATTAAGAAAACGTTCAGCTATTGCAGATTTCTCTAATTGACCGTTGAAAGTGTCATATGTGTTCTTTGGTCCTGGTATTAACTGATTGTTTTGTAGTTCCAATATAAAATATCTAAAAATATATTAGAGAATCTAAACTTTCAGTTGTGTGTATCGTATCCCATGCAGTAGTGAGAAGTTTTATATTGGAAATATAAAACGATCAGTTAATACCAGGATCAAAGAACACATAAGACACTGTCAGCAAGGTCAGTTATAGAAATCTGCTGTAGCTAAACATTTTCATAATAATTCTAATCACATGATTTTATTAAAGACACTTAGGTTTTATGTAATACCATATATTATTACACTCGATTGGACAGAGAAGCTATTGAGATATATAAACATAAACAAAATTTTAACAGGAAAGAGAAGGTTTCAGAAGTAATAAAACATGGTGTCCACACCTAGAAAATTATCAAGTACAATTGGGCGAGCTACTGTATGTTTAACTCAAACAATTAGAAATCGATTTACTAAAAATCGTAGTTACGGTAAAATCACACATATTATCAACTAGTTAACAGTTTACTACAAACATTTACACAAGCAAAAACTCCTGAAGATATCACCCACAAATGTGGAGAAGACAGCACTGCAAGGTACGGCCAGAATCTCGAAAAATGTATTTTGGAACAATTTAGTTTGTTATAAGTATTCATTTCCTGGGCGTTACTATAGATATGAGGGCCAGAATCGACAAGGTGGAATATATACGTCAGCAGAGGAGTAAACACAACAACAACGTACTCCTCTGAAGTTTGTCCACTTATCTAGTCCGCATGTAATAACATAGCTCCGAATCCAATTAAACCTGATCGGAATTCGAATCCCGGCCCCGAAAATTGTGCTGTGTGATATTTTCATTTTGGGCTTTTTTCTCATAATAATTCAAAACATCATGGCCAAAATCTTTCTAGAACGTCATCTAGCCATCATAATTACCGGTAACATTTTAAATTTGGCTTATCGTATATAAATGTATAAACCTTGTCGCCCTGAAGTAGTCCTACCTTCCACTCCAGCCACACTGGATCCATTCACGGCAATACAGGGGTTTCTAAAACTCCGCCATTTCTCTAGATGCGTTGTTTGGTTATTGTATCGATTCATATATATATATATATATATATATATATATATATATATATCATCACCATCATCCTGCCAGGTTTTAGTCCTAGAAGAAATGTTACGGCCTGAGAAAGCGGTTTTCGTGCCATCTTTTCATAGGTCGACCAAGTGACCGTTTCCCATTTGAACAGTAGTTCATTATTGCCTTGGGGATCCTGGATCTAGCCATTCCTGAGACATGTTCCTTCCAGTTTAGCTGATACCTGGAGATGTAGTCCAGTATTGGTGACATATATATATATATATATATATATATTAGTGCTGGAATCCCAGCATTGTGCAGTTCTGAGCGATCTAACGTATAGAGTTAGAGGTTATGGGTTCATATCGCGGTTCGTACGTTTAATGTTTTTTCCTGTCATGTTTGGTCTCAATTGCTAAATGTCAAAATTTAATTACAGTATTGAAATAAAGAAGCGTTACTGCTATAAATAAATGTTCTCTTTATATGCTTATTTGTTATAGAAGCCACGAGTTGGCAGCTTGACCGATGTCCAGGTGCCACTGATGTTAGAGAAAAATAAATGGAACTCCTGATTGGTGCAGTTAGAAGCGCCTTAACATGTTTTATTATAGGTCTTGGGTTCAAATCCCGGATAAGGAGTTTATTTTTCTTTTCATGTCATATTTGGCTTCATTGCTGAATGTCATGAGTTTAATTTTAACATGGATATAAAGAAGCTTTACTGCTATAGTAAGTAAATATTTTCTTTTTAGGCTTACTCGATAAAGAAGCTACGAGATGATAGTTCGACCGATATCCCACTGTCCCTCGTGATAGAGAATTATATACAAAGAAAGAACATAAATATTTATGCTGTAATGTTGAATGGCGCGGTTGGGAGCGCGATAATATATAGAGTGATAGATCTCAGGTTCAAATACCGGATCAGATGTTTACTTATATGTTCATGTCCGTACATATATACTTATGTGTGTGTGTGTGTGTTGTGCATTAAGGATATTAGTAGGATAATCGTGGGAGTTCTTAAGAACCAAGGACACAACGCCCAGAACCCCAAGTTCCAGAATACAGATATTGGCCGTGAAAGCCTCAAATTTAGTTGTATTAATCAAAGCACATAATGAAATAAACCCAGGACCCTGTATGTTAGTCCGCTAGTCACGAAACCAACGGAAGAGTTTTCACCAATTTGTTTTAATTTCCACATGCGCATACCAGTTACAAATACTTGATTATGCGGGTTACAAATTAAATGAGCGACATTTGAATTTTGCTTCTAATAGATAAAACAGCGCAACAATATAGTTGGAACATTACTCTTCGTTTAATTTTAATTGAGAGAGGTAAATTGTTAGAAATACCTGAATATATTGATGAATACAGCAATCAGAAGCAAATGTATAGTTCAAACAAAACTAATATGACAGTTAACTGAATTTTCACCAAACATGTGGCAAATATACGTTTTTGGTTGATGGGAATTTGGGAATGTTTTGACAAGAAATAATTGGATTATTTAACCTTGTTTGACGTGTAAGTGTGCTTTTTAGATTAGTGATAGATCGATAATATCCGGGTTGTCCGCAAGCTATATCTGAACTTTAGATTCAATTATATCCTTAGAGTAAAGTACATAGGTAAAATAGCACCCAGTCTGATATACAAATGAATAGCACTACACTGGTAGAAATGGCAACAATCAGCGCGGTTTAATTTTAAAGAAAATTCCGTCACGAAACAACTGCGTAAACTAAGCGAATTCCTCACCAAGTTAATTTTATGACCCCATTTTGCTGGTTTTTAGAATATGTATTTATTTCCCTAAATTAATAAACTAGAGTAGACGTAGGGGTTGGAAGAGCAGTTCCACCGTTTATCTACCCAGACGCATTGTCCCCCGGCCCACCGAACGCACAATAACTTTGACCCGGGTGCAGAATCGGCAGCCAGGAGGAATCAACGAGCAGGGTCCGTGGTCTGTCGCTTCCGGCTACGTTAGGGGTTAGGTGACCTCTTCAGCCCATTGATATTGTTTTCATGTTGATTGTGGAGCGATTATCCTGCCGCCAGTCATACCAAGCCGTAGATCAGGAAAGAAAGATCAAGTAATTGAGCATTAACAAGCCTGTTTTCAGGCTAGAAACAATTTTTAATTTGGCGTTTACTAATTCCCCACTTATAATGGTCACATTTCGCTGATTTTCAAGAACACCACCTCGTTTTATTTCAACAGCATGAATTTCGCTGTGAAACATCGAAAATGTGACCGCTAGAGCAATTTAGAAATATTCGATTCAAAATGAACTCGTACACCTACAGGTCAGATTTTGCTAATTAACGAACTCGAGCTTACTTTTGTAATTACATGCTATATGCCAAGTTTAGTTTTCATGTATAAAAAATTACGGCCGCTTGAGCATTAACCAATAAACACATACACTATATATATATATATATATATATATATATATATATATAAGGTTCAAGATGGCGGAAATGCAGAAATGTGATATCGATAGTGCTCTGGAAAAGCTGATACAAGTTACGGAAAAAAGCAAAAAGCTACGAAGTGACCTGAAGCAAGACATCATGCAAGCGGTAAGTGAACTCAGAACATCATTTGTAATTTAATGAACGAAGTGGAGGAGAAAAACAAGACGATTAGTGCTCTGGCTGAGAAGGTCAAGAAAGCTGAAGAGATTCACAATGGCGTGACAGGTAACAGAAGCCTTGTTGGGGCGATTGGACATCATGCTCCATCTGTCTGCGGCAGTTCGAACTACAGCGCAGCTGTTCGAGACAATAGACCACAAACCATACACGAAAAAAATTACAAACTTGTACTCAAATCAAAGCAGAACGAGTCCACAGATGCAATGAAAGTTTTGTTGAAGCGAAATATTAATCCAACACAACTAAAAGTTGGAATAAGATCTATGAAGGCACTAAGAGACGGTAGATTGATTATCGAATCTGGAAAGAAAAAATATATCGATATTCTTAAAAAAAATATCGAAGATCATTGCAGACAACTATTAGACATCAGCACTCCTAAACTTCGCAACCCCAACATAATTATCTACAACATCCCTGAAGATATAACAATAGACAATGCGGCAGGTACCATCGTTGCCCAAAACCCTGAACTTAACTTAAATGAGGAGACCCTCATGCCTAGATTCATCTTCAAAACAAAGCGGAACTTTCGGAACCTTGTTATGGAAGTTAAACCTGAATCTTGGCGAACCCTAAATCAAAAGAAGATTAAACTCTGCTGGCAAATTTGTAACGTTGAAGACTATATAAAATTTAGAAGATGTTACAAATGTTCCAGATTTAACCATAGAGCCCAAGAATGTAACAGCAGCGATACTTGTCCACTTTGTGCGGGTAATCATAAACTGGCAGACTGTACTGCAAGAGCAAATGAATATAAATGTATAAATTGTGTGACTCATAACAAATTCAATAGAGAACAAGTAAACGAATGCCACTCATCCCTCGACAAAAACTGCCCATGCATGCTAGCAATGCTAAAGAAATACAAACAAAACACTAAATATTAAAATGGCAGGTTCAACCAATCACAGTTGCAATGCTAGTCAAACCATTAAGCTCAGAGGGAAAACACACATTAAATGCCTTCAAATAAATTTAAAACATTCTAAGGCGGCTACTAGTAATCTCATGCATATGACAGAATCACACAATATTGACATAATCTTCATTCAGGAACCATATGTTATCCAGAACAAAGTGGCTAGAATTTCCAGGAAGTATAGGACCTTTTCTAAAGGAGAAAATAGGATTAGGGCAGCCGTTGTCATAGCAAATAGACAAATAGATGCTCTACTAATAAACCAAATATCTGACGAAGATGCCGTAGTTGTGGAAATTTTATACAATAAATTAAAATTCAAAGTAGTTAGTATGTATATGGATATCAGAGCAGATATTAATGATGATTTCATTAAGCTGACCATATACTAGAAGTTACGAGGAAGGAGGATGGAATAATAGTAGGCGTGGACAGTAATTCTAGGTCAATAATGTGGCATGATACTATCACCAACACTAGAGGCAGAAAAGTAGAAGAATATCTGAGTTCAAAACGGCTGTATGTTATGAATGAATCTAGTGAATATACAACTTTCGAGAGTGCAAACAGGGAAAGAGCAATAACGACCTCACCATAACTAATGACCGGTTAGTAACCATGGTGAGCGAGTGGAAGTGTGGGAAGTAGAGAGTTGGGCTCTGATCACCGATTTATTACATTCAACATATCTAAAAATAACGCGAACACTTCCAACAATTTTCAAGGTAATAAATATATATGTAAAAGAAAACAGACTTGAGAACTTCAGTAATGACATCATAAGAATGTTCTCAGAAAGATTACTAAACAAAACGATAATGAACACTGTTGAAGAACTGGACAAGGGGCTGAGCAGCATAGCTAGGGAAGAACCGGACTTACAAAAACTAGTCAGGGAGTTTGAAGATATCATCACAGCGGCATGCAGTAGGCACTTCAGAATATCAAACAGAGCACAAAAGTTACACCGGAATAAATCTCTCCCATGGTGGACAGAAGAATTAACCATAATGCGGGAAAAGAGTGAATGCTACAAGAAGGAGATATCAGAGAACTAGAAACAACGAAGAGCTGAGAGAAGAACGAACGCATCAATATTTAGAAGCCAAAAGAAAATATGAAAGAACTATTACAAAGGAGAAAATTGTGTCTTGGAAAAACTACTGTAGTTTGACTCCGACAAACAACCCATGGAACGCAGTCTACCGCATAGTGTCTGGAAAAGCCAGAAACGAAACACCTTTAACCACTCTAAAGAAAGCAGACGGCTCTCATACATCCGACCTACAAGAAACACTGCAGCATATGATAGATCATTTTGCACCAGACGATGACGAGGCAGCGGACAACTACTATCACAAGCTAGTCAGAGAAGATAATAAACGTCCCGTGGAAACTAAAGATGATGCCGATTTTACCCAACAAGAAATAGCACACATTTTAGAAAATATGAACCCAAATAAATCCCCAGGAGAAGACGGATTTACGAGCAGAATTTTACTTCAAGTTATGAACATTCTACCATGCTTTTTAACAGCGATATACAATAACTGTCTCAGGAGAGGTAATTTTCCCCAACAGTGGAAGAAAGCAAGATTAATTCCTATCATAAAGCAAGGAAAAGAGTATTACCAGGAGGTTTCTAAATTCCGTCCAATAAGCCTCCTAAACACAGGAGGAAAAGTACTGGAGAAGTTGTTAATAAACAGAATTATGCATCATGTCAACTCAAAAGACCTAATGTCAGACAAACAGTTCGGTTTCACTCCTCAAACTAGCACGGTGGACGCAGCGATGACACTAAAAGAATACATCGAGGAAAATCTAAAAGAAAATATGTATTTGGTGCTAGTAAGCTTGGATATCCAAGGAGCTTTTGACTCGGCCTGGTGGCCGGGTATCATGAAAGCTCTGAGGGAATTCCAGTGCCCAAGGAACTTGTATAATCTTGCAAACAATTATTTTAACCAAAGAACAGCTACATTAGCAGTAAACAATGGTAAAGTAGACAAAAATGTAACGAGAGGCTGCCCACAAGGATCTTGCTGCGGTCCGGGGTTCTGGAACATCCAGTACAACTCCATACTTCGATTAGATTACACCGAACATACTAAAGTAATAGCATTTGCAGACGACCTGATAGTAATAACAAAGGGAAAATCAGTTCTCGAAGCTGAGAATTATGCAAATATTGAAATGAGAAAGATTACATCCTGGGCCCACAACAATAAATCCAAATTCAATGAATGCAAATCAAACACTATTCTAATAACAAGACGAAAACGAAGGGAAAACAAACAAATACATATATTTCTAAATAATAAGCAGCTAGAACAGGTCGACCATATTAAATATCTTGGCATAATAATCGACAAGAGATTTACATTCAACCAGCATATCGAATATGTAGCAGAGAGATGCAAAAAACTTATTAATGCTCTCTCGAAGACAGCAAAAATAAGCTGGGGTTTAAGTGACAAAGCCCTGTGCACAATTTATAACGGTGCAATTCTGCCACTGTTATCGTACGCGGCACCAGTATGGATAAGTGCACTGGACAAGAAATATAATATTCGAAAGTTTAAACAGGTACAGAGATTGATCAGCATACGAATGGCAAAGGCATATCGCACTGCGTCCTACGAAGCTCTCTGCATTCTGACGGGATTAACACCTATACATCTAAAAATACAAGACATTTCGGCTATTCACCAAATAAGAGGAAGTTCCAAATACGAAACTCTTAACGTTGATCAGACAGTTAGTTACAAAAACTTGACTCATCCGGCAAAATTCATAAAAATCCAGGATACAAGAGAAAACAAAGAATACACTTATGAAATATACACAGATGGAAGCAGAAGCAATGATGGAGTTGGATCGGGAATAGTTATATTCAAAAAACATGTATTAACAAACCAGCTTAAATTTAAGTTGTACGAAGAATGTTCAAATAACCAGGCTGAGCAACTTGCCATCATGAAAACATTAGACACCTTAAAAGGACTTAACACCAGCGAAATACCGATTGACGAACGTAATGTGGCAATCTACACTGACAGCAAGATCACGTTAGACTCCCTAAGGAACAGAAATAATCGAAACAATTTAATTGAAGAAATTAGGAATAAGCTGAAATCTCTAGAAGGCAACAATTGGACAGTGGAATTCAGCTGGGTCAAGGCACATGCTGGAATCTACGGCAACGAGATAGCGGATCGCCTAGCGAAGCAAGCAGCGTGCGACGGCGGCCTACAAACGAGTTACGATAGGATTCCAGTAAGTGCTGTGAAGAAACACCTGACAATCATTAGTGAAGAAAAATGGGAAAGGGAATGGCAATCAACCACCAATGGGAATTTGACGAAATCGTTCTTCCCGAAAGTCAGCGACAGACTACAGACAAGAATCCAGGTATCTCCCAATTTCACAACGCTGGTGACCGGACACGGGAATATAAACGCCTACTTCCATCGCTTCAAGATAAAGGACAGTGCAATGTGTGCATGCGGTGCTGGTGAGCAGACAGTGGACCATGTCATATATAACTGTATAGAATTTAAAAACGAAAGACAAACTCTTATAAACTTTGTAAATAGAGGTAGTGAAAGGTGGCCCATAAATAAGAGTAAATTAGCTTTTAAGTATACTAAACAATTCACCAAATTCGCAAATAGCATAGACTTAAAAAAATTACAATAGAACATTACTTGGACAGTATACTTTAAGCAACTGTAAATCATAAAGTGATAGAACTAGATAATAAGTGTTAGGATAAGAACATTATTTTAAGGAAGTGTAAATATTGATCATGACTTGTTAGGATTAGTCAGTGCTATAAGTGTAAATAGGAACCTAATAGCCTATTTTTTTAGAACTTGTAAGGACAGTAAAATATTTTTCAATAGTAGATTACTCATAAAATGTTAGAATTAGTCCGTAACTTAAGTGTAAATAGGAGCTATATCTTCTTAGATTAGTAATGGATAGAATATTAACTTAGCGTGTAAATATAGATTATAGCTTGATAGGATTAGTCAATTTAAATGTAAATAGGAACTATATTTTGTTAGGAATAGTAGTGAAGAATGCACTAATTTAACCCTTAACTTACAATGTATCTTATAAAAAACATTGATTTAATTTATTTGTTATAGTTTATTAAACAGTAAAAATAAAAC
The DNA here is from genome assembly GCA_030220185.1 of Diploptera punctata. Classification (NCBI taxonomy): domain Eukaryota; kingdom Metazoa; phylum Arthropoda; class Insecta; order Blattodea; family Blaberidae; genus Diploptera; species Diploptera punctata. The sequence continues at coordinate 2,026,556 of JASPKZ010009799.1, read as the reverse complement.
AAATTATCATAAATTACCTAAGATTGTGTCAAATTACGTTAAAATACAGTAATAACTTACTTTTACATGATTTTATTTTTCTTTGCGGTCCGAAACACATGAATGGTGGGCACATAAATTATTGTTTCGCCAATTTAAGGGTTAAGTAAGTGCTAATAAGAACAATATCAAGCAACTGTAAATATTAATCATAACTTGTTAGTGATAAGAGGAACCATAACTTGCTTACGTATAATTAACAGAGAGCATTGTTTGAAATGCAAATAACAACCACAACGAAATAGAACAATTTAGCGTCACAATAACTCAAAATTATATTTTAAGGAATCGAAAATAGAAAAAAAAAATGTCACACTTTAGAACTAGTAAATAACATTATGAATGCAGAGTCAGGAACATCAACACACATAAAATGATAGAGATATTTTAATATTGCTAAACCAAAGCATGTAGTACTGCAGAAAACTGTAGTGGAGCATGCTGTCATATGAAGACTCTTAAAAATATATATATTTATAATATATATATATATATATATGTGTGTGTGTTGGTCATGAATATTTTCGATGTCTACTAGATAGATCGGTGAGTGTCTGTAATGCTTTAGATATTTTCATGACAACAAGACAAATGGTTTAATTCCTTCGGAATTCCCTTATTTATACTTTTCTTGTAAGGTATTGCATTATTAAGACTATTTAACTCATACCCCAAATGGGAGTCAATGACCAATCTCATTACAATGATTTTTTATTTACAACCAATCACAGTAGTGTTTCGCCTAGAATTTACCAACTAAAATTTATCATAATAAAGAAAGCGCCTCCGTTTTAATATTCTGAATAGGTCATAGGATTATTTTGCAGTGACTGACTCTCTGAGAAATACGGCTACCAGATTGTACATATATAGTGCATTTGAATGCCAACACATAGCGCATGCGGGAGTTAATATAAAATAATTTGTAGCAATTGAATATACCACCAAAAAAAAACACTCTTTGCACTTTCTTAAATGTATTTTTTCCCAGGCAATATCATTCCAGAAAAATATAATTGTCATATTTACATCATAGGAGATCAGAAATGAATTGATATACAGTTTGATGTGTTTCAATGTTTCTCCAAAATTGCGTTTCTTTGGCAATAAATAATATGATCTGGTAGCAGTGATGAACAAAATATGCAAATTAAGCGTACCAATTGTTTCTCATTTGTTTTCAAACATCGCCGTTTACATTCAATATATAAATATTTTTAAATAACTACATTTAAATAATGACCTTAATTTTATTCGTTAAATAGTCCTATCAAATGCCACTCTTTATTTCCAAATTCTCTATATAAATTCACTCCTCACTTCGTGAGTCGTGAATTTATCGATATTTTGGAAATCACTCGTGGTATTACTTATGATAAATTAATGTATTGGGCGTAGTATCCACATTCATTTTTTTCAGAATTTTTGTGGATAAATGGGTTTAAACGTTCTTTCTTCTTCCAAGTATCCTAGTTCAACCTCTCCCTTGTAGTCACTTTTAAGTGTCATACGTCCAGCCAGCCAAAACATAACGTGACCTAAACCTTGGATCACATTTATAGTTCTTTCACAACACAAGGACATGGAGGTCCTGCCAGAATTAGGGATTAGCTCAATGCAGAGTCATCTCCCAGAAGATACAATCATTAAAAACAAGACACACCAATCACTCACACCTGCATAGGCTTACTAAGCATGACGAATGTGATATGCTGATTATGATGGCGAAAAAGTGTTCGGAGACTATCTGCTTCTTAATATTTACTGGGCATTAGTATTACAGGTCAGGGAAAAACCCAAGAAAACCTCATCCAGAAAACATGTCCCTACTAGGGGATCGTTGTGTACAAGAGAACGACGGTATCCCGACATTACAGCCGTGAATCCACATAAAGTTTCAAAAGTGATCCCACTACAGGCCTCAGGAGGCCCTTGGGGTAGTAGGAGGTTAAGGCTCCCACTTTTTCTTGACAATCGGCACTTTATGTCAGCCGGGTTGTCAGCCCTGCGTGACGGCCGCCTTTACCCCAGAACAAGCGTCTGGTACTCATTTCAGTTAGAGGCTGAGTCGACCCCAGGGCCATAGTGCCGCCAGAAGGTTTGGGTCAGTTTAAACATCCTGACCCCAGCGGGACTCGAACCCTCGACCTTCCGGCTTGTAGCGTAGTGCCTTAACCACTACGCTACGGCGTGCCCCCCGTGAATCCACATTGCAGAAACATTTAATGTTCAGAAGCCAAAACTTTTCAAGATGCTTAATCATATCGTAATACTAAATAAATAAATATAATGCAGTTCTTCTTCTTCTTCTTCCTTTTATGTGAGAGACCTAGTGGTCTGTTACTGTCTCAATCGAACGTTTGAAGGGTCTGCCCAAAGATTTCTTGCCTGGTGGCTGGTAATTTAAGATTTGACGTGGTATTCTTGCTCTGCTCATTCTTCTTACGTGAGGTTTCCCGTTGTTTCTCGATTTTTGTACACATTCCATGACCGATTCAGATTGTAATTGTTTGAGAATCTCAGAATTCCTTTTATGGTCTGTTCTTGAGTAACCTGCAGGACGTCTCATATATTTCATTTCTGCCGCATTTAGTCGTTATTCATCTACACTGCGAATTGCTCAGCCTCACTGCCGTAACATAATATGGGTTTGGTCAGTGTTTTATAAATTTTAGTTCGTGTGTGTTGCTGTACTGTGTTTGGCTTGGAAATATTATTTACTCTGTTAAATTTTATATTTCTTTTTACTAAAACCTTATTCCTCTTCGTATGTAACTTGGTATCCCAGATAGTTAAAAGTGTTGGTTTGTTTTAATATTTAATTATTAATAACAATTTTACTGCGAACTGGGCCTTTCCCTAGGAAAGCCATGAATTTAGATGTTTCTGTTAAGATTTCCATGTTGTAGTTTATTGCAATTTGGTGAAAAGATTGGACTAAACGTTGTAGGTCATATTCTGAATTCGCTATAAACACAATATCATCTGCAAATAATAAGGTGTCTAAATTATATAATCTATTAAGTGGTATACTGCCATGTGATTGTAGTCTCCATTCCTTAATAAATGAGTTAATATATATTATGAACAGCATTGGTGAAAGACCACATCCTTGTATAACTACTTGATTAATTAGTCTGCATTTAGAGATTTTATTTTCAATCTTAACTTTAATGCAATTATCATAAGTAATGCCACGAGTGATTTCCAAATTATCGATAAATTCACGACTCACGAAGTGAGGAGTGAATTTATCTAGAGAATTTGGAAATCAAGAGTGGCATTTGTTAGGACTATTTAACGAATAAAATTAAGCTGTTTACTCACAAATCATTATTTAACTATAGTTATTTTAAAATATTTATATATTTAATGTAAACGGCGATGTTTGAAAACAAATGAGAAACGATAGGTACGCTTCTACTGCTTCTTTTGTTTATCACTGCAACCAGATCATACTATTTATTGCCAAAGGAACGCAATATTGTAAGGAGGAGCTTTCTTTAATATGGTAATTATAACACTGATAAATATTTGGTGAAACACGACTCTGATTGGTTGTAAAACAGAAATCATTGAAACGTGATTGGTCATTGACTCCCATTTGGGGCATGAGTTAAATAGTCCTTATAAATTTCATATATAGGTAGCTTTTATCAATTGGTCTGGGATTCCATCATATTTGAGGATTTCTAATAATTTGTTTTTATTTACTATGTCAAAAGCCTTCTTCAAGTCAATAAACGCCATGTGTTGTTTCAATATCAAACTCCCTGTGTTTTTCTATTTAGAATTTTAATATTAAAGTATCCATCTCTACAGGACCATCCTTTTCGGAATCCATTTTGCGCTTCATCTAATAAATTGTCATAATAATTAGTTATTTTTGATTTAAGTAACTTAGTGTATGTTTTGTAGCTTCAGTCCAAAAGGCCTATTCCTCTTAAGTTATCACAGTTATATATATCTCCTTTTTTGTGTAGTCGGATTACAACAGCTGTTTGCCACTTTTTTTGTTGAGGGCCCTCATTATAAATTCTATTAAAAACAATTTAGAAACCTTTCATTAAAGGCAGAGCTGGCATACTTAAATAATTCTAGATTAATATAATCTTCACCCGGTGTTTTGTTATTTTTGCAGTGGACGAGTGATCGTATTTAGTTCATCTAAAGTATAAAGCATCTTTGCAATTATTGTTAGAAGTTACGAGATTTAAAATTTCGTTTTTTTTTGCTGCCATAACTTTTGAAAATATTCTATCAAATTTTCTTAAGGAATTGTATTTAATTTAACCGTTTCATGTTGCTCTCCATTTAATTGTTTTAAGATTTTATATGTTTTTTGATTTGGTCTTGTGATGTCCATTTTCAATTGGGTAACAAAAGTATTCCAATTTTCCTTGTGATATCTTCTAATATCTCTTTTTTACTATTGTTCTTTTCAGTTTGTATTCTATTTCGTTAGCAAGCGTTCTAGTTGATAGATATTTTCTAAGTGCTTTTCGTTTATCATTAATAATTCTAGCAAGATTTTCATTCAACTTGCGTAAACTATGTCTTCTTGTCCATCTCTTCATTCTTCCTATACTCTCGTTGGCGGCTGTGTTTAAAATATTTATTTTAGATCGGTCCATTCTTCTTCTATAGTGTTGCCAATTTCTACGTTGAGTAAGATTGATAACCTCTTCTGGTAAAGCCAGCGGATACTAGGCTCATTTAATAGTTGCACCTTGTAGGTGTATGTGGGTTCTGTTATGAGTGATTTCTTCTTATACCGTCTTGGAGGAAGTCGTGCTTGAGCAACTAGCAAATAGAGGTCTGATTCGATTTCAAAACCTCGGAATACTCTCGTGTTTAGTATAATATCTTCTAATTTCTTATTTGCTATCACTTAAGCTATTATTGATCTTTGCCGTCTTGCTTCGCAGGTATATTTATGACTGTCAATGTGTTTAAAGTGATTATTCATAACTTTTGAATGATTAAACGTAGCAAAAATCAGTTAATCTTTCTCCATTTTTATTTATTGTGTTTTCTCCATGTGTGCCTATGCATATTCCTATTTTGGTGTTGCCAGTTCGTGCATTTAAATCTCCCATAAGTAATACATAATCTGATTTAGGTATTTTACCCATAAATACGTTGTAATGTTTTATAGAATTTTATATTTTCACTCTTCGCACCTTCTACCGGAGAATATAAACCAATAATACTTAAATATCCTCTGAAAATTTTGATTGTTATTTGAATAATTCTTTCGTCCCAGGTTTGATCAGTTTATAAGAATTATTTCCCTTAAATAATACCAAATTTCAGAACTTTATGATTTCAGAAAAGAAATTGATTTGAATTTTATAAGAATATTAATTTATAATAACCGTTACAACATAGTTAAAGTTACGTGTCATAGTGTACTGGTTTAAGACATCATACCTTGATGCAGACTTGTGGGACTTTTACTGGTTAGATTTCTCATGGGCGAATTTAATTCGCCCAGAAAGGGGCTAGAGCCCACTTAGCAATAATATGGATTTTGGTAGCTACTAACAACACTTCAAGTCCACATCGTCGTGAACAACAACAGATAGTAGCAGACTCTTCTTGCTGATTTTGGAAGTTAACTTCCGAAAGGCCTCCAGTTAACATTTAATATAATATTCTAACACAGTTGAGGACGACAGGACCTTCCAACAGGTATATTTTTTTTATTTTATAGCTAAAATAAGTAGAAATACCACAAGATAGCAATAGATAGAACCTGTTGAACCCGACATGCTGCATACCTGTCACCCTTAGCTGGCTGGAAGATCGTCTACCTCTGAGATTGAAACATGTGGATGTGAAGCCATCAGCCGGCTATAAGGTCAACGATCCTGCAATTCTGCAGCTGCTTGTGTTCGGTATATCATTAATAAATTAGAGTGTGTAAAATGAGATCGTAAAGTGGATAATTTGATAAATTAACCAACTAAAGCATTGGTACTATCGATTCCGCAGGTTTGTGGTCGTGCGGACATAAACTTTTCTCACATACCTGAGCTAATATTTTCCAATGGTCATCTGTATAATCTACTTCCTCCGAGTCTGGTTACCGTTATTCTCTTACCTCATTTTTGTCTCTACCAACTAGTATACGAGACTTTACTGGTTTTGTTATATCTGAATATGATCAATGAATCTAACTTCTTTTTAATTGACAAAGTACTTCTTTGGGAAAATCTTTGATGGTAAACATTTTATCCATGAAATTACCAACTGTGAAATCACTTTCGATATTTCTTATATTGTCGAATTAACAATAATTTTATTTTCTTCTTCCGTTGTTTATTTTTCTTTCGGAGCCATATAAATATTTTTGTTTATTCTGTGAGACGGTACCAATTATTTTAGGTTTTTCTTTTGTTCTCTCTTTTGTTTTAGGAGCAATTTAACTATTATTTTGCATTCTGTACATTAAACTGGTGTTGGTACGTTGTGATGTCTTCATAAAGTAAGGGCAAGCATTATGTACTCATTTAATAATCGTTGATAAATGGCTGATTTATATATTTGTTCAGAAAATTGGATAAACTTGGGTAGATTTCTGGACTAAACGCAGAAAATAAGAACACTCATTCATGCATAATAAAATATGTTATGACAATGTAATTCCATTGAGTATTAATAATTCTACACAACCAAGTTAATGTTTAATGTTATTGTATTATTATCTAACTGGAATATTATTGTGCTTTGTCTTTGTTTTACGTTATATTATTACCAAACATTAGTTTATAGTAACGGAATGTCAACAGCACGTAAGGCTTACTGCCCGTGCGACTCATATTTGTAAATTGCATTGTATGTATCTTGTATTTGTTTATTGTGAAGCCTGATACAGTATTTCAACGTAATTAATTTTGTATATTAATGCTAAACGCAATATGAAACGTATGAAAGGCCACTTTATCGATGAGAAAAAATTTGGACTTTCAGTAAAAATAATTAAATATACGGTAAGGATTTACGCTCAATGTATTTAAGGTTTTCTTGGTCTTCTTGGCTATTTTGAAAAATGTAAGCTTTCTTAGATTTTAGTATTCGAACAAAACCGGGACATTCACAATGTTATGCTGGATATAACCGGTATTAATGGGATAACTCACAAGGCAGGAAAGTAGATAATAAAACACAATATGTTAAAAAATCATAGCAGAAAACTAGATATTATAAAATATATTATTTAATATTAATCCATATAATATGCAATATTAAAATTTCACTATAGGCCTATATGTGTTGGATTCAAATTAAGAGGTAAATATTACATCAGCCATTAAGTAATTAAAACAAGAAAAACTCAACAATTTATTTAATGGTTTACACTAATGGGTTAAGAAACACTTTCATAATAAATTTTGAATTAACATCATTAGCGGAAGCAATAACCTACACTATTGAATTTTGTAATTCCGCATAAAAACCTAATATTCTAGATAAAGGGGATAAAACTCAGTGGTAAACATTAGTAGTTGGTATATGCTGATCGCATATTATTAGAGAAATCCTAAATACTAACATAAACTTCCTGTAAATAACAATAAAAACTATGCGTTCACGGGTTCGTAATCAGCGAGCACGTTTTCGATCTTAAGTCCAGACAAGTTTTCTACCTGGTGATTTTTACTCACGTATAAGACAAATGTCATGACATATATGGCTAAATGTTTCCCGAACATCGTCTGGCCATCACAATCATCGTCATTTTGCCTTGTTTAATAGGAATGCGTGAGGAAATGGTGTGTATCATATTGAATATTCGTATTGTCTCGGAAGAGATCCTGGCTTGACCTGATCACTAACAGTAATCGTAGAAGCCCTTCACATAATAATTATGTGGTAAGAAAAAGTGTTGTGTGACTCAAGGTCAAAAATTCCTCACTCGACAGGTTGTACCACTGTAAGACTCGGCAGTGTATATATACATATAAGGTGATAGGTTAAACTATAACGGAGAAGAAGAAGTAGAAGATGAACTATGGATGGAAGACAATATGAAATATATATTTGGTCATACATAGAATTCAAAATGAAAAGCGAATGGACACTTTAAATATAGGAGGAACTTTGAAGGGTTTTAATTCAAATAATAAGGTTCAATAATTACAAACAGGAATGAAGTTAAAAATAAATTATACAATTTCTCAGCTCTAGAAATACATATTATTATACAATGAAAAACTCTTTTCATTACAAATTCTCTACAAATGGTTGAAATAAAAATATACATGAAGTTAATCTTTCAGTTATAATTTAACATTTATAAGGCTAAAAATCATTATCTTACTTTAAGAAAGGAGAAAATACTATTAATATTTGAGAATTAAATACTTAAGAATCATTTTGGATCAAAGAGAGAGGAAGGGATAGTTAAATGGAAAAAGTACGTAATATGATCTTCATGAGAAACCATACGTAGGGTCCCGGGTTCAAGTCCCGGTCTGAGCGTATAATTTTTCTCATCAAATATCATACGTAGTAAGTTCAATCAAATATCGTAGTCTCCGATGGTCGTATCTGACACTTGCAAATATAGTAAGGGAATATATAATTATTTTAGAAAATATAGAAGGAAATCACCCGAGAATGGGGTGGGAGAATATACAGAAATGGGTAATATAATAAGGGCATGAAACTAGATGTAATATGTACAAACTTAATGCGATGGTATATGATATAAATGGAGAATGTAATAAGGAAATGATAACTTCTTTTAGGAAATATAGAGGGGAATCTCCAAGGAATGGGATGGGAGAATAACATCCACAATGATTTAAGAAAGCTGAGTTATGCTTGAAATTAATTAAATATATTAGTTCACGACAGAGCTGTATGGAGAGCATTTGCCCACACTATCATGGATATTCGAGTTCTAGAATGCCAGTGAGTTAATTATAGAAACAGTATTTGTTAAACTCAGTGAAATATTTCTACAGTGTATAATTATATGACATTTTTTAATAGAAATGGTTATAAAGATATTTTAAAAAATCAATATAAGATAGTGAACCCTGAACCTCGGACGAAATCGTTTAATATTCCAATGAGACACAACTTTATTAATAACTCTTTCTCAGTTGTCAATACATTATATTTAATTGAGTAAAACAAGTAGGGTGATTTGAAGATAATAGATGGATCCAGATCATCAATAGGGTCAAAGTATTACGAATTAATTAAATATATTTTTAATTGAAAACATCTGTATATAGGCCTAATGACTAATTTTCAACACATAATAAAAACTAAAACTTGAAACTACATTTGATTGCGTCCTGTTTCATTCAATCGCTCATTCAGCTCTTAAGCCATTACGCTTCATTGTATAACCCTATTTAATTTAATGTGAGAAGCAAATATAAACCTCCTCCATGGTACCTTTACCTTGTCGTGGTGGAGTGGCTTGCGTGCTTATATGATCCCCAGAGCTATGCCGGTGGTAGCATTGCTGCCGATAGGGTTACCCATGCCGGAGTGATCGAAGGTGATAAACCAGACGAAAAAAAGTTCCTTGGTTGAAAGAGTAACGATCTTTCACCTTAATAATGCAACCGTCAAGAACTATTTTTATAGGAAGCCAGATATAATAAAAACAGTTAAGTTTCGTAGACTGCGATGGGCAGGACTTGTGGCACGAATGGGGAATAAAATACGTGCAAGGAATCTTCTTGTAGGAAAACCAGAGGGAAAACGCCCAGTCGGTAGACCAAGAATGAGGTGGGAGAATAATATTAACTATGATTTGTGGGAATTAGATTATACAGAGGATGATTGGAAAAGATTGGCTCAGGATAGGGATATATGGAGAGATTATATTCACGCGGCCATGATCTACGGGTTCGATTGTGCCAGTGAGTTAGTTAGTTATTTAGTTTGTTAGCAAATATAAACAACTCTACAAATTAATGAAAGTAGATTTTTTGGCTAGAAAACTAAGTTCTATATTGCTATCAAGTCTTTTATAAACACATAATCTTCTATTCGGTTTATTTTACTTGTATAGTAATCAATAACTAAAAAATACAGATGTTTTAAAGTTAATTGAGGAACTATACAAATTCCATCCATCCATAGTAATTCTGCCCGATCATAGCATTTTCATGCCATGCTTGCAGCTTTACTAGGGAATTATAGGTGTGGTAGCTTCCCGTTGGTTTCCACACCGGTGAAGGATGATGATAATAATGCTAAGAATGATGGCCGGATGATTTTCGGGGACCGTTGGGCCCTAAGCTTCCTGACATTTGTCTTACAGGTGAGGAAAAACCCCGAAAAGACCTCACCCAGGAGCCTGTTCCGGCCGAGAATCGAACCCGTGCCAGCTGCATAACAAGACCGCTCGCTAGCTCGAGACCACAGCGGTGGACAATATAAATTCAATGTATTTAAATACTTTGCACGGTTTGTGATTTCAACGTGCTGCTTTATATGATGTCATGTTTGCTCTTCAATAGCGAATCGTGTACGGCAAGTGCAGGACTGAATTGGTTATCTCAATATTAAAATGTTGAAACTTAAATAAAGAACTTAGAATCCTGCATTATTTTTTAATCGTTGAAGATTGTGCGGGATTTATGTACAATTCCTCATACTCTCCATAGTCCTTGGATTTGAAATACAACATAGTATCTTTTAGTATTAACGAATTTTTCGTAGGTACGGTATAATAAAAACGAAACACCACCATAAATTAATTGAAATAGTACTGACATGAAATTTGATCTCACGTTCCCTCTTCGCATCATTAGCGCTGAAATTCAAATTTGGGAGTAAGGATCAGCAAGGTTGGTTCAGATATCTAGATTAAGACTTCAGATTCTTTCACCTTCCATAAATCTACTTCCCTTCCGAAGAAAGATATGCGCAAGGTATTTAAGCCGTCCGAATACATAAATCCCGTCCGGGTTAGAAATTGGAATAACATGAGGATACCGTACATTATCCTACATAATGTTCTTATCGCCGTATCTCAGATAATGGATATCAAAAAATGAAAATTATTGGCATTTTTCATTAGTTGTGTGTGATTGTGTACATCAGTTGAAGCAATGTGTTCTGTAGAGTTTACATTAACCGATCTACGCATTCATTGCGGAACACGAAGCTCGAAAATGTGGAATTTCAGCATTACACACACATATATGATGTAAATAATCACAGCAACCAATTTAACTGCTTATGTGGTGCCGTCTAACTAAACATTAGAAGATGAGAAGTAAAATTATTGAGTCGTAAGAGGTTTAAATAAAAAATACATTCTACCGAAATCAAGATTTCGATACAGGGATTACGTCATGCTGCACAACTAATACGTTATCGCGTCTCCATTTCGTCTGTGATATTTGTGAACAGTGCCAAATTCTCTCCTACCTACCCCCTTGATTCCTACTACGCGTCGTGTGCTATCGCGCATACTTCCCTCTCCTAGTGAATTCTCATATAGAGCTGTGTTTTCTAACATCAGATCATCATCTGTTTATCTACCGTTGGAGTCAGGTCGATATGGCTCGGAACAGCTAGTTTGGGTTTATTAGTCGTTTAGGCCAGGGTGGGGCCATAAGGACCCTTGGCTGGACTAGTGTGTATGTTACATTGTATGTATGGTTTCTTAATATTGTTTTTATATAGATGATCGATGATAGTATTATGTTCTTTTGTTAACTTAATATCTGTCAACTATTATCTTTTATTTGTTTCATTGTTATATCTGACTGTTTCTTGACTCGCATTAAACTTTAGTTTTCTATTTTACATAGTTATGCCTATTGATTTAGTAGCTAGTCTAAGTCAGATATGAAGGTAAAATTCCAAACGTTACTCAAACGTATGTGAGTTCCTCTTTCCTTAAAGCTTCCACGATTATAGCTTACTACATATTGCATGTTTAGAAATTCATTAAGGAAAGTTGAATTAATCTTTGTCTTTATGGGCCCGGGCAAAAATATCTTAATTTGAGCAATCTATGTTTTCTATTCAAAGTATTATCAACAACAATAGTTTGATCCAGCACCAATATGGTGCAACCTCATAAATATAATATTTAAACTCAATCTAAAGGATATTAGACACCAACATATTAAAGCCTTTAAATACAATAATTCTCAGAAGGTGTATAATTTTATGAATGGGAAGAGAGCAATATTTCACACCAATACAAAGCTGGAACAATATATGAACTGTGTAACAACTGGTGATAAATTCATCTGATTTAATTAATTACAGACCTACCAAACACCTCTAAATACCCTAAAAAAGTGTTGCCATCGAAATAAAAAAAATCACATTGATACAATACAGAACAAAGTCTAAGATTATAAGTGAATTTCTATCAGAACAAATCAGCCCGAAAATATATAACTCACTCATCCACTGACACTCTCGAAACCGTAGGTTCAGAGCCGCGAGGGAATAAACTCTCCATAAATCTCTATCCCTACCTAATGTTTTCCAATAATCTCCAGTATAAACTATTTCCCTCAAATGATGGTAAATAAAATATTCTCTCACCACATTCTTGGTGTACTAACAGGGCGTATTCCCACTGGTTTTCCTACAAGAAGCCTCCATGCTCTTTTTCATTTCCCATTCATGCCACATGGCTTGTCCATTGTAGTCTACGAGACTTAACTGTTATTATATCTGGATTCCAATAAAGATAATGTAGCTCAATGTTATGTAAACTTCTTCATTCGCCAGTTTGTTCATCTCTCTTGGGTCTAAAAATTTTACTAAGAACTTTATTCTGAAATACTCGTAATCTCATTTCCTCTCTCAAAATATGAATCGATGTTTCACAACCATGTAATAAAACTTGGAGAATAAACGTAAATTAAAATAAAGTAAGTAAAGAGGTCCCACTACACACTCCCACTTTTTCTAGACAATCGGCACTTGATGTCTGGTACTCATTTGAGGTAGAAGCTGAGTCCAATCCAGGTAAGTGTGCCTTCAGAAGGTTTTGATCAGTTTAAAACTTCTGACCCACGGTGACTCTAACTCTCGACCTACCGATTAGTAGCGCATTGCTTTAATCATCAGCTGGGAGAATATCCGCAACTGGGAGAATAACAGTTATATATATTCAATTTAACGATTTTTGAGATGAGTTGGGTCAATAGTCCCTGGAATGCATACTAGAATGCGTTTCAAGAATTGAGCCTATGTTTAATTTCTATGTGCGTCTCAGTCCTATTTGCATTTATTGTTCCTAGGTATTTTAATTCAGCCACTTCTACAAAATTTCCCTTATTTGTCATAAACTATTTCCATTAAAATATCATAGTGATATTGTGAAAAGAAAAAAGTAATGTCTGAACGAGGAATCGAACCATGCGTATCTCACATTCCGTACGGGCGTGCAAGACCAATACACCATTCGAAATATGGTACAAACTTTCACAATTCTTTCCACATATACAATTTTCGTTTCGTCCGCTGCCAGGTATTTGTCACTACCAACACCAACGGCCGCTTTAATTAGAAGTATCTATGTTTGAGAATTTTACACCACCACTTTTATAAGCACTAATCGATGTTACTTAACATTTTGCAATATTGTTATTTTAACACAGTTCCAATAACGGATCTATTATTATATTATTTTGATACTGTGCTCTTTTCACAGTATCATTATAATACGATCGTATTATATTATGATCCATTATTGGAACTGTGTTAGAATAACAGTATTTGAAAATATTTCCATTGCATAAGGCATTTCTATGTTTGAAAATATATTTAGTTTTATTAACATTCACTTCCAGCCCCAGTTTCTTAATTTATTCATTCAGTTGAGTAGGTGTTTGCCCTTAGTATCTCCTCATATCGTCTAATAATATTATTTCATCAGCATAAACTAACAGCTTATTAGAACCATTGAGTTGTATACCTTCATCCTCTGGAGATTTGATGGCATGCTCTAGTACTACTACAGTCATTAAGTTCTGAGACTGGAGGGTAGGCACCTACAAGAATCTGGATTTCTCACAAGATGCTGATAACTCGGCGTACATTTAAACAGAATTACATCCTCCCTCAAAATAGTCCCCATTGGACGTTATACACGATTGCCAACGTTGGTTTAGCTGCTGAAAGCACCGCTGAAAGATGTTGGCAGGAAGGTCCCGTAAGGCTTCTCTTGTGGCAGTCATGACATATTCGGAATAATGAAATATATGCCCATGTAGGATTTCTTTTATGCGAGGAAAGAGGAAAAATCGCATGGCGCGTGATCAGGTGAGTACGGAGGGCATGGCAAAATTGTTACCTGTTGTCTTGCAAGCTCCTCTTGGACAAGGACAGAACGATGTGTGAGGGCGTTATCGTGTAGCAACAGCCAATTCTTTGTAAACCCAAGCTGAGGTCGCTTACGGCGAATTGAATCGCGTAAACGGCTAAGGATCTCTTTATAGCGGGTTTTGTTTAGAGTTGCGCCTTCTGATATGAATTTCATGTGAACAATTTCATTTGAATAAAAAAACAGTTCAAACATCACCTTGCCTTTTGACCTGCCTTGCCGCGGTTTTTCTGTAGTGGTGATAATGGCGTTTTCCAGATGGGGAATTGTCTTTTCAGTTCCGGATCGTAAAGGAAACGTCATGTTTCGTCTCCAGTTTTTATCCTGTTGAGAAACGTCGGATCATCGTCGCACTATTGACGAAGTCTTCACAAATCGTCATGCGGTCATCACGTTGGTCTTGTGATAGGATTGACGGCACACTGGCTGGATAACAGGAGAAATGTTCAGGTCATGAGACAGAATTGTGTAGCAAGTACCATGGCTGACCCGTACCGCTTTTGCCAGATATTCTTCTGAATGGGAGCGGTTAGCACGTATCGACATTACTACTTCTTCGATCTTGCATTTAGTTCGAATTATTTGTGGCCGACCAGTATGCACATCATCTTCCAAACTGTCTCTTCCTTGAAGAAAACGTCGGTGCCACCCAAACACAACACTGCGACTCAATGCGTCTTCACCGTAAACTTGCTGCATCATTTGAAACGTTTCAGCAGCGGTCTTGACTAATTTCTGACAGAACGTGATGTTGCTCTAACTGTGACATCTCGAGTTCCGACATGCGCATTCAAATCATCGTCACAACAAAGACCGAAGTTCTGCCTGCAGTGCATGCACTCAACCGTCTCTTGCTGGGACGAGAGACTAACTGATGAGGTACCATTCCACGGCGCCACCTATGCGCTACAGTGCATCACAGCGCCACTACGCGCTCAGTCTCAAAAACTTAATGACTGTACCACGTACAAAATTGAGCAGTAGAGGGGATAGTACACATTCTTACTTTAACCCATTGTGAATGTCAAACGTATCCGAAAAATGTTTGCCTGGAAGCACCTTATTCTTTTGTCATTTAGTGACATTCAAGTAAGGCTAACTAACTATTTAGGAATTCCGAACTCCATTAGGATACTTCTCCCACTTAATTGAATCATGTGCATTTTAGAAGCACAGTATCACTATATTACCTTTTTTAAATCTGTCTTATGTTAAAACTCCGATATTTGTAGACCATTGTCTTCTATGTCCACATTGACGATCTCGTATCGTACGTATTATATCATCAATATAGGAAATAAGTCCGCTTACAAATATATTTGTTAGAATTCTGTACGAAGGTGAAAATAATGAGATGCATATGTAATTGTTTACTCTTTCTTACAGATTGGTGCGATATTCGATTTCATCCATTAATTTGAGAGAACGATCTTCAGAACAAGTAGTTTGGTTTCAAATACGAAATTAATTATAAATACATGTCTAATGCATTTATAGTATATCAAGGAATTAATTATCTTACAACAAAAATAACTGTTGTGAAGGTTTCATACATGTTGTAAATTTTTGCTTGAAAAATTATTTTAGTACGTCCACTCGAATACATCTGAGCTGATTTCTAGTATCCTAAGAAACGGAAATAAGAAGAATAAATATATATCATGAGATATATTTTGCTAGACGATGACTCGGGTATCAATAAGCTTAGTGACCTGATAATCTGTGGATTCGACAATATCCTGGGTCAATTTACAAATTAAATGATTTATTCCTTCTAACCACCATGGTATCTTTACCCTGTCGTGGTGGAGTGGCTTGCGTGCTTAAATGATCCTGAGAGCTATGCCGGCGGTAGCATTGCTGCCGATAGGGTTACCCATGCCGGACTGGTCGAAGGTGATAAGCCAGACGAAAAAAGTACCTTGGTCGAAAGAGTGACGATCTTTCACCTTAAAATAGAACCGTCAAGAAATGCGGATATGGGTTCATCTGGGGTAAAATTTTCCGGAGGTCAAATAGTCCCCCATTCGGTTCTCCGACGGGGACTACTTCCTACTTCCTAAAAAGTTAGTTAGACTTATACGAATGTGTCTAAATGGCACAAAGAGTAGGGTGCGTGTAGGAAAATAGTTTTCGGACACTTTTGAAATCCAGTATGGGTTGAAGCAAGGAGATGCACTATCTCCTCTACTATTTAATTTTGTACTAGAGCATGCCATTAAGTCTTTAGAGAATGAGGAAGGATTACAACTCAATGGTATTAATAAGCTGTTAGTTTATGCTGATGATGTAGTATTGTTGGCCGATAGCGAGGAGATACTAAAGAACAACACGCACACACTATTGAGTAACACTAAGAAGTTGGGACTGGAAGTAAATATCAATAAAACTAAATATATGGTCACACATTGAAATTCATTATATAATGGGAATGGACAGCTAATGACAAATGAGGGAAATTTTGAGGAAGTGGCTGAATTCAAATACCTAGGAACAATGATCGCAAATAGGAATGAGATGCACAAATAAATTAAACATAGGCTGAATTCTGGAAATGCATGCTATTATGCATTGCAGAGACTCTTGATGTCCCAACTCCTTTCAAAAAACATTATACTGAAAATATATAAAACTATTATTCAACCAGTTATATTATATGGGTGCGAAACATGGACTCTTACTTTAAGAGAGAAAAGGAGATTACAAGTATTTGAGAATAAAGTACATAGGAAAATTTTTGGACCAAAGATAGATGAACAGACAGGTGAATGGAGAAGACTACATAACAATGAACTACATGGTCTTTATAGGAAGCCAGATATAATAAGAACAGTTAAGTCTCGTAGACTGCGATGGGCAGGACATGTTGCACGTATGGGGAATGAAAGACTTGCATGGAAGCTTTTTGTAGGAAAGCCAGAGGGAAAACGCCCAGTTGGTAGACCAAGAATGAGGTGGGAGAATAACATTAACTATGATTTGAGGGATGTAGATTATACAGGGAATGATTGGAAAGCATTAGCTCGGGATAGGGATGAATGGAGAGCTTGTGTCCGTGCGGCCATGAACCTACGGGTTGGATAGTGCCAGTGAGTAAGTAAGTAAGTATTCCTTCTAACCCCCATGCGGATGGGGTTTGATCATGGACTTAAAGGGAGAGACTGTCATGATTTATCTCAGCGACACTAGAACTGTGGGTTAGACACCAATATTATTCATTTTTGCTATTCCTACGTGCCATAATCTTTTTACCACACTACTGACGTTATGGGCAAACCTGATCTTAAATGCCATCCGGACAGTCAGATAAGCGGACATGAAAACCAGGGTTTCGAAACTAATCTCATTAAATTAGATATTCTGTTATCCACATCTAATGGCTCCTTAGTGGTGCTCGGATCTAACTTGGCCATTCATGACATCTGCACTACCACCAATGAGTTTAGCGACCCGAAAACTATGGATTTGACACTAATATCGGACACTTATTCAGGTTTAATTTCTATGCCTTCTCACTCATTAGCAATATTAGAGGTTTAACATGACATTGAGGCTGCCATCAATCATATATCCCAGAAAACCATGGATTTGATAGTAATCTCAGTCATTTTTGGAAATTTTATCTTCAGCTATTTCTCACTTCCTTAAGAGTGTAAGAGTGAAATTTTTATTAACCGCCGTTAGGACTTTCATAAATAGGCTTAGCAAACCCCGTAAACTGTGAATTCGATACTAATCTAGGCCACTTTTCGAAGCTTATTTTTCATTTTGAATGGAAATGCAACACAATGGAGTTCTCGGAGCTAAAACAGTGTTTAAAAAAATAACGTAATAACTTCAGACAATACAGGAATAACGTACCAATGTTTTAAGAATATGTTGTAGCTTCATTAATTTATCAGTTCAGTGTTCAAGTCAATAATATTTTAAAAAGAGCTATGACGAATGTATGCACTAGTGTCTGCACAGGTGACATATTATCAACAGTAATCTAACAACAGTTTGTGATTTTGTCTAATGAAAAACTCAACCTCACGTTGGATTTGGAGTGACTATTTAGCGAATAATACAACTTCAAAAGCTAAAAATGCTTATAATGTTTTCAATTTACCGATCATACTTCCGGGCGATTTCTACGGCGACCGTATAACTATAAATAGCATATATGTATTGTTAAAGTTCTTTGGGCTTGGGAAAAATCAATAACAGATGATTGTATGAGAAACAGTTATTAACAATAATGCAGATTCATTATAAAACATTAAATAATTTTTTAGAGCAAGTGAAATAACCTTTACTTTTTCTGGTAATTTATAATTTGTTTTGTTTTGTCATTTCTTGCTGTACCATATTGATCGTACATTGTTGAATAGAAATCTTTATCAAAGAGTTAATTTGCGGAGATATCTCTCATTACGAACAGGAAGAGGTAAATTTATCGACAGGAAGAAGCAATTTTATCAACAGGAATAAACAATTTTATCGGTCTATGAGATAAATAGTCAATGTAAGCTATTTATGGATTAATCATTTTCAGACCAACAATTAGGACTAGGGTTATTGCTTAATATATTTCGACGAAGAGATTCTTTATTGTTGTGTATTTTAATTACTTTATTAATTAATTGTTACTTTGTTTATTTTACAAAGCCCAAGATTGCAAATTATTCCTTAATTTATGGAGACTGTTTAACTCATGCCCAAAGTGGGAGTCTATGACTAATCACATTTCAATGAATTTTGATCTACAACCAATCACAGTCATTTTTCATCTCGATTTTATCAATTTAATTTTATCACTTTAAAATCAAGCTCTTCTTTTTAACATTCTGAATAGCTGAGAGCATTATTTTGTAGTGACTGACTCTCTAAGAAATACGTTGAATATAGCAATTTATATATTAAGATGTATGAATCACAGAATGAAAGTAACTTCCAGATTGTATATATAGTGCATGAAAGTAGCCAGACAGTTCTTGGGGGTATAATATAAAAACATTTGTAGCAATTGATTATACCACAAAAAAGCCACTGTTTGCATTTTCTTAAACATATTATTTCCCAGGTTTTTACGTTCCATAATAATATAATTGACTTATTTAGATCATAGGACATCGGAAATTAATTAATAATCTATAATTTTCGTTATAAACAGTTCGATGTGTTTCATTTTATCTCCACTAGGGTGCATTCTTAATATATTGCCATCCTTAGGCTATGAATAATATGATCTGGTTACGTGATGAACAAATGAAATATAATAAATGTTTCTCATTAGTTTCAATTATTGCTGTTTACATTAAATACGTAAATATATATTAAAATAATTATATTTAAATAATAATTTGTGAGTAAACAGCATAACGTTATTCGATAAATCGTCCTAACTAATTACTTCCAAATTTAATTTGGAAATCATTCCTGGCATTACTTATGATAAAGTATTCATATATACTTTATAGATACTACTGCCTTTTACTTCAATTAAACCGTCTCAAGTTTTTATGCCGAGCTGCTCACAAATAAATCGTAAAGTTCGCTATTGAACTGGAGAAAATAGCTAACGCAGATAACTGTCGGACAGCGAAATGCTTGAGCTACCAGTAGCGGAAACTTTTGACGACATGACATACTGATTACCCAATTCGGGCACATTAATGGGAGATGTTCACTACCCGTCCGTCCTATCTATCTCTCTACTTTTGGGAGTCATAAATGAACAGAAAATATGGGTATTTTTACCAGCAATGCCAGAATGTTTCTTAAATAAAAACGAATTATAACTAGATTCCCTGTTGATCCCATAAAAATGTACACACATATAAACACAAACATATGCACTTAGTATATACTGTACCGAATCATGGTTCGAAGTTCTAAGTAATCATACCCCGGCACGGTAAATTGATTTGCCTACCACGTGGCAAAAATATAATGAATGGTTGATCGTTCATCTCTATGATTGACAGTTGCGGGTGTGAGGCCAGAATCCGGTTACTAGGCTTGCCGTACCATAAGAGTTCACAGAGACACATTCAGATTTTAACGATATAAAATAATATAATAATAATAATAATAATAATAATATAATAATAATAATAATAATAATAATACTTTATTTATTCTGGCAGAGTTAAGGCCATTAGGCCCTCTCTTCCACTCAACCAGCACAAATACAAATAAATATTCGACAAATATACATATACACTATACTAATTATAAACAGTTAAAGATACAATAAATGTAGCAATGTAAATGTCATGTACAAACAACATTTTATAGGGTAATAACAATAATGATACGATAATAATAATAATAATAATAATAATAATATAAATATGATACATTATACGGGAAACACCAATTAATATATATATATATATATATATATATATATATCTTACACTGGATAATAATGAAGTCGAGTTTAGAGCAAATATAAATTTAGATTCTTTTAAAAGATGCCAATGTCCGGCAGCCCCTTATTTCTTGTGGTAGGGAATTCCAGTTGCGAGAAGTGGAGATGGTATATGACATGGAGTGATGTGATGTCCTATGTTGCGGTATATTAAGTAAGAGACTATGTTGTGATCTTGTGTTTAAGTTATGGTTTGAGGATAGATACTGGAAACGGAATGATAAATAATTGGGAATCGAGGTATGTAGGATCTTAAATAGGAGAATTAGACAGTGCGATATTTTCTCTCTTTTAGATGTAGCCATGACAATTCGTGGAATAATGGAGAAATGTGATCGTATTTTCGAACATTAAATATGAATCTGATACACAATATTATGGACACGCTGCAGTTTCTCCGACAATCCGTCACTTATGTGAGTTAGTAGAACGTCACAGTAGTCAAATTGCGGCATCACTATAGTTTGGATTAAAATTCTTTTAAGAGTTGTAGGAAGAAAATGTTTAAGTCGCTTTAGGGAATGCATTATGGAGAAGATCCTTGTAGATATTTGTTTTATTTGCTCATGCCATTTTAAATTAGAATCTACGTAAAATCCCAAGTTGTTAACGACGTCGGTATAAGGAATTTGTTCATTATCTAATATGACAGCCGGCATATTGCCATTGTTTATGAGGTGTAATAGCCTTGGATGTCCGATAATTATTGCTTGTGTTTTGTTTACATTTAGTTTCAGCCCATATTGTCTGGACCATAAAGATATATGCCTGAGGTCAGTGTTTACTTTGTCAATATATTCATTAATTTCGTAAGGCCTAAAGTGTGTGTAAATCTGTAGGTCGTCGGCGTAAAGATGATGCTTGCAGTTTTGTAGTTTCTTGGTCACAACATTAATATAAATCGAGAAGAGAAGAGGAGCGAGGACGCCGCCTTGAGGTACCCCTTTCCTCACCAAGCGCCAGGAAGAAATGCGATTATTAACAGAAACTGATTGCTGACGATTAGTGAGGTAAGATGCAAACCAATCAAGGCGGTTTTCCGACAGATGTAGTGTAAGATAGCACTAAGATTTTTTTTCTCGACGCAATAATAGAATAGGTTATTAGAGTCCCAAATCAAATCTGAGCATGATAGGGTAGAACATTTTTCCGCACAGGCAATTTAAACCTACTGCAGACTTGATATTATTTTACGTGCCATATATCTACGACGATGACGTTCAACGTGGATTCCGGAGGAAGCCATGCTCAGTATTTTTACTCCCTAAAAAACTCAAACGGCCCGGCCGGGTTTCAAGCCGCTAACGTCGAAAACAGAACGATTATGGTAACATTCGATCCATCGGAAATCAATCAAATTAATACTTGTTAAATTTCAAAATGGCGTGTTTTATATCCATTTATAATTTGTCTCTACCAAACATTAAAATTTATGATGCAGAATGTTTGTATTTAAAAAATAAACAGAAACTGTCTATATTTTTCCGTGGAGGCGTGCTTAACTGTGAGTTTCCGATCGCTATGCCGAAGTTTAAATTCGATCTCGTGTTGTGCAATAAAAAAGTACTGCAATAAATATTTGCTTATTTCGGTTTAACACTAGAAGCACTATCTTTGTGCACACTGTCTGATTGCCGCATACATAAACTGAACGTTCCAGCTGCTATTTTAAATGTAACATTGTCTTGTTACTTTCTGACTAACCGTTCAGACTTATCCTCCATTTACTTTTCTTAACATGGAAGTTGTTTTCTCACATGGATGAAACCACTTGCTGTTAATGAATAAATAAGCTATGTACACCTACGATAAATAATAATTACAACATCCTTACCAACAACAAAATCAGCACATTCAAAGTTTAACGAATAAGATGATAAAACTTCCCATATATAAAGATAACTTAAAACAAAGTACTGAACCACATTAAATACAAAGGAAAAGGTAAGTAAGAGTTAAAGGGAATCAGGAGGACACCTTTTTTCTGGAAAATCGGCAATTGATGTCAGTCCAGCGTAACAGCCGCCGTATTTATCCTAACAACATGCGTCTGGTTCTCATTTCCGTTAAGAGGCTGAGTCGACCCCAGGGTCATAGTGCCGCAAGAAGGTTTGGGTCAGTATAAAAATCCTGAGACCATCGGGACTCCAAACATCGACCTTCCGGCTATTAGCATTTTTCGTTAACCACTATGCTACGGCGTGTCGCCTCAAAAACTATCTAACACTATCGAACCCGGAGGTTCATTGCCACGCGGACATAAGCTCTCAATACACCCATATCCTGAGCTAATGTTTACCATTCATCCCCTGTATAATCTACTTCCCTCAAATCTTATTTAATGTTATTCTTCCCACGTTATTTCTTGGTATACCAACTGGGCGTTTTCCTCTGGTTTTCCTACAACAAGCTTCCATACACGTCTTTCATTCCCATTCGTGCCACATGTCCTACCCTTCGTGGCCTACGAGACTTAACTCTTCTCATTATATCTGGCTTCCTATTAAGACCATGTAGTTTACTGTAATGTAAGCCTTCACCATTCACCTGTCATTTCATCTCTCTTTGGTCCAAAAGTTTCCTAACAACTTTATTCTCAAATACTCGTAATCCCCTTTCCTCCCTTAAAGAAAGAGTCCATGTTTCGATTCCATATAATATAACTGGTGGAATAATAGTTTTAAATATTTTCAGTTGAAAGTATTTTGAAAAGAGTTGGGGCATCAAAAGTCTCTGTAATGTATAATAGCATGCATTTGCAGAATTTGAGCATATGTTTAATTTCTTTGTGCATCCCGTTCCAATTTGTGATTATTATTCCTCGGTATTTGAATTTTGCCACCTCATCAAAATTTCTCTCATTTGTCATTAGCTGTCCGTTTCCATTATATAATATATTTCTATGTGTGATAATATCTTTAGTTCTATTGATATTTACTTAAAGTCTCAATTTCTTAGTGTTACTCGATAGTGTGTGTG
Organism: Diploptera punctata; assembly: GCA_030220185.1. Taxonomy (NCBI): domain Eukaryota; kingdom Metazoa; phylum Arthropoda; class Insecta; order Blattodea; family Blaberidae; genus Diploptera; species Diploptera punctata. The sequence goes on along the minus strand of JASPKZ010009799.1, from coordinate 2,002,785 downwards.
TGTGTGTGTGTGTGTGTGTGTGTTGGCCTTTAGTATCTCCTCGCTATCGCCCAATATTACTACATCATCAGCATAAACTAACAGCTTATTAATGCCATGGAGTTGTGGGTCTTCTTCATCCACTAAAGATTTGATGGCATGCTCTAGTACACAATTAGATAGTAGAGGAGATAGTGCATCTCCTAGCTACAACCCATTGTGGATTTCAAAAGCACCGAAAACTGTTTGCCTACTCTCTGTGTTATTTAGACACATTCGTATAAGTCAAAAGACATTAAATGCGGAAATCAATTCCAGAGGATTGAAAATAAACTTTATGAAAATAAATTAAAATTAAATTTTAAAGCAGTCATATGACTTTGAAAAAGAAAACGTTATCACCACGCGCAGCAGAGAGAATCAATCTCTATTGTTAAGCTCACAGTTAGTAAGTTGATCATTTTATTTTCTCCAGTAAGTTTTATTTTTATTTGGAAGATTCAAATATTAGCGCACGCCGAAAAATAGTACTTGATATGCCTAAATCTACAAAATGTATACGTATATAAATTTATATTCTTAGCAATGTTTTAAATGAAAGAAGTTATTCACTTTGTTCTCACGGAACACTAACAATATATGCATATCTTGGTCACAATTGCCGTTTCTTATCCAACACAGCAGATAGCAATTAAAAAAGGTTCTTAGGAATAGGAATTCACCTGAAACAAAAACTTATAAATCGTTCTTGCGTTCGAAATTTTCGATTATTGGGAACACAACTTGGCATATGCTATTTAAATAGAACAAGAAAATTGTAACGAAACCAGTAAAATGTGACCATTAAAATCGAGGGTATACCTGAAACATGGAATGAAATAATCTCTCTAGAGTTTGTCGAAATTTAATAGTACACCATACAATTTAATTAAAAAAGGAAGATATATCAGCAAAATAGGACCATAATTACTGAGGAATTAGCTTACTTTACGCGTGGCGAACTTTTGACATAAGCTTATTTGTAGTTTGCACAAATTGTAAGTAAGTGTAACGTAGTTTGTACATTAATTATCGGAATATAAATACCTCCCTTGGACTGCATCTGGACTCTAAATTAACTTTCAATCATCATATAAATGATGTACAACAAAAATCAACCGCAGCTATATTATATCCATTCTTCAGGTCCACATCACTTTCGCAAAGGATTAAAATTATATGTAACTCTAATCCGGAGCATGCTACTGTACGGTTGCGTGGCTTTGGGTATCCTTGTTAAAAAACACAAAAACAAAATTCAAATAAATCAGAATCGATGCCTAAAAATTATATTTTCGGTTCTTACGTACACAAGGATAGCAGAGCTACATGATGCAGCTGCATTGCCCTAAATTGATACTATAGTGAAAGATCAAGTTGCCAAAATGTATAAAAACATTTTGGAACACGATAATCCAAGAGTACGCACGATAGGACAATTATCGCAATGACGTACAGACCACAGAAACATATTTACCATAGAACATCCTCCATGAGGGCAAAAGCGGTAAACATAAGTACATGACGCTGAAACACCATCACAGCTCATGTCCACAATTTCGTAACCAAATCTAGCACTAAATTCCTAACAAAAAGCCGTTTAGGCCAAGGTTACACTAAGAAAGCCAGTTACTGATCGCCATTAATAATTTAGCTGTCAAGAGATGAAATACTTTCCCAGCAAACAGCACACAGGACGGCAAAAAATGCTGTCAAAAAAACGGACGGGCGGACGGACGGATGGACGACATCTCATTTGATAACCAGTCAATTCTATTGTACTGACGTCAGGGAACTACAAGCCTCGGGACCACGGCCTACAACCCGAAAATCTTCAAGATCATCATAGTCAATTCTATATTTCTGATTTATATATAACACTACTTTAGGTGAATACATGAATTATATAAAATATAACAAACTAACTAACTCACTGGCACTATAAAACCCGTAGGTTCATGGCCACGCGGGTATAAGCTCTTCATACATCCATATCCTGAGCTAATGTTTTCCAATCATCCCCTGTGCAATCTACTTTCCTCAAATCATAGATAATATTATTCTGCCATCTCATTCTTGGCCAAGCAACTGGGCATTTTCCCTCCGGATAATAGTTTTATATATTTTTAGTTAAACGTTTTTTAAAGGAGTCGGGACGTCACGAGTCTCTGTAACGCATAGTAGCACGCATTTCCAAAATTGAATCCATGTTTAGTTTATTTTTGCATCTCATTCCAATTTGCGATTATTGTTAGGTATTTGAATTCAGTCACTTCCTCAAAATTTTCCTCATTTGTTATTAGATGTCTATTATCATTATATAATATATTTCTATGTGTCACCATATATTTAGTTTTATTGATATTTGCTTTGTATTACTATTGAGTAACAGAAAGAAATTGGGACTGGGGGTATCGGAAAAATATAGGGCCAATATAAAAAAAATTCTGAAACATATTATATAAACATGTGTTGGAAATACACACACACACACACACACACACATATATATATATATATATATATATATATATATATATATATATATATATATATGTTATAATTAAATGTTTAACATTGAGCAATGCAAGCTTAATATGGAATGATAAGAAAAATAAATGCCTGGACGGGATCCGGGTTCGAATCCCGTCCAGGCATTTATTTTTCTTATCATTCCATATATATATATATATACATTGATTCTGTACTCTGAATGATTATATGTTTACTATCAATCATATTTATCACATAAAGCTGTTTGTATGAAGAGTAGATGTCTATAAACGTACAAGTGGAATAGAAAGGACTTGCACTAATCTCACAAAGACGTGGTCGATTCTCCAGCACTTTGGCTAGGCGTTGACACTTTGTCAATAAACATGCTATTACAAGCGTCCTGTTATACCAAGAATTCACAATTGACAAACGAAAATTCTTTGATAATGCATGTAATAATTTCTTTAAAAGGGTCAGATAAGAGCATTATGACTTCCATATTGTAAAACATCTTCTAATGGAATTTATTAAACTATATTATTAATATACTAACCAATATTATTAAAAGTACCGACACTCTCAAATCAAAGAAAGGCTCTATCAGGAAAATAGTGAGATATTTTAAGGTAACATATTTCTCAAGGTTAATAAAAATCAAATCTCTACTGTAACAAACGTGATAGTTTCGTTAAAAAAATATATATTTAAAACTCAGTATGTTGTACAACTACGGATATTGTCAAACTAATACGATATAGATGTTGCAGCCGGAAGAAGCACGAGTGTCTCTACAGGGCGTGTTTTAGATTATGCTTCTTTCAGGGTTCTGCCGATGTGAAGGACAAGGAATTCGATGATCAGTAACAATGAGAGGTGTAGTTAATTAAAACGGGTTTATTCTGTGAATTTCTCATGAACAACACAATTTATAATGAATTAATATAATCTTGAAGGCTATTTGAGCAAATCTAGACTTCCTAGGATATTTACGTACGATCGATTGATTCACACTTAGGTAATAATACAGGAGTAACAGACTCCTCCGAATACTAATAATATGATAAACTGCCCACTCTGTTTTCGTAAGGTAGCCACTGGCCACACTCTATGTACTCGTATGGGCCACCAGCCACATTGTGATCATATTAGAGTGACTAACCACACTGTGATCGTATTAAGGTACGTACACATATGCGCGCCGCGAACACGAACGGCGCGCGCGCGGCGCGTGTTATGTTCGTCGAAATTATTAATTTCAACGAACCTACTGCGATCCATAGGAAACCCACAAACCTTCAGTAGACATTTTGCAGAGCAGGTGTAACCAACGATGTCTAATCCCTTTCCGTTCTCCCGCTTGTCCTGCATTCTTTCCCAAAAATAGGGAAATATGTTTTAAATGCCGCGGGGCGCGGGGCTAATTGTTAAAAATCGGGACTGTCCCGCAAAAATCGGGACGTCTGGTCACGCCTATTACTTATTACATCTTATAACTTTATTTATACTTTTTCAAATATTATAGCATTAAAGGAATTTAAAAAAATATATGATTTGTATATCCATCCATAGTAATTCTGCCCGAAGGCAGGTCCTTCACTGAAATCATAGCATTTTCATGCTATGCTTGCAGCTTTACTAGGGAATTGTGTAGGTGTGGTAGCTTCCCGTTGCTTTCCACACCGGTGAAGTATGATGAGATGATGATGATGTGATAATGATAAGGATGATGATGATGGCCATATGATTTCGGGGACCGTTTGGGCCTTAAAGTTTTCCTGACATTTGTCTTACAGGTGAGGAAACACCCCGATAAAAACCTCACCCAGAAAAAACTGCCCCGACCGGGGATTGAACCCGGGCCCCGCTGCGTGACAAGGCAGCACGCTACCTCGAGACTACAGCGGTGGACATGATTTGTATATATATGTTTAAAATTATTAAGAATCTATCTCACCCTAACATGGCCTTAATTTTTAATAAAAGTGTACATGATTATTATACTAGAGGTTGTACTTTATTGCACAAAGATACTAGTTTCTAAAAAAAAAGGTATAAAAGGGATTCGTTATGCATTAATCAACCATTAAAATGACTACTTACCTATTGAATATCAACATTTCACGAATGTTAAACATTTTTCTAATTGTATTAAAAAATATTTTTTCTCATTGCTTTCTTAGTTAATTTTGTTAATTTTATTATTGTTAATATTATCCTGTTTAAATATTGTATTTATATGTGTATATATATATGTGCATCTATAGTAGTTTGTATTACTTAAACTTATGCCTGAATTTGTTTTCTTGTTTTTATTGTTAATTGTTTTATGGCCATTATGTTTTGTTGTATTGCCCCTTAACATGAGCAGTCTTGCTCTTTCGGAGTCTTTGAAGAGATAAATAAATAATTAGCAATAAATGTGTTTATATATTGTATTGTTTTGTGATACTTCATACATAATATTATGAAATGAACGTCTTAAATAAATAATGTTTTCTAAATAATTCTAATTTATTTATACAATTACAGCACACACGAAAAAAAAAACACATATCATTGAAAAAAAAATAGGCATCTCCTTTCAATGATTTTTTTTAAATGATCATTATGTTGTGGATCCCACAATAATTGCTTGCTTCTATAAATGTCAACAAGTTTTAACACGCTTTCCTCTGACCACTCCATACTCAAATAATAGGTGCGCACCGAAAGCAACGAACCTCTCAGGTACCCGTCCAAATCTAAACAGCGAACCATCAAAGTGTTCGTGGAAAAACCCGACAATGAGTGGATCGTGGTGAGAGACGCGCGCGCCGTTCGCGCGCACCTTAAAACCCCGTCCAAATCTGACGAACATGGTGCGGCGCGCGCGCCGTTCGTGTTTGCGGCGCGCAGGTGTGTACGTACCGTTAGAGCGACTAACAACACTGGGTGTGTGCGTGTGTATGAGTTATTGACCACACTGTGTTAACAATAACATTTCTTGGCCTTTTATATTAATTTACCAAGGACGTTTTAAATTGGCTCAAGTATTCCTTATACAAAATGTATTGTTTGCAAATTTAAATAATAAAATTAGTTTCACTTAGGCAGGTACATATGCCTGACAACCCTTGATTTACCGTTAACCACTGCATAACAAAAGCTTATTGTGTGGTCCCAAATACATATACCTGCCAACCCTTGAGTTGCCGTTAACCACTGCATAACAAAAGCTTATTATATGGTCCAAAATAATAACCAAGTTAGTAATTCTAGGAATTACTAATGCTACAATGAGTTGTTGACGATTGTTTTATCGAGTAATCAAGACAATTTTGTACAACTTTAAATTACAAAGAATATCTCAATATCAATGCTGTTAATAAGCAAACAGCAATCTGGCACTTTTGAAATTAACAAAGGGTTAAAGCAAGCAGGTACTCTATGTCTGTTACTATTCAGTTTTGTACTCGAGCATTCCATTGCACATTTAAATGATGAACAAGACCTACAACTCAATGACATTAATAGGCTGTTAGTTTTTGCTGATGATTTAGTATTACTCGGCGATAGCGAAGAGGTACTAATGGGCAACATGCACACATTACTGAATAACAAAAAGGAATTTCGGATGGAAGAAAACACCAATAAAACTAAATATATGATCATACAATATAATTACATTATACAGTATAATGGAAATAGGACAGTTAACGAAAACTGAAAGAGATTCTGAAGAATTTGCTGAATTCAAATAACTATGGACAAAAATTGCAAACAAGAATGCATTGCAGAAAAAAAAATAATATACGCACCATTCTGAAAACGCATGCTATTACGCATTCAACATGCTATTTTCATCCAAATTTCTCTAAAAAAAGTACGTTTAAAATATATAAAAGTTTTTCCCCAGTTATCGTATATTGATGTGAAACATGGCCTCTGCTTTAAGGGAGGAGAAAAGATTATGAACGTTTTAGAATACATTTCTTAAGAATATGTTTGGACCGAAGAAAGACGAACGGACAGATGAATGGAGAAGACTTCGTAACAGTAAACTGCAAAATCTTAATGTGAATCAAAATGTAATAAGAGCTGTTGAATCTAGTAAACTGCGATGGGCAGGAGATGTAGCACCTATGCGGATTGCAATAAGGGCATGTAAACTTGTAGGAAAACCAGAGTGAATGCACCTACTAGGTAGGCCTAGATTGAAAAAGATACTAATAATATCCTTAATTGGAGGGAGGTAAGTTATATAGAGGGTGATTGGATAACGTTGGCTCGTGTGGAGAGCATATGACTACGGGGTCATGAACCTACGGGTTCGATAATGCCAGTTAGTTAGTCTATTATTGAAATATAGATAACTTTGTGGTCTGTAACCTGTCGAATCTCAGTTATGTTGAACTTCTAAGAATGATACATTTAAATACATGCACAAAGAAAAAACCAACGAAATAACTGCCACATTTAATATGGAGATATCAATTAACAAAACTAAAATTATGGCATTTCATGGAAAGGACCCCATACAAAGTAAAATCTGTCTCCAGAATAAAATTTTAGAGAGATCTAATCAATTTAAATACCTTGGATATTATCTCTCTATCTGGGATGAAAATGATATTCCTGAAAAAAAGTTACTAGTAATAATTAAAGTTTAGGAATTATTAATGAAGTTATTAAACTATCCTTTGTACAAAAAACACCAGATTACGTTTATATAACACATTGGCTAGACCTGTGTTGACCTATAGTAGTGAAGCATGGACACTAAAAAGAAACATGAAAGCAGAATAACGACTTGTGAAATGAGATTCATGCGCAGGACAGCGGGAAAACCGATGTCTTAAAGGAATTGAAGACTACGCCAATATTGGAATATATTAAACAGTAGCAACTAAATTGGAAACACCGTCTTGAAAGAATTAGTTGAAATCGGATCCCCAAAGCTGTTTATTATTATATAGCAAGAGGACAAAGATCTCTGGGCATTTCCTATGAAACGCTGGAGGGAAAATTTTCTATAGGGTCGTAACAGGCCTTGGCCTAATACTTGGAAATAAGGAAGAAGAAGAAAAAAAAACCAGCGGATAAATGTCCCTGAAAATCACTTATCGCATATTTCTTTATATATATACATATATATATATATATATCTGGTAATTTAAAAATATGTCACTTTGATGAGGCAAGAAGTTTATAGAATTATTACTAAATTAATATTTATCTTATTACTGTATAATATGTTTTTCGGCTATAATTCGCCTGTTTTGAACCATGGAGTCATAACTGCACATTCAAGAATTTGTATCCACGATATTCTAACTATTCTAGTATATCTGTATCATACATAAAATTTATATATTTTGTATTCATCATCATCATCATGAACAAATCCGTTTTAGGCCACGTGACCTGTGAGGTAAGTCTAACGAAGATGGTCTTGAACTTTCTACCGACATTTTGGTCATACTTGATCCGTATGTCCAGTTGAAGTAGTAACATTATGATTTCATAAAGTGAAAAACACTCTTACTATAAAATTATAATATTGTCAATTTCATAGTACTCAGAATTTAAATGAGGTTTCCAGCAAAATTATAAATAAAATAATTAGAACAACCTGGTTGTAAGCTGGCGATTTTGTCTTTAGCATCTTCCTCTTCATGGTTCATACATTAGTAAGCCAACATATTGAGACTCGATTTCCCTTGATACCTCCTTTGCACGACAGCAATATCTTGATGAAAATGTTTATCATGTTCGTCAACAACTCCTCAAAGATTTCAAGGGACGAACTCAGATGGGAATCCATTAAGTGAATTTTTAAGGATGTAATGGATTCCACAGCGTTTGTATCAAATTACAATACCATTCACTATTCCGTAATTGTTTTTCTGCTTTTCTGTATCAAGATAATCATTACAAATATTTTTAATGGTTTTCAGGCGGAATGTTTAATTGGATTTAACAGTTCATTTATATTTTCATAATCGGTTATCGGTCTTATTTTATGCCCTGTAAAATATATGTGCAGTGATGAACTTGAATATCAAATATTTGGACACAAATTAGCCAAATAGCTTTTAAATTTTTTTTCAGATGTTCCAGGATTATACGCAATGGAGGCAAATCATCCTTTTTAACATCCACCAATGGTAGTCCTAGATTTGGCTCTTATTTTGGTCTGGATGGATATTCATGTTTAGGTCACTGTTTCGTCACTTAGTGTAAATTTCTATCCATGCTGCCTCTTTCGCTCAAGATACAGGAAGTTTCTTGAATCAATTAAAAAAATTGTGGGGCTTTTAACGTACATCCCAAGTCAGAAAATGCTCAGGCTCGTAAAATAATCTCAAACTTATATTTGAGCCAGTGACAAAAATTTAATAAACCTTACCAATAATAATAATAATAATAATAATAATAATAATAATAATAATAATAATAATAATAATAATAATAATAATAATAATAATAAGTTTATTTTACCTGGCAGAGTTAAGGCCTTAAGGCCTTGTCTACCACTGAACCAGGTTTAAAAAAAATATAAACAAACAAAAAAGTCTTAAATCTAGATTACAATCTAAATATACATATATATATATATATATATATATATATGTATATAAACGATTACAAGTTATGAATACAATACAATTAATATTTATAATGTATTTTGATTTACTCTAAATTTAACGAATTAAATATATAGGCCTAATGTGTACAAGATATATAAAAAACGAGGAAAAGATTAATGGCATAGTATAAAATTAAATAAATAGAGAAACATTAATTATTAGACAACAGGTAACTGTATAAGCGTGACTTAAAGGTGCCAAGTGTGCGGCAACCCCTGATATCTTGAGGAAGGAGATTCCAGGAGCGGGCAGAGGCTACTGTGAAGGAAGTAGAATAGGAGGAAGTGCTATGAAGAGGAATTGTTAGCAGACTGCTATCTTGTGACCTAGTGTCAATATTGTGGTAAGAGGATAACTTCTCAAATCTGGGCGCCAGGTAAGTAGGAATGTAGGAATTCAGAAGCTTGAAAAGTAGTTGAAAGAGAGTGCAATTTACGTCTGTCAGTAAGACGGAGCCGAGAGATGTTATTAAAGTGTTCGGAAATATGGTCATAACGGCGGATATAGAAAATGAATCGAACGCAAGCATTATGAACACGCTGCAGTCTCTGCTACAAGTCATAGTTTAGATCATTATATATAATGTCACAATAATCGAAGTGTGGTAACACAGGATTCTGCACATGGATTTGTTTTAACGAAACTAGGAGAAAATTCTTTAAACGTCTAAGATTATGTAAGATGGAGAAAGTCTTTTTACATGTGTGTTTCACTTGTGTTTGCCAGGTTAAATTTGCGTCTAGATGTAGTCCAAGATCTATTACTGAAGATAATAAGGGATAATTATAATATGTATAGTAATGTTTGGAAGTGTAGATATGTCAAAGGTTGTAAGCAGTCTTTGTTGTCCCATTAGAATAGCTTGTGACTTGTTAGGATTTAGATTTAGACCGATACTTGAAGACCAGTTAAAGATGGATATGAGATCGTCATTCATTTTCGTCAAGCTGTTATAGAGAGAATGAGGAGGTGAATGTAGGTAAATTTGGAGTTCAACATAGAGGTGATAACGGCAGTGCTTTAGTACAGTTGGTAAGTCATTTATGTAGATTGAGAAAAGAAGAGGTCTACCCTGGGGGACTCCAGCCGGTACGTTGCGCCAAGACGAAGATCTAGATCTTAATGAAACGTATTGTTGACGACCGTGCAGGTATGAATCGAACCAGGATACAGCGCTGTCAGACAAGTGTAGGTGCTTGAGCTTTATCATACGTAAGTCGTGGTCTACTGTGTCAAAAGCTTTGCTGAAGTCAAGTAAGGTTAAAGGAGTCAATTGACATCTGTCAACGGCTTCACAAATTTCTTCAGTAATTTTTAGCAAAGCTGTGGTTGTGTTATCACCTGATCTAAAGCCGGATTGATAAGGATCAAGGAGGTGATTTTCTTGGAGATATTCAGTCATTTGCTTATGTACAATATGTTCCAGGGCTTTAGATAATGTCTGAAGGATGCTAATCGGTCGGAAGTCATTACAGTTAGTAGGTGTACTTATGTTTGCTATAGGCAGACCTCTAGACTGTTTCCATACAGTAGGGAAGATAGAAGTTATAATTGAAGCATTAAAAATATGCGTCACTGTGGGTAGTATAATATCAATGATTTTATTTATCATTAAAATGCTGATGTTATATGTTCCTTGTGCATTGGATTTAATCAGCTTGAGTGCTTGTTTAACGTCTATAGGCGAAATGTCGTAAAAGTAAAATTTATCTCTTCCTATATGGGGGGATGGGAATAAGTCTTTAAGAATGTCTATTTTAGTCTTGTTGTCTGGAGGTGTCATGGCTATTGAGGTAAAATGTTCATTAAGTCATCTACAGAAATGTCTATTGGGTCAGTTGAGGGATTCAACTGTCTAAGTCCCATTGTACGGAGATTTCGCCAAGTGTCCCGTGCACTTATTTCAGGTCCGATTATACTGTGGGCGTGTCGTAGTTTGGCATTGCGTATAGTTTGTGTAGTTGTGTTTCTAAGTTGTTTGTACAGTTGCCAGTTCTCGTCATTTTTATGTCGTCTGTATGTTCGGTATGCTTTGTCTCGTTTTCACATAAGTTCACGTATTGAGTCATTCATCCAGGGAGCAGGGGGGCGGGTATATCGTCGGGTTTTTACTGGTGCATGTCTGCCATATAGTTATATACAATAGTACCTTAGTTCCCTAGCAAGCATGTCTTGGAGGCAATGAGCTAACTCAGATATATGCAGGGAAATAACTGTATTTAAATCTGTTTGGTTATATAACTCCTCTAGGTGTCGGTCTTGCCCCACATGGAGATGTGTGGTTATAACAATTTGATAACCTAGTAGTAGAGATATGATCTGCATCAAATAAAATAATATTTTCTTACGTCTTACAACAGTGGCATGCGCTGCAATAGAAATAGGAAATAATGTATTTGTTATGCAGTAGAAGCCCTACTATACAACAGTGAGATACATGATTTTTATACGAAACCACGTTTAGTAACAACAATTAAATACTGCGATGGACAGTGCATGTGGTAAGAAAACCTCTTGCTGGACAACCGGAGAGATATGATCAGTAGGTATTCAAGAATTAGGCGGGAGAATAAACTTATCTAAGATTTTAGGGAAGTAAATTATTCGCGGGATGATTTAAAAACGTTGACTCAGGATAGGGATGCACGCGCGGCATTAAATCTCCGGGTGCAATAGTTGTTGTGAGTTTGTAGTTTACCTCTTAATTTTTTTTTCTGATGTGTCTATGAACAACTGTCGGTGATATAGCATTGATATCCATGGCTTATATAATTGAACAAACATTATTACAATACATACAAATGTATATATATATATATATATATATATATATATATATATATATATCTTTCTGCATAGAAAAATGGCATCCTCGTTTAATAAGATATCTGAGATAAATGTATATCGTTGTATCTTTGTGGATTGGATCTTGAACTCTGAACCTATAACTTTAAATTCGGTCTGGGTTTTAGAGAAATTTAAATCGCGAACAAAATAATTAAGACGTGTTTTAATTAGTAATGAGGTTCTGAAGATTAAATTGTCTTGAATGCATGACCAATTCCTATGTTTAATTATAGTTCATAATTATAACTTAAGTCAAAAAATATTGAAAATTGTGGAGCAGAATACTCTTCACTACTCCAAACGAAAAATAGGTATAATTAGCTGCATATTTCAGTTGTAATTCATTTTATGTTAATTAAACGTAACTATTAAACATCTGAATAATTCCTATCGCTGCATTTGTGCATAAATATGTTAAGTACATTTTTCTTGATCGACACGACGCCAGACAAGCATGAAACGTAAAAAGAAAAACACTTCAAAACTTACCACTGAAAAAAAAGGTACGCAGTGGCTTTGAAATTTATTTGATCGGTGGCATTTTTATACATTCTTGATTTAACTCCAAATAAATGTTTCAGTTATAATTTAATATGTAGTGTAGTGTTACTAAATATAATATTCAATAATGATAAAAATGGATTAACGTAGTAAAAGCCAGTTGAGATGGTAATAATATCATTCTATGTCTGAAAAAATCATGCATATGCATTATAGTAAATATTTGTTTTATCTATATTATATTGAGACTTAGCTACATTCCTATAATGATAACGATAACAATAAAAATACCAACGGTACTAAGTTGATTGTTATTTAATCAGTATTATCAGTAAAATTAAAATGATAATAATAGAAGAATTTTAACTATTATTATTGTTATTATTATTATTATTATTATTATTATTATTATTAAAGTTAGCAATTTGAATATACTGGTAATAATAACGATGATCATGATGATAATAATAATAATAATAATAATAATAATAATAATAATAATAATAATAATAATTCCTAAACGTATGTCCTTGTGCTTAGCTTTTGTCGTTATCCGTTGAAGAGTACGGCTATCTCTTGGAGCTTGTAAGTATTTTTAAATGTCGCCTGAGTACAGTACTAACGTTCTACAGGTTAGCCCTTTGGAGGGGCTGCCTCCTTAAAGCCTTTGGAATTGCTTCCTTGTGTTTTATCCCCACAAGGAAGATTGCTTCTTGCGCCTTCTGCCGTTGATGGCTACACTGTTGTTAAATAATAATAAATATCATACATAACGGAAACAGATGTATACATATCAAAGTAAACAAGTTTAATTATATAACAACACTAAAAAATACTTTGAAAATACAGCCAGAAAAGACTCTATGATTAAATTGCACAATGCAATGGCAGTTCCTATTATAACTTATGGAAACACGGAAGTGAAATCACAACAAACTGTCATTATACAAGCTGCCGAAAAGAAATTCCTCAGACTAGTAGCAGGATATCAAAGAAAAAGACAAAGAACACAACACCGAAAAAATGCAGTAACTAAAATACAAGAATTGAGCACAACAATGTGCAAACAAGAATGAGATGCACAAGGAAATTAAACATAGGCTCAGTTGTGGAAATGCGTGCCATTATACATTTCAGAGACTTTTAACTTCCCAACTCCTTTCAAAAAACATAAGAATGAAAACATATAAAACAATTATTCTCCCAGTTGTATTATATGGATGAGAAACATGGACTTTTTCTATAAGGGAGGAAAGGTGATTACGAATATTTGAGAATACATTTCTTAGGAAAAGTGTTAGACCAACGAGAGATGAACAGAGAGGTGAATGGAGAAGACTACCTAACAGTGAACTACATGATTTTATAGCAAGCCAGATATAATGAGAATAGTTAAATCTCGTAGACTGCAATGGGCAGGACATGTGGCACGAATGGGAAATGAAATACATACATGGAAGGTTCTTGTAGGCAAACCAGAGGGTAAACGCCCCGTTGGTAGACCAAGAATGAAGTGAGGAAGTAGATTATACACGGGATGTTTGGAAAACATAAGCTCAGGATAGGGATGTATGGATAGCTTATTTCCTCGCGGCCATAAACCTACGGGTTTGATAGTAGCAGTGAGTTAGTTAGTTAGTTAGTTGGTTAGTTGGTTTAATAATATCTATATTTTACATGGCAGAGTTAGGGCTTTTAGGCCATGTATGTCACTCAACCAGGTTAATAAAATACAAAAATTATTCATACGTCTAAATTACAATAAACATAAATATACATGGTACGTCTACAATATAATTATTATATACAAACTATCTAATTCAATATAGAGTTAACGATTGAAATACAAAATATACAGGATAGAAAAGTCAGATAAAAATTGTTAATGACATAGAATAAATTTAGTTGTAGCGAAAAATTAATTATTTATCAACATGTATTTGTATAAGCGTGATTTAAAAGTGTCAAGTGTGCGGCAACCTCTGATATCTTGAGGAAAGAAATTCCAGGAGCGGGCAGAGGCTACTGTGAAAGAAGTAGACTAAGAGGAAGTGATATGAAGAGGGATTGTTACCAGACTGTTATCTTGTGAACTGTTTCAATATTGTGATAGGAAGATAACTTCCCAAATCTGGACCCTAGATAACTAGGAGTTTAGGATTTCATTAGCTTGCAAAAAAGTAAAAGAGAGTACAATTTACATCTATCAGTAAGATGGAGCCAAGAGAGGTTAGTGAAGTGTTCGGAAATATGATTGATCATAACGGCGGATATCGAAAATGAATCGAACGCAAGCATTATGAACACGTTGCGACAAGTCATAGTTTAAATCATTATATATAACTTCACAATAATCGAAGTGTGGCAACACAAGATTCTGCGCAAGGATTTGTTTTACTGAAGCTTGGAGAAAATTATTTATATGTCTAAGATAATGTAAGATGGAGAAAGTCTTTTAACATAAGTGTTTCACTTCTGTTTTCCAAGTAAAATTTACGTCTAAATGTAGTCTAAGATTTATTACTGAAGAAGAATAAGATAATTATATTATTTATAGTAATGTTTGGAAGTGATGATATGTCAAATGGTTGTACGCAATCTTTGCTGCCCCAATATAATTACTTGCGACTTGTTAACTTTCAGATTTAGACCGAAACGTGAAGACCAATTAAAGACGGGCATGAGATATTCATTCATTTTCGTCAAGCTATTATAGAGGGAATCAAGAGGTGAATGTAGGTAAATTTTGAGATCATCAGCATAGAGGTGATAACGGCAGTGCTTCAGTACGGTTGGTAAGTCTTTGATGTAGATTGAGAAAAATAAGAGGTCCGAGAACACTAAACTGGTGGACTCCCGACTGCACGTATTGCCAAGATGAATATCCAGAGTTTAATGGAACGTATTTTTGATGCCCGTGCATGTACGAATCGATCCAGAATACAGTGATGTCACACAGGTGTTGGTGCTTGAGGTTTATCATAAGTATGTCGTGTTCTACTGTGTCAAAAGCTTTGCTGAAATCAATTAAGGTTACACAAATATCTTCTGTATTTTTTAACAAAGCTGTGGTTGTGCTGTATCCAGATCTAAAGCCGGATTAAGGATCAAGAAGGTAATTTTCTTTGAGATATTCAGTCAGATGTTCCAGAGCTTTAGATAATGTCGGAAGGATACTAATCGGTCGCAAGTCATGACAGTTAGTAGGTGTACTTATATTAGGTATAGTCCGAACCCAAGACTGTTACCATATAGTAGGGAAGATAGAAGTTATAATGGAATCATTAAAAATGAGAGTCACTGTGGGAAGTATAATGCCAATGATTTTATTTAGCATTAAAATACTGATGTCATCTGTTCCTTGTGCAGTGGATTTAACCCGCTTGAGTACTTTTTTAACATCTATAGACGAAATGTCGTAGAAATAAAGTTTATCTCCTCCTATATTGTGGGATGGAGATGAATCTTTAAGAATGTATATTTTAGTCTTATTGTCTGTAGGTGACAAGGGTATTGAAGTAAAGTGTTAATTTAAGCATCTGCTGAAATAACTATATAGTCAGGTGGGAGATTCAACTGTCCAATTCCCATTGTACGGAGATTTCGCCAAGTGTCCTGCGCACTTATTTCAGGTCCAATTATGGGTTCCTAGCAGAATATGTTACCCATGTGAGGAGCAGCCATTAGTTAATTTCCCTTCAAACATAGATTTTAACAGGGGCTCAAGTGACTTACAAGACCCTAGTAAATCAAGCTCAGAATCACACAGAGAACCGAAAGGAGGAGTTGAAGTAGACAATGCAATACTGAAGTCAAATATGTGACAAAGAAGATTATTTTGACGTGACGACAATGTAGCTACTCATTTAATACACATTATACTTACTTGAGGATCAGGGCGGTCCATGCAGATAGTTACCTACGATCTAACCTATGTAAATCATAAATTTACAAAATATTTAATATTTTTAAACAGTTAAAACTCTCTATTTAATTTGTAACTTGTTATTTAATTAATTTTACTGTAATACTTTCTACCGGAGATCATCAATGCGGATTTAGATGAAACAGATCTAGAACAGATCAGATTTTTAATATAAGACAGATTTTAGAAAAGAAATAATAATATAATGGTACTGTACACCAACAATACATAGACTTAAAAAAGGGCATACGATTCAATTAAGAGAGAGAAGTTATATAGTATACTGCTGGAGTTCGGAATTCTTAAAAAGTTAGTTAGACTTATACGAATGTATCTAAATGGCACAAAGACTAGAGTGCGTGTAGGCAAACATTTTTCGGACACATTTAAATTCGAGAATGGGTTGAAGCAAGGAGATGCACTATCTCCTCTACTATTTAATTTCGTACTTGAGCATGCCATTAAATATTTAGGGAATGAGGAAGGCTTACAACTCAATGGTATTAATAAGCTGTTAGTTTATGCTGATGATGTAGTACTATTGGCCGTTAGCGAGGAGATACTAAAGGACAACACGCACACACTATTGAGTAACATTAAGAAATTAGGACTGGAAGTAAATATAAATAAAACTAAATATATGGTCACACGTAGAAATACATTATATAATGGAAATTGACAGCTAATGACAAATGAGGGAAATTTTGAGGAAGTGGCTGAATTCAAATACCTAGGAACAATAATCACAAATAAGAATGAGATGCACAAAAAAATTAAACATTGGTTAAATTCTGGCAATGCATGCTATTATGCATTACAGAGACTTTTGATGTCCCAACTCCTTTCAAAAACCGTTAAACTGAAAATATATAAAACTATTATTCTACCGGTTATATTTTATGGATGCGAAGCAGTGACTCTTACTTTAAGGGAGAAAGGAGATTATAAGTATTTGAGAATGAAGATGTTAGGAAAATTTTTGGACCAAAGAGAGATGAACAGACAGGCGAATGGAGAAGACTACACTACAGTGAACTACATGGCCTTTATATTTTTTTGTAGGAAAACCAGAGGGAAAACACCCAGTTAGTAGCCCTAAATGAGGTGGGAGTATAACAAACTATGATTTGAGGGAAGTAGATTATACTAGGAATGATTAGAAAACATAAGCCCAGGATATGGATGCATGGAGAGCATATGTCCGCGCGGCCATGAACCTACTGGTTGGATAGTGTCAGTGAGTAAGTAAGTAAGTAATTATACTTTCTTCTACGCGTAACCAACCTTAGGAATAACACAGTCAATAATACATTTAATAGTTTATATAGAATCAACATGATCCAGATGATAATATACAACATTCCGAATCTAAACCCAAAAAAGGGACAGTAAGGCAAATAGGATTCCTTGAATACGATCTGTGGTGGAAAGTCGAAGAGGACAAGCATACACTAATACAAGTGGCAAATATTTTCCCGTAAAAAAAAAGATTGATTGTACTAAATGCATGTTCGTAGAATGATTACATTATTTTTTTACATTTAACCCTGAATATTTGGTGACAAAGATTATGACAATTAAATAATAATACATTTATTATTATTATTTATTTATATTTAAGGACTGGGGAAAGACAGAAGCAGCAGAATAAGGGAAATAATACAAGATGAAAAATACAGATTATAAAAATAGGAAAGAAGTCAAGTGATATGGACACCCCATAAGAATGGAAGAAGATGGAATAACAAAAAAGATCCTTCATTGGAAAGTTAATGCAAAAGTGGAAGAAGCAGACCTAAATAACCTAAATAACGTTAGATACTTGGAGTGAGGAGACGTATGGAACCTAGAGATTTAAGAGAAAATGATGATTTAGACAGGAACCAATGGCGAAAATTCACTTTGGGTTGACGAAGAACACTGTAGTGTGAAATATTCCTAGAAAGACATTTATTGTATTGGCATAAGTACATTAAAAACTTCTCCGAAGAACTACGTTCAGATTTGTGTGCAGAATATTGGAAGGTGGCATGTAATGTACAACAGAAAATGTATCTCACAAGTGAACTGTCAACGATTGCATGCCGAAACCTATCTTTGAATATCTTTTAAATAAGCGTTGTGATGTACCAAGTTCGTGTCCAAAAATATATGTGCTGTTAACTGCAAGACAATAAATCCAGTACCAAATCTTCCATTCAAACTATAAGGATGTAATACAACTCGTGAATTGGAAGATTGAAGAGCCCTCCCTACGTACCGTACGCGCCGCGTTCCGACTCACTCCACACTGTTCTTTACACATGCAAGATATCCTTTTGCCCCGTCCAATGTGTTGCCATTGCAAGATTTTAGCTGTGATTTATGTGCTTTGCAGTTAAAAACGGCATGCTATTTGTTTGCACAAGGAGTTGGTACATCACAACGCTTCTCTTGGATAAATTGCAAGTTAGATTTTGGTATACAATGGTTGAAGGTTCACTTGTTAGTTCATTAATAGTACATCACAACGCTTCTCTTGGATAAATTGCAAGTTAGATTTTGGTATACAATGGTTGAAGGTTCACTTGTTAGTTCATTAATAGTCGAGAAACCTGTAGATCGCAGAAGCAATTTCGCCCAGAAAGCGAGGGAAATGTCCCGTTGAGCACATCACAGACCGAACAAATTTTAATAAATAGAAATGTAAGACAAGGTTGTAGTTTATCACCTATCCTTTTTAATTTGTATATTAATGACATCATCCAAAATTCGAAAGGTAATGTTAGTGTAGGTATAAGAATGGACCATTCTAAAATATTAAATGTTTTAATGTATGCTGACGATGTGGTTATTATTCAACAAAATAAAAATAATTTGCAGTACTCTTAACATCAGTTAAATCAGTTATGCCAAGAATAACATTTTAAAATATCAAAGGAAAAAACAAAAATAATGGAATTTAGGGGAAGTCAACATATAAGATCGAAAATCATAATTGACAACAAACCTCTGGATCAAATAACAAATTTTAATTATTTGGGTTGTAATTTTACTATAAACACAAACCAAAAACTGAAAGAGACGTAAATGTGAAACTGTCAAGATTTAAAATGATATGTGGAAATATACATAGTTTTATTTATGAAATACAAATGCCGATACGAACCGTGCTTACATAATGTTCATATGTTAAACTGTATCTTTAAGCCACATAGTGTATGAAATTTATATGGGGAAATAAGTGACATTGCAATGTATACAAGGACAATCAGCATAAAATGCTACTCCTGCAGAACAAAAACTAGGCCTTAAAGCTCACATTGATTTATTTCCTAGTTTAGAGTCCCATTGGTGTCGTAAATATTATAGAAAGCTTTATATATAACATTATCTGAATTTAGGACCAGAAATGCAAAGAAAAATATTCACAAATATCTCCGAATATTCGTATATCTAAGTATTTGAAATTAATATGATCCGCTACTATCATTCCACAAATGGACGAATATAACGCTCTAAATGTAACGCATAACAAACAGTCAGTAATAAAGAGCACTTACTAAAAGAGGGGACAACCAGTAGAAACAAAAACAAGAAATGAAACAATGCGAATGAAGCCGAGGTAGTGTGATTGAAGGTGGAGGTATAACTTTCAGATCCATTGCTTTCGATATGCAAGCCAATCTCAGTACATCTCATGCTGGTGTATATGACATTTACTACAAACCTAAGCTTAACGTTTACAATTTCACGTTAATGTATATCAGTGAAAAGATTCGTTTTGCTATCTTCGGGACTAGTTCAGTGAAAAAAAATGTAGAGGTTTGTAGGTGTCTGCTAGATACATTTTTAGTTTACCTGCATCTGGTACATACTTAAAAAACATTCGATAGCACATGCAATGGACACACAGGAATCGGTTCATCACTAATGCAAAGTTGTACGTGGTAAACTGGAACAAAAATTAGGAAATCATTGATTTTAAAATTTATGGTGACTGGACATTCCTATTTGGAAGTCGATTATAAACACGCAATGATTAAACGTATAAAATGCACGTGAACGTGTGCATCACAATGGGCACTTATGATCTGAGCAACAAAAATAAATCCTTTTCCATATGAAGTTACTGCAATATATAATGACTTCTATGACCTTAAAGAACTAACAATGAACGTGGCAAACAATGTTACAAATATTGTTGATGGTAAAAAAGTAAACCAGGTGAGAATGAAGTGAATTAGGGTGCAGATCTATGACTTTTGAGTAGACATACGAACTCTCAGAGCTCATAGTATTTTAAATTTACATAAACCAAAGAAAAAGGACAAGAATTCAGAAGAAAAGAAAAAATCTAGTGAATTAGTCAAAGTTTTCCTTGAAATCCATATACAGCCATACTTGTCTTAAGTGACCTGAAAAGAAGGATTTTTAACTACCAAGGTGATCCCCGAAGAATACAAGCATTTAATTTAAAGTATTTCAACTACCAATCAACATGCGGAGGTTTCAGAGAGGAAGAAGAATTAGAAGATAAGTGAGAATTTTGTAAATATGCTACAGATAATATTAGTCTCCTTCCCAAGATAAATTAATATAATTGATTTCTATTAAATGTATTGCATTTAATTTAATAATGCATACAGTGCTATTATTTATTAGATAAATTTGTTAAGTACATGCAACAATTTATTTCATATTATTATTAATTTGTATACATTGATAGAGGACTCTATTCTTGGATAGCAAATTAATAAAATAAAATGTGCATTTAGTTCTGATACATTCATTTTCTGAGAGTAGATGTTAGTGCTTCAGCCTTTGGTACTTAGGAAAATTTTTGGACCAAAGAGAGATGAACAGACAGGTGAATGGAGAAGACTACTTAACAATGAACTACATGGTATGTATAGGAAGCCAGATATAATGAGAACAGTTAAGTCTCGTAGACTGCGATGGGCAGGACATGTTGCGCGTATGGGGAATGAAAGACGTGCATGGAAGCTTCTTGTAGGAAAGCCAGAGGGAAAACGCCAAGTTGGTAGACCAAGAATGAGGTGGGAGAACAACATTAACTATGATTTGAGGGAAGTAGATTATACACGGAATGATTGGAAAGCATTAGCTCAGGATAGGGATTTATGGAGAGCTTATATCCGCGCGGCCATGAACCTACGGGTTGGATAGTGCCAGTGAGTAAGTAAGTAAGATGTTAGTGCTTGTAAAATTGGGTATTGACATATGAAACGCGTTTTTTCTCAAAATACGAAATTAGTAGTTGCATCATGCGTTCACTAAGCCATCGCTAGGTTCCCTCGAAATCAGAGAGTTGCAAATATAATAAAACTATATAGACTCATAGAGAGCATATATCATGGAAGAATTTATTAAGTCACCCAAAATAATATGACAACTCTGTGCGTGGCGAACTTCTCTTTAAGTAACAGAGGTGAAACTCTGTTATATGAAGATATGCTCACCACGCACACAAGAAAAAATGATTTAAACTCCCTTCTTGACATATTCACTAAAAAAACAACTTGACACAAAACAAAAACAATCTATATCACAAAATTCATTACAAAACTTCAGTACCGGTTTCTGTTTACCACAATAATAAAATATATAAATACGCCTGAAGAAGTACGAGGTTAGGGTCCAAGGGTATGCATGCGTAATATAGCTTCCATTGCATACACTCAGCTTTGCATATCAACTCCTTTCCCAACCTGCTCGAGGTGGACCTGCTAATTCGAGTAACCCAAATCATGGTTGTGTATACAATAGTTTCGGCAATTTGGGTCGGAGAACTGATGGGAAGAGGGGGTCCTTTCTCTGGGATGATAAGACACCCATGCTCGGGGAAACAAGAGTAAAGTCCACAACAACTAATTTTTAATAGGTTGGCGGATGTGGCAACACTCTTGATGGGGTTAGTACATCCAGAAGCTGGACCCAAAGCTTTGAGGTGGCAGCCCCACCAAAGGTCTACTCTGCATAGCGTTGGTACCGCGATCAGAGGAAAACAGGTTACTCCAATTCTTCACAATAGAAACTAGGACGAACTTAATCAAAGACGATCTCAGCTTTGAATTAAGGACAAACGATACGGTATGAAGGATCGGATTAATGTGGGAATTTGGAATGTCAGAGGGCTAAACACAAAATAAGAAGAACATTAGAGAACTAAATAATCAAGATATATCAATACTTACTGAAACAAAAAAAAGAAGTTGAAATGAACAAAATGTATTGGTAATTATATACTAATATACAGTGGTGTACCTCAAGATAGAGGAGCTTGCAGTGGTGCAGCTGTACTAATCAATAACAAATGGAGGTAAAAAATAGCATGCTACAAATATGTGGATGAGAGAATAATAACATTAGGGTTGATAATAGATCGGAGTTATTTAAACAATATAGACGTGTATGCACCAGACGAAGGGAAAATTGAAGACACCGTAATTTTCTACGATATATTACAAGAAATAAATTGTATTATAAAACACGGAAGGTATCATCTTAGATGGCGGTTTAAACGCCAGAGTTGGTAATCTCCCAATCCCAGGAATAGTAAGTATGTTTCTAGAAGATGTAATAAATAGAAACGGAGAACTTGGACAATTTGCTACCTATAATAAACTAAAAACCACGAATATTTTCTATAGGAAAAAAATACATACACAAGTATACATGGTGCGCTAGAAACCAAAGATATTTAATAGATTACATAATGATTAAGATAGACTATACATACCACTATCTATTGGTAACCACGATACTTATAATAGCCAAATGGAAAAAAAAACTCAAGGAAGAATAAAAAAAGAGTTTTTAAAGTATATCTTCTAGAAGAAGAAGGTACAAGAAAATTATATCACAAAAGGCTATAAGAACAGTTAGGGGAAAAAAGCAATTAATGCTAATCTAAATGAAGAGTGGGAAAATATGAAAACATGTATTATAAAAGCTGCAAATGAAGCTATAGGAAAGAAGAAAAAGATTCGCAACAAAACAGCATTAAAGATATGGAATGACGAAATACGCGAGGAGGCTGTACGAGACAAGAAGTTAACTTATTTAGAGTACTTACAAAATGAAAACTGAATAATCTAAAACTATATATATATATATATATATATATATATATATATAAACAAAACAAATCGAGCGAAACAAATAACTCGAACACTTCATACAGATTCCTGGGAAAGATTTATTTCCAAAATAGAGCACGATGTACATGGCAGACAATTTTAGTATTTAAAATAATGAAAGAGTTAAATACAACAGAAAAAATATACAGCAAAACTAAATACCATTGATCTGAACACATGGGAAAATCACTACAGAGAATGATGGTGTAATGAAGAGTACTCAGTTATAAAACGCCCCTAAAAGTGAAAATAAATTAGAAACAGACGGAATTACTTTAAGCGAAATAAGGGAGGCAATGAAAGAAATGAAAAACACAAGAGACGCCAGGTATAACAATGAACTGATAAAGTATGCAAGTTTATTTGCAGAAATAAGATTATTAAATTTAATTTACGAATATTGAAAGACATGTAAAATACCTGAAAATCGGAAGATAGGTGAAATCATATTCCTCTTCAAAAGGAAATAGATTAGATGGTAAAAATTATATAGATATCAGCTTATTGAACTCCACTTATAAATCATATGCGAAAATAGTAAATAACTGATAAAAGACGATATCTGACACATTTTTAGAAGAGGAACAAGCAGGAAAGATCCTGTAGTGATAATGTGTTTATTATAAAGAGACTAATTGACAAGAGAAGAAAATTTATCCTGCCAACATATTTGCTGTTCGTTTATTTTGAAAACGCCTGTGACAGAATAAATAGAACTAAACTTTGGGAAATAATGAAAGAACGAAGATATCCACACCATATAATAAAATGAACCCAAGGCTTATATGAAGAAACTAAAGTAGTGTTAAAAACTAATAGAAAAAGGTCAGAAGAAATTTTAATAAATCAAGTTTGTAGTCTGTCGCACACTCATTTTAATATATATGCATTACGTGTCACGTTGTTTGTCCGCGATGGAATCCTAAACTACTGAACCGATTTTAATAAAATTTTGCACACTGTGTGTAGTTTGATCCAACGTGAGACTTAGGGAAGTTTATAACTAAATTTATAGTCGCATTATTTTTATTGCAAATTATTTGTTTATTATTTAACAAAGAGTTATAATTATCTGTGAGTTCCATACGTTTCTAACAGATGGCCGTGTAAGGTAATTGGTTTATTATTTAACCAGGTGGCTGGTGATTTTTGTTGCAACCGCGAATTTAAATTGTATTACAAATATTGATTATTTCATCATTTAAGTGTGTTTGTGTGTATTTTATTTTCAAAATATTGATAATAATATTAATTTCGTGTGCAAATATTAGTTTTAAGTACTATGGCTGAAAGATAGCAACTTAATTTAAATTTAACTGGACCGAGAAGGGACATTGAATAATATGCCGAATCAGTTCTAGAGACCATGAATGATAAGATATCAAGTGAATTTCCGCAAATTGGTATAGGTCTATGTGACATATATCTTACATTTAAGAAGAATGTCAATTTAAAAACACGAAGGTCCTAAGGAACGGAATAACAGAACTGTGAGTAAGTCTGTTAGTTATAATAATATGCCTAATATTACAGAAAAAATCTCCATGCCTCAAATAAATGAATAACAAAATGACTATAATATATCACAAGATGATATTACTATACAGAGACTTCTTGACGATTATGAGAATCCAAACTGCCAACAAGTTCGTAGAAAAAAAACGAAAGTATATTGAAATCAGCAAGCCTCCTCAAAATATTCCATCAGTAAATATATATAACCCTTATGATACACTTATGGATGATACTGAGAATGCAGACAACATAAATTCATCTCAATCAACAAAACCGCTTCCACATATACCACCACCCATATTTATACCGGGTGTAGTTAACGTACCAGAACTAAACAATTGTGTAAAACAAAACCTTTCTGATTTAGATTTCTCACTTAGTTTACTACAACATAATTTAATGTATACCTTATCCACAACAATGCGTGGCCGGGACTTTATATATATATATAAAACAAAGTCTGATTAGTTACACTATTTATAACTCAAGAACGGCTGGGCCGATTTTTATGATCTTTGATTTGTTGGATTTTATCCGCCCCGAATAGCTGATAACTATTAAAACATCGAAAAAATTAACGTAAAGATATTTAAAGGCGATACGACGTTCTCCGGACCAGCTACTATATATATTGATGACATTATGAATCAATGGAAAATTATAACAAGAACAAAGGCCTTAGATTGAACAATAACACAAGTATTAATAACATAATTTTTGCCGATGATTTAGTCTTACTACACCATAATGAAAATCTGATACAATTGGCTGCTTACAGACTAAATGCAATATGTAGCGATTATAATTTTAAAATTTCAGTAAGTAAAACCAAAGTAATGACATTTTGTGGAAGAAACACTCTGCGTGCAAAAATAATATTTAGAGACGGAATGATTGAACAAGTATCCCACTTTAAATATTTATCGTCTGATATCAGCTATGAATATAATAAATATATTGAACATAAAACTCATCAGTTTCGAGCTATTTGTGGCACAATAAATAGAACATTGAATAATAAAGCCCATAAACAAACAAAACTAAAATTTTATAAAACAATGGCTGTCCCTGTCCTTTTGTATGGGAGTGAATATTGGATTATCACTACCAAACTAGAAAGTAAAATCCAAGCAGCCGGGATGAAATTTTCAAGAAGAGTAAAAGGATGCACTAAGATGGACCAGATAAGAATGGAGGATATCCGTGAAGAACTCCAGATCTACTCCATAAAAGAACATGTATTTAACAACAAGATTCAGTGGTAAGAACATGTATAAAGAATGGAAGAATGTGGATTACCGAAGAAAATCTTACATTATTTTCCGAGAGGAAGAAGATATGTCGGACATCCTCGGAAGAGATGGTCTTAGATCTATCAGTGAAGATGGAACAGAACAACTAATGCCTAAACCAGGAAGTGAAGAAGAAGAAGAAGTATGAGGTTATACGATATTGTTCTAATTACAATTCCCTAATCCAGTGAGTAAAATGTTCAACATTTAACCAACATTATAACTTTCAATATTATAACTAAGAACGTATAATAAAGTAACAAAAATTATACAAAAATAACTGTATGAAAGACAATGCCTATTGAAAATGATGTGATTACATATTTTAATTGAGAACTAAAACTGTCTTTAGAATTCATATTTATTTTTATTGTGTAAATGTATTATAATCGAATATCAATTACATTCATGAGAATTTAAGTGAAGAAACATCACCGCATATTTCGTGGTAGGAAGAGCATTGTAATTAAAATTATATTATTCCTAGGAAGAGAGAAAGTAAAACTTTAGTCAAAAACCTAAGCAAATTTGTAGAAATACTCACTGTTAGATAATAAAATGCAATTTTATTATAAACAGAACTGAAATAATGGTGTAAAATTAGTTGTTGTTTTTTAGGTATCTGCAAAATGTAATTTTAAATTTAAAAATTATCGCATTGAGAATATTTTATGTACTATTATTTTATCCAATTCTTATTTTTCATCGTCATTTTATCATCCCAGTATTTGTAGAAAATGGACTCTCCAGTGCTTCTTTTTTCATTCATAAGTAATTAGTTTATTAATAATGATAAAGATTTTCATTTAATATAAATAGGCTCTATTTAGTCTGTAAAGATGAGAGAATAAAATATGTAATCAATACTACGTTGTTTTCCATAAAGATTTAAATTGGCATACAATTTATTCAAATTTGAAAAAAATTAATTATAAAATAAAATTTGATAATATGATAACAGTGCCATACTCGTATTATAATAAGATTTGAACAGATATGGCCTACCTCCTGGCTGGGTTATCGAAGGCACAACAAGTTATTAATATCAACTGTATATTATACATCAGTTTACACGTGTTAATATTTGTGTTTGGTGAGATATCGCGAAGTTATCTTAATTATCTGTACAGAAAGTAGTAAATTTTATCTTATTCTCCCTTTCAACTTTCTCTCCTCTATTTACTCTCTTTTCTTTCTCTTATCTATTTTATCTTAATATTTCTGTCTCTCTCTTTCTCTGCGTCTGCTTTCCTTTCAATATATGATATAGGCCTACTGTGCATAAAGTATACTGCTAATTAAGCAAATATATACAATATTGCATCTATTTTTGACTTTTCAGTTTTCTGGACCCGCGAATTGAATGTGGAACATTCCATAAGAAATACGCAAAAAAAAAAAAAAGAAAATTGAACTCACATCTTTAAAAGTTTACAATTATTTTACAGTGCAATTTTATGATATAGGCCTACTGAATATCTGAACCGAATTTCAGGTCTACGTTTGATGTAATTAAAGAGTATTAGAGCTCTCAATTTACCGTACTGTTTTACATAGTCTCTTCTTTGAAATAAATTTCTCGAAATATAACTACTGCCTCAACTTGAAAAGATTATAGATTATTATAGATTATTATAGATTATGTGGACTATCTCCACTCTTATTTAATATATATATTAACAGAATAGTGCAAGAATGGAAACAAACAGTAAACAGTGGAATTTCAATAACTAGGAATAAAATAATTCAAACAATATTATATGCTGATGATCAAATAATATTATCAGATTCCGAAGATAGCTTACAAATAGCAGCATATCAATTATTCAAAATTGCCAGCAAATATAATATGAAAATTTCCACATCAAAATCCAAAACAATGGCAATGTGTGGAAAAAACATACAACGGGTGAAAATTGAGATTGATGGAAAAATTATAGAACAAGTGTCAGATTTCTCTTACTTAGGAAGTGTATTTGCAGAGTATAAGAGTGACATTGATTCAAAATTACAAAAAATATAATAAAATGAATGGGGTAGGTAATACGAAGACATTTTGATAAACAGATGAGGACAGAGACAAAACTAAGATTACATAACATCACATCAAAAGCTGCTCTAAAATACGGAAGTGAAATTTGGATTTTAAATAAAAGAAACTCTCATAAACTTCAAGTAAGCCAAATGCGCTTCTTACGATCATTGTTAGGAGTTAATAGACTGGATCACCAAAGGAACACTACTATCAGAGGAAAACTTGGAGTAGCAAGTTTAAATGAAGATATCCAAAGATACCAACAAGAATGGAAAAATCATCTGAGAAGAATGGCAAGAAATAGACTTCCAAAATTGGCATTCCAATATACCCCAACTGGACATAGGGACCAAGGAAGACCAAAACATCGGTGGAAAGATCAAGACCATCTTCGCTAGGTTTACTCTACAGGCCACATGGCCTAAAACGAATTTGTTCATGATGATGATGATGATATATTATTTTATGCTCTATCGCTTGAAAATTAGTATGTTAATATTTACGTTCTTCTGAAGGGTGCAATTAAAATGCAATTGACCTCTCCATCCAAAAATTTTATAAAATAAAAAAAATACCAGATTACTACCCGATGATCAATTAATTGTTTGCAATTAGTATTAAAGTGGTGGGATGAAAGGAAACTACCAAATATAATTATTTTCCCTAAAATCTCCTATGTGTAAGACTATCCGGAATACCTTTCGCGTGAGTAAAGATCGCTCGCTCGTACAAACAATGACAGAGCTACTTTGTGCAATTCCAAACATTTTTATTGTTATTATCATTACAATATTTATTATCACGATTACTATAATTACGTCATCCTCATCGTGCACTAGTGGTTACTCTGCACGCCTCCGATTCCGAGGTTCGCGGGTTCAAACTCGATAAGAATCAATATCATTTCAAAGGCGTAACAATTCTAAGTGTGGCTTTCTCCAGAGGGAAGGAAATTCGTGACTCTCGTGTCGTAGATTTACGGTACGTATGAGAACCTCGCGCTTGAAATAAATTGCTACATAATGACCTCACATGTTAGTGAGCGTCGTTAAAGGTAACAATCTCTATTGATATCTCCAGTAGGCGGTTAATTTTATGTTGATTTTGGTTAATGTATAATTTAATTTAAATTACTAAGTACCTACAAATTCAAGATTGTTGGTCCATTAAACAATTATTTTCTACAGAGTAGTTTCGTAATGTGTTGTAATATTTTGTATTGTAAACTACACCAATGACTAATGTTGAATATTGCAATGAATGTTAATCTATCAATAATAATTTATAACAATTTTCATGCTCTTATAGATAATATTTAGGAGATGTAAATATATTTTATGTTGTAAAAGGGAAGATGCTAAGAGGAAGAAGAGCCTCTAATTGCTTTAAATTCTAAGACTTAGAGGAACCGACCTGCACATGTTCCTAGTGTCCAATCCCATCTTCACGTGGTGCAGCTGCTAGTAGCCATATAACTTATACGTATAACTTATGTGGTGAACGGACGGGATGGGCTACTCACCAATTGCACTGGTCAGCATGGTGAGATAATGACAGATATGGTATTACTTCCACTTCCATACCATATCTCTCTGAACTGAACACTTGTTTTCCGACCCCGATGGCATTTGAGTATTCGAGGCGGAGGGGATCATTTCATCTTATCTTTTCTGTCAAATTCTTCCTATAGGGCAGATCAGGCTCTTAGCTGTAGTGAAAGCAACTGATCTAAGGATCGAAACACCTGAAAAATCCCTGGTCCTCCAGGTTGGAGGTTGATGCGGTAGGCCAGCTCCCTCCCATCAGAAAAAAATTTGCAATGCTAAAAACCTAATAGAGATAAGCCGGTCAGATTAAAAGGAAGACGAATCAAGCTACGGAAATGAACTCTGCTAATTGGAACATGGAACGAACAAAGCATAAGGAATAAAATAGAGGAGGTCCTTAAACAGGTGGAGGATTTGAAGCAGGACATAATCGTACTGACAGAAACAAAGAAGAAAGGAGAAGGAATGAAACTTTAGGATCGTATGTTCATATTTACAGTGGTGTTAAAAATAATTAAGGGGCTAAAAGAGGGGTTTCAGTACTTATCAAGAAGAACTATAAGAGATATATCACAAACTGGAAAGTAATAAATGAAAACATAATTAAATTTAATATATCTCTTTTTGGTATAAAATGCTCTATATTAGGAATATATGGAATTAGTGAGGATGGGAGTTATTTAATAAAATATAAATTTTATAGTACATTACATTCTATTATAGATGAGATCGGGACCTCAAGAGAATTTATATTAGCTGGCGATTTTAACAGCAGAATCGGCAAAGAGATAGATAAAGATGTAGTCGGACCATATGGAGAATTGGAGAAGAATGACAATGGTAGAAGATTTATAGGATTTTGTGAAAAATATTCACTTAAAACCCTAAATGGATATTACCAACATAGAGATATTCATAAGTGTACTTGGCACCAAGATACTCTAAATCTACAATCAATAATATATTTTGTAATAATTAAGAAACATTCAATTTCATAGACCCAGGATATAAGGGCATACAGAGGATTATCATGCGGAAGTGATCACTATTTATAGAATAAAAAATAATACTTCCATTCCAAAGTAAAAATTACAGGCTAAATAAAATAAAATTAAAAATGAAGAGGTCAGTTTCCATGACTTGTCAACAACTCTATACAACTTGGAAAGTTTGGAGAATGAGAGCACATCATATCTGTATAAGAAAAGTTCAGATGATCAGTTACTAATCTCTACGTTTGACAATGCTCAGGAAGAATGCAACTATATAGTAAAAAGTATTCATCAGGCGGCAAAAGAAGCTTTAGGAGAAGCAATTAGAGAAATAAATAAATTCAAATATTTTTGGAATGAGGACTTAGCAAAAGAAATGGCAAACAAAAAGAAAAATATTTAATGTGGTTAAATACCAAAGATCTGAAAGACAAAATACAATATAAAGAAGCTCAAGCAAGAGTTAGAAAGAAAATTACGGAAGCTAAAAATCAGAGCTGGGAACAAAATTGTTTAAAAATTCAAACATGTATTGGAGGAAATCGAAGTATTGAATCTTGGAGAATTTTAAAAATTTTGAGAAATAAAAGAAGTGGACAAATAAATATACAAACAATACCTATGACTGAATGGGAAAATTATTTTGAAATATTACTATCAGAAAACAGGGTATTTAATTTAGATAACGTTCAAAATATTCCAGAAATAAATGAAGATGAACATATACAATTGGACATAGTGGATATTAAAATGAATGTTCAACCATTAAAAATAAAAGAGCTAGTGGGCCAGGAGGAATACCAGCGGAACTATTAAAACATGGATCCGACCATTTATTTGAACGATTGAGAAAATTATTCACAAAATTTGTGAATGGTGAAAGAGTTCCAGAACAATGGAAACTAGTATACATTTCGACAATCCGTAAAAAAGAAAAAAAAGACCAATGTGAAAATTATAGAGGTATAACAGTAACAAGTACTATGAGTAGAGTCTATGGACGTATACTAAAATATGATTTGGAAAAAGACTACAGTGATATGGAATTAGAGGAACAGTCAAGATTTAGAGCAGGTCGTTCCACAACCGACAATGTATTTTGCATTACTCAGGTAATACAAAATAAAATGCAATATGGACAACCTTTGCACCTACTGTTAGTAGATGTTGAGAAAGCATACGACAATGTCCCTATAGAGAAACTATGGATTGCTTTAAGACGTATGGAAATTAAGACTGTTATAATTAAAGCTATACAAAATGTATATGACAATTACATGTCTAACATTAAAATTAGCAGTAAATTGTCACATGGTTTACGATAAATAAAGGTCTTCGTCACGGTTATACATGGTATATTAAAGAATTGGAGGTGAAAATGTTCAAGCATGGGAATTCCTATTTCAAATAACAAAACTTTATACAACTTACATTTTGCAGATGATCAATTGTTAATTGCACAAGACTATGAATATTTAGAATATATGACTAGAATATTAATAGAAGAATATGATATATGGGGATTAATTTTGAACATGAAAAAAAAACAAAATTTTTAACAATTGGTGGAACAGAACAAAATTTAATTTTGGAGACTGGATAATCAGTAAAACCTTGTAGTGAGATCACATATTTAGCAATTAAAGTAAATAGAAAAGGCAGTTATGAAGAGGAAATAAGAAAGAGAAATAATAAAGGAAAATTTGCAATTGCTTGCCTCAATTGAATAATGTTTATATAATAGCAAGGCACTAGAGATTTTAACGCGGGAATTAGATAAATCGCCCTTGGATATAGTCGCTTTACAGGAAGTTAGGTGGCCAGGAGAAGGTAGTCAGGAATCAGGAAGCTTTGCATCATACTACGGGGGTGCAGAAAAACCTGCATTTGGAACGGGTTTTTTAGTCAGAAGGAGGATCCTATCCGCTATCCGAGATATTAAGTTTGTTAGTGATAGGATATCATACATAATTCTAAAGGGTAAACGACATGATTTTATAATTGTAAATGCACATGCTCCCACAGAAGATAAAGATGACAAGATCAAGGATAAGTTCTATGAAGAATTAGATTCCTTATTTGATAGCCTTTGACGATATCATATGAAAATTGCCTTAGGAAACTTTAATGCAAAAGCGGGGCGGGAATATATATTCAAACTAACAATAGGCAAATTCAGTCTTCATGAAGATAGTAACGACAACGGGGTTAGATTAGTCACATTTGATACATCAAAGAATCTCATTGTTAAGAGCGCAAAATTTCAGCGTAAGGATATTCATACATACACCTGGACGTCCTCAGATGGAGAAACTCGGAACCAGATAGATATGTATTAGTGGATAAACACTGGCACACTATCATCATCGATATTAAATCAGTTAGAGGGACAGATTGCATTTCGGATCATCATCTGGTCAGAGTGAAAATCAGACAACGGCTATCGCTTATGAGAGGAACAAACGCTAAAGATGATTCTGTAAAATTTGAATGAAAAAAAATTGAAAAGTGATGAAATGCGGCAAGAATACCAAATCAAAATTGCTAATAGGTGTGAAGTACTGGAATCTTCATATGACAATGTGGCAAACGAAGAAGAAACTGATATAAATAAAGAATGGGAGGCTATAAGAGATGCTATTAAATTGTCAGCATCAGAAAGAATTGGTTGTTTCAAAAAGAGGCAAAACAAGAAATGGTTTTGATGAGATATGTGCCGATATTGTAAAGAAAAGAAAGCTAGCTAAAATGAAATGTTTATACGAGCCAAATGAGGTAAATTTAGAGCCATTAGGTTGTATTAGACGGGAAACCACGAAGATACTAAAGAGTAAAAGAGGGAATATTTGAGAGAGAAGATAAATGATCTTGATATGAACGCAAAAAATAGGAACATTATAGAATTTTATCAGGGAATTAGTATAGAGAAGAAATGGTTCCAGGCTAGAACTAACATAATTCGGAATGAAATTGGGGATATGATTGCAGATTTCAGGAGTATATTTAGTGGATGGAAAAGTAACTTGAATCAGCTAATAAGTGTACATACAGAACAGGACATTGATAAGGATAATTTACAGACAGCGGAAACGCTAGTCGCAGAGCTAAATGCATTAGAGGTTGAAATGGCGATTGAAAAATTGAAGATGTATAAAGCATCAGGTTCAGGTGAGATCCCTGCAGAACTGATAAAATCAGGGGAGAAAAATTGATGGACAAGATACGATGGTTTCTTAGTATGATTTGGGAAAAAGAAGCTCTTCCAGATGAATGGAAGGAATCGTACCAATTTATAAGAAAAGAGATAAAACTGATTGCAACAACTACAGGCGCATCTCACTACTTTCAACTTGATACAAAATTCTAACAAATATATTAGCAAGCAGACTTACACCCTATATTGATGACATTCTAGGAGATCATCAATATGCATTTAGAAGAAACAAGTCCACAACAGATCAGGTTTTTAGTATAAGGCAGATTTTAGAAAAGAAATGGGAATATAATGGTACTGTACATCAACTATGTGCAGACTTCAAAAAAGCATGATTCAATTAAGAGGGAGAAGTTATATAGTATCCTGCTGGAGTTCGGAATTCCTAAAAAGTTAGTTAGACTTATACGAATGTGTCTAAATGGCTCAAAGAGTAGGGTGCGTGTAGGCAAACCGTTTTCAGACACGTTTGAAATCCAGAATGGATTGAAGCAAGGAGATGCACTATATCCTCTACTATTTAATTTTGTACTAGAGCATGCCATTAAATCTTTAGAGAATGAGGAAGGCTTATAACTCAATGGTATTAATAAGCTGTTAGTTTATGCTGATGATGTAGTATTATTGGCCGATAGCGAGGAGATACTAAAGGCCAACACACACACACACACACACTATTGAGTAACACTAAGAAATTAGGACTGGAAGTAAATATCAGTAAAACTAAATATATGGCCACACGTAGAAATTCAGTATATAATGGAAATGGAAAGCTAATGACAAATGAGGGAAATTTTGAGGAAGTGGCTGAATTCAAATACCTAGGAACAATAATCACAAATAGGAATGAGATGCACAAAGAAATTAAACATAGGCTCAATTCTGGAAATGCATGCTATTATGCATTGCAGAGACTTTTGATGTCCCAACTCCTTTCAAAAAACGTTAAGCTGAAAATATATAAAACTATTATTCTACCAGTTATATTATATGGGTGCGAAACATGGACTCTTACTTTAAGGGAGGAAAGGAGATTACGAGTATTTGAGAATAAAGTACTTAGGAAAATTTTTGGACCAAAGAGAGATGAACAGACAGGTGAATGGAGAAGACTACATAACAATTAACTACATGGTCTTTATAGGAAGCCATATATAATAAGAACAGTTAAGTCTCGTAGACTGCGATGGGCAGGACATGTTGCACGTATGGGGAATGAAAGACGTGCATGGAAACTTCTTGTAGGAAAGCCAGAAGGAAAACGCCCAGTTGGAAGACCAAGAATGAGGTGGGAGAACAACATTAACTATGATTTGTGGGAAGTGGATTGTACAGGGAATGATTGGAAAGCATTAGCTCAGGATAGGGATGTATGGAGAGCTTATGTCCGCGCGGCCATGAACCTACGGTTTCGATGGCACCAGTGAGTATGTATGTAATGGAATATTGTGCAATAAAAATAGAATTAATAAAAATAAAATGAATACATATCATACAATTGTTAAAAGCATCATTACTTATCGAGCAGAACTTTGGCCATTAACAACAAAAACAAAATAAGTACCTTATGGCAACGGAAATGGATTTTATAGGAAGGGCCGCAAGAATTTCAAGAAGAGAGAAATTTAGGAACTCAGTTATAAGGGAGAAAATGAAGATTGGAGAAACTGTTTTAGAATATATTAATACTCAGAAATTAAGATGCTACGGACATATCCAGCGAATGGAAGAGGATCGACTACCAAAATCTGTTTTGGAATGGGAAACCTGAGGGAAGAGGAAGCAGAGGATGACCTAAAACATCCTGGAGTCAGGGAATATGTTTATATATGAAGGAGAAACATCTACAACCAGGAGATTGGATGGACCGACAAAATTGGCAATTAGGAATCGGACGATGTCAAATACATTAATCAACCGATGACCTATCTATCTATAAATCTATTTTATTGGCTTGGCATCACTTACTCATCGCGCATCTCCTGCTCATAATATATCAAAGATGATATTAAAATGCACGATGTAAGCTAAACTATTGCTATTATAACGCTTAAAATGACGAGGTGCATTAAACACACGCACTGACTGAAATAAACTGTCCAGTAAGTAATCTGAACTTGAGAATTATTGATGGAGAAGCTGATGTTTAAAGAAGACGTGCTCATTCTGCATTATTATCGCTTGGTAGGAAGTGGTACGAGTATTATTCGGTATTATGTGGAAGAGATATCTTCTAACAACACTATTTCGTCATAATTTTCAGGATACAATACAGTACACTGGATAGAAAGTTATTCTAAGATTGAAATTAGTAATTATAACATAATAAAATCTATACCGGTTTATTCAAATAACTGTCTAAGAGTTTTTTTACTACAATGTTACATTTAAATTGTAATGAAAAATTTGTAATAAAATAAATGATTTGTTTAATAATTCACAGTGATTATAAATAACAGAACTCTTTACTTCCTCCCTTCAGCATTTAAATTCGATAAATAAACACCTACTGCGTAACAATTAAAATATCACCACTTTTATAAATAAACGGTACTGTTCCATTAAGCAGAACATATAAAAATCTATTAGATTTAATGACAGTTTAAAAAGTCCCTGATGAAACGGGGTCAGCGAGACCTTGGTCGTGAAATGAACCATTTGCGCTGTTGATCCGGGAAGTGTTAACGATAATAGAATAGAAACATTATTAAATTCTCTGAACTATTCATACCACCGAAAACGTAATTGCTGGAAATTAATCCCTATTAAGTAAATAATATCCTGTACTATTTGCGTTTACATTTTATGTTATATACTGCATTTTTTTTAAACCTGGTTGAGTGGTAGACAAGGTCTTAAGGCCTTAACTCTGCCAGGTAAAATAAAGCTATTATTATTATTATTATTAAACCGCATAAAATAGAAAATCGATATCCAAAAGTAAATTATTATAATTATAAAAATAACATCCTTAAACTACATGAAATCACCTATATAAATACGTTTGAAGCAAATTTTTGCTGTTTACTCTTTGAGAAATATCAGTTAGTAAACGTTTTACTTTATCATATTTACGATAATTTTAGATTGTTATAACTGTGAACCTATAAATGATAATAATTAATTTTCGTTTATAAATGTGTTCACTATATTTGGGGATACATAAAATTAAAACAATAAATTGCAAGATTTTTTGTTGTCCGATTTGATATGGATTCTCTCATGTATTTGTGTTTAGCTGAATATGAAAAAACGATAAAAAATAAGGAACAATAGGTAAATAAAAGAGGAAGAGTTAAGGACAAATTTAGAAATACTGACTTGTAAAAAACAGAGTAAGTGAGAGAAAAATTTCAGAGATAGACAGACGGAGATACAGAATGCGATAATGCAAAAGTAGAGAAATAGAAAGAAAATTAAGAAAGAAGAGGAAAGGGCAACAGAGAATACAGGAAAAATGCCATAGTTACCTTTTTTATTTTATTTATTTATTTATTTCTACTTTAATGTCAGTTTTAATAGTATCGTACTATATGTAATTAAACGACTATTGTGTGATCTAATGTGTTACTGAATCTCACTTTTGAATAGTTTCATACGATATTGTCAAAAATCTTTACATCTTCTGAAACATGGAGCATAATAAACTGGATTTGTATAAAATTCAAGAGAGATATGTTAAACGATCTTGAAAATTTTAATAGGCACTGGTATAAAACAGAACACACATTATGACTCGCGAATTGTTCGAACGTAATTTCCAGGATTCCCGCTGCTAGAATGGCTTTAAGTTCTCTTCGTTAAAATATATTCTCTATAATGGATATCCTGTATTTCAGTGAATAAGATGTAAAAACCTTAAAAACTCGAGAGCATAAAATTTGAAAACTTATATATATACATAGTAATTGTGCCCGAGGTTAGGTCTTTTACTGCAGGAATAGCATTTCCAAGCTGTGGTTTGCAGCTTTACTAGGGAATTACAGGTGTGGTAGCTTCCCATTATTTTACACGCCGGCGAATGATGACGATGATAAGGATGGTGATTGCCAGGCAATTTTCGGGGAGCGTTGGGCCCTAAGCTTCTTCATATTTGTCTTACAGGTGAGGAAAACCCCCGAAAAAATCTCACCCAGGAGCCTGTCCCGACCGGGATTCGAATCTGGGCCGCTGCGTGAGAAGGCAGCACGATACCACGAGATCACAGCGTTGGACGAGTGTAGTATATATATATATATATATATATATATAGTATACATAATTAACTGGCACCATCTAACGCGGAGATCAATGGCCGCTCGAAAATGTGCTCTCCATTCATTCTTATACCGAGCTATCATTCCCTGCATAATTTCATTTATTTTACTTTCGAATAACATGGTTTAACATTTCACCTTGAGAGTACGTTTTACATACCACACGTCGACCAGGTCTTAAGGTGTCAGAATCTGTCGGTAGAGAGATTTATGCTATGGATCACACACATACGTTCTTGACAAGAACATGAAGAGCCTCCCCGAATGAGTGATCTGCTCGAAATCAGGGACTCATTCTATATAATTCACCTCTATTAAATCATAGTTAATGTTATTTTCCCATTTTATTTTTGGCCTATCTACTGACGACTTTCTCTCTGATTTTTCTACAAGAAGTTTCCATGCTCCACTTTTATTTCTGATTTGTAACACATGTTTTGCAAATTGCAGTCTATGAGACTTAACTGTTATTATATCTTGTTTTCCACATTAAGATCAGACACATCTCTGTTATAGTCTTCTTCATTCACCTGTCTGTTCAACTCCCTCTTTGGTCCTAAAATTTTCCTGAGATCACTATTTCTAATACTCGTAGTATTCTCTTCTACCTTAAGGGTGCAAGAGATAATGTTTTGCATAAACATAACCGTTTTATATGTTTTTTGTTTAGCCTTTTTGGTAGAATTTGGGAAACAGGATTCCCTGTAATGTGTAATAGCGTGCGTTTCCAGAATGCGCCTATTTTTAATTTCTTTCTGCGTCACATTATTGTTCCTAAGCATTTTAATTCAGCCACTTCTTCAAAAGTATCCTCATTTGCTGTTAAGTAGCCTACATATTTGAGTTCTGTAATATATTTCTATGTATGACTACAGATATCTATAATGGCTATAATGAATGTGGACTATGTGAGAGCTTACTGTTTTATTTGTTTTCATTTACCTGCAGACATGTAAGTTAACGCAACACAAAATTACAACAATGAGTCCATAAATCTAACTACCCCAAATACGGAATATATTCTTCATTTAACTTTTTCCAATACTGTTATTTTAACACAGTTCCAATACTGGATCATACGAGTATTATAATATTATAATGATATTGTGAAAAGAAAAATGTATGTCTGAACCAGGAATCGAACCGTGGACCTCTCGTATTCCGCACGAGCGTTCAATGCCACTACAGTATTCGATACAAGGTACAAACTTTAACAATTCTTTCCACACACACAATATATATATATATATATATATATATATATATCACGGCCAACGGCCGGCTTCATTTAGAATCTCTATGTATTTGTGTTCTTTTCGCAATATCATTATAATATTATAGAGCGATTCCACGAAAATGTCATACCGAGGTGAAAATTTTGAAACTGACGCAGGAATAAATCTGTTGATGTAATATATATCTGTAAATATCAAATGTTATAGTGCTATAAGAAAAATGTTTCAAATGTGCATTATTTTAATCTAATAATAGCGGTAGAACTTGTCATATTCCAAACCTGAAAAAATACACAAAATTTCACCAATTTCTTGTTTAAGGATTTGGTCGTAAGAATTCGTTTTATTTCACAAAATCTTTGTTAAACCATACTTTGATCCTCCTTGGTCGTAAATTAAATAATATTAATTGGATTCTAATATTCTATATACCTTAAATGTGTCCTATAGTTGTTAACTGTAAGTTATGGTCAGTCAGTCACAGAAAACGGATAAAAATTACTGTACACAACATAATAATTTATGGATTAAAATTTCCTCTTGGATTCTACGTTATCGGTACACAACTAACAAAAAAGTATAGATGACATTTTCTTGTAAAGTCATTATTTTTCCCGCTGGAGTCCCGTGACTGACTGACTTTTTGTCCCCTCACTTATATTGTTAATACGCATAACGCAGTCAGTTGCTTGCTGGACTCCGCTGTGTATTAACATAAACATGGTTTAGGAAATCTGGTAGACTGTTCGGCTCAGCTGCTTCATTAAATAATTACTGGCCCTTCTTCTGTGACAATTTGAGCTAAAAGGCAGCCAGCGGAAGGATTTAAATGTAGAGTAATTACATGAAAATGTCATACCGATGTGAAGATTTTGAAATTGGCGCAGGAGTATTTTTTTCGATGAGATATTTTTTTGCAGATAAAATTTGCCGATTATAGAAGTTAATGTTTGAAATACGGATTATACTTACTCACTTACTCACTGGCACTATCGAACCCGTAGGTTCATGGCCGCGCAGACATAAGCTCTCCATACATCCATATCCTGATCTAATGCTTTCCAATCATTCCCTGTGTAATCTACTTCCCTCAAATCATAGTTAATGTTATTCTCCCACCTCATTCTTGGTCTACCAACTGGGCGTTTTCCCTCTGGCTTTCCTACAAGAAGCCTCCATGGAAGTCTTTCATTCCCCATACGTGCAACATGTCCTGCCCATCGCAGTCTACGAGACTTAACTGTTTTTATTATATCTGGCTTCCTATAAAGACCATCTAGTTCATTGTTATGTAGTCTTCTCCATTCACCTGTCTGTTCATCTCTCTTTGGTCCAAAAATATTCCTAAATACTTTGTTCTCAAATATTTGTAATCTCCTTTCCTCCCTTATCTAAATTAATAGTAGAACATGATATATTCCGAAACCTGAAAACACATGCAAAATTAAACGAAATTTTGTTTTACGATTTCACTGTATAAATTTGTTTTGTTTCACCGACTCTTTTGTTATACCATATTTCGGTCCTTCCTGATTATAAATGTAATACTAATAATTGTATTATAATATTCTAGATAATTAAAATGCGCCCTATAATTATTAAGGGTAAGCTACAGTCAGTCACATAAAACATACAAAAATTATTGTACACAATACGATAATTGATGGATCCAAATTTCCTCTGGGATTCTACGTTATCGGCACATAACTAACAAAAAAGTATTAACGACATTGTCTTGTAAAGTAATTACGTTAATTATATTAATTACATTTTTATATTTGTATTAATGGCATTTAAATAATTTTTCATTATGCGATTCTTCAATATGTATGTTATTAAGTCAGTGGAATTAGAAGCAGGTGCGCGGTTCATATGTGTTTAGAAAATGTGTGTGTGGAAGGCCTTGAACCTGAAAGGTTCACGCATTAGTTTGACCTTTGACATGACATGTGTGCCGTATTATCGGGGATTCACAGTGCGATGTTGCCACATTGAAACAGAGTCATGCTTGTTAATTGCAAAAACAGTTTTAATCATATGAAGTTTCTTGTATAAAAAAAATACAATTGGCGTGGAGTATATGTGATTAAGTATGTATAACCTGTAGTGTAAAATAAAATTATTATTGGGTGTAACGTTGTTGGAAACCAACAGTGAAAATACGTATGACAACACTGCACTATGTGCACCTGCTGCAAACAGACAAACATAAAGTAAGATTTCGCGCGTTGTAAGAGATTTCTTTCCATTGTTTAGTTTAAAAATAGAACTCATGTCAGCAAAATAATTTGTAATCAGTTGCTTTGAAAGAATTATAACAGAATTTTCCATATTTAAATACAAATTTCAATAATTTGTATACTGTACTTTTTCGTTAATTTTTTTTGTCTTTATAGTTGAGACGCGTGAAAGTTAATTTTAGTGATCTGGAACGAACAATGCAAATTCCATATCGGCATTTTTATTTATTTTAATGGTTCAATCCATTAACAGTATCAGATAAATTTTAATCAGTTAATATGGTTGTAATAAAATTATACCCATATTAGGCACATTTAACTATAGAGAAGGCCCTACGTTGTTAAAAAGTTAATATTTTCTTTATTTTGTGAAATTTAAAATGATACTTGGTAACCAAGTTAAATAAATTACACTATTTATTTAATATTTTTACAGCTATCAAATTGTACATTTCCTATACATGATAAAAGGAGTGAAGTTCTTTATTCATCTCCATATTATCGCTTTTTATATATTATCCATCCATAGTAATTCTGTCCGAGGGCAGGTCTTTCACTGCAATCATAGCATTTTCACGCTATGCTTGCAGCTTTACTAGGGAACTGTAGATGTGGTAGCTTCCCGTTGCTTTCCACACCGGTGAAGGATGATGATGATGATGATGATGATAAGGATGATGATGGCCATATGGTTTCGGGGACCGTTTGGGCCTTAAAGTTTTCTTGGCATTTATCTTACAGGTGAGGAAAAAACCCGATAAAAACCTCACCCAGAAAAACTGTCCCGACCGGGGATCGAACCCGGGCCCGCTGCGTGTCTACAGCGGTGGACTTATCTATTATCTATTATAATTTCATATTATTTTTAATATTTGTATAATATTTGCAGCTCCAGAATATTAAAGTCAAAATAAAATTCAGATATGTCAGTCAGTCACAGAATGTAGTCAGTCAGTCACACATCATATATTAGGTTATAACTTAATTCTGGTCTTAATTGCGATTTTTGTTTTCTTTTTTATTGAGAATGTAACTTGAAATGTGTCCTCCAAACGGTATTTTGGAAAATAGAATTAGGAATCACACTTTAGAGCATGATGCAGATGAACATGTTAAGCTGCATGATGAGTTGATATTTATGTCAGTCAGTCACACATACTTTGATAGATAATAAATAGCGCTGTTTTTCTTGAAAAGGTGTATATTTAGGTACGGCCTTAACCACACCCTATTCCTCTATCATATCACGTAGATAACACCCCTAATTTCAATCAATTGTAATATTTATGCAACCATATTGCTGCAAAAGTGTATTGTAAATGTCAGTCAGTCACATATGGAATTACTCTATATTCTTAATCTCCAATCCCATTCTGTACTACTATATTCGAGCGGCTTTTAACATGTAAGAATCCATAGCGTCTGCTGCAGCAATCATTTCATGCAGTAGATTAACATCTCCAAACATAGTTACACGCACCTAAACCTTGATATCCTTCATATGACACAGTGATTAAGTTTGGGTAAAGTGCTACTCATTTGATCGTGTCTTCTTCTTCCAATCTGAGGAACATACTTAGGTTGTAACATTAACAGTGACAACTATTTATTTATTACTAGTATACAAGTGACAGACCTGTGAATTTTCTACAATCTTTCAATGTAGTGCCCTACATTGTCTAGAATTCGTTGCCAGCGATATGAAGGTCGTAGTATTCCTATAGCAGCCGCTGTTCTGTTGATGTTTCTGATGGACCGCCTTTTTTCCAGCAGGATCTCGGGAACAGTCTGAAATCGAATATCACGAAGTGGATCTTTCTTCTTTGAGATAAAAACATATTCACTGGGCTTAAGCTCGGTGAATGTGGTGGATCAAAAATCACTTCCCAACCCCAGCGATGGTACAGATCAGCTAGATGTGCCGACGAGCATTATCATGCTAAATGATTGGAGGGTTCTGCAAAAATTGTGGGCGCTT
Organism: Diploptera punctata; assembly: GCA_030220185.1. NCBI lineage: Eukaryota > Metazoa > Arthropoda > Insecta > Blattodea > Blaberidae > Diploptera > Diploptera punctata. The sequence goes on along the minus strand of JASPKZ010009799.1, from coordinate 1,958,923 downwards.
CCTTCGCAAAGCAGGTCTCAGACTTTTCTCCAAATAACGGCGGAAATACTGTGCATCAGTTATCAGTCCTTGCAGAATGGAGTACGTTAGAATGACGCCATCGCAGTCGTATGCAAGAATAACCATAACTTTGACATTTGTAGGGGTACGACGCTCCACTGTTTAGCGTGGTGACCAGTGATGACGCCAATCATTGGATTGGCGCTCAAGTAGAGGTTCGTATGAACTGGTCCAGGTTTCATCAAGCGCTGTAATGCGACATAAGAAGGCGTCTAATATCACGTCCATAACGCTGCAGGTGAGTTTAAGTGGAGTCATATCGTAGCTGACGCTGCGCCTCAGTCAAATTCCAGGGAACCGTCCGAGATGCTATTTGGTGCATTCTTGGGCGTTTATTTAGAATACGAAACACAGTCATAGACGACAATGCTATCTCCAGAGCTGTATCAAGTACTTTGACATCGATCGTTATCTACTAGTGCGGAAAATGTTTCCACCTCTTCTTCATTAACATTGGGACGATCTGGCCTAGGCATGAGTTCCACACGGCCAAGCCCCTCGTAAAAGGCTATAACCCACCTGCCCACAGTCCAGTGTGGTAATGGCGTCTCGCCACATGCGTCCGCTAGAATTCACGACATTTTCGTGCTGTAAGTCCACGGGCACATTGAATATTCAACCAAGATCGCTTTTCATGCTTTGAAAACATGGCGAAACACAACAGCTTAGAGCGGCAACTCAGAGGAGACTAACTTCATATTTCCAAAGAATCCACTTTGAGACTACCGACGAGTTCATTTACTGTAAGATAAGTTAGACATATTAACATGTGAAAGAAGCTACAATAATTAGTTCCGTATGGTTTCGTTTTTAAAGTAATGTTGCCGGTATTTTTGTTACTGTCCACGTAAATTCATCATCTAACATATGAAAATATCATGAAGCAAAGGGCCTGGTCTTGATTAAATCATTTCATGTAAGTATATTGTCAAGTTCTCATATAATTTCATCTCTAGTATACGCATGCATGTATCCCCAATAAATTATTAGGGAAGGATAATTAGTCAAACGCTATCTTCATCTCATAAGTCGAGCTACACCTTCTACTTTTCTGCTAGTTATCTGAATTAAGAATTGTTTTGAGCAGATCTCATTTCGCCTCTCCACAAATACCACACATTGGCTTCGTCTGCGAACATCGCATTCTCTGAGAACTAACTTGTTCTGTGTCCAAATTTGTTATTTTTCCGATTTCAGAGTCAATTAATTCTATGTTCAGCCCGTTCGTCATATTCCTTCACACACATAGCATACCACACTTGGTCTACAGGTAAAAATCGTATGTATGTACACTTCATTCGAAAATGTTGATACCACTTTTTTTCATATCAGTGTATACTGCCATCATTTCCCTGAACTAATAGGAAATTCAAAATCTGAATACTGCTATCCAATTATATATTCAACTTTTATAAGATTCATGATGTGTTCCGTTGAGGTATTATTCAAAATTAATATAAATTATGGAATATTCACCTGAAATGTCCGTCTCCTCAACTTAATTAATCATTTAACTTTGTCCCGAAAGCGCTACAGTTAAATGATTAATTAAGTTGTGGAGACGGACCTATCAGGTGAATATTACATAATTTTATATTAATTTCAATTATATATTAATGAAAGAAATGCCAATAGAAATGTGAAGAGCCAAGAAACAATGCAATTCAATAAGTGGACAGTATATACTCTACTGTTTTGGAAACTGATAGTGCATTGCGTCGAATCTACTACCCAAACTAAATAAACTATCCAACTTACTGGTACTATCGAACCTGGTGGTTCATGGCTACGTGGGCATGAGCTCTAAATACATCCTGAACTAACTATTATCAATCAATCTCTGTATAATTTATTTCCCTCAAATCATGGTTAAAATGTTTCTCAGTCCTCATGCTAAGCCCACCAACGTCTCAGTTTCATCTGGCTTTCCTATAGGAAGTTCTCATGCCCCTCAGTCCATGTAATTCTTATTATTATTACATCCAGCATCCCATACACATTTTTGAAAGTTGATTTCCTATGTATACACTCACTGAATTGAAGTCAGAGCAGGTACAAATTATTTCAGAATAATAGCTCACTTTTAGTGTTCAAGTATTTGTCAATGATTCCATATTCGTCTCTAAATATCATAGAATACTCCAGATAGTTGTAATGTTTAAAACCAGCCTTGTTAAAGTGTCTCCAACAAAATGTGTCACTGTACATAAAAACTCATTCTAATTCTGTTCTAAATCGGCTTTCAATAAAAATAAATAACTTAAAGAGAATAAAGGACACATTTCTTCTGAAAAAAAGAAGGATCTGAATACTATAACCGTACTACTCAGCAGTTCATATATTGTTTCAGGGAACTTTTTTGAACGATTTTCCAATATTTAGGTTGGTTAAGCTATATTCACAGTTTGACTATTATTGTGACTCCAATGTAAATTACAATAATATTGCTTGAGTATTGAGACGCTGTATTTGTTTTAAAATACTGCTTACAAAATGCATAAATGAATATATGGAATCAATACAAAATGTGGGAAAGTAAGAGAAAAATATTTCTCTCTAAAACTTTAGCCCCCACCTGATTTTCGTACATTTTACTTTGAGAAAGACTACCACACCATTTTTACAGTATTTGAAATTTCAAATATTATGGTATAAAAATGTGTAATAAATTTATTCGAGTGAGTTTGACTGTAAGCAAAACTTCAAATTCCATATCCCAAAAGTAAAGCAATGGAACAAATGGTTATCAGCCAGAGAAATTTATTTAACTTGTTTTTAATGTTCAAACTGTGAAAACATCTACTCCAATTGATCCTACATGTACATACATTTAACAAAACTTGTACAAATGTAGTAAAACAAATACAAAATTAAGCAAATTACATTTTCCTTTTTACTTTCGAATCCGGAGGTTAACAGTCGCCATGACATACGCTCTCGCTTTTGATAAAATACATTCCAATCACTTCTTTCATAATACACATCCCTCAAATCATTATTTTTTCGTCACATAATCGGATGGTGTTATGCATCAACAGTCTATGCGCCATTGTGTAAGTGTCGAGAAAAATATGTTTAATGTTTTCTTTTTTAACTCTAGCAAGAGCTATTTACTTATATCTGTCTTAATATTCACGTATATGATAATTACGGATAGAATTTATATGTAATAAAAGATACGATTGCAATGCAGATAGTATATTTTATTCATTTGTTTGCAGTGAAACCAAGAAAAAAATAGTCAGATGTCTTATTTCTCCTAATACTATTCAACTGTTTCTACGTGAAATCAAAGAAAACACAGTCATATATCTAACTTCTAATTATACTATGTTGAAATTTTATCTTTTTGTATATAAAATCCTAGCTTTTATGATAATGTTTTATATGCAAATTCGTAATGTATCAGTAATAAATAAATAATAGTTTTAAAAAACTACAACAACACGATTTATTAGAAAACCGAATTAAAAATTAAAAAATAATTTTAATATCCAACACGCTTGGGATAAAATTTAAGTGGTCAAAAACAAAATCATCTCCAACACATATAGAATATAACTACAGTTATCAACAAAAACAAAATAATTTTACCATCAAAAGCGTGGGGTGCTCTATATCAATTAATATATTTGATAATAAACAGATATCGGTAAAGTCAAGTCTCCACGAAGAAAATGCAAAAATCATAAAAAGCACCCCACGCTTTTGATGGTAAAATTATTTTATTTTTGTTGATAACTGTAGTTTTATTGTAGATGTGTTGGTGATGATTGTTTTGTTGACCACTTTAATTTTATCCCAAGCGTGTTAGAAATTAAAATTATTTTTAATTTTTAGTTAGGTTTTCTAATAAAGTGTGTTGTTTTAGTTTTTTAAAACTATTATTTATTTTTTATTTTTTTATTTCAATATTTTACAGAATAAGATAAAAATGTAAATATCTTTAAATTCGATACTATTGTAGTATGAGCTAAAAGTAATAATCTTCTAAAAAAAATCCTCCCAGCCGGATTTTAACCATCGACCTATGGATTACTGAAATTATATACCACTACAGTTCACCGCTCTATCGACTGAGCTCTTACCACGATTGACTAAAAAGTCGACAATTCCGCAACCTATTATACCAGTTGTAATTTGTTTGATTTTCTGAAGATTCTGTCCAGGATTTTAGAAACAAAATATCAAATTATTGTTTTGTCACGGGTCCTTTATAAGTATACAAAGTTTCAAATCGATCCAATGTTTCTACGTGGGTGAAAATCGTGTTCAAAGATTCAGTTACGTAGATACAAAGACACTTTTTTATTTACTGACGATTTTGGCCAGGCATTTAGAAACAAATATGAAAATATTGTATTGTCACGGGTCCTTTACAAGTATACAAAGTTTCAAGTTGATCAAATGTTTCTAAGTAGGTGAAAATCGTGTTCAAAAATTCCGTTACATAGATACAAATACATTTTTTCCTGATTATCGTGGCCAATCGAGATTGCTACGAGAATACATAACGCGTGTTTCACCTTACAAATACACGTAACACAAATTCCTCGCCAGATGGTTACGTTCAACATCTCGGCGGCGCGAGTTTATGAATCACAGTGATACGTGCAATTGCTGTGCCGCATGACGAGGGGTGAGGACTCAACTGCCGCATGCGCTTCTCAAGCTAGCCCGGCCGTACGTCGGGAGATCCTCTCTGTAATTTTTTTCTTGTTGGTATGAGATTAGATAATGATGCAAGGCAAAGCTCGGTTGAACGTGAACTCTCTTTCGGGAAGGTCAGAGGGAAATGATATTGGACGCCACTTTAAATAATTTTCAGAGTTTATTTTTAGCTTTTACAAACTCATAATATTTGTCTATATTCACTAGTAGATTATTGCATGTTGCACATAAAATGAAACTTGTTCAATCAAGGGGTGTTCCATTTTAATTTCCCGCGCTGACGTTCTATTTCAAACCTAGATTATTCATTATATTCACTCAATTTCTCATAATATTTTATCATTTAAACATATTTACGGTCTCAGCCTAATTTAGGCAGCGTAATCTACAACACACGGATTTGCCTGTAGTAAGCGAGCCCAGTTTCCATTAACGGAAATTTCACAATTTGAGACGTACTTCCAGACGCCATAAAGTCACGAGAGTGAGTTCTCACTATCTCACCGAATAGTCATCTGACTAAAATACCAACTCATTTTTAATATATGATATTTTAAATTTTATTGGAGAAGTCAATCAGTTGGCACTATAAGACGGACACTGAAAAATAAAACTTTTAGGAGCACACAACTAAAATTTTACAAAATTATGGCAGTGCCTGTCTTAACATATGCAAGTGAAAATTGGACTCTTAACCGTTCAGACAGAAGGAAAATAGAAACTGCAGAAATGAAGTTCCTACGTTCAGTAGCGGGTGTGACAATTTTGGACAAGAAAAGAAGTGAGGATATTAGGAAGGACTTAAATATTTTTAATGTAACAAATAGAGTTGACAACATGAGAAACAACTGGTATGTACATGTCAAGAGAATGCCTACAGATAGAATCCCTCAGCTGTTACTAAAGTACAAACCAATAGGACATAGAAATGTTGGACGCCCATTTACTAGATGGGAGGATTCATTAAATCCCACATGATATGAAAACAGGTCAAAAGGCCTAATTTCATGAAGCAGAAGAAGAAGAAGAAGTCAATCAGTCCAAATGATATTACTTAAATATTCTATTAATATTTCAAAATGTCATCTGCTTTCCAGAAAGTTCTAGTACTTGAGAAATGAACGAAAATGTACCGAAAGGAATTATCAATACTATCCTACATATATATGATATGAAAAGAAAAATGAATGCTTGAGTCGGGATTTGAACCCGAATCTCTAAACTCTGTACGTTTAACATCTAAATATGAAATATGTCCAGATTATTTTATATTCTTAAATAATATTTCCAATTATTTCTTAAACCAACTTCAAATATTTTATATGATTTAAATATCCGCTTTCAGTATGCCATGGCAAAATATAAATGACTTATAATTTAATTTATAATGAAATGTATATCTTAAATTTTCTCGTAGGGTTGCAAAAGATAATGAAGTGTATTCTATATAACCTCTCCTATCTAAATCCCAACCCCACCTGCTCGTGGTGCAACCTGCCTAAAACAAGCGGGGCTCTGGGGACCGAGTCACGGCGGTATAACCGTTCCATCAAGATACAGAGTGAATGCTGTATCATAATCGCGCCTGTCCAGAGGCCTAAGGTGGCAACCCCACCACTGGACTTGCTCACTTCAGGCCAGTAACCTGTTGTGAGGACTAACCATACTAAAAAGTCTCAAAGAAGATGTAAAAGGACTGCTCTAAATGATGATGACCCAAGCTTGTTAAAGGAGACGAATTGAAAAAAGATAAATATGATGAATTTTGCCACTTGGAACGTCCGCAGTGTTACTCATAAAGAAGATCTATTAGATGAAAACTTAAATCGAAAAAAAAATTCATATAGCAGTAATATCAGAAACCAAGAGAAAATTAAAGGGTACAAAAGAAACCAACAATTACATTCAAATCTATAGTGGAGTTGACAGAGATACAGAACAAAAGCAGGCGTAATGATTATGGTTCACAAATCCCTCAAACAATTAATTTATAGTTACACCTACTGGGATGAAAGAATTATTCAAATAAGAATCAAAACTTTCAGAGGATATTTAACTATTATTGGTTTATATGCTCCAGTAGTAGGTGCAGAAGATGAAAATATAAAAGTCTGCAACAAATTACGTATTATTGATAAAATACCTAAATCAGATTATTTATTACTTATGGGAGATTTAAATGCACGAATTGGCAACATCAAAAGAGGAACATACATAGGCACACTTGGAGGAAACGCACTAAATAAAAATGGAGAAAGATTAACTGATTTTGCTATGTATAATCATTTAAAAGTTATGAATAGTCACTTCAAACACATAGACAGTCTTAAATATACCTGGGAAGCAAGAGGATAACGGTCAATAATAGATTATGTGATAGCAAATAAGAAATTAACAGATATTATACTAGACACGAGAGTATTCCGAGGTTTTGAAATTGAATCAGACCACCATCTACTAGTTGCTCCAGCACGATTCCCTCCGAGATGGTATAAGAAGAAATAATTTATAACACAACCCACATACACCTACAAGGTGCAACTATTAAATGATCCTATTATCCGCTGGCTTTACCAGAAGAGGTTATCAAACTTACTCAACGTAGAAATTGGCATCACTATAGAAGAAGAATGGACCAATGTAAAATATATGTTAAACACAGCAGCCAACGAAAGTATAGGAAGAAAGAAGAGATGGACAAGAAGGCATGGCTTACGTAAGTGGGATGAAAACCTCGCCAGAATTGTTAATGATAAACGAGAAGCATATCGAAAATATCTATCAACTAGAACACTTGCTGAGAAAATAGAATACAAACAGAAAAAGCAATAGCAAAAAGAGAAGTTAGAAGATATCACAGAGAAAATTGGAATAATTTTGTTACCCAATTGGAAACGGACATTACAAGACCAAATCCAAACACATATAAAGTACTAAGGCAAATGGAGAGTTTCATGAAGGAGTTAAACTAAATACAATTCCTATAGAAAATTGGATAGAATATTTTCAAAAGTTGTGGCTGCAAAAGAACGAAAATTTAAATCTCGTAACCTCTAGCAATAATTACATAGATGTTTTCACTTTAGATGAATTAAATACAATACTCGTCCACAAAACTCCAGGCGAAGATGGTATTAACCTGGAATTATTTAAGAATGCCTGCTCTGCCTTTAATGAAAGATTTCTCAATTTTTTAAAATAGAATTTACAATGAGGGCCATTCGCCAAAAAGCTGGCAACAAGCTGTTGTAATCCCACTACACAAAAAAGGAGATATAAATAACTGTGATAACTTCAGAGGAATAAGCCTTTTGGACTCAGGCTACAATATCTACACCAAGTTGCTCAAATCAAAATTAGCTGGTTATTATGACAAGGTATTAGATGAAGCGCAAAATGGATTCCGAAAAGGAAGATCCTGTACAGATGGATACTTCACTATTAAAATTCTAATAGAAAAAACAGAGAGTTTAATATTGAAACACACATGGCGTTTATCGACTTGAAGAAGGCATTTGACTAAGTAAATAGAAACAAATTATTAGAAATTCTCAAATATGATGGAATCCCAGACCAACTGATATGATATTTATAAGGATAATTACATTAAAGTTAAGATTGAAAATAAAATCTCGGAATGCAGACCTATTAATTAAGGAGTTAGACAAGGATGTGGTCTTTCACCAATGCTCTTCACAATATACATGAACTCAATTATTAAAGAATGGAGACTACGACCACATGGCAGTATAGCACTTAATAGATTATATAATTTAGACACCATATTATTTGCAGATGACATTGTGTTTATAGCGAATTCAGAAGATGACCTACAACGTTCACTCCACTCTTTTCACCAAACGGCAATGAACTACAACATGGAAATCTCAGCAGAAAAATCTAAAGTCATGGCTTTTCTAGGAAAAGACCCAGTTCGCAGTAAAATTGTTATTAATAATAAAATATTAGAACAAACCAACACATTTAACTATCTCGGATACCAAGTTACATACGAAGAAGGAAAATATTTTAGTCAAAAAATTATAAAATTTAACAGAGTAACAGGAATTATAAATAATATTTTCAAGCCAAACACAGTACAGCAACACACACGAACTAGAATTTATAAAACACTGGCCAGACCCATATTATGTTACGGCAGTGAGGCCTGGACAATTCGCAGTGTAGATGAACAAAGACTAACTGCGGCAGAAATGAAATTTAGGAGACGTCCTGCGGGCTATTCAAGGACAGACCATAAAAGGAATTCTGACATTCTCAAAGAATTACAAACAGAATCAGTCATGGAATATGTTCAAAAAACAGAAACAAATGGAAATCTCACGTACGAAGAATGAGCAGAACAAGAATACCACGTCAGATCTTAAATTCCCAGCCACCAGGCAAGAGATCTTTGGGCAGACCCTTCAAACGTTGGATTGAGACCGTGACAGACCACTAGTTCTATTACATGAAAGGTAGAAGAAGAAGAAGAAGAGAAATTTTCACGTAAGCCCTTGTTTCTCTCAACGAGTCTTAGGGGCTCTCCCATTACAGGGTAGAAATTCAACCATAATAATTTAGTTACTCTTGTTTTCGGATAGATGCCAGTAAGTGGCCCGTGGTCAGCGTTCCATCTCATAGTGACATCAAGGAAACGAAGGTAGTACTAGGAGGGGAAAATTCGGTAAATTACTAGCCTGAAAGTTTTGAGACTCGTGTCCCATCCGGATGATTGCTAATTGGATTTTTCCAGTGCTAAAAAAAAACCATCGACCCAGCGAGGTTTTTGTAAATGCTTAATTAATTAACAACATGTTTTATTAATATTAGATAATATATACATAGTGTTACTATAATGTGTTATTTTTAAACCCTCTTCAGAACAGTAAAATAAGTTATTGAAAAGTAATGTAGTCAATAAAACCATTGTACCTTAAATCGAGAATTGTCACGCCAATAGCTATGACACATAACATAACACATATCATAGACATATGTCATGTCAGCACTATTCCATAAGGTACTTTCTTTTGACTTTCAGGTTTCCAAATAATAAGGTATTTTCTCATGAATAAAATAAGTCGTAAATTTTAATTCTAGTCTATCATTATCCCTTGTTACATTAATTGATAGGTACACGTTGTGGTCTCTGTGTTGAATAGCTGCCTTATACGCAGTAAGCCTGGGTTGGATCCCCGGTCGGGACAAGTTTCCTGGGTCATTTTTTCCACAGTTTTTCGTCACCTGTAAGACACATTACAGGAAACGTTATTGTCCAAACGGTCCCCGAATATCATCATCATCATCATCATCATATTCGCCAAGATTTGTATAGATATGTGTGCGAATGGTTTGTTTCGTCTTATTACTGTGATGTGACAGGAGTTAATGATATTGAGCTGATCACCCATTCTGGAAGTCCTTCGTGTGGTCAAAAAAATTGTGTGTGTGATTCAAACTTTAAAATACCTCTTCCTACAGGTCGTATCACTAAGGCCCGGGAGGCGTTTCGTATGTAAAAATAACTATAAGCTGGGAGGTTAAGCTGAAATAAAGAAGAGGAAGAAGAGGAATATATATATATATATATATATATAGCGCTGAAAAATTATAAAATTATAAAACAGAAAAAAAAACATATAAAAAAGAAGGTGGAAGTGCTTTTTAAATAACGTTTCGGAGGAAGTTATTAACAGAAGCGCGGCATTTATCATTGAGTACACACATACATTCGTCTGAATAAAAGCTCGATTCAGAAAGCATGACGAGCTGATTCTCTGAGCCGATAACAGAAACAACGACAACAATAAATCTTCAATACATGCAACCAGCTAAACACAGCGATCTGTATCTTTACTATCGTTCTTACCATCATCATCCATCCATCCATATAATGAACGTCTCTACAGCAAAATACTGAAAGGGATTTATCACTATATGCGCTATTTTTGTTGTAATGGCTTATAAATGTCAGATTATTCTACTTCGATGGCGGGTAAACTCTTACAGTTTTAAACAAATACGCCCGTTACTTCACTATATAAATTATTCTTGGAATAAAGCTATGAAATTTCACTTGAGATATTATTTAAAAAAAAAAAACTATATTTTTAATAAATGTATGAATTCATTTAATTCTTATTTTAGATACTTTAAGTTCTAATATCATGTCCCGGTTAGCATTTTATCTATACGTTTGTTTTTATAACGAGAATAATATAATATAATTAATGTTATTTATCCGCCCAGCGCGGAACCCGATACAGGAAAAATGCAGTGGATGGCATTACAACTCACTAACTAACTCGCTGGCACTATCGAATCCGTTGGTTAATGGCCGCCTGGAAAAATATCTCCACACATGTCTACCGCAACGTTTTCCAAACCACACCTTGTATAATCCACCTTCCTCAAATCATTAATAATGTTATTCTTCAACCTGATTGTTGGTCTACTAATTGGAAGTTTTTCCTCTGGTTTTCCTACAAGAATCTCCTATATACCTATTTAATTCCTCGTTCGTGCTATTTGTCCTCTCCATCGTAGTCTACGAGACTTAACTGCTCATATATCTGGTATCCTATAATGAACATTCAGCTCACTGTTATGTAGTCGTAATCTCCATTCAATGTCTGTTCATCTACATTTGGTTCACATTAGAACACACAATCATTTTAATTTATAACTTTTATTTAATTTGTTATAATAAATTCATTTTTAAGGTAAGTTTAGTAACTGATTAATAGTAGCAATAATAATAATAATAATAATAATAGATATCATTAATAATAGGTCCTAATAATAATAATAATAACAACAATAATTGGCCCTTATAATATCAATAATAATAATAATAATAATAATAATAAAATAATAATAATAATAATAATAATAATAATAATAATAATAATAATAATGATACTAATAGGTCCCAATAATAATATGTCCTAATAATAATAAGAATTATTATTATTGTACTTATTATTATTATTAATATTACTATTATCATTATCAGGTCCATTATTATTTAATTAAATTGGCAGAGTAATTACCACAATACCTTCTGTTCTGCTCAACCAGTGAAAAAATAGGTGAAATAAAATTACTTAAATCGTAACATAAAATTAATCATTATAAGTACATAAGCCTAATTTTAAAATTAATAAAGTAAATATTGTAGAAGTGAAAAATCAGATACCATCCATCACACCACTGAAAGACCAATTTGAAAATAACAATTTTAAACTTATTTGAAATGATTTTAATATTCAGCAGTCCCTGACCTCTCGTGCTAGTATCTAACAGTAGATAGGAGTTAGAATAACGGGAGATATAGGAAGTGAAAGGAAAGGTTCTGGTGCGATCATGGACTCTAATTGTAATTAGAGGATAGGAGATGGAAGCTGGAGGATAGTTAGCTGGATGCAGAGGCATATATAATTTTGAATAGCCTAGTAATCCAATGCATATTTTTGCGATATTGGAAATTAAGGAACCATAGCTGACGAACGTATGTGGTAATATGGTCACATTTACGAATATAAATATATATATATTATTTTTATTTCTTCTTTTTCACATCCTGGTTTAGGCAAGAGTTGCCGGTTCCGTCTTCACTAATAGATCTAAGACCATCTCTTCCGAGGACGTCCGACATCTCTTCTTCCTCTTGGAAAATAATGGAAGATTTTATTTGATAATCTACTTTCTTCCATTCTTTCTACATGTTCTTTCCACTGTATCTTGTTGTTAAATATCTTTTCTTTTATGGAGTATATCTGCAGTTATTCTTATTTATTTCCTGTAATTCCTAAATAGAACATGGGCAGGAGTAAAGTTCCTCAACCGTACTCTGTTTTCGGCCGGCTGTATCCTTTGTTTCTAGCTTTTTCCCTTTTTCCGTTGCTTCCACCTCTACTGATCGCTTCCAGGTTTTCCTAGGTCGTCCCCTCTTTTTCACTCCTTGCGGATTTCAATCTAGTACAGTCTTCTCGATAGCTCAGTCTGGTTTTCTCAATCCGATTCCATATTCTGTGTTTTATTTGGTGACATATTGGAGATTTATTTTTTCTCCACAGTTCTTCATTTGGTATTATTTCCGGCCATCTTATATATCTGATGCACATATTATTAATATTTTGCAATGTTTGTGATAGTCGATCGTTAATATCTGTCAGTGTGATGTCACAATCAAAATGCGGCATAACGAGAGTTACGGACCGTAAATGTTATTGTTTTTGTGCAGTGAAATTATATAAATTAAGTGATGCTGCCAATAGTAACGGTGAAGAAATTGGCCCTGTTAATTGTATTTCTACGTAGCGCAGCGCTTCCCTTAAAGAATGAGAGAAATCTGTTATATAATATTTACAGAATGGTTGGTGGACACTAAACCAGACTGCAACATATCACATTCACCTAGCTCAGTATGAATGTGTGAGTGAATGTTCGTGTTGTTTCGGAATTATTCCCGGCAATGAGCTTATTACTTATTCTGTAAAGTAATTTTTTCCAGTTATTCAACGAGTTAAAGTGATATATAAGCCAGATTATTATTACAAATACCTCTTAAATATACACTGAAATCAATTAAGAAGGATACAACAACGATATATTGGGCCCTACAGTTGTTTTACTAACCTATGAAAGTGTTCTAGTATTATAGCTTTGGATACGTAGAAGTTTATTTTTGTTTAAATTGTTATCAAATTGTTTATTTTGTTAGATTTTGTGCTTTCGATATTTTAATGAAACAATACTGTGAATTGTGAAAGAACATTCTTAAAAGGTACAAACATTTCGAATGTAAATTAAGTATATATCCCATGATGAGTTCGAACAAATCAGAGATGAGATAAAGTAATTTCTACAAAATAAACTCAACTAAGGCATTTAAATAATTACCACTGTTTTTATGAATATTATAATACTACAATGTAAAATACAGTTACCTTGATACTTGAAAGGTAGCATTCTTCAAACACTGAAGTTATGTACGCTATAGCTAACGTTACTTATTTACTAAATTTACGAAAAACTGATTTTAGTATTCAGTAATAAAGAATGTTTCAAACTCTCTCGGAAAAATCGGATTAGAAGTCCATGTGAGGATGTGTGTATATAAGGTATAGGTCCTAAATATAGCCTACGTAAGGTGATGTTTGATAGCCATACCAAATGTAAAAACTAATGAAGATAAATGTTATATTGCAATTAACCTATTGTATAGGCAACATTTTACTGTTAGCATCCTATTAAAAGCATTTGAATTGATAATTGGTTACATGTTTGTTTTTGTGAAACAAAGTGTTACATTATTATCAATTGTGCATTAATTGAATCGACACATGCTAAAAGGACTAAAAGGTCACTCAGACACAATTTTCAGAAAAGTAAAAAAAAATTCTTACGCCCGATATATTAGTCTAGTTGGCTTTAATAAATACACTCTTATCGTGCCAAATTAAACAAATTCACATATACATGAAAATGTGTACAACATTATTTTCGGCCCATTACAATTTTTCAAAATTTTCAGCACATTGTAAACATTTTTGTTAATACATTTGTCACTTTGGTCACTTTTCATATATTATTGCTGTGAATTAATTTCAATAGTTAGAAAAATACTTCAGAGTTATGAAACAGATACATATGCATATATTGAGTACACTGCCAGTCATTTATTTTTTTCAAAGTAGACCAATTTAATATTCCTTCATAACAACGTCGAGGTTCATCAAGTTTATATAGTTATGGAACTAGTCTCTGAATATGACGCAGTTCGTCTTCTTTCAATAGCATTTTACCTGCTGAATAAGCATATTCTACTGGAATATTCACAGTACACTTTCCAGGGAGACGAAGACGAAGACAAAGTGTATGGGAGACCATGGAATTAATTCCATGCCGAGCCAAGATATATCCTGGAACATTTTTGCTGTAGGTAAAATGCAGAACATTACTGATTAGAATGTGAAATTTCTCGTCCCTTGAGACACTTCTATTGGCTGTTTCTACCGAAATTGAGTTTTTGTTAAAGTTCGTCCACTACGTTTTAAAATATAATATATCTGTAGTGTTTATTTCCTTCACAGTGAACTTTCCAGTTTTACCAGACATTATGTAAGTTCATGTACACAGTAGAATCTATTATGCTTTTTAATTTCCTCTTTTATTAAACTAAAATCTCTATCTCAATGAAGAAATGAGTGTTCTCTTTTAGGGAAATAGTGTTTATTTTTTTAAAATCTATTAACATCAGTCAGAGCTATCAAAAGCTTGCTACTTTGTCCTCCACAGTTACTTCAATACAAGTGCAATTCGGTAAACTGTAAATGAATGTTTTGCACAAAGTCATAGATGAAGGAGCATGCTTCATCAGGCTCTCTATTTCCAACCACTTCATGATAAAGATATATCATTGCTGTATTGCTGTTAATGACATGAACACCAAAATCGTGTGTTATCAATTGTCTCCGATGAAAAGTTTCTTGAACAGAATCTGAGGCAGTTTAATATTTCGCATGTAATCGAAACGGATTGACAGTACATTACTTCTTTTTGTGTAGCACCTTTTGTGAGCTTTGTGTAAAATGTTTTGGCCTTACGGAAGCAGTACACCTCTTTGCAGCATCATGCACGTGTTTTCCGCTCAAATTAATTAACAGTGGTTACCGCTAAGAGGAGTATCAACATGAAATGTTATAATAGCCCTAGTAATTTTAAGAACGTGACATGCTAAGAGAGCCTAAGTCACTGACTGAAGTCCGTATTTCATGTAACATTCGAACTTCATGCCCTGTTTCTACTACAATGTTGCATCTCACTGAAAGGCTTTGTAGCATAATACATTGTAATGTACCTTTCAGATTGCGATATTGTTCTTAACTCAATTTTCTATTTTTTATACTGAGGCCCTTCTATCATGTGCTGATTTAATTGTGATCTAAGAATCATCTGCAGAAGTAAGGGCAGAAATTAAGTATAAATACACAATTCAATGTATTTATTATGTTAATAAACGAATTTTGATTTGAAATTAGGGATAAATCTGTAAAATTAGAAAACATAATTGAAGTACATAAATATTCAATTGCCGCGACATGCCATGCAAAGATACGTTTTGTCTACTTATTATGTCACATTCACTTGTATCCAGTTAGAACTCTCTTTAGATCTACATTTTAACTAGTATTCACCATGTTGCTTGAAAATAATCCGCGGAAAATGCATTCAGCGATTTGAGGAAGAATGTAGGTGGAGATATTAGGGCCAACACTACTGCATTATATGAGTTTCTATACTATGGCTCAGTCCAAATGAAGTTAACGAATTAAATTTTGTATGAAAATATTATCCGATGTTTGTAACACCCGATGTATATTATCTTGAAGTAAAATCACTATCTACTTTGTACACTGCCGCTCACAAATATTCAGTCTTCCCTCTTCCGCACCTCGTATGCGAGGTTCTGTTCACAGATTATGTAATACAGAGAGTCCCTTTCAAACCTCCCATACTTTAATTATTCATAACTAACAAAATAAGCGGATTTATAAAATGCGGCAAGTATGGAACGAAACAGAAACTGAAACTCAAAAATTTTCATGGCCACACATTGCCACACACTAAAACACCTCTTTATGTACACCATTAGTAGCACGAACAATATTAAGTCTGCAATCGATTTCGTGCCACGTTCTGTCTAATATGTCCATTGATAATTTAGGAATTGCGTCAAGAATACGGGTTCGTAAATCATGAAGACCTTGTACTGGAGTCGCAAACACACGGTCTTATATATACCCCCAGAGGAAGAACTCCGGTGGAGTGATGTCTGGCGAACGTGGTGACCAGCAAATTGATCCGCCGCGTCCAATCAACCCATCCGTGAAGGATTCTTTGAGTGAATTCCGAACATCCAGGCTCCAATGTGGTGGGGTTCCATCTTGCTGAAAGATTACTTGGGCTTGCAGATCAGCTACTTGGGGGTACAATAACTTTTCCAACATGTCTTGGTATACCGGGACAGTCATTCACTTCTCATGGGGAAGAAAGGACCTATAATCCTGTTCTTCATGAGGCCACACCAAACGTTTACTTTTGGGCTATCCCGGTCGTGTTCACGGTAGACGTGTGGATTTAGCGTACCCAAGATCCTTGCATTGTGCCGATTAACAGATCCTGATACATGGAACGTTGCCTCGTCAGAAAACAAGACGTTTGCAAGAAATTGAATGCCCTTGTCAATACGATCCAGAATTCCAATAGCGAATGCCTGTCGCCATGGCCTGGCTTTATTTGTTGAACAATTTGCAACTTGTAGGGGCACAAACGAAGCCGCTTATGAAGCAATTGATGCAAAGTTGATCTCGGTACATTGAACTGCCGGGAAGCCCTTGGCGAATTGATTTTTGTTGACTTCTTTGAAACCCTGCTCTAATTTATTCAATCTTTTCTTCTGTAATTCGTGTACGAGCACATTCCGATTATTTTTTTTAAGCTTCCAGTCGCCAAAACTTCTCAAGCTATGTATTAATGGTCTTGCCATCAGGTGCATTTCCTCCATATTCTACATTTCTTTGCACTGTAATTATTGACTTCGTCTGTACATACCAGAAAAGAGTTTGTGCTCGTTTTTGAGGAGTCGCCATTTTGTTTTATGCTGTTATTGTCCAACATGTGACAGATGAATTAACTGCAATAATGAAAGCTAACATACCCTCAGATTCTCCTTCTTTTAATACCAACCTCATTTTATAATTTCGCATACTTTGAGAGTTATGAGTAATTAAAATGTGGGAGTTTTGAATGGGACACGGTGTATTTAAGTAGCCTATCTGAAATCGATTACTTGTTTCAGTCGTCTGATACAGTTTACAGATCAGACCTGATATTATATAATGAGCACCGAAGAACTTGATATTTGTATGAATTGAACAGAGATATGTGAAGTAATATTAAAAATCTTACGTGTACAATTTATATGAAAAAAGTTAGAAATACTGCCTGAAATATCAAAGTTACGATATCGTAAATGGTTAAAGCAAGGACCGTGATAGATTCTGAAATACATTAGCCTCCAGTTCGGATCCCGTGCAGCACTTTCTTACTGTAAATGGATTCCTCAATACAGATAAAAAAATGTAGGGGAGAAAGTAATAGGCCTAATATGGATTGCTATTTTTATAAAATTTTGAATTCCAAATGTCAGTAGTATTATATAATAATAATAATAATAATAATAATAATAATAATAATAATAATAATAATAATAATAATAATAATAATAAGAAAATACCGTTATTTTTAAAACACATGTTAAAAAATTTTTAATTTTCATATATTTTTCAAACATGTGACAAAATGTCGATTCTGGTTAGTGGTGTGTGATATGAAACATGTTTTTAGACCGATAGTTCACCTCACTGCAATCTCTTGCACGTTTCTCCACTAACCTTGGAATTTGCATCATTGTCCCCAGACACTTCCTGTCCGAACAATTCTGCTGGATTTGAGATCTCTGAATACAAGCTTCATGGTGCATCTGCCTTGTTGCTGGAACATTCTTGATGGTCAATTTTCTTCTTATTCCTGATCATGACTGTTGATGTTCTGATAAAAGCATATTTGTTGATCTCTGTGTTGGGGTCTGGTTCTCCTATAAATTGATTGTTCTTTGACAATGGTTTTGGAGACTCTTACAGTTGTTGTTTTATTCGATATCGGTGTCTTGTTTTCTATAGAAAATGTTAATAAACCCTCGTATGGAGAGGTGGCTAAAAGAGTTGCTGTTAGGGCCTTCAGAGCCTCGCTTGAGTTTTTAAATAATTATTTATATTTTACACTTGTCATTATCGATACTTGTTGTGGAGTGATGTAGTCTGAGGACATCAAAAGAATGTTTGCTTTCTCGTATGACATTGCTAGAATAATCTGCCTCCCATTGATTCATTCGCTAAACTTTGAGATTTACGTATTTCTTCACTTTTCTTTAGAGGTTACCTTTAAGCATATTAATATACAGTTCAGCATCATTTATCCCGTATATCATGTACCACTGCCACAATGTTTACATTCGGCCCTACTTTTCAGGCCCTAATTGAATTCTTGGTATCAAAACACCTAAAAAGGGGGAAGTGCTTATGTTATGGAACATATTGTTTCATATTACTACCAATCGTCATTCTTGAAATTAATAATTTACTCACTACAAAGAACGTTAATTTTAAATTAACGAATACACTATTCTTCTAGTACAATTAATAAACAATTTACACTAGAAAAACACATCGCCCATATTAATATGAGGAGTACGTTTGAACCTTTCCTGGATAGAATTTCAAGCTGTGTCAAATAACTCACAACCGTACACAATATAATACTGAAGTTATGTGCTTCTAGCAGCGAAAGGGGAACCAACGATGAAAATTAGAGTGGTTTCCATAATATTAGCAGCAGCTATTTGGCAGAAATATGCTGTTGCATTATATTGTCGCGTAGAGAGAATAAACCACTTTCACTGCTACTGCTACCTTCCGGGATCGTTGGGTTATGACTATGCTGTACTTAGTAACGTGTTCCTGATATCTAAAGAAGTTATTAATGAGAAAACAGCCTGCCTCGGGCCCATAGAAGGCGGCTAACAATTCATCTTTCTTTTCCAGTTGAACGTGCATATAAATATAAATACTGATTATAAATTGCATAGAATGAGATAACTTCGTTACAGGATAGAGAACAATGATTACTCTTAAATAACAACAAGGGGCGTAATATAAAAGTTAAGCTTTAATGAAAAACAAGTGTTGATTGTAAAAACAAAGTAATAAATGAATAACAAAAGATTGATCTTCGATCAATCGATCAGACATAGATAATAACAAAGTATAACTGAATAAATAACATACCATACAAACTGTCACACTCATACATGTCCAAACTCCATTGGAATTCCTTTTTCCATGCTTGATTGGACTAACTCAAATCCGACCATTCCTCGGTCACAATCCACTTGTTTATCTTATAAATCACCATGTTAACTTCGCCGATGTATGGTGTACTTAAGCTGGATTCGGATACTGAATCCACTTCTACACAACCTAACGCCACTTGCTAGGCCGATCGAATGATAAGGTTCGTTGAGATACCAAGCATATAAAAGGTTCGCGAGTAGAGGGGATGTGCGCTATAAAGATGCGCGGAGGAAAGGGTAAAAGGGAAGGGGTAGCCACACGGAACAAGGGACATGGCAGGCTTCATAAATGTTCTGGAGGAGCATAAAGATGAATAACTGAACCGCAAAAAGGTACTTCGGTTCAATAGCTCCCCCTACACCCTCCGGGTAAAAGAAAAAGAGTCCATAGGCTTTAAAGTAATGTCCAGTGAAACAATCCCACGTTGGGAGGGCACATAAACACTATCGGATTCCAGCGGTAACTTAATGCAAATCTTCCATCGTCCCCAATATCACAATCAACACACTCGCTTTAATGTAGACTATTCATGCGCTGAAAATAAACTCCATTTGATTCAGCCGCCATAGTACAAGTCTGCGGTGTTCCAGGTGAAGACCCAGGTGACGATATGATAATTGGATTGCCGGATTGCAATCCCGTTCCACCGCTTTCCAGGAATCCGTAGTTCCAAAAGCCACTATGTTGGTCAGCTGGGCACTCGGGGGTCGGCCGAATCCTCCAAGCGCTCGACTGCCGAACACTCCAGGCTTACAAACTGTCGAACTGCCAATGTTAGGGAAAGGTTAACTGAAACAAAGAACAGGCAAAAGCAGGAAAGCAGAACCATATATATACCAATTCAACATGTGTCATAATACAAAATATCTAGCTTAACATACAGCTCTTTTTTCTACAAACATGCTAGAGTTTACTCCACAGCATTACATAATTTAATTTGACTAACATGCTGTTTCATGACATGGCCATTGACGTTTCCAACTCCAGGGTGACTGGTGTTAGAAAAGCGTTTTACAACATAAGGTTCAGACATTTGAACATAAGTTTTCCCATACGTTGCTCCCACGATTACTGAGTGGATAAAGGCGATAACGTACTCGATCGCCAACCTTATAAGAGACGTCCTTCCTATCCTTATTATACCTATTAGCTACGTTCTCTTTAGCGAGCTTAAGATTCTTGAATGCTTCCTCCCATTTCTGAACTTTATCGGCTTGTTTCAAATCACTTAATCGGCTTCCGTAATGTGCCAATTTAATTCTAAGGGATGCATAATACATCTACCTAAAAACAATTTGGCAGGGGTAGTTTTTGTCGACTCATGGACCGCATCATTACAAACCCAAAGCAAACAACGGCAAATGTTGATCCCAAACATTTTGCGTAACATTATGAAAAATGGTAAGCCTGCTTTCAACGAGCGGAAAAAACCTCTCACAAAGGTTAGGTTTTGGAAAATGGGGAGAAGTAGTAATGCGACGAACACCCCAATCGAAACACATTTCTTAAACATATGAGAAGTAAAGGCTTTTGCATTATCCGAAACAATGGATTTAGGCACACCAAAGTTCGGAAAAAAGTTTCTAGTGAAGAATTCTACAACCGCATTAGATTTCAAGGATCTCACAGGATGAAGCACAACATATTTAGAGAACCCGTCGACAACCGCTAGAACTCCAACATTACCTCGTTTAGAGCGAACTAAAGGACCAAAGAAATCGATAAAGAGCCTTTGCATGGGAGCTGTGGAGGGCTCCGCTGAATGAAGACCAACTTTAGTATTAGGGGCAGGCTTAGCTCGCTGACAATCAACACAATTCAAAATGTATTTACGCACATCCTCACCCATATGAGGCCAGTAATATTGTCTATTGAGCTTTTCCATAGTTTTGGCAATGCCCAAATGCATGCCCAAAGGAGAATCGTGATAATACTTAAGTAGAACAGGCCGCAGCACTACGGGGACCAACACACGATTCTTCGGACCTTTTCGAGGATTATACACCAATAGACCTCTATGTAAAGAAAAATCTGGACTATTAGTGCCAGCTCTAATTTGAGCAAATAATCTCTTACAATCGTTTTCTTCTTGCTGATGCAATTTAAGATCTTTAAATGATGCAGGAAAGTTCGATAGAAGATTGACTTGAGGGTGCTCCGGAACTTCATCTTCATGGAACAGTCGCGATAAACCATCAGCTACCGCGTTATCAGATCCTCTAACATGAACTACTTCAAAATTAAAGCAGAAAGACGCACAACCCACCTACCGATTCTACCCAGGGTACCACTGTTCTTACATAACCAAGAAACTGCTTGATTATCCGAGTGAACCACGAAACGGTTATGTTCCAAAAAGGTGCGGAACTTTTCACAACAGAAAACAATGGCCAAAATCTCTCGCTCGTAAATGCTATATTTAATTTCGGCCTCATTTAAAGTGCGACTAGCATATCCCACAGGCGCTAAATTGCCTTCAACTTCTTGATTAAGAACCGCACCTAACGCTCTATCACTGGCGTCACACTGAAGAACAAATTTCTTATTGAAATCGGGAACTTGTAAAGTAGGAGCCTCACAAAGAGCTAATTTAAGACTTTGAAAGAAGCTTCGCATTCTCGACTCCAAAAGAATTTGGTTTTCTTTTCTTCAAGTTATTCAAAGGAAGGGCAATCTGAGAGAAGTTAGGAATAAATCTGGCATAAAAGCCCACCATTCCCATGAAACTTCTAACGCCTTTTAAATTCTTAGGTGTAGGAAGATTTTTAATAGCTTCCACTCTCTCCGGGTTCACCTGGATACCTTCGGCTGACAACAAATGACCCAAAAACTTTATCTGAGAACATCCCAAAGTGATCTTTTCAGGATTGACAGTAAATCCTTTATCGTTTAACCTCTCAAAGACTTCTCTCAAATGAGCAAGATGTTGCTGCATATCAGAAGAATACACGATGAGATCATCACAGTACTGAAAAACATATTTGTACTTCAAATCTCCAAATAATTTGTCTAATTCACGACTCAATACTTGACTACCTACACTCAAACCCATAGGCAACATATTAAATTCGTAAAGGCCGTTAGAAGTGACAAAAGCTGTGTATTTTCTACTGGATGGAGTTAACGGTATCTGAAAAAAGGCAGAATGCAAATCAATTACGGAAAACACTTTGGCTCCATGAAATATTGGAAAGCTGCTTCCAAAGTGGGCAATGGGAAGCAATCAAACACTACTTTATTATTGAGCTTCCTATAGTCGATAACCAACCTATGGCCTCCACTAGGTTTTGGAACAAGAAAAGCTGGGCTCGCATAACTAGAGCGACTTGGCCTAATAACACCTTGTTGCATAAGCTTATGAATTTCGCTTTGTAATAATTGTAACTTAGGTGGAGAGAATTGAAAAGGTGGAGACCGCACAGGGACATTATCCAACAATTCCAGTTCACAAAAACTATTTCTTGCTCTTCCTAATTGGTTACTAAATAATCCTGGGAATTCTTTCACCAATGTAGATAATTCTTTATCCTCCTCGAGATTATTGAGAGACATAACACAACGTTGTTTCGAAGGATTTCTTACTACACGCATGCCCATACATACAAGGATGTACGTTAAACGGCAGCGAAACGTCTCGAGCAAATCTGAAATTACAGACACTATTCTGAAAATCGATTTTCATGCCGGATTTCGACATGAAGTCGTAACCTAGAATAATAGGATAAGGCAACTCTGGGGCCACATAAAACGACTGGTCCCATGAAAATTTATTTATCTTTAAGTGCAAACGAACCATTTTATTTACAGAGAAAATTTGATTGTTAACTGATTTACATTTCATAGAAGTCTTCTTCAAAAATTTCTTAGGCAAAGCAGAGATAAAGTCTTCTCGTACAAGAGAAATAGACGCACCACTATCCAATAAACCGTCTATTTTCTGGTGGAAAACTTCCACCGGTAAATGAGGCAAATTTGCCGCAAAAGATGACGGTCTATTATTCCTTGAAGGAAATATTCTCTTAGAAGTTTGAATTCTTTTCTTATACCTTCTCGAGGATGAAGTCATAACATTAACCTGAGGAATATCTAAGTCTTTAGACCGACATTCTCTAGAGAGATGCCCATACCGCTGACATTTCCAACATTGTAGATTCTTTTTAGATTGCCAAGGAGGACGACTCGCCGAAGTATTAGATTTACTTAAGTTGTCAATTCCACTTTTCTCCCTAAAGTCCCTCTGTCTTTCAGCGATCTCGAAATCCGCCACTTTCCTGGCCAAGCCACACATTTCGGCTACATTTTGAGGCTTCGTAGCAAAAACCAAATGCTGTCTAGTAGCCGGGGACATATTCTGCAGAATAAGATCAATTAACTTTTCTTCCGAAAATAAAGGATTCAACACAAGTGAAGCTCCCTGTATGTTGGAAATAAACTCCAACAAAGATTCCTTAGGCATTTGGAATCGTCGTGAGACAAATTTAATCCAAAAGTCTTCCAACAATCTAGGAGGCAACAGTGAACACTTCACATGTTCTAAACTCTCCATCCAAGAGAATCTCAACTTAACAACTTCACTCCAGACTTTCAATAGAATTCCTCCGATGCAACTCAAAATCGAGTTTACAAAATACTCATCGGGAACTAATTTCAATTCGAAGAGCGAGTTAATTTTAATGAGGAAGACCACTAGCGATTCCTTATCTTCACCGTCGCAGGGATCAACTCTTTTAATCAACTCTCGGAAAATCCGCTGATTATTCTCTTCCAAAAAAGGAGAAAGGTTGGAGACAGTTCCACTCGAAAAATCTTTGATAGAGCTAAGTCTATGATCACTTATATTCTTATGCTGTTCTGCCAAATAATCCTCTTGATTTGCACTATCTACAATAAACTTACGTTTTATTAACATTTGTTCAGCCGGGGAGAGAGAATTCATATGATTTTTAAGCCGCTGACGTAATATGTTTACATCACCTTCAACCTCAATACCTAGTAGGTTTAACTCTCGAACGAGATGGTCTTTGGATATTACATCTATCCAACTAGGCATGATTACAAAGTATAATAGACACAAGACGTAAACAATTACAGGCGAACGTAGTTTTATATGCATAAATCAGTCTCTGTTATAAAGAAAGATGAGTCAATATTTACGTAACGTAAAGCAAACACGTAAACCAATACTTAATAACTTTAACATAAATACCAAGTATTGAAAACAAGTAATAATCCGCAGGGTAATATCTCTGAAAAGATACAGATTTTCTAATTCTAAATTTCATTAAGGACCATAATACAGAGTTCATACCCTTGTCTTGGTGTTTGAGACCAAAACTCCGAAACTTGAATTAAATTGATACTACAAGAACCACAGTTAATAACATACAGCATAACTTTGTAATGTGAAAAACACAAAAAACATTGAACTCAAAAACCCAAAAAACCGTTGAACTCAAAAACCCAAAACCCAAAACCACGCTCTGATAAACCATTTGTCGCGTAGAGAGAATGAACCACTTTCACTGCTACTGCTACCTTCCGGGATCGTTGGGTTATTACTATGCTGTACTTAGTAACGTGTTCCTGATATCTAAAGAAGTTATTAATGAGAAAACAGCCTGCCTCGGGCCCATAGAAGGCGGCTAACAATTCATCTTTCTTTTCCAGTTGAACGTGCATATAAATATAAATACTGATTATAAATTGCATAGAATGAGATAACTTCGTTACAGGATAGAGAACAATGATTACTCTTAAATAACAACAAGGGGCGTATATAAAAGTTAAGCTTTTAATGAAAAACAAGTGTTGATTGTAAAAACAAAGTAATAAATGAATAACAAAAGATTGATCTTCGATCAATCGATCAGACATAGATAATAACAAAGTATAACTGAATAAATAACATACCATACAAACTGTCACACTCATACATGTCCAAACTCCATTGGAATTCCTTTTTCCATGCTTGATTGGACTAACTCAAATCCGACCATTCCTCGGTCACAATCCACTTGTTTATCTTATAAATCACCATGTTAACTTCGCCGATGTATGGTGTACTTAAGCTGGATTCGGATACTGAATCCACTTCTACACAACCTAACGCCACTTGCTAGGCCGATCGAATGATAAGGTTCGTTGAGATTACCAAGCATATAAAAGGTTCGCGAGTAGAGGGGATGTGCGCTATAAAGATGCGCGGAGGAAAGGGTAAAAGGGAAGGGGTAGCCACACGGAACAAGGGACATTGGCAGGCTTCATAAATGTTCTGGAGGAGCACAAAGATGAATAACTGAACCGCAAAAAGGTACTTTCGGTTCAATATAAACCTGTTTCATAATACTACCTCTTCCTTAAACGTTTTCGTTCTGCTAAAGGCTATTTGTTTACACATTATATTAGCATTATGTAGGGTCCAATACATATAAAAAGAGTACCAATTCATTAGAAGACGATGGTCGGTTTCTCACGTGAAGAGAAAAGGTGCCATGTTAGAAAATTGATCATGTGTGAATACACTCTTGCACGTGTTCGTATAACAAAGAATGCAGAATAATATTGTAGCGACTTCTCTTAGAATGTTTATTACTAAATATAAATGTATGTCCCTGAAAATGGATGTTAGGCAAGGTGTATAGTAAGTTTACAGTTAATAAAATTCATTCTCACCGGCATCTCCGCTGCCGCTACGAAAAGAGAGTTTGGAGTTCCAGCGTCTACAGCAAGAAGATTGGCCAGTCAGTTTTGCCTAGGCGGAGAAGTAAAAAACTATCCTGTAATTCCTGGAAGGCGGCTATTTCCTCTCTGGAGAGAAGACGCGAGTTTAGTTAGGGAAGTTGGGCGTTCCTCATTTCAAGCATCCGCTGAATTAATAATTGGGATAAAGTTTCCGGGCGCAACCGCTAGGAGACTTCTCAATAGTTATTTTCTAAGGCCCGTCGAGCTGCCAGGAAGATTATCATCAAGACTTCGCTTCTACTCGAAAATACTTCTATTAAAGCAATATAATTTTATCCAACGAAGTAACTTTCTCGAATAAGAACTACGGTCTTCACCGTGTATATCATATCGCTGGCTTACGGTGTTTGCTCATTATGTGTATCCCGTTGCAAGATCGAGTCACATAAGCATAACATGTAGAGGACGGATGTCGTTCATTGGAGCAGGAGTTCTTGAACGAATCCCAGGACATTCTCCATATTTTGGAGAACTTAATAGATGGAGCTTTTTCCTGAACGAATAATTGTGTTTCAACAAGATAAAAGTCCAGTCGCCACGCCTAGCTGGTTAGTAGATGATTTCGTAGGAGGCGTGGTATATTAACTGATATCAACCCGATAAAATACGCTTGGGCAAGAGTGAAGGCAACTTTATGCTCCAAATGCGCTTAACCATAATGTAGCTAGGATGAACTGTGGTACAATTGTTGATGTATGGGAAAGCGTGGCATTTAATCAAGAACGTTTCCAAAATTTCGTGGATACCATGCCGCAGCGAATGCTTGATGTGACAGATGGATGGATTATATCCATTTTTTTATTTTATTAATAACATTTCTATTGTATTTATTTGTCATTTATTTTATTTACTTTATTCATGATCATATGTGGTTTTGTGATCCACCTCCAAATAAGACATTTGTTTTATAACGGTTACGTTCAGTCTCAATGACCCTCAGGTGTATGTCGATATACAATTTCCCATAACGAACAGTGTATTATCCTTAAAAATGTCAAACAAATGCAAATAGACTAGAAAAATATATCCACCGCGGATTGTTCATTGTAAATAAGAAGCAAGCTCTCCAGCAGTGACCTAAATATTACGCTGTCATAGCGTCATTACACGGGTGTGCATTACTGAAAATGAACAAGTTAACATTAACGTGTCGTGTCCTTTTCAGTATATACAATTCATACTGTTGTGAATTGCGCGCTAAACGTATTTTAACGAAGAAGAGTCCGCTCAATCTATTTGAGCGTCAGCATACACTTGTAAAATAATAAAGAAAATATAACTTCTTTAAGAACTCAAGAAATGTGATTATGCCTCTCACCCATTTCCAGCACATTCATGTGTCACAAACTACATTGTTTAACGAAATGCAGTATATACATATATATATATATGTGTGTGTGTGTGTGTGTGTGTGTGTGGTACTGAGGAAGTGAGCGGCTAACCGCTGGCGTTGAGTCTCGGTGAATCCACATGAATATTATGGTGGATCAAAAGGGGCTTGTGCAGGTTTTTCTCGGGGTTTCTTCCGTTTTCCCCAGCTACAATTTTAATTACATTATTTCTCAGTACTTATTCATTAAGTTACATTTCGTTCATCTGTCTCTGTGACAGTGCATCGCACATGGTCGTCGGCACTCGCATGTTGTTCACATACCTCTTTAAATATAAGGATTTATCTCATCTCATGTCGCGGCCCGACCAAGAGTTAGAAACGAATTAAGGATATATGCACGTACGCATGCACGCATGCACGCACGCACGCACGCACGCACGCACGCACGCATGCACGCATGTACGCATGTACGCATGTACGTATGTACGCATGTACGCATGTACGTATGTACGTATGTACGTATGTATGTATGTATGTATGTATGTATGTATGTATGTATGTATGTATGTATGTATGTATTTTTTTTAATTTATTTTATTATTCAACTGCATGCTCCATTACGTGGAGTAATACTACATGCATTGTGGTGTTCTTATTATACAACTATAAAATTAAATATTGTTTACAATTAGATCGTCTTACTTAAAGCTAAATGGTTAACTATATACAATACTATTGTTCTATGTTTTACTTAACCTAAAGTGTATCAAATTTAATTGAATTTGAAAATATTGAAAATTCCTTATTGTAAGTGTCAATGAGTTCATTGTTCGTAATTGGCCAATTCTGGTTTCTTAAAACTACTTTTTTGAGTTTATCTCTTTCCTTATCTAATAATTTACATTCGTGTAATATGTGTTTTATATCTTGCACTTTGTCACAGCAGGGACAATTTGGGTTTTCTATTATTTTGAACCTATTTAGATAGGATCTGATGTTCCCATGATCTGTTAGCATTATACTTAATTTATATGTCAGTTTGAGTTTTAATTTTAGCCTATCGTGCATTGTGGGAAAGAAAGGACTTGGTTACTTGGCCCTTAGTGGTTTTTTCCCATTCATTTTGCCACTTTTGTACACTTGTTTTGCACAGTTCACTGCACACTACGCTTTTCGGAATCTTCTTGTAGCTCTCCTCTAGGTCTCTGCTCGCTGCGGCTTCTTTAGCTAATTGGTCCGCCAACTCATTCCCTTGGATCCCGATGTGGGCCTTCACCCATTTGAAGTTTATTATCCAGTTGTCCCGCTGCATAGATGATACTTGTCGTCTGATTTCTTCAATCAAGTATGAATGAATTTTGTGATTTCTTAGTGAGTCTAATGTGATGTAACTGTCTGTATACACGGTCGCTGTTCTCCCTTCCCGTTCCATGTGTTCCAAGGATTGCAGAGCTTTTAGTATTGCTAGCTGTTCGGAATGGTTGTTGGTGCATTTTTCATTTTAGTTTGTATTTACATGTTTTTATTACAGTTTTGTCTTTATATATAGCCACCCCTGATCCTACTCCTTCATTGCTCTTGCTGCCGTCTGTATTGTATGTATGTATGTATGTATGTATGTATGTATGTATGTACGTACGTACGCACGTATGTATATATGTATGTACGTACGCACGTATGTATGTATGTATAATATATATATATATATATATATATATATATATATATATATATTAAGCTTGCATTGCTCAATGTTAATAATTTAATTATAACATATATATATATACTAGCAAAATGCAATACCATTAATTCTTAATAATTATACATAACTTAATTAGTGTATAATGCTATTGTATTATTATGTAATTGTAATATTATTGTGTTTTCTTTATGTAATTGTAATGTTATTATTTTTTTCTTCTTTATTATATTACCTATTATTACTTTAATGTAACGGACTGTCAACAGCACGTACGGTTAACTGCCCGTGCCACCCATATTTGTAAATATCTTACTTTTTGTCTAATAAAGTCCTAATATTAATACCACTACTACTACTACTAGGGACTAATGACAAATGAAGAACCTTTAAAGAATTCGCTGAGTTCAGATATATAGAAACAATATTTACAAACAGGAATGAGATGAACAAAAATATTAAATATAGGCTTAATTCTAAAAATGCATGCTATTATGCATTACAAAGTCTCTTGTCGTCCCAGCTTCTCTCAAAGTACATTGAACTGAAAATATGTAAAACCATCATTCTCCCAGTTATATTATGTGGATGGGAAATATGGACTCTTACTTTAAGTGAAAAGAAAGGTTTACAAGTATTTGAGAACAAAGTTCTTAGCAAAGTGTTTGGACCTAAGAGATGAACAGAGAGGCGAATGGAGAAGAGTTCTTAACAGTGAGCTACATGATATTCTTAGGAAACCAGATATAATAAAAGCAATTTAAGTCTCACAGACTGCGATTGGCGGGTCATGTGGCACCAATGGGAAATGAAAGAGAGGCTTTGAAATATATTGTGGGAAAACCAGAGGGTAAACGTCCTGTGATAGAATTAGAAAGAGCATGGAGAACAATATTAACCATTATTAGGGAAGTAGATTATACAGGGGAAAATTACGAAATATTAGCTCAGGACATGGATGTATTGAGAACTTATGTCCGCGCGTTCATGAACATACGAGTTCGATATTGCCAGTGAGTTAATTGTTAGGTCTTTAATTAATTGTTAATGAAAATAATCCAAGTTACGTAAAAAGCCATTAATAATTTGTCAACTATTTTATTTCTGATTTTAATGCATTTTGAAATTCATAGTGACCATGTTAAATAATTCATTTCTGTAACAACTGACTCACTGGCATTCTGGAATCTGAATGTTCATGGCAGTGCGGAAATAAGCTCTACATACATTCCTATCACGAGTCAACTTTTTCAATCATCCCCTGTATTATTTCCCTCCATCAAATCACGGTTACTCTTACACCCACCTCATTCTTATCCTACATACTGGACGCTTTCCTCCAGGTTTTCACAATGTAAGTTACCATGACAGTATTTTATTCTTCTTTAGTGCCACATGTCCTGCCCATTGCAGTCTACGAGACTTAACTGTTTCTTATTACATACGTGTTATATAAAGGTCATGCAGCTCTCTGTTATGTTGTCTCCTCCATCCATCTATATTAATTTTCTGTTTGTTCCAAACTTTTTCCAATAAACTTTATTCTCAAATACTCGTTATACTATCTGCTTCGCTAAAATTGGAGTTCACATTTTGCAGTGTAACTGGAAGAATAACAATTTCATATATTTTCATTTTAACGTTTCGTGAGAGGATTTGGGACGACAAGAGTCCCTGTAATGCGTATTGGTATGAATGAGAATAACAGAGCCTATGTTCGATTTTCTTCCACCGTAGTCCTATTTCTACTTATTTTTTTCTAGGTAACTGTATTCAGGCATTTCGTCAAAATTTCCCTCATCTGTCATTAACTGTCTCTTTCCATTATATAATATAGGCCTACTTCTATATTTAGCTTTATTGATGTTTACTTCGAGTCTCTATTTCTTAGTGTTACACACTATAATGTGCCTGTTAGAGTCTCATCGCTATCGGTCAATATTACTACATCATAAGTATATTCTAACAGCTTAGGCCCAATATAATCCGATTGTACTCCTTCTTTATCCTGTAAGCGTTTGATTAAATGCTCTGGTCCTAATTTAAATAGTGGAAGAGACATTGCATCAGCTAATTTAACTTCATATTCTTGTTTAATCTCATCTTTTTCGTATCAGATGTCACTATGCTGCTCATTATTCATTTTTGTATCACCAAATTAATTATATTGTTTTTATTAATCTATATTGTTACATGAATTAAGTGATATAACTATTTTGTCCTATTACGTATCTTCAAAAAATGTCCCCTTAATAAATGCCATAAAATTCGGTATAACTTAATTTTAATCAGATTATAACTTTTTTGCCCTCTAACCAGTTAAATTCCTGCGGTGAAAATGTATTAACACTCTGTAGAAATTAGTTTCAGGTTTTCAATATTGAAATTCTGTCGTAGACTGTAAAAAATTATTCTTAATTATTCTAATTAGATTTCCTTTACAATTTTTCTGCCATCCTGAAGTTGTTTCTCCCTCCTTTCATATGAAATACGGAAAGCCGAACGGGGTCTGTGAAATTTTACATTGAATAATGTAAGTTAGCGAAACCTTATCACAGGTCGGAACAGCTGAATAAAGTACTCAGAAAGTATATGAATGAAAATCACATTTTAGTATCACATATATAGTGTGTCAAAGAAGTCAATTAAAATTACTAACTCAAAAAGTAATTAATTACCCATCTTTAAATATGTCTTACAGAATTTTGTATAATAATAGACGAAATATGCAATTCAATGTCTTCTTTAAAAATACATACATTACATTGCCATTTTGCTGCCCTACTCGTACAGGCTTACGATAAATTAAAAGAAAATTATAAATTAGTTAATTTAAAACATTTTTTTAAAATTAAGTCGCGCTCGACGGACAACTGCTTACGACACTATCATAAAGTTTCGAGATTCGCGAGTTCAAACCCGACAAGCGTCGATATTGTTACGAAAAAGTCAGCATTTGTTTGGAAAGAGAAAAATATGCACGGGTCCAAAATCATAGATTTTCTAGGCGTATAAGAAACACATCCCTGAAAAAAAGAAGCCTCTAAGCAACATTATTTGTCTATTCATTCTGAAATTTTAATTGTGACTGCAATAAAACTGATGTGTTGCAGAGCACATCTTTAAATAAGGAAATACTTTTTAAAAACAAAGATAATATAATTACGAACCTATCTGGCAGCGGATGAAGCGAGAATTATAGATTTTATATGTGGAAATATTTGTTGATGTTTGTGCCAAGTCTAGAATAGTGTAGTGGGCTGAACACTAGTACGGAGAACTAGAGGTCCACGATTCTATTCTTGGTTAAGAGAGTAATTTTTCTTTTCACAATATAATTATAATATCATCCATTATTGGAACTGTGTTAAAATAACAGTCTTGGAAAATATTGAAAATATAAATTAATCTGACAGTATTTATGGCTGATCATAAATGAAACGCGTTGATATTTATTCAGTGTTTTGAAACATTATCGTTCATTATGACATTCATACGTCATTTATCTGCAGACAGGAATGGTTTTGGGTTTAGGTAAAATTACAAAGATATTACATAAAATTAATTAATTTCAAGGCTTTTACATATGGCACCCTTGTTCATAAAATATACGTATTATTGTAAAAGTCCACTTTAACTGCTTCTTGGAAGGTCAACTTTAACCTAATCCCTTTGTTATCTTTAATCATTT
Source organism: Diploptera punctata (assembly GCA_030220185.1). Classification (NCBI taxonomy): domain Eukaryota; kingdom Metazoa; phylum Arthropoda; class Insecta; order Blattodea; family Blaberidae; genus Diploptera; species Diploptera punctata. The sequence goes on along the minus strand of JASPKZ010009799.1, from coordinate 1,925,747 downwards.
TATACAGCAGCCATGTCACATAATATCAAACCAAACCCGTCAGTATATTAAAACAACATATACATAATATAATATATTTAGGAATTTTTTCAACATTTGTAATATTCAATAGCAGAAATTAAGATTTAATTGCTAGCTTGAAAAACTTTTAAATGGTCGTTTTCATAAATAAGAAAAATAAATACTTCTTCGCCCAAAGAATAAAAGAGACTGGCCTTGAACACATCAAATTTGATGAGGGGAATAAATTAAAATATTCTCTGTTCCAGGGTAGCACACATTAAAAAAAAACATTAACAAAGTCGACTCAAAGAGAAGGGTCCACATTATCCGAACTTCCTCTACATTAATGGAAGATAGGTTCATGTAATATTAAAACTTTAATACGTTATGCTTTCAAGTTCACATTTTAATTTGGTGTACACCCTCAGACAAGAAAGATGAGTTATCACTTGAACGCACATTTCTTCAAAGTCATAATCGGCACAGCGTTGGCTTCAAATTAGGAAATTAGTAATAATTGTGCAGTCCCAGGCTACTATGTTATGTGGCATGAACTAAAGATTCTCCTACGTGTCCTCACAGGTCAGCAGTAAAGCATGCGGCCACTATTTCTGTTAATTATTGTCGCAGGTTCGAGAACTGTGATGAATGAAGAACTCTGCTGAAAAGAAAGATATGGATGAAGAAGGATGCTCTCACCCGCCGGCACGTCGCACCGTCAGAAACAACTACAATAGCAAACAGTCCACACCAATTGAAACAAGAAACATGTTTGATCAACTGAACTCACACAAGGAAGAAACACCACCTCCCATAGTGGTTTGTACTAAAGACTTAACCCCACTAAAACTGGAAAGCATCACTGCAGGAAACAAAGAAGAAGGATCAATGAGATACAATGAAGACGTTCTTTCATTAGAACTTCAACTAAATCTGTTTATAGGCGTGCCTACAAGGAACTTAAGAAATCCAAAACTCAATTCTATACTCATGGCTACGGCAGACCTCCTATCTTCAAAATAGTAATGCAAGGGCTTTCAATCTCAATCAAAATTTCTGAAATGTTTGAAGAAATTGAACATAGGAAGCTGCCATTAAAAGAAATAAGGAGCATAAAAAAACAAGTCACACAAAATGGCGAAAAGAAGAAGATTGGACTTCGAATTTATAATCTAACTTTTCGTAAAACAGAAGATCTCAAATCAAGAATTCAAAAAGACCTCAAGGAACTATTCCATATTCGCATCAGACTGGAGCCATACAAAAACCAACTGGTGGCACTCAGTGCTTCAATTGTCAGGGCTTCGGCCACATAGCGGAGTTCTGCTTTAGAGCTACAAAATGTGTAAGATGCTCCGGCGATCATAAGTTATCTGAGTGTACTCAGACAACAACTAGATGCACAAACTGCAATCAGGAACATGCAGCAAGTCATCGAAAATGCCCCATCTTCCAGAAATATCTGAAGATGAGACAACAAACACGACGAGAAACGAAACAATCTACTACACCAAGAAAAACAGAAACTGCAACTAGAAAACCAGGAAATACTGAAAATAACTTTCCTCCATTACTGACCAACGATCCTAAACCTGAGAATTTACTACAACAAATCCTTCTGCTCCTGACCACTATCCTACAGAACCCTCATATGCTCCAATCCACTTTATCATATGTGAACTCTCAAGTATCTTCAAGTAAATAAATTACAAAGAAGAAAACTTCAAGGAAGAAACTTTAAGACCGCCAAGCTTAAGCCAAACTCCAGTAAAATTCATGAAGTCCCCAAAAGACATCACATTCAACTAGAAAAAGCTAAGAGAGGATCACTCTCATTAGCAAAAATCTAAATTTCAGCAGACCTTAACTACAAGCACATAAATGAATGGGTCAAGACCTGAAAAAGGTCGGTACCATATAACACACATCATTGACTGCAAGTGCGTCTTCAATTTTACAGTTTTTTTACGTGGTATTTAAAATTCGGAGGTTTGGCACGGGAAGACGGCAGCAGCTGTAAAATCCCGAAGATAGATAGATATTTCTATTATAATGTTTCTATGTATTAAATGAAACATTTTATTTTGAAACTTGAATTAATCTATACTTTTTAACTTCATAATTGTTTTTTATACCGTTGAGTTTATAACTGTTAATTTTTTTACCTTGTATATTACCGTCATCCTCAACTATTTAAAATTTTCGTTGATTTCACTCTAGGCCTTTCGAAGCATGCTTCATCTTCGGGAGTTGCTGTAGTAGTACGCAGACCACAGCAGTGGATATATATATATAAATTATAAATCATTAGTGATTTATCAAGTACCGTAAATTATGGTATTACGATAAAATGTGATTAAAATAGAGCTTTCAGAAATGATGTTAAATTTAGCTTGAAAGTTACTGACCGGCAGCTTGTGATTTATAATGGTAATGGATTGCAATAACGGGGAAATGAGACAGTGAAAGAAGAGCAATAAATATAAACAATGTTAATTTGGAGGTTTGATGATATTGGAGTCACTGAACAATCAGTTTACACTAGGTGTTTTACTTTAGTGTTTGAAGTACCCATTCTAACTATACTTTAGTGTTTGAAGTACCCATTCTAACTATACTTTAGTGTTTGAAGTACCCATTCTAACTTCTTGTTTAAACTAGAAGTAAACGACTAACTACCCTAGTAGGAATTTATTTTAGAGGTATATCAGATGTTCGAAGGGAAACTTGATACAAATTTCAATGGATCACAGATAGCAAATAAAAAAGAAATAAACAAAATATATATTTAAGTAAAGTAATCGCCAGACTATTTCCATCCATAGTAATTCTTCCCGAGGGCAGATCTTTCACAGCAATCATAGCATTTTCATTCTATGCTTTGCAGCTTTACTATGGAATTATAGGTGTGGTAGTTTCCCGTTGCTTTCCACACCGGTGAAGGATGATGATGACAACGATAAGGATAATGATGATGGCCGGATGATTTTCGGGGACCTTTGGGCCCTACGCTTCCTGACATATGTCTTACGGGAGAGAAAAAAACCCGAAAAAATCTCACCCAGGATCCTGTCCCGAACTAGAATCGAACCCGGGCCCGCTGCGAGACAAGGCAGCACGCTACCTCAAGACCACAGCGGTGGACTACTATTTCCATAATATAAGAAAATTATAACGACACAAAATATGTAATAATTAAAATAACATTTCAGTGACGTAGTTTATCTTCTCGAACTTCAGGTATTTTTAGATGCCTCACGCTATCTTGGCCCTACAGTGACATGACTTTGTCGGAAGAGGGATTTTATTATAGATCACACACAATATTTTTAGAAAAAAAGGGCATGGAGAGAGTCTCCGAACGAGGGACCAGCTCAACGACAGGGTGTTTTCCGATACAACACAACATTAAGACGAAACACAATGATTTACACACACACCCATTCACACTAAACATAGCGAACATGATAATGATGATTATAATTAGCAGATGATGTTCGGGGACTGTTTGGACATTGATGTTTCCTAACAGTTGTCTTATACGTGAGGAGAAACCCCGAAAAAAAATCATCCAAGAAATTTGTCCAAACCGGGAATCGAACCCAGGCCCGCTGTTTTACCAGGCAGCGACGCCTCTCCGAGAAGACAGCGGTGAACAACAATAATTAAAATACAACTGATTAAAATAATTCACTGGCACTATAAATCCCAGAGATTCATGGCGGCTCCGACAAACTCTCCATTCATCCCCATCCTGAATATTGTTTTCATTTCATTCCTTTTATTATTAACCTCAAATGACGGTTAATGTCTGCATTAATAATATATACAAAGCATTATTTCAAGGAAAGCTTCAATTTTTCCCCTCACGTTAGTTGTATTAAGCGATTTATTTTTTGACTATATAACTCATGCCGCAAATGGGAGTCAGTGACCAATCACATTTCAATGAATTTTTATTTACAACCAATCAGAGTCATGTTTTACCTCGATTTTATCTATTTAATGTTATCATATTAAAGAAAGCTCCTCGTTTTAACATTCTGAATAACTCAGAGCATTATTTTGCAGTGACTGACTCTCTAAAAATACGTTGAGTTTAATAATTTATATATTAATACGTAAGAAACCTACAATGCAAGTGGCTCCCATATTGTATATATAGTGCATGAACGTAACCAGATACTGATTACAGGATATAATAGAAATACATATTTAGCAATTGATTATACCACAAAAACCTTAACCACAGTTTGTATTTTCTTAAACGTGTTGTTTCCCAGCTATTTATTTTCCAGAAAAATATAATTGATATATTTACATCATATGACATCATAAATTAATTAATAACCTGAAATGTAGGTTATAAACGGTTTGATGTGTTTCATTTTACCCCCACTAGAGTGCATTCTGAAAATATTGCGATCCTTTGGCAATAAATAATATGATCTGGTTGCAGTGATGAACAAATGAAACATAATAAACGTTTCTGATATGTTTTTAAACATCGCCGTTTACATTAAATATATAAATATTTTAAAAAACTATATTTAAATAATGAATTGTGAGTATACAGCTAAATTTTGTTCATTAAACTGTCCTAACAAATGCCACTCTTGATTTCCACATTCTCTAGATAAATTCACTCGCCACTTCGTGACATTGTGGATATAAAGATAAGTTGCAAACTACTCGTGACATTACTTATGATAATATGATTCACTATACGATACAATTAAATATAATAAATGTTATTCCTCCAGTTTAATTTCCTGTAATTTTGCTGATCCGGGATCAGCTAGCGTTCACGCTTGGCACAGAGTATAATACATGTGGCCTAAGGGAAGATATTGTAATATTGTGATCAGGGACGTGTGTAATTAAATTATTTGCATATGAAGTCAAATGTCTCAAACTATGTAACTATATTTGACATCCAACATTTATGGATTCGAATGCTGTTTAAAAATAAAATAATCAATCAAATAATTTTTTTGTAAAAGGATTACATAATGCAAAAATAAAGTATATATTGATACATAAGGAAAACTGTAAATAAAATATTGCATAATATAAATAAACAACATTACCCCTCCATGGTATATTTACTGTCTGGTGGAGTGACTTGTCCAGGACCCGGAGAGTATTGTTTGCGGTAGCATTGTTGCCGGAAGACTTACTCATGCCGGACAGGTGGAAAGGTGCCAAAACAATTACCTTCAACGATCTTTTCATCATAAAAATACGTCAAGAAATGAGGACATGGGTTCCACTGGGGTACAATGTCCCTTATAAATTCATCATATCTAATGCTTCTAAAGAGCCTAACATAATATTGGTTGTGTTCTTCATCATTCTAGAATAAGTGCGCATGCAAGTTCTCCAAGATTCTATGAACAGCAGGACGTTCGTTAACAAGTTTCTTTTTATCTTATTTCACACACAATCAATTGAAATAAAGTCAGGTCTAAGTTTGGACTAATTCATCACCTGAATTTAGCATTATAGTAGGATATATTTGATAGTCTGTACTGTCTGAGATTAACACGAATCTTAAATAAGGAGAAAATTGGAGCCCAAATCTCAATCGAACTGTCTCCGAATCCGTTATATTCTTCAGCTTAGACTGGAGCAAGGCATTCACCAAGACGTCTCTTTACACATGTACTACCTTCGTAACCCGTTAAAGAAAACACTGATTAATGTGTAAATTGAATAGTATTCCATCGATGGTGCTGCACGTCGGCGTTGTTATGTATAAATTCCAATCAAGACTTTCTTTGAGGGGCTCGAAAGAGTATTCTAAATCCGAACCCTGCACTTCACTGTCTGTTTCGCGCGCCTTAGCATCGAGTATTAGTGCAGACGGGACTTGAGGTACCCCACGGGAAGAATATTTTAAATATAATTTAAGCAAAATGGGACCTGACCCACCCAATATTGTGAGAAATTTGGATAATTATATATAATATGTAGCGGCTCCTGAACGACAAAACGAACTACATCAGCTGTAGGACTCGATATATAAGCACATGTCATTTCTGTACTGGCTGGATGATCGTACACCTCTCTGATGTGCGATGCGAGAGAAGCCGACGACTGTTAAGCCAAGGCCCTTCTAGACCTTAGCTCTATAATGTTTATATATTTGATCAGAAACGACCATGCATTAGACCTTTCTAGACCTTAGCTCTATAATGTTTATATATTTGATCAGAAACGACCATGCATTATCATGCGGTAAATGGATATCTCTGACTGTACATCTGCATCTGTGCTAATCTGCTATTTATAATTTTCCACCACTATTTTCTTTTTCTTAATCCCTTGTCTGGGCCGCTGCCCGTATCTTTATTTATCAAACACTTAAGAATACAGGAGGCTAAGCGAATGGAATTACTATCTTAAATTAGCGGAACAATTTGTGCAACCTATATTTCACTCAGAACTCCCATTGCCATGTGTTAGCTTCACATAACATTACGAAGCAATTTACTAACAGAGATTGCTTTTAAAACCTGCTTTCAAACGACACACTCAGCACCCATTTTCTTTCACCAGTTTTTGAAACTTCAGCTAATTAATTTACTGAGACAGTAACAAATTATCAACTCAAGACGTTCTAGCTAAAAGCGATTGAATAATTTAATGACTTGACTACAATTTTTTTGTATTATTAATAGTTATTGCTTGATTCTTGCATTTGTTTATTTTCAAATTTTAGTATAGAAGATATTTATTCTGTTTTTAAGCAATGTGTCAGTCTATAATAGCCATTGTGAAACATATTGTTGCAATATTTTTTTTGTCAAATGCCACCAGGCTGTCTTCAGTGTTTAATGAGGAATTTCGAAATAAATGTGTTAATCTAATTTTAGAGAATTCCGGAGGAATAAAGATATTGAGGTTGTATTTATAAGAATGTTTTTAAAAGTTTTACAGATTTTCACCGATATTATCTATCAGAGCCGAAAAATGATATTAACCGTGGCGATACTTTCTACCGGGCACAATTATTTATTTATCACAATTTAGCATATACTAATCAGTTAGAAAACAAACGCCAAGTTCGTTAATCATCAAAGTTCGATATTAGGTGTAGGAGTTCACCTGAAAAAAAATAATTTAAAATCGCTCTAGCGATCCCTATTCTCGATATTTCGCAATGATATGCTCTACATGAAACTTGAAATTAAAAAACAAAAATCCCTCTCGCAGTCGCCTTGTTTGCTTCAATTCAATGTATACTAAATGAATATGGGTGATGGTTTTTCGGGTTTTTTTTACCTAAAAGACAAATATCACGGAACTTTAGGGCATAAACGGTCCCCGAACATCATCTCGCCATAATTACCATCACTAACGTATTCATTAAATTTAGGATTAAGGCCTCTGCTGGAGCATCATTACTATCATCATCACCTGCCACATATCATAATGGCAGCATAACTCCGCTTTCCAGGCGCCCCAACTTCAGAATTGGGTTTAATTAACCCCATGCCAGAACAGAATGTCGAAATGACAACGTGGTGTCATTGAAAAAAAAATATATGTAATCATTGCCTCCAGTTCTGAGGCACGCGGGTTCGAACCATGCCGGAGTCGATTGACTTTTTTAGGATGGAAAAATCCAAAAGATAAGTCCTCGGAACGGACTTCAAGCCATTGGTCCCGAATCTGAAGAATTTCGGGTTCATAAAACAACCGCAAGCCTGAATACAGAGGCCTCTGTTTAAAATTTACCGACCGTTATCCATTCAAGTAATGACTTAGTTCCCCACTAGGGGTCTCACTGAGGCGATAAGCCGACTCCATGTCACTCTCTGACATCTATGGATAGATAAGCGAAACTAAAAAGCTTCCACTAGGGAGTATATCCTAATCGCCACATGGGAAAATACGGATATATAGTTACAGTATATTAATCAACAAGACTACATAGGTAGTAATTAAGATACGAGTATATTTATGACACGAACGCCAGCGAATTTTACAATTTTCATGCTGCGTTTTAATTCCCATTATAGTGAAGTTTCGTAAACTGTTTAATATGTTAGACCATATCGCTCATTTCCTAGATCAACGTCATAACTCTAAAATCACGATTTTTGAGGAAAAGCATTTGAAGTTTTAAATACTGTATAAGTTTTTGGAAACTATTATGCAAAATAAAACAGTGGCACGATTTGGTCTAGTAACATGCAGTTATGACGTACACGTGCCTCAATGGCTGAAATGTATACTATACAGTTCCTCCTAACCTCGTAATTACCCGCAGGTTCCACTTATGACGTTTTTGCTGCAGAAATGAGTTTGTAAGGCGACATAAGAAGAATTGTGACGTTATTGATGAAAACAAAATGTGTTATAACTCAAAGTTTATCATTAAACATCCCACTTGTGACCGTATTATTTTTTCCAAAACCTGATATTATAAAATAGTACATTAACAAAGTCCAGTGAATGAAATAATAATTATTATTTTCATTGCATATTTAGTGTCTATAATTTATCACAATACAAAAATGTGTTAAGTACCTTCAAAGTACAAAAATATGTACAAGTGATAAAGTACAAAAACAGAAAAAAATATTACTATTGCTCGTAGAATGGGTTACAAAGTTTAGGTATGGTGTTTTCCTTGATTAATTCGAGAAGGTCTTGATCCTTGTTATTCGGTAGTTTAGGTTTAGTGTTAAATGCTCGTGTCAGTGTAATATTATTATTCTTCTTCTTTTATTTCTAATGATATCTGCTATCTGCTGCCATGAAGTTGTCATCCTTATAAGACGTTAAAAAAAACAAAAAAGAAGTTGGTGATTCGAATTCCACGTCGAGAACTTGCAGCAATTTTTATCTGCGACATATTCAGGGGCTCTATTTCAGTTGCTAGAGCTTCAATATCGAAAAAATCTTCGAAGCACAGTTCCGTACCGCTAAATGACTTTCCGGTCATTTTGGCGGCCCGGATTGCAGCAACGAATGATTCCGGCGTGTACATGAGGCCAACCTTCAGCTGTCATTTCACTTGACGTTCAATTAACGAGTGTGCGGAATCTCCCTCATTTTGAGTGTGTCCTCTGAACAGGTATTTATGGGTTATGCTTGTTATGTGGAGGTGAGGTACAGCGTACAGGTCGAGTGCGACCATGAACTTATTTTTCTGTTGGCCCGCATAATTATCGGAATAAAAAATGAAATCTTTATCATGTGACGCAACTCTTTTATTCAAAAAGCGAACAACGCAAGAATCCTCCTCCAATACAACTGTTGCCATCTTGCTTCGTTTCTCTTGCACAGTTCAAATTGGGCAATCATTTATATATAATGTGTTCTTAAAAACCAATTTACATACTCTGACTTTCTGATCGTTAAGACGGAAATAGAAGACATTATTATTGTCTCGTTTATTCCTGGTACCACCAACATGCACATACTGATATTTAAGTTGAATGGGTTGCATATTATTTGTAATAAATTGCCGTTGTTTTCTAAATCACTCAAGTCCCAATAGTAATATGCATCCGTTCCTCTTCAATGAACTTCATGGAACATTTCATCTTGAACGTTTCCGTAAATGCAGGTCTCGTTTTTCTCTCTTCGCGGACTTTTTCTTTTGCCTGTAGTGTGAATTTCGTATGACTTTCTACTTTTTCTAAATTTCTTATTAAGGTTTCTTATCCAGGCATACTCATTAATTTTACGCTTCACTCCTTTTTTAAGTGGACTCGTTAAGATCAACAGGGGAGTGTTGGAAAATCTGGAAGTACTCGGTTTGGATCCAAGAGACGTACTTGCAATTGAAGAGTTTCGATATCGGCGTTGGTGTCATTGTTGGCATCATGGTTACCTGTGTTCACATTAGCTTTGCCATCACTGTAGCTCTCACCATTAACGTTGGTCGGTACATACGTGTTGTCAAAACGTAAATCGTCATTATCTTCGGAAGATGATCTTTAGCTTGATGAAGAACCTGATCTCGGATTCAACAGATGAAGTATTACTCCAAGCTCTTTACTGAAGCAGCTAAAAATAACAATGCTGCATTCGACAAGGTATTAATATATATATATATATATATATATATATATATATATATATATATCATCATCATCATGAACAAATTCGTTTTAGGCCATGTGGCCTATACGGTAAACCTAGCGAAGATGGTCTTGATCTTTCCACCGATGTTTTGGTCTTCCTTGGTCCCTATGTCCAGTTGGGGTATATATATATATATATATATGATATACTCGTATGTTAAAAATCCAACAGCAAAATAAGTCTATAAGATAAAACTATGAAAACAAAAATTAAATACTTACTGACGTACCACTTTCTACTGTAGGAACATCCCTAGACGTTACATTAGTGTGCAGTTCTGCTGAAACGAACTGAGGAATTATGTTTTATCTGTCATTCTTCCGTATTTCGTTCTTGCTTTTCTTAAAGCGATTACCATTTTTGCTCCTCGGCTATTTGTTTGCATGATTCTATCAATGAAAATTAAAATATACTATGAAGTAAACAATTACTACTCATTCGTAATAACTGTCTCAAATCTGTTTGATAAAATAATACATTACGGGTAAGTTATTAAAACAACACTGACATAATCGTAAATAATTCAGAGTAAAATATGAGTATTGAAGACTATTTAGTGCAAGGCTGTAATAAGAGCACATTCTTCTGAAACTTATGTTTAAGAAACGGATGTTTTGTTTTGTAATAACGTCTTAAAACCAAATACTACTGCAATAGACGCAATATTTTTCTGCAAGAACGTCATATCACTAAATATGTCAAATATAATTATTTTCAATTGTTACATGCACAACATCATATATTAAAATAATGCATTATGAATTCTAATAAAAGAGATAGAAAGTGATCTTACCTTTGAAGTAATATGGTCACAACACGAAATATGTCACTGTTCCAGAGAACGTAACGAAAGTCAGTACGTAACAGCTTACTCACAACTGAGATAATACGGCTATTAACACTCAAGAGGAATCGTAATTTTGGCAAAACGACACTACTGTCATCCTAGGGCAACCCTTGAAGGATCAGAAATGACACTCTACCAGTTAATGTACTCATCATTCCAAGTCTCCCTGTGATATTAACTAAAATATCGCGATTTTTGAGTTATGACGTTGTTGCAGTAAATGAATGATATGTTTAACTTTAAAATATTACTGTGATTCTAGTCTCGCATTGTTGATTCTCGTAAGAAATATTATCATGATGCGGCGTATATCCTAAAAAAGAGGTTCCATGTTGTGGTGATATTTTTGTTATATTATGTAATATTTGTTTAGTTATTTTAAAACATTGTGAATCGATTTTCTGTAAATAAGAATAATTGTACATTTAAATATAAATAATATTAATATATTTAAATATATTAATATAATTATCATAACACCTGTCCTGTAATTTAATGTAAACAAAGTATACTATTTTTTAAATACTTATAAAATTTCCAATTTATCGTGTGATCGTTACATTGGTGGAACACCTGCATTTTAAGGATGTATATTTAGTAAATTTTGGCATCGTGGTCAAACATATAATGATTGAAGTAATTATTACAAGAATATATATTTTTGGAATAGGCCTACTTTCTTATTGTTGTAGGCCTATTCATAAATTTAAAATCTACAAATATTATGTTTTTAAACGTGCAATTTTGACCGTTATATAAAATATATATTATTGCACACAAGTAATTCGATGAAAACACTTTTTCTAGAATATGAACAATTGATTTTTTTTGGTTATCTAGGGGAAAATACAATGTCTGCGGTTGACAGATGAGAAACTTGATAAAAACACATTGTGAAACAATTCAACTTGCGCATGAGTGTACTCATACAGAGTGACTCCAAAAGATTGCAGATGAATTGTAAATTGAGATTTAAGATAAGAAAACCAATGGAAAATAATTGAATTGATAAGCAATTGGACAAGTTCTTTAAATCCAAAACTAACTCCTCGAAGACACAATTGTGTTCAGCACCTTGGTCATCTGTGAATTGAATGACCGTTTCTTTCAAGTTAAAGATTTGACGGTGACAAATGTTGATTTCTGAACAATGATTCCTTACGTAAAAGTAGTCGCATGTTAGTCCTTTAACATGCGTAAAATGTCCACCATAAAGCGCCGACACCCTGTTATGTTTGTAATTTTGACGTGGAAACATAATGTATATACGTAATAATAGATCGTGGATGTGCATCTGTGACATGACATGCTATTGAGCGACGATATAATCACTCCTTCCATAATGCTGAGGTTGACATGAACGATGTAAGAAATGCCATGAAATTGACGCAACATGTTTGTAATGAAAGTTAGACGAACTAAACCGTTAACGTAATTTATTTACAATACGACTGTAAAACGAGTTTCAAATTAGAGTAAATTATCTGTTTAGAATATGAAAATTTAATTACCAGATATTTTAATCTTTTATAATCTGAGGATAATATGTTTTACTGTGTTTGGTATTTATGGATGTACTTTTTACATCGTTGAAGTCCCTTGTTTGTGGAGTTTGGACCTTCACCAATTTTAATTAATTTTGAAAATAGCATTAAAAGTCGTTGAACACAGTGAATATCCAATCTAATAATAAGGCTTAACCACTGAGCGAATAAGAAGGAATCTCATAATACACTGGAACAATATGAGAATTAATATGGAATAATATATTAGATTGAGTTTCATAATTTAAAATATGTTACTTATAATATCAACATGTTTGTCATTTTAAATTAAAGCTCATTTTTAAAAACAGTAATTAACGTAGGAAACTTCTTTTAGTAAAACAAGAGGAAATGTATTAGTATGATAAGTTGTGAAAATAACGTGTACCATGATATGAGGGATTTAGATTATTTGCGGAAGATTAGAATCCCTTAGCTCAGGTTAGGGATATATATATATATATATATATATATATATATATATATATATATATATAGTTAGAGATCTTATATTCACACGGAAATGATCCACCGAATTCCAAAATGACAGAGAAAGGGAGAGAGAGAGAAAGAGAGAGCGAGAGAGCGAAAGCGTGATAGAGAGAGAGAGCGAGATGGCAAAAGAGAGAGAGAGAGAGAGAGAAGCGAGAGGACAAGAAGAAGAGACAGACAAGTACAGAGAGTACGAGAGAGCGAGAGGGCAAGAAAGAGAAAGCGAGAGAGCGAGATGGAGAGAGCGAGCTGGCGAAAGGGAGAAACGAAGATAGCGAGAGGGAAAACGCGATAGAACAGGTGAGACCGAGAGAGAGAAGGGAGAGAATGGAGAGAGCGAGAGAAGTAACGAAAGAAAGAGCCGGAGAGAGAGAGAGAGAGAGAGCGAAAGAGAGCAGGATATGGAGAACGAGACAAAGCGGGAGAGGGTTAGAGAGCGCGAGAGTAAGAGAGAGAGAGAGATAGCGAAAGGAGTGAGAGAGAGCGAGAGGGCGAGAGGGAGAGAGGGAGAGAGAGAGAGAGAGAACCGAGAAGGAGGTCGAGAGAGAGAGAGGGAGCGAGAGATCGAGAGAGTCAGCGCGAGAGCGAGAGGGAGAAGAGGCGAGAGAGGGACGAGAGAGAGAGCGAGGGAGAGAGACCGGGAGAGAGTGCGAGAGAAGGGACGAGAGCGAAAGGAGGAAAGCGAGAGAGAGAGAGAGAGAGGGAGAGAGAGAGAGATAGAGCGCGTGTAGGTTAGAGCGATAGGCTAGCGCGAGAGGGCGAGAGCGAGCTAGAGGGATAAATCGAGAGAGAGAGATAGACAAAGAGACGTGTGAGAGAGTGAGCGTAAGAGAACGAAAGAGAGATGGGGAAATCGAGAGAGAGCGGGAGATGTGAGAGAGTGGGAGAACGATAGAGAGAACGAGAGCGTAAGAGCGAGAAAGAGCTAGATAGCGACTGAGGAGCTAGAGAGCGGGATCGAGTTGGCGAGAGTGCGAGAAAGAGAGATAGAGAGTGTGAAAGCCAGGGGAGAGAGAGAGAGAGAGAAAGAGAGGGAGGGAGAGAGAGAACGTAAGGGAGGATGTGAGAGAGCGGAAGACAGCAAGATCTTGAGCGAGAGAGGGAGAGTTGTGAGCGACTGAGAGAGAGGAAGATTGAGAGAAATAGCGAGATAGTTCTCCGGCCAAAGTGTGATATCGAGAGGGAGAGTGAGTTATAATGAGAGCGAGTGCGAGAATGTGAGAAAGCGAGAACGAGAAAGAGCAGAATTAAGCCTGTGGACAAATTTCTTTGTGCACCTCATTCATGTTTCGTAGTCATTTGAATTCATTCACTTTTCCAAATTTCCCACATTTGTCATTTCTGTATATCGGAGGTAAAAGACATCATGTACACATTTTCACAGAAATTGAGTTAACACCATATGCATGATGTTCATTTTATGCTCTGTGTGGTGGTATATAACACTATATCAAGTGACAATAATTGACTAAATTAGGCAGTTGTAAACAATGTTATGTTCCACTGAAGATACAGCTGAAAGTAATATAAAACTTTCTGTCCAGTAAAATTAAGAGTTTTGTGACATGATGTCTTTTACCTCCGACAAATAGATTTATCCTGTATGTAAACATTTTACAACCTTAGACAAAAAATGAGCCATCTCTTGAACGCACATTTCTTCTAAGTCCTACTCGGCACATCACTGGGTTCATATTAGGAAACTAGTTATAATTGTGCAGTCCCTGAGCTACTGTGTTACGTGGCATGAACTGAAAACACTCTTACGTGTCCTGTTAGGTCAGCGGTAAAGCATGCAGTGACTGTTTCTGTTAATGAAGGTCACAGTTTCGCGTCCTCAATTATGCAGCTTTATTTTGTGATATGTGTACTAAATTATTTAATAAATTAAATACAACATTTTATTTTGACATTTGAAATAAATCAATGGTAATGTCGCTATTGTAACAATTATATTTACCACATTCAGGTAATTGGTGTAGGAAATTTTAATGTATTGCATCATTAGACTGTGATGCGCATACTCTGCAAAAGCAACATGCTCCTACATGCTTGTTTATAATGAATCATATCAAGTTTTACCATGGCTTAGCTCATACACAAGGACATTGGTACAAGACGATCTCCCCTTGTACTGGCAAACGCTGCAGGTTTTTCGACTCGTGAGGCTGGAAAGTGTTTGACAGTCCCTCCTTCCACAGCTCAGAGGTGGGTGATATTATCCTGGGAAGGGATTGAAAACGGTCGTGTTCGTTCACTCTCCAAGAGAATGAAGATTTAATTCAGAAGTCCATAGGAACCCTTTCCAAACTGCTTCTCAAATTAAAGCAAATTCTCAATTCCCTGGAACAGCTCCGACAGTTCTGCGCCGTTTAAATGATGCAGGACTTTTTCCACGGACAATAGCAAAGGAGTAACACCTGACAGAAAATCACAGATTGTTTCGGCTAGCCAACCTTGATCGGAATAATATAATATTCTCAGACGAGGTGATATTTTCTTCTACTCATGACAGCAAATTGATTGTCTATCGTCCAACGGGGTCTCGATACGGTGCAGAATACGTGAAGAGGCAATTTCGTCATGGTGGCGTATCTGATTCGTGTTGGGGCTGGATATGACGGGACGGTCTGTGTGTATTGTGGAAACTGGACGACACACTGAACAATGTGCAGTATTAGGCTATACTAGAGAATATCTTGATTCCATCTGTGAGGATAACATCTCCTGATGGAATTACTGAATTCGTACAGGATAATCATCCTGTCCACATTTGTCGAGCGGTTTCAAACTAGTTCTCGGAGAGGCAGAATATCAGAGTGATAGACTGACCTCCCTGTTCACCAGATATGAATTCAATCGAAAATATGTGGCTAAGATGAAAATAGAGATGAACTCTTAATTGGTCTGCAGATGCACGAAAGACGAAATATGGCTTACGGACACAAATTCAAGACGTCTGGGATGCTCTAGCCGATCGTCCATGTGCCTGTGAAAATTTGATTGCATCAATGCCACGCTGAATGAAGGTGGTAATAGATGCTGAGGGTCTATACACCCGATATTGACTATGTTTTTGTTCAATTTTTTATTTTAGAAGATATTATTTTCTTTCTTCATTTATTTATTAGAAGAGGGTTTTAATTCATGTTTTTGTGTGTTTTGTGTGTACATTAAAGACATAAAACTCAAATATAAAATTAAATATGAAGCTATATTACAGGATAAATGCTATTCTAACATTAAGTTTAAAAAAAGTAGGACGGGAAACGAACCCGTGAGGTTATGAACGAAAATGACATCTGTTAAAGCTCTAGACCACGGAACACACTAACCCTAGCTCTCTCTTTCATGTTGCTTGAGTATGCCCTGCGTTAACTAGCAAACAATCCAGTACAATTACTGAAAATTTACTGATGTGAATACAGCTTCTCCGAGCGCTCACGAAGTTTCCCGATCGGTTGATAGAATCTGCGGAAGACTCATTTTTTGTCTAAAGTTGTACATAACCTAAATGAAAATACAACTACATACAAAACATTAATACCCAGGCTTACTATGTTAATTTTTTAATCATTTTATTAATTTCATTTCGTCGAGTTAGCGCGATTTTTTAATTCGTTGCTACATAAATTATTTATTCTCAAAATTAATGCGAAGGAATTTTATGCCAAAATAGCTCAAAGGTAGAGCGCGTTCTGATTCTACGGGTTATAATTCTGAACGGAGCTGCAAAACGTCTTCTCTCCAATATACGTCAACCATGGTATACAAACGGCTTGTCTGCAAGTACATTCCGTA
Organism: Diploptera punctata; assembly: GCA_030220185.1. Classification (NCBI taxonomy): domain Eukaryota; kingdom Metazoa; phylum Arthropoda; class Insecta; order Blattodea; family Blaberidae; genus Diploptera; species Diploptera punctata. The sequence continues at coordinate 1,908,956 of JASPKZ010009799.1, read as the reverse complement.
ATTGTTTAGTAATTAGCTGAAGATTCAGAGAAAACATATTATAAATGTTTATAGTAGCAAAAGTGTCCTCATATAGTTTATGTGAACATAATAATTTCGTTTTATGTAGTTGACATCGTTCACGATACAATTGCCGGATTTGCTATTAAATACAATATATAAAAATTATAATTCTTTATTATAAAAGTAAGTACCCTACAACAGCCGTAATTAATGCACTTCAGTGATTAAATGTTTTATCAGTATAGCACAAATAACCTTATTTTTCATGTGGATGGATCTTATCCCGAAATATTTTCAATGTTTTAAATGTTTTATTAGTTGAGAAGTCCAAAGCTACAAGGTATTTAATTTTATATATCTCAGTTATACTTTTTTATATTAACTCAGTGGAATGTTATAATTTTTTTACTCACTTACTTACTTACTTACTTACTTACTTACTTACTCATTCGCAATATCAAACTCGTAGGTTCATGGCAGCGTGGACATAAGCTCGCAATATATCCCTATCCTGGGCTAATGCTTTCCAATTATTATCATAAGTAATGCCACGAGTGATTACCAAATCATCGATAAATTTACGACTCACGAAGTGAGGAGTGAATTTATCTAGAGAATTTGGAAATCAAGAGTGACATTTGTTAGGACTATTTAACGAATAAAATTAAGCTGTTTACTCACAAACCATTATTTAACTATACTTATTTTAAAATATTTATATATTTAATGTAAACGACGATGATTGAAAACAAACGAGAAACGTTTGGTATGCTTCATGTGCTTCTTTTGTTTATCACTGCAACCTGATCATACTATTCATTGCCAAAGGAACGCAATATTGTAAGAATGCTCTCTAGCGGAGAAAAAATGAAACACATCAAACTGTATATTAATTCATTTGTGATGTCGTATGATGTAAATATGACAATTATATTTTTCTGGATTATTACCTGGGAAAAAATACATTTAAGAAAGTGCAAACAGTGGTTTCTTTTTTTTGGTGGTATAATCAATTGCTGCAAATGTTGACATTTATGCAATGTATATACAATCTGGTAGCCGTATTTCTTATAGGCTCAGTCACTGCAAAATAACGGTCAGACCTATTCAGAATATTAAAAAGGAGGACCTTTGTTTAATATGGTAATTATAACGCTGATAAATATTTCGTGAAACACGACTCTGATTGGTAGTAAAACAGAAATCATTGAAACGTGATTGGTCATTGACTCCCATGAGTTAAATAGTCTGTATAATCTACTTCCCTCAAATCATAGTAAATTTTATTCTCCCACCTCATTCTTGGTCTACCAATTGGGCGTTTTCCCTCTGATTTCCTCCAAGAAGATTCAATACATGGCTTTTATTCCCCATACGCGCAATATAACCCGCCAATTGCAGTCTACGAGACTTAACTATTCTCATTATAACTGGCTTCCTATAAAGACAATGTAGTACATTGTTATGTAGTCTTCTCCATTCACCTGTCTCTTTATATCTCTTTGGACCAAAAATTTCCATGTTCCTAATTATCGTTACCTACCTCCATTCCTCCCTTAAAGTAAGAGTCCATGTTTCGCACCCATATAATATAACTGGTAGAATAATAATTTTATATATTATCAGTTTAAAGTTTTTTTAAAGGAGGTGGGACAACAAATGTCTCTGCAATGCATAATAGCACGCATTTCCAGAATTGAGCCTATATTTAATTATTTTCTGCATCCCATTTTATTTGTGATTATTGTTCCTACGAATTTGAATTCAGCGATTTCCTCAAAATTTCCCTCATTTGTTATTAGTTGTCCATTCCCATTATATAACACATTTCTACGTATGACCATATATTTAGCTTTATTGATGTTTACATCCAGTCCCAATTTCTTAGTATAATTCAATAGTTTGTGCGTGTTGGCCTTTAGTATCTCCTCGCTATCGGCCAATAGTACTATATCATCAGCATAAACTAACAACTTATTAATACATTTGAGATGTATGCTTTCTCCATCCTCTAATAATTTGATGGCATGCTCTAGTACAAAATTAAATAGTTGAGGAGATAGTGTGTCTCCTTGCTTCAACCCATTGTGAATTTCAAAAATATCTGAAAACTGTTTTCCTATACGCACCCTACGCTCTGTAACCATTTAGACACATTCGTGTAAGTCTAACTAACTTTTTAGGAATTCCGAACTCCGGCAGGATACTATATAACTTCTCGCTCTTAATTGAATTGTATGCCTTTTTGAAGTCTACGTATAGTTGATGTACAGTACCATTATTATTCCTATTTATTTTCTGAAACTTGTCATATACTAAAAATCTGATCTGTTGTAACCTATTTCTTCTAAATCCACATTGATGATCTCCTAGAATGTCATCAATGTAAGGAGTAAGTCGGCTTACTAATATATTTGTTAGAATTTTGTACGAATATGAAAGTAATGAGATGCCCCTATATAGTTGGTGCAATCAGTTTTATCTCCTTTCTTATAAATTGGTATGGTAATCGATTCTATCCATTGATCTGGAAGAGCTTCCTTTTCCCCAAATCATATTAAGCAACCGGTTTATCTTGTCAATCAATTTCTTTCTCCCCCTGATTTTATCAGTTCTGCTGGGATCCTCGTCTGAACCTGATGCTTTATACATCTTGAATTTTTCTGTTACCATTTCAACCTCTAATGCATTTGGTTTCTGTGAGTAGCGTTTCTGCTGTCTGTAAATTATCCTCTTCAATATCCTGTTTCTATATGTCCATTTAATAGCTGATTAAAGTAACTTTTTCCATCTATTTAATATACTCCTGGAATCTGCAATCATATCCCATATTCATTTCGAATTATATTTGTTCTAGCCTGAAACCCTTTCTTCTCTATCCTCATTCCCTGATATAATTCTCTGCAGTTCCTATTTTTTTGCAATCATTTCAAGATCTTTAATCTTCTCTCTCAAATATTGCCTCTTTTTTATTCTTTAGTAACTTTTTGGTTTCCCGTCTAATACTACCCAATTGCTCTTAAATTTACCTCATTTGGCTCATGTAACCATTTCTTTTTGCTAGCTTCCGTTTCTTTGCACTGTCGGCACATTCCTCATCAAACCATTTCTTGTTTTGTCTCTTTTTTAAATAACCAATTCTTTCTGATGCTGACATTTTAATAGTATCTCTTATAGCCTCCCATTCTTTATTTATATAAGTTTCTTCTTCGTTTGCCACATTGTAATCTGAAGATTCCAGTACTTCAAATCTATTTGGAGTTTTGATTTGGTATTCTTGTCACATTTCATCATATTCCAAGTTTTTTAATTCAAATTTTTCAGAATCATCTTCAGCGTTTGGCGTTTGTTTGGGTGTTCACCCTGACCAGATGGTGCTCCGAATTGCAGCGTGTCCCTCTAACCGATCTAACATCGATAATGCTACAGTGCCAACGTTTTTCCACTAATACATTATCTCTCTCTTTCCGAGTTTCTCCATCTGGAGACGTCCAGGTGTATTTATGAATATCCTTCTGCTGAAATGTTGTGCTCTTAACAATGAGATTCTTTGATGTGGCAAAGAAGATTAACCCGACCCCATTGTCGTTACTATGTCCATGATGTTTGAATTTACCTATTGTTCGTATGAATATATCTTACCGCCCCTCTTTGCATTAAAATGTTCTCAGATAATTTTCATATGATATCGTGAAAGGGTATCAAATAAGCATTCGAATTCTTCATAGAACTCATCCTTGACCAAGTCATCTTTATCATCTGTGGGAGCATGTGCATTAACGATTATAAAGTCATGTCGTTTACCCTTTAGAATTATGTATGATATCCTATCATTGACAAACTTAATATCTCGGATAGCGGACAGGATCCTCCTTCTGACCAAAAAAAACCGTTCCAAATGCAGGTCTTTCTGCACCCCATAGTATGATGCATAGGTTCCTGATTCCTGTCTACCTTCACCTGGCCACCTAACTACCTGTAAAACGACTATATCAAAGGGCGATTTATCTAATTCCGGCGTTAATATATATAGTGCTCCGCTATTGTATAAAGTCATAACATTCCATGTTCCTAGGAACATGTCCTTGTGTTTGAGCCTTTGGCATATGTTTGCTGAAGTAGTCCCCGCCCGGAGAAGCGGATGGGGGACTAATTGACCTCCGGAAAATTTTACCCCAGTTGAACCCAAGTCCGCATTTCTTGACGGTTTTATTTTTACGAGGAAAATCGTCACTCTTTTGACCCAGGTACGTTTTTCGTCTCGCTTCTCACCTTTGACCACTCCTGCATGGGTAACCCTATCGGCAGCAATGCTACCGCAGTCATAGCTCTCGGGATCATTTAAGCACGCAAACCACTCCACAAGGTAAAGATACTATGGAGGGGTTATAATTGACGTTATTAATATTAATTAGTTAACAGAAAATTAAACAATATTATTCATTATGGGAAAAATTTATATGAACACAAAAATTAATTTTAGGGTCACCGTGAACTTCTTTAAATTTCGCCGTATTATTTGACATATCCAATAGATAATTACTATATTTGCGCGAGAGTGCGTTTTGTCGTACTAACAGCAATGACGACCATGATTGAAAGTTCAACATCCTACATTTCGGGATTGCCAACCTATACACCTATATTGTAGTATTATATATCATATATCTAGTGCGGGAAATAAAATCACTGTCCATTATGTATAATTCGTACAATATATATACAAAAATATATCGAAAACGAAGTGCTAATATACATTATACGAAACAGATCACTGCATTTTAAATTAACTGAACTTTATTTGAAACAATATAAAACTACAAATACGTACTTGCCGCCATTTTATCGCTAAATTGGTCTCACGGCCTCCTGTTGTTTCAAATAATAAACATTGCCAACACTGTTAGCGTTAGTCAATTGTTTATAATTAACGCAAATATTTCCAACAAAGATGTTATTATTTTACTATTATCTGTTATTTAGAAAATATCATTGCGTAAAAAATAATGTGCAATTCACGTTTGTGAAGTATTTTACAGAATCTCGGAAATTAAAAACTTTGCTATTGCACGGTTTTTAAACATTTCCCCGTTTCTGTAAAAACCACTTTCCAACCTCGCATCGTAATATATTATTTATAATTTTAAAATAAATAAACATACACAATATTATGTCAATTAAGTACAGAACAACTGTGAGGCAGAACAGACAATTTGCCTAGCCGTGAAGTTAAGAAGAAGAAGAAGAAGGTACACACTTCAAACGTGACGAGTACTTCAAATTTCATGGAGTGTATTTTTTGAAAGCATTAACTGAAAAAAATGGAATACTTCAGCATTATATATATGTGACAGTCAAATTAAAGGATTAAATTAATCCGATGAGATGGACTGTTCACAATTTCATGGTCCAAATCCTTACCTACTGCTCAGTTATTATTCATATCGCAATTATAACCGGGAAGGCTTTTAGAATCAGATTTATCGACCCAATTTGGTCATTTTACAGGCAATAGTATCGGGTTGATCAGAGTTTATTACAATGGACCTTTGCTGAGACATTTCCCAGGGATATCATCTCGTCATAGTAGAACAATGGAGGAATATAGACGTTTCCCCATCTCCTTTTAAAATTAATGCAATTTTTAACACGTTAATACAGTTAATAGTTCAAATTACGTTATATTATCCTCAAGTGTTTTTTATTTCTGATATTATTACATTAGGCCTACGTAGTAGATTTCAGAATAGGAAATCCAAATGGTAGAATATGAACGAAACAACGCAAAATATAACAATTTATTTATAATTAACTCATAACGATCAAGGAATGGAATAAAAGGTTATTGTAAATTGAATTCAACGTTTCTAACTAACTCACTGGCACTATCGAACCCGTAGTTTCACGGCCGCGCGGTTATAAGCTCTCCTTACATCCCTATCCTGACCTAATGCTTTACAATCATTCGCTGTATAATCTACTTCCCTCAAATAATAGTTTATGTTAAACTCCCACCTCATTCTTGGCCTACCAACTGGGCGTTTTCCCTCTGGCTTTCCTACAAGAAGCTTCCATCCATGACTTTCATTCCCCATTCGTGCCACATGTCTTGCCCATCACTGTCGATAAGACTTAACTGTTCTTATTATGTCTGGCTTCCTACAAAGACCACGTAGTTAACTGTTATGTTGTCTTCTCCGTTTATCTGTCTGTTTATCTCTCTTTGGTCCAAACATTTTCCTATGAACTTTATTCTCAAACACTAGTAATCTCCTTTCCTCCCATAATGTCCATGTTTCACATCCATATAATATAACTCATTGAGTAACAGTTAATTTTTTTTCAGTTTGTTTTTTGAGAGGAGTTGGGACGTGAAGAGTCTTTATAAAGCATAATAGCATTTCCAAAATAGAGCAAATGTTTAATTTCTTTGTGTATATCATTCCTATTTGTGATTATTGTTCCTAGATATTTGAATTCAGCCAATTCCTCAAACTTTCCCTCATTTGTCATTAATTGTCCATTTCCATTATATAATGTATTTCTACGTGTGACCATATATTTAGTTTTAATAGTATTTACTCCACTTTTTGTATTTACAGGCTGTTCGCAAATTCCCATTAAAAACTACTTGGGTTCGTACAGGGAACTGAGTAGATAATGTTACGATTAATTATAAATGTACCAACTTCGTGGTGCAGATAAAACAAGTTTGCATTAAGCGTATAAATCTCCTACGAGTGTCGTGGATAAATCGATAGTAATTTAATTATTTATGGTCCAATTAATTACGTTTACACAATCCTACATTATCGTATTTCGTAACAATGTCCAATGTCAAGGGCAAAATAAAAAAATGCACTTCCTCACTGTAAAAAAAAAGATTTGTCGAGTGTATCAGAGCGCGGGTACACTTTGTGCAACGATCTTGGCGATTGCCACATACAACCGCTGCACTGTTGCAGTAGATAAGTACTAACTATGAAGTTATATACACCAAAAAAGTGAAAAAACAACGGTTTCATTAAACAGATTATTGATAAACTTATAAAAAACAAAAATAAAAGTGGCAAAATAGTATATTGCTATCAAGTGAGGTAAGCCCCTGTTACTGACCAAGAAAAATTTTGAAGAAAACAATGAGTTTTTTTCAATTTTCGAGATCTGTTACGTGCTTACCTCATGTGTATTGCATAATATTTTTTGGCCGATGTGACTAATTTTTATTAAATATAGTAATAAATAAATTAAGATATTGGTTGGATGTAAATTACTTCTATGAGAAGGAACATTTGGTGATCGTTGCTATGTTGCTTTTCATTTGTTTTATTATAAGCAAGGATTGTTGGCTGTGGAGATATTTTTATATGTAGTACCGTGATTAAAATCTCTTTGATAATTTTATTATGGACGGAGTCATGGTAGATGATAGAGAAATTGAAGAAGCCAGTGAAGAAGCCTGGAGAGTAGGATGTTCTGCATTAATTCCGGAAAAGTCTAAACAAAGGTACGAGTTAGTGTACAAAACATTCAAGAAATGTTTTATTTTACTTACCGAACGTGTGATTTTTGAATCCATCTCAGCATTGCGATTTCTTTTTTTATCGACCAAAAATAATATAACAAAACTTGAAAGATAATCTGTTAATTACAGAACACGGGTAACATTAATATATACAGGAAATGAAACCACAAAACTAGTTTGAACATAGAAAAGAATAAATTAAGACATAAACATAGCTTATAAAACCGAAAACAAATTACAAAGACACAGGCCTAATATACAATAGCAAATTATATAATAAACATAATATTATTCTATTATATTATATATTATTATATTTTATTATAATACTGTTATACTATATACATAGCAAATTTAATAGTCTGTAAACTAACATGTATATATTGTGATAGACAGAACGAGCACAAAATTTAATAAAAGATATAAGGACACGTTAAAGAATTTACATACGCCGGCGGTAAATCAAGCTAAACGAAACACATCACCGAATGGACACAATAGAAAACACTCTAATGATATTCCACAAAGAAAACACACCAACAAATATAAATACATTTGAAGACCTTGAAATTATAAAAGAAATAAACGATACCTTACTTCTTAATGAGAAAGTACCCCAGTCGTACATCCCGTTATACGAAACCGACAAAAACAAGTCAGTTGCTACTAAAGACGCTACAAGTGTACTACTTCGTAAACAACAACAACAACTAGTAGCAGATATTCAACCTGCTGATGATGGACGTTAACTTCCGAAAGGCCTCCATTAACATTTTAAATGTAATATTTTAACACAGTTGAGGACGACGGCACCTGCCACAAGGTACATATTTTAAATGTTTATGTTGCAGCAAAGAAGTTTGGCTAGTTTGCGAAATAAACAAAAGTGGCAAAATTTCCTTTACTTTTCCTTCGACATTGGAAATTGTCAGAAATCAGTGAATGTTGAGTTGTGTAAATGTAATTAGTAGAATCTAAAACAGAATATTGTTACGTATATAATATCCTCGCGAGATGCGGCACATTGAAACATTTAATTAATATTTATTGTACTTGCAGCACGAGAACGGTACGATTCCAGACAAAGACTATTATGCAAACGTTATCTACATGTTGTCCACCGCTGTGGTCTCGAGGTAGCGTGCTGCCTTGTCCGCAGCGGGCCCGGGTTCGATCCCCGGTCGGGACAGTTTTTCTGGGTGAGGTTCTTATCGGGGTTTTTTCTCACCTGTAAGACAAATGTCAGGAAAACTTTAAGGCCCAAACGGTCCACGAAATCATATGGCCATCATGATCGTCAACATCATTATCATCATCATCCTTCACCGGTGTGGAAAGCAACGGGAAGCTACCACACCTACAATTCTCTAGTAAAGCTGCAAGCATAGCATGAAAATGCTGTGATTGCAGTGAAGGACCTGCCTTCGGGCAGAATTACTATGATGGATCTACATGTTCTTGATGTTTTAAATGGGAATTTCCGCATAGCCTGTATGTATTATTACTGTGTTCAACACTTCGGTCTCGGGGTAGCTCTACACATTCCGCACCCAGTCTGGATTCACTACCCGGTCGGGCCAAGTATACTGGTAACAGTTTTTATCGGGGTTTCACTTTACCTTTAAGACGAATTTGATGACCCTGTAAGATAAATTGGCCATAGTTAACATATTTGCCGTATTTAGTGTGAATGTGTGAGCGAATTGTGTGTTTCGTCTTAAATATTAGTATTGACTTGAAGGGGTCCTGGATTCAGCCGATCATTCATTCGGATAAGCACTCCATTTCCGCGTATAGTCGAAAAAATAGTGTGTGGTGCTTAAAATCCCTCTTCCGACAGGTCGTGCAACTGTAAGGCCCGGACGGCACGGTGAATGTAAATGTACCTATAAAACGAAGAGTTACACTACGATGTATAGAAAATATATGTTTTCAAAGCGAAATATGTCCTTAAAACCTCTTAATATTGTCAGATAAGAAATACATTTAATCATTTTTTTAAATTTTATATCAATCTTAATTAAATATATGTAACTAACTAACTACCTAACACACTGGCACTATCGAACTCGTAGGTTTATGGCCGCGCGGACATAAGCTCTCCATATATCCCTATCCTAAGCTGAAATATTCCAATAATCTACTTCCCTCGAATCATGGTTAATGTTACTATCCCACCTCATTCTTACTGGGCGTTTTCCCTCTGATTTTCATACCTGAAGCTTCCACGCACGTCTTTCATTCCCCATTCGTGTCAGATGACCTGCCCATTGCAGTCTATGAGACTTAAGTATTCTTATTATAACTGTTATGTAGTCTTCTCCATTCATCTGTCTGTTCATCTCATTTCGTCCAAAATAATTCGTAAGATCTATATTCTCAAACACTCGTAATATCCTTTTCTCCCTTAAAGCAAGAATCTATGTTTCGCATCCATACAGTATAACTGGTTGAATGATAGTTTTATATATTTTCAGGTTAAAGTTTTTTTAAAGGAATGGGACGCCAAGAGTCTGTGTATTGCAAAATAGTACGCATTTCCAGATTTGAGGATATGTTTAATTTCTTTGTGGATCTCATTCCTATTTTTGATTTTTGTTTCTAGGTATTTGAATTCAGCCACTTCTTCAAAATTTCCCTCATTTTTCATTAGCTGTCCATTTCCATTATATAAGTTTTTAAATGTGTGACCATATATTCAGTTTTATTCATATTTACTTCCAGTGCCCATTTGTCCACCGCTGTGGTCTCGAGGTAGCGTGAGCCTTGTCACGCAGCGGGCCCGGGTTCCATTCCCGTTTTCTGAGTGAGGTTTTTATCGGGGATTTCCTCACCTGTAAGACAAATGTCAGGAAACCGTTAAGGCCCAAAAGGTCCACGAAATTATATGGTCATCATCATTATCAACATCCTTATCATCATCATCATTATTCTTCACCAGTATGCAAAAGCAACGGGAAGCTACCGCACTTACAATTTCCTAGTAAAGCTGCTAGCATAGCATCAAAATGCAATGATTGCAAGTGAAAAACCTGCTCTCGGACAGAATTACTCTGGATGGATAGATGAAGTCACAATTTCTTAATGTTACTCAATAGTGTGTGCGTACTAGCCTTTAGAATCTCTTCGCTATCGTCCAATAGTAGCACATCGTCAGCATAAATTAAACAGCTTATTAATACCACTGAGTTGTAAGCCTTATTCATCCTTTAAAGATTTGATAGCATGATCTAGTACAAAATTAAGTTGAGGAGATGGTGCATTTCCTTGCTTGAGCCCATTGTGGATTTCAAAAATACCCGAAATTTCTTAAATCTTAAATAGGCATAATCTTTAATTTTATGTGTAGGTTTTAAATATGGTTGGAAACGAATCAGCCAATTTGATTTATAACAATTGTATTCATTATAAGTAGAGCACAATCCACCACTGTGATCTCGGGGTGTATCTCTGTCATACGCAGCGGTCGGGAAGAGTTCCTGGGAGATGTTTTGTTTCTGAATATTTTCTTCACGTGTAAGAAAAAGTCAGGAAAATTTAAGACCCAAACATTCATCATAATATTCGCCATGTTTCGTATGAATTTGTATGCGTAAGTATACTTTTTGTCTTAATGTTGTGTTGTCTCCGCGGTGGCTTTGACATTAGGCTGACCACTCATTCGGGGAAGCCCTCCATGTCCTCGTGTAATAAAAAAATTGTGAGTGATCCCAAGTCAATACTCCCTCTTCCAGCAGGTCGTGTTATTATTTTTTAACACCCGGTGAGGTAGGACATATTATATGGTAACTTGTACGGAGAAGACGATATAATAATTTATAAGTCAGTCGTGGTGGTCGAATGTTTTCTTTCTTGTATCTGTTCCCGAGGATCTCGGATTCAAAACCGCGCTGGATGTATGGATTTTTAGGACCAAAAATCCAAATTATAAATTATTGGTAGAGACTTTAAATCGTGAATTTTTTACCAAAGAGAGATGAACAGACAGGTGAATGGAGAATACTACATAACAATGAACTACATGGTCTTTATAGGAAGCCAGATATAATGAGAACAGTTAAGTCTCGTGATGACTGTGATGGGCAGGGCATGTGGCACGATTGGGGAATAAAAGACGTGCATGGAAGCTTCCTGTAGGAAAAGCAGGTGGAAAACGCCCAGTTGGTAGATCAAGAATGAGGTGCGAGAATAACATTAACTATGATTTGAAGGATGTAGATTACACAGATGATTGGAAAACATTAGCTCAGGATAGGGATGTATGGAGAGCTTATATCCGCGCGGCCATGAATCTAAGGGTTCGATAGTGCCAGTGAGTTTGTGTTTAGTTACACTTTAAACCCTGGGTTCCGATTGTGAAGATTATCGTAAAAGAACCACAAGCCTAAATCAGTGCCTCTAAGGAAAAATTTAACCGTACTTCCTCATACAAGTAAACATTATTTGCTTAGTAGATGTTAGAGAACCACTCATTTCTCTCCTAGGAACGTTAGGCGTTGTGTGTGTGTGTGTGTGTGTATGTGTATATATACATCTGGTAATAATAGAGAATGTGTATAAGAAAAATAAATGTTTGTTCTGGATTCGCCTGGTAGCGTAAGTGGTAGCGCACTGAGATATCAACTCAAAGGCTCAGAGTTCCGGGTTCAAATCCCGGCCAGGCATTTATTTTTTATCTTGTCATATATATATATATACACACACACACACACAACTTTAAAAAATAATGACAGAAAAGACTCTGTAATGAAATTATATATGACAATGGCAATTCCTATTATTACTTATGGATCCGAAACATGGACAGTGAAAACACAACAATCTGCTGGAAACAAAGCTGCTGAAATTAAATTATTAGACTAATGGCAGGATATGGGGGCACGCCGTAGCGTAGTGGTTAAGGCACTGAGCTACAAGCCGGAGGGTCGAGGCTTCACGTCCCGTTGGGGTCAGGATTTTTAAACTGACCCAAACCCTCTGGCGGCACTATGGCCCTGGGGTCGACTCAGCCTCTAACTGAAATGAGTACCTGACGCTTGTTCTGGGGTAAAGGCGGCCGTCACGCAGGGCTGACAACCCGGCTGACATAAAGTGCCGATTGTCTAGAAAAAGTGGGAGCCTTAACCTCCTACTACCCCAAGGGCCTCCTGAGGCCTGTTGTGGGATCACTTTACCTTTAATGGCAGGATATAAAAGAACAGACAAAAAACATAACATAGAAATAAGACAGTAACTAACAGTATAGGAAATATATGCTAGGGAAGGCCGAAAAACTCATTTTTTTATTTCGAAGTTGTAATAGCGCGGACAAGTTGCGAATTATATAGACAAAATAAAAGGAAAATAATATCAGATTCGGTTGGCATCTACCAGTCGCGCAAGGTCTCATAAGTTTGGCAAAACGTGAAAAAAACTTCATTTTTGCAATTATTTATTTTTTTAAAATATCAAGTAGGTATTGCTGATCTTTGCTAAGCACGTTTATGTGCATGTGTGGTATCTGACAATCAATATTCTGGACGTTATTTATCAAATACGAAAAATACTTAAAAAATATAACTTGTTCATTATTCTGGCAAATTTTGGAGCTTATGCGCGACCGGAAGATATCAACTGATCTACACCAAATTGAAACACAGCGGTTTTAGGCTCTGTTTGAATACGTTATGAACTATTACAATACGAAAATATCTAATTACAACATCAAAGAAATAATCTAAATAATTAAGTTTTTTTTTCATATTTTGTCAAACGTTAGAGCCTTTGCTCGACCTGAAGATGTCAACCGATTGTGATATATTTTTTCTTCTCTTTTGTCTATATAATTCGCAACTTTTCCGCGCTATTAAAATTTCGAAATAAAAAAAAATAGTTCTTTCGGCCCACCCTATCATACACAACAATAGTGAACTACAGAACAAATTGGAAATAATATTTAGCAAGGATGACTGAGAACACAATACCGAAAACAGCATACAACTATTCACCAAGAGGAAGAAGATGTTTGGGAAGACCAAAAAAGAAAGCAAAGATGGAAAAGCAGCAATCTGGAGTCGAAAAAGGCTACGCTTGGTACCAATGAAAAGGTTCCTCTGCATGTTTTAAGTGTTTCTGACTCAGCGTTTTGCGCTAATTTCAAATATATGATTATGTTTCTCCAAATGTCGACGGTTCGATAATAATCACGATTTTGGTTTTCGTTAGTTTTTTATTTACGTATATCATTGGTTAATATTATTTTTATGCAAATGCTAACGGTTCGATCGAATCCATGTATCCATGTTTCCTTTGTTTCCTTTGTTTATGGGACAGCCGAGGAACTGGCCAACACTACATCCAACAAGTGTAGCCTTCAAGAAACGAACTTTTTCCAGGATAAAACAATGTTCTACACGAACCTCTTATTGACAGGAAGAAGATCTTACTACCACCTATCCACCCCTTAAATTAAGACTAGAAAAACAGTATGTTAAAACTTTGGTTAAATCGTCAGATGCTTTGCAACATATTCGCTCTAGGGTCCACGTTTGTCTTGTGCAAAGGTATTTGCTGGACCTCAAATAAGAAAGATGCTGAAATCCGCAGAATTAGAACCAAAGATGACACCAGTTGAAAAAAGTTCATGGCAAGCATTTTGTAAAGTTTTGTATGGCTTCCTTGGAAACAAGAAGAGTCCCAATTACCAAGAGTTGATTGAGAACTTGCTGAGTACATATCGTACGATAGGTTGCAGAATGTCAACTAAATTACATTACCTGCACTCACATTTGGATATCTTTAGAAAAAATCTGGGCGATGTGAGAAGAACATGGAGAACGATTCCTTCAGGATCTCAAAATCATGGAAACAAGATATCAGGGCAAGTGGGATATAAACATAATGTGGAACTGCGTTTCGAGTTTGGTGAGGTACTGTCCACAGCAACATAAAAGAAAAGAGCGTTCACCACTTCATGTTTAATAAATTTGATGGCCAAGTCAGTGATACTGAAACAAAATCCCATTTCATGTCGTCAGATACATTACCAATGTAAGCTGACATTTATTTCATCTATATTTGTGGATAAATGTTTGTGTTGATTCCCAAATTTTCAAATATGTTAGTTTTCCATAGAACTATTGAAGTCATGTGTGTGAAACTGATATTTGTGAACTCAGGGTGCTTGAATTATATAAGAACCATGAAAAAATTAAGAGGAACAAAAAATTGCCAAAAATGTGTTGCCTAAACCGTGACGAAGAAGAAGAAGAAGACGATACACACACACACTCACACACCCACCCACCCACCCACCCACCCACCCACACACACATATATATATTATAATAAAAACTGTCCTAGATATTTTATTGTTGGCTATAATATTTTAATGCAGAATATTAATGAATATTAACTTCAAAAAATGATTTGTATGTAAATTATTTAAAAATATGTGTTTGGAATAACAACTTTTCTTCATTTCCTGTAGAATCGTCTTCATTAAGTGAGTAAATTTTTCTGTAATTTTCGTATCCTTATATAGAGTAGTTTTTGAGAAGGTATCAAAAATGTCATTTTTCGTGAATTAATTCAGATTTGTTTTCTACTAGACATATATTTTAAAAAATAATTATACCCTTAATTATTAATAATGTATTGTGTTATATTATTAAGCAATGAAAATCGAAAATTTAATTATTCGTATTAAGAGTAACTTTTAGCTCTATTCGCAACGGCGTCATCTGAAAACGGTTAGGTTGTATATATTGAACCCAGAGGTTGAAGGCTGCTCGGATATAAGCTCTCCATACAACCCTATCCCGAGCTAATATTTTCCAATAATCCCTGTATAATATTAATATCCTTCAAATCGTGGATTCTGTAATTCTCCTATTTCATACTTGGTTGACGTACTGAACGATTCCTTCAAGTTTTATACAAGGTGTTAACATGTCCCTCTTTCATTTTCCATTGATGCCACATGTCCACACCGTTTCTGTCTTCGAGACATAACTTTTCTTAACTTTTCCATGGATTGTCTGATGTTGTTCCCGCTCGGAGATCGGAATGTCGGAATAATTTACTTCCTGAATATTTTACTCCAATGGAATCCATGTCCGCGTTTCTCGACTGTTATATTTTAACGGTGAAACAACGTCCTTCATTCGAAAAAGGTACTGTTTTATTGTTTTCGACCTGACCAGCATGGATGAAACTTCTAGCAACAATACTACCGCCGGCATATACCTTGGACCCTTTAAGCATGCAAGCCACTTCGCGACGTGAAGATAAATACATCATCGGAGGGATTAGAAATCTTATATAATTAAATAAGTAATCTTTCATTTTGTGTACAGTTTCTGAAGATGACAAGAAATTGTAACTACTAATTTGATTTACAGTAATATAATGTACGGTTAAAAACTATAATATAGTTACCTTGTAGGTCCGTCTCCTCAACTTAAGTTCTTTTAAACTATGTAGGCCTTTCGGGACTAGTCCCATCATCAGCAGAATGCATTAGGTCCGTTCTTGTTGACCCTTGTTGAAGCACTGACTTGGTTGTGAGAATTTTATATAGAGGATTGTGTGGATTAGGTGTGTATTCATTTAGAATCAGGATGTTGTTGATTTCTCTTAGGATTGCGATTTCCTCCATTATATTTATTCTCGTTGGAATGTTTTCTCTATGTACTATTGTGAGGGTGTTATCGATGTTATGGATATGGTGTACAGCTTGAATTACATGTTTTGCGTAACTTGATTTTCCTCCATTGTAAATGAAATCTCTGAAATGTTCCTTGAATCTAATGTTGAAGTTTCTGTTAGTTTTCCCAATGTAGAATTTATTGATTTACATTATTTTTTAAAGTTGAAACATACTGTACTAAACTAATTTTAATAATTCACAAATTAACAGCTCATTTGGTCTGCAAAGTCTTGTGATGATAAACGAAGCGTGGAACGTGGATTTATAATTGTGATAAATATTTAATACATTAATTTATATAGTTTCAACTTGTAAATAAAAACACAAATAGAATATAGAAATTGAAAATGAATAAGCTATTACCGGTATACTAAAAGATCTGCAACAATTTAGTTCAGCCTAGAGAGTTACTCACTGTACAGTGGATATACTGCATTTCATATTATCTAACATAATTTGTTTTTTTTTTACTTTTTTTTCCTATTACACCCTTTTTTTAATATAAATGCAGAGTGTTAATAAATAACGCCAAACACTATAACATTAAGGTTATGGATTATGGTACAAGGTACAGATTCTCAGATAGGGGTCTTCAGTTACAAGTTAAGCATAACAATCCGCTGTACGGGAAGGGAACGAACAAAATCAGGTAGGGAGCTAGTACAACTGAAGGGAAGGTATCGCATGCATTAATCAAGAAATATTAATCTTCAAGCCGCCACATCCATTCGTACTAATTCAAATAACTACCCGTAAAATGTTTTTATAATATATATTACTTTTAGGTGAACACGCTGCTCCGAACTCTGACGTCATTACAGCATTACCTCTACTGAAGGTTGATCATCTCAGCACATAGCAGCAAACGGGCTACCTCATGTAATTATCTAATTTGTTTATAATATTGGACGCCTCTAAATAATTTTCAGCTCTGTGAATGACACAACACTGACTTTAAATAAATTCAATAAATGACCACATAGTTTGGACGTTAAAGTAAGTATCTCTTACAGGCTACACTGTCACAAGGAAGAATTCACACACGTGTTCAAATCTAAGCAACTAAATTAATTAGTCTATCGCAGTGGTCTGGCAGTAGCGTGCTGCCTTGTCACGCAGCGAGCTCGACTTCGAGTCTCGGTCGGTACTAGTTTCCTGAGTGAGGCTTATCAGTAAGGGTTTTCTTTACATGTAAGAGAAATATCAGGAAAGGTTAAGGCCCAATCGGACCCGTAATATCATATGGCCATCATAATCATTCATATTCGTCTTAATTAAGTTTAGGATTAAGAACTCTTCTGCGCATCACTATCATCATCACCCATCTTATCATCGGGGCAGCGTAATCCAGCCTTCCAGGCGTAATAATCTTAGAAGTGGATTATAATTACCTGAATGCCGGAGAGAACACCAGAAATATTGAGATTACAACCGGGGAGATAATTTAAAATCCATGAACTGTTTTCATATTATTTTATTTAAATACGCTCTTTAACATTTAAAGTCACTAGTATCGCAATTTAATTGTTCGTGAAAGGGACAACATTTGTTTAAAGATGTCTTATTTCTGGATTCAGATTATTTAATCTCACATAAAACTAATATAGCGAACACGCCACTTTAAATCCCTTTTGTAGTAAGATATCCTATCAAAACATATCCTGAATCAAAATAAAACATCGTCCATGGGCAAGTTTGAATCCGCAAACCTGGCAAACATGAGGGCCTGAAACCTTAAATATATTTATTATCATCACATTTAAACCAAAAAGTCGGAAACCGATCCATTTCATTCCAATTCTATGGGTGGTTTGATATAAACTGAAAAGACGGAAACTAATGCGTGCGTGGTACCACTATTCGATTCCAAATCTATGGATTGTTTGATATAAACTAAAAGTAGGAAACAGATGCTTGAGTGGTACCACTATTTCAGTACAATTTTTTGGAATGTATTAATTGTACATATAAACTGAAAACTCGGTCCTCGATGACCTGTGGGATTACCATTTTCACCATATTCCCTAAATTCGCAGGACCAAATCCGGCTTTGTTCCAGGGTAGGGTGGGGGATATTGATTATGGATTCCTCCGCAAGGCAATTATAACCGCGAGTTTAAGGTCATAGTTTTATATTACGGAATGAAACTCATGCCTAATGAAAATACATCTGAATTAAATTTTTCGGTCCTTTGACATCTAGATTGTAATTGCGACGTTAATAATCTTGGTAGTTAAATAAAATAGCGAAGTAAATAATACCACCATAGTTGTTGGGTTTCTCAGCTGGTGGTCTAATTTTAATGTGAGGTATGGTCATGCAATAAACAGGAAATTGACTATGTACGATAACACAGAAACTGTTGTAGCCGGAACACATCAGTGATAAGTTGTACAGCAGGCTGAGTCAATATTTACAAATGCACTGTGTACGTACCATTTGGGTTTAGCACTGCACATCGGCAGTGGAACTTCATTATTGTTCTATAAACATTGTCCCCCATCAGTAATCCCACTTCATCCAAGACATGTCTGTATGACTTCACGAGTAGTAAATATTCAAACATATCACTAAATAAACTTAGTTGTTTGCTAACTAGGGTTTAACGCAAAATATTTTCTGAAAAGTTTAGATTTTCCTAGAAAGACTTTCTTTAGAGAAATTAAAATTCCTATGAAATTTTATTATTGTAAACAAAAATTCAAAAGCAATGTAACGTTCCTTTCACATTGGACGATGTACGGCTAAAAGTCGTACGTTCGCATTCGTGGTGTATAACTTTATTGATATGTTTACTTGCTTTGTTGAGTAGAGTTAATGTGAACTTAGTCGAACAGTTATTTTAATCGTTCCTCAGATATTCAAACAGCGAGTGTAAAATAAACTCAACGTTCAAGTTGAAATGCACAATTTATAATTGATATGCAAATCATTTAAATAGTGTCCATAATGGCAACTAATTAAAAATGTGTTATATTACTTATATTTGGACGGTGTTATGCATTAACCGACTATATTCCATTATGTACGTTCCGAGAAAAATACGTTAACATTTTATTATTCCTACGTTTGTAACTCTAGCAAGGACTATTTAATCATTCCTGACTTCATATTCACTTATATGGTAATATCGTATATACTGGTTCGTACTGTTCTGCATCAGTCAGTTAAGCGCCGCAAGGGGGCATTTACACTGTTGATGAGTACTTGTGTGGGATATTTTATTATGTATCAATCAGCCAAGCGTCAAGGTAATGCGTATATACTATTGATGTAAAATATTGTGTCATAGTACTAGTTTTGTTTTATATACATAATACACTTATTACTTGTATGTGTGTATATATTGAATTGTTTTTTTAATATTTCATACATATTACATTATCAAATGTGCGTGTTAAATGAATAATGTTTTGTAAATAAATCCAATTTATTCACACAATTACAGTACATACGAAAAAAATATAAAAAACAGGCAGGCTGTAACCATTTTGTGAAATCGATTTTCTTATTTATTTTTTTATTACTTAGCGTAAAAAATATCGATATACATCCGACCTACAATGTACTATAATACGCTTTAAAAAGTTTATACGTAACTAATAATATACGTACGTAACTTTACACAATATTTAAATAATTGGAACAATATTAAGTGATACAAATAATTTATCTCATACTTTTAATATGCGTTTTTCACATTGCAAACTTATACATATTACAATTAACATAGAACAAATGTAGAAGAAATTTATACACTTTTCATTCCACAAAAAAAAAATAGGAGAACGTATTTTACTCACTGATGAACAGTGGATCTGCTTACTCCGTCGCGTCGCCTATTACAATGATCACTGCATTGAGAAGAGCCTGATTTCTTTATTTTCATGTTTACAAAAATAGGATTATATGGACTTCACATACGAAAATATATAATTCACACGATAAATACAACCCTTACATACTTGCAGTGAGACAGAAGATGCCTTTCTATTTCCAGGGCAACTCTTATAAACCATATTTAAAATTTTCTGAGCTCTGGATGTCATTATAACGTTAAAAAATCATACTGACTTGACGATCTATTTATTGTAGCGCCAAACCAACAATACTCAGTTATGCATCAACAATATAAGAGCTTGAAAAGTTGGCGCTAAGCTGCTTGATGCGAAATTTACATTCGTTTTATGGAGATCCAATTTAATAGCAGTGGGCAAAACACAGAATCTCGGATAGGACAAATGGCGTTTATATTTTACTTGAATAATGAGGCTAAGTTTAAAGATTAGGCGCTAAAAGTGTACTTACACTTACGTCATTAGCCAGTGTTCATATGACATTCAAATCGGATTTTTTTAAATGGCGCTTAGACGGTTGGTGCATAGCGCCGTCCATTTGTGAATGTTAAGAAGCTTACTTTTTATTAAGATTTCCAATGGTTTTATTTATACTTATTGGTGGAATTTTAGTTTATTATTAATATACTGTTGTAATTTCATAAAAATAGGCCTATTTACTTTGTGTCAAATGAGCTTAAAATTATATCTTAGCATTGGTCCACCGCTGTGGTCATCAGGTAGCGTGCTGCCTTGTCACGCAGCGGGCCCTGGTTCTATCCCCCGTCAGGAAAAGTTTAATGGGTGATGGATTTTTCGGGGTTATCCTTACCTGAAGACAAGTGTCAGGATACTTAAAGACCCAAACGGTCCCCGAATATCATCTTGCCATCTTTAACATCATTAACATGTTCATGAAGTTTAGGATTAAAGCCTCTCTAGGCGCATCGTTACAATCATCATCACTTATCATATATATATAATCGGAGTGGCGTAACTCCAACTTCCAGGCGTCCCAACCTCAGAAGTGGCCTTGCCAGGAGAGAATACCATATTATCGAAATGACAACGTGGTGTCACTGAATGAAAAAAAAACAGATGACTTAACATTTTAAATACCGTCGGAAATGATGACTTCATCAAAATAAAAACACAAACTTAATACTCCATTACCTAAGCACATGTACTTTTTAAAATCGGTTACTTAAAAGTGAGGCCTTGAGATGTGTTATGTATGAATTCCAGCTGCTTTCCGTCGAATTAAAATCGTCAAAATCTCGAAGTGTCAAAATTTTCCAATCGACGGCATCGTAATGTTGTGTCAAAAAAAATATTAGGTTCTGAAATTCCAATCAAAATGTATAATTAAAAGGCAGTGCCAATAAATTAAACTCGATTGAAATGAATGAATTCATTATTTTATTGGCCAATTATGCATTATAAACGAAGAACAATACATATGATATAGCAATACTTAAGTTTATATGTATTAATGTAGAACCAAAGATATGCTTGCAACTGGTATAAAATTCATTAATTACCAGGTAAAACTAAATATTATGAGTACGTCCAGATTCTGCAGAAGCTACAGAAAGACTGTATCATGAGTTTTGCATTATAACGTAAGGATCAACTTCAGCCATTTCACAGAAATCCAAATTAAATACAGCAATATGACTAAATAATTTGCCAAAAAAATTATACACAAAACTTTTTAGCTATGCCTTAAAACAAAACGCAAGTAATGTCTCACATACGATCTGCTTTACAGCTGTCGTTTAACCAAAAACCGACGGTGAAAATGTGAAATAATGCATATATTCATGTCTGCCATTAAAAAAAATACGTGACACTCGTTGGTTCTAATATCTATGTACAGATGTAACACGGGACGGAAACGACGCCATTATCTAATGTTAAAGGTCCCATTCCATTCCATAGAAATTCTGCCCGAAGGCAGGTATTTCACTTCAATCATAGCATTTTCATGCTATGTTTTGCAGCTTTACTAGGGAATTATATGTGTGGTAGCTTTCCGTTGCTTTACACACCGGTGCACCCGTGAAGGATGATAGTTATAAGGATGATGATGATGGCCGGATAATTTTCGGAGACCGTTGGGCTCCAAACTTCCTGACATTTGTCATATAGGCGACGAAAACCCCCGAAAGAAACCTTACCCGGGTGCCTGACCCGACATTGCCCGCTGCGTGACAAGACAGCACGCTACCTCGAGATCATGGCGGTGGATAAAGGCCCCATGGTCTTCTTAATTTTACTAAAATGATGTGCAGGTATGTTTTTGGCCTAAGATATGTCTACAACCATCCAATATGTAAGGAGCGTAACAGTTTGTAAATAAAGGTATAGTAAAATTTCGATTCCCTGTAAAAACTGAAAAAAGAGGGAATTCAGAGCAACGGAGAATATTGCAAGATAAAAAAGATTTGCCTGTAGACTGTAGGGAGATATCGGAATATCGAATGCGTGTAAGTAGAGTCTATCGCATGAAACATATTAAATAACCGACATAATATTGTATTTACTGGAAAAAGGCTTAGGTTACTTGCATAATATTCTGTTCCACTGACCTACAGGTATTGTACGTGCCACACGCCACACCACCTGTCGGTAGAGGAATTTAACTATGAATCACACACAGGACATGAGGTATCAGCTCAAAGTCGGGGCATCCTCCAAGACAATACAACATTATGACAAAACACACTATTATGACGAAATATACTATTCACACACATTTCCAAATTATACATGGCGAATATGATGATACTTATGATGTTCGGGGACCGTTTCGGCCTTAAATGTTTCTCACAGGCGATGAAAGACCCCTAAAAATTAATCATCATCTAGGAACTTTTCCCGACCGCGGATCGAACCTAGGCCTGCAGCTTTAGCAGGCAGCTATGGTATCCCGACCGCACAGTTGAACCACTTGCATTATATAAATAATAATAGTCCTAATAACAATATTATTCCATACAAGTATAAGTTACGATCTCAAGACTGTGTTTTCAATCCATCTCTCCTTCGAACGAGCCATAGATTTAAAACCATGTGGATGGTAGTGAAGCTTGGCTTTTGAAATTCTGTTCCTAGGCATAGGCTGAAATGAGTCTTCAATTGGTACTAGTAATTGTGTATAAAATAGATAGCCGATTCTAAATGAAGTTATTGCAGGACGTGTTCAATTATTTGTATCCCATCGGGAATAACCTGCAGCTGATCTTATCAACTTCATTGCGCTGACTGTGATACGATGGATGTCTTTATTTCTCATTGTCCTTGTCCGAGTTCTGTAACGTAGTACTAGGTATTATTTTCTAATCATCTCTAGGTAATGTACCTACTTTAAATCATGTTTTGTCCATCACTGTGGTATCGAGGTAGCGTGCTGCCTTGTCACTCAGCGGGCCCGGGTTCGATTCCCGGTCGGGACAAGCTCCTGGGAGAGGTTTTTTCCGGGGTTTTTCCTCGCCTGTAAGACAAATGTCAACAAGCTTAGGGCCCAACGGTCCCCGAAAATCATCCGGCCATTATCATCATCCTTATCATTATCATCGCATCCTTCACGGGTGTGGAAAGCAACGAGCAGCTACCACACCTATAATTACCTATAGTAAAGCTGCAAAACTTAGCATGAAAATTCTATGATTGCAGTGAAAGACTTGCCATAGGGTAGAATTACTTTAGATGGATATCATGTTTTATGTTATTCTCCCATATAATTTTGGGTTTACTACTGGATGCTTTCCCTTAGGTTTCCTTATGGTATATGTTCATATTAGTGTTTAATTCCCCAGTCGTGTCACAGTCATGGCAGTTTAGGAGAAAACTGTATTTTACAGCTCGTTTCCATTAATACCATGTAATTAATCATTTACCTCTCTATTCGTCTCTGTTTTGTCCAACATTGTCATAAGATCTTTAATCCCACATATTCCAAAACATTTTTCCTCCGTTGAAGTTAAGATACCAAGTTTGGCAGCCATTAAATAACTGAAATATAACATTTTTATATTTTTAATTTAACGTTTTTTAGAGTAGTTTGGGATACGAAGAGTCCTTTTAATGTATAATAGGATGTGTGTCCTGATTTCTGTAGGCCTATGGATATGTTTAATTTGTTTTGCGCTTTTTTACAGTTTGTAATTATTGTTCCTAGGTGTTAAAAGCAGATATATCTTACAAATTACACTCGCATATTATTAATTTGCCATTGCCATTATATATTACTACGTATGATTATAATTTAATTAACAATGTATCCATCCATAGTAATTCTGCCCGAGGGCATGTCCTTCACCGCAATCATAGCATTTTCAAGCTGTGCTTGGCAGCTTAACTATAGAATTATAGGTGTGGTAGCGTCCCGTTTCTTTCCATACAGGTGATGGATGACGATGATAATGTTAAGGATGATGATAATGGCCGGATGATTTTCGGGGACCGTTGGGCCCTAAGCTTCCTGACATTTGTCTTACAGGTGAGGAAAAACCCCGAAACAAACCTCACCCAGCAGCCTGTCATTTTGTAAGAATTAGATATTTTCAGAATGCATTGCAGTTCGTTCAATGCAATCGGAGTTCTAGTGTAAAACAATAAAACTCGCAATTTCTCTGAATTTAGTACATATATCGACGTTTCAGATGAAGACGCTCACTGGGCGATAATGCACAACATTTACTGTTTACTTCTACTTGAATACGGATACTATAAAGGTTGCTTCCTGCTCCCAATATAATTGATATTTACGGTACTACTATAAAGTACAGAGAAAAATATTCCATTATAAACATAAATTATGCTATAAATTTAATCTCAATCTTCAAAAGTATTATAAAAACGAGCACATATTACACAGTATAAGATTCACAAAATACTTTGGTCATAATAAACTAAGCATTAGTTTTAGCTACAGTGTAAATAATTATACCAATAAAAGGTCGTTAAGTTTCCAACTGATATCTGAAAAAAATCACTTTGTTTATTAAACATTTCCTTTCGACATGTATGTTGCAAAAACTAAGTGAATAGACCTACTGTTAATACATGTTCAGTATTCGTTCATTTCACGTGGAATTAAACAAACTGATTAGAAATGAAGAAATTAATCATAGATTGAGTTATCATGTTACTTGCAGGTTCCACTGTAATTATTTGGTAATATTGATGCGCAGTTTTAAACTCTCCATACTACTGTACATACATTCCCTTATAATTAATTTTCCTAAAATCGTTATTATTATTGCCCATCTCTTTTCTGTACAACATTCTTGTCGATTACTTGCTGGGTTTCTCACATCACTTGTTTTCCTACAAGTTTCCATACCCATCTTGCATTCCCAACTCGTGCCACATGTTCTGTCCACCGTAGTCTATGAGTCTTAACTGTTCGTATTACATTTTGTTTTCGCATAGCGATAGTGCAGCTTTCAAAAATTTCTTAAGAACTTTATTCTCAAGTACTCCTAATATTCTTACTCTTAGAGGAAGACCCACTGCATAACTACAACAATTAATACCATCCATTTCAAGAGTTTGTAAAAATAAATTGTACTAATGCTCATCTCTTGAATGGGGTTTTATAAAATATTATATTTTATTATTTTTTCTTCATTTCCTAAAGTTATTATTAAAGTAAAGTTTATTTCGATTTTTCACCGGAAACAATCTTTGAAATTCATGAGAAAAATTACAAGAAGTCTGAATAATGTTATAAAAACTTGAGAATAAAGTGGCAAAGTTCGTCAATAATATAAAGTAATGGGGGATTGTATGTCAGGATTCCACCCAAAAAATTGGTATAGAAATAAAACGAAAAACGCACATATTGTTCAAGTGTTTGAATAATTTCTTGCAAAACATGTTGATTTTTTTCCCCAAAAATCGTAGAGATTTTTTAAACTGAATGACAATTTGAGTAATTTTAAGAAAAAATCGCTATATTTTTGTTGGAATACATACATTACTTGTTATTCAAATATAATATTCAACTCAATCTTATGAGTGCTAAGATTATCCAACAAACTATAAACTAATCTGGTGAACGACGTTAACTTGTTCATTTTCTCACCGTAAATTGTCAATGTTCTGTTATAACGAAATAAAATTAGTATACGTTGATGTCTAGCATGGAATAGCCTACTTTGACATTTTAGGAATGCTTGATTATCAGATGTCGAAACAGGTCAATTTGTTTCGGACTTTTCGTTTTTCTCTGCGTTTCAATATAAATACTATTTAGGCGTACTGAAATACATATCCGAAGTAATCGCAAAATTATAATACATAATTCAAATAACTGAAATTCTTCATTACACGCTTTCAGATAACACTTAACCTGCTGACATAACCTAAAGTGAAATATCATTTACCGACATTTAATAGTGGCAATTTTTTAAATATGTAATTAGTTTTACTATTTTGAATCAGAATGTTTCGCTAACCACATATAATAATTAATAATCTAAACACACTGATTTTCAAGTTATAATTTTGGAAAAAATACGCATATATTTTATGGTTAGATTTTAGTTAATGTATAGGCTCCTAATAACAGTAAATCCACATAAAATTGAAGCAACGTATAAACTAAAATCAAATAAATTAACAATATGAAATATTTTCTGAATTATTTTCATATCAATTTTAATTATCTAATCAAATTTAATCATCCATTCATATTTCCATGTAACAATTTTCAGATCAACATACAATCGAGATAAGCAAACATATTTCGTAGATCTCCATCCAAAATTATTAGTAGCGATATTACATGAAATGTTAAGGCGGCTCTAAATAAAATTATCGGTATGTAAAGGGAACAAAATGGACTGAGTACTTGATTTAAATTGTTTGTGATGTTGTTGTTTTGAGTACTGAACTTCCCCACAGAGTATCAATTCAATTAACGTAAATTGAACCCTTAACGTAAGAGTAGAACATTAATCTTATCTGTAATAATTAACAAGGAAACAGTTGTCTAATTTCCTCAAACTTACTACACTCTGGTGTTATATTTAACAAGCGAATACGTTTGCAGTTAATTGCGTGTTTTCATTAAACTGTAACCAACTGAATACAGATGTTTCACATGCTCTTATGGTTATTTACCTGTTTCAGAATAAACGAGCTGCTTCCAACTTCAAGGAGGGAATAAGATGCACGAGAAACACCGATGAAATCTTGAGTCTTGACAACACTAATAAACACTAATAGACTATAGTTTCGTCTTAAGACTGTTCTTAGATTTCACACTTAATATAGACGTAAAAATAGCGCTAAATTTTTGTTTAGTAGAATAACGATCATTAACACTGCATATTGGATCCTTTAAGGCCTACAGATATATTAATCACTTTATATGAACTACTGTTTCTTATATTTAAACAATTATGCGAGAATTATGAAGCACATCTGAAAAGACAACACATAAACACGTATTGGATCGTAAAATATTAACACTATTGAAAACGGATATTATTTATATTAGTTCAGCTACGAACGACGATTAATGAAGTAAATCACTTGGAAAGCAGTTTTATACTGTTTTAAAAGAGTTTAAAACTTGAGAAGAAGTTATTTTCTTTAAATGGCCAACTTCCAAAACATTAATGAATTCACTTGTAAAGTTAACGTCTTGTTCACAACTTCCTTACCGAGGGTATGAAACGAGGACATTTCACCAGATTAGAGGAATAGAGTTTTTCCCTCCTTCTTTATAAGTTAAGTTGATTACCGCGACTGAATGAAAGTGTCTCGAATAAAACGCGACTGAAACTGTCCTGACATTCGAACGTAGCTGAGCTGCGGACGAAGGGATGATTGCGCATGTTCACCCTCCCTCACACCTCTCTCCCTGAAACAGTTGAAGGTCCAGCGCAGTATAGCGAGCGCGGGATCTCAACGGACATCCTGGTACGTCACAATGCATGGCGTAACGTTAGAGCACAGTGTTTCAGGGTTTGCGGTAGTAATTATTGTTGTCACCAAGTGCCAGCTTCCATGAGAAGACTTGGCAATGTTATTATAGTCAACCCTTGTCTCGTACAAAGGGGAAGATGATATTGCTCGGGTTTCCAGTTTCGCTCCGTGCGTGGAGTAGACACGAATTGTGTTCTGCTACAAAATGTGTAGAAGAAATATCATTAAAATTTATTCAACTTCATTTAAGGATTCTCTTATATAGGGTGACTGGGCTTTTCATCCCGATAACGTCTTCACTTTAGTTGCTAAATGAACAATAAAATAATAACTTTAATCGTATCAAAGTTTAACATATGTAAACAGTTATCTGATGCTTATATAAATAATGTTGTAATTATTGTATTTCTTAGTAATTACATATATATAAAATATGACAAATAAGCATTTTAGTATAACAATGCAGAAAAATGAGGAAGGGAAGTTCAATCCCAGAATAATTCAGCAATCGCGAATTAAAAGGGCATAACCATTCATACATAGATAAAATACAAAAACGGGTATTTTTTCGCAAATAAAAAACTAAGAGCACATCAAGAAAGCTGCACGTAAGTTAATTTAGTAATTATAATCACAATAATTCTTGCATTACTATTATTATTTAGTATTATTATTTAAAGGTCTACCACTGTGGTCTCGAGGTAGCGTGCTGCCTTGTCACGCAGCGGGCCCGGGTTCGATCCCCGGTCGGGCAGTTTTTCTGGGTGAGGTTTTTATCGGGGTTTTTCCTCACCTGTAAGACAATTGTCAGGAAAACTTTAAGGCCCAAACGGTCCCCGAAATCATATGGCCATCATCATCATCCTTATCATTATCATCATCATTCTTATCATCATTATCATCCTTCACCGGTGTGGAAAGCAACGGGAAACTACCACACCTATAGTTCCCTAGTAAAGCTGCAAAGCATAGCATAAAAATGCTATAATTGCAGTGAAAGACCTGCCCTAGGGCAGAATTACTATGGATGGATTATTTAAAGGCCGAATTTAATATCTAACCATTAGCGCCTCAGCACTAATTTAGTGGTGAAAGGCTGGCGTTTCTTTACGTGTGGCAAGACTCTACCTCCTTACTGATGGAAGTCATGCTTAGTTCGTTTACTAATAACTCACAGAGAACATCGAACCTGAAGGTTCATGACCATACGGAAATAAGGTCTCTATACATCACTATCCTTATATTTCAGTAGAATAAATCCCTGCATTTTTGACGGTTACAGTCAAATATGGTATTTCGGCCAAAGCATCTCTTTTAGCATGGTTCATCTCCTTGACCGTTCCGGCTTTCTGAGAGCAATTCTAGCACCGGTATAGCTCGCAATAATAACTTAAGCTAAATACAGCTCTAGGTCCTAGTATGTTCTTATTCAAATCATCTCTTCAATCTGTCCTATCAGTACTTCAGTTTATTTTTGTGAGGGGTATCAATAAACGTGGACAACAAGTTCTCTGAAACTGACTGACATAATGGTGAGGTAAAGGAAAATAAAAGACAAATTTTGTCGTATCTAGTATGTACGAACAACAGCATCCTAACACGAGACGTATAGAGTGCAGTACATTATCTCTAATTCGTCGACGCCCTGAAGAAATGGTAAACCATCGACTTCAGCATATTCGAAATGGAAGGCATGCTATTAGCATACCGGAGTTTTAGCATGACTTGGTAGAGTTATTTAATCAGGCATCTTCAACCTGCTCGCGTGCTGTGACTCATTTGTGAGCGTAAGTCTCGTGCCTATTTGGGAGATTCTGCAGAAGTATAACCTACACCTGTACAACATTCTGAGTATTAAATTATTAGGTCCACGAGATATTTCACCAGTTATTCAATTTGTACGGTGGTTTTCTCATCGTTGAATAATATGCACAGTTTATTAATTATGTCTTAGGCAGTAAGCCTATACGTTCCTCATCTAAATATTATTTCTCAGTGATCTATCCATCCTTAGGTTTGTCTGCCCCTATATTATCCTCCCACCTACACCTAGGCTTTCTTAACAGTATTTGTCAACAAAATGAAAATGAAAAAGCATTTCCACTGTAAGATATTCTAAATGACGTGCCAACCTAAATTTCCTACAAGCTTCCATTAATAATCACGACAGTACTATGAAAATTGTATAAATAGTACAATTACACATTGTGTAGCTTCTTTTATACCGCAGTTCATTCCTCTTAAGACAATCTCTTCTAATTCCTTTAGCATTTTTTGTTCTATTTTTAATATGCATGAGTATTATTTCAGTATTTAGATTCTTACACTAAGGCTCACAATAAGCAGATACATAGCTAATAAATATCAAGAAGTTCAGTTTAATGTCTACATTTAATTTCTTCATGTGCAAATATTACAGTAAAGGATTGTAAAGTAGTAGTAAATGAATTTAAAAAAATAAATGTCTTCTATGTGGAATCATTTATTGTCACATAGATTTTAGGAGTGGTGTTCATAGAGACGACTATGTGTACGGTATCACTTCCAACGCCGATCGAATGTCCGTGGTGTTATTGTAACATTGGCAGCGTAATACGATCTCTCGTATCTTGTACCGTTGTTGGTATCTGGTGAAACACTACATTTTATATGTCCCCAGAGATAAAAAAAAAATGGGGCGAGATGAGGAGGAGACCACGCTCAAAATGTCTGAATAGGAGTTCTCATCGATTTCAGAATAAACGGTTTAATGTCATCGATATGATCAGAACATATATCAAACTGGTTCTTTAATATTTATCGTATTATATTTTATTGAAGTTATATAGTTACAAAAAGCACATTTAGAAAAACCGTATGATATATCAAACACATTATTCGTATTCCCAAAATTATATTATATTAATATTTATATTTAATCAAAATAAAAAATCGTCCAGTTCCTTTGATTCAAGTTTACATGAAAGCTGCTTCGTTAGTGTACTGATCATTACTTTTCTCTCGTCCCGAGGATCGCGGCTTTACACCCGACCGTGTTGGATAAATTTATAGGAAGGAAAAATTCAACGGTAAAATCCTCGGGGAGGAACTTTTAGTCGTGGGTCCTGAATCTAAAGATTTTGGACTCTTAAAAGAAACGCAAACCTATATTAGTGCCTCTGAGCAAAATTGAACCTACATTCGCCATGCAAATAATATATCAGAAGCCTATTAGATATTTCATCGAGGCGATGTGCTGATCATTGTCACTCGCAGAACTCTGTACGATATTAAGTGTTACTGAAATTACATTAGCACGAAAACTCCCGCTATGGAAAACCCATCTCCCCACGTGGTAGGTAGTATATTACACCGTGTTCCAAAATCGTGGACGAGGTTTAAAAGTTGTTTAAATATTCTTACATTATATTTATATGAACAAACCTTACATAAGACCAAAGAGAAACGCGTCGAATTTCCATATCATATTTTATAATTGTTCGATGTGAGCACCTTTCGTTATAAGTCACATATCTAGCCGATAGTAAAATTATTCCCAAGCCTTGGTGAACACATTTGGAGTATTGGATTCAACAATAGCAACAATTCTTCTTCTCATGTCTGCAAGGTTGAGAGGGAGTGCTGGTACGTACACATGGTCTTTCGCATTCACACACAGGAAGGAATTACAAGGTTTAAGATCGGCAGACATCGAAGGCCATCGGGAATAAACCTTGTCATCCATATATACGCGTCCTATCTATCGTCGGGGAACATTTTAGTTCAACTACTGTCACACATCAGTAAGAAAATGAGATGGAGCGCCGTCTTGTTACCAAATGAAGTTTTGCAGTGCGGACTAATTTAGCCGAGGAAAAAGATAAATCTGCTTCATACATAGATACGAGATGCCTGACACTGTTTTTTTCATTTAAAAAGAAGGGCCCATAGATTTGTTGTTTGGACATAGGACAGAAAACATTGCCCTTCGGGGAATATCTTTCATGTTGGATTATTGCAAATGGATTCGCCACCTCCCAAATATGCAGATTATGTTTATTCACCTTGCCACTGACATGAAAACATGCTTCATCACTAAACACTAAACGTCTAAAATTATCATCGTATTCTAGTGAACGTTGAATTTCCACGCAGAAAATGTTATGTGCCACTATGTTCGCAGGTTTTAGGGCATATAAATCTGCTTTCGTGGAACTCTCCACAATGTCGTAGTAGGCAATATAAGTTCACGGCTAGAACGCCGCACATATGTTTGTGGACTACGTATGAAAGCTGATATAATATTCTCGATTATTTCATTTGGTGTTCATGGACGTCGTGGACGTTTCCTTTTGTATATACATCCAGATATTTATAACTATCTATCTATACCATCAACGGATGAAGTTATCTATTCGATGATCAATTTCAAATTCCCGTGAAGAAGCTCGCTGCACTACAACAATGGAACCAGACCTCGCAAATTGCAATACACAGAATGACGTTTGTACAGGAGTCGCCATGTTCACAAATTTAACGCTGTGCTGTAATTATGACAAAAAATAAATTGCTGTACACTGGATATGAAACTTTAACAACTATTAATTAATTATAGCAAATAATCACGCATCCAATTTTCGTTCGTAAATCCATACCTACCACTTAAAACCCCGTCCATCATTTTGGAACACGGTGTATTACATTAAAAATAGATTTTATTAGATACATGCATTTATTTTTAACTATCTGTACCATCGACGGATGTTCTTATCTGTCAGAGATTTAATTCCAAATTGCCGTCGGGAAGCTCGCTGCACTGCAACAATGGAACCAGACCTCGCAACACATAGAATGACTTCTGTACAGGAGTCGCCATTTTCACAAATTTAAATCTGTGAAGTAATAATGACAAAAAACAAATTACTGTGTACAGGATACGAAACTTTCACAATTTTTATTTAATTATAGTAAATGATAACGCATTCAATTTCGATTGTAAAGCTATACCAACCACTTAAAACCCCGTCCTTTATTTTTAAACACTGTGTATTACATTAATTTAAAAATAAGAAATAACCGAGTCAGCGTTTATTAATTATATACTTAAAAACTATTATATAAATTAAATTAAGTCCCAATTATTATTACTATATAATATTAATATAGCTGGAAGTAAGTTCGTAAATTGTGAATATAAATTAATATGGCAATAATTAGAGTGAGGTTTGTAATATGAAAGTTGAATCACAAATGGGAAGGGATATTGATCTGATTTTCACGCAGCATAAGAAGACGTGTAAAAGCACATATTTTGCCTTTACTATTTTTCATTATAATACATAACATGCCGATTTAATATTACCAATTCAACAAACGTAATATTATTAAAAACATTTTATTTCTTTACGATATTGTAAAATCATATTGTGCTAAAATAAGTCTTGAAATTAAAAATATAAAAGAAATATTACTTTAAATTCAAATTTCCTGTAAAGAGTGTAAAAATCTAAACATGGACTCTTACTTTAAGGGAGGAAAGGAGATTACAAGTATTTGAGAATAAAGTACTTAGGAAAATTATTGAACCAAAGAGAGATGAACAGACAGATGAATGGAGAAGACTACACAACAATGAACTGCATGGTCTTTATAGGAAGTCAGATATAATAAGAACAGTTAAGTCTCGTAGACTGCGATGGGCAGGACATGTTGCACGTATGGGGAATGAATGACTTGCATGGAAGCTTCTTGTAGGAAACCCAGGGGAATACGCCAGTCGGTAGACCAAGAATGAGGTGGGAGAATAACATTAACTATGATTTGAGGGAAGCAGATTATACAGGGAATGATTGGAAAGCATTAGCTCAGGATAGGGATGTATGGAGAGCTTATGTCCGCGCGGCCATGAACCTACAGGTTCGATAGTGCCAGTGAGTATGTAAGTAAGGAAGTGTAAAAATCTAAGGGAGGAATTCATAAAACCATCTTTACACAAAGAGCTACTCTTTCCCCCTCTCTGTGACGTAGAGAGTATTCATAAAACCTCATAGAGGGGGAAAGAGTCGCTCTTTGCGTAAAGATGGTTTCATGAATTCCGCCTTAAGAGAGAACGTTGGCTGCCGGACAGTTATTACATGCTTAGGGTCTAGCCGGACTCACTTCTTAGGGACTAATGGAGGAGGAAATTTTGGGGAATTTATGAATTAAAACTCACACAAATAATTAACTTACACTTTATGTGACATATAATTGTCCTCATATGTAAACAAATATTTGGAAAACGAGTCGGTTAAAATAATTTTCGAACAACTAATTTTTTAACAGTTAAATTCTACTCATATCTGGTTTGTAATTCTAGGTAATAATATTTAATTCAAATTGGTCAATTACACTGTACAAAAATGAAATTTGCCGCAGAACAAGAACTTGTGTTTATTATGTATTTCGGTGCCCTGATGACAATGGTGAAAACCATTTTTCGCTATCACCTACAGTTTGTGTAGAAAGTATTGATACACTTATAAATAACACAAACTGAAATAAATAAATCCATTATTTCTTCACTGTATACAAAGACAAAAATATACACCTTTAAATTCAACTCTATGAAGTTAAATACACTGAGTGTTAATACAACAATTAAGGAGTAAAAATAATTTGTACATGAACAACAAAAATTAACAAACAAAAGTATTGATGCAGTACTAATCTTTGGTCGACATAATGTTCATATGAAGTCAATGGCGGGTGGATCTGATATTGTAGTTATTCACTCTAAGCCTTGAGTACTTTGCTTGTAGTTGTGTGTGTTCAGGCTGAAGATTAAGCTGGAATGGCGCGCAAAGCTAGACTATAGTATAAGAATGGGAGTTAAATATTGGTTTTCATAATCAGTGTAAATCACTAAATGGAATTAGTTAAATAATTAGAAGGCCAAGACCAAACATTCAGCATATAATTAATTGTTTTCGGACGAAAATCTTTCGAAATAGCCACAGAAATTACCACACGTCCTAGAAAAGTGAATATTAATGTTGAAAAAGCATTAATGAGAAAAGTAAAGCAAAAACCTAAATGTAGTACCCCTAAATTAGCAGTTAGTACCAAGAATGACTTTAATATCAGTATTTCTGCTTGCAATGTTCGTACCAGTACATGGGCTAACGATATG
This sequence comes from Diploptera punctata, assembly GCA_030220185.1. Taxonomy (NCBI): domain Eukaryota; kingdom Metazoa; phylum Arthropoda; class Insecta; order Blattodea; family Blaberidae; genus Diploptera; species Diploptera punctata. The sequence goes on along the minus strand of JASPKZ010009799.1, from coordinate 1,873,808 downwards.
CATTGGAAAACAGCCCCTTAGAAAATGCTTAGTAAGTGAAGAAAACAGAAAGAAAAAATTGAACTTTGTTAAAACACACATAAACAGCCCCAACGAATTTTGTAAAAATGTAATTTATACTGATAAGCCTAAATTCAACATTTCCTGTTCAGATGGAAGAAGAAAAGACTGGAGGAATTAAAATACAGAGATACAAAAACAATATATGTACAAGCCACTGTGAAACATAGTGGTGGTTCTTTATTAGTATGGGGGTACATGAGTACCTCTGAAGTCGGGACCTTGCATGTTATGGATGGTGTGATGGATCACAAACAGTATGTGAACATACTGAAGACCTCCGCAGAGGAAATGGGGATTAAACAAGGTTTTGTATTTATGCAAGATAATGATCCAGAAAACATCGGTTTCAATACGCGTTTATGGATTTTGTGTAACAGACCAAAGTACATGGAACGCGTCCCTAATCTCCGGACATAAACCCTATTGAGAATTTAAGGGAACATCTGAAAAGGAGAATTCGTTCAAGGCAGGTGTCCAACAAGCAAGACCTGAGAAAAGCTTTGTAATAAGAATGGAGAAATATACCTTCTTCAGTAAATTCGACTTTTAGTCGGTTCGTTGCTACGTCGTACTCAAGCCATCTTGGAATCAAAGGGGATCCCAACCAAGTATTGAACTAAAAAATTAAGAACACAAAACAGTCATAATATGAGACTGTATCAATACTTCTTGTTTTTTTAAAGTTTTTGTTGTTCGTGAATACATTATTTTCACTCGTTAATTGTTATGTTGAAACAGAGGAAACTCCGTTTATATAACTTTATAAAGTAGAATGTAAAGGTGTATAATTTTGTTTTTATATATACTGAACAAATAATTAAATTATTTGTTTCTCTCTGTGATATTTTTAATTATATCAATATTTCTGCTCTAATTGTAAACTTTTTTCTGCGCTCGGCTGTATTATGTATGTTGTTGTGACGCTTATTACATTCTGTCATTTTAGGAATATGATTGCATGGTGGTGGGAGAAGAGAGGGGAATAGCCACTTGGAGTAAGTAAAGGGAAGTTGCGGTTGTGTCTGTCAATCGATAGTAAAATCACACAGTATATATTCTTGAAGTTTGTATATCTGCTAACGTCAAGAATATTGCTTGTGCGCGTTCGCATGTTTCTAATAGTCAGCGATGTCTAGGAAGTGTATTAATTCACCAAATATTTTCAGTTATGTGTGAGGCGAGTTTAGGACTAAGGGTAGTTTTCACCAACAGAGGTAACTGTATTACGCCAGTTTCCCCTGTAGGTATAGGTTATTCTGGCGTAATATCGTTACCTCTTTGGTGGAACTGACCCTAAGTCTCAAAGACATCCAATTTCTCCGATCGTCAAAGTGGCTTATAAGTTGTATTTTGAATTAAAGGTAGATGAGGGTAAGTGTTGTGCACCATAGAACTGTTGCTGAAGTTGCTTCCGCTAAATAAGCGGCTGGATGCATGGAACCCACCCATCTATGCCATTTGCCATACCATATTTGTGGAGGAAACCTAGAAACCACATTACAGATTGCTACTTTTGCCTAACGAATGCAAAAAGAATTTCAAGTAAATCTAAACACACAGTTCCCTAACCAAATTAGGAAAATTAGGAATCTGCAATCCGCCCAGTTCCGTATTCTGATTCTCTCCCAGTTCCAAAACCACCAACGGTATGGACATTGGAAGAAGAAACACACAATGGTATTGACAGATCACGATGAACATTCAGATCATGATTATACGCCATCTGCAAGCACGGTTACAACCACAGCCATTGTCACGGCCATAATTGAATGATCTTGTACGAGATCAAAATCTTTCAAAAGGCAAGTAGAATTACTTGGGTTTCATCTTTAACCCATTTGTTTCAGGTTTAAATATTCAATGCATTTCCCCAGTGAACGAATTTAAGTTACCGTAAATTTTACTGTCTACATTCAGACATTCAAAACAAACAAATGATAACGGCATTTGAGATCACAATACGGTAGAAGGCCAAAAAATATTCCTCTACTATTCATAAATGTTAACAAAAGATTACCCTGCCCAGGGGTGTACAAAATTTTGCAAAATATATAACAGCTGAGTTAAGCGAGTGAACCTCTATTCTGAGTTGAAGGCCAATTAACTGCCGGCGAGTCTACCTCGTCTTTTGAGGCGAATGGCTTAAGAAAATAACCTGTTACAAACAAACACTAGTATTATATTCCGTAAACGACAGCTTGGACTTTTCACTTTTTTCAGTGACATAAATGAACTGCTTACGAAATTTGGGGTGATTGATAATCCGGAAGAATGGATCCTATTTATAGATTCCTCAAAGAGTAAGCTGTTTCCTTATATAACGGAAACGAGAAACCTTCGATATCAGTGGCCCATTCCCCATCAGTTAAAGGAAACCTACGACAACACGAGGCTATTCCTAAAGTAAACTGGCTATTCGAATCACAAATGGATCTCAAAGTTCTAGGGCATCTTCTGGTAATGCAGACTGATTACACAAAGTATTGCTGCTTCACTGGAATTGTAGACAAGGAAAGACCATGAAGTAGTCAAAGAGTGGCCTTGGACAGAAATTTTCAATCCAGGTTAAAAAAGAAAATGTTTCGCACGAACCGCTTTTGGCAAAGATAGTGTGTTGTTACCACCACTCCATCTGAAATTGGGCTTTATGAAGAATTTTGTGAAAAAAGTGGACAAAGACGACCAGGGATTTCAATTTTACTGCCTAAATATCTTGCGATTAGAACTGCAAAAATTAAAGAGGGAATTTTCATGGGGTCTCAGATCCGTGACTAGGTGACAGATACTGAGAAGGCAGCTTGGCTTGCATATAAAGATGCATGCGACAATTTCTTGGGAAACGTAATGTTTGGAAATTAGAGGAACATATGTTGTACTGTTACAAGGCTATGTCCCAGAAATTACATTTTATTCAATCCTATTCGGATTTCTTCCCATCTAATATTGGAGATGTGAGTGACGAATATGATGAGCCAAGATATCGCTGCCATGGAAAGACAATATAAGGAAAGATGGATTACTGCTGGACAATCCTACTACAAGAAGTTTCACCATCCACCAAAAATATGGAAAGTTTCAAGGATAAGTTCCTAAGTTGTAAGTACTGTTTTTATCTTATGTTTTGTAACACAAACAATTAATTTTGATACAGGTTCTGTATATTAATCAACTGCGAATTCCTCCTGCATTGTTACTGAGTCGTTTCCAAGTTTCTCGAAAGTGGTATATCTTTTTCAGGCAAATTGGTAAGCGATGGAAAATTGTTATTTAATTTTCGTAATTTGCGTATGTGATTTAGTAAAAAACACACTTTAAACTCGCGGCTAGACACAAAGTTCAAATTTATTGCACTATAGTATATGACACCTTAAGGCGTCATATTACTAATTCGGTCGCAATATATTCCCCTTCAATTAATGAGCTTGTCAGGCAATATGAATATTAACGGTTAATTTTATGTTCAAGAGTGATTACACTATTTATTGTTAGTTTTATTTTTTAACTTCAGTGTGAACACACACACACACACACACACACACACACACATATATATATATATATATATATATATATATATGTGTATAAAATAGTTTTCATTATATATACTGGTAGCTTTACACTATTTTTAGGTAATTAGAAATGTTTCTAAGAGTGAATATTATTACATCATGTAATTTTCTTATTTTTATACTTCATGAAAACAGGCCATTTGGGCTGTTTACACATCAAGTGGGATTTAATGAATCTTCCCATTTAGTACATGGGCGTCCAACACTTCTATCTCCTATTTGTTTGTACTTTGGTAACAGCTGAATGATTCTAACTCTAGACATTCTTTTAACATGTTCATACCAGTTGTCCTCATATTTCTTAAATTAAGAATACTTAAGTCTTTCCTAATATCTTCATCTCTTTTTCTGTCTAAAATTGTCACGCCGCCTACTGAACGTAAGAACTTCATTTCTGCAGATTTCATTTTTCTTCTGTCTGAACGGTTAAGAGTCCACTTTTCACTTGCATTATGTTAAGACAGGCCCTCTTATAATTTGATAAAATTTTAATTAATATATCAAGTAACTGAAATAATTTCTGTTGGCTGCTACTTAATAATTAGATATATTTTAAACAAAATACAGTGAGAGCTGTTAATTTCCAAATATATCATAATACACTTCAGCCATTATGATTGAATATATATTTTTAAATAATTCGTTGAGAATTGAAAATGCCAAGAGTTTCTTAAATATTCTTACAAGTAAATTAACACACTACAATAATTTGAAATAATTGTTATAATCTAACTTTTAAAAATAAACCAAAAGTGTTATATCTTTTTAATATTAAGTGTTTTACATTCTCTGATTATAAGTTTTATTTATATAAATTATAATGTATAGTTTTCAATAAAATGATCAAGTACCTAAATTTACTGCTTCAAACTAGACAAATATTTGTCACCATTTAGACAAATTCATGAATAAAATCTCCACCTTTGTTTTTGAAAACTATAAATGTATGACAAATATGTATAAGACATTTCGCTATACTTAAAAAAATGAATTCATACTCGAGTCATGAGCAATTATATTATCTCCAGTATGTAAAAACGCATACAAATTGGTCACTTCTTGTTGCACATAAAGATATACAAACATAACTAACTAACTCACTGGCACTATCGAATTCATATGTTCGTGACCGCGCTCTCTGCACATCTCTGTTCTGAGATAATGTTTTTCAATAACCTTCTGTACAATCTAATTTTCTCAAATCGTGGTTATAATTATTATTATTTTCCCAAGTCATTCTTGGTCTATCAACCTGGTGTTTTGCCTATTGTTTTCCTACAAGAAACTTCCACTCGCCTCACGCATTCCCCATTCATTTCATGTGTCCTGCTCATCGCAATCTATGAGACTTAACTGCTCTTATTATATCTGGTTTGCTACAGAGATCATGTAGCTCACTGATAAGCAGTCTTCTCCATCCACCTGTCGTTAATCTCTCTTTGGTCCAAAAAATTTCCTGAGAACTTTATTTTCAAATGCTCGTAAATTTTTTCCTCCTTAAAGTAAGAGTCAGTGTTTCGCATCCTTACAATAAACGTAGGAGAATAACAGTTTTATATATTTTTAGTTTAACGTTTCATGAGAGAAGTTAAATCGAGAAGAGTCCCTATAATGCATAATAGCAAGCGATTCCAAAATTGAACCACTGTTTATTTTCTATTATGCATCTCATTCCTATTTGTAATTAAGTTCTTAGGTATTTGAATTCAGGCACTTCCTCCAAATTTCTCTCATTTGTCAATAATTGCCCATTTCTATTACGGTACATAATATTTATATGAGTGCACAATATTTAGATTAATTGATGTTTACTTCTATTCCATGTTTCGTAGTGTTACCCAATAGTGTGTGTGTGTGTGTGTGGTGTGTGTGTGTGCGTTGGCCCGTAGTATCTCCAAGCTTTATCCTAATAATACTACATAATCAGTATAAACTAACAACATATTAATACCATTGAATTGCAGGACTTATTCACTATCTAAAGATATGTTGGCATTCTCTAGTAAAAAATTAAATAGCACAAAAGATAGTGCATCTCCTAGCATTAACCCACTGTGAATTAAAAATATATATGAGAACTGTTTGCCTAGTAGCACCCTAGTCGTTGTACCATTTAGACACATTCGAATAAGTATAACCACATTTTAGGTATTCTGAACTCCAGCAATGCACTATACAATTACTCCCTTTATATTGAAATGTATGCCATTTCTATGTCTACATATAGTTTATGCACACAGTGATTATATTCCCATGTATTTTTTAATATCCGTCTTATAATAAAAATCCGATCTTTTATTGATGTGTATATTCTAAATCCAAAATGACGATCTCCTACTATGTCATTAATATACGGAGCAACTCTACTTACTTATTTATTTACTTATTTACTCACTGACACTATCGAAACCGTAGGTCCATGGACGCACTGACATAAGCTCTCCATATATCCCTATCCTGAGCTAATGCTTTCCAATCATTCCCTGTATAATCTACTTCCCTCAAATCATAGTTAATGTTATTCTCCCACCTCATTATTGATCTACAAAATGGTCGTTTTCCCTCTGGCTTTCCTAGAAGAAGCTTCCATGCAAGTCTTTCATTCACCATACGTGCAACTTGTCCTGTCCATCGCAGTTTACGAGACTTAACTCTTCTTATTATATCTGGCTTCCTATAGAGACCATGTAGTTCACTGTTATGTAGTCTTCTAAATTCACCTCTCTGTTCAACTCTCTTTTGTCCAAAAATGTTCCTAAGGACTTTATTCTCAAATAATCGAAATCGCCTTTCCTCCCTTAAAGTAGGAGTCCATTATTCGCATTCATATAATATACGTTAATGGCGGAAATTGACTAGACGTGTTGTATATCGCTCGTGACCAACATATTATTTTGAAGGTGTGAACACATTCTAAGTCGCTTAAAACATCATAACTGGTAGTTTGTGTTATATAAAACAATTTGGCTAAGTATAAATTTATAAGATGGGCCCCAAGAAGAATAACTCAATGGAAATACAAGAGGTGGTGAAGCGTGTCTTACAAGAGTCGCTACAAGATACTACCATGCTGTCAAGTGTTGCCAACGTAATAAAGGAGACTGTTGCTGCGGCGGTTATAGAATTAAAAGTGGCATTAGATCAAAGTCACGCCTTAATCAGTGAACTCCAGAAGTCTATTCAGTACCACGATAACAAGAAAGTGACTTTGGAATCTAAGATTGATAGCTTAGAACAATACCAAAGGCGTCAGTGTGTGCGTATTTTTTGCATTGCGGAGGAAGAAAACGAAGACACAGATGCCATCGCAGCAGAGAAAGTTGGTGTTTGTCTCCAGGCCAGTGACATTGATCGTAGTCATCGTGTAGGTAGAAAAAGAGTTGGCGGACGACCTAGGACTGTCATTGTTAAATTTGTGTCCTACCGTAAGCGAAGTGAGGTGTTTCGCAATAAAAAGAATTTGAATGGCAGTGGAATTACGATTCGTGAGGACCTTACTAGTGCTATGCATCAGTTACTTCGCGAAGCTATCAATATTCATGGCTTAACCAATGTCTGGACACAAGATGGCTCTGTCATTGTTAAGGTAGGAGACAGAAAAAAGCGAAAAAATCATCTATCAGACCTCAGGTCAGAGTGATAATTATAAGTCAGAAACTTGTGTAACTCGTTATTTTTTGTAATGTATTGCTATTAGAATTTAATTATTTACTGTGTTCATTTTTTCGTGTATAATCTATATTTAATTATTTTTAATTAATTTACACTAAGCCAACTAATTTTAATTTAATTTTGTACTTCATATACTAAACACTAATTGATATTTAATATTTACGGTTTTCTTTGTTTCAGTTAGTAACATTTCAACTATAGATTTAAGTAATGCACCTGGAGCCCCTTTGCGGTCTTTGACAGTACCATTGTCCCCATCTCAACACACCCCTTCCACCTCAGACCCTTAAAATCACGTTTCTCTTTGAACAGCAATACACTCAAAATAACACATTGTAATGCACAGTCACTCCTGTCCCAATTCTCAGAATTCCAAACTATATTTTCAACACTAAATCTGCATGCCATATTAATTTCTGAAACATGGTTGAAAAATACCCTTCCTTCTTCTCTTGTAAACATGCAAAATTACACCTTGATAAGGAATGACAGAATAGGGGAAAATGGAGGTGGAGTGGCGATGTATATACGTTCCGATCTACAACCGAAAATTTTATCCCATTTGCCTTGTGAATACTCGTCTCAACCCGATTACCTATTAATAGAAATTAGAGCAAAAATGCAGAAATGTTTATTAGGAGTAGTTTATAAGTCCCCAAATGTCGGTCACCTGCATGACATTGAAACAGTTCTCCAAAATCTGATACCATCTTATGAACATATAATTGTACTAGGAGACTTCAATACTAACCTATTAGCCACAAATTCTTACAACACTATACAACTACAGACAATGTTCCAGTCTTGCAATATGACAATGCTGCCTTGAGAACCAACTCATCAAACTAGCTATTCTGACACATTACTGGACTTAACTATAACAAATAATCCTCAAAAATTTATAAGAAGTGGACAGATAGAAGCTCCAGGCATCTCTGCACATGACTTAATATACATTGAATATTCACTCCTTTGCTCCAAACGTAGACCTAGACTTGTAACATACAGAGACTTGAAACATATAAATTATGCGCAATTAATTGATGACGCTGTAAAACTACCTTGGAACATCATATGGACACTGAGGACTACAGACAAGAAAGTTGAAAATTTTAATGACATGATTTTACAATTGTATAACAAACATGCTCCTATCAAGACTATACGTATAAACAGACCACCTGCACCCTGGATTTCTGATAATATCCGCTTGATTATGACTGAGAGAGACGCTGCATACAGGAAATATAGGTGGAATAAAGAACTGACAGACTTATAGACATACAAACATCTTAGGAATAAAGCCAACCAGATTGTCAGGAATGCAAAACTAAGATATGCCCATACTATTATTACACAATCTATGTCCAACTCATCTGACATGTGGAAAAATTTAAAATCAATAGGCCTCTGTCAAAATAAACTACAGGTAGAAACAGCTGACCTACCACTAGATGAGTTGAATGACCATTTTTCCCGCCTCCCTGCTGACAACAACTCACAACACAAACAGACAATAGATGAACTACTGTCATATTCCCAACCTACCCGAGACAAATTCTTTTTCTCCTATATCTCACCTGATGACGCCAAAAGAGCAGTATTACGTATTAAATCTAAAACACGAGGAATAGATAATATAACAATAACTCTCCTATGAGAAATAATTGACATTATTCTCCCAACAATAACCCACATTTTTAATGCCTCTATAATGACCTGGACCTATCCCAGTCTTTGGAAAATGGCTCTAGTTCGTCCTACACCGAAATCAAACACTCCCACAACATTCGATGATTATAGAATTAGTATTCTTCCCTGTTTATCGAAAGCACTGGAACACATAATACACTCACAGTTAAGAGATACCTCATCACACACGACTTACTTGATGAGCATCAGTCTGGTTTTAGAACAGGACATCATACAAGTACTGCACTACTTGACATTGTAGAGGACATAAGAGACTCAATGGACAAAGCAAACTCACCGCAATAGTCCTACTCGACTACAGCAAAGCCTTTGACATAGTAGATATAGACTTAATGCTAGTGAGACTAAAGACACTACATCAGTCGGAAAACTGCCTTGATTGGTTTAGATCTTACCACACTAATCGTCAGCAATCAGTTTGTGTTAATAATCGCATTTGTTCCTGGCGCTTGGTGAGGAAAGGGTACCTCAAGGCGGCGTCCTCGCTCCTCTTCTCTTCTCGATTTATATTAGTGACGTGACCAAGAAACTACAAATCTGCAAGCATCATCTTTACGCCGACGACTTACAGATTTGCACACACTTAAGACCTGACGAAATTAATGAATATATTGACTAGGTAAACACTGGCCTCAGGCATATATCTTTATGATCCAGACAATATAGGCTGAAACTAAAAGTAAACAAAATGCAAGCAATAATTATCGGACATCCAAGACTATTACACTCCATAAACAATGGCAATATGCCCGCTGTCATATTAGATAATGAACAAATTCCTTATACCGACGTCGTTAAAAACTTGGGACTTTACTTAGATTCTAAATTAAATTGGCATGTGCAAGTAAAACAAACATCTAAAAGGATCTTCTCCATAATGCATTCCCTAAAGCGAATCAAACATTTTCTCCCTACAGCTCTTAAAAGAATTTTAATCCAAATGTTAGTGATGCCGCATTTTGACTACTGTGACGTTCTACTAACTGACATAAGTGACGGATTGTCGGACAAACTGCAGCGTGTCCATAATATGTGTATCAGATTCATATTTAGTGTTCAAAAATACGATCACATTTCTCCGTCATTCCACGAATTATCATGGCTAGATTTAAAAGAGAGATGAAAATCGCACTGTCTAATTCTCTTATTTAAGGTCCTACATATCTCGATTCCCAAATATGTGTCATCCTGTTTCCAGTATCTATCCTCAAACCATAACTTAAACACAAGATTACAATATAGTCTCTTGCTTAATATACCGCAACGTAGGACATCACATCACTCCATGTCATATACCATCTTCACTTCTCGCAACTGGAATTCTCTACCACAAGAAATAAGTGTCTGCTGGACATTGGCATCTTTTAAAAGAAATCTAAATTTATATTTGCTCTAGCCTCGACTTCATTATTACCCAGTGTATATATATTAATTGGTGTTTCTCGTATAATTTATCATATCTATATTATCATTTTTATTGTATCATTATTGTTATTACCCTATAAAATGTTGTTTGTACATGAAATTTACTTTGCTACATTTATTGTATATTTAACTGTTTATAATTAGTATAGTATATATCTATATTTGTCAAATCTTTTTTGTATTTTTGAATTTGTGCTGGTTGAGTGGAAGAGAGGGCCGTATGGCCTTAACTCTGCCAGAATAAATAGATTATTGTTATTATTATTATTATTATTATTATTAATATAACTGGTAGAACAATAGTTTTATATATTTTCAGTTTAACGTTTTTTTGAAAGGAGTTAGGACACAAACAGTCTCTACAACGCATAATAGCGCTCATTTCCAGAATTGAGCATATGTTTAATTTCGTTGTGCATCTCAATCCCATTTGTGATTATTGTTCCTAGGTATTTGAATTCAGCTAATTCCTCAAAATTTCCCTCATTTGTCATTAGCTGTCCATTTCCATTATATAATGTATTTCTACGTGTGACCATATATTTAGTTTTATTGATATATACTTCCAATCCTAATTTCTCAGTGTTACTCTATAGTGTGTGCGTGTTGTCCTTTAGTATCTCCTCGCTATCGGCCAATAGTACTACATCATCAGCATAAACTAACAGCTTATTAATACCATAGAGTTGTAAACATTTCTCATCCTCTAAAGATTTTATGGCATGATCTAGTACTAAATTAAATAGTAGAGGAGATAGTGAATTTCCTTGCTTCAACCCATTCTGGATTTCAAAAGTGTCCGAAAACTGTTTGCCAACACGCACCCTACTCTTAGTGCCATTTAGATATATTCGTATAAGTATAGCTATCTTTCTAGGAATTCCGAACTCCAGCAGGATAGGATAAAACGTGTGCCTCTTAATTGAATCATATGTTTTTTGTAGTCTACGTATAGTTGATGTAAAGTACCTTTATATTCCCATTTATTTTCTAAAATCTGTCTTATTCTAAAAATCTGATCTGTTGTAGACCTGTTTCTTCTAAATGCACATTGATAATCTCCTAGAATGCCATGAATATAGGAAGTAAGTCTGATTACTAATATATTTGTTAGAATTATGTGCGAAGATGAAAGTAATGAGATGCCCCTATAGCTGTTGCAGTCAATTATATCTCCTTTCTTATAAATTGGTACGATAATTAATTCTTTCCAATCTTATGGAAGATCTTCTTTTTCCCAAATCATACTAAGCAACCAGCGCATTTTTTCCATCAATTTTTCTCCGTCTGATTTTGTCGGTTCTGCTGGGATCTCATCTAAATGTGATGCTTTATACATATTCAATTTTTCAATCGCCATTTCAACCTCTAATGCACTTGGTTCTGCGACTAGCATTTCTGATGTCTGTAAATTATCCTCCTCAATGTCCTCTTCTGTATGTACATTTACTAGCTGATTAAAGTAACTTTTCCATCTATTTAATATACTCCTGGAATCAACAATCATATCTCTATTTTCGTTTCGAATTATGTTTGTTCTAGCCTGAAACCCTTTCTTCTCGATACTAATTCCCTGATATAATTCTCTAATGTTCCTATTTTTTGCATTCATTTCAAGATCATTAATCTTCTCTTTCAAATAATCCCTCTTTTTACTCTTAAGTAACTTGGTGGTTTCCCTTCTAATACTACCCAATTACTCCAAATTTACCTCATTAGGCTCGTGTAACCATTTCATTTCTGCTAGCTTCTCTTCTTTACAATGTCGACACACTTCTCATCAAACCATTTCTTGTTTTGCCTCGTTTTTAAACAACCAATGCTTTCTGATGCTGACAATTTAATAGCATATATTATAGCCTCCCATTCTTCATTTATATCAGTTTCTTCTTTTGTATTGCCACATTGTCATCTGAAGATTCCAGTACTTCAAATCTATTAGCAATTGTGATTTGGTATCATGCCGCATTTAATAATTTTTCAATTTTTTTAATTATAAAAACTTAAAACATGATGAAAGCCTCACGAATACCAAATCATTTACTTATATAATTGTTAGAATTTTGTATGGACTTATAGGTAATGAAATAGACCTGTAGCAGTTACAATCAGTTTTATCTCCTTTCATATAATAAGTACATAAATAAATTATTTTTATTAATTTCGAAGACCCTCTATTACCGACATTATACTAAGCAACCGATGTATCTTCTGAAGCAGTTCTTCTCCTCGTGATTCTATCAATTTTGCTGGGATCCCAGCTGAACCTGATGCTATATAATTATTGTATCGCCATTTCAACCTCAATTGCTCTTGGTTCTGTGAATAATATTCCTGCTTTCTATAAATCATCGTCTTCAGAACCCTGTTTTGTGTGCTGATGAAGTAACTTTTCCATTTATTTAATCTACTCTTGGAATTGGCCATCGTATCCCCATTTTCATACATAAATATATTTGATCTAGTCAGAAACTCTTTCCTCTCTATTCTAAATCCCTCATATAATTCTCTGGTGTTCCTCTTTATTTTTGCATTTATTTGAAGAATATTCATCTTCTCTCTGACATATTTCCTCTTTTCACTCCTCAGTAATCTGGTGGTTTCCCATCTTATACTACCTATTTGCTCTAAATCAACTAATAGAAGTTGCATGAAAAATTGTCTCTGTTATAATTTTAATCTGTATGGATAAGCAGAGTAAACTCTAGTCCATTACCTATAATTATGTTTTAAATGTGGAATTATATTTTTATACTTACATATTACTTTGAATTACTAAAAATTTTTACCATTTATATTCCAAATATTTGAACGTGTGAATTTTTCTTTTATTAATTTCATATCTCACCTTTTTAAATGTTTCTTTTCCCTACGTTATTTGTTGTTAAACGAATAGACACTCATACAGAACAAAACCCTTATAGAATGCATATACTTGTTTTACAAAAATATTAGCATGTCCAAGATGAAAAATTGAAATTTCTTGTATTTCGTCCCGTAATAACACCATGAGACAGTGAGGAGACATGATAAAGTCTTTCCATATATGACTAATATTCAAACTTTCTTTCTTTATATTCTTGACTTTTATTAAACATTACATATAATTATATTATCTAAGATTGTCCATGAACCTAAAATAAGCTTACTGCTTGGTAAAATGCGTAGACATAGCCTTAAATTGATCTCGATTCCCGTGATTATGATGGTTGTGAACGGATTAAATGTCATTGGTAGAGAGGTGGCAGATATCTTGCGCTACGCTATGTGCGAAGTGCGCTTGGAAGATTAGGCAAATAGCGCTGTCTCGCTAATTGATCGAATGGAATTTCATCTGGTCGCGCCACAATCAGCAGGAATACTTGGCGCAGTTTGGAATGTCGGTATTCGCACACCTGAATAGCTTATATGCACTGTTCAGCTAATCTCTATAAATTAAACTTACTAATATGCAAAGTCCCATTATCTGAATCACTTCAGTAAGTACAGCACTTACAATCCTATATGCATTATAATTGATGGAACCTGTTCCATACTTTATTTATATTCATCTCATTATTCTGTTTTATCTAAATGACACTCAGTTCTCTTGGGACAAATAATTTTAAATGAGAGAGGAGTCTGTATTCAAGCTTCATGAGGCATCGAACGATTAACAGCACCCGGGAATCTGTGAGTTAAGTTTTTATAAACAAATCGATCTGAAAACTTCTGTTTGTGCAGACAGACATTCAATACAGGCGTCGCCGTGGTGTAAGCCGGTGGATTCCATTCCTTCCACTCCAGTGACCCAGATTCAAATCCCGGCGAAGTACGGACGTTAATGTTTTTTTTTTTTGAGTATGGATCTGTGTCCTATGTTAGTGTAAAAATGATAGCTAAGCAACGTAAAAAACAAAGGGAAAGAAATTTTTAAGATTTTATTTTATTTTCAGTTGTCTACCCTTGGTTTTATTTGTTTTCACCATCGTTTGTTATTGTTAACGATTTACGGTGTTAAATACATATTACCGATACAGATAATAACAATCTCTAACACTCAAGTCCGTATGGAATGCGGAAAATTCCCTTTAAAGAAAATTCCGTTGTCCAGGAAAGTGATCTTGGGACATCTGGTTTGTACTCACCAACTATGATCATAAAACCGTGAACAAGGAATACTTTGTAGGTAAATTATTTATGATATTTTATAACAAAAACTAACATACTAATATCTTATAGATTCACGAAAAATAATCAACGCTATTTGTACATATACATCATTGACGATACTCTATAGTCTATCTCAAACTTTGTTTTCTCGCTTCATATCTCTAGAATTCGATGGGTTATTGTATAATTGACTGTTTGACTCGCAAAGGTCTGAAAAAATTGCTTAATGGTTCTGTTAAATTATAAACAATTATTAGGTATATTTTGTATTTTTTTATGTTTTGTACATAAAATCAATAATTAAAGTACAGTAAGATATGGAACTTGGTGCATTAGATTCTGTATTGAAATTACTGTCAACGGAAATGGAATATTAAGAAAAATGGACATCACGACCCAAAAAGAAAATGGAAACACTGTAATCCACAGTGCAAGGAAGTTCTGTCCTGTATTGTTAGAACTGCATGAAGCAGAGCAGCGATGTAAAACACGACCTCCGTCAGACGGTGCGCTCCGATATGCACTAGGAACTTTCCGCTGGACACGTAACGCTACCTGGTGACTTGATTCAGTTTCACTCCTCAAACGCAATTATGAGCATGGCTACTTTCCGCATGGAGACCGTGTAAGAATTAAGCCTTCGTATTTTTTTGACACAACATATCTCCCCTATTTTAAAACGACTACATTAGTTAATTCGATGAAAAAACATGTCAAAAACATAAAATTCGCCTTTAAAACTAATAACAAATTCAACAATTTTATCAAATAAAATTGAAGTAACAAATAAGTATGAAAATAAAGGCGTTCATAAACTAAAGTACAAAATTGCGATAAGATCGGTAGATCAACAAGAAATTTTAACACAAGATATACTGAACATTAAATATATATATATATATATATATATATGTATATATATAGTAGTAGTAGGGGACTTTATTAGACAAAATGTAAGATATTTACAATATTATTTACAAATATGGGTCGCACGGGCAGTAAGCCGTACGTGCTGTTGACAGTCCGTTATAATAAAGTAATAATTGGTAATAGTATAAAGAAAAACAAAAAAAGCAATAACATTACAATTACATAAAGAAAACACAATAATATTACAATTACATAATAATAAAATAGCATTTTACACTAATTAAGTTATGTATAATTATTAAGAATTAATTGTATTGCGTTGCATTTTGATAACATATATTTATTCATGAATGAGTGTTGTTCTTATTTTCCGCGTTTTGTCCAGAAATTTACCCAAGTTTATCCAGTTTTCTCGATTTACCAATAACTCGTAGCATGCCAATCTTTCCCGATTCGAATTTAGAAATCTTTCCGGTAATAACTGACGTCTCCAATATTCTAAATCATCACATTTTCCTAATATATGTATCTCATCTTCAAAGTTCCCGCACATTGGACATATTCGCATATCGTGATCGTCGCTAATTTTTAGAAATTTCCATGCCCCTAGCCTAACCAAGCAAGCCCTGATCTCTCTTTAAATCCTAGGTTGAGTATATACGATTCTTTTCCCCAAACGTGTTTTAGGTCTCTTTGTAAACACAGTGAGCGTTTTCCTGTACATTCGGCGAAAGTATCTTGTTGGTTTATATCTAAGTACCCCTCCTCCTTATTTTTTCTCCACACGTTCTTGCGATTTTCAGTCCCTTTTTTTCCATATCCAGACCATCCCAATCTTTTGGAGTTCTCTCCTAACCTCGTCCGCCCAAAATTTAACATCTATGTTTTTTAATTTGGTGGTCGTAACAAATTGCTCTAAGCATTGTTTGTTCACCTTGGATTACTCGCAACCAGTATTTGAGTACACCAAATTTTACAGTTAATGTCGTCCTGGAATGACCCGAATTCATATAAAATTCCACAGTTAGAAACGGCCTTACTAAGTCCTGTAATATACTTTAGAAAATGCGTATATACCTTATTTAGTATTTCCGTTCTTTGGAAACCCCAAATCTCACTACCATAGTGCATTACTGGCCTGACCATAGCTCCATACTTTTTTTTCTAATGTGCTGACTGGAATATCAGGCACTCGACCCAGAATACCGAGTATACTGTTAAGTTGTCCCCTCCCTTTAAATAATGCTATATCAATATCATTTTTTCCACTTCCAATTCATTTTCAACGTCGTAACCAAGATATTCAAAATGTTTCACACGTTTTGAAGTACTTGATCTCTGTATTCCCATTCCTCTGCTCTACCATAAACCGTCCCATTTTTAAAGGACATTGTTTTTGTCTTACTAACATTTACAGTCAATCCCCAATTCCTACAATATATTTCCAGTAGGTCAAGACCTCTTTGCAATCCCTTGATTGTCTTGGAACAGATAATTAAATCATCTGCATACAACAGGACTGGGACTTTAACATTTCTTTATCTCCGGAGCCTCATTTCTTTCTCCTTCTAGCATTACGTCTACAATATCATCACACGAATAGATTAAATAGCATTGGTGATAAAATGCAATCTTGTCTCACTCCCCAATTGGCTTCACTGCTCTCTGTAATGTGCCCTTGGTCTACTTTATATACAAAATTTAACATATTTATAAATTGACATTAAAGCATGTATCATTTTATGAGACAATCCTTTCCGATTTAATTTTTTCCCAAAGTGCGCTTTGGTCCACAGTATCAATTGCCATCTTAAAATCAATGAATGCACAAAATAATTTACCCCCCCTTCATGTTCAGATTGTCATCAATTAATGTTTTCAGAACAAATACGTTGTCCACCGTGGAGTACCCTTCTCTAAAACCTGCCTGATATTTTGAGAGCCTATTGTTCTCTTTAGCCCATTGTCTTATTCGTTTGTACAGTACTTTACAATATATTTTTCTCTGAACACTGACAAGAGACAAATTCTCCTGTAACTTTCTGGTATCTGTGCCCCACCTTTCCCTTTGTATAGCGGTTGGATGACACCTGTCGCCCAGGCTTCCGGATAATCTCCTCCATTAAAAAGTTTGTTGAACGCAGTTTTCAAAACGTCTAATAATTTATTGGATGATATCATATTTTTCAAGAATTCCCCTGGTATTCCATCAATTCCAGGTGCTTTACCATTCTTTAAACATTTAATGGAAGAAACCACTTCATTTTTCGAAATGTCCTGATCCAGTAATTCAATATGAATTGGTTTAGGGATCTCAACTATATTATCTTGATTATATCTTAACCTCTCATTTCCCAGCACCCTATCAAAGTAACTTCTCCATTCCCGGGCGTTATTCTTGTCCGATTTATGGACTTTACTTTGAGTTCCCTTATCGCTTTCCATACGTCCGCAATGTTCCCACTTTCAGTCGCGACTCTCATTTCTTTGGATTTCTTATTTTGCCATGCTAGTTTTGTTTCTCCCAATAATTCTTTATATTCCTTTCTCACTTGCGCATAATTTTTTCTGCTTTCATCTGTGCTTTCTTTTCTAAACTTTAAAAGACTACTTTCGACAAACTTCTTCTTCTTTCTACATGCATTATTGTACCACCCTTTGTCCTTCTGGTTCATTGAGCATTTAACCTTGAATTTTTCCCCTGCTTTTTGAAAAGATTCTGTCAAAGTTTTAATAATTTCGTCCCCGCTAAGATCATTTAATTGCAGATCCTGTATTAGCGTTTCCAAACTCCTGATAAATTCTTCTCTCCGATCCTCGATCCACCTGAAACATGTAATTGGGCCGCAATATTCTTGCCACCTCATCATTAACTGTCTCACTAATACCTTTCATATTTAAAATAAGTTTGTTTGGGAAGTGGTGTGATTCGATTCTGGAAACTATACAGAAATTACTTAGGACTGGAATCATGTATTGTGTGCATATTGAATAATCGATTACGCTACTACCTCCATTTTTATTAATAAATGTCAGTTCTCCATTTTTATCTTCCCCATATTTCCCATTCAGAATTTCAAGTTCAAATGCATCCCAAAAAGCTAACAATTGGTTTCCTTCTGAATTTATAATCTTATCTTTGCTCTCCTACCCTCACCTCGTGTTTCATTATCATCTGATTTTATAGTGATATTTTCCTCCCCAGTCCTACAGTTAAAGTCCCCTAAAATTATTATTCCCACTTCCGGAAACCTATCTTTTATTTCTGCCAACGAGTCAGACAATTCAACGAAAAAATTTGGATTGGCATACCTGGAATTTAGTGGTTGGCGGTAAATAGACAACAGACACATTTCCTGCTCTTCCTGTATGGTAATATATACAAATTGCCTCTTTTAAAGCAATATTTACCTTTTTAATATATGGGTCTAAGTTAGCTTTATATAAAATGGCAACACCACCAGGATATCTACCTCTCTTCCCTCTAGTTTCATTACCCTTAAAATAACCTTTCATATTACATAGATTTATGCATTCATTAGCTTTTAACCATGTTTCTCCTAGAGCTAACTAGAGCTAATATATCAAAAGTCTCAATAAACCCTACACATCTGTCCATTGAAAGTTTTTGTTTTAACCCTTCGATATTCCATGAACCGACTGTCAACAAACCCTATTGTGTTCCCTTGTCATTAGTCTTACCTGTATTTTTCGAATTTCCCCCTCTCAATAGTTCCTTTTCTGCGGGTAAATTCAGCAGTCTTAGTGATTTTCTTGTTTGAGTTCTTGTGTCCTCCGGTCGTTCACCTCTTAGAGGTGAGGTATTCTTTTTGCGTTCAGCTGTTTTGTGCTGAATGTTTACTGGATTCCTCAGAGTTAGTATCGTGTAGAATTTTCTCCCTCCTCTGCTGTAAGGAGACCACCTGCTGTTGAAGCGTCCCCTGTAGGTTTTGGGGACTCGCTGTCAATGCCCTCTTCAAATTCATTTTCAGAGTTGTCCATATTTTGTAGTTGTTCCCTGCTCCAGATTCGTCCATTTATAATCAATTTATTAAATTGCAGGATTGCATGGCAGCCCTGCCTCCTCGCCTCGAGCATGTGTCGCTTAAGAAGTCCCTTTCGTGACGCACCTTCTCACTAAAGTCTTCGGCAATATTGATACCGGTCCCTTTAAGATATTTACTGTCTCTAAGGATCCAACATTTTATTTTGTAGTGTGATAATTTGCATACAATCAGTCTCTTTCCACTATTCCAACGACCTACTCTATGCGCTCTTTCAATATGACTGTCCATCAAATCAATCCCGATTTGCGCCACTACTCTTTTAGCTATATGTTCAGTTTCCTCCCAGCTCTCACTGTCTTCTTCATGCACTCCATACATCACAATATTATTACGGCGACTCTGGTTTTTGAGATAGTCTAATTTAGATTCCAGCCATTTCAATCTGTCCTCCATCCGATGCATGTTCGTCTCAATATCACAAATTTTTTCACCCACGTTGCACTTTTCAAACCCCTCTTTCACTTCAGTTGACAATGTTTCAATCAGTTTTCTAACTTCTTCCATAATGCTTTGTCCCCTGCACACTTCAACCACTCTAACAAAAACACGTCCGCTCTTCTCGACGGTCTCGACTAAACTCCATATATATATATATATATATATATATCAATAATGAAGAAAAATCAAGTTTTTCCAAACTTATACTCCTAACGATTCATCAGTTCGACAAAATCGATAATACCTTGTCAAAATTACACAGAAAAAAATAACAACAAGAAGATTAGCATCCTAGAAGACATAGAAAATTTAATCGAAGCTGAGGATAAAGACTTGCTCTACAAGAACATGCCCGCAGACTTGAACCCGTTGTACAACTTATACAACAACATTAGTATTGTAGCCTCACTATGATGGTTGTTCAGCACCTCGGTTTGTTTCCCCGCAGTTGTTATACATAATTAAATATAAAGTTGCCGACTAACGCCAATATAATAATTCCACATGTTAATCATTGTCGCACCACCCGCTTCTAGAAAAATGGACAATCATCATAATGAGGCGAAAATACCAATTGAAATGCAGAAGATTAAACATTATTTTGAAAGGCCACTACTTGAAGTTTTCAAACAGAACTTTGTTTTAGGTGAGAACTGGTTTATCAGGTACTAATTTTATATTTTTAATATTAAATTAGTAAATGGGAGTAATAGACAAATAAATATTATTGCATTTAGACCATCGTCTAAAATTGGTATGATATTAGTTTCCATAATCTGTTTCGAGACTTATAGTAACAACCCTGAGGAAGTTGACTCTGAAAAGAATGCCATATATGAGCCAACAGTTGACTATTACAAAGATAAATACCAATTAGATGGTATAACTCTCACAGGATTCATGATCGGGGCGTCAGATACTATACCTGGATTCTTAGCTAAATTCTGGAATTGATTAGATTTGGACAGAGTGTATCTTTCTAAAATTGCCATCGCTGCCATTAGAGGACCAATTTAAATTTTAAGGATCCATGTTTACAAAATTTCTACTTTATAGAATGTACTTTAATTGCAATTTGAATTTTTGAAATGTATTTCATCAATATCGAAAATTAAGGGTGTATCACTTTTGCCCTTGTGGCAATCCTCTAATGAGGAAATTTTTATATAAAATTATAATAAAATAAAAAATGCCCAGGAAGTAGCGTCCTGAAAAGAGGTGATTTATTTTGACAGTAGGAAAAATAAACATATCCACTATTTTTTTCCTGTAACAAGAAATATTAAATAATGTTTGTTAATATGGTGTAGAAACACCCGAACGTTTTAAACGTATTCTCATGTTTTGTTTTGTTTGTACGTAGTGGACTGTTGGTTATTAATATATTTTTTCAGGCAAATATTAAATATTGCACATTAAAATATTCTGAGGTATTATTTAATACTGTAAATCAGTTAATACTATTCATTAATAAATGCTTTACTCCTGTTTGTCCCTTGTGTTTTATTTCGATTCCTCCTGTTATAAGCGTGTGTGACAATGTAGTCCTTCCTACAGGTCCCGCCAGGGAAGTAGGAAGTAGAATTCATGCTCCAGAGTTAGTACCGCGTTCCGCACGGACCTTGGAGCTCAGAACTATGACATGCCTGAAGTAGACTGTGTTTACATTGGCGTAAGACACACTCCTCAGAATCAAGTACAGCAAGCTTTCAACTTCCCGCTACCACCCCAGGTAAGAGATACCACATTACCCTAGACAAAGCGATTGAGCAATAGGTTACGAACACATAAAATCATGCAGGAAATGCATGTCCTGAATGCTTTACTAGACTTTATTAAATATATACATGGCGTAAGCGGTTAGACGCTCGCCTTTCACAGTAGGTGACTCGAGTTAACGTTACGTTCACGCCATGTAGTGGATGAAACAGAGTGTGGGCAGATTTACCTCGGGGTTATCCCGTTTTCCCCTGCCACAACCTTAATTCCACCATATCACAACTCCAATTTATTTCGTTTCATTTAATTTCATCTTCCCCTATGAAGACGTATCAGGCCTAGTCGGCCTGCACCTTTATTATTCACACATTTCCAATGTAAGACGCTTCATCGCATCTCATATGGCGATTGGGTCCCCGTGTCTGACACGAGTTGAGTAGGTTTCAAATATGTACAGTTAGAATAATGTGGTCATTTCAGAAGAATATCTGAGCATTGATTACCTAAATATTAGTTTGATTGGACTCTCCGGGGAAGAAATAAGAGGAGTCAGGGTCTACCAAAACATTTAATGGATAAAAGATATTAGAAGTTCAATAATGGAGAATGTATTAGAAAAACAAGATTGGAAATGTAGGAATGAATGCTCCAACTTTGGACATAGGAAGAAGTTTATGTCTCCTAAGTAAATATTGACGCATTGTGGTAGCATCATTTAAGCTGCGCGGGCCGGCGAGAGAAACCTCGCAACAGTGCATTGGATTGGTGAGTAGCCAATTGCGAGTTGAGGATCCACCGATACTTCTAGGCTAATGAGCCAGAGAGTTCTACGAACATCTGTTCCCCCATTCGAGAAACATCGGAAGATGAGAGGTTCCATGTCGAAACATCTTGTTCATGGACCTGGAAATTTCCGTCTACTCGCCTATAAATTGTAGTGAGAGCGGAACGACCCCCAATAAAGTGTTGGATGGCGAGAGGTTAAATGTAAGCTAAACTGTGAAGAAGTGTTGTGTCTATAATTCTGCGATAAGTGATTATTAGATAAACGTTCTAAAATAATAGTTAGCGTAATAAAATGTGATTGATTTAGTGATAATTGTGAGAAGAAACTAAAGTAAAAAGAAAAATGTTACATAAAAATTGTGTATTTATTTATGTCGAAGTACGTAAAAGGAAAACCCTGTGCCATTTGTGACAATATATTATATCGAGTCATATTATGTATTAAGTGTTATTAATTTAATTATAATTCAGTCAGAAATGTGAGTAACTGTACATTGTTTTCTTAATGAAACATAGCCTATTTCATGATAAATGCTAGTCTTTAAATCTTACGAACTATAGAAAGAGAAATACATATCGGATAACATTCGTTCTAACGACATGTTTCATAAAATGTTTATTCACTTTTCCCCTATACCCAATTGCCAAAAAGGTTATTCAGGTTCCGTTAAGTAATTTTTAATACTTAGATTAGATTATTTTGGAATGTTATTTAGGTAATGTAGATCAGATTATATTAAATTAGATTAGGCTAGGTAAGTCAAATTACATTACCCGACTACCTCAATTCATATATTAGCGTGTGTTTCATAGTTTAGGTATTTTTTCTTTGCATCGACTAATAGACACGTTAAATTGATAATATGGCGCATTTTAAGTTATGTCTTCCTAACATTGTCATTCAATTTTCGGGCATTTTTTTGGAAAATACACACTCACCCATAGCCATAGATAGATAGATTATCGGTTGATTAATATCTTTGACATAGTCCGATTCTCAATAACCAATTTTGTCGGTCCATCCAGTCACCTGATTGTAGATGTTTCTCCTTCATGTATAAATATATTCCCTGACTCCAGGAGGTTGTATGTCTCCCTCTGCCTCGTCTGCCTTCAGGTTTCCATTTCTAAACTGATTTTAGTAGCCGATTCTCTCCCATTCGCTGCATATGTCGGTACCATCTTAATTGCAGAGTTTTAATATAATCTAAAATAGTGTCTTCAATCTTCATTTCCTCCCTTATCACTGAGTGCCTAATTTTTTCTCTTCTTGAAATTCTCGCTGCTCTTCGTATGAAATCCATTTCCGTTGCCGAAAGATACTTATTTGTTTTTGTTGTTAATGGCCAAAATTCTGCTCCATAAGTAATGATGCTTTTAACAATTGTATGATATATATTCATTTCTTTAATTATATTTTATCCCATAATATTCCATAGAGACAAGCAATTGCAAATTTTCCTTTATTATTTTTATTTCTTACTTTCTCTTCATAACTTCCTACTTTTATTTATTTTAACTCCTAAATGTGTGATATCACTACAATATTTTATTGTTTCTCCAGTCTCCAAAATTGAATTTTGTTTTCGTTCACCAATTGATAAATTATTTTTTCTTCATGTTCAAAATTAATCCCCATTTTTCATATTCTTCTATTAATTTATAGTCATATATTCTAAATCTTCATACTCTTGTACAATTAACAATTGATCATCTGGAAAATGTAAGTTCATAAAGTTTTGTTGTTTGAAATAAGGATTCCCATACCTGAGCATTTTCCCCTCAAATTCTTTAATATTTCTTCATAATCAACTTCAAGGTATTGGCCTGTTGGCCCGTTCCGCTCCCCGGTGCACTATATGCTGCAGATGCAGGTCGTCCCTCCAACGACGCTTTGGTCGTCCTACATTTCTTCGGCTTAGAGGCCTATAATGAAACAGCTGTTTTGATAAACGATTATTTCGCATTCTTTGTATATGATCAAACCAATTACGTTTATTAATGTGCATTCTCTCGTTTATATTATATATTTGTAATTTATCTCTGATATCTTGACTTCTCTTTTGATCTCTTAGAGATTCACCTGCAACTGATCTGAGAAATCTCATTTCTATTGTCTCAATTTTATTTATATCAGAGCTCGTTAAAGGCCAAATCTCAGACCCGTATGTTAACGTTGGAACGGCTACTGTTCTGTAAAATTTTAATTGAGTTTCCCCTGTGGCCTTATTTCTCAAATATCTTCTTATTGAACCTCATGTACATATATTTTAAACAGAGTCGGTGATAGACAACAACCGTGACGAAGACCTTTATTTATCCAAAATCCATGTGACAATTTATTGCCAGTTTTAATTTTATACCTGCAATTGTCATCTAAATTTGGTATAGCTTCAATTATTATAGTGTTAATTCCCGTACGTCTTAAAGCAATCAATAGTTTGTCTATAGGGACATCGTCGTATGCTTTCTCAAGATCTACAAATAGTTGGTGCAAAGGTTGTCCATATTGCATTTTCTTTTCTACTAACTGAGGAATGAAAAATAAATTTTCGGTTGTGGAACGACCTGGTCTAAATCCTAACTGTTCCTCTATTTCCATATATCTATGCTTTTTTTTCCAAATAATATTTTGGTATACGTCCATATAGTACTTGTTAGTGTTATAGCTCTATAATTTTCTCATTGGTCTTTTTTTCCTTTTTTATGGAATTGTATCCTAATTTCAATTCTTCAGGAACTTTTTCACCATTCATACATTTAGTAAATAATTTTGTCGGTCGTTCAAATAAGTGGTCGGATCCATGTTTTAATAGTTCCGCTGGCATTCATCCTGGATCACTAACTCTTTTATATTTTAATGATTGAATATTAATTTTAATATCCTCTATGTCCAATTGTATATATTCATCTTCATTTATTTCTGGAATATTTTGAACTTTATCTAATTAAAATACCCTGTTTTCTGATAGTAATGTTTTAAAATAATTATCCCATTCAGTCATAGGTATTGTTTGTACATTTGTTGGTCCACTTCTTTTATTTCTCAATTTTTTTTTAATTCTGCAAGATCCAGTGCTTCGTTTTCCTTCAATACATGTATGAATTTTTAAACAATTTTGTTCCCAGCTATGGTTTTTAGCTTCTGTAATTTTCTTTCTAACTCTAGCTTAAACTTCTTTATATTGCATTTTGTCTTTCAGATCTTTTATATTCAACCACATTAAATAGTTTTCTTCTTTCGTTTGCTATTTGTTTCACTAAGTCCTCATTCCAAAAATATTTGAATTTACTTATTTTTCTATTTGCTTCTACTAAAGCTTCTTTTGCCGCCTGATGAATGCTTTTTACTGTATATTTGCATTCTTCCTGAGAATTGTCAAACGTAGAGATTTGTAACGGATCATCTAACCTTTTCTTATACAGATATGAACTTCTATAATTCTCCAAACTATCCAAGTTGTATAGAGGTTTTGACAAGTCATGAACACTGTCCTCTTCATTTTTAGTTTTAATTAGCCTGTCACTTTTACTTTGGAATGTAAATATTATTTTTGCCTTCAATAAATAATGATCACTTCCGCATGATGATCCCGTGTGTGCCTTTACATCCTGGGTCTTTAAAATTGAATGTGTCTTAATATTATCGCAAAATCTATTAACGATTGTAGATTATGAGTATCTTGGCGCCAAGTATACTTATAAATATCTCGATGTTGGTAAAATACATGTATGATTTTAAGTGAATATTTTTCACAAGATCCTATCAATCTTCTACCATTGCCATTTTTCTCCAATTCTCTAAGTACGGTAGTCCGACTACATCATTATCTGTCTCTTTGCCGATTCTGCTGATAAAATCGCCAGCTAATATAATTTATCCTGAGGTTCCTTTATCATCCATACTATAATTTAATGTACTATAAAATTTATATTTTATTAAATAATTTTCAACCTCACTAATTTCATATATTCCTCATATAGAGCAACTTATACCAAAAAGAGATACAATAATTTTAATTATGTTTTCATTTATTGCTTTCCAGTTTGTGATATATATCTTATATTTCTTCTTTATAAGTAATGATACAACTCTTTTACTCCCTAGATTGTTTTTAACTCCACTGTAAATATGTACACATGATCCAATAGTTTCTATTCCTTCTCCTTTCTTCTTTTTTTTGTCAGTATGATTATGATCAGCTTCAAATCCACCATCTGCTTAAGAACATCCTACCTTTAATTCCATAAGCCTTGTATGTTCCCTGTTTCAATTAGCAGAGTTCGTTTTCGTACCTTCATTCGTCTTCCTTTTAATCAGACCTGCTTATCTCTTATCTCTATTAGGTTTTTTAGCATTGCATTTTTTCTGATGGGAGGGAGTTGACGTACCGAATCAATCCCCAACCTGGAGGACCTGGTATTTTTTAGGTGTCCATCCTTAGATCAGTTGCTTTCACTACTGCCCTTAATAGGAAGATTTTGACAGTAAAGATAAGATGAAATTATCCCCCAGGCCTCGAATACTCTAAAACCATCGGGGTCGGAAAACAACAAGTGTTTAGTCCAGAGAGACTGGATAGGAAAGATAAAAGAGAAATATGGTACGGAAGTGGAAGTAATACTATACCGGTCAATATGTCACCATGCTGTCCAGTTCGATTGGTGAGTAGCCCATCCCGTCCGTCGCCACGTAAGTTATATGGTTACTAACAGCTGCACCACGTGAAGGAGGGATTGGACACTAGGAAGATGTGCAGGTCAGTTCCTCTAAGTCTTAGAATTTAAAGCAATTAGAGGCTCTTCTCCCTCTTAGCGTCTTCCCTTTTACAGCCATATATATATATATATATATATATATAAATTAATTATTCATATACTGCAACAAAAATTTCTGCATTTCTTTAATTGTATTTATATAAACTGTCATGTCGCAAAGAAATCACGTAATAGGTTATAAGGTAACTACTATTATATCAGGTGAAGTCTATTATTTTTAAAAAAACAATGTTATATTCGATATTGGATATTTTTACTTACCGCAATAGTTGAAGTAGGTGCTGGCATGTTAAAATATCCCAGTTTGATGAATTCATAATCTTTTCAGTAATTTAAGGAAATTATTAGTAACAAGTTTGTTATGAAAGTTTTGGTTACGTTCTTATCAAACATGAAACCATGGCGTTTTAATGAACTACCTTTCAGGGAAGGAAACGGGATCCCAGTAGGGAGGGTGGAAATTTAGGAAATGAGACCTGAGTAGCCTTCATATAACAATACAGTGCCTTAACTCGGACAGGCGTAACTTTGTTTTGTAGCAGACAGAGATGGTTAGACTTCTCTCTCATTCACTCAATTTTGTTAGAGCCACGCTTCAAATTCACCCAAATTCATAGAGAGATAGCAGTTTAGTTTCGAGTGACGGAACAAAACAACTTGCATTAAGCACACTCAACCCTATAATGGGTACTCCATTCATTGACGTCATTCAGTCCAGCCAGACAGCTCAGGACTGTAGCAAAACATTCTACTGTTGACATAAGCTTTCCAAGCAATATTATACCTATCGAACCACTTTCACAAATTGCTGTATCATTTAATTAAAAAATGTTACGATCAATGACACACACCTGCACAAACGAAGAATATACCGTTTACGTTATGTATCAACATTAATACTTCCATGATTCCGCGCCGATTCGTGGTCATGGAGTCTCTATTTTGAACTCCATTGATTGAGATTTGAATCCCTAATAGGTTATTTAAAATCTGGGTACTTGATCTAAGCCTTGTGATGTTTTGTGCTATATTTACTGGTATCCTCGTCATATTGTTAACTATTGGCCTACGGAGTGCCATCATTGTGCATCTGATCAAATCTATTTGATTGAAAACAAAAATTTTGAAACATATCATTTCAGGTTCTGATACCACTTTTAGCTATCTTCTGATTTCTTTTATCCTATTATGGCTGCAATTTGATTTCGTGCTCTACTTCTTCCTCTCCTAAGCCTCTAATATTCGAAGGTTCAAGGGAGTGTTTGGAACAGGTCGATAAAATTCCAAAGGACTTAAGACAAAGTGTTCTGCACAAGTGCAGATCTTACACTGCAAACTTAACATTCTCCACTCTTTCCTTACTTCAGCCTTTCTTTTTGTATCCACATTCAAACCATTTATTTTAATACTGTCTATCATCTGACACTTTTTCTGCCTCTAATCTTCTTTCCGTTGAGCATTTCTTCTAGGGCATCCGTCAGTAGGCACTGGCCTAGTGGCCAATACAAATAATTATTTATTTATGAGTTCAAGCAATGTTCTATCTTCACCCACTCGGTCTAGTACATTTTTATTTTTTATTTTGTCTATGCGTTTTATATGCTGCACCCTTTTCCATATACACATTTCGAAAGCTTGCAGTCGCTTTTCCTAATTCTGTCGTAATATCCAATTTTCTGCACCATACAATGCTACACTCCACATAAATTACTTCACTACCCTCTTCCGTAACTATTTTGCTAAACATCCGCAGAAATTGCTTATCTTCTTGTTAAAAGTTTCTTTTGCCATTGCTATCCTCTGCTTTACTTCTTGACAAAAGTTTATATTACTACTGATAGTTAGATACTGTCAAAAACCCTGAAGTCTCTCAAACTAATTGGCAAAAGACGACGAAGACATTCAGTGAAGACAGTTCTGGAGTAAGAGTCTAGAGAGGAACCGGAACAGGAAAATTGGTAGTCAAACTCCATGGCAGGGAAATGATGTTGATTATGATATAAATAATTTGTGTACTTTTAAGTTCACATTTTCTATTCCATCTCCAGGAAAACTTTAATCTTTTATCGTTCATAATAACTTCTGTTACTTTTCCCGTCCGCTCTTGAATTAAAATTTATATAGGATTCCTTTCCATTCCATTAACGTAGTTTAACCTTACATCTTTAAGGTACTTTTTACATGACACAATAAACCCGTGTCTTAGAGTAGCAGGAGTTGTCGGGAGAGTAATTTTAAATTATGGATCGCACACATACTTTTTTGATTACATAAGGACATGGATGGTCATCCTGAATGATCTGCTCAATCAACATGTTAATTTTTATTAACTATATCGTAAGTAGTTATAATTAAAATGACAATAAAGGTATTTGTAAGGGAGATATATGACCATAATGTCTTGTCTACAATTTAATCAGGTTAGATAAATGTACTTTAATTAACTTTGCAAATACCTTACATATTACAGAATATAAAATAAGTTATTACATTGTGAGCCTACAATGGAATTGTCATGTAAAATATGACGGTTTCATTCTAAAATGAAGGCGAAAATATAGAAAATTTATATTTTTTTAATGAAAAAATCACTGGCAGGGTTCTGAAGGGGGAAAATTTGTTTTCCGAGAACAGGAAATTTTTAAGCTTCGATTTAAATATGTTAATTTAAATCAAAACCTGATATGTTGAAGGAAGGAATTATAGGAATGGGCACTGACTTACCTACAGATAGCAAAAATAGTG
This sequence comes from Diploptera punctata, assembly GCA_030220185.1. Lineage (NCBI taxonomy): Eukaryota > Metazoa > Arthropoda > Insecta > Blattodea > Blaberidae > Diploptera > Diploptera punctata. The sequence goes on along the minus strand of JASPKZ010009799.1, from coordinate 1,843,810 downwards.
AATTGTTAATTTGTTGTAATATAAAACATTGATAATTGTCAGTAAGTAACCAAGCTTAAAAATTGTAAATCTTATTTCAAATTTTAAACCCATCAATTTATAATTATATCCCCGAAGCGTTCAGATATATTAACGTAATTTATTATTAGAGATTTTAACTTTTTAACGCTGAGATTATGTTTTCAGAATGCCAGAATATCGTTTACAAAAAATATTAAATTATTGCCAACCTACAGGAAACAGAGACTTGGATAGACATCGTCGCCGTTGGACAGAGTAGTTCCAGTAGTACTTCTCAGACGGGAATAAACCAAAACTTGTGTTTTTGGAAGAAGAATAATAAGATTTTGACATATTTATATTATACGCCTAAATAAAATGAATAAAAGTCAGTTTGTAACTAGTCAAGTGAAATAAGTTATACATAATTAATTCAACGTTAATTTGGTTATAGGTTCAATAAAGACGAATGAAAAACTTAATTATATATTCAGGGAAATATATTGTTAGGAATATATGACTTTAAATGGAAATAGAAATAAGGATCCAGTTCACAAAATTACCTACCATGAAATAAGCAACAAAATCAAACATATCTCAAAAAAAAGATCTCCTCTTGAACAGAAATATCCGCTCAGAAGTGATATTGTTGCTCTATGAAACTTTCATATCTTTAGAGTTTACGTTCATTGATAGTTTTATAACAGTAAAGAATGAAGGCTGTGATATTTATTTACTTTTAAATAACACAAAAATAACGTTTTTTAAAACAAATGATACATTCAAATTTACGGACTTTTCTTCACTTCCTACCAGTGATGAGTCTCATATTTTGGTGAATGTTTATTTCAAGAGTGGGGTCTTATTTTGGATAAAATATATAAAATCGCAAAGGGGAAAAATAAAAAATCCTTGTTACTACGTGCAAATACGTTATATAGCTTCTATGAGACTTAAAATGCCCTTGTTTTATACGTATGAGGAATAAAAAAAACTCTCACATTAAATTTGTATTGACAGGTGATGAAACCATAGCATAGGAGGTTACGAAATTACACCAACACTAGAGCAGTGCAGAGTTAGTTACTCAAAACCTAAAACAATATTATTTATGTTGTCGAAATTATATCTACAAACACTGAGTTATTGAAATAACTTGCCTTACGTTTTCCCCTTAATTATGTGGGAGTAACAAAACAAAATCAAAGCGGGAAAATCTGAACGTAAAATATGCCATAAAATATAGACGTAACACAGATTATATCATAGTGATTCCTTAACGTTTATTACTTCGTTAATGTATGTTCATTCGCTCTTCAATCATTTCATTAACCATGCACACTTTTTATATTTGGTTAGACAAACTGCTCAAAATTCTCCCATTATCCTGAAGACAGATATGAATATATTATAAAGTATTATGATTATTATTATTAATTATTATTATTATTATTATTATTATTATTATTATCATCATTATCCGACTAAGGTACATTAGGGTTATAGTTTGTACAAAGTTGTGTCATATAATAGTATATAAAATTGACGTTTTTATTGAACATCGTATATAAAAACATTAAAACGTCGGTAGTTATATTCTGTCATAAGCACTTCTGTATTGGGTGGTTCACCTAAAGAGGCTATATTATTTACAAGACATGAGAATTCGAATCTTTGGTTTCAGAACCAAGGACAATCAAAGATAATAAGCTCAACGCTTTGGTTGCTAATGCCACAATTACAACTTGCATTTTCTCTAATGTTGAATCTCTCGAGATATTGGCCAAATTTATCGTGCCCAGAGAGGAATCGTGTTAATATAAAATTAGGAACAACATGCTTACATGTTATCCTGTCTTAGGTTCTAGGAAAGAATTGTTGTCCTGTTAATGTTCCGATTGGCCAATTGGAAATAAGATATGTAAGGCATATCGTACAAATGGTGATATCCCCAACTAACAAATGTGGGAGTGTCAATATTCTTAAGATCATTTAAATTGTATACACTTCAAAAGTCAACCAACCTTTTACCACGTACATCGTTTATAGAACTATATCTCATTCAGTGTTTTGCATTAAAATCGCCTGTACAAAGTATATGCTTTCCTCGCAATTTAGAACAAATCTTATGTATTAAAAAAAATACTATCGAAATCACATGATGGATCACAATTCACATTACATATATGTACATCAAGTACACCAATACTTGCATTGATCACCAAACAGTCAGGAGTACAATACTGTGTCATTTTAAGGATTGTTCGACATTTACAGGTCTCTTGAGAAAGAAGGAACAGACCTCAGCCATTTATTTCTTTAGAACTACAAAAAAATATAAAAACACTTCCAACGTTCATGAAAAGAGAAAAGTTCAGATTTCACTATTTTATGCATTCAATATAAGCACCATATATTACAGGACAGATATCTAAACGGTGGCTAATTTCTTGCCACATACGAATCAGCTGGTCTCTAGTTATCGAATTCACAGCTTAAACAATTCGATGTCGAAGATATTCAAGAGTATCAGGTATAGGGGGGATACAACACTGTCGTTCACGTAACCCAACAGATAAAAAGCACATGTAGTTAGGTCGGGTGACCTGGGAGGCCACCGGTAATGATGTTGAGCTTCTGCTCCTCCTCTTCCAACCCAACGCCCTGTTGTGTCGTCATTTTAATACAAACAATCAACATGACAAGCAACAGCGCCAACGCGGCCGTGATCAGAAATTCTAACATTTCACTTTCCAGGAGTTTTGAAATTGTGTTCCTATTTTCTGTGGGTTAGGAAGAAATAAATGTTTGAAGTCTGTTCCTTCTTTCCGAAGAGCTCTATCCTCTTAATAGCTGCTTGTGCACTTACATTTTCGTCGTTAGACGAATACATTACACCTCCTGAAGTGAAACCGTTGACAATATTATGTATAGTGTGAGGTTCCTGTACACAAAGAATGGAGTTATTAGACGTGTCCCTCTGAAAGTCAGAATTATTTATAAATTCTATGGTCGGCACTATTGAACGGTATAAGATTTAGCGATGTATTTTAAGATTGCTGATTTTAACTTATTTCAGTATTTAATTTGATGCATTGTAAATAAATATTAATTTATTTTATATAAAATTATAACTTGCTGAATAACTTATTCGCAATAACGTAAAATAACTTACTATGGGAATACATTTTGAGGATGTAAGATGGAGAAATGTAGCTTTCTGATTCTAATTAACTAACATAATTTTATGTTTATAAAGGGTAATTTTAGCTTTAAAAGTATGTATGTATTTATACATATCTTAAGAAATTAACATTGAATTAATTTTAATTAAATAAAGATTTGCTGTCACGAGATTTCCCCACCTTCTTAAAAAATGAGAAAGTGGAAATTCTAATAGACTTCGCATATTGACATTACACATAAAATTCATTAATTGAATAAACTAATTAGTTAAATATTTAAAATAATAAATACGGGCAATTTATTTTGTTTTATATTATTTTAACCTAACATATTTCATTACTTTCTTCTGTTTTTTTCTTTTCTATATAGTACATTGTTTATATTACTTTTTTGTTCAATGATACCAGTTTATTATTTCGACATTTCTGGCATTCTCTACTAACATTGGCATATTGTAATCAACTTCTGAGATTGGGGCGCCAGGTAGGCGAGGTTAGGCTACCTAAATGATATGACGGGTCATGGCGATGGGTAATGATGCTTCAGGAGAGGCCTTAAGACATTTGTCTTACGGGTGAGGAAAACCCCGAAAAAAAATCACTCAGGTAACTTCTCCCGACCGGAGATCGAACCCGGTCCCGCTAAGTGACAAGGCAGCACGCTACGTCGAGACCACAGCGGTGGTATACACATACATATATATATATATATATATATATATATATATATATATATATAAATAAGGGAGAAAATGAAAATTGAAGACACTATTTTAGATTATATTAAAACTCAGCAATTAAGATGGTACAGACATGTCCTGCGATTGGAAGAGGATCGGCTACCAACATCTGTAATGGAATATAGAAACCTGAGTGAAGACGCGGCAGTGTAAGACCTCAAACCTCCTGGAGTCAGGGAATATGTTTATACATGAAGGAAAAATATCTACAACCACGAGATTGGATGGACCGACAAAATTGGCTATTAGGAACCAGACGATGTCAAAGATTATTAATCAACCGATTATGTATATATCTATATCTTATATATAAAAATAAATGTTTCTTTGTTTGTTTGTTCGTACTTTATGCGCGGCTTTACCGTTGATCTGATTGTGATGGTGTTTTATGCAAAATGTTCAGGAGATTCCCGGGATGAACATAGTCTGTAAGAGAGTTGTGATATTCAAATCCTACACCCTTAAAAATCGTCTTTTTTAGTGGAAAAAGTGAAAAAATTAGCTCTTTGGACTCCTAAATGGCTTACGCTGCCTAAACCATAAGAAGTACACAAAATTAATGTATTGAATTGAATATCTCAAAAAGCTCTACAAAAAAAGTCCGAGACAGCATATGTTTATCTCTTACTGATAACTCACAATACACATTTTTGTCTTTCATTGATACCAAGACAATAATGCCAATTCGGGTGAACCTTCATCTTTATTATTGATACCTAGCGTCCCGCGAAGTAGCCGAGTGGTTAAGGCAAGAAGTCTTGACGCATAACTTGGGGGCTTAAGATGGTTCGTGTCTCCATGGGGAATTTATTTTATCGTGGATTTTCGGCCAGTATGGGACCGGTGCACAGTGGGCCAGAAATGAAATCTAGCTGAGAGAGCACTATTTTCACTCACCCTCATCAATTTATATTTTTTCATGCTAATATAATTGTTAGATGACGTTTCTTAACTTATCTGAAAAGGAGGGTACAATTCTAATGTGAAAAAAGTAGCTCTTTAGACGCTTAAATGGATTACGCTGCCTAAACCACTTTAAAATTAATATACACAGAATTGAATATCTCACAAAGCTCTACTAAAATGTCCGCAACAGCATTCTTTATCTCTTTCGGATAACTCACAATAACCATTTTTATCTTTAATTGATACGAAGAGTCGGGCGTCGTAGCACAGAGGATAAGGCAAGAAGTCTTGGCGCAGATCTACGGGACTTACGCTGGTTCGAGACTCCACGGGAGGGAAGAATTTTTCTCATGGAATTTCGGCCAGTATGAGACCGGTGCACCCTGGGCCAGAAATGAAATCTAGCTGAAAAATATTATTTGCACTCACCCTCATCAATTTATCTTTTTTTCACTCCAATATAATTGTTATATGATGGTTCTTAACTTATATGCAAAGGATGGTACAATTCTATTATTTATGAAGGCAATATAAACATTGGAATTTGCCGATGGTTAAGACCTCATTTGGTCTATATCCCAGTTACGTTTTTAGCGTTGTGTGTTCAAGTTCAGTGAGTTATTCTTCTAATTCTATATGGATATTTCACCTCAAGTTTTGTAATTTTATTAATATATTTAATGTTATTCTATATAACAAGATTTTATGTTAAATACATGTGGAATCATATCTTCCTGCACTAAAAATGTACACAATCATCTTAGATTAAATTCGGCTAAAAAGAAAACATTTCTGAACAGCAGAACTAATTTTAGTTATAATATAGAGTGATTTATGGACCTTAATTCCCGCATAGTAACTTGAGTGCAAATTACTGCGTTTTTGTAATTAGCCTTCACATTACAGGAGGTAGCCAGCAACTGAGGCCTACCGTTGCGTGCAGATAATAATTGTTTGATTTAATATGGGCATAAATGTTAGATGGAGGCAATACGTTATCATTTAGTAAACAAATTATGGGTTGGGGACGTTAGGAGAAAGTTTTGAACCATATTAAAACATCAATATTTTTTAAAAGCGATTTTCTCAAACGTACGAAGTTGTGCGCAAGGAAAAAATTCTAATGAAATATTCTGATTGGCTAGGAGTGGATATTAACTTTCCCGTTATGAAGAATTAATTGATAACAATTACAGTCGTTGGAAAATTCTGTTCCATCTGCTTATGGAATTGGAAGACCCACAATAACTTTCGAAGAGGATGGAATTATAGAAATGTTCACTTAAGCACGAATTCTCTCGCGACGGACTTGCTCTTGCAACAACTTTGGTCATATGGTAAACGGGGTACCTCTGATGTTTTAAAGACAATACTCAATAAACCACAAAAAATAGCTTGAAAATAATAATATACATAACAAATCACCCCGCTCAACTCCCCTATCTTATATGTCGGACGAAGCATTGTATCTTTTTAACAATAAAATGTCAATATATCGAAATATTAACATGAGACTAGGTGTCAGAAAGAGAGCTTGTGCTATTTTATCCACCCTATAATGCTTCTAGGGAAGCAAATGTGTTATGCTACTTTTCCCAAGTCAGACATTTCAGCAGAAATAAGACTTTTTTGTTTGTTTTTATTCCAGCTAGTTCGAAAGCTATTTTGGGTCTCCCAATTCCATAAGCAGATGGAACAGGATTTTCCAACGACTATCAGTGTTCTACATTCTTAATAACGGGAAAGTTTGCATTTACGTTTAGCCAATCAGAATATTTCAATACAAATCTAACTTTTTCCTTTCTCGCACAACTTCCTATGTTTTAGAAAATCGCTTTTATTATTTTTTAAAAACATTCTCCGAACATCTCCTAAGTGTAATTTATTACTAGAGGATTACTTATTGCCTCTATCGATCACTTTTCTGCATGTATTAAATCAAGCAATTCCCTGCAATCGAAGATAGGCCTTAACTGCCGGCCGCCTCCTCTAATAAAAAAGCTAATTCCAAAAAACGCAATAACTTGCACACATGTTATTGTGCGCGGATTGAGGTCCATAAATCACTCTATAATCTAACTAAAATATGTACTACTGTTCAGAACTGTTTTTTTGTAGCTCAATTTAAAGTAAAACGATACTGTAAATTGTTTAGTGTTTGGAAGGTATGATTCCATGTGTATTTAACAGAATATCTGGTTGTGTACAAATATGTTAAATACATCAATGAAAGTAATGAGGCAAAGTATCCGTTTAGAATAAGAAGAATAACTCACTGAACTTTAAAGTAAAATGTATTTATTTCTACAGCTCGGTACACAACTGAGATGCGGACCAGATGAGTTCTTAACTATCAGCCACTTCTGATGTTTATATTGTCTGAATAAATTTTAGAATTCTACCCTCTTTTGCAGATAAGTGAAGAACAGTCTTCTAGCAATAATTTTGGAGAGAAGAAAGATGAATTGGCGAGAGTTAGTAACATACATTTTTCCAGCTAGATTTCGTATCTGGCCCACTGTGCGGTGCCCACCCAGCATCGTGAGGCATTTGGATAGCTAGAATAAGTAGCGACTTCAGGTTGAGATTACCAGCTATAACGGCTGCAGTATCCGACATACAGACCACATGTTACTCTAGACTGGCTACATTATCGTCTACCTCTGTGATTAACACATGTGGATGTGAGGCCAACAGCCGAATGGTCGGCCAGAAATCTTCTAGGCCTGACGCTCTTTGAGTTTTTTCTTTTGATACAAAGAGAATCGGGACAAGTAGATTCCCGGGTAAGCGTGCTCTGCCACACAGATCAACCGATAGAGATTGGACTTATTGAAAAATGTTCACGAGATTCCGGGAATGAATATAGGCTATAAGAGAGTTGTAATACCTTACCACTTCACCCTTAAATATCACCCTTTGTAGTGAAAAACGTGAAATAATGCCCCTCTTCTGACGCATAAATGGCTTACGCTGCCTAAACCATAACAAATACACAAAATTATGTACACAGAATTGAAAATCTAAAAAAAAAAAAAAACGTAGAATATAATAATGCACGGCTGCTGGTTAAAACACATTAACATTTATTTAGGAGTAGCAGCGCACGCCGGGCATTAGCTAGTATATGTATAAAAATTCTACATCGCATTGATACTTTCTTCCAACTGGTATTAATCTATTACATAATATTTAATTTATATCATTCTCCTTTTCATTAATGCATCGTTTGTCATATTAAGTATTACATGTTTTGAAACATTCTCCTAAATTTGTTTTTATTTATTCCATAATGACTTTAAATCCGTCTTCAGTCTGAAATTAACCTACTTTAAACCCCTTGAATTACTATTTTTTATAAGAGTGTGTCATACATTATGTAAACATGAAACTTGCTCCTAACCTAACAGTGTAGGCTATATTTCCATTATATTATTTCTGTGACGGAACTGCACCCGAGCACGAACACTTGCTTATTCGGGTGTCAGTATTGTGTTTAACATTTAATTGTCAACACAATGTATTGTCATTCATTTAAAAAAACTGCCTATGCAGGTTGTTGTTGTATACCAGTAGTATTTCAATTGAAGTTAAGTTTCAATTTAACGTAGAAAAATTATATATATACTTTTCATTATAAATTATTTACACAAATGTGGTTTTGTCGGACTCTTTTACTCAATCAGCTAACGAGATTAATAATTTTGTGAGTTTATTATTTCATTCTCTTACCTCAAATATTTGCTGAGAATAGTATATTAATACTTTCAGAAATGTATACTTCTTATTATTTCAAAATGTTATCCATACTGAATGGAAATATCTAATAATAAATAACACTATAAAAGTCAATGTACTCGAACTTAACAACAAAATAAATAATAGTAGTTTGGATAATTGAGAACTGAGATGTATATATATATGGTATGATAAGAAAAATAAGTGCCTGGACGGGATTCGAACCCGGATCTCTGAGTCTGTACCTCAGTGTGATATCCATTACACTACCAGGCGAATCCAATTCAAACACTTATTTTTCTTATATATGTATTATACTCTCCATTATTACTAGATGTCGCGAGAACACTGTCTTCAGTGACATCTAGTAATAATGGAGAGTATAATACATATATAAGAAAAATAAGTGTTTGAATTCGATTCGCCTGGTAGTGTAATGGATATCACACTGAGGTACAGACTCAGAGATCCGGGTTCGAATCCCGTCCATGCACTTATTTTTCTTATCATACCATATTAAGCTTGCATTGCTCAATGTTAAACATTTAATTATAACATATATATATATATATATCCACCACAGTAATTCTGCCCGAAGGCTGGTCTTTCACTGCAATCATAGCATTTTCATGCTATGCTTTGCAGCATTACTAGGGAATTATAGGTGTAGTAGCTTCCCGTTGCCTTCCACACCGATGAAGGATGATGATGATAAGATGAATATGAATGACGATGATTGCGATGGCCATATGATTTCGGGGACAGTTTGGGCCTTAAAGGTTTCCTGACATTTGTCTTACAGGTGAGGAAAAACCCCGATAAAAACCTCACCCAGAAAAACTATCCCGAGCGGGGATCGAACCCGGTCCCGCTGCGTGATGACAAGGCAGAACGCTACCTCGAGACACACAGCGGAGGACTATATATATATGACAAGATAAGAAAAATAAATGCGTGGACGGGATTTGAACCAGGACCACCGAGTTCGTATCTGAGTGCGCTATCACTTACGCTACCAGGCGAATCCAAAACAAACATTTATATTTCTTATACATATTCTCTGTATATATATATATATATATATATATATATATATATATATTTTCAAACAAGGAGATGCACTATCTCCTCTCTACTATTTAATTTTGTATTAGAGCATGCCATCAAATCTTTAGAGAATGTGGAAGGCTTACAACTCAATGGTATTAATAAGCTGTTAGTTTATGCTGATGATGTAGTACTATTAGCCGATAACGAGGAGATACTAAAGGACAACACGCACACTCTATTGGGGAACACTAACAAATTAGGACTGGAAGTAAATATCAATAAATCTAAATATTTGGTCACACGTAGAAATACATTATATTATGAAAATGGACAGCTAATGACAAATGAGGGAAATTTTGAGGAAGTGGCTGAATTCAAATACCTAGGAACAATAATCACAAATAGGAATGAGATGCACAAAGAAATTAAACATAGGCTCAAATCTGGAAATGCGTGCTATTATGCATTGCAGAGACTCTTGATGTCCCAACTCCTTTCAAAAAAACGTTAAACTGAAAATATATAACACTATTATTCTACCAGTTATATTATGTGAGTGCGAAATGTGGACTCTTACTTTAAGGGAGGGAAGGAGATTACAAGTATTTGTGAATAAAGTACTTAGGAAAATTTTTGGACCAAAGAGAGATAAACAGACAGGTGAATGGAGAAGACTACATAACAATGAACTACATGGTCTTTTTAGGAAGCCAGATATAATAAGAACAGTTAAGTCTCGTAGACTGCGATGGGCAGGACATGTTGCCCGTAAGGGGAATGAAAGACTTGCATGGAAGCCTCTTGTAGGAAAGTCAGAGGAAAACGCCCAGTTGGTAGACCAAGAATGAGGTGGGAGAATAACATTAACTATAATTTGAGGAAAATAGATAATACTGGGAATGATTGAAAAGTAGCCACTTTTTACCCTTCTTTGATTCCGACACCTCATAAGATATATTCTTCTTCGACTCCATGCAGTGTAATCTCTTATCACATAGGTACTTTTACATACTAGACGCGACCCGCGGACGACCTATACAGAGAGGTATTTAAAGTTTTGATGAGACGCACGACTCTGGCTGTAAGAGTCGTCAGCTCAATCCTTAGAGACAACACAAAATTAGGGCAAAACACACCAACACTCACACATTAATACTAACTATGGCGAATATGCTGATAGTGATTACGAAGGACAGATGATGTACTGTGGACATTTGGACTTTGAAGTTTCTCGATATTATTCTTACAGGTGGTAAATGATCTGAAAAAGAAACATCTCTCGGGAAAATTGTCCCTATCGGGAATCGAACTCTGACCCGCTATGTACAAGGCAGCGAAGCTCTTCCTACGCCACTATCGGTGGATCCCGCAATAAATCTGATTTAAACAAATCATAAGAAATATATTACATTTAATAACAGCAAATAATATTTCTGTGTTAGAGTTAAGCTCCAATAACTCGGAAACCTAGCATTCAATATAGGCCTAGCTCTATATAAGTGTGTATATATATTTTCATCTATAATTTTAGAATCTACACATTAAGTACTGCTGGCTATTTTGCTACCTTGTGTATCAATATAATTTGGTTTATTTGAAGTGTGAACCATTTAAGTGTACGATATTTAAACTACGTTATATTTGGAGTAAAAACATTTCTGTTGTACTGTATGATTTTTAAAAATATTTTACATTATTTTACCCAATCCAACACTATTACCTTTCTTCTCCAAATCTCGTAATTGATGCAATCTCCCTCTTCCAAATTTTCCTCTTTCACTTCATTCTATCTCATCTTCCAATCTGCGATCTTCTTTCTCGTATCTTCCTCTTGGCTGCCGGTTAGTGATATATATCATGATGTCTGAATCTGATATTCATTTCACGTTTGCATACAATCTAAATTGGATTTCTTCAATTTCCTCTAATATGTTCTTCTCAACTTTGATTTGCTCCTTGGAGCTGTCATTTCTTACTTCAGGCTGGTAAAATACTTTAAGCTAAATGGTCAGAGATACTGTTGTCTTGAAGTCTTTCCTTGGTTCGATTGAAGATAGAGGGAGAAAATCTTGATCAAATATCACCGAATGCTCCAAGTTGAGGAACGTATCAATGTGTAGAGCGTGTGATTCAAGCTGTTTATACAATGATATAGACATCCCGAGTAATGTAATTAGGGATGGACAACGAATACTGTTCATTATTTATATTCTTACGCTCAGTGAGTTTATGATGTAGATTTCGTGCTAATACTGATAATAAATGAGAAAGCTATTACTGAATTAAACAATACAGAGTGGACCGCTCGAATGGACCTAATTTCAATTGCTTGTTACTGGCAAACGGTTGAAGATAGAAACTTAAAACAACGTTCATATTACAGAAAAACTCACCAAGTTTTGATATCCAGATCACCACATCTCTATATGAGCCCCAGCAGTCACTGTGACGATATCAAAGCGATGAACAATTTCTTGCCAAGTACGTTGGAGTATGTCTTCTGGAATGTTCTCAATAGCCTCTATGATGCGCTCACGAAGATCACGAAGGTCTTTGACTGGGGTGGTGTAAACTTTATCTTTGACATAGCCCCAGAGAAAGAAATCCAGTGGTGTTAAATCGGGAGATCTCGGGGGCCACGCGATTGGTCCTCCCCTACCAATCCAACGGCCAGGGAAAATGTTGTCCAAAGTCGTACGAACTTCATTGGACCAGTGGGGAGGAGCACCATCTTGCTGGAAAACGATGTTAGGCTGCAGTTGTTCAATTTGTGGAAAGAAGAACTGCTCCAGCATGTCAAGATATGTGGTACCACGAACAGTTTTTCTCGGCGAAGAAAAACGGTCCAATGACCTTATTATGTGACAAACTGCACCAAACATTCATCTTCGGACTATCACGAACATGCTCTTGAATAGCGTGAGGATTCTCCGATCCCCAGATCTGCACATTATGCCGGTTTACCTTGCCTGACAAATGGAAAGTGGCTTCGTCCGAGAAGAAAATCTTGGTCATGAAGTCAGGATCAGCGCCGAGACGGTCCAGCATCATATTGGCGAATTCCACTCGTTTCGGCATGTCATTCGGCTCCAGACGTTGCACTAACTGCACTTTATATGCGTGCAGTTTGAGGCGTTTGTGGACAATCCGTTGTAATGTCGATTTTGGTATTTGAAGTTCCCGCGAAGCTCTTCTTAATGACTTCCGGGGGCTTCGCTCAAATGCGGCTTGAACATTTGCTACCATTTCATCGGATGCTCTGCGACCACCACCATGCTTCTTCAACACAGATCCTGTAGCTAATAATGTATCACGCCACTTCTTTATGCTTCTAGCAGTTGGAGCATCACGGTTAAACACACGCCGGAACTCCCTTTGAACTCTAATGATTGATTTAAACTCCGCATACCACAAAACAGCTTGCGCTTTCATCTGCGGAGTCGCCATTTTCACAAACAATTAAATCTAAGAACGAGAAACGTATCTTTGTGCCATCTACCGACAGGATTCGAAACTTGGTGAGTTTTTCTGTACTATGAACGTTGTTTTAAGTTTCTATCTTCAACCGTTTGCCAGTAACAAGCAATTGAAATTAGGTCCATTCGAGCGGTCCACCCTGTATAATGTATTTTTGTTATTTGTGTCAGTATTAGCTACATTCAAATGAACAGTTTACCAACCACAGTTTCCATCTACGAAGCTACTCAATGCTGACCGCTTACCTTGACGGCTAACTGATTGCCCAACCATAAACTGAAAGGCTTGATTGAGATGCCCTGTAAGCCTTCCATCTGTAATTGTATGGACGAAAAATAAACTACGCAAGTGGAAACAGAATTCAGGTTGCAAGGTAAAAACGTATGTGTTTGAAATTTAAGAATCAAAATTACATGCGATTCACTGAAAAGAGCATCACAATTATAAATCATTTAATAATTATCTAACTAACTCACAGATCCTATCGCATCCAGAGAATATAAGTTCTGCGTACTTAATTATCCTGAGCTAATATTTTACAATCTTCTCTCTTACAAGACATCTGCCACAAATTGTGGCTAATATAATTTCCGTAACCCATTCTTGGCCTACTTACCTGTCGCTTCCACTCTAGGTTTCATACAAGGCATTTTCCATACTACTCATTCATTTCACCTACATTTCACATGACCTGTCCTTCACTGTCTATGAGACTTAATTATTCCCTATACATCTGATTTCCCACAATTACCATGTAATTCACTGCCTACAGCATTCTACATTCATGTTTCTGTTTGTCTCTCTTAGGTCAAAAACATTTTATAAGAACTTTTTTTCTAAAATGCTCGTAATCCTTTTTCCTCACTTAAAGTAAGAGCCCATGTTTGACATCCATGTATTAAATCTGGAAGAATAACAGTTTTATACATTTATAGTGGGTTGAAAGTGATAGTGACATACATTTCATCACCTCTCTTATCCAAATCTCATCCTCAATCTGCTCGTGGTGCAACCTGCTATTACAAATGTGGCTCTAGGGACCGAGTACTAGCGTCATATACACATCATCTTATTGTAGAGGAAATGCTTCATTAGTGGGAACCCCAAAATAATACCCCTCTGGGCCAGTAACCCACTGGGCGAAATATTTACATTTGCTTTCAAATCTCAAACCAAGCCTCGGATGAATCAGATATATCAACCTGTTGACACCCTTAGCGAGATATAGGACATGACATGGGAGAAAGAACGCTGGGACGTCCAAAAAAACGCAGGATGGAAAATTCCACTTTGAGATCGTAACAGGCCACATGGCATAACACTTGCATGGCTGATGATATATTTTTAGTTTACCTTTTTCAAAGAGGTTCGCATTACAAAATTTTCTATAATTAGCAATATCATGCGTTTCCTAAGTTGAGCCTTATTTTTTATTAATGTTTTATTTATTTCAGGATTGTTTCTGTTACTTAGAGAGGATCTTCAACTAAAATATACCATTTTTTTCTTCCTCACTTCCCGGTCTTGCGTGTCTGCTTCCGTCATGTTTCTCTTCTTTATGTTGTCTTGAATTTCCTTTATCCATGTCGGCTTTGGTCTACCACGTTTCCCTTTTCCTGGAGATATTCATTTCTATATTTCTTTGTTTGTTTCTGTGTCCCTTCTTCTCATTATAAGACCATATCATCTTAGTAGGATTTCTTGAATCTTTTGTAAATATCATTTTTTACATTCATTATTTCTCTTATTGTATATATAATTTTTTATTTTTTTAATAATAATAATAATAATAATAATAATAATAATAATAATAATAATAATAATAATAATATATTAATTTTCAAGGCAGAGCTATGACCTTGTAGCCCTGACTACAACTCAACTAAGTTAGATGAAATGTACAATAATAATAGTTAGTCTTATAGATAATTTACATTAATCAAAAATGATTACAATAAAATTGCTATATACTATATATGATCATTTATTCTAGATTTAACAAATAAAATGTAGCATGAACAAAACATTCACAGGTTTCTGCTCATGAGCAGGCCTTTCACTGCAAACTCAGCAAACATGGCATGAACAAGACAGATAACTAAAATAAAACTACTAATAACATAATCTAAAATTCATTGTGGAGAAAAACTATTTAACAATTAATTGTATTAGCTTGACTTAAACATTTCAAGCCTGCTGCAACCACTGATATGTTGATGGACGGAATTGCTGGTGCGGGCAGTGACTACTCTAATATATTATTAGCAAAATATGTGTAGTGAAGAGGTATATTTAGCACACTGCTTTCTTAAGACCTAGTGGGTTTTTTTTTAGAGAAGCCAACTTCACAAATCTGAATGCCAGGTAGTAGGAGCACAAGAGTGCAGAAGCGTGGATAAAGTGAAACAGATGCTACTTACCGATAAATTTTTCGCTCTGACGAGTCAACAGAGAATTTTACAGAAATATGATTATATCGGCGGATGTAGAAAAATAAACTAACATAAGCATTATAAACAGGTTCCATATTCTGGAAGAAATAGAGGTTAAGTTATATGCTGAGTGGAAGTAATATAAGTGCGCAAATTTCATGTACGTATTCATTGTGCGGAATACAAAAAAATCAGTATCATTTGATGATAAATAAATACTCTACTTTAAACAACAATATTTTTCCTTAAAATTTAAATGCGGCCTAACTCGATAAATATTTGCCGCACAAGTCTAATATTTACTTAGATAACTATTGTAATACCAAGAACAGTAATGTTTAGTTCCTTTGACATTTTAGAATAAAATTGAATGTTTTCTTACAAAGTAAGTGAAAACTTCTGACATACTGGAATAAAACAGACATATTCCAATGCCAAACTGCAACTAAAAGTTAGTCTAGCAATCGGTAATCCCACAACACCTGTTTATGTCTCGACATAAGAATCAGGGGAATCTTGCATGCGCTGTTAGAAATTTCAGAAAGTTTGGTCTTCATTACTCCACTAACCGTGGGGTATTGACAAAACGAAAGAGGGAAGGGTTTCTGTTGTTGTAATTTAACATTTTCTTCAATTAGCGCACTTGTATCCCGTCGACTCTAATAACATCACAATAATCTAACCGACGCGAGAAATATTTTATACGCAAGGATTTGTTTTAATGAAAGAGGGAGACATTTCTTTGAACGTCTTACATAATGTTTTATAGTAATTTTTGGAAACGAAGATACCTCAAACGTTATTTACAATACTGCGATTAGAAATTATTAATAAAATGTATCATGTAGTACTAACAAATAAGATGGGTATTCTGTTTCATAGCACGTTCCATTAATAATTTAACAACCGAGTAATCATTTATGTTTAATTCCATTTGTGCACAAAAACAGAAACACAGCGAAGAGAATATAAAATATTACGTTATGAACAATATTCTTCACAAACTCAGCAACATAAAATTTATCTACGTATCATTTCTCTCTCTCTCCCTCTTCTTTACTTAAATGTCTCCGTCCGTATCTACCTAATTTCCCAGACTAATTCTTCTCTATTATCCCCTCTTCATCCAGCACATTAACATTCTCTCCCCTCCGGGATCGTTTCAACCCCTAAAATAACGAATTGCGGTCTGCAGTTCTAATGTTTTGCTTAATGCTATAGGCGAGAGAACCCTACGCATCTTTATCTCTAATACCCCCTATTACAATAAATATCTTCTTAACCTCCTTCTACCCTTCACTTAAAGCATCAGTGAAATGTCTCAAACTTGTTAACGTCAAAGCAAGGAACAAATGTATTGTGACAATACACAGACTGTTACGAAATAAAGATGTAATTGCAATACGCATTATATTTAATGTATGTATTAACGTATGTATTAGTATGATTTGGGAAAAAGAAGATCTTCCACATGAATGGAAAGAATCTATCATCATTCCAATCTATAAGAAAGGACCTAAAACTGAGTGCAACAATTACAGGGGCATCTCATAACTTTTAACTTTGTACAAAATTCTAACACATATATTACTAAGCAGACTTACTCCTTATATTGATGACATTCTAGGAGATCATCAATGTGGAATTAGAAGAAACAGGATGTTAGAAAAGAAATGGAAATAAAATGGTACTGTACATCAACTATAAGTAGACTTCAAAAAGGCATACGATTCAATTAAGAGAGAGAAGTTATATAGTATCCTGATGGAGTTCGGAATTTCTAACAAGTTAGTTAGACTTTACGAATTTGTCTGAATGGCACAAGAGGTAGGGTGAGTGTAAGCAGATATTTTTCGGATACTTTTGAAATCCATAATGGGTTGAAGCAGGGAGATGCACTATCTCTTCTGCTATTTAATTTTGTACTAGAGCATGCCATCAAATCTTAGGAGGATGAAGAGGGCCTACAACTCAAAGGTATTAATAAGCTGTTAGTTTATGCTGATGATGTAGTACTATTGAACGATAGCGAAGAGGTACTGTACGCCAACATGCAGATACTACTGAAACTGGGACTGGAAGTAAATATCAATAAAACTAAATCTATGGTCACACATAGAAATTAATTATATAATGGAAATGGACAGTTAATGACAAATGAGGGAAAATTTCAGGAAGTGGCTGAATTCAAATACCTTGTAACAATAATCACAAATAGGAATGAGGTGCAAAAAGATATTAAATATAGGCTCAATTCTGTAAATTCGTGCTATTATGCATTAAAGAGACTCTTGGCGTCCAAACTACTTCAAAAACATTAAACTGAAAACATATAAAACAATTATTTTACCAGTTGTATTATACGAATGCGAAACATGAACTCTTACTTTAAAGGAGGAAAGGAGATTATGGGCACTGGAAAATAAAGGTCTTAGGACAATTTTTGGACCAAAGAGAGATGAGCAGTCAGGTGAATGGAGAAGACTAATTAACACTAAACTGCATGGTATTTATAGGAAGCCAGATATAATAAGAACAGTTATGTCTGGTAGACTGCGGTGGGCAGGACATGTTGAACGAATGGGGAATGAAAGACGTGCATGGAAGCTTCTTGTGGGTGAACCGAAAGTGCGATTTTCGGTTCGTAACATCACTGCCGTTATCCTCCTTGAACCGAAAGATTCATGAACTATGCCAATATCCCTTCTCTATGCATCTACTCCCACTCTCCTTTCTACCTCTCCTATTGCGCTGTTTGTACTGCGCATCTCCCCTTCCACCTCGGAACGCTCAAATACGATGCGCACATTCAGAACGTTATTATTCGATCGGAACATTTTGTTGGAACTACGTCGTCTGGAGCACGCGAGTGGCGTGTTTTAAGTTTTTGGTCCGGAGGACCAGGGAAAGCCACCCTGGCTTGGACTGAAAGTATGTGTGAATTTGTTTGAGTGAGTTATGATATTTTTTTATGTTAATAATTATTAATTTGTTTCTTTTAAATTCAAGAATGATCAATATTGTTATTTGATTATTTTTGTTTCTAATACTTCAGACGTACAATTTATATTAAACATCATTTTTTATATACATCATGTTTAATGTTCAAATTATATATGTGTATACTGCTGTTGGGCATATTCTCGTACACAAGCTTACTTATTTAGGAGATCATACAAACTTCCTTTTTTCCGTCTAGCTTTCATGGTTAATAATAATAATGATACACCCAGTTTAGCTAAGTATCATAGATTACTCAAGTGTTTTAAGATATATTGTTGATTTATGTTTAAGTGTTTGGAAAAGAAAGATGAATCAATCTTTGCTTCTTATGGGCCCGGGCAAAGACTTTTGAATAATAACCCTGATTGTTATGAACTCAAGGCTAATATATACAAGTGAAACAAAAGACGATACACGGCGGCGCTATAAATGTTTTACTATCGCGAGTTTAATATACTAATTGTAACTAACTGCACTCATGGTAGTAAAACGCGGATAAAAAAATATAAGGCGCCACATGGGAAAACCAGAGGAAAAACGCCCAGTTAGTAGACCAAGAGTGAGATGGGAGAATAACATTAACTATGATTTGAGGGAAGTAGATTATATACGTGTTGATTGGAAAACAATAGCTCAGGATTGAGGTTTATGGAGAACTTATGTCCGCGCGGCCATGAACAAACGGGTTCGATAGTGCCAGTAAGTTACTTAGTTTTAATTAGTTATGTGTAAATGATGGAAGAAGCTACATTAATGTATTGGACTCAATGCTTTGGAATATTTATAAGCTCAGTAGAACATGATATGTATGGAAGACAAGAAATAGGTTATAAATTAGTGAAACATCTAAATCAGACTGAGAAAGATTCTGCCAGATTGAATATAATCCCAGAACAAGAATGGATCCAGCATTATGAAAAACTTTGGAAAAAGGAGGAAATTGAAGGAAAAGAGAACAATGAGGAAGAAATAAAAGTGGAAAATATTGATGTAATAGACATAAATGAATTAGAAATGGCTTTGAAAACCACTAAGAATAGGAAAGCAACAGGATTAGATAATATAAATATGGAATTAATCAAATATAGTGGAATATTGTGTAAACTACGAATACTTCATCTAATTAATATATGTTGGCAGACCTATGGGATTCCAACCACTTGGAAAACAGCAATTGTCAAGATATATTCAAAAGAGGAGACCGGAGAAATTGCGAGAATTACAGAGGGATTAGCTTAATGAATACTGGCTACAAAATATATACGAAAATAATAAATAATAGATTGAGAACATAACAGAAGTAATAATAAGTGAAAATCAAAGTGGATTCAGAAAGGGAAGGTCATGTATAGACAATGTCTTTACACTGAAACAACTCATAGAAAAGAGAAGAGAACATAACTTAGAAACTCACATAGGATTTATAGATTTGGATAAGGCCTTCGATCGAGTAAACAGACAAAAATTATGGGAAATATTACGAATGAAAGGATACCCGCTGTGCCTTGTTGAAACAATAAAGACATTATATGAAGACACAAATATAATTATAGATACCGGATTCAAAAGAACAGATGCAATCAAAACAAATACTGGATTACGACAAGGATGTAGTTTATCACCCACTTTGTTTAATATATATATAGACGATATTTTTAATAAATGGAAAGTTTTAGTAAATCCAGGAATAAGAATGGATAATAAAATGTGCATAAATAATCTTTTATTTGCTGACGATGTAATCATAATACAGAAAAATGAAGACGACTTACAGAAATCAATGCATGCATTAAATGAAATATGTAAATTATACGATCTAAAAATTTCTGTAAGGAAAACGAAGACCATGGCTTTTAGAGGAAGAGATCCAGTGAGAACCAAAATTATTTTAGAAAATCAAAGTATAGAACAGTTGTCTAGTTTCAAATATTTGGGCTGTGATATTGGCTACAATGTGGAAAGAGATATTGACTCCAAAATAAATAAATTTCAGACGGTGTGTGGAACAATACAGAGAACATTCAAAAATAAAATTAGAAAAGAAACCAAGATAAAAATGTATAATGTTATGGCGGTTCCCACAATATTGTATGGATGTGAAACTTGGGCTCCAGTGAAAAGACAGAAGGATAGAATACAGACGGCAGAGATGCGGTTCCTAAGACAAGTAAAAGGATGTACAAGACTTGATAGAATAAGAAATGAGGATATAAGAGAAGAATTGAAAGTACAGCCTTTATTGGATAAAGTCACGAATTACAGACAGAAATGGATTGATCACATGGATGGAATGAGCAAGGAGAGATATCCATTGTTAGCCAGAAATTATCAAGCAAGAGGAAGGCGTGATGTTGGAAGACCTAGAAGACGTTGGGCTGATGCAATATGAAGTCGGAACGGGCAATTTGCCTAATCCCTGGAGTGATGATGATGATGATGATGCTTTGGAATAGAAATGTATTATACAGAACGAAGAAAACTATGATTCAAACCCTGTTACAAAGTATTGTATTATGTATGTCCGAGACGCGGTTAGTAAGTACACTGTGGGGTTTAAAACCACGCTGACTGCTACCATTTGTGCGGGCTGTCATTACTCCTCGCTACCATTTGTGCCGGATCGTCTTTTGTTTCTGTTGCTTCTACTAGCGTATATCTGATTACCTCCAAGGTTATTAATCACAAAGCTACTTGCACCGGGCCCATAGGAGGCAAGGATTGATTCATCTTTCTTTCCTAGGCGTTTTAGCATAACTCAATAATAGTTCTCAAAACAACAGAGTGACTAAAAATAAGTGTTTTCACTATAATTATTAATCAGGAAAGCTAGACAGAAAAAATAAAGGGAGCTGGAATGATCTCCTAAATGAGTGTGTTTTCGTATAGGATTATAAACAGCCACATGCATATAAATCATTAGAACATTAATTTATTAAAAAAAATGATATTTAATGTAAACAAGAAGTCTGAAGTAAGAACATAACCAAGATAAACATTTGATCATTCAAAAAGAAAAAGAAAATGAATAAATAAATAATACTCTTACACGACAAAGAACCACATCATACCACATTCATGCTAAAGTCCAAGCCAAGGCGGCTTCTTCCCCGGTCTTCAGGACCAACATAAACTCCGCCACTCGCGGCTCCAGACGACCTTGTCCACTTAAAAGTCCGATCCCATCCCGGAATAGATAGATGAATGAATGATGAATGATAACGTTCTCGCTGTACATAACGTATTTCAAGGTTCCGAGGTAGAGGGGAGATGTGCCGTAAGAACAGCGCACCAGGAGAGGTAAATAGGGAGAGTGGGGTTAGATGCATAGAGAAAGGAATGTTGGCATAGGTCATGAATCTCACAGTCTAGGGAGGATAACGACGCTGCAGTAATGAGCCGAAAAACGCACTTTCGGTTCAACACAACAAACCAACAAGCTATTAGCATTAGAAATGGATTTTTGGAGAATTCAATACGGGCTAAAGTCAGAAAAAGCACTATAAGAGAAGCATATTCAAAAAAATAGTATAAAAAACCAAAGAAAAACTTTTCAAATGATATGGACACCTCATATGAATGGAAGAAAATTGAATACCAAATACGATCATTGATTGGGATGTTAATGGAAGAAGTGGAACAGAACAACCTAGAGAACATTGGATATATGGAGTGAGGAGACAAAGGAAACTAGGGATTTGAGGGAAGAAGATACTTTAGACCTCAAGTGAAAGAGAGCCACGTAGTGTGAAATATTCCTATTAAATATATTTAGTAACTACTGACAAGGAAAAATCAAGAGATAGTTAACAGTGTTGGATACTGGATTCGAATGTTTGGAAAGCCAGTATTAGGTGGGGGGGTTGCATTAGATGTACTTTTTTTTAAATACAATAATACACTACGAATTTTAAAGCTAATTTGCTATTCGATCATTATAACAAATAAACCACAATGTCTAGCTTGTAAACCTTTCCTATGCGTTCGTCTTCATGTCTCGACTGGTCTAGAGGTCCTATTCGCTAGCTTGCCGTCCATCCACATGTTTTAATCACAGAGGCGAACACTCGTCCATCCAGTAGGAATATATGGTTAACGTGAGGTGGGCTTGTAGGATCACCTAGCTGTTACAACATTTTATTTTTTTTTTAACTTGAGCTGTTAGTTATTGTAGCTGTCCAAACTCCTCAAGAATTCGGTTATGCAATACGATTCTGTCCGAAATTACATGAGAAAATTAATTCCTCGTGTGGAATCCTACAGTACATCACTAGGCATAATGCCTAAATCGATCGGCTATGCGCGACACTTCATATGCGTTCACTTAAGTAACAAAATGGCATAAGTAAGTACTCACAAACTATCATCCTCATAGGAATTTTATATTAAATAGCACTAGAGAACAATCCGGATATCTTATTGGTTGAATTGTTGTTTTCATGGTCACGAGGAGGAGTTCTTCTGCATTACCTTCCGGAAGAATGCAGCGCCGAATTCTGCTAACATGGTCGATATTTTCATCAAACTCACGTAAGTTGTAATTAATGTTTTGATTATTTTTTCAATATTCTGATAATATGCAGATAAGTCTGGCCTCCACTGAAGAAACTGCTACTTGCAGGTAGATGGAAATATATGTAAACTTACTCACTCATTCACTCCCCCACTCATTGGCACTATCGAACCCGTAGGTTGATGGCAGCGCGGACATAAGATCTCCATACATCCCTATCCTGAGTTAATGTTTTCCAATAATTCCCTGTATAATCTACTTCTTTCAAATCATAGTTTATGTTATACTCCCAACCCATTCTTGGTTTTCTCTATGGTTTTCCTACAATAAGCTTCCATGCACCTCTTTCATTCCCCATTCGTGCCACATGTCCTGCCCATAGCAGTCTTAACTGTTCTTATTATATCTGGCTTCCTATAAAGACCATGTAGTTCACTCCAGGTAACTAAATTAATGGGGCGATCGAGTCATATAATAATAATAATAATAATCTATCTATCTATCTTCGGGTTTTTACAGCTGCTGCCGTCTTCCCATGCCAAACCTCCAAAGTCTACGGTCTTGGGCATCTTCGATGCTTAGCCCTCTAGCTTGCATTACTGTCTTCATGTTTTCCTTCCATGTTAACCTTGGTCTCCCTATTTTCTTCTTTCTGTTCGGATGTCATTCATATAGTTGCTTCGGCCATCGCTCATCTTCCATTCTTAAGACATGTCCTAACCACTTTAATTCCTTCTCCTCAATTCTTTCAATTATGCTTTCTTCTGCTTCCATTATGTTTCTAATTTCCTTATTTGTGACATGTTCTAATCTAGACTTGCTGGCACTTCTCCGTAAATAATCAATTTCTAGAGCTATTAGTCTATTCTTGTAGTACTTATTGATTGTCCATACCTCACTTGCATACATTACAACAGATTCCACCAATGTTTTACCAATATATTTTTTGTGTCTTTCCAAATATGCTAATCCCACCATAGGGAATTTAAAGATGATATTATTTTGTTACTCAATTCAATTCTATATTTTATGTTCTCTTTGCCTATACCTTCAATGTTATCCATAATTATTCCCAAATATTTAGTTTGTTTCACTTGCTTTATTTGGATTCCTTCTTCCAATATTAAATTTTCTCGTTCATTGCTATTTATTGCCAGGTGAACCGAAAGTGCCTTTTGCGGTTCAGTTATCATCTTCGTGCTCCTTCCCGCTTACGAACATTTGTGAAGCCTGCCAATGTTTCCTGTGTTCCGTGTGGTTACCCCTTCCTTCTTTACCCTTTCCATTGCGCATCTTGGTAGCGCACATCCCTTCTCCTGGCGAACCTGATATATGCTCGGCAATCTCAGTGGACAAGAACAGTCAGTCGATCGGCCTAACAAGTGGCGTTTGGGTTCTTTACGAGTGGATTCAGTGTTGGAATCCTACTCTGGTGTACCATGCGAAGGGTGAAGTTAGCATGGTAATGCAGAAGATAAGCATGTGGATTGTACACCGAAGAATGGTCGGATTTAATTTAATCTAAGTCAGCATGGAAGAAGGACTTTCGATTCTGCTTAGAGACGTTTGAGTGTGATTGTTTGAATGGTACGTCGTTATCTTATTATGTTTTGTTTATTATTGGGCTCAGATTGATTGTTCCAAGATATAGTTCTGTTATTTATATTACTTTATTTTTTTTATAATAATCCACACTTATTTTGTATTAAAAACCAATATTTTATGCTACTCCCCTTATTCTTATTTAAAGAATAGCCATTGTTCTCTATCCCATAACGAAATTAGGTCAGTCCATGCAAATTATAATCAGTGTTATACTCATATGCATGTTCAAGTGGAAACAGAAAGATGAATGGTTAGCCGCCTTCTATGGGCCCGAGGCAGGCTGTTTTGTCGTAAATAACTTCGTTGAATGTTTGGAATCCTTTACTAAGTACAGCAGTATCATAACCCAGCGATCCCGGAAGGTAGCAGTGACGTCTACGTACAAAATTATTAAGCAGCGCATGGTTGGTAAAACCAAGTCGCTACAAAATAGTTATCAGGGCGTGGTAATACTAGCCACAAATGGTTTCTCAGAGCGTGGTTTAGGGTTTGGTTTTTGGGTTTAATTGCGCCCAAATGGTAACAAAGTGTTTACTTTGTATTTTTCATATTGAAAGATATGCTGTACTTATGTTGAAGTTATTAAGTACTGGTTTACGTGTTTGTTGTACTTTACGTAAACATTGATTCATCTTTCTTTCTTCCAAAATAGAGACTGATATATTCAAGTAATACTACGTTCGCTTATTTTTGTTTACATCTTGTGTCTATCATACTTTATAAACATGCCTAGCTGGGTGGATGTGATATCCAGAGATAAGCTCGTTTGTGAATTAGGCATGCTAGGTATAGAAGTTGAAGGTGATGTAAACACATTACGTCAGCGGCTTAAAAATTACATGAATTCTCTCTCCCAGCCTGAACAAATATTAATAAAGCGTAAGTTCATTGTAGATGGTGTAACCCAAGAAGATTATTTGGCAGAACAACACAAGAACATGAGTGATCGTAGACTTAGTTCTATTAAAGATTTATCTAGTGGAACTGTCTCCAACCTTTCTTCTTCTATGGAGCAGAATAATCAGCGGATTTTCCGAGAGTTGATTGGAAAGGTAGATCCCTGTGATGGTGAAGATAAAGAATCGTTAGTGGTCTTCCTCATCAAAATTAACTCGATTTTTGAATTGAAATTGGTTTCCGATGAGTATTTTGTAAACTCGATTTTGAGTTGCATCGGAGGAATTTTATTGAATATCTGCAGTGAAGCTGTTAAATTGAGATTCTCTTGGATGGAAAGTTTAGAACATGTGAAGTGTTCATTGTTGCCTCCTAGATTGTTGGAAGACTTTTGGATTAAATTTGTGTCACGTCGATTCCAAACGCCTAAGGAATCTTTGTTGGAGTTTATCTCCAATGTGCAAGGAGCTTCACTTGTGTTGATTCCTTCATTTTCGGAAGAGAAGTTAATTGACCTTATTCTGCAAAATATGTCCCCGGCTACTAGACAGCATTTGGTATTTTCTACAAAACCTCAGAATGTAGCCGAAATGTGTCTCTTAGCCAGAAAAGTGGCGGATTTCGAAATTGCTGAAAAACAGAGGGACTTTAGTGAAAGAAGTAAAGTTGACAATTTAAATAAATCTAATACTTCGGCGAATCGTCCTTCTGGGTATTCAAAAAAGAATCTACAGTGTTGGAAATGTCAGCGGTATGGGCATTTGTCTAGAGAATGTCGGTCCAAAGATTTAACCATTCCTCAGGTAAATGTTGGGACTTTTTCCTCGAGAAAGCATAAGAAAAGAATTCAAACTTCTAAGAGAGTATTTCCTTCAGGGAAAAATAGACCGTCATCTTTTGTGGCAAATCTGCCTCATTTACCGGTGGAAGTTTTCCACCAGAAAATAGACGGTTTATTGGATAGTGGTGCTTCTATTTCTCTTGTGCGAGAAGACTTTATCTCTGCTTTGCCTAAGAAATTTTTGAAGAAGACTTCTTTGAAGTGTAAATCAGTCAACAATCAAGTTTTCTCTGTAGATAAAATGGTTCGGTTACACTTAAAGATAAATAAGTTTTCATGGGACCAGTTGTTTTATGTGGCCCAAGAGTTACCTGTTCCAATTATTCTAGGTTATGACTTTATGTCGAAATCCGGCATGAGGATTGATTTTCAGAATGGAGTCTGTAATTTCAGATTTGCTCGAGACGTTTCGCTGCCGTTTAACGTACATCCTTGTATGTATGGGCATGCATATGGTAAGAATCCTTCGGAACAATGTTGTGTTATGTCTCTCAATAATCTTGAGGAGGATGAGGAATTATCTAAATTGGTGAAAGAATTCCCTGGATTATTTAGTGATCGATTAGGGAGAGCAAAAAACAGTTTCTGTGAACTGGAATTGTTGGATAATGTCCCTGTGCGGTCTCCACCTTTTCAGTTTTCTCCACCTAAGTTGCAGTTATTACAAAGCGAAATTCATAAGCTTATGCAACAAGGTGTTATTAGGCCAAGTCGTTCTAGTTATGCGAGCCCAGCCTTTCTTGTTCCAAAACCTAGTGGAGGCCATAGGTTGGTTATCGATTATAGGAAGCTTAATAATAAAGTGGTGTTTGATTGTTTCCCATTGCCCACTTTGGAAGCAGCTTTCCAAATATTTCATGGAGCCAAAGTGTTCTCCGTAATTGATTTGCATTCCGCCTTTTTCCAAATACCATTAACTCCATCCAGTAGAAAGTACACGGCTTTTGTCACTCCCAATGGTCTTTACGAGTTTAATATGTTGCCTATGGGTTTGAGTGTGGGTAGTCAAGTATTGAGTCGTGAATTAGACAAATTGTTTGGAGATTTGAAATACAAGTATGTTTTTCAGTACTGTGATGATCTTATCGTGTATTCTTCTGATATGCAGCAACATCTCGCTCATTTGAGAGAAGTCTTTGAGAGGTTGAACAATAAAGGATTAACTGTCAATCCGGAAAAGATTACTCTGGGATGTTCTAAGATAAAGTTTTTGGGTCATTTGCTGTCAGCCGAAGGTATCCAAGTGAACCCAGAGAGAGTTGAAGCCATCAAAAATCTTCCTACACCTAAGAATTTAAAGGGCGTTAGAAGTTTTATGGGAATGGTGGGCTTTTATGCCAGATTTATTCCTAACTTCTCTCAAGTTGCCCTTCCTCTGAATAACTTGAAGAAAAAGAAAACTAAATTCTTATGGAGTCAAGAATGCGAAGCTTCTTTTCAAAGTCTTAAATTAGCTCTTTGCGAGGCTCCCACTTTACAGGTTCCCGATTTCAATAAGAAGTTTATTCTTCAGTGTGACGCCAGTGATAGGGCGTTAGGTGCGGTTCTTAATCAGGAAATTGAAGGCAATTTAGCGCCTGTGGGATATGCTAGTCGCACTTTAAATGAAGCCGAAATAAAATACAGCATTTACGAAAGAGAGATTTTAGCTATTGTTTTCGGTTGTGAGAAGTTCCGTACCTTTTTGGAACATAACCGTTTTGTGGTTCACTCAGATAATCAAGCAGTTTCTTGGTTATGTAAGAACAGTGGTACCCTGGGTAGAATCGGTAGGTGGGTTGTGCGTCTTTCTGCTTTCAATTTTGAAGTAGTTCATGTTAGAGGATCTGATAATGCGGTAGCTGATGGTTTATCGCGACTGTTCCATGAAGATGAAGTTCCGGAGCACCCTCAAGTCAATCTTCTATCGAACTTTCCTGCATCATTTAAAGATCTTAAATTGCATCAACAAGAAGATGAAGAATGTAAGAGATTGTTTGCTCAAGTTAGAGCTGGCACTAATAGTCCAGATTTCTCTTTACATAGAGGTCTATTAGTGTACAATCCTCGAAAAGGTCCGAAGAATCGTGTGTTGGTTCCCGTAGTTACTGCGGCCTGTTTTGCTCAAGTATTATCACGATTCTCCTTTGGGCATGCATTTGGGCATTGCCAAGACTATGGAAAAGCTCAATAGACAATATTATTGGCCTCATATGGGTGAGGATGTACGTAAATACATTTTGAATTGCGTTGATTGTCAGCGAGCTAAGCCTGCCCCTAATACTAAAGTTGGTCTTCATTCGGCGGAGCCCTCCACAGCTCCCATGCAAAGACTCTTTATTGATTTCTTTGGTCCCTTAGTTCGCTCTAAGCGAGGTAATGTTGGGGTTCTAGCAGTTGTCGACGGGTTCTCTAAATATGTGGTGCTTCATCCTGTGAGATCCTTGAAATCTAATGCAGTTGTAGAATTCTTCACTAGAAACTTTTTTCCGAGCTTTGGTGTGCCTGAATCCATTGTTTCGGATAATGCTAAGGCCTTTACTTCTCGTATGTTTAAGAATATGTGTTTCGATTGGGGTGTTCGTCGCATTACTACTTCTCCCCATTATCCAAAACCTAACCTTTGTGAGAGGTTTTTCCGCTCGTTGAAAGCAGGGCTTACCATTTTTCATAATGTCAAGCAAAATGTTTGGGATCAACATTTGCCGTTGTTTGCTTTGGGTTGTAATGATGCGGTCCATGAGTCGACAAAAACTACCCCTGCCGAATTGTTTTTGGGTAGACGTATTATGCATCCCTTAGAGTTAAATTGGCACATCACGGAAGCCGATTTAAGTGATTTGAAACAAGCCGATAAAGTTCAGAAATGGGAGGAAGCATTCAAGAACCTTAAGCTCGCTAAAGAGAACGTAGCTAACAGATATAATAAGGATAGGAAGGATGTCTCTTATAAAGTTGGCGATCGAGTACGTTACCGCCTTTATCCACTTAGTAATCGTGGAGAACAACGTATGGGAAAACTTATGTTCAAATGGTCTGAGCCCTATGTTGTAAAACGCTTGCTAACACCAGTAACTCTGGAGTTAGAAAACGTCAGTGGCCATGTTATGAAACAACATGTGAGTCAGCTAAAAAGATGTAGTGATATCCAGTAAATTCAAGCATGTTTGTTATAAATGAAAAAGAGCTGAATGTTAAAGCTAAATTACTATGTATTATGACACATGTTAAATTAAGCATATCTATGGTTCTGCTTTCCTGTTTTCGCCTGTTCTTTGTTTCAGTTTGTATGCTTACCTTTCCTTAAAACGTTGGCAGTTCTACAGTCTATATGCCTGGAGTGTTCGGCAGTCGAGCGCTTGGAGGATCCGGCCGACCCCCGAGTGCCCAGCTGACCGACATAGTGGCTTTGGAACTATGGATTCCTGGAAAGCGGTGGAACGGGATTGCGACCCGGCAATCCGAGGATTATCGTCACCCGAGTCTTCACCTGGAACGCCGCAATGTTGTGCTATGGCGGCTGAAGCAAATTGGAGTCTATTTTTCAGCGCTGGAATAGTCTACATGAAAGCAGGTGTGGTGATCGTGATATTGGGGACGATGAAAAATTTGCTTTGAAGTTACCGCTGGAATCCAATAGTGCTTATGTTCCCCTCCCAACGTGGGATTGCTTCTCTGGACTTTATTTGGAAGTCTATGGACTTTTTCTTTTTACCCGGAGGGTGTAGCGGGAGCTATTGAACCGAAAGTGCCTTTTGCGGTTCAGTTATCATCTTCGTGCACCTTCCCGCTTACGAACATTTGTGAAGCCTGCCAATGTTTCCTGTGTTCCGTGTGGTTACCCCTTCCTTCTTTACCCTTTCCATTGCGCATCTTGGTAGCGCACATCCCTTCTCCTGGCGAACCTGATATATGCTCGGCAATCTCAGTGGACAAGAACAGTCAGTCGATCGGCCTAACAAGTGGCGTTTGGGTTCTTTACGAGTGGATTCAGTGTTGGAATCCTACTCTGGTGTACCATGCGAAGGGTGAAGTTAGCATGGTAATGCAGAAGATAAGCATGTGGATTGTACACCGAAGAATGGTCGGATTTAATTTAATCTAAGTCAGCATGGAAGAAGGACTTTCGATTCTGCTTAGAGACGTTTGAGTGTGATTGTTTGAATGGTACGTCGTTATCTTATTATGTTTTGTTTATTATTGGGCTCAGATTGATTGTTCCAAGATATAGTTCTGTTATTTATATTACTTTATTTTTTTTATAATAATCCACACTTATTTTGTATTAATCCATTGCGCATCTTGGTAGCGCACATCCCTTCTCCTGGCGAACCTTCAATGTTATCCATAATTATTCCCAAATATTTAGTTTGTTTCACTTGCTTTATTTGGATTCCTTCTTCCAATATTAAATTTTCTCGTTCATTGCTATTTATTGCCAGGTATTCTGTTTTTTGTAAATTTACTGTGAGACCCCATGATTCATATGTGTTTTTCAACCTTTTTATCATGAATTCCATATCAGATTTGTCTTGCGCTAAAACCAGTCGATCATCGGCAAATTGTAATGTCAGCAAAAATCTGTTACCTATTGGAATCCCCATACATTTGCAGCTTTGTTTCCATTTCATTAATATGAATTCTACATAAATATTAAATAAAATTGGTGAAAATAATAATAATAATAATAATAATAATAATAATAATAATAATCATTATCATTATCATCATCGGTTGATTAATGTCTTTGACATCGTCCGATTCCTAATAGTCAATTTTGTCGGTCCATCCAATCTCCCAGTTGTAGATGTTCTCCTTCATGTATAAATAGATGTCATACCTCCTGGACGTTTTAGGTCTTCTCTGCCTCGTCTTCCTTCAGGTTTCCATTCCAAAATATATTTTCGTAGCCGATCCTCTTCATTAACTGGATATGTCCGTGCCATTTTAATTTCTGAGTTTTAATACAATCCAAAATAGTGCCTTCAATCTTCATTTACTTTCTTATAGCTGAGTGTCTGATTTATTCTCTTCTTGAAATTTTCTGCCCTTCGTATAAAATCTATTTCCGTTCCCAAAAGATTCTTATTTGTTTTTTAGTTAATGGCCGATATTCTGCTCCATAAATAAATGGCACCTTTTAAAAATTGTATG
Organism: Diploptera punctata; assembly: GCA_030220185.1. Lineage (NCBI taxonomy): Eukaryota > Metazoa > Arthropoda > Insecta > Blattodea > Blaberidae > Diploptera > Diploptera punctata. The sequence continues at coordinate 1,812,293 of JASPKZ010009799.1, read as the reverse complement.
ATAGATATTAATTTTATTTTTATTATTTATATTTTTATCCGACAATATTCCATTGAGGGAAGCAATTATAAATTTTCCTTTATTATTTCTATACCTTATTTCTACCTCATAATTTCCATTTTTATTTATTATAATTCCTAAGTATTTGATATCACTACAAGATTTAATTGCTTTTCTAGTCTCCAAAATTAAATTTTGTTATGGTTCACTAATTGATATATATATATATATATATATATATATTGTTTTCTTCATGTTCAAAATGTGTACCCATTTATGATATTTTTCTAATAATTTCTGGTCATAAATTTTAAATCTTAATAATCTTGTGCTATTAACAATATGATCATCTACAAAATGTTAAGTTGTATAAATTTTTATTCTGATTTATTCTCTTAAATAGTTATGGATTTTCATCAAGTAAACACCTATTCAACTGATTACTTAAAGTTTTATTGTTTGAAATATGAATTTCCTTGCTTGAACATTTTATCCTCCAAATTTAAAAAAAAATCTATGTACATATATTTTAAAGATACCTTTATTTATCGTAAATTCACATGACAATTTACCGCTAATTTTAATTTTACTTATGCAATTGTCATATAAATTTTGTGTAGCTTTAATTATTATAGTCTTAATTCTCACACGTCTTAAAAAAATCTATATTTTCTCTATAGGGACATTGTCGTATGCTTTCTCAAGATGTACAAATAGTAGGTGCAAAGGTTGGCCATATTGCATTTTCTTTACTATTACCTGAGTAATGCAAAATAATTGTCGGTTGTGGAACGTCCTGCTCTAAATCATGACTGTTACTCTAATTCTATATCATTATGGTTTGTTTTCCCAAAATAATAGTTTAGTATACGTCCATACAGTCTACTCATAGTACTGTTTTTGTTATACCTCTATAATTTTCACATTGGTATTTTTTTTCATTTTTATGTATTGTCGAAATGTATCCTACTTTCCATTCTTCACGAACTTTTCCACCATTTATAAATTTTGTAAATAATTTGCTCAATCGTTCAAATAAATGGTTGGATCCACGTTTTAATACTTTCGCTGGTATTCCTTTTGGACCACTAGCTCTTTTATTTTTTAATGTTTGAATATTAATTTTAATATCCTCTATGTCCAATTGTATATGTTCATCTTCAATTATTTCTGGAATAATAACAATAATAATAACAATTTCTCCAAGTTATATTATATGGAATCCAAACATGACTCTTACTTTAATTGAGGAGAAAAGGTTACGAATATTTTAGAATAAAGTTCTAAGGAATCTTTTTGGAACAAAGAGAGATGAACAGATAGGAGAAAGTTGAAACTGTATATCAGTGAGCTACATGATTTTTATAGGAAGCCAGATGTAATAAGAACAGTTAAGTCTCGTAAACTGCGATGGGTAGTACATGTCGCACGAATTGGAAATTAAAGAAGGGCATGGAAGATTCTTGTAGGAAAACCAGAAAAAAACGCCAATATGGTGGAGCAATAATGAAATGGGAAAATAATATTAAATATCGTTTGACGGAAGTATATTATACAGGAGATGATTGGAAAATATTAATTCAAAATAGGGATGTATGGAGGTTTTATGACAGCGTGACGATGATCCTACGGAATCGATATTACCGGTGAGTTAATAATAGTAATAATAATAGTAATAATAATAATAATAATAATAATAATAATAATAATAATAATACTAATGATAAAATAATAATAATAATGATAAAATAATAATAATAATAATAATAATAGTAATAACAGTAGTAGTAATAATAATAATAATAAATAAATATTCACTCATTTTGATAATTATCTTCATCATTGAGTGATTTCTCTAACAAATCTTAGTAATTAACGTGATTTTTAAAAACAAATTTAAATGACTACGAACTTATAGACTATCAGTTTGCAACAAACATTTACAAATTTCCCTTAATTAAAGTTCTCCATCGTTCTCTGTCCTCTGTTACACCTAATTTCCTCATTGAATTTTGAATGTTATTCTTCCAGGTTGTTCTTGATCTTCCTTTTCTGCTCCATCTTTCAATTTTCCATGCATAGAAAGCCTTTGGTAGTCATCTATCCTGCATTCGTCTTACGTGTCCATACCATTTTAGCGTTCTGTGTTCATTCTCATTCATTATATTTTTTCTGTATTCATCCATTTTTTAATTTCTCTATTTCTAATTTTTTATAGTCGAGATTTTCTGGCAGCTATTCTCCAAAAATCCATTTCAACTGCAGTAATTCTATTGACTTGTTGTTGTGTCCAAGCGTCCGATCCACATAACATTACACTTTCTAGTATGGACTTATAAATTAGTTATTTTGTTCTGTTAATGACGTTTTTATTCCATAGTATAGAGCTTAACATTCCTATGGTCTTTCTTCCATTACTAATCATTTTTGCTTTTTTGTTTATTTAATGTTCCATCTTTCTGTATAATTGATACCAAATAACAGAAACTATCGCTCTTCTCTTTCTACACCCCTTCTACATATAATTCATCTGGGTGATTTGTTAAATACTCTTATTTTTTTAAACCATATTTTTGATATGTTTTTGACAACTGATTACACACATAATTTGCATCTTCACCATCCTGGGTTATAATAATAATAATAATAAATAATAATAATAATAATAATAATAATAATAATAATAATAATACAATTGTAGTAATAACATGCCCCATTTATCTCGAACATTAAAGGGGCACGACTTGACAGGGAAAGTATTTTTAAACTTTGGAGTCCACATATACTTCTTGGACCACACAAGGACATGGAAGACCACTGTGGATAGTACCACTGTTATCACTACTACTACTACTACTACTACTACTACTACTAAAAATAATAATAATAATAATAATAATAATAATAATAATAATAATAAATAATAATAATAATAATAATAATAATAGAACTATTGTAATAATAACAACATAATTATCTTAGTCTGAACTCTTCGTTTGCAGGTCCTTTACATGCCCCATTTATCTCGAACATTAAAGGGGCACGACTTGACAGGGAAAGTATTTCTAATCTTTGGAGTCCACATATACTTCTTGGACCACACAAGGACATGGAAGGTCATTGTGGATAGTACCACTGTTACTACTACTACTACTACTACTACAAATAATAATAATAATAATAATAATAATAATAGTATCGATTACAATAGGTGTTTAGACTGTTCCGTTGTCGCAAATTATTAGTCACTCACCTTCCATCTCTGAGTCCCCAGTTGGCGTCTCTTTCACTTCATATGGAATTAGTGGTGGACGGCGAATCGGAACCAGGGGTAGTAATTATCAGTGTTCTATCCGTTTTCAATACCCAAATCTTCATTCCGCTATATATCCAAATTCATGTCTTCCATTTCGTTCCGGTTCATTTCATTTCCCTCTGTATTGATGCGATAGGCTTGCTCAGCTGGATCATTGTATATCACAAACTATAATAACAATTAGAGTATTAGTATATCCCCTTATACTAAACATTGGTAAATGATTTATGTTTCACAATAGGTGTTTATCAATGCATTAGATAGACGTAGAGTTAATGGAATGTAATTATTAGAAATTTTGAAACACAGTAATGTTCCCAATTAGATAATAGATGCAATTTTTAATTAGTCATGTTAGAACTATATCAGTATACGTTAAAATTCAACATCATTAAAATTATTTACTCAAAGTATACTTCAATGTTATGCCTTCGTTAATTATCTGGTCTACATGATTTGAGAATTGAATTAACAAACAAAGATTTAATTTTGATTATGAAAAGTAATATAAAATATATAGGCCTATATTAGTATTGTCCACCGCTGTGGTCTCGAGGTAGCGTGCTGCCTTGTCACGCAGCGGGCCCGGGTCGGGGCAGTTTTTCTGGGTGAGGTTTCTATCGGGGTTTTTCCTCAACCGTAAGACAAATATCAGAAAAACTTTAAGGCCCAAACGGTCCCCGAAATCATATGGCCTTCATCATCATCATCATCATCACTCTTATCACTATCATAATCATTATCATCATCATCATCCTTCACCGGTGTGGAAAGCAACGGGAAGCTACCACACCCAAAATTCCCTAGTAAAGCTGCAAGCATAGCATGAAAATGCTATGATTGCAGTGAAGGACCTGCCTTCGGGCAGAATTACTATGGATGGATATTAGTATTTGCAGAAAATGTAGTATAAATGGTATATTGTAAATATGGGCTCCAACTTACAATCTGTAACTTGTTTCTGAAGAATATGGAATAGACTTCTCTATTTAAAACGTAGTAGCTTAGAATTTAAGGGAGGTGTCATTACCTGAAACCAGCATTGAATCAGATGTTACTCAAAATATTTTTGATAAAAAACCATTTATTAACCTAAACAAATAGCAACAAAATTTATGAATTCTGATTGTTGTTTGTTGTGGAAAACATTTTTCATACTAGCACAAGATAATTAATTTTAGGCCATATTGGAATTACCCTGCTTTTCACCAGCAAATACAGGATTCTTTAATGAATACATTTAATATAATTGTTAATGTCTAATGTTTAAAACAACGCTAGAATTAGAGCAGAACATATTTGCAAGACCAATTCTCAGACGGGTTGTGGTACCAATGAATTTGATTATACGTAATTATTACACTGATTAACTACAAATCAAAATATTTTTTGTAGATTCTAGGCTACACTAGATAAGTCCAACAATAATAATTGATTAAATACAATAGTAAAAACTACAACAAATCTGATACAACAATGAAAGTTATGAAACTAAGTGGACATTTCACTTGCATTGAATATCCTCTAAATTATAATAAAAATAATAATAATAATAATAATAATAATAATAATAATAATAATAATAGCTTTATTTTACCTGGCAGAGTTAAGGCCTTAAGGCCTTGTCTACCACTCAACCAGGTTTAAAAAAAAATACAAAAGAAAAGTCTTAAATCTAAATTACAATATATATATAAACGATTACAAGTTATGAATACAATACAATTAATATTTATAATGTATTTTGATTTACTCTAAATTTAACGAATTAAATATATAATATGTACAAGATATATAAAAAAACGAGGAAAAAGATTAATGACATAGTATAAAATTAAATAAATAGAGAAAAATTAATTATTAGACAACAGGTAACTGTATAAGCGTGACTTAAAGGTGCCAAGTGTGCGGCAACCCCTGATATCTTGAGGAAGGAGATTCCAGGAGCGGGCGGATACGCCGCCAGATGTATGTAACTCTCAAGGGAAAACATCATTGAATCATTAACTCAAATTATAGGGTTAGACCACTAAGTCTAGCCCATGAAAGGGCGAATAATAATAATAATAATAATAATAATAATAATATTAATAATAATATATGCATTCCTTACCACGTGTGGTAAGGAATACGTGGCCACATACCTCTTTGCTCTATAACATGACTGATTACTAGCATATAGCCTAAGTGGTAAATATTGGAATAAAACAGCATTTGAGTAAATTATGTAATCAAAAATGCTTCAATGACCAAAATTAATTGCATCAATGAGAATCCGTTTTCCGTACACAAAGCTTAAGGAGGACATTTCCACCATCGTAATTGTCTAGAAGAGTTTTTCTGCTACCTGGATAGCCATCCATAATGTAAAGCTACGCGAGTAAAAAAAAAAATATATATATCGGCCGCGTGGACTAGTTGTTATGCTCCTTGCTTCTGGTCCTGAGGGTCGCGGTTTCAAACCCGGCCTGGGCCGATAGATTTTTTAGGGTGAAAAAATCCATGGAGAAAGTTCTCCGGGAGGAACTTTAAGCCGTGGGTCCCAAATATGAAAAATACTCCTAAAAGATCCTATAGCATGAATAAAAAGGAAATATTTATTGAATTTTCAGATCCTGGTACTACCTTGGTTTCCTAGATATCACTATGAGGTGAAATGCTGACCCCGGTCCACTTTGACATCTATCCGAAAACAAGTGAAACAAAATAATTATGGTTCAATTTCCCCCCTGAAGGGGAGAGTTGCCTAAATATCTTTCAGAGAAACAAGGAGCTTTCAATATATATATATATATATATATATATATAAATAATACATTAATAAATGAAGAACAAAATATCGTTAAGACTAAATTCGTATTAAAATATTTTGAAGTTGTTTTCATTATCCTGGAAGGTAAAATGGCGCGTGAAATTTACGCATTAAGAAGCAAACACCGGTTGCAAGATATGCGTATCTACCATCTGCTGTTTCTAGCTATATTCCAGTCTTTATAGCTCTATTCAATAATTCACTGCCTCCAGCACAGGAGCTTTATTTTATGTTTAAATTTACCGTTTAGCGCGAAGGTTCATCGTATAAATCACTTTTACATTCTATAAATGGAGCATTTTCATGCTCTTATTGAGAAACAAAAGAATGAGGAACGATGCGAAAATTTTCGAAACGTTTCAGAATATCATACGGCTCACTATTACGACTATTATTCAATTTCATACGCTGTGAAGCTATAACAATTATTACTCGTAAGGCTATTCAATTTATGTTTTATAATTAAAAAGCTAAATAAAACAATTTTTTACAGCAAAACCCGTCTATATTTAGAAACATAGGAGCTATTTCCTTTGGACAACCAGCAATTAAGTTATTTTATTTATACGAAAAAGAAATCGGATTCGTATCCCAATATACATTATTTTTGTTTGTTGCCTATTCCAGTTTCTTCTAAAGCATGTCCATGAAGTGTTGTTTAAAGTAGTTTTATTACCTGTACAATGTTTCGAGAGATCCGATGTTGAGGAAATGACGATTTAGATAAATTTTTGTAGTGATAATTCTTTATTTTGTATTTTGAATAGATTTGTAATGCCCTCTAGTATTATAGGGAATTTCGCATAATGTGGACCCTTCTGTTTGAGTGGACCCTGTTAATATCTTCTTTAATTGGTGCTGTCATCGAACAGAAAATAGTTTTAATTCTCCCACTCATTAGCCTTGAAGGGTTCAAGGCCCGTTTCTTTTATTATTTATGCTAAGAAAGAATTATTTGTGATATATATGAAAATGGCCTCTTTAAATGTATTCAAGCTAAGAACCAATTCTTAATTACTACTATTTAATATTATCCATCCATAGTACTTCTGCCCGAAGGCAGGTCCTTCATTGCAACCATAGCATTTTCATGCTATGCTTGCAACTTTACTAGGGAATTGTGTAGGTGTGGTAGCTTCCCGTTGCTTTCCACACCGATGAAGGATGATGATGATAATGATAATGGTAAGGATGATAATGATAAAGATGATGGCCATATGGTTTCGGGGACCGTTTGGGCCTTAATGTTTTCCTGACATTTGTCTTACAGGTGAGGAAAAAACCCGATAAAAACCTCACCCTGAAAAACTGCCCCGACCGGGGATCGAACCCGGGCCCGCTGCGTGAGAAGGCAGCACGCTACCGCGAGACCACAGCGGTGGACTCTTTTATATTATAAATATTGAAAAAAACCCTTAATATATTATATTTTGTAGATGCTGTTGTAATATACTGAAGGATTTGGTTTTATATTTAGTGACAATATAGTGGCTGTATAAAATTAAACATAACAAAGGAATTTGGTTAATGTGGACCATCCACGACGACCTGTGTGTACTTTATACGAATATGTACATTTTATCAATAAGGTTGCTATCTGTAAAAACCATTCACATAATTAATTTTATTTAATATCCTTGTAATTTTACTAATCCCAAAGACCGTCGCTTTTTTGCAGTTGAAACACGTGTGAATGTTATAATGAACAATAATTTTTCAAAACATTAAATAAATATCAACGCTTTTTAATTATGATATCATAAATATTTTCAGATTAATCTGTGCCTGTCTGTATAAATTAATAGAGTAAATAAACTTAAAAATAGACTAAAAGCTAAGAGTCCACTTTATCCGAATATGGAGGTTAAAGTGGACATTTCTTGTAACGTAAAAAATGTTATATATTATGAAAATGTTTCCATATTTGAATAAAATAAAAATGTCATTCCATAGTTACAACACTAATGATAATCACTGTTATTAGACACAATTTAAATCCCTTAATTAAAAGAAGACAAAAAACAAATTCAAAAGAGGGGTCAAAATTTCCCCGACGTTCCTCTATATTATTTTTTTAAGGTGTACTGTTTTAAGTTCTGCTACATCTGCCTGTTATTTGCATTGCAGTGATGTTCTAATGGAAATTGCTTTATACCAGTTTTGTTGTGGTGGTTACTGACATATTGCGTTTCCTTTGTTTTAAATTTTCAATCAATACCTGCTATACACGGAATGATTGGAAAACTTTAACTCGGGATTAGAGAAGTATGGAGAGCTTATGTTCACGCGGCCATGATCCTACGGGTTTCACTGTGCAGTGAGTTGGTTAGTTAATTATGGACACATGTAGCTTTAAAATAAGAAAATACATTAAAAAATCTTAAAATAGCCTTAATTAATTTATAAATAATTCCCGAAAGAGACTCTATTACGTAGTAAGCATACACTTTTTTCAATAGTTCTACAAATACGTTTGTGCTTATTATTCTGTTGATGGTTCTATAAAAGAGCTATATAGTCCATAAACTGTATATATTAATCAAAAATTTTGTATGAAAAGATAAAAAAATGATGAGGTTTAAAATAAATATCATCATGTATTCAATATATCACAATTACTTTAATAAAATTGTACGACAGAAATTATATATAATTTAATGAACACTTTTATCTACAATTTCAATGTTCATTTATTACAAAGAATGAGAAAACTATGCGCTATTATAAATATGCGGTGGCCAAACTTCAATTATTTAGTAATTATTTAAGACTGAATGTTTTAAGTTAGGCCTACTTAATATATTATATATATATATATATATATATATACATACACATAAAGTTAAATGTAACATTAATAACATGAAAGGATTATAATATAATAATTACATTAAATTACTGAATTATAGTCAGATATATAACATTTTGATTAGGGTATAGTTTCGCCCTTCTTCAGAACCATTTTATGTTAAAAGTGTTTCAGAGCTTATTCCCTTCCAAACAGTTCTAAGTTTTGTTACCATTTAATAATAATATGTATTAGAGTGAGCAAGATTCAAAATTCAGTTATTTTTAATTTACGTCTTATATATATATATATATGCTTTATTAATTAATTTAAACATATTTTTAGTTATGAAATTATTACTACTAAATATTTGAATTTCACTGACGGACTAACTCTTGCGGTCCCAAGAAGTCTCATTAAGATATAAAAAATAAAAGAGAAAAATTATTCTGAAAGATCCATTTTGTAAAGAAAGTATGTAGTTTAAAGTTACCAATAATGAGACCTTTCCCTGGTCTTAGTCTAACTCAAAAAGTAAGTATTGCAACTTGAAACAACGCTACGAACCATCGGTACGTACCATGTAATGACACCAGTGCATACCTTGCGTTCGTGAGAAGTGTGTCCTTCTTGTAGCTGTTGGGTGAAAAAAAAGTCGTGTGTTTGAGTCCTATTGGCTTCTTTATTCCTCTCTACTAAACATAGTCATGATGATAGGTGAAAATGTATCTTTATAATTACTGTTTACAAACTATTGAAATGAGGAATAGTTTTTGGGGCACGCCGTTGCGTAGTGGTTAAGGCACTAAGCTACAAGCCGGAGGGTCGAGGGTTCAAGTCCCGTTGGGGTCAGGATTTTTAAACTGACCCAAACCCTCTGGCGGCACTATGGCCCTAGGGTCGACTCAGCCTCTAACGGAAATGAGTACCAGACGCTTGTTCTGGGGGTAAAGGCGGCCGTCAGGCAGGGCTGACAACACGGCTGACATAAAGTGCCGATTGTCTAGAAAAATTGGGAGCCTTAACCTCCTACTACCCCAAGGGTCTCCGGGTCTGTTGTGGGATCACTTTACTTTACTTTACTTTAGATTTACTTTTACTTAGGACTAATCTTTGAAATCGTCCTCCTTTATCCGCCGTTCTGAGGTTCCCTACATGAGACCCACAGCGGTTCCTAATTTTATATGGGGTCTCATATTAGGAACATTTCACTTCAAGGCACGTGAACAGGTCATTAGGTCCAATAAATGATTTTTAGCACATAGTTACGTGTTATAATTAAAAATACATATGAACCGGTATATTTAATCATTAATTGGTTTCTATTCTTCCCATAAGGCATCATCAAAACGCAAGAAGAGGGTTCCGGGAATTATGATACATCCTGTTCGCAGTGTTAAATGGAAAGAGATGTATATAAATGTGGAACAAAGTACCTTGCGGTCCCTAAACGGACCCTGGAAAAGTACGTAAGGGACAAGATGAGTCCAGAAGAACGGAAAGTAATGACAAAGCTTGTCATATCATCTTATATCTAAAAATGAATGTTTGTTTGTTTGTATGTTTGCTTGTTTGTTCGTAGTTTAAGCGCGACGATACCGTTGATCCGATTGTGATGGGGTTTTTTGCATAATGTTGAGGAGCTTCCCGGGGTGAACATAGGCTATAAGAGAGTTGTGGTACTCAACACCTACACGCTTAAAAATAGCCATTTATAGCGGAAAACGTGAACAAAGTAGCTCTTTGGGATCTTAATTAACTTACACTGCCTAAACCATAAGAAATACATACAAATAATGCACACAGAATAGAATATCTCAAAAAGCTCTTCAAAATATTTCCGCGACAGCATATGTTTATCCCTTACGGATAACTCACAATAGCCATTTTTATCTTTCATTGACGCCAATAGTCCCCCGCCATAGCCGAGTGCTTAAGGCAAGTAGTCTTGGTGCAAAACTGCGGGATTTACGCTGGTTCGAGTCTCCATGGGGGAAAATTCTTTCCTCGTGGAATTTTGGCCAGTATGGAACCGGTACACAGAGGGACGGAAATGAAATCTTGCTGGAAAAATACTACGGTATTGTCACTCAGCCTCGTCAATGTACCTTTTTTGTTTTTTCACTCTAATATAATTGTTATATGACGGTTGTTAACTTACCTGCAAAGGAGGGTACAATTCTAATGGAAAAAATAATAGTTTTAAAAAACTAAAAAAACACGCTTTATTAGAAAAACGAACTAAAAAATGGAAAATAATTTTAATTTCCAACACGCTTGGGATCAAATTAAAGTGGGTAAGAAAAAAATCATCTCCAACACATGTAGAATAAAACTAGAGTTATCAACAAGAAGAAAACAATTTTACCATCAAAAGCGTGGGGTGCTTTTTATGATTTTACATTTTCTTCTTAGAGACTTTACTTTTACAATATATGTTTATTATAAAATATATTAATTGATATAGAGCACCCCACGCTTTTGATGGAAAAATATTTCCTTTTTGTTGATAACTTTAGTTTTATTCTATAAGTGTTGGAGATGATTTTTTGTAAACCACTTTAATTTTATTCCAAGCGTATTGGAAATTAAAATTATTTTCAATTTTTTAGTTCGGATTTATAATAAAACGTGTTGTTTTAGTTTTTTAAAGCTATTATTTTTTTTATTTTTTAGTTTTAATATTGTACATAATAAGATAAAGATGTAAATATCTTTAAATTCGATACTATTGTAGCATGAGCTAAAAGTAATACTCTTCAAAAGAAAAAAACCCCTTCCAGCCGGATTTGAATCAGCGATCTATGGTTTACTGAATTTATGTACCACTAGAGTTTAGTGCTCTACCATCTGAGCTCTTACAATGATTGATTAAGAACTCCACAAGTCCGCAACCTATAATACCAGTATCCATTTTTTTATTTCTGATGATTCTTACCAGGATTTTAGAAACAAAATATGAAATTATTATATTGTCAGGGGTCCTTTACTAGTATATGAATTTTCAAGTCGATGCAATTTTTCTAAGTGAGTGGAAATCGTGTTCAAAAATTCTGTTACATAGATAAAAAACATTTTTTTTCTGACAATTCTGGCCAGGATTGTACACACAAATATGAAAATATTGTATTGTTACGGGTCCTTTACAAGTATACAACGTTTCAAGTCGATCCAATGTTTCCAAATGGGTGAAAATCGTGTTCAAAGATTCCGTTAAATAGATACAAAGACATTTTTTTTGATTTTCTAATGATTCTGACCAGGATTTTAGAAAGTAAATATGAAATTATTGTATTGTCACGGGTCCTTTAAAAGTGTACAAAGTTTCGAGTCGATCCAATGTCTCCAAGTGGGTGAAAATCGTGTTCAGAAATTCCGTTACGTAGATACAAAGACACTTTTTTTCACGCTTTATATTAGCTTGATCTGTATCTATGTTACCGAATATTTCAACGCGATTGTCACCCACGTAGAATCATTGGATCGACTTGAAACTTTGTATACTTGAAAAGGACCCGCGACCTTACAATAATTTCATATTTTGTTTCTAAAATCCTGGTCAGAATCATCAGAAAATTAAACAAAGTGTCTGTGTATCTATGTAACGGAATTTTGAACACGATTTTCACCCACTTAGAAACATTGGATCGACTTGAAACTTTGTATACTTGTAAATGACCCGTGACCTTATAATAGTTTCATATTTTGTTTCTAAACTCTTGGCAATAATCATCAGAAAATCAAAAAGTGTCTTTGTATATATGTAACGGAATTTTTAACACGATTTTATCCACTAAGAAACATTAGATCGACATGAAACTTTGTATACTTGTAAATGACACGTGACAATACAATAATTTCATATTTAGTTTCTAAAATCCTGATCATATTCATCAGAAAATGAAACAAAATGTCTGTGTATCTATGTAACGCAATCTTTGAACACGATTTTCACCCACTTAGAAACATTGGATCGACTTGAAACTTTGTATACACGTAAAGGACCCGTGACAATACAATAGTTTCACATTTGTTTCTAAAATCCTGGCCAGAATCGTCAGAAAATAAAAAAACGTTCTTTGTATCTATAAAACAGTATCTTTGAACACGATTTCACCCACTTAGAAATAATGGATCAACTTGAAACATTGTATACTTGTAAAAGACCCGTGACAATACAATAATTTCATATTGTGTTTCTAAAATCCTGGCCAGAATCATCATAAAATCAAAAAAAATATAAACTGGTATAATAGACTGCGGACTTGTCGACTTTCTAGTTAAGCGTTATGAGAGCACAGTTGGTAGAGCGGTGAACTCTAGTGGTATATGATTTCAGTAATCCGTAGGTCGCTGATTCAAATCCGGCTGAGAATTTTAATTTTAGTAGAGTATTACTTTTAGCTCATACTACATTAGTATCAAATTTAAAGATATTTATAAATTTATCTTATTCTGTAAAATATTAAAACTAAAAAATAGAAAATAAACAATAGTTTTAAAAAACTGAAACAACACGCTTTATTAGAAAACCGAACTAAAAAATGAAAAATAATTTTAATTTCCAACACGCTTGGGATAAATAATTTTACCATCAAAAGCGTGGGGTGCTTTTTATAATTTTTACATTTTCTTCTTAGAGACTTTACTTTTACCAATATCTGTTTATTATGAAATATATTAATTAATAAAGAGCACGCCACGCTTTTGATGGTAAAATTATTTATTCCAAGCGTGTTGGAAATTAAAATTATTTTTAATTTTTTTAGTTCGGTTTTCTAATAAAGCGCGTTGTTTTAGTTTTTAAAACTACTATTTATTGATTTTCTGATGATTTTGGCCAGGAGTTTAGAAAATAAATATGAAATTATTGTATTGTCACGCGTCCTTTACAAGTATACAAAGTTTCAAGTCGATCCAATGGTTTTAAGTGGGTGAAAATCTCGTTGAAGAAAGATTCATAGATAGATAGATAGATAGATAGATAGATAGATAGATAGATAGATAGATAGATAGATAGATAGATAGATAGATAGATAGATAGATAGATAGATAGATAGACACAGGTCAAGCTAATATAAAGCTTGTGAAAATGTAGCTCTTTGGACGCTTAAATGGCTTACGCTGTCTAAACCATAAAAAATACACAAAACTAATGTATACAAAATTTAATATATCAAAGAGCTCTATAGAAATTTCCGCGACAGCATATGTTTATCTCTTACGTATAACTCACGATAATCATTTTTATCTTTCATTGACACCAAGAGCCACGCTCTGTAGCCGAGTGGTTAAGGCAAGAAGTATTGGTGCGGGAACTGCGGGACTTACGCTGGTTCGAGTCTCCATGGGGAAAGAAATTTTTACCATGGAATTTTGGCCAGTATGGGACCGGTGCACAGTAGCCAGAAATGAAATCTAGCTGGGTAAATACTATTTTCATTCACCCTCATCAATTTATCTTTTTTTGTTCACTCTAATATAATTGTTATATGACGGTTCTTAACTTATCTGCAAAGGAGGGTACAATTCTAATGTTTATGAAGACAATTTAAACATCGGAATTTGCCGAAGGTTAAGACCTAATTTGGTCTATATCCAAGTTGTGTTATTAGCGTTGTATGTTCAAGTTCAGTGAGCTATTCTTCTTATTCTATTTGGATACTTCACCTTCTGTTTTGTAATTTAATTGATATATTTAATGTTCTTCTATATAACCAGACATTGTGTTAAATGTTTGTGGAATCATAACTTGCGTGCACTAAATTAATTAAACAATCTTCTTACTTTAAATTAAGCTACAAAGAAAACATTTCTGAACAGAAGTACTAATTTAGTTATAATATAGAGTTATTTATGGATTTTAATTCCCGCACAATAACATGTGTGCAAATAATTGTTTTTTTTTTAATTAGCCTTCTCATTACAGGCGTTAGCGAGCAACTGAGACCTGCCGTTGCGAGCAGAGAATAATTGGTTGATTTAATATGGGAAGAATTGTTAGATAGAGGTAATAAGTTATCATTTAGTAAACAAATTATGGATAGGAAGATGTTAGCAGAATCTATTAAATTATATTAAAAACAATTTTTTTTTGAAAAACTATTTTCTCAAACGTATGAATTGTGTGCGAGAAAAAAAGTTCTAATGAAATATTCTCATTGGCTAGGTGTGGATCTTAACTTTCCCGTTATGAAGAATTAATTTAGAACAATGGCAGTCGTTGGGAAATTCTGTTCTATCTGCTTATGGAATTCGAAGACCCAAAATAACTTTCGAGGAGGCTGGAATAAAATAAATGTTCACTTAAGCAGTAATTCTCTCTCGATGAACTTGCTCTTGAAACACAATTATCACTTTGGTCATATGGTAAAGGGGATACTGCTAATGTTTTAAAGATATTGCTAACGAAACACAAAAAATATCTTGAAAATAGTAATAAACATTACAAACCACCCCAGTTAACTGCCCTATATTCTACGTCGGACGAAGCATTGTCTTTCTTGGCAATAAAATATCAGTATATCTATATGTTAACATGAGACTAGGTGTCAAAAAGAGATGTTGTCATATTTTATTCACCCGATAATGTTTCTAGGGAAGCAAATTTGTTATGCTACCTTTGCCAAGACAGACATTTCAGCAGAAATAAGATTTTTTTTTATTCGAGCTTCTTCGAAAATCTTACCATAAGCAGAAGGAACAGGATTTTTCAACGACTGTCAGTGTTCTAAATACTTTAAAATGGGAAAGTTTACATTTAATTTAACCAATCAGAATATTTTAGTAGAAATCTAACTTTTTTTTTTTCACTCACACAGCCTCTTATGGTTTAGGAAATCGCTTATAAAAAATGTTCTTAATTTTTTTAAACATTCTCCGAACTTCCCCTGACTCTAATGTATTAATAGAGGATCACTTACTGCCTCTATCGATTACTTTTCCTCATATATTAAATGAAACAATTCTCTGCGCGCGAAGATAGACCTCAGCTGCCGGCGGCCTCCTCGAATAAAAAAGCTCATTACAAAAAACGCAATAATTTGCACACATGTTATTGTGCGGGAAATGAAGTCCATAAATCACTCTATATTCTAACTAAAATTTGTGCTACTGTTCGGAAACTTATTTTTTTTGTAGCTCAAATTAAATTAAAACGATTGTGTAAATTTTTTAGTGATCCACGTGTAATCTGGTTGTATAGAAACATGTTAAATATATCAATGAAAAGTTCAAACCTTGAGGTAAAATATCCATATAGAATAAGAAGAATAACTCACTGAACTCTAATGCAAAACGCATTTATTTCTACAGCTCGGTACACAACTAGGAAGTGGACCAGATGAGTTCCTAACTATCGGCAACTTCCGATGTTAATATAGTCTACATACATTTTAGAATTCTACCCTCCTTTGGAGATAAGTGAAGAACAGTCATCTGACAACAATTTTGAGTGAAGAAACATGAATTGGCGAGGAGGGAGTGAGAGTTAGTAAATACTTTTTTTCAAGCTTTGAACGTTCTATTCGTTGTCCACGCCGCATTCGTGAGGCATTTGGGTAGCTACAATATGTAGCGACTCCAGGTTGAGAATACCAGCTATAATGGCTGGAGGATCCGACGTGCTGACCACATGTCACCCTACACTGGCTAGATGATCCTCTACCTCTGTGATTAACACATGTGAATGTGAGGCCAACAGCCGGCTAGTCAGCCAAAAGCCTTTTAGGCCTGTCGCGCTTTGAGTTACTTTTTATACCTAGAAGATCGGGATAAGTAAATTCCCGGGCAAGTGTGCTCTGCCATGCCGTTCATCCGATTGAGATCGAGCTTTTTGAAAAATGTTCAGGAGATTACTGGATTGAACATATGCTATAGGAGAGTTGTAATACTCAAACAGTTCACCCCTAAAAATCACATTTGTTGTGATAAATGTGAAATAAAGTCCGTATTTTGACGCATAAATGGCTTACACTACCTAAACCGTAACAAATTTACACAAATTTATGTCCTCAGATTTGAAAATCTAAAAAAACTCTACAAAAAACAGTAGAGTATAAACCCCCCCCCCCCCCAGCGGCAACGGCTGGTGGTTAAAAACACCTAACATTTATTTAGGAGTAGGAGCGCACGCCGGATATTATGTTGAGGTATGATATATATTAAAGGACTCCTCTAAATACTTACGGGATCAGCACAAAATAGATAAAAAGCTAAAATTCCAATTTATCCATTAGATATTACCTTAAACATACTTCCTCAGAAGGATAACTAAAAAAATAATATCTCGCGAAAAGTGGCTCAGAGGACTTTGCTTTCCAACGTTTCAATTAATATGACCTTGTACGAAATCGAAGTTAAGGACAAATTTACTGAATTACTTGCAACACAGTTCTGATTAAGTGAATACAATTTATTCAATGCGAAAAAATCCAGCCAGAAATCAAGAATTTAAAGTGGGCGTAAGGATAAGGAAGCTGTAAAAAGTTTTCAGCAGTCACGTCTAGAAGAATTTGATGACTGCGAAGGCAGAATTTTCAGCATGCATGGCACTTCTGGCGACGAGGACCACCATGAAAATGATGCGGAGTGCTTCTAATGACAAAAATGGCGATACATGCCTCGAATGTTTCCAGTGGTCCCCTGAATACTATGGAGCTGATGACTTGTTTGTGTGTAGAACGTGCAACAAGAAATTGTGATCTTTTGAACTAAATGAAACTAAGGGACATGATTATTAGTGGATCTGATATTAGGAGTTATTTTTTACTCTATTTTCGCAATCAGTTTTTCCCTTTTGTGTGCTATTTCTTATTTCGAAATTATAATTTTCAGCGAATTGTTGTTGTGGTAAATGTAGAACAAATTTATGTAAAAATAAAATCAATTTTTCTCTTAAATTTCAAACAACAGCCCATTTAAGAAAAAGGGTTTTATATTCGGTCCATTTACCACATACGTTTAGTTTTTTTTAAATAAGTAATAGCTTCAGAATAGGATTGTTAATCTGTATGCGTATCAAGACGAAGACAGATAGAAAAATGTAAGAAATAGAAAGCAAAATTTATAGGTAGAGAAGTATAATCTGACAAGGAAATAAGAAAGACTAAGATGAAACAGAGATAAGTAATATACCACGATAATAAAGTAACTACCTAATTATGTGTCTTTTGGAGCATATAGTCTCAATTTTGCATTTACTGAGAACCTACAATTCTTTCCTATCCTCAGTCAACATAATACTGTACATAACATCGGTATCCACTTCTCTAAAATCGAGGAAAATATTATTCTCCCGCTTATGCTTAAGATCTTCCTATTTTTCCTTTGAAATATCTTCCAAAATAAATTTTTAAAGCATTCTCATTGTCACCCATTCGAGGTACATGACCTAATTCATTCTCCTAGATTCCATGATCTGAAAACGTGTTAGAAAGATTTTGGTTGATAATGGTTATTATATTTCTGGTTTATCTGTGGCCTCGGGATCAGAGGCCTTGACCCCTTTCTAAAGAGAGCCATATTTAACATATTTATGCTGCTACGAGTATTTTGAGTCCTGTCAGTATGAACCTGCGATTCTTGAATACGGCATATTAGCCATTGAACAACAGTTATCGACTCAACAAGCAATTCATTTAAGTACAGAGATTTTAAATATTTGATCGAGAACGATTTTACCGTCCGCAATGGTAGCTGTGAGTTGAGAGATCATAAATCAAAATCGATTAAATAATACGTATAAGAACGCGAATTCATTCAAACGGGAAATTAAAAAATACCACAATTCCATGCTAGAGAATAATGTTAAAAGAATACCGAACATAAAATGCACATCCCTGGTTATATTATTACGAGCAGGAACTGAACTCCTAAACCCATAATTGGTCTTGTAGCCTACTTCAAACTCTTTAAACAAGCAAAAAAAAAAATCTTTAGTCCGTTTTAAATATTTTAATTCAAATAAACAAAAGTAGCCTTAGCTACCTGTTCTAATATGGAAAAAAAAAACAAAGAATACCTCACTCTCAAAACCTGTATACAACTATAATTGAAATTGTCCACCGCTGTGATCTCGAGGAAGCGTGCTGCCTTGTTACGCAGCGAGCCCCGGTTCGATCCCCAGTCGGGACATGTTTTCTGAGTGAGGTTCTTCGGGGTTTTTCTTACCTGTAAAACAAATATCAGGAAACTTTAAGGCCTAAACGGTCCCCGAACATCATAAAGCCATCACAGTCATCATCACTCGTATTCGCTCAGATTAAGTTTAGGATTAAGGACACTCCTTACGCACCAATATCATTATAATCCCATCATGTCATCGTAGCAGCGTAACCCCGAGTTCCGGGTGCCCCAACTTCAAACCTGGGTTGCAATTATGCCAATGTGAGGAGAGAACACCAGAGATGTCGAAATGACAACTTAGAGTATTAAAAAATGAAACTTTTATCTTAATACAACTTTTATCTTAATACCTATCGGTACTATCAACTACTAAACTACCTAACTAACTTACTAGCTCTATCCAACTCATAGGTTCATGACAGCGCGGGTATAAGCTTTTCATACGTCTCTATCCTGAGTTAATGTTTTTCAAACATTCCAGTATAATATACTTCCCTCAAATTATGGATACTGTTATACTCCCACATAATTTTTGGTCTACCGATTGCGCGTTTCCCTCTGGTTTTCCTACAAGAAGCATCCATGTACCTCTTTCATCCTCCATACGTGTCACATGTCCTGCATATTGCAGTCTAAGAGAGTTAAATGTTCTTATTATATCTGACTTCCTATACATACATGTATCATGTAATTCAATAGTATGTAGTTTCTTATTCCATTCACCTGTCTGTTCATTTCTTTTTAGCCCAAAATGTTTCCTAACTTTATTCTCAAATACTCTTCTTTCCTCTCTTATAGTAAGAATCCACGTTTCACAGTCATATAAAATAACTGGGAGAATTATTGTTTTATATACATCTTCGGTTTAACGTTTTTTGAAAGGAGTTGGGACGTCAAAAGTTCCTGTAATGCTTAATAGAATGCATTTCCAGAATTGAGCCTATGTTTAATTTCTATGCGTAACTCATTCATATTTGTCATTATTGTTCCTACATACATGAAATTAACTACTTCTTCAAAATTTCCTTCATTTTTCATCAATTGTCCATTTCCATTATATAACGCATTTCTACTATTAAACTAAAATTGGTAAATCATCAAAAATTCGTTTCATTTATCTTCAATTACAGTTAAGAATATATTTCAAAACTCAATATATTACTTAAATTTACTGTAAATTTAGTCTGCTTTATGTACATCGATATGATGTGATAGTAAATTAATTATCTACTTTAGATTAACAAGTAGACATCCGTAGTAGAAGCTCAGATCGGTCTTTGACATTCTCATAACACTCGGCAGTAACGGGTGCGTAGCCAGTGTTTGTCGTTCCCGGTGAAAGGCATCTGCTGCAGTCGCATGCTATGATCAATGTTTCACTTACCGTCTCTGTGAGGACTCCGTTAACCGAGAAGGACAAGCCCTCCTGCCATACTTCTTGTCACGGAGAGACGCAGAGAATGTCATAGACCAATCTGCAGAATTGGTACTATTTATAATAGTAGTCACAGCAATATAAATAAAAATGATAGCAAAATAATAGGCCAAATAAATATTAGAAGGTGATGGGAAAGAAAAGATTAGGTCTATGCAAAACGCAAAAAAAAAAAAGATTTAACAGAGAAATTTTATGGAATGTAACTTTGCAAATATGATTATTTAATGCGACAAATATAAGTTTTAAGATGAAAGAAACACTTAAGAATTTTTTATGGAGTTTTTACTGTAAACTAGGAAGACTAAGAGCACTTGTTAAAAGTTTCATACGGAGTATTTTCATTGAGAGCTTTATGTTGTACTTACCGTATTCAGTTGTGTCTTTCTTTTTCACAGACACAGAATTCAGAAATAGGTCAATACCCTAGGGAGGTTCCGTCCCCAGCCTTCGGGTATATGCGCAAACTTCAAGTTTCTCTTTGTGTCTGAATTTGTCAGCATTCCGTTGCTCTTTTCCTTTTACGATCGGAAAAATATATATCGAAATTCAGTTCCTACATATTGTGCCCTCAAATATTCCGCTACTTCTCATGTTTGAATTGCTTTTAAGGGGGTACCTATGTCTCAAATATAAAATGTTTAACCACTTTGTGCATACTAATTTAATTTTCAAAGAAACCCACTTATTTGTGGTGGTCTAAAGTTCTATATAAATATTATTTACTGGAAATTACAAATATTTGTATGCTGAAAAATAATAACTATTTTGTTTCTTCTTATGTATCATCCTTAATATTACAGTACATATTGAATATATGATATTTGGATGTGTGTGTAAAAAAAAACAAGAGTAATGAACCATATTCCAAGAGTAAAATTCTGTAAACAGGACAATTCCGTATGGCGCAAAATAACGAATTATGAAACATAATAAATACAAGTATTGTTTTTCTCTCTGTGTGTCTCTTTACATCAGTTTACATTTTGTACTTTATAGGAACTTTTACATGCTCCAGCCACACAGGCCTTAGAGTTAACGTCCTGTCGATATAGGATTGTTAGCTCTGAATTACATACATATTTTTCTGATTACTCCCTGGATAAGGGATTAAGTCAATGGCTGAGCCACCTCGATAATAACATGAACATTAAATACAATACTAATTCATTCATACCAAACATTGTGAATGTGAAATTGACCCCTTAGATGGCTAAATTATATTCGGGAAAATTTGGACATTACATCTTCACAACATTTTGTCTTATAAGTGAAAAAAATGGGGGGGGGGACTTGTCACGACAATTCACAAATGAAACGTTGTTTTCGGAATAAGAAAAATAAAACTCCCATGAATCATGTAGAAACAGTACTGAGAAAATAATACATATTTTTACCTTCTACACCACTTTAGCAGACCATGTTAGATAGATGAGGAATGTACCCGATCCAGCTGCATACGAAATAACGATGTTACTCCTAGACATAATGGAGGACTAAAAGTATTGTAAATTGAATAATTGCCCTGAGAAAAGTTCTAACCCACAATAAGACGAAAGTTTAGTTTAAGAGGATTAGTGTAAATATATTCATACACCCATCCAGACCTGTTTTATTTATTATTGAAAGATTGTCTTTCAAGCAAATAGTGATTCATGTGTAACAAAATGTTGAAACCAGTTAGTAAAGTCATGAGTAGCAGTGCAGAAAATCAATTCGTGTACATGTGCAAATTCATTCCACCACAGTTCCTTGAATTCCAATCAGAATCCTAGAGAAATTGAGTGAAAATAAGAAAAACACAAATAATGTAACGAAATAACATTAAATGGCAAATAAATACTGAAAACTGATTAAGTTGGATTTTTTTTCTAACTGAATCAGTGTTCAATATATATTTTCTGTTTCTTATTATAGGACAGTTGGTTAAATATCTGTTACATAATTTTTCAACTCTATAGAGATAGATCACATTTGCACTCAATTCTGTATTAAATTGTTATTAGTTAGTAATAAGCATGTTATTTTGCATTCGAGTTGGCTGTATATGAATCCAATTAGATGAGAGATTAAAATGTATATGGTCTAACAAAGGTAATAATATGAAAATAACAGTATAGGTTTTTTTTCTTTTTCCCAACAACTTGTAGTTTGTGGGTTAGTTTCCTTTTCGGGGCAATATTCAATTATTTAGTGTGGCTGACACACAAGAAGTATGCTAACTTAAGCAATATTTAAAATCAAATTATATTATTTTCACTAAAAGGTACCCTAAGTGCATCGTTGGTCGTAGATGTAAGAAGCCTGTAAGGCTCACTCTAACAAATTATTTTCTTACAGACTTCACAGAAATGGTGAGATAATGTTCATCAATAATTACACAACAAACTCATGTACTGTTCAGCTGAAGGTGTAATGCTGATGCAGTGGTCGGGTGAGCGTACTCAGGCAGAAGTGCTATAGTCTGTATTTTCAAAACTAACTGTTAATCGAATTAACAAATCCGCAACACGAATAAATTAAGAATTAATGGTCGAACGGTCCTCTGATAGGTCGCTGGTATTTTTATATCCTGAAAGAATTTGTAGAACACCTTGGTAATTATTATAAGTTTTATTACGAGTAAAAACTAAAAACAAAATTAATATTAGAAACAACTTCACGCATTTGATGGGAATGTTAATATTCCTACAACGAGGGACCACGAGCCATTCCAAGCCTCGGCCTACAAACAATGCCGTCGTCGTAGGCGACCTAGTTAACAAGTGAGGTATTCAACCTCCAACAAACAAGACCAATGCCCTCGATGGTCTGGCTAGCAAGCGAGGTATTCAGACCTAGACGGCCAGACACACACTGAGAGGAGTTTAGACCCTTAAAAAGTTGCCATTAACGGTCTGAAGCCGACTGAGAGCGAGTCACACGTGGTCACGCTAGACCTGGACACAGCACCGACAATGTTGGCAGCAATGACAAGAGCTGCATCAAACAGTATGACAAACATAAAATGTCTGGTGCTGTACTCAGGCGCCTCCAAGTGGAGAACAACTGAACTACATCGGTAGTCGATTCAGAACTCGCCAAGTACGACCGAGCCAGCCGCACCGGCAACTTTTGCGATATATCTCGGAACACGTACCAAATAATAATAACAAAACAATAAGACTGGAGTTGGCGGCTTGCAGGTCTACGTTTAAAAATTAAATAGCTAATACCCGGCGTGCGCATCTACTAAAAAAATAAATATTAATGTGCTTTTACCACCAGACGTGCGCTGCTATACTCTACTTTTTTGTAGAGTTTATTTTAGCTGTTCAATTCTGTGTACATCAATTTGTGTATTTGTTATGGGTTAGGCAGGGTAAGCCATTCATGCGTCAAAGTAGGGATTTTAATTCACGTTTTTCACTACAATAAGGGTGATCTTTAGGGATGAAGTGGTTGAGTATTACAACCCTCTTACAGCCTAAGTTCATTCGCGGATTCTCCTGAACATTTTCAAAAAGTCCCATCTCAATCGGATGAACGGTATGGCAGAGCACGCTTGCCCGGGAATCTACTTATCACGATCTTCATGGTATAAAAAAAACTCAAAGCGGGAAAGGTCTAGAAGGCTTTTTGCTGACCAGCCGGTTGTTGGCCTCATATCCACGTGTGCTAATAACAGAGGTAGACGATCATCTAGCCAGTGTAGGGTGACATGTGGTCCGTATAACGGATCCTACAGCCGTTATAGCTGGTATTCTCAACCTGGAGTCGCTACTTACTGTAGCTACCCAAATGCCTCACGATGCTGGGTGGACACCGCACAGTGGGCCAGATACGAATCCTAGCTGGAAAAAAGTATTTTACTAACTCTCGTCAATTCATCTTTCTTCACTCTAAAATTATTGCCAGATGACTGTTCTTCACTTACCTGCAAAGGAGGGTAGAATTCTAAAAAGTATGTAGACAATATAAACATCGGAATTTGCCCATAGTTAAGAACTCATCTGGTCGAATCTCAGTTTTGTACCGAGCTGTAGAAATAAATACGTTTTGCATTAAAGTTCAGTGACTTATTCTTCGTATTCTATTTGGATACTTTGACATATGTAACATGTTTCTATACAAACAGATATTGTGTTAAATACACGTGGAATCATACCTTCGAAACACTAAAAAATGTACACAATCGTTTTTTTTAAATTGAGCTACGAAAAAAAGGTTCCGAACAGTAGCACAAATGTTAGTTAGAATATATAATAACATGTGTTCAAATTATTGCGTCTTTATGTAATTAGCTTATTATTAGAGGAGGGTCCGGCGGCTGAAGCCTATCTTCGCGCGCAGAAAATTGTTTGATTTAATATATGAAGAAAAGTGATCCTCTGTTAATAAATAACAGTATGGGGATGTTCGGAGAATGTTTTAAAAAATTAAAAACATTCTTAAAGCGATTTTCTTAAACATAGCAAGTTGTGCGAGAAAAAAAGTTAGATTTCTACTGACATATTCTGATTGGCTAATAGTAAATGTAAACTTTCTCGTTATTAAGAATTTAGTATACTAATAGTCGTTGGAAAATACTGTTCCATCTGCTTATGGAATTGTAAGACCCAAAATATCTTTCAAAGAGGCTGGAATAAAAACAAAAAAAATCTTATTTCTGGTGAAATGTCTGTCTTGGGAAGGAAGCATAACAAATTTGCTTGCCTAGAAGCATTTTAGGGTGGATAAAATATCACAACCTCACTTTTTTGACACCTCGTCTCATGTTATTGTAAGGACATATTGATATTCTGTCAAAAATAAAAATGCTTCTTCCGAGATAGAAAATAGGTGAGTTGAGCGGGGTGATTTGTAATGTTTATTGTTATTTTGAAGGTATTTTTTGTGTTTTTTTAGCAATGCCTTTAAAACATCAGCAATATCCAGTTAACCATATGGCCTAAGTGATATTTCCGTTGCAAGAGCAAGTTCATCGCTAGAGAATTCCTGCTTAAGTGAACATTAATTTTATTCCAGCCTCTTCGAAAGTTATATTGGGTCTTCCAATTCCATAAGCAGATGGAACAGAATTTTCCAACGACTGTCATTGTGCTAAATTAATTCTTCATAACGGGAAATTTAATATACACTCCAAGCCAATCAGTATATTTCATTAGAATTTTTTTCTCGCGCACAACTTCGTACGTTTAATAAAATCACTTAAAAAAAAATATTGATTTTTAATATCATTTAAAACATTCTGGTAACATCCTCCTCCGCATAATTTGTTTAATAAATGATAACTTATTGCCTCTATCTAATATGTTTTCCATATTAAATTCTTCTCTGCGCGCAACGGTAGGTCTCAGTTACTGGCTACCTCCTGTAATGAGAAAGCTAATTAAAAAAATCAATAATTTGCACACTTGTTATTGTGCAGGAATTAAAGTCCATAAATCATTCTACATTATAACTAACATTTGTACTACTGTTCAGAATTGTTTTCTTCGTAGCTCAATTTAAAATAAGATGATTGAGTATTTTTTTTTTGCATGGAAGGTATGATTCCACATGTATTTAACATAATATCTGGTTATATAGAAAAACATTACATATATCAATAAAATTACAAACATTGAGGTGAAGTATCCATTAGAATATGATGAAAAGCTCACAGAACTTGAACACACAACGCTAATAACACAACTGGGATATAGACCAGATGAGTTCTTAACCATCGGCAACTTCCGATGTTTACATTATCTTCATAAACAATGGAATTGTACCCTCGTTTGCAGATAAGAACCTTCATATAACAATTATGTTAGAGTGAAAAAGAAAAGATAAATTGATGAAGGCGAGTGAATATAGATTTTTCCAGCTAGATTTCATTTCTGGTCCACTAAGTACCGGTCCCATATTGGACGAGATTCCATGAGAAAAATTTCTTCCCCATGGAGACTCGAGTCAGTGTAAGTCCCGTAGTTCTGCGCGAAGACTTCCTGCCTTAATCACTTGACCACGGCGCGAGACTCTTGGTATTAATGAAAGATAAAAGGTGTTATTGTGAATTATCCGTAATGATAAACATATGTTGTCGCGAATTGTTTGTAGAGCGTTTTGAGATATTGAATTCTGGGTAAATTAATTTTGTGATTCTTTTATGGTTTAGGCAGCGTAATCTATTTAACCGTCCAGAGAGCTACTTTTTTCACATTAGAATTGAAGGGGTCAATGGAAGAAGGGCCAATCCCACAATTTTCTGATTTGGAGAAAAATACAATCAAAGTGTTTTTTTGTAGAAACAAATCTATTTCACTTTGGTATTTGATTTTTTAGGATCTGATACAGAACACTATTGGAAATATTCCTGCAAATATACAATAAAAATTGACGACAGGTATTGAAGAAATAAATTACACAAGCTCACAACTTTAATTTTAATGTCCAGAAAACTGTCTAGAGTACTAAATATCACTGATTTCTTCATTATCAACTTGTCTTCAAATTTTGGTAGAAACTGTGATGATTAGATGGAATGAACTTTAAAAGGGAAAGAACGTCTTGAAGTGTATTTTGTTTTATTCCTCTACCATTGAGATACTTATTTGGGAAAAAAAGGTCTTGAAGTAAAGGTGCTCGTCCCTTTCCCCGCTGAAAACTTACAATCTCCCAGTCACAAAGGTCTCCGTATGTATATTTGGTGTCCACTTTTTGTCCTCCAGTAGACCTAAGAGCACTTGCCTTTTGAAAGTCCACTTTTCTTCCTTCCATGGTTTTCTGGCGTTTAACCAGCATTTCAGTCAGAGGCTTGAAAGACACAAAACCATTCTTTCACATTTCAAGCACTTCAAATGGTTTGGTCGTACGAGATTTTCTGATAAGGACGATCCAATCTTGTGGTGTGAACACATACTGAGTTTTTCTTTTCAGTTTTTCTATCAGACCAAAATCACCATGTTGTTGAACAGCACTGTTCATTTTCCACTCTGACCTACTTGTTTACAACTTTGCCTTCTCTGTTCACATATTCTTGTCCTTGAGCCTTCAAAGCCTTTCTTTTATTATCTTTCCATCCTTTAATACTCCTTCGTTTTTTCGATTTTCCTTCATTCATAGAGGTATATTTATTATAAACATCACTATTATTTTCCATATTATTCATAGAATCACCATTTAAGTCAGCCATGATTTGTTTACTAGCAACCACTTAGAAAACAAACATTTAATTGGAGCTAAACATCAAGATGGTATCCACATGGCCAATCAGAATAAGGCTTACAACCCTCTTAGGTTAACTGAGAAGGCATTGAGGGATTGGCCCTAATTCCAGCAAGAAGCTGCACAGTTCATTCTCCACCACTTTTTATGTTTTAATTTATATGGTGTTGGGCATATCCCACAATCTATTTAGTTCAAGGAATAAACACTAGATGGCACTAGATTACACATTAGTCACAAAACTCATTTTTCATAGAGGAGTGAGATTGGCCCTTCTTCCACCAAACCCTTTAATTGTACCCTCCTTTGCAGATAAGTTAAGAACCGTCATATAACAATTATATTAGAGTGAAAAATAAAACGTAATTTTATGAGGGTGAGTGGTTCTCCACCAAGACTTCTTGCCTTAACCATTCGGCTACGGCGCGGGACTGTAGGTACCAATGAAAGATAAAAATGTTTATTGAAAGTTATCCGTAACAGATAATCATATGCTGTGGCGGACTTTTCTGTACAGTTTTTTTTAGATATTCAATTCTGTGTACATTAATTTTGTGTATTTCTTATGGTTTAGGCAGCGTAAGTCATTTAAGCTTCCAAAGAACTACTTTTTTCACATTAGAATTGTACTCTTCTTTGCAGGTAAGTTAAGAACCGTCATATTACTTACTCACTGGCATTGTCGAACCCGTAGGTTCATGGCCCCGCGGACATAAACTCTCCATACATTCCATCTTGAGCTAATGCTTTCCAATCATTCCCTGTACAATCTACTTCCCTCAAATCATAGTTAATGTTATTCACCCACCTCATTCTTGGTCTACCAATTGGGCGCCTTCCCTCTGGCTTTAAGAACCGTCATATAACAATTATATTAGAGTAAAGAAAGATACATTAATGAGTGTGAGTGAAAATAGTTTTTTTCCAGCTACATTTCATTTCTGGCCCACTGTGCACCGGTCCCATACTGGCAGAAATTCCATGAGAAGAAAACTTTCCCCCATGGAGACTCGAATCAACGTAAGTCCCGTAGATCTGCGCCCAGACTTCTTTGCCTTAAACACTCGGCTACGGCGCGGGACTCTAGGTATCAACAATAAAGGTGAAAGGTCCACCCGAATGGGTATTATTCTCTTGGTATCAATGAAATACAAAAATGGTTACTGTGAGTTATCCGTAAGAGATAAACATATGCTGTGGCGGATTTTTTGTAAAGCTGTTTGAGATATTCAATTCTTTGTTCATTAATTTTGTGTATTTCTTATGGTTTCGGCAGCGTAAGCTATTTAAGAGTCAAATAGCTACTTATTTTTACATTTTCCACTACTAAGGGCTATTTTTAAGGGTGTAGGAGTTGAGTATCGCAACTCTCTTCTAGCCTAGGTTCATCACGGGAATCCCCTGAACATTGTGCAAAAATACCCATCACAATCGGATCAACGGTATGGCCGCGCATAAAGTACGAATAAACAAGCAAGCAAGCAAGCAAACAAACAAACAAACATACAAACAAACAAACATTAATTTTTATATATATATAGAATGAATTAGATTTCTTTCCTGCAGTTGCACTCACTCCCTCACATGGTTTGTTTATTTTGGTTCCCTCTTATACAGCGGGTTGTTTAGTTCGGTATTGTAACAGTTCTGGCAAAACAGAGAATAACAACTGTACACAATACTGTGAGATGTAGCGCGCTTATTGAACAGTATGCAGAATTCATAAAAAAAGTATTTGAGATTTCTTTAACAAAATAAATTATCTGTCCTGTATGACTTATTAGTTTCAAAAAATTAATCGGCAAAGAAATCTAATTCCTGTGTATTTACTGTAGTGTGAACTGTACTTTGGACATATTCGTTCATTTATTTTTTTAACAAATGAATTTTCTCTTTACCAATTACAAAAAAAAAATGTCAACTGCTGTGATATCTGGGTTACGCAATTGTCTAGTATGTAACGGGCCCATGCTCTATACCCGTAGGAATAAATTACTTGAGTGATATATTTTCATGGTATTTCTTTCTTCGCCTGTAAGACAAATTCGAGAAATTGTAAGAAACAAATTGTCACCGAAAATGATCTGACCAATACAATCATTACTGTTATCACATGTGTCTTGTTTAATAACGTGTAAGCGTATTTTGAGTGATGTGTCTTTTCTTGAATGTTAGTGATGTCTCGTATTTGGCTATGGTTTTGAGCTGTTCACTCATACAGATAGTGGTCAGAAAATTATGTGTGATGCAGAGTTTAAATCCTTTGCGACAGGCCTTCTAATAACTTCAAGGTCAGCTTGGCGTGGGGCATTTTAAAGTATCTATAAGGAAGAGGTAAAAATATGTAGAGAGGTAGAGAGAGGAAATTGCAACATAATTAAATACTCCGTATCGCTGACTTAAGGTACTGTATTATAAAATGAATGTCTTTGAAAATGTATTCATAGCAGGGGAATATACTTTATCTTGCCTCTTATAAACTATTTTCAGTATATATTTTAATTTTATATCCACGGTTTCATCGTTGTGATATCTGGGTAACGCCGTTAAATTACATGCAGGAGTCTGGGATTTATCAATGATCGGGACATGTTTACTGTGTACCGAAATCAAGTTTTCGTTAAATGGATTACGTCATACTGTTCAACCAATACGTCATCGCGTCTCCATTTCTTCTGTGATCTTAGTGAACAGTGCCAAATTCTCTCCTTCTTACCCCATCTCCTTTCCTATTACGCGCCGTGTGCTATCGCGCATACTCCCCTCTCCTACTGAACTTTCAAATAGTGCTGTGCTTACTAACATCAAATCATCATCTGTTATCAACCGAAGGAGTTAGGTCGATATAGCTCAGAGGAGCTTGTTTGGTTTATTAGACCCTTAGGCCAGGGTGAGGCCACAATGACCGTGTACCCCAGTCCTTGGCTGGACTAGTGTGAATGTAATGTCGTACGTAGGGATTTTTAATATTTTTTTTGTATAGATGATCGATGATAGTATTATTTTCTTTTGTTTACTTATTTTCAATGTCAAACAATTATCTTTTATTTATTTCGTTGTTATATCTGACTGTTTCTTGACTCGCATTAAACTTTAGTTACCTGATTTTAAATAATTCTGCCTATTGATTTAGTAGCTAGTCTATATCACATAAGAATATAAAATTAGAAAGCTTTTCTCAAACGTATATGAGTTCCTCTTTCCTAAGAACTTCCACGATTATGATCTATATAGGTTACATAATATTACATGTTTAATAATTCATTAAGGAAACTTGAATTAATCTTTGTCTTTTATGGGCCCGGGCAAATATACGTTAATTTGAGCCATCTATATTTTCTACTCAAGGTATTTATCAACAACATTGGTATGATCCAGCACCAACACGCGTTGCAATTTTGGTAGTAGATCGCGTGGTTTTGGGTTTGAGTCACTGTGCAAAATGCTTTGCAGAGCGTGTTTGGGTGCGCAAAATGGTAGCATAGAGCGTGGTTACGCCGGGGCACAACTGGGTGATTTTTTTTCTCAGGATTTTTCCTCGCCTGTAAGATAATTTCGGGAAAATTGAAGGATTAATTCCTCACATTATTTGGTTAGCTTAATCATCATATCATATGCACCTTGTTAATATCAATGTATGAGCATGTCTTGCCTTAAATGTTCGGAGCGGACCTGGTTTTGGTGATCACTCATCCGGGTCTTTGTGTGGTCAAAAAATGTGTATGTGAGATGCAGTTTAAACATTCTCTCCGGAAAACTCGTATCCGGGAGTCATAGGGAACGTAAAATAACTACAATGGCAGAGGTTAAGGAAAAGAAACGAAGAAAATAGTCGTTGTGCCATTACCAAAAATGATGTTTTTTTGCTATCAGACACATTTTTATGACTTTTACAAATAATTTTAAATCCTATAATAGCTATTAATAACATTATTCCTTGTATTAATATATTGTTGACAATACGTTTTAAAATATTCAGTGAATGCAATTAAATTAATTGGGTACATGATATAATAAGAAAATACGATCGTTGTAAGCAGTTTTATTAGCGATTTAAGCCATTTCGGCTCTTCTTAAATTATTAAATTATTACAGTGAACTACATAGTCTTTATAGGAAGGCAGATATAATATGAACAGTTCATTCTCGTTGACTGCGGTGGGCAGGACATATAGCACAAATGGGGAATGAAAGACGTGTATGGAAGCTTCTTTAGGAAAACCAGAGGGAAAACACCCAGTTACCAGACCAAGAATGGGGTGGGAAAATAACATTAACCAAGATTTGAGAGTAATAGATCATACAGGGAAAGAATGGAAAACGTTAGCTCAGGATATGGATATATGGAGAGCTTATGTTCGCGCGGGCATGAACCTACGGGTTCGATAGTACCAGAGAGTAAGTTAGTTAGTTTGATAAAAATCAAAGAAAAGGTATTTCTTGATTTCTGAAAGAATTTATAATCTGGGGAGCCATCAATTTCAGTCGAATACCTTTGGAATAAGAGTCTATGCTCTCTAATTTAATTTTTTTTTAATATTTAAATTTCGTAATTTTTAATTTTGCCATAGTCTTTCAATTATTTGTGCTATGTATTAAACGTATTTGAAGTCATGGAGGTATGTGTGTGTGTGTGTGTGTGTGTGTGTGTGTGTGTGTGTGTGTGTGTGTGTGTGTGGTGAGTGTGTATGAGTGAGTGTGTCTTTATGTATATCTGATTTATATCTCGAACGCCTTGAGTAATTTGAACCTAACTTAGTATATACTTGAATTGCAATCTGGAAAAAGTTTCTGTAGAGGATAAAACAGCCGTACATACTTAGGAAGTGAAGTGAGCTGAAATGTAAAATGATATATAACGATGGATATATTTGCAACTGAATTTGGAACCCAAGTAGCAATATTATTTATAATCTGTACACATATAATTTACACTGTGTGAAATATTCTGTGGGGTAAAAGAACAAAAACACGCCGAGGAGGATCTAAGGGGCAGTGACATGTTAAAGTAATCGAAAACAACCGATAGTTATTTCAGATCTGTAGTTTTCGGAGACGTTAATCTTATTAGCAAGATTCCGGATGTCATTTAAACTTAAGTATGATCCCAATCATTCCTAAGTTTGGATGAGAAGAAATGTAAAATAAAACGTAAAAATAACTGATATAACTGCCAAATTTCACAGCGTTCGGGGTGATAAGCTAAAGACAGTATCGAGTTGATTTCAAATCATGATTGACTCCTAGCAGCTGTAAAGCGGACGAGGGAAACTTGAAAGATTAGAAAATTAGATGTTCAAAATGACCGAGATTAGTGTTGAACCCATAGATTTCGAGACCTCTGAGATGAATTGTTACAGAGCCGATGTCGTTTAAGACCACGAGGGTGAGAAAGGATGATAAATATGTTTAAAATGATGGACATTGTGCGGAATTCTTAGTTTAGGATATCACTAAGCTGATTTGTGAAAATATTATTCGGATAAATATATATTCAGGGAATCAGGTAGTAATAGATAATAATTCAAGAGGATATAAACTATTAAATTAGGGGGACATTAAATGTAGAAACATTAAATATATATATATATATATATAATTTAAAATAATTTGGATCTGGAAAGAGTGAAAAATGGGACGGCTACCGCTGACAATGTTTAACTTATATTCCAATGATGGATTAATTATGAATGATAATAAATACAAATTAATTATTCCTATTAATATAGTGAATAAGTTTATAAAATGTTTATTAAACCCATATTTTTAGTTGTATTCATAATGTTTTTAAACCTCAAAGTACAAGGAACGATCACGAGGGAGACCGCTTGCAAGATGAATTAACCAAGTAAAGAAAAACAACTAAGAGGATACAAATGGAGAGAATTGAGAAGATGAGATGCACGGAAGGATTTAGAGGATTATTTGGAATATATCTTCCGAAAGGCAAACGTGGTAAGATGATGGATATATTGATCACATAAATTAATAGTATTTATCATCGAAGTAATGTTTCTCGAGAAATAACAATAGAGTGATGATATCCACTTAAAATGTACGAACATTAATTTTATTATTTGAGTATCTATAACTTATTTCGAATTGCTTTGTCAATGGCTTCATTCAATAAATGAATTTGAAAGAATCTACGAGATCGTCCGGTATAGACTTTGGTATTGTTACTTTTACATAACGTGTCATTATTGGATAATACTAAAAAAAGTAATCATAATATTAGACTGATATTTGCATGGTTAGCCTGATTCATATGAAAATGTATTCTTTTTTACATTAATTCATTTCTGTTGTTTTGTTTGCAATTGTGCTGCTACATTGTTGACACACACACGGTTCACACTCTCAGTAATGACCTCTCCACACGCAAATATCACATAACGTAAACCATTACTTTATGTACTCCCTTGGCGCCACTCGTACTTTACCAATTTTTAAAAATAATAATTTAGTGTAAATAATTCGAGTAGGCTAAAATAATTATTGAGTGTTGTAAAGTCGTTTAAAATTCGAGATCATAAAACTGAAAAAAAACTCCTATCTACTGTATTAAAAGTCCTAAAATTTTCATCTTCTGAGTTTTACACTATTGCAAAAAAATGTAACTTATTTCACTAAATAATAATCTTTAATAAAACGGTATATTAATGTGTTCTCCTTCCAATTATAGAGGAGTAAACTTCGCTATGTCTGAAGGAATCAGGCATTTCTGAGACACTCTTTGAAATTCTTTGCGGTTCTATTTTGCCATCCTCCTAGTACAAACACACTCATATGAGAGATAAAAATAGGAATTGACTGATTGTTGTTTATAGCCATAGTTCACATTACAAGTTACGTTATTCTTTAAATGTAATTTACACCTGTGGGCAAAATTTGTTCTTAAATAATAGTATACTAATTGAATAACCGTCCAGTACATAATATTGTAACACTAGGTTTTAATCTTCATTCTTCATGGGAAAATGTCCCACGTTCCAATAACGAAGTTTTTCAAACTCAACGTGGGAGAAACAAGAGGGTTACAATCTCGATCTCGGCGCCTATTAAATTTCAGAATTTTATAATGGAACTTTTTAAGTGGGGAATGTTACCTCATGTGAATTGTTCTTAATGCACTTTCCATAATAATATTAATTCATTTTGCAAAGTAAAATTTATTTTTAACACGATATATAAAGTGGGATTGAATACGTGTAACCCAAAATGTGATGAAATCAACTTTAAGCCTTAATATTAAGGTGAGGAATGAAGATAGCTCATTCAAGTTTTGGCTGACGTTTGATGAAGAAGCTAGGAATCTGATACATAACTAATATGAAAATGACTTTATTAATAACATAACGATATATATTTAAATTCCAAAAATGTTCATTTTATCAAAAATTTAAATTAAGGATAAATGTATGCCTATATCTGTTATAATGTAACTAAATAATAGATAGTCTGTAGCAGTGAAGAGGGCATGTGTAGATAGCATATTTTTCTATTATATATTTTCTATTATATATTATACATATATTTTGAAGTCCACCGCTGCGGTCTTGAGGTAGCGTTCTACCTTGTCCGGCAGCGGGTCCGGGTTCGATTCCCGGTCGGGATGGGCTCCCGGGTAAGGTCAAATGTCAGGACGTTTAAGGCCCAACGGATCCAGAAAATCATCCGGTCATCATCATCATCCTTATCATTATCATCATCATCCCTCAATGGTGTGAAAGCAACGGGAAGCTACCAGACTTATAATTCCTTAGTAAAGCTGCAAAAAATAGCATAAAATGCAATGATTGCAGTGAAGGACCTGCCCTCGGGCAGAATTACTATAGAATAGAATATATATTTCAGTTTACTACAATATCTCAACTTCGCTAGAAGTTATTGAACATGTAATACACTTCGGGCTTTATGATCTCAAGTATACTAGAAGTCAATTGTCTG
Source organism: Diploptera punctata (assembly GCA_030220185.1). NCBI lineage: Eukaryota > Metazoa > Arthropoda > Insecta > Blattodea > Blaberidae > Diploptera > Diploptera punctata. The sequence goes on along the minus strand of JASPKZ010009799.1, from coordinate 1,776,676 downwards.
TACAATTTGTTTTTTCAAATAGTGTAATAAAATATCCTATTATAATGAAACATAACCTAATCTATACTTCTTCAATTCTCAACCTAACCTTTTTATTTTAATGTAGTCCATATGTATAAAAACGACGTTATAACTCAGAATGAATATGAGGTTCTAGTGTATCCTGGTATTTATATTTGGTTGTGTACAATACAATATTAAAACTCATACATACTTCAAAATTTAAAATATAATGATAATCTTTATTCATAATTTCAAGAGAAAAAAAGAACACTCGTAAGCAACAATTTATCAATCGTTCTTGACACATGAAAATAATATACTAGACATTAGTTCTCCTCTCCTCCACTAGGTGAGGTATTGTTAAAGTCTTCATCTGGTATTCCACTAATATCTTCCACTTTTGTCCATATAAATGAATAGGCCTCTTTTATTGTAAAATATATAATTGAAGTGTCCTCGTTCTTTGAAGTAATATGTCCTATGGAATGCTTACAAATTTTATCGTTGTGTTTCACAGGAACTCATTTTCGAACTTCTGAAGATGAATGATAAAATGATTTTTTTATACGTCTCCCTCAACTATGTCATTCCTCATTATAGTCATAGCAAGAGTGCTGATTCTGCTTCTGAGAATGTGTCCATCGCTTTCTTCAGAATCGCAAAATTCTCCTTCCTTCTTACGGCATGATGATTTTCAACTTTGTTTTCGATAGTTTTGAGTCTGATTCGCAGTGCAGTATGTACTTTTTTTGGTAAATCCTTGACTGTTATACATTTAGCACTCAAAACATCAATTTTTCTTTTTATTCCCCTTCCTTCAGGAATCTGTTTCACTTTTTCAAACAATATTTCTTCAAAGGACACTACTTCACCATTTAAAGTTGAATTTGGTGTTCGGAATTCAATTGAAGGAATCTGAACACCACTTGGACGAGAATCTGTTCTTGTTATTAAAACAATTTTCACGAGTTGTCTTATGATCCTCCCTACACTTTAGTGCCTGAACATCATATTTGCTCTTGGCATTATGTATCGGTTGAATGGAACAATTCCATCTGTCCTGAAACAATAATTTGAGGCTGAAATTATAGCCATGATTCTCCTAATAAATTGGATAAATAACTTTTTGGAATTTTCATTCCATGTTGGTGTCGCTGCCTTTCCACAGTTAAAGAATCCCATGCGCTCTTCAAGGAATAGTACACGCAAAATTCCAAAGACTGCAGAGGGTGACTTTGTATGATGTGGAAGTTTCAAAATGATTATATTTTCTTCCACAGCTGCTTCAATTATTATTTTATCTATAAGACAATTATGGGTATCGAAAACGAACTGCATAGGCCAGTTTGCATCTACAGTTGAAACGATTAAATTTTTAAAGAAAGACAACAAATTTCAGTTTCCATCCTACCATTTTGCTCGCGGCGTAGACAGTTTGAGGATAGCCTTCAGACGTAATCCAAAATCTCAAATAGGGCCTATGTGTCACCTTGAATAAGATTAGTGGTGGGCTTTAGCTCCAGATGCATTACAGGCACCAAAGACTGTGTCGTTCTTACCTTTGCTTTGTAGGGATCAGGACGTAAATTTGTTTCTTCAAAATTCCAATTGTTCTCTGGTATAGACCAAAGCTGAAGGTCATCCGAAACATTTTCAAGTAAGTCAAAGTACGAATGTACAACAAAAGCGATCTGCCGTTTTTTGTTGCATATGAATACCAATACAATTCACTGTTTATATCCATTGATGTGGATAGTCATATGGTAAAATTAATAAATATATATATATATATATATATATATATATATATATATATACTCTTTCTTTGATCAGTACCGTCGTCTTCGACTTGTAAAAATATATGTGTGCTTTTTTCCTGAAGGCCTTTCAGAATATATATTCCATCATCAACAGGTATAGTTCTTCGCTACATTAATTTTGATATTCTCTATGATGTTGGTCTTGATGTAGTGTTGTCCGGTAACTGAAGTGTTCCTTCTGACGATATCGTACAGCGGGTTGTTCAGTCGGGGAGTGCTTTCATTTATTAACAACTTTTTGTCTGTCTCCTTGGTGACGTTTAAGGTCTGCTAATATATTGATTTTTGTCGGGTTTCCCTCTTTGTGTTGACTTCTATTGAATTCATTCTATGACCGGCGTTTATTATGTGTAATTAGACTTTTCATTAGCGTATACAAAATCGTTATGATGCTCTTTAAACCTTACGTTGAAGCTTATTTTCGTTCTACATATACAGAAATTGTCACAATCTTTGCATGTTAATTTGTATACTCTCTTGCCATAAAACATATTATGTTTTCTATACCGTTATTTATTTCATTATTTAATTTATCATTAGTTTGAAGGCTATGTAAAAATTGTTGTTTATTTTTCTCAATGTTTTTGCCACTTTTCTGATTTCGTGGCCTGTATAAATTAATGTAATCCATGCACTTTTATTATTTGTTTCTGTTTTGAATTTTGATATTTTACTTATGTCGGGTTTCTTTTATTATTTTGTTACACGTTTATCTATAATTTTGCTATTTTAGCCATTGCTTCTAGCCATGTTTAGATATATCGCATTTCTTTATTATAATTTATTCTGTTTAATGACAGTTTTTATCATTATTTTGATTAGACTCTCAAATGCGCTGATTTCCTGTTGCTACGGATGTCGTGATTTGTTGTTGATTATAAGCATAGTAGTTGTTGGTTTTCTGACTATGTTAAGATAAAAAATGATTTTGTTATTTTGTTTAATTTAGTCAGTACTTTCCAATTTATTGTGCTTATTGTTTAATTCTGATAGGATTTATTTTCAATATTTTTTATGATGCAGGCTGTTTATATGCTGTTCAGGAATTGATGCATTTCTGCCAATTGTTTGACTTTCAACTGCTCTGTAATCATTAAGATGGCTATACAAGTTATATTTTGGAACCTATGTAGCTGGAATGCTCTATATATAGTACGAGATCCTCCTTAAAATTGCTCAAAGTTTCCTGTATGATCATTGAAATGTAATGTACCCTTATTTATTTGTCTTATACAATCTCTCACTATGAAGGAAGTAGTCTGAAATGAATTATAAAAATGTGAATTTCGGATAAGTGTAAACTTTGATGTAGAGTAAACTCGGCTTAATCGGGACACGGGATGGATAAGGGAAACCATTAAATGTTTTCCCTCGCTGAAAACTAAGACTACCAACCAAAGCTCTAGCATCTGTCGATTAATCTCTGTACTTCTTGTATCAAAATCAGTTGCGAGACATTTTGGTTCTCGTTTGGTTATCTGAATATATCACAACAAAGAATTGGTGTTCTAGGTAGGCGAAATAATGGCTTCTTACGTTTAGTACTTTTGTTCCCTTATTATGCGTGTTTCGTATTAACTAATGATACAATTACAATTAACGTTTGCTAAATTATTAGGTATTTATCCCGAAAAATATTGCAACAATTCCGCTGTTACCAAACCATGAAAATTAAAACACAGAATTTCGGGTGAATGGGGACACCGTATTTGACTAATGTATTTGTATTAATTGATTTTCATATGTGCAATTCTAAACATAGTTGGGCAGAAGTTGATATGCACAGAGCTATTAAAGTATTCCATCAGACGAGGAGATTGTATCGTGCAGCAGAGATATTTGAGTTACCTTGTTTGTGTCTTCGCTTTCACCGTATCAGAGGAAGTGATGATTCGCTAGAAATGGCAAATGACACAAAAAAATCTTCCATTGTCTACACGTGGATTTAAGTTAAATATCAACCAAGAGCAAAATTATGGGAAGCATTACATATAGCAAACATTAATGAATCCCTAAATCAAGTAATACAAAAATATATATAAGTACAACAAATGTCAAATTAAAATGAGGTCTCAGTTATCAGAATCTTTTGGAACTAGTAAAGAATTGTTACATTTATGCCCGATGTCACCAACACTGTTTAAAAAATATATTTTGTTTAGCAGTATGGTCACATAAGTGTGCAAAAATGGGAATAGATTTAACAGAAAGAATATATCTACATCACTTACGTTTTGCCGATGATCAGATAATTATAACACAGGATGTAGAAGACGCAAATTATATGTGTAATCAGTTGTCAACAACATATAAGAAATGGGGTTTGGAAATCTACAAAAACAAAACAGAGTTTTAAACACATCACCCAGATGAATTATAAATTGATAGGGTAAAGATAAAGATGAACGATAGTTTCTATTATTTGAGATCAATTATAGAGAAAGATGGAACATCAACTAAAGAAATAGCAAAAAGAATCATTAATGGAAGACAAACCACGTGAATGTTAAACTCTATACTATGGAGTAAAACATCATTGACAGAGCAAAACAACTAATTTGTAAATCCATACTAGAAAGTATAATGTTACTTGGGTCGGAAGTTTGGACAATGACACAATAACATGTCAACAGAAAACTTGAGTTCAAACGGATTTTTGGAGAAGAGCTGCCAGAAAATCTCGACTGGAAAATATTAGAAATACAGAAATTAGACAATGGATGAATGCAGAAACAAATATAATGGATGAGATTGAACACAGAAGACCTTAAATTATATGGGCACTTAAGAAGAATGCAGGATGGAAGAGTACCAAATTTCGTCTATGCATGGAAAATTGAAAGAAGGAACAGAAAAGAAAGCCAAGAACAACATGTGAGAACAACATTCAAAATTCAATGAGGAAATTTGGTGTAAGAGATGAAGACACAGAGGACAGAGAACGATGGGGAACTTTAATTAAGGGAAATTTGTGAATGTTTGTTGCAAATTAAGAGTCTTTATAAGTCCGTAGTCATTTATACTTATTTATTTTTTAAATTCATGTTAATTACTAAGATTGGTTTGAGAAAACCCTCAATGATGAGGAAAATTCTCAAATGAATTAAATGAATCAACGATGTAAGAAAGGTAGCATTTTGCTTGGCAGAAAAATGTCAATAGGCACAAATTTATTGTCTTCAGATTCTGAATAAGAAGTAGAAACTGAAGATTATACTGGAGAGGTGGAACCGAATAATACTATGTGTCGGTTTTGTTTATAAAATATATTTATCTAATTTCATCAAAATTGGGAGAATGCATTTGGAGTCATGGTAAAGGACGTGAATGTTATGAAAAAGTTGTCAGAACTGAGGGAAGAAAAAAAGCTAATGTAAGCCTAATGTGTATATAAATACATATTATATTATGATGGTTTATAGTGAAAATTTTGTTAACAATTCTGTTTACAATGACTGAGAAATAAATATTTTACCTACGAAACACATCTGAAAACTGTTCTGATTCACCTAAAAGACTGTCCCTATTAATCCTAACACAGTAGTATGAATAGGAACATTCAGTATTGGAATATAAATGTCAATGATTCCTTATGCATTTCATTGATGGTTCAAAATGTTCTCCAAAGATTATATTAAACCATGAAGTAGAAAACTTAAATGGCTTACTAATAATGAAACCGATATCACTGATAATCTTATATTTGTCTTGATTCAGCGGACCTTACCCTACAAAGCCACAGAAATGTATCATACTTCCCCCATATGGGAAATAGCTTGGCAAGAGTAACACAATAGCAATAAATTCTAATCTGTAACTCGTATACAATGTTTGAAAACAATCATTCAATACTATAGACCCATGAAATTGAAAAAAATTAAAATAAGTAACATAAAATTAATTCATTACAGAATTGTTTAAACAATTCCGTTTTGATAATTTCACTACAATCTCATCAAATACAACCCGCTGATATATTTTCCTAAATACTACATTAACTCCATAAGATGTAGAATATCTAGTGACATCTTGTGTAAAATTCGGCCGGCTAGTGGACTAGTTTTGAGATCAGAAGGCAGTATTTTGTTGTAGAAGAACATAAATGTACTGAAAAAGTTTACACTTCGCCCATGTATACACTTATCTCATCCCATCTTACTTCCCTTTAAATAAAACTAAATAATGTGAATACAACTTAAAATATGTACCTTTATGGCAGGTACCGTGATCCTCAACTGTTTTAAAATATTATATTTAAAATATTTTCTGGAGGCCGTTCGAAAATTAACTTCGATGCTCAGCAGGGTGCGTATCTGCAACTAGTTGTTGTTGGATAAGACGCTGTAGACTCGATGTGTCTTTAGTAGCATCCAAATAATATACGAAATTCACCAATATTCCATTCTCACAGATGGTTCAAAAATAATAAGCAACGAAAGAGAAGAAATTAGTGTTGGATGTGCTTTTGTAGTTTATGAGAACTCGTCAACATTTTTATCAGCTGTGTTCAAATTATCTCCACAATGTTCCACCTTTCAGGCAGAATTATTAGCCGTAAAAGAAGCTGTTAAATGGTGTGCAAGAAATGAAATAAGTTCTCGTATATACAGCGATTCACAAACAGCCCTGAAAGCAATTAATGATAGATATAACAATAACCCAATAGCTTTCGAGATTAGGGAACAAATGAAGCAAAATTCAAAACACATATGCATATCGTGGGTACAATGGGTATTTGCGGGATATTAGGATATGAACGTGCGGATGTCTTCAGCAGATTCCAGTTTACAGTATACGTATGATCTCAGCCATATTTCTTTACTGAAGGCACAAATATAGGAACATATAATATGAAGATAGAACAATGTGTGGCTCAATGGTACCTCATGTACATTAACAGAAATGTTCTTTCCAAGTATTTATGACAGAATAAAATGCAAACACATTGTTCCAAATTTTATATTAACACAATTCCTCACTGGGCACGGGAAATTTGGCGAATACTTCCAGAGATTCAACATCATGGAAAATACAAGCTGTATTTGTGGAATTAGCAACCAAAGTTCAGAACATAATTATATTTGATTGTCCTTTGTTCTGGAACGAAATATTCGATATTACATGTGTTCTAAGTAACATCGCTTGCTTATGTAAACCACCTATTACAGAAGTGCTTATGACAGAAAGGAACTACAGACGTTTTAATGTTTTTATAAATAAAATTCATAAAAAGCTTTAATTTTAGATAAAAAATTATATAACGACACAAATTTGACAAAATATAACCTTAATGTACTTTGGGTGAAGTAGGGTTTATACGTTTAAGATATTATATGAATAATAATATAAGGAGTGACTGACTATAAATTGAAAACATATTGTTATATCTTCATTTTAATCCAAAAAATTTGTCCATAAAAACAATTGATGTTTTATAGAAATTATCGTCAAAGCCATAAAGACATCTTCTTATTCCTGGCAAGTACATAGTTTTATTCTCGAATACTGTTGTTCGTAGTTCAGAAATGTCGTTTTATTACCGATTGTTGAAAGCCTTGGGGACATATTAAGTACATTCTCATACATAGCGGTTATATAATTTACACACACAAGCACACACACACACACACACACACATATATATATATATATTTATTCTGCCAGCAACAAAAATAGTATTTAATAAAAATTCACATATGTAAGTCAATTCAGATGATATAATTTGACATATTTATTTTATGTATAAAAATTTCGTTATTAGAGAAAATATCAAAAGGTAATTTACAAATTATTGTCTATATACAAATTTTAGTCAAATGATACACTTGAAGTACTAATAAATAATCTAACACAGTATATACAGAGTCTCCTCAATATTTTGGGTCAAAATTGAATATATTATGAAGGGACACGAAACTAAAAATTTTGATATAAGGAAAATATGGCCGAAAATTCGTTATTTATTATTAATTTAAAATCTCTAATTCACAGAATTCTTATCAATTATTGCAAAATTGAAAGTCCATTCCATAGAAAGACATTACCGCAACATTATAAAAAAATCAATACTTTACACATTACAGTTATCAACTATTGTTCAAAGTTGCAATCACCAGTATCATTGCATACTTGTCACCAGTGTAGAAAAAATTGTCGAAGCCTTTTGAATATTCCTGGAGTGTGTTGTAAAACGAGACTGATAGCCAGAACCTTACAAAGCAGTTCGTCTTCTGTGTCTACTTGGCTTTAAGTGCCCTCAGAAAAAAAAAAAAACAAATCGTAAGGTGCGAGATCCACAACACGGTGGCCATGGGACAGGACCTCCCCTTTCAATCCAACCATTAAAGATTGCACGAACAAGGTGCTGACAGACCTCGACATCCAAATGAGGAGTCCAGTTGTAACAAGTTGACCCTCTCGCGGACAACAAGTGCTAAGCTCTTGTTTCTTTGTCGTGCTAGCTGGCCACGTTTTTATAATGAACTTGGGTTTAATGAAAAAAAAAGTACTTCATACAAACGAATGGATTTCCGACCACTCGTTTCGTTGCTATTAAACGTGTTTTTAGAATAAAATATGAACAATTCATTTTCGACCATAGGTTCCTGAAATAAAAATGTTCAGTTTTTGGTGTTCTATATTATATATATATATATATATATATATATGCAAATTTTACCCAAAAGGTTAAAATGTACATTATTTTTATAGTAAAACGGTTAAAATAGTTTATAGTAGATGTACTAATTAAACATAAAAATATAATATATTCTTAGTTCACAAAACTCAGTGAGAATATTATTGTTATTAAGGGAAAAAGGCCCAATTACCTTGCAAATGAAAATGTTCTCCAATTACTCTCGTTAGTTTATATAGTACATTATACGTAGGCCTATAAAATATTTTGGGACAATACTTTTGATACAATACCAGTATTATTGTAGGATTCATTAAAAGCACTTTACGGTGTTTAGTGTCGGACAACATACTTATGATTCTTGTTGTAAAACAGGCACATGTTGGGAAATTCATGATTTTGATTAATTGAAGGGCTAACGAATATTCAGATTATGTGTATATCTTAATATTTACGCAATCCATTATCTATAAACTTTTATTATGGAATTCTCCTGATAGTTTTCCCGCCATTGAGAGACACCAGTCCACTACCGATGGTTAAAAACTTCATTTATATTACCAACTTATGCAACGCCGATATAAATTATGTAATACAATTATTGTAGGTCAACATGTAGTACCATTTAAAAAGTGATTCGCGATATGAGTATATTTTTGGGTTTATAGAAGCTTTTAAACTGCATTTCCTTCACGACATATGAACCATCATAATATGGTCAGTCTACATCTAATTCTGGATATGGATTCATTGCATAAAATTATCAATTTCATAATACAATCAATCCACTAAGTGTAGTTGGTATTGTAATTCACTTTGTATACAATTGTCTTATAATATAAGTAATCGTTTTGTTAAATACATTATTACAGGAGTGTAATTGGTTAACAATCTCCAATAAATCAACACGTACACTTAAGCACGCATATACACGATATTGTAGTTAAATTGTAGAATTTCGGCTCCTTGATATGTTCTTCCAGTTACCTCGAGTCTTTAACTTCCAATGCTTTTTTTTCGCAACTCAAAATCTTGAAATATCACTCTCTACCCCATAAAAATTTCTTGTATGTAGTTTCATTGGTTTGTCTTCCCTTTGGTTTCCCATTTTGTGCTATTCTGGTAGAAATTTTGTCAGATATTTCAGTGACATCCTGTAATGATCCAACATATTTCGATAACATAATCAATAATATGTATTTAATGATAGGGCTAATAATTTAATATCTTAATACAGTGACACACAAATCATATCAGTTTCCATCCCCACTTTTATAAAGCGATTAATTGTTGTTACATCACATGTGTTAAAATGTTTTTGTGAGTTTATGATTATTAAAGTTGTATTACGTTATTTCAATTATACACAGATTTATTGCAGAGAGACGAACATATTGGAGCGGTCATATAGAAAGAATGGAAGAAAACCGGCTCGCAAAAAGAGCTAAAGATGATAGACCAATGGACGGGAGAAGACAAGAGGAAGACCAGCCAAGAAATGGATAGATAGTGAATGCATATCCAATACGTCTTCCTCCGAGGAGTGATTTTGGAAATAAACAAGATGAAAATCCTACACATTAAGTTTAAGAAGAAGAAGAAGAAATTATAATCTAAAAATTGATTAAACAATGGCTTCTCCAGATATAATATGTATATGGATACGAAGTGTGATCTTTTAATTTAAATGAGGAGAAAATATTACGAATATTTGACAGTGATAATAAAGACCGTGGATAAAAGAAACAAGAACATACAAGTGAATACAAAAAGTTATCCTCAGTAGATACTACATTATCTTTATTGAAAATCTGATGTAATGATAAAAGTTAAGGCTCGTACACTGCATTGGAAAGGACATATGGCACGAATACATGATGAAAGACAGAAAAACTTGGTGGTTTGGAAGAGCAGTGCTTCCCTTCATGTACCCACACTCAATGTCCCACCGACGAGTTTACACGCAGTTCGCTGGGTGTATTCCATGAGTAGGGACCGTGGCCCTCACTTCCGGCTACTTTAGGGACTTTAATGCCCTAAATACATAATGAAAAGGGGAAATAATTATGATATAAGTAGAAACGGATTATGGTGGGAGTATAATATTAACCATGGCTTAAGAGAAGTAAATTAAAAGGGGATAATAGAATAATATTATCTGAGGATAGGGATGAGCAGCCCTAAACCTCCTAATTCATAAATTTCAGCGAGTTAGTTATTTAATTATTAGTATATATATATATATATATATATATATATATATATATATATATATATATACGTATATAATGAGTTATGTGCTTCGAATGAACCTAAGAAGTGGACTTATGCAGTGACTATGTTGGAACCCAAACTAAGGAAAAGGAAAGTAGGAAGACAGAAAAATCGTTGGATTGAAGTGTTTAAGTGTCATCTAGGATAATTGTGGACTATAATTCTGCAAAGACAGATAAAAGTGGAAGTAATGTGAGGCGGTCAGAGGAAAAGGGGTACAAGTGACAAAAATTATTCTGGAGAAAATTAAGTTTGATCAATGAGAATATAAAATTCCAGGAATATCTGACAAGTCTCATAAATTGTGTTTGTGTTCCTTATATATGTGTCCATTTATCCGAAAAATATGAACAGATTAAATATAAACATCAGCCCATTGTATAACTTTTTTTTGCATTAAGAGTCACGTGTACCCCTTGTCCACCAAGCAATATTATGAAATAAATTATTCAAGAAAAATATATTCAATACTTACTTACTTACTCACTGGCACTATCGAACAGGTAGGTTCGTGGCGGCGCGGACATAAGCTCTCCAAACATCCCCATCCTTAGCTAATGTTTCCAATCATCCCTGTATAATCTACTTCCCACAAATCATAGTTAATGTTATTCTCCCACCTCATTTTTGGTCTACCAACTGGCGTGTTCCCTCTGGCTTTCCTACAAGAAGCTTCCATGCAAGTCTTTCATTCCCCATACGTGCAACATGTCCTGCCCTTCGCAGTCTACGAGACTTAACTCTTCTTATTACATCTGGCTTCCTATAAAGACCATGTAGTTCATTGTTATGTAGTCTTGTGCATTCACCTGTTTGTTCATCTCTATTCGGCCCAAAAATCTTCCTAGTACTTTATTCTCAAATACGTGTAATCTCCTTTCCTCTCTTAAAGTAAGAATCCATGTTTCGCACCATATAATATAACTGGTAGAATAATAATTTTATATATTTTCAGTATAACGTTTTTTGAAAGGAGTTGGGACATCAAAAGTCTCTGCAATGCATAATAGCACGCATTTCCAGAATTGAGCCTATGTTCAATTTCTTTGTGCATCTCAATCCTATTTGTGATTATTGTTCCTAGGTATTTGAATTCAGCCACTTCCTCAAAATATCCCTCAATTGTCATTAGCTGTCCATTTCCATTATTTAATGAATTTCTACGTGTGACCATATATTTAGTTTTATTGATATTTACTTCCAGTCCTAAATTCTTAGTGTTACTCAATAGTGTGTGCGTGTTTCCTTTAATATCTCCTCGCTATCGGCCAACAATAATACATAATCAGCATAAACTAACAGCTTATTAATACCATTGAGTTGTAAGCCTTCCTCATTCTCTAAAGATTTAATGGCATGCTCTAGTAAAAAATTAAATAGTAGAGGAGATAGTGCATCTCCTAGCTTCAACCCATTCTGTATTTCAAATGTGTCCGAAAACTGTTTGCCTACACGCACCCTACTCTTTGTGCCATTTAGACACATTCGTGTAAGTCAAATATATTCATACCAAAGCTTTTATTATGAATGAAAATACGTACTTATCCAAAGAGATACATATTACGACAAGGTTAATTGACAAAATCAGTCTTAAAGTTCATTGCACTTAAACGTGCGTTCATGGATTCATTATCTTACCCGCCTCTCTACATGAATGTTTCCCTTCCTGCCTGTATTTGTTTGCCTTCATACCTTCCTCCTTTTGCTTTTTTCTTTACCCAATTTCGTGATTTACTAATCTTCATTCTGCCAACGTGTAATATTGGAGCATCTTATTTTTCTTCTCTAGGTCCTCTAACGCCAGATTCTTGAATGCCATCTTCATTGAAATCAATCAAGAAAATAAAGACAACAGAAATGTTTAATCTTCATTTTTTTAAATATACCTTTATTATAAACATTATTAGACTGCAAATCGTGCAGATCTAAATCATAATATAACTTTAGTTTGTTAAATAGTTTCCAATTATCTCAAAATGTATAGCTAAAAAGTATTATTTTATAATATACAATTGTGTAAATATAGATAAAATAGTTAAAACATTTCACTTGTCATGAAGGCTGAAGTCCATGCTCATGTTTATCAAATTCTGATTCAGACATAATAATATTTTATAAAACAATAAACCTCGAAGAATCACCAGCACTGTATTAAACTCTATAACACTATACAATTAAAATATTCACGTAAAATTTGTTAGAAACATTAAAAAATACAACTCTCTCAGCTAGAGTCCACCTAGCTTTTGGAAGCCAATGAGTACAACTACAGACGTACTCCTTGTCCGTAAGTAGAAGAGCCTGTACCTCCGAATGATTTTCTAAGACTCCACTATATGTCAGAACCAGTCAAGCTCACACACATATCTCTAGAGCACCAAACAGTTTATCATATTAGCTAACCATTTCTGCAGTTAACTCATCTTTTAAAAAATGTCACTTGTACCCCTTGTCCTGTGACCGCCTCATATAGTCCCATCGGGTTAGCAAGCCGGGAATGTAACATAAACCACTCCTGCAGTCGCAGGAGGCCCTTGTCCGAAAACGGATGATTATGGACTAGTTCTGCTTAATGTATTATAATATTATAGTGATATTGTGAAAAGAAAAATTAATGTATGACCCAGGAATCGAACGGTGGATCTCTGGTTCTTCACACTAGTGTGCAGCCCACTACACCATTCCACACCTGGCACAAACACCAACAATTATTTCCACATATACAAATCTATAATTCTGGTTTCTTCCGCTGTCAGGTAGATGACACTGCCATCGCCAACGGCCGGCTTGGTTTATAAGTATCTATATTTGAGAATTTTACACCACCACTTTTATAAGTAGTAAACGATGTTAGGCATATTTAATATTTTCCATATATACTAGTTCATTAACAAGATGGGCCCTACCCAAGTTAATAAAACTATTTTAGAATTAAAATAAATGTAACAAAAATAGCATTCATTGTTCAAACCTAATAGAGATAGATTATAAGTTGATTACAGTCTTCGAGATCGCCCGATTATCAATACCCAATTTTGTCGGTCCATCGAATCTCCTGGTTGTAAATATTTGTCCTTCATGTAGAAATATATTCCGTGACTCCAGGAGGTTTTAGGTCTTCCTCTGCCTCGTCTTCCCTCAGGTTTCCATTCCAAAACAGATTTTGGTAGCCGAACCTCTCCATTTGCTGGACATGTTCGTATCATCTTAATTACTGAGTTTTAATATAATCTAAAATAGTGTTGTCAATCTTCATTTTCAGCCTTAGTACTTAATTCCTAATTTTTTTTCTTCTTAAAATTCTTGCTGCCCTTCGAATAAAATTCATTTCCGTTGCCAAAATTTACTTATTTGTTTTTTGTAGATAATGGCCAAATGTCTCCTCCATAATTAATGATACTTTTAACAGTTGTAAGATACATACTAATTTTATATTTATTACTTATATTTGTATCCCACAATATTCCGTTGAGGCAACAAATTGCAATTTTCCTTCATTATTCTATTTATTATTTCCTCTTCATAACTCCCATTTTTATATATTTTAATTCTTACATTCCACTACATGATTTTATTGATTCTCCAGTTTCCAAAATTAATCTTTGTTCTGGTTCACCAATTGATAAATATTTTGTTTTTTTCATGTTCAAATTAAACGCCATCTTTTATATTCCATTAATTTTCTAGTCATATATTCTAAATATTCATAATCTTGTGCAATTAACAATTGATCATCTGCAAAATGTAAGTTGTATAATGTTTTGTTGTTTGAAATAGGAATTCTCATGCTTGAATATTTTCTCCTCCATTTCCTTAATATTTCATGTACGGCCTATGAAATAATTGATGGCGTACAGATCATTTTGAAGGCTCAGAACGAGGCCACTGTGCACGATCAGAAATCAGCTATTTGGTTCAAAAGTATACAACTATTTGATAAACTAAATCAGTTCTATTTCGATGTGTGTCGTGCAATGGAAACAATTTCATGTAAATAAGTAGTGCGGTAAATACTGAATACAAAACAAAGGAAAAGAAATAAAACAAAAGAAAGAAAATTAATTGAAAAACGACGAGAGAAAAAAAAGCATGACAGCAGGATCGAACAGAAGTTCCCTCCACTAGACCGTAACCAATTCTGTTAGAAATCGTCTGTATGAATCGATGTAGTATTTCAGGACATACTTGTATAATGAAATTGGATATTAATTAATATAATTAATCAGACGCATTTTGTAATGGAAATAAATACATTTATTATGCCTTGTGTTTAGTGAACAAAGTAATGAGACGTTACATTCGTTAATCATTTTCTATATATATATTGTGTGTGTGTGTGTGTGTGTGTGTGTTTCGTTTAATTTATTATTTCCATATATTCCATTGCATAGTAATTCTGCCCGAGGTCTGGTCTTTCACTACTATCATAGAATTTCATGCTATGCTTTGCAGCTTTACTAGGATCTGTAGGTAGGGTAGCTTCGCGTTTCTTTCCACACGGAGAAGAATTTCGATGATAATCATAAGGATGATGATGATGATAGGATAATTTTCGGGGACCGTTGGGCCCTACACTTCCTATTTTCCAATAATGTTATTTTTACACAGTTCAAATAAAGGATCATATTATAATATTGTAATGATATTGTGAAAAGAAAAGTTAATGTCTGAACCAGGAATCGAACCGTGGACCTCCAGTTCTCCAGACTAGTTTGTAGCCCACTACAGCATTCTAGAATTGGCACAAACATTAACAGTTCTTTCCACATATACAAGTCTATAATTCTCGTTTAGTCCGCTGTCATGTAAGTAACACCACTATCGCCAACGGCCGGCTTCGTTTAGAAGTACCTGTATTTGAGACTTTAAACACCACCAAATTTTTATAAGCGGCAAACGATGTTATTAACATTTCTAAGACTGTTATTTTAACACAGTTCCAACAATGGATCATATTATAATACAATAATGATATCGTGGAAAAGAAAAATTAATGTCTGAACCAGGAATCGAACCGTGGACTTCTAGTTCTCCAGACTAGTGTGCAGCCCACTACACCATTTTAGACCTGGCAAAAAATTAACAATTCTTGCGCTTGGTGTAGTGGGCTGCACACTAGTCTGGAGAACTAGAGGTCCACGGTTCAATTCCTGGTTCACACAATAATTTTTCTTTTCACAATATCATTATAATATTATAATATGCTCCATTATTGGAACTGTGTTAAATAACAGTATTGGAAAAAGTTAAATAACAACGTTTACTGATTATAAAAAGTGGTGGTGTAAAATTCTCAAATATAGATACTTCTAAACGAAGCCGGCCGTTAGCGATAGTGGTGTCACCCACCTGACTGCGGACGAAACGAGAATTATAGACTTGTATATGTGGAAAGAATTGTTAATGTTCGTGCCAGGTCTAGAATGGTGTAATGGGCTGCACACTAGTCTGGAGAACTAGAGGTCTAAGGTTCGATTCCTGGTTCAGACATTCATTTTTCTTTTCACAATATAATTATAATATTATAATACGATCCATTATTGGAACTGTGTTAAAATAACAATATTGGAAAATATTAAATAACATCGTTTACTGCTTATAAATAGTGGTGGTGTAATATTCTCAAATATAGATACTTCTAAACGAAGCCGGCCGTTGCCGATGGTGGTGTCACCTACCTAACAGCGGACGAAACGAGGAATTATAGACTTGTATATGTGGAAAGAATTGTTAATGTTAGTGCCAGGTCTAGAATGGTGTAGTGGGCTGCACACTAATCTGGAGAACTAGTCTGGTTCAGACAATTTTTTTATCACACTATCATTCCAACCATAGTAATTCTGCCCGAAGGCAGGTCCTTCACTGCAATCATAGCATTTTCATGCTATGGTAGCAGCTTTACTAGGAAATTGTAGGTGTTGTAGTTTCCCGTTGCTTTCCTCACCGGTGAAGGATGAAGATGATGATGATGATAATGATAAGGATGGTGATGATGATGATGGCCATATGATGTCGGGGACCATTTCGGCCTTAACGTTTTCCTGACATTTGTTTTACAGGTAAGGAAAAACCCCGATAAAAACCTCACCCAGGAAAAATGCCCTGACCGGAGATCGAACCCGGCCCGCTGCGTGACAAGGCAGCACGCCACTTCGAGAGCGCAGCGATGGATACAATATCATTATAATATTATAATATGATCCATTATTGGAACTGTGTTAAAATAACAGTCTTAAAAATGTTAAATAACATCGTTTGCTGCTTATAAAAATTGGTGGGATAAAATTCTCAAATACAGATACTTATAAACGAAGTAAACGTTGGGAATGCTGGTGATAGTGATCGAAACGAAGAATTATAGACTTGTATATTTGGAAAGTATTGTTAATGTTTGTGCCAGGTCTAGAATGGTGCAGTGGGCTGCACACTAGTCTGGAGAACTAGAGGTCCACGGTTCGATTCCTAGTTCAGACATTAATCTTTCTTTTCACAATATAATTGTAATATTATCCTACGCTTCCTGACATTTATCTTACAGGTGAGGAAAAAACCCCGAAAAAATCTCACCCTGGAGCCTGTCCCGACCGGGAATATTACATATATATATATATATATATATATATATATATATATGTATATATATATGTATATATATACACATTCATTTATAAAACGAAGTCTGATATTATGAAAATTAACGTTATTAAAAAATAATAAATAAAACACAAAAATCTACCTGACCAGAATCGAACGTGGGCCCGCGTCATTGGAAAAAGAGCATCTTACCGACTGCTCCAATGAAACGAACAATTGGAACACTGTATGAAGAGAGACTTACCCCGCGACGTCCGTTTTATACTCAAACGAGTCAGAACATGTAACAACGTACTGGTGTGAATCGCTCTTCAAAATGTTCCATCATCAATAGTTGCGTCATAATTATTTTCAAAGTCTGTACATGTATTTTGAACAGAGTCGGCGATGGACAACAACCTTGACGAAAAACTTTATTTATCGAAAAACCATGTGACGAATTACTGTCAATTTTAATTTTAGATATGCAATAGTCATATAAATGTTGCATAGCTTTAATTGTTATACTCTTAATTCCCATACGTCTCAAAACAATCCATTGATTCTCATTGGACATTGTTCTATGCTTTCTCAAAATCAACAAAAATAGGTAAAAAAGTTGTCCACAGTTCATTTTCTTTTCTATTACCTGAGTAATGCAAAATAAATTTTGATTGTGGAATGAGCTGCTTTAATAATGACTGTTCCTCTAATTTCATATCACTATAGTTTTTTTTTTCCAAATAATATTTCAGTATACGTCCATAGAGTGTACTCATTGTACTTGCTAGTGTTATACCTCAATAATTTTCACATTGGTTCTTTTTTCTTTTTTATGGATTATCAAAATGTATCCCAGTTTCCATTCTTCAGGACCTTTTTCACCATTTATAAATTTTGTAAATCATTTTCTCAATCGTTAAAATAAATGGCCAGATCCATGTTTTAATAGCTCCGCAGGTATTCCTCCTGGACCACTAGTTCTTTTATTTATTGATGAGTGAATATTCATTTTAATATCCTCCAATTGTATATGTTCATCTTCATTTATTTCTGGAATATTTTTAACGTTATCTAATTTAAATACCCTGTTTTCTGATAATAATGTTTTAAAGTAATTGTCCCATTCAGTCATAGGTATTGTTTGTACATATGTTTGTCCACATCTTATATTTCTCAATATTTATTAAATTGTCCAAGATTCAGTACTTCATTTTCCTCCAATACATGTTTGAATTTTTAAACAATTTTGCTCCCAGATCTGATTTTTAGCTTCCGTAATTTTCTTTCTAACACTTGCTTGGCTTCTTTATATCTTTCAGATATTTTAAATCTAATATGCTAGGAAAATATTAAACGATATACATGTTCCACCGTTATTAATTACTAGATGGCCCGGCGAACTTCGAATCGCCTTTATGTATGTTTACGTTAATATTTCCGTATGGGTTTGTCGATTGAGATGAATTTATGTTGTCTGCATTCTCAGTATCATCCATAAGTGTATCACAAGGATTGTATATATTTATTGATTGCATATTTTGAGGGGTCTTGCTGATTTCATTATACTTTCGTTTTTTTTCTACGAACTTGTTGGCAGTTTGGATTCTCATCATCAAGAAATCTCTGCTTAGTAATATCATCTTGTGATATATTATAGTCATCTTGTTTTTTCATTAAATTGAGGGCATGGAGATTGTTTATGTAATATTAGGTATGTTATTATAACTAACAGACTTACTTACAGTTCTGTTATTCCGTTCCTTAGGACCTTCATAATATTTTTAAATTGACATTCGTCTTGAATGTAACATTTATGTCCCATAGGCCTATATCTATTTGTAGAAATTCATTTGATATCTTATCATTCATGGTCTTTAGAACTGATTCGCCATATTTTTTAATGTCTCTTCTCAGTCCAGTTAAATATAAATTAAGTTGCTGTCTTTCAGCCAGATTACTTAAAACTAATATTTACACACGAAATTAATATTATTATCAATATATTGAAAATAAAATAAACACTGAACACACTTAAATTATGAAATAATCAATATTTGTAATTCAACTGAAATTCGGGGTTGCAACAAAAGCACAGCCACCTGGATCTCTCTTTGTTAAATAATAAACCAATTACCTTACGCCGTCATCTGTCAGAATCGTATGGAACTCACAGATAATTAGAACTCTTTGTTAAATAATAAACAAATAATTTGCAATAAAATAATGCGACTATAAATATAGTTATAAACAACCGTAGGTCTCAAGTTGAATCAAACAGCACACATGTGCAAAATTTTATTAAAATAGTTTCAGTAGTTTGGGATTCCATCGTGGGCAAACAATGTGACATAATTTTCATATATTAAGGTTTTTACATTGTTTGAATTATTATTCTTCTCTTCTTCGGCTTTCCCCAACTTATAGGTTTGCCGTCTTCAGTTCCCATTCGTCTCTATAATTCCAATCTCCCCCTTCCAAATTCCTATCATCCATTATTTTTCTGACGTAGGTTTTCCATTTCCATCTAGGTCTGCCACGTTTATTTCTTCCAGGGGGTGACCATTGGTATATATTTTTTGGCCATCTTTCATTTAAATTCTGTCTACATGGCAATACCATTTAAGCTTTTGATTTTCAATCCTCTTAACAACAGGTGTGGTGACATTCATTTCTCTCCAAAGCAATTCATTTCTTATTTTATCCTGTCTTGTTTTTTGGAGCCTTCTTCTAAAATAATCAAATTGAACTGTTCTTATTTTATTCTTTTGTAATTCCGTCAAAGACCAAGTTTCACTTCCATATGAAAAAATATTCGATATTATGCTGTTATAAATTTTCATTTTAGTTTCCTTTGTAATATATTTGTTCCAAATTACTCCATATAATGTCTTCGTTACGTTTTTTGCCATTGCAATTTTAGTCTGTACATCTCTCTCACAGGTACCTAAACTTGTAATTATTGATCCAAGATATAAAAAAATTCACACTCTATTATTGTCCCTGTTTCAAGTATAAGGTCATCCACATCCTTTCCCAAGCACATATATTGTGTGTTCTGTAAATTTATATTCAGTCCCCATTTTTATATTAGTTTATTTATCATATATTTCATATCATCTTCATTCCCTGCAAAAATTATTTGATCATCTGCAAACAACAATTAATGCAGTACTTTTCTTCCTATAGGAATACCCGTTTCAGATTTTTTTATACCATAAGCTAAGAGCCTGGTCTAAATAAATGTTAAAAAGAATTGGTGACATACTGCATCCCTGCTTAAAGCCTTAATTCACAGTGAATTCCTCTCTTAAATTATTCTGTATTTTTACTTTAGCTTTTGTATTACTATAGATCCTCCTAAAAATATTAATCCATTTACTCAGTTATTCATATTTCTCATTGCCATCCATAACAATTATCGAGGTACACTATCAAATGTCATCTCTAAATCAATAAAGGTCATATATAGTTCTTTATTTTTTGCTAGGATTATCTCTTGTTTGAATTATAAGAGGAAATTTTGATTGAGTTAATGTTACTTGTTATTTACAGCAGATGTTTGTTAGTGCTGCCAATACTATAACATATTCAAAATGCATTTCCATTCAATTTTATGGATGGCTTTATGTGCATGAGAAAGTGGAAAATGCAATTTTCAGAATAATAACACAATGCAATGTAAATAACGCTTCTCCATTAACGGGATATATTTATTTACGTTAAAATTTACCTTTCTGAAATAGTGTTTGCCAACTGTGTAACTCGTTCAGCAGAAAGTAAGCTGATGCTATTTTATTGGAAACCTAAAGAGTAAATGTTGATGGTTTACAATACTTGTATAATTCAATTCGTTTTTATAAACCTGAAAGCATTACATAGTAAGTATTCTATTGACATTAAATATTTTAGCTCCCTCAATTTTATTCCCACATATTTCGACAAAAATTAGAGTACATCAAATTGAGCTAAATTGTCCGTAAAGCAACAAACATACTTTAGTATATAGATGGGTATATGTATATGTATATGTATATGTATATATATATATATATATATTATATATATATATATATCCATGCAAGTATTAGGCCGTGTGGCCTGTTATGGTCTCAAAGAGGAACTTTCCATCCAGCGCTTTTTTGGACGTCCCAGCGATCTCTTGCCTAGGGGGCTGTAACGAGCATAGCTATTGGAATTTATGAGACGGCATTCGTTGATGATGGACTTTTCAGTTGTTCTGCTAGTTTTTTATATGGTGAAGAATGGGTTCTACATCCAACTCTTCCATAATTTCCTCATTTCTTTAATGGTCTCACTTTGTATAGCCTTTTGTACGGCGCATAAATCGCATCTCATTTGCTGTTATTCGGCTTTCATCACTTCTTCGTATTATCCATGCTTCACTACCACATCTTAATATTGGTCTTGTGAGAACCTTATAAAGTCCTAAGCATGTGTTCTTCTGTACTAAACATGGTTTCATTATACTGTTAATACTTATCCCCGTTGTTTTCGTGAAATTTGTGATTTTCTTTGATATATCAACTTCATCTTGAAATGTTAAATTATAATCCAAGTAATTAAATTAATTTTCTCGTTCTAAAATTGTATCATCCAAAACAATTTTGCTAGGAATAGGGTATTTCCCACAAATGGTCATCACTTTACTTTTCTTTGTACGTTTTTGCAATTTTAATAAAATTGTGTATTGAACAGAGACTGGTGGTCGGGGTATGTTTACTTATGTCCAGGGATATGGGTTCATGGACAATTGTGCTCCGGACTAGTTGGGTTCAGTTCTATGTAGAACAATGGACTTATATCTCGGGAATTCGTGAGGAAGGATGTTCACTTGGGGGAAAACAGTAGGCCCAGTGTGCTGTCTTGTAATTAATCGATGCACTTTTTTATTGTCACTTGTTGTTTACATTTGTCGTATTAGACGATGATTTGACGAGAAGGCTCTTGGTGAATCAGAACTAATAATGATTATAACACTCAACCAAGTGATGTAACTTATATAAAGCGATGTAACTTATACAAAGCGATGTAACTTATATAAAGCGATGTAACTTATATAAAGCGATGTAACTTATATAAAGCACTGAAACTTATATAAATGCGATGTGCCGTCTCTACCGGCACTTTCGCCAGTCGCGACTCTGCTCGCAACCGAATACTGGCTGCCTACTCCACGCTACTGAACTGCCTAACTCATTGTCTGCTAACAGAACTGAACTGACACTAATTTTCGTTAAATAAAAAATATTTATTAATTCCGAGTGGGCCGGCATTAGTCCCTTCCACCAAAAGTCTTAGCGTCTCACAAACAGTTTATATGTTATACTAATTTTGATAGGTAAATCGTATCTTAAGGGCGTTATCGTGGGTGTTTAACTTAGAAGTTTGTGGCCTTGTCCCCCCTTTAAATTAGTTGCCTCATAATATAAAATTTTCAGGGTTGACCAAATGGAGTTTTCTTTAAGGGCGCGGCTATCGACTGTCGGCATCTACCTTACGCCGCAAAGAACTAACCCGCTTTTAGCGACATGTACTAGTTAAAATTCGTTTGGAAATAACTCTTTCCAAAAGTTACCTAGGGAAATCCAATTGCTGGTTTGTGACTTCCCAGCCTTTTGTATGAAGTTTTTGGGCTTAACATTGTTATAGCAATTTGATAATAGTGCAGTCTTGTAAATCCTCTTAACAAAGGAAACTGCAGACTTTTCCCCATTGTATAAGGGCTTACGAATCCATTGTATGATGTTTACTAATTTCGTTCGCTACAATAGCAAGGGTCCAGGTCTAAGACTGGCGCTAATTGCTTGGTACTACTGTTTTATTTATTGCTTAATAAATTATTTTGTGGTAGGTTATATCATTTTAATTTTGTTACTATTGAATTCCTATTTTCATTACAATTCATTTGAATATAAATATGCCCTAATTCTGATAATAATTACGGGTTCATAAATTATTCACATTTGATGAAAGTACTTATTTTTCTGAAATAAGAGGCTGAGCGAATGACTTGCCACAAATTGCCCGCTTTTTATTTAAGTAATTTTTCAGGATTTGAAATTAATTAAATGAGAAGCACTCTCGTTTTTTTGTTACATAATAAATTATATATTTTTTTCTTTTCTCCTTTGGCTCCAAGCCTACCTGTTTTGGTTGTGAACTGGGTGGTTGACTTACATATTTGAAGTCTCATGACAAAGGGTAATACGTCATCAATGTTTGTAAACATACATTAACAAGCTTATCGTACTAAGAAATCTTCTTTCCTGAAATACATTCATGAACATAATACATACAATACATATACAATACAATAACTTTGATGCCTATCATATTAGTTAGTGTCTGAAAATCACTGTCTTTACTATGTGTATTATTTTCTTCCATTAATATAACACTACGCGGTGTTGTTAACGACAGCACTTATATTTGATTATAGAAATCTCACGGCACTTTTTTTTACTTTAATTTTCATGTTGTCACACGCGCAATGTCATCACTGTTTCGTGAACTTACTTTCTTAATCTAATTATATTTACAATAGGTATACATGGCATAGATCTGTACTGTAGCCAGTCATTTTTTTTTCAATATACTACGATTTTGGATTTGATTATAATTTTAAAAAAATCGATTAGATAATATAAAATATATTAGTGGTGGATCTGTGCACCTAATAAATTGTGTTAATTATTATTATTTATCTGTATCTTATTTTCATATTCTCATGACATACAATGTCTAAAATATTGGTTTGACAAGGGAATAATAAAATCATTAATTATTTCCCATTTAATTAGGTATATGTATACTTTACAATTATTTATTTGTATAAGGGATTTACTTTGAAGCAATCAGTGTTTTTAAACTACCGACTCGTCTAGAAGTCGTTTTCCACATTTTCAATATCCTTTACGTATCTTGTGTCATATTATTCGACATTCATAGGCGCCTCGCCATCATATGGAATATTATTAATATTCACGATCTATTATTTATTCACTTTGGGCATTCATTTAAGTATGGAATAATTATCCTCGTTACTGCGTTTTATCATTTCCTCTGGCATCATAAGTATTAGATTTAAATCAAGCATAATTAATTCGATCATTTACCAGTCGAACAACATTTATACCATCGCGCGTAAAAATAAAATTCATATCGAATACAAAGTTTTACACATGTCAGCATCGCTGTCCCCGCAGCGTGATGACCATTTCATCAAACATTATATCATCATTAGTAAAATGACATCCATTGTCAGCAGCGCTTACCTGTCAGCGTTGATGACCTCCTTCACGAAGTATTTATCATCATAATTAATCAATTAATATTTCTCATTAGAATAAGCAATATCGGGTCTCCATGCCCGCAAATATTACTTCAATAACACGTCGTACACGCATAAGTAAGGTGACTTCTCGAGTCGCCATATCATAATAATCAAACCTTGTATATATTAATAAACGATTTTACGCGCTTTATCGCTTTATTCTGTCTTTCGACTCTCAATTAAAACTGCATAATGCTTAAATACGTTGTTGCATATACTTAATGCCATTAGTTATAATCATCGTTGTCCTTAACGAGGATCCTTTTAATAAAATAAGTAAATGAATATATTCAATGAACTTTGATTGATACTTGGCGTTGGCCTATCTCATTATCGTTTTATTGATCAAGACTTCAAGTTTATTTAAGATATAGATAATCATTCTAATATTGAAAATATTTAGCGTTCTCAACTCGATCGCGTCGGCAATGCTACCTTTATACATATAAAATTTGATTTAAATTCAAGATATTTAAATATATCGCTTGTTTATCGTTATCGTATACGGCGTTTAATTATTTCCATTCAATATTTATTGTTCACAGATCCACTTGGTCCGAACTTTTAATGAAATATATTTTCTTTCCCAGTACATTTATCGTGAGACAGTATTATGTGTTATATGCCCACTGTGGTGCATATATATTTATATTAATAATTGCATATATGTCTTAAAGTGACTTTAATTATCTTCTTTATCAAATTACTATCTATCAAATCTTAACATAAGAAATTAGATCATAGGAACTGTCATAAACGTGTGCCCGCTACTCGTTTTTTTAGGCGTTATAATGACTTTCTTTAATATATTTAATTAATATCAGTTTTCTTAATTCATTATCTTACAACGTTCATGCAAGAAACTAACATTATATACCCATATTCTTTATATTCTACATTATTTCCTTATTTACTACTTCATAATTGGTATTTTTATTGATATATAATAATGTCTCCGATTCCTTTTTTTGATATGTCCTGGGTTCGATCCCGATGACTGTCTACATGTACTTGATCAGTTATTGAGTCTGTCTTTCACTGATTTCATTTTCGAGCTCGTGCAAAATTACTAGGCTCTTATCAAAATTATCTACATTATTAAATCTCCTTTTTGACTCTATACTGTAAGTTCTGGGAAATATACCATACTTTCCTCTAATTCTAGGGTCATTTCTGCTCAAAGCGGCATTATTTGTATTACTTCGATCTGAGATTCGCGCGTTACGACCGACTCAACATCTAGATCGTTCGTGATCAACATGCTTGCAAGAATACTTATTTGCAATCACCTTGATCGACGGCTTGTCTCTGCCATGTATTGTTATGGACCAAGGATTGTCTGTTTCTGTGTCTACAAGGTACTTTAAATAAGTACTCATTCTTTACTTTGGAGTTTATTTTTCCCTTGTATCTAGTACACCGTTCGTCTACCTGTATGTTATTCAATTTGCTTTCGGTTTGCCTGGCTAACTGGAAACTTTCAATGTACTTGTCACTCGTACAAGCTTTCATTGTTACTTCAGACATTCCTTGCTTCATAATTACATCAGATTTTTCACATAGTATGTTATCATTCATACTCTCACTCATAGACCCTGATGCATTGTTATTCAATTCTATCCTGCTTATATTTTCTTCCCCTATTTTACTATCTTCATCTTTTCCCTCAATTAATATTTCTCCCTTTTCTAACTCACTCTTGTTATTTTCACAGATATCGTTTATATTTTCGGAGGTGGCCTCGAACTCACTCTCCTTGCTCTCTTTAATTTCTGGTTCCTTATCCTGTTTCCCTGATTCTGAAACATTTTCAAAGTATCGTTCTCTTTCACCCCTATGTTTTTCATATAATTTCTCATTTTCTAATCTAGCTATTTCATTTTTCTGTTCCAACCTGGCTATGTTTTCATCTAATTTTTTCATTCTTAATCTATGTTCATCTTTCCTGTTCGATCTCCTTCCTCATTTCTAATAATAACTCCATAATTGTGTTGGAATTGGCTGGGTTTAGATTTCCCTCAATTTTTTTAAACTACTTTTCCTAGTTTATTTCCTACTTTGTCTCCTATTATATCCACTATCCATTTACTTATTAATTCTATTTTTATTCTATTCACTTCTTTTACTTTCCTTCCATTCTACATCCATCTTCCATAGACATTCACACTTTTCAATTCGACACATATTATTATTATTTTTTAAATAAATGTTAGATAACCTTTAAAATAAATTTATTTTCACTGATACCTTTCGATGTCTTCTATTATTCCTTATTGTCCTCGTTGAGGTCCCCTGGTTGCCATCTTTTTCCCTCAGGTCTTCTTCCTCACGTTCGTAGGATATTCACTACTGGAACACGCCTTTCCACTCTTCGTTAGACGGTTGCTCAGCAGTTTCTCGAAGCTCCGCAGTTGGGCCGCCATGTGAACATAAGACTAGTGGGCGCCCTATGATGCAGATTATAATCGGGGATCCGTGAGAAAGGATGTTCACTTGGGGAAAAAAACAGTAGGCCCAGTGTGCTGTCTTGTAATTGATCGATGCACTTTTATTGATGACTTGTTGTTTACATTTGTCGTATTAGACGATGATTTGACGAGAAGGCTATTGGTGTGTCAGAACTAATAATGGTTATAACACTCAACCAAGCGATGTAACTTATATAAAGCGATGTAACTCATACAAAGCGATGTAACTTATATAAAGCGATGTAACTTATATAAAGCGATGTAACTTATATAAAGCACTGAAACTTATATAAAAGCGATGTGCCGTCTCTACCGGCACTTTCGCTAGTCGCGACTCTGCTCGCAACCGACTACTGGCTGCCTACTCCCCACGCTACTGAACTGCCTAACTAACTGACCGCTAACAGAACTGAACTGACACTGGTTTTCGCTAAATCAAAAATATTTATTAATCCCGAGTGGGCCGGCATTAGTCCCTTCCACCAAAAGTCTTAGCGTCTTACAAACAGTTTATATGTTACACTAATTTTGATTGGTAAATTGTATCTTAAGGGCGTTATCGTGGGTGTTAAACTTAGAAGTTTGTGGCCTCGTCCCCCCCTTTATATTAGTTGCCTCATAATATAAAATTTTCAGGGTTGACCAAATGGGGTTTTCTTTAAGGGCGCGGCCATCTACTGTCGGCATCTACCTTACGCCGCCAAAGAAGGTATCCGCTGTTAGCTACATGTACTAGTTAAAATTAGTTTGGGGATAACTCTTTCCACAAGTTACCTAGGGAAATCCAATTGCTTGTTTGTGACTTCCCAGCCTTTTGTAAGAAGTTTTTGGGCTTAGCATTGTTGTAGCAATTTGATAATAGTTCAGTCTTGTAAATCCTCTTAACAAAAGAAACTGCAGACTTTTCCCCCATTGTATAAGGACTTACGGATCCATTGTATGATGTTTACTAATTTCGTTCGCTACAATAGCAAGGGTCCAGTCTAAGACTGGCGCTAATTGCTTGGTACTACTGTTTTATTTATTGCTTATTAAATTATTTTGTGGTAGGTTATATCATTTTAATGTTGTTACTATTGAATTCCTATTTTCATTACAATTCATTTGAATATAAATATGCCCTACTTCTGATAATAATTACGGGTTCATAAATTATTCACCTTTGATGAAAGTACTTATTTTTCTGAAATAAGAGGCTGAGCGAATGACTTGTCACAATATAGAATAATGTAAATCTGTTTCTGTTGGAGCTATTAATACCAAATCATTTGCAAAAAGCAAGGAGTCTATTTTTAGGTTTCTATTAATTTGGATAGAAGTGTGTCTCATCTGCCGCCAATCTAGGAATGTTCTATCTATGTATATGATATAGAGCGAGGGCGAGAGGCCACATCCTTGTCTTACTCTCCTATCAATTTCGGTCCTATTAATATATATATATACATATATATATATATATATATATATATATATATATATATACATATATATGCATGCAAATTTACATGTTGTGATAAGTAGAATTCACATACAAGGTATGCATTTGCATGCTAAAACATATTCCATAAAATAAACGAAAACAATTAAAATGTAAATATATGTTAATCCGAAAATTATTTTCAAAATTGGCAAGTTTTATTTTTACAATTCAGATTATAAATAACGATCAGGCTATAACATGGAATTAGTTGCCTAAACCGTATCGATGTAATTAATAACACATTAGTCATATTTTATATTATGTACTTCATGATTGCGGATAAACTATGCCCAGTTAAATCAGATTTTTGCAAAATAAAAGTATATACAAGGTGCGGCTAAAAAAATCACTGCAACTCAGTGTGCGGCCGTCTCACTCGTTTGATAACATATGGTACACATGCGGATGGGTGGCCTTTAAAAAAATAATGTTTAGTCGCATAATTCTTCAAGGAGTTATAGCGAACGGCCAATTCAAGTCAGGTGTTGGCATAATGAAATTATGGGAAGGGTCTCCTAAGCTTCGCACTATATATACAGCGTGTAAATAAATTATACTGCAAAAATTTAACATTGTATTGAGGGTGTGTTATATAAGGAATTTTAGATAATGAACTAATGGTCTACGAATAAAAATGTCCTATTTATGATTAAATTTGTAAAATGGTTGGAATGTCACTGATTATTTCAAATTAAAATGCAAATACTCCTGCGGAACTATTTTTGGGCAGACGTATTAGGCACCCTTTGAGTTAAATTGGCTTATTACGGAAGCCGACTTGGGCGATTTAAAACAAATCTATAAAGTTCAGAAGTGGGAAGAGGTTTTTAAGAACCTTAAGACTGCAAAAGAAAAGGTAGCCAACAGGTATAATTGTGGTAGGAAAGATATATCTTACAACGTTGGCGATTGAGTGCTTAATCGCCTATATTCTCTCAGTAATCATGGGGAGCAACGCATGGGTAAGCTTACGTACACGTAAGTTGTCGGAGCCTTGCATTGTAAAACGTTTTCTGGCTCCTGTCACTCTCGAATTTATAGCGTTGATGGTCACTTAATCAAACAACATGCTATCAAAATGAAAGTGTGTCCTGTGGTTGAGTAATTACCACTGTTGTATATGTTCTTGTAAATGACATAGCATTCGTTAACTAATGTTTATATACTTTTGTGTTAAGCTTTTGAGGTTCTGTTTTCTGTTTCCGGTGTTTTGTCATTTCAGTTACCCTTTCCT
Organism: Diploptera punctata; assembly: GCA_030220185.1. NCBI lineage: Eukaryota > Metazoa > Arthropoda > Insecta > Blattodea > Blaberidae > Diploptera > Diploptera punctata. The sequence continues at coordinate 1,746,830 of JASPKZ010009799.1, read as the reverse complement.
AATTTAGTACTGAATGGAAGATTGGTCTTTCAGGTAGTAATGTACTTGGTGGGTTCGGCCGACCCCGAGTATCCGCTAACCGAGATCTGGTTCTAAAAATTGGTTGATGCAAATGGAACGGCTAATCGGGATAGCGACCCGGCAATCCGAGTATTTGAATATCGTCTTCCTGAGTTCGCCTGAAAAACCGCCGAGTTCAGCTACGGCGTCTGTAATACTTGCTAGGATCCAGTTACAGCGCCTGGATAGCTGGTGAGTTGGTTGGTGTGGTGAAGATTTTGGAGACGGTAGAAAATTGTGAATATTCTCAGCCGAATAATGTTGTGAACTATTGCCTTACCCTCCCAACGTGGGATTATATCAAATTGTGTCTACGTAAATAATGGTTTTCTTTGAACATTATTTGGTTTGGTGTCATTGTGATTCTTTCTTTTCCCGGAAGGCCCATGGAGGCGATATTGTACCGAAATAACTTTTTCGGAACGTAACGACTACGTAACAACTACGTCATCGTGTCTTCCCTCTACAGTGATGTTATAGAACAGTGCCAAATTCCTGTCTTCGTTGACCTCTCTCCTACGTACCTCTCCCTCCTTTCCTTCTGCGCTGCGTGTGACTGCGCAATTACCCCTCGTTATTGAAAGCTTTAAATAAGCTCTGCAATCGAGTATCAGAGTCATCATCAACATTGGGATAGACGTAGTCAGGTCGAATGTAGCTCGAGTGAGCTATTCGGTTTCATCAGTCCCGTAAGCCAGGGTAGGGCAACCGGACTGTTGACCCTAGCCCTCGGGTGGACTGGAGAGTGAGTTTATGTATGCTTGAATATTATAATTTTTTTTAATTATTGATGACCGACTGTGTTAATTTGTATTATTTCATTCATATATTTTCTTTCAAATTACATAACGGCCAAGAAGATAATCTTTTGTTAAATTATTTGCATTTCAATGATCTGACTAATGATTTTCATTAAAAGTCATTTTTAGTTAACGTATGTTTGCTAATTGTGTGGAAAGTCATGATATTTGCTGTTTCATATTGATACATATTCTAAAGGTTTCTCAAGCCAAGTTAATCCCGTTTTTCCTTCTAGCTTCCGCGATTATAATAATGTTTAGATATCATTACCATTTGTTAAGTAATTTACAAGGGAAAGATGGATTAATCTTTGCCTTCTATGTGCCCCGGGCAAATTAATGTTGATATAGTCACTCATAACTTTCACACTTAATGTTATAAAAAGGTAGGATTGCGTCGCACTACTTTGCCCTCCTGTTGACTTATCTGTATCAAATGTCTATTACTTTGATTCCGTATAACTCACCCATTTTTCCTCGTATATATATATATATATATATATATATGACTTTAAAGAAAAAAAAACGCCTAAACCGGGATTTGAATCCAGGACCTCTAAATTAATACTTTAGTTCGATACCAGTTACGCTCTCCAGGCTCCTAGCACGAAAATGTGTATCCATATATATATATATATATATATATATATATATATATATATATATAAAGGAAAATAAATGTTTGTTTCAGGCGTTCTTTTTTATTTAATGTCATATAAGGCCTGCATTGCTAATATAAAAATGTAATTATAACTTCGAATTTTATATATACATATATATATATACATAACATTAATTAATACATATAATTTTAATTGTATTGTAATTGACTAAGTTATATAAGTTCGATTCATTAATTTGTTCAATTGATCCACACTCATCACGGTCGGGATGTAGGTGCTCCTTTAATGAGGAGTTTCTTAACCAGACTAATTTAGTAGCCTCTACTCACCTATATATACAAATATATATATATATATATATATGATATGAGAAAAATAAATGCCTGGACGGGAATCGAATCCGGATCTCTGAACCTCAGCGTCATATCCATTACACCACCAGGCGAATCCAATCCAAACACTTATTTTTCTTATATAAGTATTATATTCTCCATCATTACTAGATGTCGCGAGATCTCGGTCTTCACTGCCATCTAGTAGCTGACTATAACAAGTAAGCAAATTAAAGAGAATATTTTTAGTTTATAGCAATGACGCTTTATCGATGTTATAATTAAATATTTAACATTGAGCAAGGCTCGCTTAATATGGTATGATAAGAAAAATAAATGCCTGGACGGGATTCGAACCCGGATCTCTGAGTCTGTACCTCAGCATGATATCTATTACACCACCAGGCGAATCCAATTCAAACACTTATTTTTCTTATATATGTATTATATTCTCCATTATTACTAGATGTCGCGAGAACTCGGTCTTCACTGCCATCTAGTAGCTGACTATAACAAGTAAGCAAATTAAAGAGAATATTTTTACTTTATAGCAGTGACGCTTTATCGATGTTATAATTAAATGTTCAACATTGAGCAATGCAAGCTTAATATGGTATGATAAGATAAATAAATGCCTGGACGGGATTCGAACCCGGACCTCTGAGTCTGTACCTCAGCGTGATATACATTAAACCACCAGGCGAATTCAATCCGAACGCTTATTTTTCTTATATATGTATTATAAGCTCCATTATTACTAGATGTCGCGAGTACTCGGTGAGTGGCAAGTGAATAGTGCATCGTCTCGATGAGGCATCCGGTATGAAATTAATGTATAACTAGGAAGGTAAACTCCTATTAAATTTTATCCAGAGACACTATGTAGGCTGGAGCTTATTTTATGAGTCCTTATTTCAATTCATTCTGTATATTTCATTTTATTTGTTTAGCTTTGTTTCATTTACAGCATTTATCACACTACTTATTTACTAGACGATATGTTCCCTTGCACGACGCACAACCAAATAGAACTGATAATAGTTTCTCAAATAGTTGTGCACAAGTGTACCAAGTAGCTGACCTCTGATCATGCGCAATGGCTTCATTATGAGACTGAAAAAATATCTGTGCGCTATCAATTCTTTCAAATGCTATATACATATAAAGTTCAAATCAATTGGACAACTAAAAAACGAAAAAAAGTACAGATAGATACAGAGAACTACAAAGTGCTCTACACAAGCAACATTTCAAACTCCAAAAATCAACTGAATGGAATACATATATACCTTACATAGAGAAGCGGAAGAATGCCGTCAGTCATGCCATCCATTATAAAAGCTATAATAAAAAGCTTAAAAATGGAAAATGTCAGGATATGACATAATTAAAGAATATATCAAAATAAAATCCGAGGAACTTACGTAATTAATGCCCTTCTGTTTCCCAGGATATGATGACATAATTAAAGAATATATCAAAATAAAATCCGAGGAACTTACGTAAATAATGCCCTTCTGTTCAACATAATAATAAAAACAGAAATGTGTTCTTAAACATCAAGAGAATAAATAGGTAAGTACCGTCTCTTAAGACTATTGTCATACAAATATAAGCTGTTTAAAGCAGTAATTAAGAAAATAATAAGTTCAACGATAGAGGATAACTAGATCAGCTCAAGTACACAAACACCCCCGTTCGAATCTCGCTGCCCGAACTTCCCAATCCCGTTCCTTCTGCGTGGAAGAGGAATGCCAAACGCACGCGCAGGAGTAGAATGCAAGGGAGACCGATCAGGAGTCCCATCGGATCAGACTTCCCGATAACAATGAACAGTCTTCATATTCAAAATAATATATACAAGAAGCTGGCCCGGCGACGTCGTATCGCCTTTAAATATTTTTACGTTAATTTTTGCAAGATCATAAAGACCGGTTTTCAGCCGTTCTTGAGTTATAAATAGTGTAACTAATCCAACTTTGTTATATATATATATATATATATATATGTATATAGATGTACCGGCCACGCGTTGCTGTGGCTAAGGTATACGTTAAATTATGTTGTAGTAAACTAAGTGATAAATCTAAATCATAGAGTTTTTGTTTTACTCAATTTTTTGGTTCTGGTACGTTAACTACACCCGGTATAAATATGGGTGGTGGTTTATGTGGAAGTGGTTTTGTTGATTGAGATGAATTTATGTTGTCTGCATTCTCAGTATCATCCATAAGTGTATCATAAGGATTATATACATTTATTGATAGATTATTTTGAGGATGCTTGCTGATTTCATTATACTTTAGTTTTTTCTACGACCTTGGTGGCAGTTTGGAATCTCATCATCATCATCAAGAAGTCTCTGTATAGTAATATCATCTTGTGATATATTATAGTCATCTTGTTTTTCATTTAATTGAGGCATGGAGATTGTTTCCGTAATATTAGGCACGTTACTATAACCAACAGATTCACTTACAGTTCTGTTATTCCGTTCCTTAGGACCTTCATATGTTTTTATATTGACATTCTTCTTAAATGTAAGATTTATGTCACATAGGACTATACCAATTTGCAGAAATTCACTTGATATCATATCATTCATGGTCTCTAGAACTCATTCGTCATACTGTTCAATGTCTCTTCTCGGTATAGATAAATTTAAATTAAGTTGCTGTATTTCAGCCAGATTACTTAAAACTAATACTTATACACAAAATTAATATCATTATCAATATATTGAAAATAAAATAAACACAAACACACTTAAATTATGATATAATCAATATTTGTAATGCATTGAAATTCGCGGTTGCAACAAAAGCACAGCCACCTGGTTAAATAATAAACAAATTACCTTACACGGCCATCTTTTAGAATCGTATGGAACTCACAGATAATTATAACTCTTTGTTAAATAATAAACTAATAATTTGTAATAAAAATAATGCGACTATAAATTTAGTTATAAAGTTCCCTAAGTCTCAAGTTGGATCAAACTGCACACAGTGTGCAAAATTTTATTAAAATCGTTTCAGTAGTTTAGGATTCCATCGCGGACAAACAACGTGACACGTAATTTTTATATATTAACATGACTGCGAATACTACATGTATTAAATTAATTATCTGATGGAATGTTCATTCTGCAAGTTTTACGCGTTGAATATAAGGCTCTATATTTTATGTGAAAACAATTAATTAAATGTACTCCGACACCACTTAACTTCCGTTTATAATTTGTATACATTTATTTCCATGCGAAACTTTAAAAAAATTATAAATTACGAAGTTACCTTTCATCTACCAATAAAAGGATACATCACACAATTCTTGGCTAGCGTGAAACAACTTATTGTTTATTACATAAAATGGTTAAAATGGTTAGTTTTGTTTTATTTATTTATTAACCTGGTGGAGTTTTGTATGTTAATTGACTTTACAACGTTGAAAATATCAGCGTACTTATTTTCAAACTATATTACATAAAAGTATATATATATACGAGTATGTATAGGGTGTAAATGAATTATATGGTTGCAAGGCATAGTGACGTGCATTTCATCAACTCTTCTATCCAAATATCAACAACAACCTGCTCCTAGTGCAACCTGCTATTACAAATGAGGCTCTGAGCAACGAGTACTGGCGGTATAACCACATCACCTTAATGTAGAGAAAGTGCTACATTAATGGGAACCCTACAATAATACCCCTCTCGGTCAGCAACCCATGATGATGATGTAATGAATTATACCGCACAAATTTAAGTACTTACGGATGGGAATTACACAACAAATCTCGTATATGTAACCAATTTTGTACGGTAGAAAAAGGGCGAGTTATGGGGAATCAAAATAATCGAAAATTGATACAGATAAATTAACAGGAGAGCAAAGTAGGAGAGAAAATTGTACTAGAATAACTTCAGATCTTAGTATTAATTCCGAGATCCTGATTGCTAATAATTCATCATCAACGTTTATGAAATAGCCTCTTGGGTTATCAAATTCCTTAAAATTTCAAATTTAGCACATGATTGCACACCACTGCACTGCTTACAGTAGAATCGGTGCAATGAGAGCCTTAGCTTAGAGTCAAACACTCAGATACCATGTAGTTAACATATGGCTCAATGGTTAAAGCGATTGATTTTAGATTCGAACATTGGTGGTCATGTCACAGCAGTGTACGTTTTATTTTTTCTCTTACGTATGTACTCTGACATGTTTACATTGAAATTTGTTCAGTCTGCGCATGCGCAAAATACCTATTCACATATTGGATATTACGTTAACGCCTGATTAGAAATTACTTCAGTATCAGTCGTATTACATCTAGGGCCATCCGTCCACCCCTTGGGATACCTCGGCCGTTATGACCATACTCCCAAGTCCTAGTTCTAGTCCTCCCTATCCTATGTTCACGTCCACGTTCAAGTTCACGGTCCTTAAACCAACACCCCAGGGAGAGGGTGTTGGAGTTGCAAGTTCTGGGAATTGCTGAGCTACATATTACATCAGGTCGCTCATTCCTGACGACCCCACAGTTGGTCCACGGGCTCCATGAGCCTAGACGGGAGGACTGCTGTCGCAGATCCACCGACCATTCCCCTGTTCTACCTCCAGGGACGTGTCCTGCAGCCGTTGTCAGACCGGCTAGGGCTACAAGCCCAACAGTGTGAGACTTTCAGTACATCCAGATGCTCATCTCCTGGCGACCCCACAGTTTGTCGACGGGCCCGTAGGCCGAGCAGGAACCAGTACAGTTGCTCCCCTTTGGACTGGTCCGAGCCGAGCCCTGGTGTCCCCCCAGGGACGCCTTCTGCAGCTGTTGTGGGCCAGCACGGAGCTCGCGAAGTCCAACAGATGAGCAAATAGTACGACAAGGCGCTCAACTCTTGCCTACCCCACTAATGGTTCACGAGTCCCTTGGACTTGACCGGGAGGAATCTCTACTGATCCACCGACCTTTCCCCCAGTGCACCAGCTGGGGACGTGTTTGGTTGCTGAAGTGGGTCCAGCCTGAGCTATAGTACGTCAGGTCGCTCAACTCGTGACGACCTCACAGATTGTCCTTGGGTCACTCGGTTCCAGAGTCGGCGATAAATCCCACCAACAAAGACTGCACTTCCTCCTTTCCCGAGCTTATTGACCTGGTGGTAATTCCCAGCATTACGCCCGGTATTGTCCCAACCAGCCCGTTCGCAAGACTAGGCCCAGTCGTGTAGCTGCTGTGAGGCAGCGCACTGAGCAATGTAGGCATCCAGGGTGCTCATCTCCCATGGTGCCCCCACGGATGGTTTCGGGTTCCATTGAACCAAGAGAAAGGGGCTTCTGTTCCCCAGTCTCCCACCGCTCCACCAACAGCGGCCCATGCTCCCGCTTGTGGGCCGGGACGCAAAGGTATGACAGCAGGGCTCTCAGTTTCCATGCTGACCCCACTCATGGTCCGCGAGTCCATCGGACTTGGAAGGGAGGACTGACTAGCAGATCCACCGACCTTTTCCCCACTACGCCACCGAGGGGACGGAACAGTTGCTGAACTTGCCAATATGCATCACATTTATGGTACAGCACAAGGTAATTGAGGAAGAGCTGCCCGCCAATGTATGCGGAGCGGTATACGAATTTATCATCCTCACCGAACAACCTTCGAGTCTGGTGATAGGCGTTTGCGGGAGCATATGATGTTGAAGGCAAAGAGAGTAGTCGCCGGTGAAAGACGTCGAATAAAATGTTCTTCATACGGTAAAAGATGATCCTTCTTCTAGTACTCGTGCTATCGCACGTGTAATGTGCACGGACAATCAGAGTGTGTGGGAAGACCAGCTCTATCCATTTTATCTGCAAAATAGTACAAGTCTTACAGCCAGTGGACTTCGCTCAACGGGTACAATTTTGTAATTGGGCTTTGCTGCAACCACCGCATTTCTTTTCCTCGATGGTATTCACCGATGAAGCAGTATTTAGTGGGGATGGGCTAGTTCATAACTCAAACAACAGTGACGGATTCGAAAATCCTCATGTCATATATGAGAGGCGTCACCAGCAGAGATTCTCGGTTAACGCATGGGTGGGCGTAATTTCTGACCACATCATTTGCCCCTATTTTCTTCCCCAGAGATTAAGTGTTGACATTTATAAGACTTTTTAGAGTACGTCCTTCCTAGATTACTAAAATAAGTTCCTGTTTACATCAGGCTTAACATGTGCTTTCAGCACGATGGAGCTCCTCCCCATCTCTGCCGGAATGTGCAAAATCATTTGGTTGAAGCGTATCCTGGCCGCTGGAAACAGGAAGGAGTACTTTCATTGTAGTGTCGCCACCTGGTTCTCCAGATCTCTATCCACTTGCTTATTTTTGTGTGGACACGTGAAAACATTGGTGTATGCGAACCCTGCTCATACAGATGGACTGTTAGTTGCACGAATAATCGCAACATGTGATGTAATCCGCGAGACACCTGGTATCTGGAATGGGGTACGAGAATCCATTAGTCGACGATGTTTTCTGAGTTGTGTGAATGGAGGTGTCCAATTTGAACAACTTCTCCAATGAGTCTGAATTAGCTTTACTTTTTTTTGTTTAATCAAATGCATTTTTTCTTATTTCCCATCAACATTATGTATGCCAAGTATATGTATATATATATATATATATATATATGTTATCTCTTCATGGTATTACTTTTCTAATCACTGCACTATCATTTATCTAATTACGTTAGTACTGTACCGTTAAATTGCAATATTTTATTTGCAAAACCAATTGTATTCTAAAGTTTGTGTATTAGGGCCTATTACACAAGTCTGCATTTTAAAACTTTTCCTCAGATGATTTATTTGAAATAGGCGTTTTTGAATACATTTTATACTGATTCCAAGATTGATTCCCATTTTTGTCTATCACGTCAGGTTTTTACACAAAAAGGAATTTATATTTTCATGATTTTAACTACTGTAAGCAAAATATATTCAAACTTCATTTCACACAAGTTACATTTTTGTTAAAACACATGTAAAAAATACTGTATATTACTGCCATAATAATTTCGTGACTACCTTGTAACAAAACAGAAAGCAAATTGTGATGCATTATTTTGAAAACTTCTCTTCTTTGACTTCCGTGACGTTCCTCCATTTTTAGTCTCTCTCTTCAAAATACAACCAGTGTCGGCCATCATAGCTTAATTCCATGTTGCCTGGTACCTCATCTGCCACTCTTTAATATCCTGGTGAAAATGTTCACCTTGCTCTTCACTATAATGTCCCAGATTTTCCGAAAAATAGTCAATGTTGGAAAATCCATCCATCCATAGTAATTCTGCCCGATGGCAAGTCTTTCACTGCAATCATATAATTTTCATGCAGCTTTACTAGGGAATTGTAGGTGTGGTAGCCCCGTTGCTTTCCACACCGGTGAAGGCTGATGATATTGATGATGATGATACTGATAAGGATGATGATGATGGCAATATGATTTCGGGGACATTTTGGGCCTTAAAGTTTTCCTGATATTTGTCTTTCACGTGAGGAAAAACCCCGATAAAAACCTCGCCCAGAAAAACTGTCCCGACCGGGGATCGAACCCGGGCCCGCTGCGTGACAAGGCAGCACGCTACCTCGAGACCACAGCGGTGTACTATGGGCATATAGAAAGTGATATTTCGCACTCATGTTACAATTTTACTTACTTTACTTTTGAGGGCCTCTCCACTTTCCAGCGGTTACCCTGTATTCCCATTCGCCATTCTTGCCGATCACGCCATTCATCCTCCTCCAGACCTCGGTCGTTCATCAATCTATGGATCTCTCCCCTCCAAGTTGTTCTTGGCCTGCCCCGTTTCCTTCTACAAGAAGGTGACCATTCCAAAAGAGTTTTGGGCCACCTATCATCCTCCATTCTCCTGACATGGCCATACCACTGAAGAGCTCGTCTTTCCATCCTTTCCAACACTGTCTCCTCCATATCACCCTCACTTCTTCATTTCTTCTCCTATCCAACCTGGACACCCTGGCACTGCGTCTTATTCCATCCATCTCCACTGCCAAGATCTTAGTTTTTTGTCCCTCTACCAAAGTCCATCCCTCAGCACCATGAGTCATTATGTTTTCCACAACAGACTTCAAAATCCTCTTCTTTGTGTGGTTTGATATGGTCCTACTCCACAGTACTCCATTCAACATTTTTATGGCTCTTCGTGCTTGTACTTACCTGCTATCTACTTCAGCTTTGCAACTCCCTGAATCATCAATAAGTGATCCCAAATATTTAAATTTTGTAACAGCTCTAATAATTCCTTGGGATAGGGATATATCTCGTCCACTTCCTCCTACTACAAGCTATTCAGTTTTTTCCATGTTTTCTCTTAATCCTGCTATTTCAAAAGCATTTAGAAGATTTCTCATCATGTATTTCACATCCTCACGACTCTGAGGTATCAACACTTGATCGTCTGCAAAAAATAAGAAATGTATTGTGCCACCTTGGACTGGTACTCCCATGCCTCCACAATACCGATTACACTGTTCCAATATATGCTGGATGTATATTTGAACAGAATAGGGGACATACTACAGCCCTGTCGCAGGCCTTTTAGTAGTTCTGAATAGAGAGGATATCATCTTACCCACTTTAACCGAAGCCTGACACTGCTGGTACAACCGTCGGACAAGTGAAATCGTTGATAAATCGAAACAAACTTCAACCTTTGCATCTCAAAGTTGGTTGATTGACACTGAGTCATAGGCCTTTTCGAAATCAACAAATATCAAATGAATTTCCTGGCCCTTAGCATGTGATTTTTCTGTTATCTGTCTCAGACTAAAAATGTGATCCATGCATGATTTCCCTCTGGTAAATCCTGCTTGGTCTTCCAACATTCTTCCTTCGATAGTGTGTTCAAATCTGTTTGTGATGATACTTCTAAAAATTCTACTCATGTATGACATCACACTGATTCGTCTGTAATTTCCAGGTGTTTTACGATTTCCTTTTTTATGAATAGATATTATATATGACATAAACCAATCCTTTGTTATTTCTTCACCCTCCAAAATTAAACATTTTACAGATAAGTCATTTTAATAAGGGGATCCATATTTCCATAATTCTGTCATTATTCCACTAGGTCAACTGGCTTTACCATTCTTTGATTTTCAGTGCCTGATTTATTACTTCGTCTAAAGTAGGTTCCATAGGTGACGATATATTGTCCATATACTCCACATTTTCACATTTTTGTCCCTTCCTTTTCTCAACAAGCAGATTTTTAAAGTGCTTCTCCCATTGTTCCATATTCACAAGATTTAAGGCTGGTGATGGATTATTAACTGCCCTCATCCTCCTTATAACTATCCATGCCTCTGCAGATCTTCTGTATCCTAATGAATGATCGATTTCAGCACATACGTTTTCCCACGATTCTTCTTTACGTTTTAATATAACCTTCTTTACCTTTCTCTTGCATTCTCTATACTTCTGTAGGTCTTCTTCACTTCTAGAGCTCAATCACTTATAGTACAATTTCTTTTTTTCATTAATAATTTCCAGTGCTTCCATATTCATCCATTCTGTCCTTCCTCCACTTTTCCTCTCCCTTCCCAACACTTCCTCAGCTACTCCATTAACACAATGTTTTAAAAAATCATCCAGGCCTTCAGCATTCAAATCCTCCTCTACTACTTTCAGTCTATTGTTCAGCCTTTACTGATATAGATAGCGTACACTATCTTTCTGTAATAGATGCACCAAATACTTGGGGTCATCTATAATATTCATTTCTTTATTTTTCAGAGTTTTAGATGTTTTTAATTTAGTTTTCATTGGGAACGCAATTTTTGATACAACAATATGATGATCCGATCGACATTCTATCTTCCTCCGTACTCTAACATCTTGCACTTTAATCAATTGTTGCTGTCTTACTATTACGTAGTCTATAATAAACTTCAAATTCCTGGAGTGGTTTACCCAGGTATATTTATGTATATCCTTGTGTTTAAACTTTGTATTCATGATAACACATTCCTGCTCCTTACAGAATTCAATCAACCTCCTGCCATTATCATTTTCTGTATCTTCTCCCCAGGCTCCAACAATGTTACTATTAATTTTTCTACCGACACGTCCATTAAAATCTCCTATTAGCAGGAGCTCATGTCCATTCACATAATCATCAATTACTTCTCTCAAATCTTCATAAAAAGCCATTTTCTCATCAACTGAAGCATCATTGTTGGGGCATATCCCCCTATTACTTCCACAGTAGTTTCATGAATACGTATGGTTATCTTAATTATCCTGCCACTTATTACTTTGCAATTAATTATTCCAGATTTCCATTTCCTCTTTATCAGGATAGCCAGTCCTGATTTTGCTGTCTCTGATTTTGGCACTCCACTCCAGAAATGTATATAATCCCCAACCACGTCTTGTCCTCGTCCTTTCTTTTTTGTCTCATTTAAAACTACTGTATCCATATCCAGAGTATCTAGTTCTTTAACTATTTCTACTAGTTTTCCACTTATTCCTTGTATATTCCAAGTTCCGCATACCAAAGTCCGTTTATGTAGCCAAAATCGATGCCTTTTAATGTGTCCAGCTAATTTCTTGGGAAACGTAAAAAGCTTTGTTTTACAGGATCGGGGTGCTAGCACTCTGCCTAACCCCCAACCTAGAGGACCAGGTAATTTGTAATCGAGGATGTCTTCCCCTAGCCTTTGGAGGACCAACTCCCATCCTGCAAGGCAGCAGCTCCCTATCCTGAGGTAATATCTTCTGCCTTCTTCGCCGTTGAGATTCCAAACTCTTCATCCGCCTAAGAAGCCATTGGATATCCACTTCTGGAGTGCTTTTTCGTCTGACCTCTCTCCTTTGACCTGTCCGCCATGGGTAACCCTATCAGTAGCTACGCTACCGCCGGCATAGCTCTCAGGGTCATCGAGATACTCAAACCCCACCACCAACTATAAGGACTTGCACTCCCTAGGTGGGGATGTTACAATTTTACTTTTTGAAATTTTCTAACATATTTTTTCAAAATTGCCTTGTAACTAGAATTTTTGTTAATCCCTAGAATGTTTTCAGTAACAGATCAGAAAGTGGTCAATGCTTCTTTTCTCTCTCATTCATTGCTTTTTTTAATCTTCATCCTCCATCTGTTTCTTAATTGCGGACCAACAAATTTCTAGCTTTTAATTTTTCTTGTGTGATGGGCGGAAATTTCTTACAAAGGTACTTGAAGCCTTGAACCCTTACAAACTGCTTTATCAATCCCAATTTCATGTGGGTGATGGACGCAGGACTATTTGAGGTTTACAAGTTGTTAATGTTGGATGTTTTTGTTCCAGACACAACATTTCTCCACTCTGGCAAAACTTTCACACTCCAATATTTTTGCTTTGCCTGACTGTCCCATCCACATAGAATGCATGGCATTTTTGTGAAACCAACTTTGCCCTAGTAGTATTCCTATAATCACCTCATATTAACCATCTGTGATCCTCATCCTGAATACTTGTTAATAGCATCTTCATGTTCTCGAATATCTCCTTCATCTGAGTCTATAAAAAGTCTCTACTGACTAGGAACATGCTCAATGTCATTAGAATTGCATTACCTTGTTTATGATGTTAGAGTAAACCAAGCAATCATTCTATGAGAACAAAGGAACTATTCTATTTCTCTGTCTCTGTGTCTGTATCATGAGTAATGTGTTCCTGGTTCCAGAAGATTCTTACTTTAAAGCCGTGAGTCAAGTAGTTCTGCAGATCACTTTGGCAAAGTCAGATTACGATCTAGACCATTAAGGTCACTTTGAGATAACCGTTGTGGAGTAAAGCCGTCTTCAGGCTGATATACATAAGCAGTATCGTTGTCAGTGATTGCATCAAGTTTACTTTCAGCATCATAGTTTGCCAGGTTCTCTAAAAGAGCAGTAGGAAGAGGAACAGGCTGCTCTCCCGATGTGTAACTGGCCCAATGGCTGAAGGAATGCTTGGATAAACAATTTGGTTCATAATTTTTTAATTACACTCCTAAACAAACAAAAGTAACAGTCATTAATGTTGTCTTTAGGCTCCCTCCAAACCTTAGGAATCGCAAACGTCATGCACGCTTTCTTCCCCTTTGTCCATAATCTTAACCTGTCAACGCAATAGCGGTAATTTTTTTTGGCGCTCATACCTTATCCTGGTCACCAAGATTCACTTTAAAATAAGCATAGGAGCCTTTTTTTCACAATGCCTGTAATATCCGTACTTTGCTTAAGCACTGTATAATTTTCACAAATAGGTCTATAGCAGAAAATATTAAGATTGTTCACACACTTGTGTATAGATATTGTCATACTTGCAGTCACACTGGAGAGGAAAAATGATAACAGCATTCATAGTTCAATTGTCTGATATCAACAACACTTCCAAGATCACCCAGTAACAATCACAGCAGCAGTTATGCCAACGTAAATACTTAGAGGCCTCAATTGACAAATTTCCCTCCAATAATACTCATTATATTCTGGTAGATATTACGCTCTCACTAATAAATATTTGAAAACAGATTAGGTCCATTATGAAAAGAAAAACTGTACATGATAGAGGAAACTAAGAACAGTTCTGGAATCGGCACAAAAAGTGAACTAATACCACTTAATTGTTTCCAGTCATCTGATATCATGCAGACTAGAGTTATTAGAACCATTCAAGCAATTCTCTGTGCAATACCTACTTTTGTAGCTCAATTACTGCGCCGACATTCCAGTATCGTATTCTGTAAAAATAATGAATAAATAATTGATCAGAAGTAAATCTACGTACGTAACTGATTTAATGTATAAAAAAGGAAAAACGAAAAAAACTGTACACAAACAGTAAGGATTTTCGAATCATACATTTGCATTGATAGTACGAAGCTATAACCACAGAGCTAAAGGCGCATACACGTTGCCACTTACATTCTCTGTATCATACAATTTCCATTTTAATTTAAAACAATCAATGGCGTTTGAACCATTTTACAAATTCAATCATAACTTGGACATTTTAGTCGTAAATCATTAGTTAATTATCTCAAATTGCTTATATAACACCCCTCTGTACGTAGTTAAATGTGTGCAGTATAATTCATTTACACCCTGCATATGAATCCATCCATAAAATTCTGCCCGAGGGCAGCTTTTTCTCTGCAAAACATAGCATTTCCATGCTATGCTTTGCAGCTTTACTAGGGAATTATAGGTGTGGTAGCTTCCCGTTACTTTCCACACCGGTGAAGGATGATGATAATGATAATTATATGGATAATGATGATGGCCGGATGATTTTCGGGGACCGTTGGAACCTAAGCTTCCTGACATTCGTCTTACAGTTAAGGAAAAACCCTGAAACATCCTCACCCAAGAGCCTGCCCCGACCGTAGATCGAAACCGGGCCCGCTGCGTGACAAGGCAGACCTTGTATATGTGTGCGTGTGTGTGATTAAGTTTTCAAGTTCAGGGAGTAGTTATGTTTTGATAAATGCATTTTTTGCGCGATAGTGTTTTTTGTCGTACTTGCAGCAATGGCGGCCATGATTGAAAGTTCATCTTCCTACATTTGGAGATTGCCAACCTAAATAATTATACAGTAATGAAAATACCTATTCTGTAAAATTACATATTACAACACGCGTGTGGGAAGTAAAACCACTGCTCTCTATGTATTCTATATACAATGTATGTACAAAATATGTACAAAAACAATTCACTGCATTTTAAATGAACTGAACTTTATTTGAAACAATATCTTCTTCTTCATCTTCCGAATGCTGTATTGGGTGATGATGCCCGTTCTGCGACTACAAAAACTGATCTTTCCATCGGTTGAAGGGTCTTCCGAGGTCTCTTTTGCCTTTAGGGTTGGGGTGGTAAATTATATTTGGTAAACGGGAATTTGACATTCTCTGGACGTGTTGGAACCATTTAATCTGATAAGTTTATATATGTTCAACTATTTCCCTACTATTCCACTGCATCCTTATCTCATCACTTTTCATTCTATCCCTTAATGTTACTCCAGTTAGTGATCGGAGGAATCTCATTTGTGAACTATTATTGCAGGATTTATCTTTTGCTCGAAGTGTCCAGCATGCACTTCCGTATAGTAGAGCAGGTTTGGCTATGGATTCCAGGATGTCAAATTCCAGTAATCATAAATCCTTTGTTCTTTGCCTGTCGTCATAGTTTTATTATCCGCCTGCATATTTCCTGTAGTCTATCGAGTATTTAAAGCCTATAGTTAGGTAAGACCAGTGGTGGGGTTGCCACCTCAATGCCTCTTGGACAGGCATACTTTTCTCTAGGGGATACGCCGCAAGTGGAGAGAGGTGGCCGAGCGAAGGCAGTCTTCTACAAGAAAAATAGAAGACTGCCTTCGCTCAGCTAAGGATCCTCGGCCACCTCTCTCCACTTGCGGCGTATATCGACTTCCTTGTTCGTGTGGTAAACCATACATAGGGACCACAAAAAGAAGTATAGCCACCCGTTTATCAGAACACAAAAGAAACTGCAGACAAGGAGAAATGGATAAATCGGCTGTAGCAGAACATGCCATTATGAATGGACACCAGATTCTATTCGATGATACACAAGTTTTAGCCACAACTTCCTATTATTTCCCTAGATTATATCGAGAGGCTATAGAAATACACAAGCATAAGGAAAATATTAACAGAAAAGAGGAAGGTATTAAACTGTCTAAGGCCTGGTACCGTACACTAGAAAATAAATGCATCAACACTAGGGACAACAAGGAGACGACCATTAGCCAATCAGCAAGAGCCACGCCCGCTCACCCTGCTCCCACCACTAGTATCAATACAACACCCGCAGCGTTCACTCTAAGTAGAGCTTCCGACCAGGAAACACGCCTAGAAGCACTCGCCACTGAAGATGCCCTCCGCAGTTGAGGGCGAAACGTCTGGTATCAACACCAACTATGGACCACGGCCACAGAACCCGGAATCACTCAACATCATTATTATTATTATTATTATTATACTTTTACTTATATACAGAATTGTAATGTTTACACATATTTCTGTGCCTATAGATTTATTATCCTTCTTTGCTCGTCTCTATCCATGCACTGCATTTCCTCCAGTCGTCCAGTTCTCAACCTAGTTCTTATTTCTTGCATCCAAGAGTTTCGTGAATTCCTTTCTTTCTTCTTCCAGGTGGACATCATTCCAATGGTTTTCTGGGTAACCTTTCTTCTTGCATTCATCGTACATGCACATACCAATTTAATTACCTTTATCTTATATTTGTCACTCAGTCGGGACAGGCTCCTGGATGAGGTTTTTGCGGTGTTGGGCGTAGGGAACAACGGTCCCCGAAAATCATCCGGCCATCATCATCATCCCTATCATTATCATCATCGTCCTTCACCGGTGTGGAAAGCAACGGGAAGCTACCACACCTATAATTCCCTAGTAAAGCTGCAAAGTATGCATGGAAATGCTTCTATTGCAGTAAAAGTCCTATCCTCGGGCAGAATTACTATAGATAGATTATCTTGTATAATTTACTATAGAATATTTATTATTATTTGTTATCTCGTTTGACATTATGTCTTATATTTACTAATTTTGGACATCTTGCCGCTCTCCATAAGAAATCCATTCACACGAGATTTTCTTGTATTTTTGTTAATTTGCATACTTTAGCTCCATATGTGGATTATTGAATTATATACTTGTAAGTTATTTTTGCTAGTTATGTATATATGTTCCATAGTATACCATTTATCATAGCTGTCATTGCTGTACATTTATTTATTCTGTTAATATCACTTTCTTACCTATCTCTTTATCTACTTTTACCCCAACTAATCAAATTCTTAAAATTCTGTAGATATTCCTCTTCTCCTCTTCTCCTATTCACTCTTCGCTTTATGCGCACCATCTCCATTCAAAACGTTTTTCCTATATTTATTTTCAAACACAAATTATCGTATTCGTCCAATAATTTTCTGATATAAACTCTATCATCGTATTTCTGCGCATTATAGGTGTGTAGCTTCCCGTTGATTTCACACCGCTGATGGTCGAGATGGTAATGATAAGGATGATGATGACGGCCGGTTGTATAAATATCTTAAATAATGTGGGTAATATGCTACAACCTTGAAAAAGGAATTTTGTTATTTTAATTTCTTCTGATACACATTTTCCAATTTTAATTTTATATATTGCATTTTTATACGATTATTTTATTGCATTAATAATGCAATAATATATATTATGATCATATTTTTTAATGCTTCCCACAACATTTTAAGTGTCATATGTTTTTTTCTAAATCCACATAAGTGAAGTGAGCTTTTAGCTTGTTATTATTAGACTTTTCAATCAATTATTTTACCATAAATATGTGTTCGAATGTAGATATCCCAGACAAAAAGCCCGCCTATACTTCATACTCCTTATGTTTATAATTATCTTCCAAGTAGTATTTGATGATTTTTGCATATATGCGACTAACAATATTCTTTAAGGTGATCCCTCTCTGATTATTGCACTCATCTTTTCTTCCTTTCTTACGAATGACTGATATCAACCCAATTTTACATTTCACTGCAACATCTCCATCTAGGCATCTCTCAGAAAGGCTTCTTAACAACTCAAATAATTTTCTTGTTCCATATTTAATTAATTCTGGCTGTACTCCTCATTTCCCATAAGCCGTACCATTCTATGTAATTGTCAATTGCTACCTCTACTGTCTCAATATCTAAATGTATACTCGTTCTATTTTGATCATCAATTTTCTCTACAATTCTACATGAAAATTTAGAACGATCTTCAGTCAATAGCTTCGTATATTACAATTTACATTCAATTAGGATATACCTCGAATATTGACTTTATTGTGTCGTGGCTTCCTTAAAGTTTTTAAGTCCTCCAGAATTGTAAACACATTCTTCCTCCATTACAACTTTGAATTATTTGACACGTTCTATCCAATACGTCTTATGATCTTCTATCACCTTCTTTTTTACCATTGCTTGAACTTTGTCATTATTCCATTTGTCTTTTTTATACTCCATTTAAGATATTTATTTATTTTATAGTCCACCGCTATGGTCTCGAGATAGCGTGCTGCCTTGTCACGCAGCGGGCCCGGGTTCGATCCCCGGTCGGGGCAGTTTTTCTGGGTGAGGTTTTTATCGGGGTTTTTCCTCACCTGTAAGACAAATGTCAGGAAAACTTTAAGGCCCAAACGGTCCCCGAAATCATATAGCCATCATCATCATGATCATCCTTATCATCATCATCCTTCAACGGTGTGGAAAGCAACGGGAAACTACCACACATATACAATTCTCTAGTAAAGCTGCAAGCATAGCATGAAAATGCTATAATAGCAGTGAAGGACCTGCTTTCGGGCAGAATTACTATGGATGGATTTATTTTATCATCCACATCATTCTTAATCTCCTGATTTTAAAATATTTTAATACAATATTCTTATAATATAATAATAATAATAATAATAATGATAATAATAATAATTATAATAATAATAAATATTATTTCGTAAATGAGGGAATTTTTTGGCTACTGATAAAACGTAAGACTTTTTACAAGCAGTAAACATATCATATGTAGTACGAACACTGTATTACTTCACCCTTCATACTAACTACGAGAATTCCAGAACTTCTCATTCTCAAGCTCTTGTTACCGGTACACGAAACCCTCGTGGCCGCACATCCTTCAACATCTTCTCTTTACGAGGGCGATTCTAATTAAGACAGAGTTTGACCGCCTTTAAAGGATAACCAACATTTCTAGCAAACAGGTTTCCGACATGGTTACAAAACATTCCTCCATCTCCACGTGCTAACACAACTAATAGAGAAAGAGAACGAATATAATTGAAAGTTTTATATAATATTTGCAATGGCTTTTGACTTAGTAGAGCACATTCCTCTCTTACAAGCAACACAACGTCGAGGTGTACATCAGAAATATGTCAGGCGTCTCGGTAAACAACAAAACGAGAGTCTAAGTGGACAAAAATAAGAGATGATATTCCTTTAAAACGAGATGTCAGGCAGGATAACCTGATATATCCGAAATTGTTCATATCTTTATCTGGAGACGTTTTCTGTTCAATCAAGAAGACAGTGGAATCAATATTGATAGAATAAATCTTAACAACCTTCGTTCCGCAGTTGACATAATTCTTATAAACGAATCACATACAAAGGGCTAGTGTATATTAGAAGAAATTTGTAGACACCGTAAACAAATGTGCCCTTAAATCAATGTGACAAAAACGAACATAATGACAAACAGTGAAAAGAATACCGATCCAGTTCGGTAATGGTCAAATCGAGAATATGAAAGAATATTTTTTTAGGTCAAACGGTTTCAATCAACAACCATATTAAAACATAAATATAAAAACGAGAGTTTGAAAATAAGAATTTTTGCAGTCTAAAATGTATCTTATTAGAGAAATAAATAAGCATGACACAAATCTGCCACAGGAAAATAGAGGAGAAACTACTTAACGTCACGTGAAGAGACCGGAGAAGAAACGAAGATATCAGCAAGTCAACGAATCTAAAATTTGCAGCGAATACAGCAATATATTCAAAGTGAAATTTTTGGGTAGGACATGTGGTCAGAATATACCCAAAAAAGGACATTCTTCTACCGTGTGTAAACCTAGGTCAGGAAATAGCAGGGAAGGGAGGCAAAGGATTCCACGATGTGATGTTTTCAATCTTAAACTAGGAAGACGGTATAGTAGAATAGCAGCAGATAGGTGAAAGTTGAAGAAATCTACAGGGAGCTCAAAAATTTCCCTTATAAACTTCTAGGACTTATAGAAGGGACTGAGTTGATAATACCTAGAATTGGAAAGCATGTCCGGAAACTTATCGTTTCCGTGCTACTGCCGTTTGTAAACACCTTTGCCTGAACGTACGTCACGTGTTTCAATAGCAATAGCTTCCCGATTTGTCCGCCCGCAGATTTACATGATGAGGGGCGCTTACGTTGGATCGCGTGATGTCAATTGACGTTTATACTACCACTCGGACCTGGTTCGCGTCTCATTTACGTGTCTTTCAATGTTAGAGCATCATGGTTGAATTCACTTTTGCCAGTACACCGACATGAGCCTTCTGTACGGCGAGGCTCGAGGTAATGCAAGAGCTGCTCCTCGCCTTTAACATGATAGTTTTCCACATCGTCCGACTCCATCGCATATTATTTTCGCCATAATTACGTAAAGGCTTCGCAAAAGGGGTAACTTCACCGCCAGCATTATGATTGTGGTGCTCCAAGGAGACGCCGCACTCCCGAATTATAAGATACTCTACTGTAATCAAGTTTACGGGAACCCGTCAATGAGTACACGAGCAATTGCGCGTATAATGGATATTGCTCCTAGCACCGTCTGAAATGTTATACATGAATAATAACTAAATGCATACCACCTCCAAAGGGTACATTCTCTTACTGCCAACAGATTTTTCCCCACGCGTTGAGTTCTGGGTTTCTGCACAGCTGCATCAACGATCCCCTATTTAACAGATGAATGTATATTTACTAGGGACTGTGTACTCAATTCACGAAACAGCCATGTCTGGGCAGGCGAAAACCCTCATGCCGCGCATGTATAGGGATTCCAATATAGATTTTCAATTAATGTGAGGTCAGGTATTCTAAGTGGTCATGTGATTGTACCCTACATGCTTCCATCCTGCCTAACAGGCCTCATATACTTAATCTTCCTACAAGTATTGGGTGTGTTGTTGGATACTGTGCCATTGAACGTCCATCAAGACATGTGGTTTCATCATGACGGCGCACCCCCTCATTTTTTACTTCATGTTCAGGAACATCTGGACCGACGATCGAACAAAGATGGATAGACCGAGGAGGTCCAATTGCATGGCCTCCATGATCGCTGGATTTGACTCCATTGGACTTTTTCCTCTGGAGATGTATGAAGAGTTTGGTAGAGACAGAAGAAAAACTGATGGCACGAGTTATGGTCGCTGCAGGAGAGATCGTGATAGAGTGCGTTTACCAAAACATCATTCGTAAGCACAAAGTGTGCAACGAAGTTGCCGGTTGCCACATCGAATCACACTTGTAGTGGATCTGAATATTAACCATCATTTCAAAACTATAACTTTAACTGTAATCAAATTTTTTGTGAAAAATTATTCAGTTTCAATTTTGTTTCTTTGGTTATTAATGAGTTGATTATAAAACAAGTGATACCTTCCTGTGTTACGCCTCATAATATATTTTCTTGTAAACGAAGTAGCGTTAAAAACATGTTTTCAAACGGCTATAGCACCGAAAAGGTAAGTTTCCGGACATGGTTTCCAATTCTAAATATTATCAACTCAGTCCTCTCTAGAAGTAGTAGATGTTTGTAAAGGGACTTTTAGAGCACCCTGTTTAAACATTGAAAAACCTCTGTAAATACAGGGTGATTACAAATGATTGGAGCGATTTCATGATTTTATGGTAGCTGTAGTATTCGACATATTTTCACGAACTTTTACAGATACATAGAGCAACTTCCCAGGTTTTTTTTGAGATGTTACAGGTGCTCCATATGCTCCCCCTTGGTGATTCTGCAGATATCAAGTCTGTAATCAAGTTCGTCCCATACTCGACGTAACATGTCCCTATTAATTTGTTCAAAGGCATTGATTATGCGAGCTCGCAGTTCTGGTAAGTCTACTGGTAAAGGAGGCACAAACACTGAATCTTTCACATACCCCCAAACAAAAAAATCGCACGGCGTCAAATCGGGGGAGCGTGGAGGCCATGACAACAATTTCTGATCATTCTCTCCACTGCGACCGATCCATCGGTTTGGCAATCTCATGTTTAAAAATTCACGAACATCGTGATGGAGGTGTGGTGGAGCACCATCCTGCTGGTAGATGAAGGTCTCACTGTCGGTCGTCAGCTGCGGCATGAGCCAATTTTCCAGCATGTCCAGGTACACGTGTCCTGTAACGTTCTGCTCGCAGAAGAAAAAAGGGCCATAAACTTTGAACTGAGAACCGCACAGAACACACTAACTTTTGGGGAGTCGCGAATGTGCTGCACAATAACGCGGGGATTTTCTGTGCCCCAGATTCGCACATTGTGTTTGTTCACTTTGCCATTCACAAAGAATGTTGCTTCGTCACTGAAGACAAGTTTCTCACAAAAACCATCCTCATCCATAAACTGCTGCATTTGTGTACAAAATTCAAACCGACTCACTTTGTCAATGGGCGTAAGGGCTTGTAGAAATTGCAAGTGGTAAGGTTTATGCTTCAATCTTTTCCGCAAGATCTTCCAAACGGTCGGTTGTGGAATGTTCAGCTCTCTGCTCGCTTTCGTGTTGATTTCTGTGGGCTACGTGTGAAACTCATCCGCACACTCTCAACCTTTTCTTCACTCACTGAAGGACGACCCGTTGATTTCCTTTTACAGAGGCATCCTGTAGCTTTAAATTGCGCATACCATCGCCGAATGGAGTTGGCACTCGGTGCATCTTTCTCGAACTTCGTTCTGAAGTGTCGTTGCACAGTTATCACAGATTGAGTTGAATGAAATTCAAGCACAGCATATGCTTCTCCTCGCCTGTCGCCATCTTTGATAACTGCTGCGCTCTCTCGGTTTAAAGCTGAAACACGGCTGCGAGAGAAAACAAAAAAAACCTTATGAGTTTTTATACATAACTTTAAAGTTCTGTGAAGATATGTCAAATAAGATCGCTACAATAAAATCATGAAATCGCTCCAATCATTTGTAATCACCGTGTACATATTAATGCAACGGAAAAGGAGCGATGAAAACATTGGGAATACTCCCAGATATACTTAGTGCTCGCGTTTGTACCGCTAATGACCTCGTAAATCATCATATACGAGCTTGAAACAATCACAAAATATAGATACATAATTTTATATATTGTTTGAATTGGTATTATAATATATATATATATATATATAAATGTTATAATTTTATTTACATTTACAACTAAACTGAAGTTTGCGAAATGCCTAGAAGGATCTAGACAGAGTGGGACGGTTACCCTGCCACAGAATATAGTTGACAATATGAAGCCACAATATACCATACCTATGTAAATTCCTAAAGATAATCGGTGGGAAGACGCCCCATACACTGGCCAAAATGCTGTGATTCTTTCCTCCCATGGGGATTCGCATTTTGTAATTGCACGCCAAGGCAGATTGCCTTAAACTGCTCACCAAGCTGCAGAATAATTCTAATCTTAACACAATAATACTGTCTGTTGTCACGACTGTCAATTAATGGTTACTATGTTCGCGTTTGGTTCAGAGGTTCCGGGTGCAAAACCGGCTGGAATCAATGGATTTTTAGGAGCTGTGCATTCTCAGTATGGCTTCCTTTGGATGTGAAGTAAAGCCCTAGGTTCCGTGAATTGGAATTATAGCACGTATAAGGACCTCTAGTCTTAAAAAGGAGTATTCTTAACATTAAATTTCGTTCATATCTACCCTAGATTTGAATTTCGATACAGCAAAATATGCTGTTAAATACATGCCATTAGTAACAAGTGAATGTAACGACATAAGTGATGACTTACACGAAAAAATGCCATATTTATATTAAAATAGTAGCTTGCATAGTAATTCAGGCCTATAATGTAATCTAATTACAAATTTTAAAAAACATAATTACCAGTATACAGTAATATCATAAAGTTAATTAAAAGTTAATTAATTTATGTAACGCTGAATTTGATCGCATTAAACAGTGGTGCATCCCTCTAAGCGAGAAGTTAAAACCGCAGGAGATTTTCAAATTAAGTAACTTAACTAAATTAAGGAATTTTATCCGGTATGTCCGCTGAATTTCTACATCACTTATTAATAATCCTTAACATTCTTATAAGACAAAAAGTGATGCTCTCGCATCGTGAGGGATTATAATGTAATAAAATTCGCATGTGATGAAAATATCTATATGTAGTACGTTAAGAGAATATTAATTAAAATTTTGCTTATTAATTTATAAAGACAAATTGATTACATTTTTAAGCGTTTGAATATATTATTTTAATAGATAGCTTTATTTACATAACCTTATATTTATTTATTTATTTCTGTTTTGTATGATGGAATTAAGGCAATTCTAATTTATTGTCTAGTCATCAGGACATACGTACGCATATCAGGCATGTTATATTAAAATACAAGGGAGCAAGTCCTCTGGAAGGGACTTTAAACCGTGGGTCCTGGATCTAAGGAAATCACGTTCGTAAAATATCCTTAAGCCTTAATAAAGAGGCTACTAAGCAAACTTTAATGACCTAATTCATCCTACCAATATCTTGGTTGCCTGCTAGATGTCTCATTGGGTCGGTACGTTGACAGTGAAACATCATTACATATTTAAGGAAATAAGGTATTAAGTTCTTCTAGTAACTCCTAACAAAGGAGAGGTTACGGCCTTACATTGGACTGTTACGCCATTGTCATGTAGAGAATCACAGCAATTATAATATTATCTACAAATGATAACTACCAAAAGTGACTTTTATAAGACTAATATCTATATCAATGGTAACTAAACAAAAATAAGTATAAATCTAATATATACAATGAATGTTTGTTTGTTGTTTATTCGTACTTTATACGCGGCCATACCGTTGATCCGATTGTGATGGGGCTCTTTGCAAAATGTTCAGAAGATCACCGGAATGAACATAGGCTATAAGCGAGTTGTGATACTCAACTCATTCACCCTTAAAAAAAGCCCTTTATAGTGGAAAACTTGAGGAAAAGGTAGCTCTTTGGACGCTTAAATGGTTTACGCTGCCTAAACCATAACAAATACACAAAATTAATGTACACAGAATTGAATACTACCTCAAAACGCACTATCGAACCCGTAGGTTCATGGCTGCACGGATATAAGCTCTTCATACATCCCTATCCTGAGTTAATGCTTTCCAATCATTCCCTGTATAATCTACTTCCCTCAAATCATAGTTAATGTTATTCTTCCACCTCATTCTTGGTCTACCAACTGGGCGTTTTCCCTTACGGATAACTCACAATAACCATTTTTGTCTTTCATTGATGCCAAGAAGATCGAGACAAGTACGCAGGTTTCTTTGCATGGCGGGTATTCTTTTACGGATAACTCAAAATAACGAATATTGTATTTAGCTCAATTATGCCAAGAATATCGAGATAAGTAGAATCCCGGGCAACATCGGATAATCAGCACGGGGAATCTTAAAATAATTACGATATATATTTATAATTATTTTTCATTTTACTTATTCAACTAATCATAAGAAGTATAGCCCACATGAATGTTTGTCTTTTAGCTCATTTATGCCAAGAATATCGGAATGAATAGATCCCCCGGATAACGCCGGGTAAACAGCAAGGGGTATCTAAAAAATAATTACAATACAATTTTTTTCCATTTACTTATTTAACTAAACATAAAACAAATTAATGTTCGTATTTTAGCTCTTTCATATCAAGAAGATCGGGATAAGTAGATTACCGGTCAACGCCGCACAGTGGGGTATTTGACCGATTTAGGCGGCCAAAAGTCGATTTTCTGAAATTTATTCTCGACAGGAAAACAATAGCTCATATCAGGCGATAATATGGTACCCAATTTTCATCAGCCAGTGTTACGTTGAGTCTAAACGACCAATCGAAATTTGACTATCTCTCACACTGCAAATATTTTTTTCTCGGCGCTCCTTGTGCAAGCTTATATTCCACATAGATTATTGCTCTTTAGGGATTGCATTTTAAGTGAATAATTATGGATTGTGATAAACCAGTAAGTATTAACATATTTTAATTGTATTTACCCTCTTGATATATATTTTGATTCAGGTAAAGCTTCTTCAAATAGGATATATTTTTAGTTATACTTCCGGGTATTTCCCGGCACTTTCCTTTAGTATCATAGAAACGTTGAAGTGTTGGCTTAGCGATTTCGTGAAAATTGGGCGCGGACTCGCGCGGTTTTCCATGATATATAGGTTTATTAAGGCATTATTAAAAATGTTATTTTTTTACTAAGTGATTATAAATATTTTAAATTACTCGATTTTTGTATTAGGGCCATCGGACGTCAATATATTGACTCGAAGAAAGCTGTTTAACATTATGCAACAGCAAAATTTTCTGGATATTGATGAAATATTAAGACTTATTGGAAAAATTACCTTTTACAGTATAACAGTTACTCAGTCGTACAAATAAAGGAAATAAAACACAAATTTTCACATTTTAAGTCTGAATTGAAAAGAAAATGGACAGCAGCACATAAGAAATAGGATATATTTCTTAAGAAAAATAGTGATTGGTTTGAAGGGATATTAACAATTCCTAAGGTAGTGAGTCGAACAGAACGGCCAACGAAGACATTTCAAGATTTGAGCGAAAGCAGCAAAAGAAGGAAAAATAGAGGATTTACGTAGCAGTACAGACACGGGTGTCCTGACTTATGCTGCAAAAGTGAAATTAATAACTACGGGAAGAAGATTTGCTTCTAAAGTACTCAAGGAAATATCCAGTTCTCCAAAGCGTGCAGAAAAATATAAGAAAGCATAATCTCTTAGTCTTCAGGAAGACAAAGCACAATTAGCGGCATTAAGAGCATTGGCCATGTTTGTCGAAGATGGTCTTTCGAGAAGACAATATGGAAACTGCTGAGTTGTATGTCCAGTTATATTCATGGTATCCGATGACACCTACGATGCACACGATACTAATTCACGGTCCCATTGTAATAGAGAACGTCCTGCTACCTGTAGGTCAGCTGTCCGAAGAGGCAGAAGAATCAAGAAATAAATATTTTCGTCTGTACCGTCAAAACTACGCAAGGAAATTTTCTAGGGTATCGTGAAACCTATAGACCTGCTTAACTGATACTGCTAAGTTCAGATCCAGATTTCACTTGTATGAGGCCAAAACCTAGAAAACGCACAAACTTACAAATCTGGAACCAGATACAGCTGAATCATTAGATGAAGTGGAAGTATCTTCTGATGAAGAACTGTGACTCTAATAATCACATCATCATCATCATCATCATCATCATCAAAGTGATATCGTGTATAAACATTTATGTTAAGTTTATGATTGGCCTTAACTGCCAGCAAATGGGAAAGTAGAAATTTGAAGGATATCTTACAGAAGGGCAAATTATGCACACAATACTGCAGATTATGGACATAGACTTAAAGTCCAATGCTTGTACGAATAGTGCCTTATTTAGGTATAATTGATTGTAACAGTGCTTTTTTTTAGGTTTAGTTTCTTATATCTGTTCATAGTACTTAATAAGTGGATTGTATAGTTTAAAAACGTAAAATATATTTTTTTCTCCAAAATGTACTACATTTCTCTTGAAATACAGTTAATTTAGTAAGAGGACACATTTATACTCAACCGAATTGCAAAAATAATTTTGGCCGCCTAAATCGGCAAAATGCCCCACTGTGCGCCGGGTAATTAGCACGGGGTATCTAAAAATATATATTTACTTACTTACTTACTCACTGGCACTATCGAACCCGTAGGTTCATGGCCGCGTGGACATAAGCTCTCCATACATCCCTATCCCGAGCTAATGCTTGCCAATCATTCCCTGTATAATCTACTTCCCTCAAATCATAGTTAATGTTGTTCTCTCACCTCATTCTTGGTCTACCAACTGGCCGTTTTCCCTCTGGCTTTCCTACAAGAAGCTTCCATGCACGTCTTTCATTCCCCATACGCGCAACATGTCCTGCCCATCGCAGTCTACGACACTTAACTGTTCTTATTATATCTGGCTTCCTATAAAGACCATGTAGTTCATTGTTATGTAGTCTTCTCCATTCACCTGTCTGTTCATCTCTCTTTGGTCCAAAAATTTTCCTAAGTACTTTATTCTCAAATACTCGTAATCTCCTTTCCTCCCTTAAAGTAAAGTCCATGTTTCGCACCCATACAATATAACTGGTAGAATAATAGTTTTATATATTTCAGCTTAACGTTTTTTGAAAGGAGTTGGGACATCAGAAGTCTCTGCAATGCATAATAGCATGCATTTCCAGAATTGAGCCTATGTTTAATTTCTTTGTGCGTCTCATTCCTATTTGTGATTATTGTTCCTAGGTATTTGAATTCAGCCACTTCCTCAAAATTTCCCTCATTTGTCATTAGCTGTCCATTTCCATTATATACTGAATTTCTACCTGTGACCATATGTTAGTTTTACTGATATTTACTTCCAGTCCTAATTTCTTAGTGTTACTCAATAGTGTGTGCATGTTGGTCTTTTAGTATCTCCTCGCTATCGGCCAGTAGTACTACATCATCAGCATAAGCTAACAGCTTATTAATACCATTCAGTTGTAAGCCTTCCTCATTCTCTAAAGATTTAATGTCATGCTCTAGTACAAAATTAAATAGTAGAGGAGAAAGTGCATGTCCTTGCTTCAACCCATTCTGGATTACAAAAGTGTCTGAAAACTGTTTGCCTACTCGCACCCTAAACTTTGAGCCATTTAGACACATTCGTATAAGTCTAACTAACTTTTTAGGAATTCCGAACTCCAGCAGGATACTATATAACTTCTCCCTCTTAATTGAATCATATGCTTTTTGAAGTCTACGTATAGTTGATGTACAGTACCATTATATTCCCATTTCTTTTCTAAAATCTGTCTTATACTAAAAATCTGATCTGTGTAGACCTGTTTCTTCTAAATGCACATTGATGATCTCCTACAATGTCATCAATATAGGGAGTAAGTATGCTTACTAATATATTTGTTAGAATTTTGTACGAAGTTGAAAGTAATGAGATGCCCCTGTAGTTGTTGCAATCAGTTTTATCTCCTTTCTTATAGATTGGTATGATAATTGATTCCTTCCATTCATCTGGAAGAGCTTCTTTTTCCCAAATCTTACTAAGCAACCAGCGTATCTTGTCCATCAATTTTTCCCCCCCTGATTTTATCAGTTCTGCTGGGATCTCATCTGAACCTGATGCTTTATACATCTTCAATTTTTCAATCGCCATTTCAACCTCTAATGCACTTGGCTCTATGACTAGCATTTCTGCTGTCTGTAACTTATCCTCCTCAATGTCCTGTTCTGTATGTACATTTAATAGCTGATTAAAGTAACTTTTCCATCTATTTAATATACTCCTAGAATCTGCAATCATATCCCCATTTTCATTCCGAATTATGTTTGTTCTAGCCTGAAACCCTTATTTCTCTATACTAATTCCCTGATATAATTCTCTAATGTTCCTATTTTTTGCATTCATTTCAAGATCATTAATCTTCTCTTTCAAATATGCCCTCTTTTTACTCTTTAGTAACTTGGTGGTTTCCCGTCTAATACTACCCAATTGCTCTAAATTTACCTCCTTTGGCTCGTGTAACCATTTCATTTTTGCTAGCTTTCTTTTCTTTACAATGTCGGCACATTCCTCATCAAACCATTTCTTGTTTTGCCTCTTTTTTAAACAGCCAATGCTTTCTGATGCTGACAATTTAATAGTATCTCTTATAGCCTCCCATTCTTTATTTATATCAGTTTCTTCTTCATTTGCCACATTGCCATCTGAAGATTCTAATACTTCAAATCTATTAGCAATTTTGATTTGGTATTCTTGCCGCATTTCATCATTTTTCAAGTTTTTTAGTTCAAATTTTTTCAGAATCATCTTTAGCATTTGTTCCTCTCATAAGCGATAGCCGTTGTCTGATCTTCACTCTGACCAGATGATGATCCGAATTGCAGTCTGTCCCTCTAACTGATCTAACATCAATGATGCTACTGTGCCAGCGTTTATCCACTAATACATGATCTATCTGGTTCCGAGTTTCTCCATCTGGGGACGTCCAGGTATATTTATGAATATCCTTATGCTGAAATGTTGTGCTCTTAACAATGAGATTCTTTGATGTGGCAAATGTGACTAATCTAACCCCGTTGTCGTTACTATCTTCATGAAGACTGAATTTTCCTATTGTTGGTTTGAATATATCTTCCCGTCCCACTTTTGCATTAAAATCTCCTAAGACAATTTTCATATGATATCGTGAAAGGCTCTCAAATAAGCATTCTAATTCTTCATAGAACTCATCCTTGATCTTGTCATCTTTATCTTCTGTGGGGGCATGTACATTTACAATTATAAAATCATGTCGTTTACCCTTTAGAACTATGTATGATATCCTATCACTAACAAACTTAATATCTCGGATAGCGGATAGGATCCTCCTTCTGACTAAAAAGCCCGTTCCAAAAGAAGGTCTTTCTGCACCCCCATAGTATAATGCAAATCTTCCTGATTCCTGACTACCTTCTCCTGGCCACCTAACTTCCTGTAAAGCGACTATATCCAAGGAATATATATTTATAATTATTGTGCCTTTTACTTAATCAATTAAACATACAAGCACATTAACTTTAATTTACTTAGGCGTAGGAACGCACGCCGTGTATTAGCTATAGGGAAATATAAACGATTGCGTGGATATCCGTACCACATATAGGCCTACAAATCAAATAAGAATAAAATATTTAATTAAATCAATTAATTTATTGGGTATATATATATATATATATATATATATATATAGCCTTCATTTCTAAATTTCAAAATTTAA
Organism: Diploptera punctata; assembly: GCA_030220185.1. NCBI lineage: Eukaryota > Metazoa > Arthropoda > Insecta > Blattodea > Blaberidae > Diploptera > Diploptera punctata. The sequence continues at coordinate 1,715,299 of JASPKZ010009799.1, read as the reverse complement.
TTTTATCATCGAAATACATATAGAGATCATCGGTTGATTAATGTATTTGACATCGTCTGATTCCTAATATCCAATTTTGTCGGTCCATCCAATCTACTGGTTGTAGATGTTTCTGTTCCATGTATATACATATTCCCTGACTCCAGGAGGTTTTAGGTATATATATATAAGCTTAAAATATCAATCGCTCTTAAAACTATTGTTATAAGATAAAATGAAATAACTTATTGAATTCTAAATGAATTCTAGTTAATTATATGTACCTGTTATTTTGTCAACAAGTAACTCTTGGATTTGTTTTTGAACGAAGTCCCAGTTTGAATGTAACTGATTAGGGCGCAAGAAAATTCCATGTACTAAAAAAGGAATGTATGAGGATTATATGAAGGCCAATGATATAGAGATCGGGTATCTACTACACGTGCGCACATATTGGAGCGGTGTAATAAATAATTAAGTGAGAATGTATAACGTATTTTATATTAAAGAGGTACGGAGAACGGTTCTACTTACCCTTAGACTTAGACGAAGCCATGACAATAACTTTTCCAGGGACGGCGAAACGTAATGAAATCTGCAAATACCACAACGAAAACGTACACATTAATTATGAACATTTGAAAAAATAACTCTCTCTTCGTAAAACCGTATAAAAATAATGAAATCTTAGCGTTAAAGGGCCAAAATATTTTGCTGAGGTGCCGTTTATTTCTGAAATCTATGACATGGAACTCATCGATTGTTTTATCTTTGAAAGAAGCCTTTCTAAGGATATTTACGTCCCTTGGCCTCGGCAAGCTTTGAACTCGCAAATCGTGTAATAAGAGACAATCATGGTACCCACTAGCCCACTAGTCCACCGGGACCGACTTAATATTCATTTATATGAGGTTAATTTTCTTCTTTTTTTTGCATTTAAGTTCCTTGAGTCTCGCCACAGCATGCCTTATGACAGATGCCCTATTCCGATCTATAGCCTTCTTGCTCTAATTTTTTTGCTTTCAGGTGCCGTAGGTCTTCTTTCGCATTAACTATCGATCTCTCTATGTCTGAGTTTTCCCCTCTTTCTACAAGCTCCTATATTTACTTCCATTATCCTCGAAAAAAATCTGATCATTCGTTCATTCATTGAACATGATAAAGCAATTTAACTATACCAAATTTATAAATTGTACTATATTTAGCGTATTGGTTGTTTCACATTCATCCTGATACTCCATCATAGTTTGGATATTTTGCCCATAAAATGTTATGACTATTTTCCTCTCCTCAGTCGTAAGTAATTTTCGTTACTTGATCGTCAAGGGTCAATGACTGCAATCCATATAGACAGTAAGCCTTATAACAGTTTCAATCACATTTTAAAGAGGAACAAACGCTAAAGATGATTCTGTAAAATATGAATTAAAAAACTTGAAAAATGATGAAATGCGGCAAGAATACCAAATCAAAATTGCTAATAGATTTGAAATACTGGAATCTTCAGATGACAATGTGGCAAACGAAGAAGAAACTGATATAAATAAAGAATGGGAGGCTATGAGAGATACTATTAAATTGTCAGCATCAGAAAGCATTGGTTGTTTAAAAAAGAGGCAAAACAAGAAATGGTTTGATGAGGAATGTGCCGACATTGTAAAGAAAAGAAAGCTAGCAAAAATGAAATGGTTACACGAGCCAAATGAAGTAAATTTAGAGCAATTGGGTAGTGTTAGACGGGAAACCACCAAGTTACTAAAGAGTAAAAGAGGGAATATTTGAGAGAGAAGATTAATGATCTTGAAATGAATGCAAAAAATAGGAACTTAGAGAATTATATCAGGGAATTAGTATAGAGAAGAAAGGGGTTTCAGGCTAGAACAAACATAATTCGGAATGAAAATGGGGATATGATTGCAGATTCCAAGAGTATATTAAATAGATGGAAAAGTTATTTTAATCAGCTATTAAATGTACATACAGAACAGGACATTGAGGAGGATAAGTTACAGACAGCAGAAATGCTAGTCGCAGAGCCAAGTGCATTAGAGGTTGAAATGGCAATTGAAAAATTGAAGATGTATAAAGCATCAGGTTCAGATGAGATCCCAGCAGAACTGATAAAATCAGGGGGAGAAAAATTGATGGACAAGATACGCTGTTTGCTTAGTATGATTTGGGAAAAGAAGCTCTTCCAGATGAATGGAAGGAGTCAATTATCATACCAATTTATAAGAAAGGAGATAAAACTGATTGCAACAACTATAGGGGCATCTCATTACTTTCAACTTCGTACAAAATTCTAACAAATATATTAGTAAGCAGACTTACTCCCTATATTGATGACATTCTAGGAGATCATCAATGTGCATTTAGAAGAAACAGGTCTACAACAGATCAGATTTTTAGTTATAAGACAGATTTTAGAAAAGAAATGGGAATGTAATGGTACTGTACATCAACTATACATAGACTTCCAAAAAGCATATGATTCAATTAAGAGGGAGAAGTTATATAGTATCCTGCTGGAGTTCGGAATTCCTAAAAAGTTAGTTAGACTTATACGAATGTGTCTAAATGGCTCAACGAGTAGGGTGCGTGTAGGCAAACAGTTTTCAGACACTTTTGAAATCCAGAATGGGTTGAAGCAAGGAGATGCACTATCTCCTCTACTATTTAATTTTGTACTAGAGCATGCCATTAAATCTTTAGAGAATGAGGAAGGCTTACAACTGAATGGTATTAATAAGCTGTTAGTTTATGCTGATGATGTAGTACTACTGGCCGATAGCGAGGAGATACTAAAGGCCAACACGCACACACTATTGAGTAACACTAAGAAATTAGGACTGGAAGTAAATATCAGTAAAACTAAATATATGGTCACACGTAGAAATACATTATATAATGGAAATGGATAGCTAATGACAAATGAGGGAAATTTTGAAGAATTGGCTGAATTCAAATACCTAGGAACAATAATCACAAATAGGAATGAGATGCACAAAGAAATTAAACATAGGCTCAATTCTGGAAATGCATGCTATTATGCATTGCAGAGACTTTTGATGTCCCAACTCCTTTCAAAAAACGTTAAGCTGAAAATATATAAAACTATTATTCTACCAGTTATATTATATGGGTGCGAAACATGGACTCTTACTTTAAGGGAGGAAAGGAGATTACGAGTATTTGAGAATAAAGTTCTTAGGAAAATTTTTGGACCAAAGAGAGATGAACAGACAGGTGAATGGAGAAGACTACATAACAATGAACTACACGGTCTTTATAGGAAGCCAGATATAATAAGAACAGTTAAGTCCCGTAGACTGCGATGGGCAGGACATGTTGCGCGTATGGGGAATGAAAGACGTGCATGGAAACTTCTTGTAGGAAAGCCAGAAGGAAAACGCCCAGTTGGTAGACCAAGAATGAGGTGGGAGAACAACATTAACTATGATTTGAGGGAAGTGGATTGTACAGGGAATGATTGGAAAGCATTGGCTCGGGATAGGGATGTATGGAGAGCTTGTGTCCGTGCGGCCATGAACCTACGGGTTCGATAGTGCCAGTGAGTAAGTAAGTAAGTATTTCTGTAAATATGTATACATGCCTGATAATATTCATTTCCAGCTTTAAGTGGTTCTTAATTCACATCTCAATAGCATTCGATTGATTTTCCAAGGATTCCAAATATTTGCAGCTGAAAGCTTTATCATTTCACTTTATAACATGTACTAAAGCTGTTGTTATGTTTCAGTAGGATGCTGACATATTACATCTATTTCTACTTGTAAATATTAATTTCACTGACAAAATTCAATGATGTTATGAAACGATATATCCATTCATCCATCCATCCATCCATAGTAATTCTGCCCTAGGGGCAGGTCATTCACTGCAATTATAGCATTTTCATGCTATGCTTGCAGCTTTGCTATGGAATTGTAGGTATGGTAGCTTCCCGTTGCTTTCTACACCGGTGTAGGATAATGATGATGATGATAATTGTAACGATGATGATGATTATGATGGCCGTATGATTTCGGAGACCGTTTGGGCCTTATAGTTTTCCTGACACTTGTTTTAAGGTGAGAAAAACCCCGATATAAACCTCACCCAGGAAAACTGCCCCTACCGGGGATCGAACCCGGGCCTGCTGCGTGACAAGGCAGTACGCTACTTCTAGACCACAGCCAGCGGTGGACAAACGATATATAATTAAATAAATTATGGTATTGAAATTCAATCTTGCGTTATTATGTCGATTGAGAAATCGAGAAAGAAAGAATTGGAATTCCTCAGGAATACCACAAATAGATCGGAATACCTCAGGATTTGATATCTCGAACCTTCAGAATACAAGGTCAGTATACGTATCTGAGTTAATTCTATAATGTCCTTTATGTAAAATAATATCATCATCAACATCTTCCTAGCAGGGATTAGACAATTTTACCTATTCCGTCTTCACACTCTCTTAGAACCATCTCTTGTTCGGACGTCCCACATACCTTCTTCCTTGAGGTCGATATAATTATATGATAGTGCTGGGATTATTTTGTTATTCATACGATCCAGATGGGCTCTCCAATTGTCTTTATATTCATCTTTCTTCTAATTTAAGTTGTATAAATTGAATGTGTCTCTTAGTATCTTCGTTTCTTATCAGATCCATTTTTGTGCAGCACTTTTATCCTATGAAGAAACCTCATTTCTGCCGACCGAATCTTACTTCTACCTCTCTCCTGTAATATTCAAGACTCACTACCGAACATTAATACCCGCACAGCCATTATCTTATAAAACTTTAATTTTATGTATTGTCCCACATATTGACTGAAATTTGTTCAATTTGGTTTCTAAATCTCTGCCTCCATCATTGCTTATATTACATCCAAGATAATCAAAATTGTAATCTTGTTCCAATATTTTGTTTTCTATTATTATTTTCAAGCACACAGAGTATTTTCCTCGATGGGACATTACTATTGTCATTCTTGTGGATATTTTCAACTTATATTCGCTGCCAATCAGACTCAACATATATACTGACAGTTGTAAGTTATCTTCATTATTATGTATTATTGCGATATCATCTGCATTTCGAATATATTTATTTTCTTATTTACATTAATTCGTACTCCCAGAGGTTCTTCATTCTTCCATTTGTTAATTACATCATCAATATAAATACAGAAAATTGTAGGTTACACACTACAATGGTTGTACGACTTCCTGATTTATATTTATAGGTTCCGATTTTGATGTACATGCATTTATTGTTATTCTGGTATTTTGATACAGATTTATAATAGTTTTAATAAGATGTTCAGGATAACCATGTCTGACACTCTGTGAATAGAGTCATATGCTTTTTGGAAGTCAATGAAAGCAATATGGGTATCTCGATTGACTTCACGTCTTTTCTCTAAAATAATGTTAATACTAAAACATTATCACTGGATGAACGCCCCTTTTTAAACCCTGGCTGTTCTTCTTTAAACAGCACTTCAGATATAGTTTTAATCCATTATTAATTATTGTAGCGTATGTTTTATTACATTGAACCGATAATATCCGAATCAAAATCACTAGTCAGTACTTGTGGACAAACGTTTGTCATGCTTTCCTCTGCTTCCGAGAATCGTGGGTTCGATACTGGTTGGGGCTCATGGATCTTTGAGAACACAAAAATCTGGCTTCTTTCGGACCCTTCGTGACGAAGATTAGCGATATGTAAAATGCCTTCAATCATTCAGTATGAAGAGGCCTCGGAGCGAAATGTATCTGCTCATTCTCAGCCTGGCTACATTTAATTACTATTCACCCAAGAACATTGTTAAATAGAACACTACATATTGTAGCCTCACTATGGTGGTTGTCCAGTGGCTCGCTTTGTTCCCCACAGCTGTTATAAATAATTAAATACAACGATGCCGACTACCGCCACTATAATAATTTCGCATGTTAATCATTGTCACGCCACCCGCTTTTATATAAACTGACAATCATCATAGCGAGGCGTTAATACCATTGCATCGAATGTACGTATTCCTTTACTACGGCAATGGGCAAAGCAGTTGGCCATTACGACCCTTCTTCCCTTTCTCAATTTCAGGCAAAATTTGTTCGGTTAGCGAGTAAAGAGCGTGTGATCATAATATGCTCAATAACCATCAGTAGCACATCTTCCGAGAATTCCACTAATAATTGAGTGCGGTGTGTCGAATCCGTCATTTTGTAAACAGAAGATACTTCGCTTAATGTTGCTTGAGTGTCGCTCTTTGGCAACAAAGAATATTTATTGGGAAGTTGGTGATTTTAAATCTTGATTATTGTTCGTATGGGATGAAAACGGGAAATTTATGGGCACGTGTTATTCAAAAAAACTTTTTCCATTGAGTCCCCGCTATAAAATTCGGAGTGTGAAATAGAAATCTGATTCTTTCTCCATAATTGCAGTTTTCTTGTTGGTTAAACGAGGTTTTTTTTTGTTATTCAAATGTTCGATTTTTTTCAAGAGATGACGGTTGTGAAAAGCAGTAGAAAGTAACTTATAATTAAAAATTATAGCTCTGATTCTAATTGCATCACAATATTAAGTTTTTCTTTAGTTAAAATTTTCACTGACGCTATTCGTTATTTAGGTGTCAACTTTTCAGATCATATAAATTTTGATTCTAAGCAAACCCTTACTACATTACGGAATAATACTGAAACTCTCATGGCCTCACCGCTGTTACAGCCTGATCAGAAATTTGCAGTTTTAAATTCTCCCATATATCCAACTCTAATTTACTCGTTTCAAACAGTGCCACCAAATCAAATACAAAAATATTTTAAGTGAATTGTGATAAACGTTTGAGAAGTGGACTTAAAGAAAATGTACATATTTCGACAGATGTCCCTGATCACCTGTTACATACTGAATGTCGGAATAAAGGACTTGATTTATTTTGTGCAATATGGGAAACAAAATACAGCATATAAACATTTGCCATATTCTTTACCAAGCCAATAATACATATATTACTAATCTCCGAAACCTAAAAGAGGAAAGTTTACGATGTGTGAGAGGACTTAACATTGAAACTAATGTCATCAATATTAATACTCGAAGTCTTCTACCAGATGCAAGGAAACTCAGGAAACAACTAATAAACAAAGAAGCAGTTCTCTGGAGTTAACTTCCTTATAAAGGAAAAGGTGTTGTTCTCTATAGTGAATATACACCAGCAAATCAATGGGTTCGTGATCATCAGGGATTGTCTTGTTACGAATGGAGAAAAGCAATTAAAATGCAAGCCAATGTATCGGAGGTTCGTTCTTTGCCGGGAAGGTCTAGGGGCGATACCCTCTGTAGACGTTGTCGCAGAGAGCACGAAACACTTGCACACCTCCTTGGGGCTTATCTGTTTGGAGAATTACTGAGAAACATTCGGCACCACACAGTTCGAAACATGATGGAAGAAGCCTTGCGAGATTGTGCATACACAGTTTATGAGGAAGTTCATGGTGTGGCCACTAATGGGAGTAACATACGAATAAGTATTATTGCATTTAGACCATCTTCTAAAATTGGTGTGATATTAGATCCCACAATCCGCTTTGAGGCTCATAGTGGTCAACCTGAGGACATTGACTATGAAATGAAAGCCATGTATGAGCCACCAATTGACTAATACAAAGATAAATAGCAATTAGATAGTATAACTGTCACAGGATTGATGATCGGGGCAAGAGAATCTATGCCAGGATTCTTAGCTAAATTGTAGAATTTCATAGATTTGGACAGAATGTATCTTTCTGAAATTGCCATCACTGCAATTAGAGGATCATTTTAAATTTTATGAAACCATCTTTACAAAATTTGTCCTTTATAATATGTTTCTTTCAATTAAAATTTGAAATTTTTAAACGTATTTACAAAATGTATTTCATCAATTTTAAAATTAATTGTCTGTATCATTTCCAACTTCAAGCAATCCTGTAATAAGGGAAGTTATATATAATATAATATGCTTTATATATATATATATATATATATATATTGCATGTATATACTTCTAAATATCTTTATTTATTTATTCCAGACTGATTTTTAGGTAACTGAATTAAGGCCATAACTTCGACTTACCTATATTTATGTAGTTCTCCCATATTCTGTAATAAGTAGAGAGCCTTTGGGGTAATAGAAGATGAGGGTTTCCATCTTTCTAGACAACGCATAAGATGCTAACCAGGTTGTCATCGCTGCGTAACGGCCGTCTTTACTCCTAAAACAATATCTGGTATTAATTTCCATTAGAAGATGAGTCGACCTCAGGGCCGTAATGCTGCCAAAAAGAGTAGGCCATTTCTGCAAGTCTTGACCACACCTGGACTCGAACATCCGAATTTCTGGCTTATATTATATTGCCTTAACCAATTACGCTATGGCATACTGCCTTCTGTAATAAGTAAGGAAATGAAATTTAAATACAAATAGTGATTATATATGAGTCTGTCAGAGGACAAGTGGTAAAAGTGACAAACAATTAATTTTGAGAAAATTAAATTTAAAGATCAATGAGAATATAAAATTCCAGGAACATCTGACAAGTCTCATAAGTTGTGTTTGTGTTCCTTATATATGAGTCAATTTATCCGTAAAATATGAACTGATTCAATATAAAATAAGCCCATACCATAACTTTTTTTTTGCAAGAGTTACTTGTACCCCTTGTCCACCAAGCAATATTTTCAAATAAATTATCCAAGAAGAGTAGGTTCATACCAAACTTTTTATTATGATTCGAAATACGTACTTATTCAAAGAGTTACATATTACGACAAGGTTAATTAACAAAATCAGTCTTAAAGTTCATTACACTTAAACTTGCATTCATGGATATATTTTCTTATCCGACTCTCCACAGGTTTCCCTCCCTGTTTGTAAATCTATTTGCCTTCATTACTTCCTATTGTTGTTTTATTTTGCACCCAATTTCCTGATTTACTACTCTTCTTTTACTAATAGAGTAACTTTTACCCCGTGCAATATTGGAACACCTTCTTCAATGTCAACTTCGTTGGAATGAGTCAAGAAAACAAAATCAACTCCAATGTTTAATATTCATATTTTAAAAAAACGTACCCTTATTATAAACATTATTAGATTGCAAATCCTGTATATCTTAATCATATTATATCTTTACTTACTTACTCACTGGCACTATCGAACCCATAGGTTCATGGCCGCGCGGACATAAGTTCTCCATACATCCCTATCCTGAGCTAGTGCTTTTCAACCATTCCCTGTATTATCTATTTCCCTCAAATCATATTTTATGTTATCCTCCTACCTCATTCTTGGTCTACCAACTGGACGTTTTCCTCTGGCTTTCCTACAAGAAGCTTCCATCCAAGTCTTTCATTCCCCATACGTGCAATATGTCCTGCCCATCGTAGTCTACGAGACTTAACTTTTATTATTATATCTGGCTTCCTATAAAGACCATGTAATTCTTTGTTATGTAGTCTTCTCCATTCACCTGTCTGTTCATCTCACTTTGATCCAAAAATGTTCTAAGTACTTTATTCTCAAATACTTGTAATCTCATTTCCTCCCTTAAAGCAAGGGTCCATGTTTCGCATCCATATAGTATAACTTGTTGAATAATAGTTTTATATATTTTCAGTTTAACAATTTTTAAAGGAGTTGGGACATCAAGAGTCTCTGCAATGCATAATAGCACGCATTTCGAGAATTGGGCCTATGTTTAATTTCTTTGTGCATCTCATTCCTATTTGTGATTATTGTTCCTAGGTATTTCAATTCAGCCCCTTCCTCAAAATTTCCCTCATTTTTCACTAGCTGTCCTTTTCCATTACTTGATGAATTTCTACGTGTGACCATATATTTAGTTTTATTGATATTTACTTCCAGTCCTAAATTCTTAGTGTTACTCAATAGTGTGTGCGTGTTATCCTTTAGTATCTCCTCGCTATCGGCCAACAATACAACATCGTTAGCATAAACTAACAGCTTATTAATACCATTGAGTTGTAAGCCTTCCTCATTCTCTAAAGATTTAATTGCATGCTCTAGTACAAAATTAAATAGTAGAGGAGATAGTGCATCTCCTTTGCTTCAACCCATTCTGGATTTCAAAAGTGTCCGAAGACTGTTTGCCTACACGCACCCTACTCTTTGTGCCATTTAGACACATTCGTATAAGTTTAACTAACTTTTGAGGAATTCCGAACTCCAGCAGGATACTATATAACTTCTCCCTCTTAATTGAATCATATGCTTTTTGGAAGTCTATGTATAGTTGATGTACAGTACCATTATATTCCCATTTCTTTTCTAAAATCTGTCTTATACTAAAAACCTGATCGGTTGTAGACCTGTTTCTTCTAAATGCACATTGATGATATCCTAGAATGTCATCAATATAGGGAGTAAGTCTGCTTACTAATATATTTGTTAGAATTTTGTACGAAGTTGAAAGTAATGATATGCCCTGTAGTTGTTGCAATCAGTTTTATCTCCTTTCTTATAAATTGGTACGATAATTGATTGCTTCCATTCATCTGGAAGAGCTTCTTTTTCCCAAATCATACTAAGCAACCATCGTATCTTGTCCATATTGTTAAGTATTTTCTAATTATATCAAAATGTATTACTAAAAAGTATTATTTTATAATATACAATTGTGAAAATATAGATAAATTGGTTAAAATATTTTACATACCATGAAGGCTGTAGTTACATCCTAGCTCATATTCATCATATTCTCATTCTGACATAATAATATTTGATAAATCAATATACCTCAAATAATCTTCAGCACTATATTAAACAGTAATAATACATGCATAATCTTCACGTAAAATGTGCTAGAAACGCTAAAAAATACAATGCTCTAAGCTTGAGTTTACCTAGCTGTTGGAAGCCAAGCATCTACAAGTTGTATCCCTTGTCCTCCAAGTAGTAGAGCTGTTTCTCTTAGTGTCTGTGTTCATCCGTTTTTTGACAACATTTTGCCGTCAAGTGTGGTGTTTAGTGGGAACGTTTTTCATCCCTGGACAGCTAAATTACTAGTGGCTATCGGTAAGTAGCTTTCTTTGTAACCTTGGCCTAAATGACATTTTTAGGAATGTTGAGCTGAATATGGTTACGGAATTGTTGACATGTGCTGTGATGGTGTTTCAGCGTCATGCGTTTATGTTTCTACCACTTTTTCCCTTGTTCTAGGGTGAATATGTTTCTGTGCACTGTCCGCCATTGCGGTAATTGGCTTATTGTGCGTACCGTCATGTTCCAAAATATTTTGATACATTTTGGTAATTTGATCTTTCACAATGACATCAAGATAGGTCAATTCAGCTGCTTCATGTAGCTCTGCTATCTTTTGCGTATACAGGAGCCGAAAATATAATTTTGAGGCATCGATTTTGAATTATTTGAATTATCTTTTTATGTTTTTAGCAAGGATTCTCAAAGTCTCGCAGCAGTACAGTAGCATGCTCCGGATTACAGTTACATATAATGTAATCTTAATCCTTTGCGATAGTGAAGTGGACCCGAAGAATGGATATAAAATAACTATTGCCGCGTTTGATTTCGTTGTACATCATTTATTTGATGTTTGCACGTTAATTTAGAGTCCAGAGCAGGCCAAGATATTTAATTCTAGTCTCATTGCGGAGAATATGTGCACCAATCGTTAGGTGAATTGGTGACGGTTGGGAGAATTTGGTAAAAAGGATTAGCTTGCATTTTTCAACATTGAGTTTGATATTCCAGAGATAGTACCAGTCATAAATGACTGACAACGATCTCTGAAACGTTAGGATGTGGTGATGGATGGATCTGAGTTTAGTTTGGATGTAAAAGCAAGTATCATCCGCAAATGATGCTGCTCTTACAGGGGGAGGGGTTTGTAAGTCTGAGACATATAGGTTGTAGAGCTGTGGAGAGAGGACTGTTCCTTGTGCTACACCCCCTAATAGAGGTCTACAGTTAGATTTGTGTCCTCTGATCGAAACATATATTTCCTGTTTGTCAGGAAAGTATAAATAATATTAATTAAATTGGATTCAGATTGAATTTTATTAGCTTGTACATTAGTCCATTGACCCAGATCGTGTCAAAAGTCTTCTCAATGTCTAGGAATAATGCTATTATGCTCCTTTTGGTATTAAACCTGGAGAAAATCTATCAATAAGTATCGCTAGTTGCAACGGGGTACTGTGAGTGTTTCTAAAGCCAAATTGATAATTTTGTAACACATTTCTTTTCAGAACTTCAGTTTTTAATTGTGACAAAATCAACCGTTCTAGGAGTTTTCCCAGAACTGGTAGAAAACTTATTGGTCGGAGATTGTCAGGGTTTGTCCGGTCCTTGCCAGCTTTTGGGTCACTACGACATTTGCCACTTTCCATGCTGATGGGAAATAATTAAGTTTAAAGCAAAACTTAAATATTTTCAGGAGAAGGATAAGGGCTATTTGGGGTAGGTGTTTAACAGCTAGATTTGGGATTTTATCTGTGCCTGGGGCACAGGAACGTTTTAAGGAATGGATCTGTGATTTTAGTTCTTTCAGATGGATGTCTGGAAGAATACGTATAGTGGGGATAGCAAAGAAAAGTGGTTACCACATCTTTGACCTCAGCATCATGAACTGGGGTGGATAGCTCATGTGGCAAGAAACGTTCTTAAAGATTGGATGCTAGGACTTGTGCTTTATCATGTGGATGATAAGGCCAACGTCCGTTTTTTTCAGCGCTGTAGGCACAGGGGTTAATTTTGATCCATTTGATAATCTCC